>CM028136.1:649582500-650948750 GCA_016271365.2 Neoceratodus forsteri | reverse complement strand
ATGGGGCTTAGCTACTTAGCTACACTGGTCCTGCTGCACGCCTTCTGGGTCCCATCCCTGCTGCTACCAAGTCCCTTGGGGGTTCTGACTCACATTCTTGCTGTCTTCCACTGTCCACTTTGTTTTTCCTGTGCGCAGGTGAGAAAAAGAAATGAGGAAACTTGTGACACTGTTAGGCCACATAACTAGAGCCCGCAGGGTTTTTCCTTAAGCTTGAACTCAATAGCAAGTGGGGCTCGGTCATGTAAACTGCCTGAGTCTGCATGTGCCCACCTGGGAACACGCCTGTAGACATGAGCTGCAATAGCCACAGAGGAAAGGTGACAAGGAGTGGTGCATGTTGGGGATGGGCTCTCAATTATTCTGATGGGCCCCCAAGGGTTAGTCAGATCATCAGTATTTAATTAAATAAATTAAAGGCTATGCAGGGCTATATTTTCAAGTGTACTATGCTGCTGCTTACTATGTTTAGGGGGCAATGTTTATTTTGTGGGACTGGGGGATGCCATGCTAATTTCCCAGGCACCCTGGCCTCCAGCCAATCACAGTTAGCCACTGCCAATGGCTAAGAATTAAGCCTGCAGTCTCGGGGGCATTATGCAAGTGATTGACAGCCCTTTCCACTTAATTAGAGCCTGTAAGTCCCTCTGCGTGATCAGAAGCTCTAAAAAGAATGGGTAGTCTTGTTCAGACCATCAAAGGAGGCAGAGGTGGTTAGCCTTGCTCCTGCCCAGTAAGCTTCAGCCCTCTACCATGTAGTCCAGTGTGGACTTGACCCACCTTAGCTTCTTATCAGTTGCTACTGCTGTTCTGGCTGGTCAGCCATAGTACCCTGAATCTGTAAATCTTAGAGGTAGCAACGCCAGTTCAGCTGTAACATAGTTAAAGTTACCAGGGAGTCCTCTGGTGTTTGTTTAAATAGTTGCCATTGTTCAAGTTTGTCAATAAAGGAATAATGCATGACAGGGTGTGTGTCATGCTGGGATAACGCCACACCTGGGGGGGGTTGACATGAGGCCGCAGGCTGAGTGCATCCAATGCCCCAGGCATGGCATTATCCCAGCACGGCACACACCCTGGAGTGCATTATTCCTATTATACAATGGCTTGTTGTTATACATAGAATAAAAAACTAACTTTAAAGAATGTTTTTATTAGTGTGGAAAAATATTTTGTTTCTTAAGAGGAGATGCAAAAAAAAGCAAATGTGACGACAAACAATCAATCAAGAGATTCACAGTGAGGCTGAGACTAGACCTGTGGTGTTATGCTGGGATAACACCATGGGTCCAGCCCCAGACTGACCAATCACAGTCCAAGATTCTTTCTTTCCATTGTATAATTCCCACTACCACATGAAGACTTCAGCATCATCCTGCTCATCACGAGGAGATCATTGTCCAGAGTAGACTGGAGGACCCTGTGAGAAGCTACCCCCACCACTGCTTGTCCTTGTCAGGAGCTATGGAGACCCATCTTGTTTGCCTCTTGAGTTTCAGGATCTATGAGTACTTCACTGTACTGAGAAGTGTTCAGCTTTTCTGCAATTACCGCCTGGAATTAATTGTTGAATACCCTGTTGTGGAGTACAAATATTTGAGCTGTGAGTGCTAGGAAAGTAAAAAGTACAGTAATTTTGGTTTGGGGTTTGAAATTTGCTTAACTTGTGCACCACCTCTACAGACCCTGGGCAACACAAAATCAGTCCTGCAACAGTAACTCTAAACTGTGGTACCCGGTTAACCAGTTAATTTAAATCTAATAATACCCAGGTCTGCTGGCTTGAGCCACCTAAAGTGCACTTGAAGGAGAGGGAAAAAGCATATTGGGGGTTAGCTCATGCTGGGTGCAGACTGACTTTAATCATTGTTGTTATCTAACTTTCCCCTTTTTCACTATAGGACCCATAAATAAAGTCTGGTTAGTTTTTGTATCTTACATGGAGTGCGTGTTATTGTTGCACTGTCTATTGCTGATACTATATTGCATTGTCTGTTTAGATCTGCTTCATGTCTGGGATCCAGAGTGGTACTTTTGCCAGTGGGGAGGTGGGCAGCTACTTCGTCCCAAAGGGTTGTACAATGCTTGTCACCAGGCAAACTAATTTGTTCTCTGGGTGGAGGCACTGTTCTATTTTGTTTTCTTTCTAGAAATGAACCCCCACAAGGAGTTTCAATGAACCCAGGCCCTTCAACCTTGCAGGTCTTTGTGTGTGTAAGGCAGGTGTTTTAACCGCAGCTTCCCAACTAAAGGCATGGGTGATCTGGTTACATCTTTGGAGGCACTGCTGGGATCTCCTGTTTACAACCAAGCAACTCTTAGATCTCTGTGGAGCCATGTTCACATGTGGTCCCCCCCGCTGAATGTTTTTGGTAATTCAACATGGCTTTCCAAGAGATTGAAGAATGGTGTCAGTCACGCAGAGGGTCCGGATGTGAATAAGGTATTGTTGGTTCAAAATATATCAGAGGGAGATGGAAGGAATGCATTAATTGATATCTTGATGCATGGCATAAAGGGACTTGGCAAACTGAAAACACACCACTTGGTTTATGAGACAGCTACCAAAATAGTGTCAGTAACCTTAGAGAGTGATAAAAGATGTTTCTACACTCAGTCTACCGACTGAGTTTTGTCCTGAGGGGTATGCTAAGGAGGTTTGGCATCTGTTCAGAAGAAGGAGCCCCCAGGCTCCGGTAACAGAGGGAAAGGTAAAAGAGGAATGGATTTCATAATTAACATAATTTCTTCACAGTGAGGGAAAGAATTTACAAGATTTGTAAACCATGCGAACACCAATGGGAAATGTGCCCTCAACTCCTGATCTTTGTTTCAAGCAGTTGGAAGCTTGACAAACAAGGTACAAAGACATGAGAGAGATTAAAAGGAATGCAATAAACTGAGGACTTTTTCTGGGGCTACAACCTGTTACTGTTACCTATGGTGAGGAAGATTGTGAGACCTGGTTGGAGCAAACCACAATGATAATACAACACCTGGAGATTCTCAAATGCTGAAAAGATGGCCAGGATTGGAGAGCCTTAGAGGACCTGCATTAGAGGACCTGAATTAGGAGTCATTGAAGGATTGAAAGTAACCATACCAGAGGCCACTACTAAAGAATAGCTTTCCATCTTAGAGAAAATGTATGAAAACATTGAGAAAACTGGACAGGTCATGATCAAGTTGTCTTTATTAAGACAAAGAAAGAATGAACTATTGTCAACATTTTTGGGACAGATGTAGCCCATGGTACAGACAGCACATCAGAAAGGGGAGCTTGACTGCTGCAGAGAGTGATTATGTCAGATTAGAATGAGTGTTGAAGGAGCTGTGCATTCAGATCAGATTATGACTAACCTTAAGGTGAGGGAACAAATGGATGACCTGCCTTCTTTTGGAGAACTGGTAGGAGAAGAAAGAGAAAGAAGATCGGCTGTCTGCTTCTTGGGTTCCCCATACACCTGCTAGAATGGTCCAGAGTGCAGTTACCTTAAGCCAGTCCACTGTGACTTCACATGAACCCAGCCTTCTAGGTCTTCAGGAACAAGCAAAAAAACCTCTCCAAGCTGGTAATGTAACGTCAGGAGGGACATTCGCTGAGTACTTCTGCTGCACCTGCCCCTTCCCCTGGGAGACAAAATTACAATCTCTCTGGAGGAAAGGCCCAGAAACAATGGACTGTTTTGTAACCAATGTGATGAGAATGGGTACTTAAACAGGAACTGCCAAAAAAAGAAAACCTAAAAAAGTAACAGACAAGCTTATCCAGAAAGTCTCGTTTCAGGGAAACTCCCACAGGTTCCTGTAAGGAAGTGCATGGATACTCCAGAGGAAAGACACTCCACAGTCAGAGTGTCCAAAGCTTCAGTAAAGCAGCAGATTCCAGCACCAGATGTGTTCTTAAAGATAGTTGGACCAGACTTCCAATGTGGAGGGGAGCAAGATGTCAGCTTAGGACATCAGCTCTGCTCTGCCGCCACTGCTATTTCTTCAGACATTGCGTTAATTGTGCGTGTTTTTGTGGAGTTTTGACACTGACTTGGCATGTGGAGCTTAAAGGTGCCTGTTGCAGCTCTTTTTGCAGCCCAGTTGCCCGGATAATTATCTTAATTGACTTGCCGTGCAATTACAGTTTTAGTGGCCTACCCTGGCAGCATGATGGAGTCCCCAGAATCTTCCGTGGTCGTGAGTAAAGAGGATATTTCTGATACTTGGGCTATGCAGCAGACACTGGTGCAGTACATACCAAATTTAAAGGCATCAGTGGCTCAGCTAGAGGAGTGTGTAGATACTGCAGAGAGTCTGATAACAGGTGCTGAACTGTTCTGTATGCAGGTGTAGTCATCTGTGGCATGGCAGGATGATTGAATGGTCGCTTTGCAGAGATAAGTTCAGACCCTGACTGTTAACGTGGAAGACCTCGAAAATTGGGGTCGAAGAAATAATCTTCAAATTCTGAGGTTCCCGGAGTGGTCTGAAGGGGATTATTTATTTATTTATTTATTTATTCAAAAGTTTTACCAGGAAGGCATACCAGGATAACATCTGTGAGTTTCTGAAGATGCTCTTCCCCCGGCTACTACATTTTAACTGGGACCAGCCATTCCAAATTGAGTGGGCGCACCACTCCCTAGGTCCCCGACCAGCCAGAGGAGCTCCTCCACACCCCATTATTGCTTACTTTCTCCAGTTTACCAAAAAGGAACAAGTGCTCAGACTGGCTCGGGATAGAGGGCCACTTAAATGGAATGGCCTCTCTATTCACGTTTTTCAGGATTTCTCCAAGGGAGTTGCCAATCGGAGAAAGACATTAGATCCGATTAAGAAAGATCTGGCTGCCAGAGGCATTAAATTCAGTTTAAGATACACAGCAGTGCTTAATGTATGGTGGGAGGGGCGGTGGAGAAAAATTTAATTCTCCACAAAAAGCACAGTCTTTTCTGTGCTCCATCCGTGGCAATTTTGGGCTGAAGTTGCAAAATCCTGCTCCGCATCAGGATTTGCGGGAGCGAGAGAGTACTCTGCTGAAATTGACCAATAGGCCTCCACCCAAGGCTCCTACCTCACATGCTACTGTCACTACTCAGTCGGAGGCAGGAGAGTTGATTCATGGTTTAAATATGGGATGGCAATACGCTAAACAGTAGAGGAGATTAGGAGACACTCAGTGACATCTCGTTATACTGCAGATTGATTACAAGAGCCTCAGGGGTGTGGGGTGGATTGTCTGTTTCCCATTCTGGTGAGTATGCCTGCCTACACCCTTGCTGTGGAGCACTCTCCCACCCCAGACCCTAAGCACCCCCATCTATCTCCGGAACTTCAAAAACTGCCTCCTGACCATGCAGGGATGGAGTGGTCAGATTACAGAGAGGAAGAGTTGACAGCAGCATCACAACTTGCACTGGAGGACATTTCTGCATCACTGCAGAATCCCAGAACAATGATTAATTCTGTAGAGGAGGCTGTATCGAAGGAGGGATCCAGTGGAACAGAGGCCCCCTTTTGGGACTACTCGGTCATGACTTGGACTTCTTAATCACTGAAGAGCTGTATTGAATTTTTGGTGTAACATAACCACTTATTTTTCCCCTTCAGGTCTCGCTAGAAGGGGGAGCAACCCTGATATGTGCAGTTAGTCTCGATCTTTTCAAGGGTGACCGAGATCGATGTGGGTACTCTATCAAGGTCCCTTATGATGTGAGTTATATTTGAGTGGAGGGTTTTTCTGTTTTGTGAAAGAGGAGTGTCTCCTTAATGTGGTCAATTGGAATTCAGATCAGGATTGGTGTTGGATCATGGTTTTAGGCAAGACTGATATGATACGGTTTTGTTGGTAAATATATAATTCCCAATGAAGATTAGCCTGATTTCTTTTCTCTGCTTGCTCAGAATATCTCTGATTGGTATTCTACTTCAATGGTGTTGATTTTTTTTTTGAGGGGGGAGGATATTAATTTAGTTTTAGACCTGCTGTTGGATAGGTCCCCCATAGAGAAGGGAGCTCCTTCTCATCAGAGATCTCGGAGGGTTTTGGAACATTTATGTGGGGAATTTAAGTTAACTGATTGCTGGAGATCATTTAATCATAATGCCCGAGATTTCACTTTTTGCTCCACAAGATTTCAATCTTATAGTCAGCTGGATTATTTTTTGTGTAGTTCTATTATTATATGGGATTTGCTGGAGGTTTCCCATCGATCAATATTATTTTTGGACCATGCTCCTGTAAGTATGATTTGGGAACTTCGGCAATGTGTGCCGAGAACTCCTCAGTGGCATTTTAACCCAGCTTTGTTATGTATGGAAAAATGTCAACTGTCATTGAAGGGGGAGATGGACTTCTATTTTCTTTCAAACACTTCTGATATTACTCCATTTGTTTTATGGGATGCTTTTAAGTCCTACATTCGGGGTTGTATAATTTCTTTTGCCTCCCATGTCAACAAATGGCATAAGGAGGAGGTAGAGTCTCTTGAAGTTTGTGTTAGGCAGCTGGAAGGGGAACTCTGTATGTCTCCACCAGATTCGGATGACACAGTTCTAGAACTTCTTTATGTAAAGATTATATGAATATTATTTTTCCTCAGAAGGCCCAGCAGGCCCTCTTTATTATTAGTCAGTCTTTTTGGGAATTGGGGATAAGGCATGGAAACTTTTAGCTTATAGGTTGTGGAAAAAAATCTATGGAGGCCCAGGTTCCATATTTGAACTTAGAGGATGGGAGTTTGATTTCAGATGTGGAGCAAATTGTGGACAGTTCTGTGAGTTTTATTCAAAGTTATATAAATCCTAAGTAAATCTCTCATTAGAGGAGTATGAGGCGTTTTTTTCAAAAAGCTTTATTTTTATTAAAACATTTCCATAGACAGAAACACTGGAAAATGTGTACAGTCCACAACTGTATAAACATATTAGGACTAAGATCCCTTAATCTTCGGTGATAGTGCATCCACTATATAGAGATAACACATTGGAGGGAGTAAACATCAGAACATTAGGATATAAAGAACAATGTATAAGCTATGTAAATGAGTTCAAGAGTTGCATGGCAGAATCCTAAAATAATGATTGTCCAGCAATGTCCATTGAAAAAAAAATAGCCTGGCCCATTAGGGACCTGCAATGCCATGTATATACCCTAAGTCATAATATAATCTATTTTAAAGCCTGGAAGCATTATAAGAGATAAAGAGTAATTATACAGTAATAATATAGCCAACTCCAGTTACACCTAACCTTCAGCATAACACTAATGAGGTACATTACCCCAAACAGAGTATAAAAACTTCTTTAAGAACAACAGACTATAAATAAAGAGGAACTCTTTATATAAGTAACAAGCAACATGTTAACAGTTCGGGTTTCCCAGTAAAAGGAGCAGCATTATTGTAATCAAAACAATTTTACAAATTAGGTGGTAAACAGCATACTGTTAGGTAAGTTATTAAGTCAGAGTCCAGCACGTCAAACCTTGTCAGGTTTCTTCCCCCAGCCTTCTCTAAGACCTCCTCCTCTGAATAGGCTTCCCTGGCTGAGAGATGAAAGGCCCATTTGACAGCTTCTACTGGGTCTGAGAAAAGATAAACTTTACCCTCAAAGATGATCCATAGATGGGCTAGATAAATCATGTTATGTGGACCCCCAGCTTCCCTTAGGGAATGATGAACTCCTTCAAATGTTTTACGGTATTGGCGGGTCACATAACATATATCTGGAAAAAGAAAGATCTGTTGATCCTCCTGCATGATATGTCCTGCATGTCACACCAGCTGCAATATTCGGTCCCGCACACCAACTCCTGAAGTGACCACTAGGAAAGTTTGGGGTTCATCCATTCCCTGATGCCGACCTCTCGGAGTAATCCGGTAAGCTTTCTGGATATCCAAGATAGGGTCTGCCCCTTCTGGCATGAGTTTTACGGTTAGCCAGTCCTTAGCAAAAAGAACAGGGTGATCTCCTTCAGACCTCTCCAGTAAGCCTAATATTCTCACATTTGCTGAGTGGTCCTGGTTTTCGAGCATCTCTAAACATGCCCACATGTGCTGTGATTCCATCGCCATCAATGCAGTAGCTCCTGTAGCCACATCGGCCTGCTTACGGACCTCAAAAAAATCTCCCTTTAAAGCGTCCACTGCAGTTTCCAGGATTAACACCCTGCCATTAAAACTGTCCACTTTTTGGGATAAATCAGTAACTGATAAAATCAGTTTCTGGAGTTTTAATCCCAAGAAGGCCAACATTTCTTCTGTGCCATGTTCAGATAGGAATGAGGCCTCAGCTACCAAATGCGTTGGCTGCATGCTGCCAGATCCCTTACTTTTATTGGAGCCACCAAGGGGTCTTATCCTTCCTAGGATTACCCATTCTGACCAAGTGAAGGGTCCTCTTTCTGTTGGGGTACTCTGATTTGTAGAAATCCTGAGTTAAAATGCTGATTTTAGTGGATCTAACAGAAGTGCTGGAGCTGTAAAGGGTGCTTCCATTCAACTCGGGCTCCACAGTGCCCCCCTGTATGAGGACTTTTTAGCTCATATTGACTTGCCTAGATTGTTGGAGGAGGTGTCTGCCCCTTTGGAGGCTGATTTTACTTTGACTGAGGTGCAAGAGGCCATCAGGTATCTAGCCTTTGGCAAGGCACCAGGACCGGTTAGGCTGAGTTTGGATTTTTATCAGGTGTTCAAACTGCAGATTTCCCATTGGCTGTTGGATGTCTTTAGTGTTATTGGTGAGAGTAGCTCATTACCACCTACTATGAGTGAAACAACTATCACTGTCCTGCCTAAACCTGGTAAGGCTCCTACAGTATGCATTCATTACTGATTTATATCATTGTTGAATGTTGATTGTAAAGTTTTCGGTAAGATATTGGCAGGGTGGTTGGAAAGGGTGTTACCCGTATTGGTGAGTAAGCCTCAATCGGGCTTTATGAAGGGCAGGCAGGGCAGTGATAATTTGTGAGCAGTAATTGATCTAATTGAAGTGGCAATATGAGTGCAGGACTCAGCAGCATTAATGGGGTTGGATGCTTAAAAAGTGTTTGACTCTGTCAAATGGCAATATCTGCAATACGTGCTGGCTAGCTGTGGTTTTGGCCCTAAGTTTTGGTGCTGGATAGAGTGTTTGTATTCAGACCTTTGGGCGAGGGTTTTGGCCAATGGGGTAATGTCGGATCCCTTTTCAGTGGTATGAGGCAAGAGTGTCCGTTGAGTCCCCTATTATTTCTGTTGGCCATTGAGCTGTTGAATTTGGCACTGTCCCAGAACCCAGAGATTTTTGGTATAAAAGTACAGTAGGTGGGAGATCTTTCTCCACACTGTGGTATGCTGATGATTTGCTGTTGATGCTTTCGAGGGTGGAGACATCTTATCCAAAGGCTTGGGAGGTTATAGACTCTTTTAGTGCAATTTCTGGGTTGCAAATCAACTTGGAGAAAATGGAAATCTTTCCCCTTTATAAAGCTGATCGTGCCTGGGCTTCCATTGGTTTGTGTACCCTTAAGTGGTCTCCTGATGGAGTGAAGTATTTGGGTATGTTTATTTTGGGTCAGCTCCAAGTCCTGTGCTCTAGGAAACTTTCAGATGTCTTAGATGAGATTAATATTGACTTTTATGGGTGGAAAAAGCTTAAGTTATCCCTTCCTGACAAAATTGTCGCCATCAAAATGACGGTGTTTCCAAAGTTATTTTATAAGTTGTGTAATTTACCCCTCACTATCCCAATGGGTTTTTGGGCTAAAATGGACAGAATGATATCTAACTTCCTCTGGGATGGTACTCATCCTTGTTTTAGTAGAAGGACTCTACATGTGCCTGGGTTCTTAGGGGGATGGAATTTGACTTGGTTGTGGGCCTACCATATATGTCATGGGGTAAAACAGACTTTGAATTGGATATTCCACTCCTATTCTAAGTCACACCTTTGGGTAGCAATTGAGCAAGCTTTGTTAGATGAAACTCCCTTGGCAATCTTATTGAAATCCTCTATTAAGACTTCTCGGGTAGAGACATTACCTATGCTGTTCTCTCAGCAGGCATGGAGAAGGTTTTGTAAGGCGTTTGGATGGGATACTACCTTTTTTGGGGGGGTTGAGTCATTGTGGTATAATCCTGCTGTTTTGGTGGGGAATAGTCATATATATTGGAGTATGTGGGCAGCTAAGGGCCTTGGGACTGCAGGGGATTTTGTGAGACAGGAGAATGGCTCTCTGGTTTCATCTCAAGATCTACAGGCCAAATTTAAAATTCCATTGAGGGATATGTGGAGGTATTTTCAGTTCAGACATGCTCCGTTGGAACAGTTTTTTAAGTCTTTTCATCTTAAAGAGACTGATTTTATAAAATGTCTGCTTAAATGGTTTAAAACCCCAAGGGGGCATGTTAGCTTGTTGTATAAAGCACAGTTGAAGGTCTAGTTACTGGATTGGGAGCCATCTAGGATAAAAGGGGGGGAAGATATGTAGGTGGAATTGGATCCAGAAATTTGGCATCAGTGCTGGTATACAGCACATAAGGTGTCTCCTGACCTCAAACTTCTCCTTATTCAGATGAAGGTGATATGTAGATGGCATCGCACACTAGTTTATTTAGTGAAGCTGGGACTCTTAGGTTCAGATTTATGTTGGCGATGTCAGAAGGGCTCTAGGTTGATATTCCACATTGTATGGGATTGTTCTCTGTTAACAGAATGGTGGGCAGGCATTATTAAGTGTTTGGAAGACATCCTACAAATACCCATCCCAAATTCCCCAGTTTTTGGGATCCTAGGAGATCCAGGGTTATTAAATGCAAGTGCCTTAGAGCTTTGTCCCTGACACAGGCGCTTCTGCTGCTGCAAGCAGCCTGGTGGGTCCCCAGTGTCTGCTGACTGGCTCCTCACTCTACTGCCCGCTGATCACCAGACTGAAGTCACACAGCTCAAACTTCTGGCGTCTCCACACCGATTGGCTGGAACCATCAGCTCTGCCTGCTTATTGGCTGCTCCACTTCTTTAATTCTTTGCTACTCCTGATCCTTTTGGACTTTAAGATAATTTTATTTGCTGATTCTGGTATTGGTTAAGTTTTACCAAATTGTCCTGTGAATCCTAATTTAAATGTGAATCTAAGCCTGTCTACAGCAATTTTGCACTCCAAGGGTAGCTTCATGTGTAGGATCTTTGAGAGTGTAGGTTTCAGAATTTAAGGTATTACAGCTCTCTTTGCTTTACACTCCTGTGGTATTTTACCCTGGATCAGAAACTAAGTTTAAAGTGATACAGCTTTTTGTGAACACTCCTCTGTTTAGACCAGGTTTCATATGTGTTTCATTCGTGTTACAGTTCTAAGCTATGCCCTGCAACTAATCCCATTTCTGTTTCCCTTTCTCCTTGAATTTTTGCAAGTGCAGGATCTTTCAGAGTGCAGATTTTAGGATTTAAAGTACTACAGCTCTCTTTGTTTTAAGCTCCTGTTGTATTTTACCCTGAATCAGAAACTACATTTAAAGTGATATAGCTTTTTGTGAACACTCCTCTGTTTACATCAGGTTTCATTTGTGTTACAGTTTTAAGCTATGCCCTGCAACTAATCCCATTTCTGTTTCCTTTTCTCCTTCCAGCTTGAATTTTTTCAACACTCCTCTGTTTAGACCAGGTTTCATTGTGTTACAGCTGTAAACTATGCCCTGCAACTAATCCCATTTCTGTCTCCCCTTCTCCCTCAACCTTATTCCTCCAGTTGGAATTTCCTCCTGCTGTGAGGTGTCTCAGCCAAGGCCACTACTCCTTTCTTAACTCTCCCACAATCATTTCTCTTTTGTTCTCTTTGTCCCTTTACTAGTGCTTGTTATTTTCTGCTGTGTGGTGAATAACTCCCCCCTCCGCTCTAAACACTCCATTTCCTATAGCAATATAACCCCTTGCTTTTTCTGTTTTCTCCCCTTAGCTTTGCCCCGACACAGGCTCTTCTGCTGCTGCAAGCAGCCAGGTGGGTCCCCACTGTCCACAGGCTGCCTCCTTGCTCTACTGCCTGTCGATCACCAGACTGAAGGTCGACTGATCAAACCTCTGGCATCTCCACGCCGATTGTCCAGAACCATCGGCTCTGCCTGCTGATTGGCTGTTCCACTTCTTTAATTCTTTGGTAATCCCAATCCTTTTGAACTTAAAGTTAATTTTATTTAGTAATTCTGGTATTGGTTAAGTTTCACCAAATTGTCCTGTGAATCTTAATTTAAATGTGAATCTAAGCCTGTCTACAACAATTTTGCACTCCAAGAGTAGTTTCAAGTGCAGGATCTTTCAGAGTGCAGGTTTTAGAATTTAAAGTATTACAGCTCTCTTTGTTTTACTCTCCAGTGGTATTTTATCCTGGATCAGAAACTAAGTTTAAAGTGATACAGCTTTTTGTGAACACTCCTCTGTTTAGACCAGGTTTCTTTTGTGTTACAGTTCTAAGCTATGCCCTGTAACTAATCCCATTTCTGTTTCACTTTCTCCTCCAGCTTGAATATTTTCACCCACCCACCCATCCCACCCCAGCTTTAATAAATACGGTCCCTCCCCCAGTGGCACTGCCCCTAGGCAATCTCCATCCTCTACCTCACTAATATTGCAACTCCCCTTAAAAATACAGAATGCAGTTATAGGGCCTAACACTTGTCGGTGTTAATCTTATAGTAGCTACTGTGTCTTTGTTACCTGATCCAAAACTACACTCCACCTTCTCTGCAGCTGTCATTTTGCTGGTCTATAAGGAAGAATTTTTATTATCTGATGATACTAATTTCATATACAAAATTGTTCTCTCCTGTGCTTTTCATTACGGTGTGTGGTAGACATTAGACATTGCATCTACTACAACTCTTAAAGCGGTAATGCAACTTAATCAGTCACTCATTCCACAGCAGTGCTTACAGGATCTCACCGTGCTAGCTGCTGCTGCTCTAACATGGTATGTACTCTTCTCCTGCTGTTTGTATCCTCTTTCAGTGCTTTTGGCCCTTGTTATCAAAATGGACTACTGCCACGTCTACCAGAACCATATCTTGAAAACTATGGGCTGTTAACCACGTCCATGGCAAATGCCTCACTTGGATTCCAGCTGTACTCTACCTGCATACCACCAACAAACCCTGGGCCCCCTACATCCACCCCCAACTTTGGCATATTAACGATTATTTCACCCACAAAGTTACCACTGGTGGCCGCCCGCCTATCTCTGCGCAAGTTTAGGTGGCAGAAGATAGAGACCACAATAAGCATCAGCCTTACAGCCAGGAAGGTTATTTTCATGCTACTGCTCCTATCTGGAAATACCCATGCCAACCCAGGCCCATCATCTTTGTCAGGAGCTGGAGGATGCAAGATCAAAGGCCTGAGAATAACTGTACTGAATATCTGCAGCATAACTGCCAAATTCGAACAGCTCCAGGCATGGATGACCCACCATGCCCCCAGCATTCTCTGCCTGATGAAGATCTGGCTGTCAAGCTAGAGTAAAGATAATGAAGTAGCACTTCCTGGGTACCAAGCCTTCAGGATCGGCAGAAAAGGCAAGAAAGGTGGAGGA
Organism: Neoceratodus forsteri; assembly: GCA_016271365.2. Taxonomy (NCBI): domain Eukaryota; kingdom Metazoa; phylum Chordata; order Ceratodontiformes; family Ceratodontidae; genus Neoceratodus; species Neoceratodus forsteri. Next base: position 650,935,198 of record CM028136.1, on the reverse strand, counting down.
TGCCTCAACTATACCAGGGAATCCCTGCAATGCTCCATCCTCACTGTTACCATAGCGGCGGAGGATTATGAACTATTAACAGTAAAAGCACAGGCCAAGCAGCATGGCAAGACTCTGGTCATTGCCATGGTCTACCTACCCCCAAAAAAAGCCAGAGAAGGCCTCCCTAAAAATCTGAATGCAATTGCCACTCTTCCTAAGGACACAGAACTTATTATCACACCCAACTTTAATATTAACTGGGTTGGCAAGGAATCAACCCCCTTCAGGGATATGGTTGCTACTTCCAACCTAACCCAACTTGTCCCTTGCCCCACCAGGAGGAACTACAAGACTGGCAATGACACCCTCCTTGATTGTCTACTCTCAAGTTCACCATCCCGGATCTCCAAGCTCAGGGTTCTGCCGGACACCTTAAGTGACCACTCCCCAGTCACATTCCTGTGGTCCAACAAATTTAGTAAATCCCCACCTACCCTAATTGAAAGTAGAATCCTGAGGAAGGGCAAACTTCTGTGCCTCACCTCAGCCCTCTCCCTGCACGATTGGTCCCCTATTGACCTGACACCTAATCTCAACCAGGCCCTTAGTTACTTTATTAATAGATTCAACAGCATCTGTAATCTCTTTGCCCCACTGAGGAGAAGGAAAATCCAGGGAATGAAAATGGCTGGATTATGGGGGAGTTCCTTGCCCAGATGAAAAAAAGGGACAGCCTCTGGGAAAAAGCCAGGTCTACTCGTAGTAAACATGATTACCAATGCTACAGAGCTGCAAGAAACCACTGCACTAACCTTATCTGACAAGCAAAAGCCAGCTTCCATAAGGAACAGCTGAGCAATTCCTGGGTGACGGTAAGAGGTTCTGGGAGAACATCAAAAACCTCCTTGAGAAGGATGATAAGAGGCACCTGCATCTGCTCAACATCAACAGCTCCCCTATAAATGACCCATGACTTATAGCAGACTCATTCAACACGGCCTTCACTGACTTGACCTTGGTATTATCCCCTGACTACCTGCTCCCTGCTGCTGATCAACCTAACTGCAAGCCACTCAACAACACACATCCAGACTTCTCCTTCAAGAGGGAGAAGGTGAAAGAGGCTCTAAAACATGTTAAAAAAGTGATCAGAATTGGCAGTGATGGGGTGGACATGAAACTTCTATCCCTCACACTTGATGTTCTCATTGTGCCAATAACAAAGCTATTTAATAAGTCATAGGCTCTTGCTAAATTCCTGGAGAAAGGAATCAGGCCCTTGTGACACCTATGCATAAAAATGGAGACAAGACATGCATAGCCAATTTTAGACCAATCTCCATCCTCTCCCACCATCCAATGCATTAGAAAAGATAGTGGCAGCACAAATCACCGAATACCCCAACAAATACCAACTATTATGCCCTAACCAGCATGGCTTCATACAGAACCATAGTACCACCACTGCCCTGTTGGAGTATACAGACTACGCGCACAAAGCACCAGACAAAGGCAAATTGGTGGGGTCATTGTCATTGACCTCACTAAAGCCTTCAACACTGTTAACCATTCCCTTCTCCTGGCACAGCTGCAGAACCTGGGTGTGGTGGCCAATACCACATGCTGGTTCCAGGACTACCTGACTCATAGAAGCCAACATGTCAAAGTTGGGCAAACAGTGTCTAGCTCTAGAGATGTATAGGGGTTCCCCCAGGGATCAATACTGGGCCCCCTACTTTTCAGCCTTTTTTTAAATAATCTTCCTAAAGCATGTGACACTAAGCTTATCCTATATGCCAATGATGCATTACTTCTCAACAGCAATACATCCCATGACACCCTCCAATCCTAACTACAGAACTCTTTCAACAAACTAGTGGACTGGTTATGCAGGCATAAACTTCTACTAAATTATAAAAAGACCAAGGCCATGCTTAGATCCAGTCCCCAGCACTAAAAGATGCACCCATCCCTCATCATCTCCAACACAGTCAGTAAACAGTTGGAACAAGTGCACTCATTCAAGTACCTGGAGGTCACCCTAGATGACGCCTTCGCCCAACACATCAACTCATTGGTAAAGGTGGTAAACGCCAAGTTGGGTGTCCTCTATAGACATAGCAAATATCTCACCCCTGAGGCCCTCCACCTCTCAGTCGCCAGCTCCATCCTATCAGCCATTGATTATGGACTGGTGGTCTATGGGGTGGCAATGGATATGGCACTAAAGAGGGTTCATATTGATCTCAATAAAGCCTGCAGGCTCACCCTGGCTGCAGATCATCATACACATACTTGCTGTCTGTATGAATGGACTAATTGACTGCCTCTAAAGAACAGGATCAAGTTCCAAACCTGCCTCCTGGGTAAGAAGGCGTTATTGGGCAACTCCACCCCCTGTGCATCCAACATCCTCTTGCCAATTGATACCCTCTATGACACCAGAGGTAGGATGAGGAAGGCCCTGTCAACACCTTTCCATCAAACTGCACTTGGACAATGCACATTCACCTATAGGGCCCTGCAGTGGCTTAACAAAATCTCTATGCCCAATCAAACCTCCAAATGCCTACCACACTTCAAAGCTGGACTAAGGCAACACCTTAAATCAATCACAGAGTGTGACTGCCTCTGAAAACTAGTCCCTGCCCCCTCCTTACCCTCCTGAGTTGCTCATATGGCAGCCCTGCTGCACTCCACTCCTCCATACAGCTAGTGTTTGCTCTCCATTGTAGCCACTTTTCCCCTCCTTTGGTACTCTCTCCCTCTATTAACCTACACCTTGTCCCCTGAACTGACACTAAGCATCCAGTCTTTTTCCCCCCACCCCCATTCCCTCCTGCCTCCCCCACCTCTTCTGACATGCCTAGGGTCAACCCCACCCACATGTGGCTTTCAGCAAGCTGCCTCCGCTGTTCTCCGAGTACCTTCCTTCATCATAACTCCATCCTCGCACCATTTCTTTCCCCATTTCCACTGTATGACCATTTAGTCAAGCACTTTTCCCCTCTGGTGCCACCTTTCCCTTCCCCCCTCCCCCAGCACCCCCCAGCCGCTGTTTCACCCTCCTATTATTGACAAAGCCCCAACACAAGGCTGCTACTGTTCCTAAGTCTCCCGTCAACTCGAAAGGGGGTCGTTCCTTAATAATTTTCCATCATCCTGTTCCAAACCAGTACTCCTTTATGTGGATAATGCAGTCATTTTCTTAAAGACTGCTGATCCTACCCTCCTTCAGGCCCAACTTCAGAAAAGTTTTACTGATGCTGAGTCCTGGTTCATCTCTCAAAGGTTGGTGCTTAACTGCAAAAAAAAACTAAGGTCATGCTCTTCCATGGTACCCACAGCAAGCACTAAGCCAAACAATTAGTGAGTAAAAACAGTGCGGGTGTTATCCTTGATCAGACTCAATCTTTTAAATAGCTAGGAGTTACTCTGGATAGTACGCTTTCCTACTCCAACCATGTTGAGAATATTGCCAAGGTAGTTAATATTTGCCTAGGCCTTCTGCACAGGCATAAACACTGCCTTACTACTGAAGCCCTCAGATTGGCTATCCACAGTTAAATTGTGTCTATTATTGACTATGGTTTGGTCATTTATAGTTCCACCACAGACACAACCCTATGTCGGTTAACCACAGCTCTGAATAAGGCATGCCATCTTCTAACTGGTGCAGCATATCGTACTCACAGTTTTGACCCTTATGAACATGCAAACTGGCTTCAATTCCAGGCTTGCATTGAATATCAAGCCTGCCTTCTGGCTAAGGAGGCAGATCTTGGTCTCCTACCACCAGGTTCCCTTTAGCTTTACAGTCCCTTCTGGGGCACTCAGAGCACATGAAGTTCTGTGAGCTAAACCTTTACTGTTCCTCGCTGTCGAACCTCGCTCTGACAGCAATCCATCGCAGTTAGAACTGCTAATTTATTTAATTCCCTTCCTCCTGAGATTGCAACGACTGCAACCTTGGGACCATTTAAGCGGAAGCTGCATGAATTCCTAGTTTCCAGAGCTTTTTGTGACTGCTATACCTAATCTCTGCTGACAGCTAAATGCACTGGGACCTTCCTCTTTTACCTTTTGCCTCTGTATAGCCCTATGTTGCTGCTGCGCTATTCTACTCACAGCACTTCCTCCCTTATCCCTTTCTCATTCCTGCCCTAGTTTCATTCTACCTCATCCTCCCTTTCCCTTACCCCTCCATTCCCACTTCCCTCCTCTCTCCTCTGTTTCCTCACCTTGTTCTTTCCCTCTACCCCACGCTTGTAGTCTTTCCTGCTTAAGCTTCATTGTGGCATCTCCCTCCTTGTTCTTACTTTGCTCCTTCCACCCCCAAATTCACCCCCTGTACTTCTCTCCTTGTAAGCCCTTTCACCCCTCTTCAGACAAGGCCACTGGCTGCACTGTGTACAATATTTATCTTGCCATATTGTTCTTTTGTTTATGTAATTACTTTTCTCATGTTGTACTACTTACTGAAACCACTGTAATTTGCTATTCTTGTGACTTGACATGGAACCTCTGTACAAGACCCCTTGGCTCAAAGGTCTTTCTGATTTGTTAAATAAATAAATAAAATACATTTTTTGGTACTTTAGAAGGTAGATGATTGGGGGGAGGGATCCAGCATGTTCTGCGCATTTAATTATTGGTTACATTTTTCTTGTCACTAGATTTTGTATAAGACTGTGCATAATTTTATATGGCACTCCAATATGTGTTTTATGGATGATGTGTTTGTGTCTGTTATTGTTTTTGTGCATTGTAAGTTTATCTTTTGGGATTTACTGATTTGTGTTGTATATTGATATTTTCAATAAAACATTTATATACAAAAAAAAGATAGTTGGACCAATGTCTGAGGTCAATATGAAAGTGCAAGGGCAGACCATCAGGGTGTTACTGGCAGTGAGTCTTAAGTCATTATTGTTTTCAAAGACTGTTAAGATGGATTTCTGATTAACAAGAAATTGTAACCTTTGTAAGGCTTGAATATTTGGGGTTTAACCAATACTTCCTACCCTTACTTTGGATTTATCTGAATTTGAATCACATTTTCCATAGAAGTGGTAGGGGTAGATGAAGCTGTTGAGATACTTGCATTGGTTTGCTCTCAAACAAAAAATGTATGATAAGATTCCTGTTATCAGTGGAACAAATGATCATATATTTGGACAGTTGAAACACTTATGCATGGAGATGGAAGCACAATAAAAAACTGGACTAAGAGATTCATCCATGGGCTTATGAGACAGGTTTATGCCAAACAGGACACAAAAGTACAAGCTGTAAATGAGGACTCAGTTGGTATTGTTTGGCACAGGTATGAACAGAGATAATTCTGCCACCTGATGCAGAATGTGCCATTGGAGGAACTGTACATTTAAAAGATATTCAGAATCAGCTACTAATATTTGACATTCCTAAGGAACATGGTTTGCTCAAAGGACTTTTGATGAAACCCAGCATTTTACCAGTACATGTACAAGCTTATGTGAGATGAGTGATGGTTCAAGTAAGGAAAGTCACTGACCACAATTTAATGGGCAGAAAGGGCAGAACTTGGCCTGTGTCTACTGTGCAAATACTGCCACGCAAGCGTGAACATCTGGAGGGCAGCCTGAGGAAAGCATTGATACCAGCCTGTTTGACTTTGCCCCTTACCCTTGGAGTAGAAGGAAAGAATCAGCAGCAATTGGCACAGAGAACAAACGTTTTCTCCCTGGTGAGTGGGGATTCAGTTGCATGATGAGAGGCCATTCAGAGAGGGATCCTGCAGATTGGCACCTGCAGATCATGATGTCAGGTGACATCTCCAAAAGATGCTGGCAGCTGGAATCATCAGAGAGTCACACAGCCCCTTTGTTTACCCCATTGTGATGGTTAGAAAGAAGAATGGCACTGTCCGCATGCATGTGGATCACCAGACATTGAACAAAGAACCATAAGATATGGAAACTAACATGGCATACAACATCATCACTGAGCTGGCAGGAGCTTGCCTGGAAACTCTGGGTTTGGTATTTCCTGGTCCCAGTTGTCCATGCTAAATGGGATCCCTGAATTACTGCCCATTGTTGGAGACATTGCAGGGAAACAACTGTCTCACACACACACACACATTTTTTGGCAATGCTTGACACTCACTGGACTACCCTGAGAAAACATTTGAGACATCTTTTCTCACTACCTGAAACCATAGGCCCTGAAAAAATAAACCTAGGTCTCCCTCCTCCAACCATGAGGGGTAAGGGGTCAAAATACCTTTGGACCATAGTGACAGTTGCAGCTTTGAAGGCCATTACAAAATGCTGGCTCAAGCCAAACCCTCCAACTGTGGAAGAATGGGTCTGTGTAATATGTCAGATACAGGGATAAAATGTATTTCTTTTTTGATACAGCATCGCCAAAAAACATATATCAATAGATGGATGAGATGGGATTTATATCAACCAGAATTTCTACCCTGACTCCCGCCCCCCCCTTTTTTTATAATACATACCTCATTTTCTAACCTCTAGGTTCTAGTTAGACCTCCTTCTCTTTATCTGAGACCATTGGTCATATTATAAAACATTCCATTTTGTATTTGTACTGATTTCCTCCCCCCACCACAACTATTCAGTTTGTTATGATCCTTTGAATTTACTTGAAGACTAATTTAAGTTAGATTTTAACTTGTATATTATGAATTATGTAAGGGTGATGCCTGCTGTTCTTCCCCATTTAATTTTTGTGTCTGAATGGCATTTTTATAAAAGTTATCATCAGATGTAGTTCATTGAAGTCTAGTACATCTATTGTATGACTCACTATAATTTTATGCCTGTGGACTGTGTTTTTCTATATGTGTAAACAATTGCAGAATATTTCATAGGCATTGTTATAGGCAAATATGGATTTATTAGATGAGTGACATGTATTTGGCATATCATCTCTAATAAAGAACTATAAAAAAGAACAAAAGAATCATTCCAGAACAATATACAATACTACAGATACAAGATGCCCTGGATTGTCTGAATGGTAGTCGATGGTTTTCTGTACTTGACTTAAGGAGATGTTACTATCAAATCCAGATGGCCCCAGAAGATAGGGAGAAAACAGCTTTTATTTGCTCTGTTGGATTCTTTGAATTCCAGAGAATGCCACAAGGAATCTCTGGAGCCCTGACCATGCTTCAGTGGCTCATGGAATGAGTAATGGGGCATATGACTTTGCTTGAGTGCCTGGTTCATTTGAATGATGTGATCATCTTTGACACGACTCTAGAAGAACACAAAAAGTGTCTTTTCAAGTTGCTAGACCAGGGGTCAGCCTTAACCTTTTTTTGCACTAGCCAGCAGGACAAGTTGACTCAAAATTGCAGCAGTCTGCAGATGGTTGCACTAGCCCTATTTTGATCAATTATACAGGAAAAATGCAAGCCAAGAAATACTCTAATTATTGCACATTTATCCTGCTCCCACACTGTTTCCTGTTCTGGCAGAAAAAAAGACTTCAATGCCATCACACACAGTTTACCCCCCCCCCCAGTGTTTTGTACCATGGCCTCCTCCCTTCCTCTTTTGCCCCCCCACACCAAACCAGACAATACTGCAACAGCAAACCTTCAATCAAGCAAGCAGTCCTAGCTCTGCACATGCAAAAGCTGATGTCATCATGCACTTCACCACACTCTCCCCACCACCCGGAGGACAATGAACAGAGTCAGGCAGAGAAAGACGGTCTCAGACCCAAACCAAGGATTAACTAGAGACCTGCACTTCTGAAAGTTTTCTTACAGTGTCAAGTGAGTCAGGAGCACATCTAGGATTTCTTTGAGGAGGGGGCTACATAGACCTAAGGAACTAGGGAAATACAACATTTTATGACATTTTTAATTTTTAAAAGCATTGATTTTAACATGCTCTGCCCCAATAATGACAGATTTTTTTAAAACATTTTCTTTTCATCAGCCAAGGGAAATAGTACATATTCTGCTATACTACCTCTGTTTCTATACAGGATGATCTATGCACCCCAGGAATGCCTATTTTAACCTTTCATGTTATGTATTACTTTTTTATTAAGTATAATTTATTGAGTTTCCAACAATCAACAACAATGATATTAAACAGAAAACACACTATAAATCACTGACAACCAACACACAATAAAAACAGACACAAACAAACCCCCACTCCCTCACCCACCTACATCCCCAATGCCTATGCAGGGCCCCTGGTAGAGCCCTGAGCAAGGGGGGAATCCCTGAAGACAAAGAAAAGATACCTGTAGATTGATATAATGTTCACTTTTCATGGATAAATGCCTTGGTCCCACTTAGCACTTATTAAGTAACATAGTATGCAAAATCCCCCAGTGAGACCTATAAGTATGCAAGGTATGCAAGGTATGGTAAAAACTGGCTTTTGATTTTTCCACATTAAGGGCATTCAACAGCTCCTTTAGCCATTCAGCCCATGCTGGGGTTGTTGCATCCAACCAATGATGAAGAATTATTTATTTTGCGACTGCTGTTATTAAAGACATGTGACCTTTCTTAGGCCCCAAGAGTTGATTACTATAATCCCTGATCATACAAATCTCTGGAGCGAGGGCATCTTGAAGACTCAAGAGAGGATCTAAACTGGTTCTTATAGATTCCCCAAAGGGTTGTATTTCTGAACAGTGCCAAAGCATGTGATATAAAGTATTGTATTCCTGACTATATCTAGCACAAGTTAGAGCTTATTTTTTATCCATTTGGAAAAGTTACATAGGTGAAAAATATAGATAGTGAAGGATATTAAATTCTTGTAACTGAAGACAGTATTGTTTGACATATTTATACATGTCTGCCCATATTCTTTGCCAGTACTCATCAGAGTGATCTATATCAAGAGTTTCCACCAAGTAAAAGGCCTTGCAGGAAGTAGTGGCCCAAAAGGGTTGGCCTATTGCTTTATAAAGACTCAAAACTGAATGAGGCTGCTGAGCTATAACTGACAAATTTTCAAAAAGCAAACCCACCTTTTTGGACCATGGGGAAGGGCCTAAAAACTGTTAAATGCAATACATCATTTGAAATAATTTAAAACAGTCTCTATTATGGACCCCATTCCTTTGTTGACAGGAGAGAAAAGACATAATGGATTAATTTGTGAGTAACATGTCCAAGGAAGGTATAGAGAGCCCTTACCAAAAACAAGATTTGATCTTTTTTTATTGATTAATATATTGAGATTATTAAATAATTGTTGTCAAGTGTCCTTATTGTAAGGAAGTTCAGATGCCTACAGAACTGGGCCTAAGCTCGTACAGACCAAGCAATTGGATTGTGGTGAAGTGTGTGTGTGGGAAGGGGGGGGTTGTTGTACCAGAGAGATATAGGCAAAGAATGGAGTCATTATTGATATTTACCTAATAGTTCTATCTCAATCCTTGGCCATGAAGGGATGTAAGTGTTGTCAATCTGGGCACTGTTGAGTTGGTCCCATTAAAAATATTTAGCCCCATGTAATGCAAAGTAGTACTGAACAAAGTGCAGTAGATGCAAACCACCATATATTTTAGGCCTCTCCAATTTCCCATAAGCTCTCTGAGCAGGTTTATCCAACCAAAGAAATTTACTTAGAATAGTGTGAAGGTGTTTAAACCATGTTAGAGGAAGTACAATGTTTAATAACTCCGGTGGGTACATTATATGGGAAAACATTTATCTTGATTATATTAACCCTACTCCACAGTGTTAAAGGCAGCAATTTCCACCTAGACAAATCTTGTTCTATTTTCTGAAGTAATGAATCAGTGTTGATGGATTTAAGGAATGTGGGATGTAGGGCAAACTTAATGCCTAAATAGTTGAGGCATTTAGTTTCCCATTGCAGACCAAAAAGCGCTATCACTTGTTTTCTAACATGGGGTGAAAGGGGAAAAACACTGATTTGGATATATTTAGTTTATATGCTGAAAATTCACTTAATTCTTTTATCACCCTAAGAACCTCAGGTATAGATGTTTGAGGGTCTGTAAGATGTAGAAAAATGTCATCTGCATATGTTGAAATTTTTAGTTCTTGTGAACCAAATCAGACACCTCTAATTTGAAGTATAGCATGAATTTTTAGATTCAAAGGCTCTTGGTACAAGTTGAAGAGCATTGGAGAGAGGGGGCAACCTTACTTGGTCCCTCTTGTGAGGGGGAAGGCATCCAACAGTACCCTGTTACAAATAATCCTTGCAGAAGGAGACATAAAGAACTTGAAGCCATTGGATTTATGTGTCCAGAAATCCACATTTGCCCAAAGTAAAAGATAAATATTTCTACAATTCTCTATCAAAAGCTTTCTCCGCATTCAAGGAGACCAAGAACACATCAGTGTTGCTCCCCCCGGACATGGAGATTAAAAGGTGTATTTTGTGGAGATAGTCACTTGAGAGTCTCCCAGCCATAAAACCAACTTATTATGGGCCTATCAGACTTCCCCAGACTCTACTCAGCCTGGCAGCAAAGACCTTGACTAAATTCTTAATATCAACATTAATAAGATAGATGGGTCTGTAGCTGCCAGGCTGAGTTTTATCTTTAGCCAGTTTGGGTATCAGGTTTATTCTAGCCTCTAAAAGCTGGGGCTCTCTCAAGTCATGGCTATGTAAATAATTCTACAACCATGTTAACACAGGGGCTAACTCTTCCAGGAAGGTTTTATAGAAAGTCATTGAAAAACCACCTGGCACTGTGGCTTTGTCAGCTGATACACTTAAAATGGCATATCTGACTTCTTGCTGTCTAACTGGGCATTCTAATAGTTATTGTTCATCTGTCAGTTGTGGAAGGTGGGTATTTTCTAGAAAGTTTAGTCATCTATATGTCTATGTTTAAATTCTTTAAATCATCAGTATAAAGTTTTAAAAAATAATCTCTAAATTTATTCACCATTTGTCTTTGATTAGTCACTAGCTCTCCAGAAGTTTTGTCCCTCAAGGCATTGAGCCATCTAAAGGCATCTTGCTGATGGAGACAAATGGCCAGCAAATGATTATCTTTCTCCCCTTGTCCCAAATATGTAGCCTTAGCCCTAGGTATGTATGTTTCTGGTTGTTCTAGAATATATCCCAAATACGTGTCCTTTAATTGTGATAAATTAATTCGGATCTCTTCTGAGGAGGGATGTTGAAGATGTTTTTCCTGAATTTCTGTTATTAGTTGGCTTGCCTGCTTCTCTCTGTTTCTCTTATGTGTTGTAGCTAGCTTAATGATTTCCCCCCTCCAAACACACTTTAAGGCACCCCAGAGCTGGTCCAAGTATGGGATTGAACCTAAATTGTCCTGTACAGGAATTTGAATAAACTGCCTCAACTTATCTGGTAAATTAACATCCTGTAGTGACTGAATGTTAAAGGACCACATGTGATCCCTGGCAATGTGCTGTAAAACATCAATATCAAGAGAAATGGGGGCATGGTCAGAGAGGTCTTTGACCCTGATATGACTAGTGTATAGGGTGGGAATAAGCTGCCTACTAATTAAAAAATAATCTAAACATGAAAAACAATTGTGGGGGGATAGAATGGAATGTGTACACTCTGTCTGCTGAGTGCAACAGTCAGGGTCCACAAGGCCAAGATTATCCATAAATTCCCTGAGAGCATGTTGTGCTGGCGAGAGTCCCACATTAGTTCTATTTATATGATCCAAGTCATTCTGGAATATTAGATTCCAGTTTCTGCCTAATATAATAGGGACATTGGCAAATTATGCTAGTGCAGAGGTCAGCTTAGGAATGAAAGCTGGACAATCATTATTGGGGCCATATATTGAAATCAACAAAACTGCTGCCTGGCCCAATTGACCATGCACCAAAATATACCTTCCTTCAGGGTCTCCAACTTCTCTTATAAGGGAAAATGGTACTGTTTTAGCTATTAATACTGCCACACCTCATTGTCTGGTACTGTTCCCTGTTCCATATACAGTATGAGCCCAATCCATTCATGTCTGAACAAAGAAACCTGTTGTTTGTGCAAGTGAGTTTCCTGTAAAAATGCAAGCTGTGCCTTCAACCTTTTCAAATGCTTTAAGAGACACTGATGTTTTTCTTTAGACTGCCCTCCCTTGACTTTCCATGAGATTATCCTCCATGGACTAGTCATGGGAGTAAACTTAATACTTTTATCACAATGGGGGGCCCGCACCTGACCATTCCAGGTGTCCTGCATATAAAATAACCCCACACCCAAAAACATTCAACCCCACTGATCCCCAAAACACAAAAAGGTTAATACTAGTACAGCATTTCCAAATTCCTCTCCTCCCGGTCCATGAATAATCAGCGGCAGTTCAGCCCCCACTGGGCACTGCCCATGCAACACTTGTAAATAATGAAGACGTTGCTAGGCTGGATTGATTGTCCCCTCAACCATTAGTAACCTAAAAAGAGTGAGGGGATGGGGATGCACCAAATTTAAAAGTCAAATGAGTGCCCTCTCCCCAAGTATGAGAGATGAGTAAATATATATTAACCTAATAATTTGACAGTTCTACTGTGGACTTAAAGCAGCAGCCCTCATCAATGGCCATATACATTGTACCAGTAATATTGGGGGTTAACTAAGAAAAGTGAGAAAATCCAGTTTCTTGCAATCAAAATCCCACTGCAGAACTCCTTCTCCAAACTTGAGGACTGGTTCTGTAATCATACTTTGCTACTAAACTACAAGAAGACCAAGGACATGCTTATATCCAGCCCCCACAACAAAAATAAGCACCACCCCCTCATTATCTCCAACTCATGCAGTGAGCCGCTGGAACAAGTCCACTTGTTCAAGTATCTGGGGGTCATAATAGATGATACCCTCACGTTTACGCACCATATTGGATCTGGTCAAGACAGTCAGTGCTAAGATTGGTGTCCTGTACAGGCACAGGCAATACCTCTGTCTGAGGGCCCTCCACCTCTCAGTCCACAGTTCCATTATATCTACTATTGACTATGGACTAGTGGTCTATGGGGCAGCAATGGATACAGTGCTCAACAGGGTTCAGGCTGCACTCAACAGAACCTGCAGGCTCACCCTGGATGCTGAGCATGACATTCACACCTGTAATCTGTATGAATGTGCAGATTGGCTGTTATTAAGAAACAGGGTCAAATTCCAGACTTGCATCCTAGGGAAGATGGCTCTATTGGGTAAAACACCATCTTGTGTAGGCAATTTGATCAAGGCAACTAACTCACTATAGGTCACCAGGAGGACGACTAGAGGGGTCTTGGCTATTCCCTTCCATTGCACCTCACTTGGGAAATGTGCATTTGCCTACTGGGCCCCCCTGTGGATGAATGAACTCCCTGGGCACCTCTTGGCCACCAGTTGTCTGTCCCAATTCAAAACTGACCTCAAACAGCACCTAATAACACTCTCTAAGTGCACCTGCCCATATGTTCAGCCACAGCTGCTGTCTCTGCCCCTCCCAGCAAGCACTAGGCAGGCCTCAGGTACCCCCATCTCTTCTCATGACTTGTCTCAGCAATCAGTTCACATCATGCTCCTTTAGCACCTGCCATCCCACCTTCCCCCAACTCCCAGTCTCATGAGTTTCCCAAACAGTCACTACTAATGCAAGCTGCCTGAACATGCCCCCTCACATCCCACCATTTACTCTAGCATGTCTTCTCTGTTTACCCTCCCCTCACCCCCCATTTCTCCCTATACCCTATATGCCCTTCTTCCCCCACCCTTCACCTCCACCGCAATACCAACCTCTCTCTCGTACCTCCTTTCTTCATCCCACTGCCAGCTATCCACATCCCTCTGAACTACTGACAAGGCACTTTGTAGCTGCTTATTCCCTCCTCAAGTCTCATAAATTGTTTTTTTTTTGTTATTTTAACTTGTACCTATGTTTTGAGTTATCCTGTAAGTTCTGAATCCAAGCTGTATCGTCCATTGTGATGTACCTTTGCTTTCTCCCACTGTACTTTGTTTTGCAATCTATGATGTGGAACCTTTGTAAAAGAGCTTGCACTCAAAGGTCATTTCCAAATCACTAAATAAATAAATAAATAAACACATATTTTTAATGTCTCTAAAGGATTTTCATAACCAGTGATTATTTTTGCAAATAAAAAAAATCTGCCAACATTTACTTTGTGTAATACACTGTCAACAACCTAAGGTAACACTATCTAAATGCCACCACCATATAAATGTAAGCAGTGACCTCATTGAATATCAATTAGAGATGGAGTGAAGTTTAAATTTGAGGGTAAGGTTACCTCGAAGCGGCCGAAATTCACATTCGTGGAGCTTAGCAAAGTTTTCTTGACCTTCAGCATCTTCAACTTCATCTGAAATCACAAAGTTTTCACCCACAAATGGAAACATTCTGCTGTTTGTGGGTGAAATTTCAAACTTTGTGGTGAAACTTCGCACTTTGTGGATCAATTTGCAATCCGTGAAATGAGCTAAATTGGCAAATTAATTCAAGGAGCAAATTTTGCCAACTACGCCCATCTCTAATATCAATATTGAGCAGGCTCTTCATAAATAAAGAGATTAGTGCTAATCCCTATTTACGGTGGACATCATTAACTATATAAGTATCTATAAAGCCACTAGGGAGATTTCCGATATTATATAGAAAGTACCCACCACTGAAGTACAAATAGCAAAAATATCTTACTGCTAAATGACTAAGTGGTAAGTCCGTTACTGTGGACGAGTGCTGCTGCTTCAAGTAGAAAACCCAGTAATGGGGATGGGATAATTCTGTTAGTTATAGTCACACACCTTGTATTATCCATCCAGTAGCCGGTTATAATACTGCTGCAAGAATAGTGCCGCACAACACAGGGCTAGTCTGTACGCCGCTAACCCGGACAGTGAGTGGGGATTATGAGCGCAAGGCAGTAAGCACTCCAGTGGTCACTATCCATGGTGCTGATAGAGGACAAGAGCAGCAGAATTCCAAACTCTGGCCAAACTGCTCCTGTGGTGTAGAGGGCTGAGGCATGGAGCAGCTTGACCAAGTGGCAATGTAGATCAGGGTTCTAATCCTGGTCTCCCTAGATTTTTGCAGTATTGGGACTTTACTTTTGTTACAAGGTGCCACAGAAATGGTATTCCACGGCCCCACAGTTTTCATCTTTCCCCTTAATCCACTCCCCCCAGAGTTAGAATCTATTAGTACAGAGGTGCTTGGGGCAGAGCCTCCCGCAAAAAAGAAAGTGACAGCATTTTTTACCATGTGGCTCTTGACTGCGCTATTCAAACTAGTGCTCTTATGACCCAGTGCCATCCATCCCATCCCATTTAACTATACTCCATCAGTATGTAATGGATAATGATAACCATAGCCCCAGATACTTTTTTAGGACAACATAGTGTACTGTCAAGTGCCCCCCATTTCCAGTAAAATGAACTGTTGTTGAAAATAACAGAGCCCCAAATGACTGTTTGCTATGAAAAATAAAACCTGAGCCATATATCTCAAATTTCTAAGTACTAGTTGATAATATTAAGTTCATCCCTAGAACCAAAACATCAGTTTATCCAGTATTCTAAATCCTTGTCTTAAGCGCAGTTCTAGTATGCTATTAGAACTCAGTCCCAAAGAAACCTGAGATTATGATAAACAGTTCAGAACAGGACAAGATCCTCAAAGCCACCTTAAAAACTTTTAATACATTCATAAATCAAGCATTTATCAGACAGCTCATCAAGCAGGGACATCCACCCAGCCTATGGCAATGTACACTGAAGTTGGCCCTGTTCTAATTATATTAGTCAGATTAACAAAAACATACAATAATTAGGTACCAAAAGATCTGAATCAAAATAAGGCTGAGACTTCCAGTAAACTAAAGTTCTTATATGTTAATCAATGCAAAATGAGCTGACATACATTAGCCATCTTGGAAATCAGCACCATGTTCACTGCTCAATCAAAATATATGCAGTGGGACCCCAAAAATGAACAAAATCTGGCCAGAGCCAATATAGCTGCAACTAAGCTTACTAAACTAATGATTGAAAACAGCAGTCTGCCATGTCCAAGATGGCCAGTGGAGGTCTTTGTGCATGCTCGAGTCATTGCACATGCACAACTTCATCACAACTGTGGAAGTGAAGTTGAGCAGGTGTGACATCTCGTGCATGTGCACTGAGTTCTGATGACTACCTTGGACACAGTGGACTGTGCCATGTTTTATCGTGAGTTCAACGAGCTTGGCAGGTGATGGCAGAAAAAGTAGTGCACCCTCGGAAGGGTGAGAGCACTGATTTGGAGTTGCGGAAGGAATTACTGCAACTCCAAATTTGTGCTTCGGTGTCCCCTTTTCCAGCTACAGCAAGAAGGCTGCAGGCTCCACCCACTGCAGCTGTGAAAACAAAGCAGTGTTCTCTCTATTGAATATGCAAAGACCAAACCGGATAAATTAAGTTCAAATCATTTTTTTTAATTAAAACTAAATATTTCAAGATCTTACTACTTATTTCCCCAGCCATTAATTAACTGTTTCATTGTTACATATACACAGACTGCTCTTGTATCCAGTCTGTCATAAACAGTTCATATTGCTCACTTCCAACATACTAAACCATACATGACACTCAAGCAAAACAGTAGCGGTCCATGTCTTTCATAAAATTCTCGCAGATACTTTAATGTCTAGTCCACACTGTAAAGGAGACAAATTCATTAGAACCAGGTACAGCCACTCGACTGAGACTTAGATGCAGCAGAGCTCAACTTTCAAGTCAAGAGTTACTAAGTGCTTCCCGGGGATTAGAGGAAAGGTCTGGGTAAAGTTTTGGCAGCTCTTGGGCAGCCTATTTAGGGAAATCAAAGTGCTTCTTGCCCGAAGGAGTTTGTATTTCAAGTCTGGCCACATGACACATACAATGTTTAACTTGAGCCACCTGTAATTTGGATTTTATAGCTCTATATTCTGCTCATCACATTCAAACTTAGGCTGTCAAATCTTGTACGAGAAAAATACGGTAGCCCTCCCAGTGCAGGATTTTGTTATTGCTAGCCTTTTTTAGTATATGAACCCAATCCAGATAACTAAGCAATCTGAAGATAATGGTCCAGGACACTCCCAAGTGCTGGCATTGGGTGAAGCACTCAATGTGCCTCTCTATTAGGTATGCTGGGCCATAAGGAGATGGGCCCATGATTTTAGTGCAGAACAATTGG
The DNA here is from genome assembly GCA_016271365.2 of Neoceratodus forsteri. Lineage (NCBI taxonomy): Eukaryota > Metazoa > Chordata > Ceratodontiformes > Ceratodontidae > Neoceratodus > Neoceratodus forsteri. The sequence goes on along the minus strand of CM028136.1, from coordinate 650,918,029 downwards.
ACAAATTCCAGTATATTTGGACCTTCCTCTGACTCTGGCAGCCTCAAAAGCACCAAAATATTTTGTTGGCTGTGACCCTCTAGAACTTCAATTTTATCTTCTAATTGTGCAGCCTTGCATCAGAGGGCTGCTTTCTCCGGCTCACTTCTCTTTTGCTACTCGTGAACAGAGCTAATTCTGGCTTTAGAATCCAACACTCTTTTTTTAAGTTCCTGCAGGGCTGGTTTAAATGTTTGGAAGTCTGCAGTTAGGGTGAGCTAAGCTCTAAGAAAAACCACTCAGTCATTAGTTCAGAAAGTGCTGGAGTTGAACAAAGAGTAGGTAACTGGCTATGAATTGCCTACTTGGGTGCCAGGGCCCAGGCAGCAATGTCAGAGGTCAGCTCTAGAACATCATCGGAGAGGCTCTTAAAATCCACATTTTCAATTGAATCTGACATCATGCACAAGGCTATGAAGTTAGAAAGCAGGGAGTTTTCAGATTGACCATATAAAAGGCAGGGAAAACATTTTTTTAATTGTTTTAAATCAGTAGTCCTGGTGAAGCTGAAGTGCAGAGCTACTTCCGTAACAGATGTGACACATAACTCCTCATGTTATTTATTTTATTAAGGTTTATTTTTGTACCATGCATGGGACATGTTGGGTGGGATAAGAGTAGGGCTGTATGGATGGCATTGGCTGGCATGGTCCATTTAAAAGAGCTTGGGACCCCTACACTTGCCAGTAATGGTAGCTATGCATTTATGGATGGTCATGTCAGAGTCTGGTCTGCAGTGGTGTTCAGGGAAAGTACAGAGCTGAGAGATCTGGAGGGGAGAGGGAGCACCTATGGTGAAATGGGGATAAAACCCACAACCTGCAGAGCAGACCCTGTATACCTCTTAGCATTTTGTCACCAAAATGTTGGATATAGGCACTCAAAAGTAGGGAAATGAGGGGCACTGGTCTTAATAATGTGGGACAAATTGTCAGACAGAGACACATTCAGAAATTTAGAAGCTACTGACCTAACAGCATTCTGTTCTTGATCTTACCCTGGACACTAGCCTAACAGTACAGTGATAATGACTCACATTGAGTCTTTTGTGGGATCCTGTGATAATGACTCATATTGAGTCTTTTGTGGGATTTACATCTTGAACTGCTAGATAATGACAGCTCTTAATGGATTGTTAATCACACCAGGCCATTAGAAACATTGAGAGAAAGTAGCATGAGTAGTACAGACTGCTAAAGTAGGGACTTTTTTAACTTCAGTAACAGCCATGGAAAACCTGCACTAATCAAGATGGGCAAGTACAGAGTTAGCTGCTCTAGCCTTGGCCAACATGCACTAGGTTTTGGGCTAGTAAAACAATGTTAAGATTGACTTCTGTGCTACATTAGTTAGAGGAATTTGGGCTGAGGTTATCTGTTGATAAATGCCAATTTTTTTCAGAATTCATTAAAGTACAGGTGCTGTATTCCAAAGATCATATCCAAAATGATTTTGAGAAAGTGAAGGCCTTGACTACATGGCCCAGACCTAAGTATCTAAAATAATTACAGCATTTCTTGTGGTTCTGTGGTTATTTTTGTCATTTTATTAAAGACTTCACTCACATCATTAGACCACTGCTGAACTTGACCCAAGAGTATGCACCTACCAACAGAAAGAAAGGATCCCTGAACTGAAATACATAAGCCATAATATAGCTGCATGCTAATGAACCATTTGGATCTGGGTGGGACTATGTCTGTGATCAAGTCTTCGAAAATATCATATGTGAAATAAAATATGCTCCAATATTGGCATATGTTGGCCCAAGCACACCTTACATGTTGCATAACTAAGCTACTAGCATCAGTGGGACTGGATCTGTGCTGTACTAGTCATACCTGCAAGGTCTGATACCAGATGCATTTGCTAATAGAAGTCTGTCTCCCTCAGATCACAAATACCTAGTGCACAAATTGAAGTTTTTTGCCTTGAAGTGGGCCATAGTAGATTAGTTCTATGACTACCTCTATGGAGCACAAGTCACTGTTAAAACTGATAATAATCCACTGACCTATATCCAAACAACAGCCAAATTAGATGCAACAGTCAAAGATGGCTCTCTGCTTTATCACTGTATGACTGCTGCATGGAGTATTGACCTGGAGTGAAGCACACTAGTGCTGATGCCTTGTCTTGATGCCCCCATCCTGATGTCTCAGATGGAAATCAGGTAAAGATTCCTGAGCCTGCTATCAAACCATTATGTAAAAAGTATGGTACTGATGAGTTACCTTCTCCAGCTAATGTTAATTAACTCATTGATAGTTGTGGAGTATCTAGAGATTTTCTACCTACAGCATACTGTAACTTCACTGCACTAGACAAGTCATCTCTACCTCAATTAAATTCAGCAGATTTACATAAACAACAGAGATGTGACCCTTGTTTCAGAGATATTGTTCCCATATTGGAAAAAGGCATAGGACCTGAACAAGTAGCTGTGACCCACAGAGATGTACCTTTGCTGTTAAAAGACTGGTCTAAATTGAATTTAAGACACAGTTCGTTAGCGTGAGAATGTATGGGGCCTAACGAGATCTTGAGAAGACAATTGCTTTTAACTGCAAAGTACAGACAAACTGTGATCTGGGCCTTATATGATGAAATAGGACATTTGGGTTTTGATGAAACCCTGGACTTGGTCAGATCAAGGTTCTTCTGGCTTAGGATGAGTGCAGTAGACAAATATTGTCATCAGTGTTCAAAGTGTTTGCAATGCAAAACGCTTCCAAAACAAGTTACCCCTCTTGTTACTATTTCCACCAGTGCACCTATGGAGCTTGTGTGAATTGATTTCCTCAGTTTGGAGCCAGACAATAAAAATTTGGGAAATGTAATAGTTGTGACTGATCACTTTTCTCGATATGCTCAAGCATTCCCAACCAGGTACCAAAAAGCATCTAATGTGGCCAAGGTGTTGGTGGAAAAGTTTTCTGCGCATTATGGAGCTCCACAAAGAATACATTCTGACCAAGAAAAAGATTTTGATAGTAGTCCCATAAAAGAACTGTTATCCCTGTGGGGGAATCGTAAGTCTTGCACTACTCCGTATCACTCTCAATGTGATCCCTAACAAGAGAGATTTAATCAAACTCTGTTAAAAATGCTTGAAATGTTGGATCCCAACCAAAAGTCCAAGTGGAGTCAGAAAATCAAGTATCCTTGTACACATGTACAATTGCACGAAAAATGATGCTACATGCTATTCGCCATATTACAAAATGTTCAGGAGGGAGGCAAGGCTCCCAGTGGACTTGTGCTTCAGAGTAGCTTCTAATGGTGCCAGACCTGAAACCTACCAGCAGTATGTCCAGAGACTCAAAGACCAGTTGAACTCTGCTTTGCCTCAGAGGCAGCCATGAGAAAGAACCAAACCAACAAAGTGAGATATGATTAGAAAGTGCAAGCACAAGAACTGCAACCTGGAGACAGAGTCTTAATTCAGAATCTTGGATTGCCCAATGAGCACAACATTGCTGATCATTGGGGAAATGTCCCATACGTTGTTAAAGAATAGCTGCAAGGTATGCCAGTATACAGACTTCAGCCTCACAACAAAACAGGAGGCTCTCATACAATCCACTATAACAATCTGGAAAGGATCACAGGTCTCCAGGTAGAAGGTCACCTCGGGGCCAGTGACCATCACATGGTATTGTTCGATTTGGCCACTAGAACAAAATCATCCCATTCCAAGGCAAAAATATGGGACTTCAGAGTAGCTGACTTTGATAAGACGGCCAACAGAGTTAAGCTAGCTCTGGCAAAAAGAAATACAGGTGAGGGTACAGGCAAAGTGGGCAAGCATTAAAGATGCAATGGCAAGCAACATCCCATTGTGTTTGTGTGAAAAGAAGTGCAAAAGAAGAAGGAAACCACTTTGGTTCTCTAACACAGTAGCAGAAAAGGTCAGAGCCAAAAGGCTGGCCTTCAGGAAATATAAGGCAACACAGCAGGATGAAGATAGGGAGGTATACCAAACTTCCCGAAGGGAAGCAGGGAAGGCAGTAAGGCAGGCAAAGGCCCAAACAGAGGAAACACTAGCATGAACAGTAGAAGAATGTGACAAGACTTTCTATAGATACACTGGTGAAAGGAGAATGTCCAGAACGGGTATTGCTAAGATCAAAGGAGATAAGGGGGCATGCGAGGAGGAGGAGGACCATGTAAAACATCTATTCTAAATAGATACTTCTGCTCAGTATTTACTGAAAAGAAGGTAGGGCAGGGCCCACAACCCTGCACCATGGACACAGAGGGGAAGTAGGTGTGCACTAGTCCCTTCACAAAAGAAAGGGTCCTACAAGAGCTCGATAAGCACAGAGTGGACAAGGCAATGGGACCTGATGGCATACATCCCAGGATACTAAAGATGCTAAGGGTAGAACTAGCAGAGCCATTATCAGAACTGTTTAGTGAGTCTCTGAGCACAGAAGAGGTCCCAGAAGACTGGAGAAGGGCTCATGTGATCCCATTCCACAAGAGTGGTAGCAGAAAGGAGGCAGGGAACTACAGACCTGTCAGTCTTACCTCAGTAGTGGGCAAAATTATGGAGACACTCCTTAAGAAAAGGATAGTGCAACACCTGGAATCCATGGGAGCACAGGAGCCAAAACAGCATGGGTTTACAACAGGAAGGTCCTGTCAAACTAATCTCATAGATATCTTTGATTGGGTAACCAGGGTGGTGCACCAAGGGGGTGCAGTTGATGTCGCCTACCTTTACTTCAGCGAAGCTTCCGATACTGTTCCACATACAAGATTGATTAATAAGCTGGGTAGGCTCGGGATGGGTCAGACAGTCAACTGGGTGGCAAACTGGTTGACAGGCAGAAAACAGAGAGTGGTGGTAAATGGTATACAGTCAGAAGAGGTGCAAGTCACAAGTGGGGCACCTCAGGGATCAGTTCTGGGGCCAGTCCTCTTCAATATCTTCATCAGTGACATACTTCTACCTTCTACTCCTGGCTTTATCTTTGCTTATGCTCCACTGCTACTCTATCAAATCACTCCCCCATATCAGTTGTAGACTGTTGTTTGTTCTAGCTGCCAAAATATTGTATATGTATTGCACACACCAGTCATCATGTTTCATTTATCAGTATGCAACCTGTAAGTCACTTCCCTGTCTCATATCAATGTTTACCACCTGCGGTCACCCTATGTGGTACCCTTGTATGTATATCCAGCCTGTATCATGTAACGTGCATTTCACGTATATACTGTTATTACCTATCTGTGTTTGTACTTTAAGTGTTTATGTCACAGGACCTCCTTGTGAATGAGCTTGCTCAATGGAGTTTTCCTACAATAAACTTGAACTTGAACATAGTAGATGGACTGGAGGGTAAGGTTTGCCTGTTTGCAGATGACACCAAGATCTGCAATAGAGTAGATGATCCAGATGGGGTGGGCAGAATGAGAAGAGATCTGGATAAGCTAGCAAAATGGTCTGAAGAGTGGCAGCTAGGGTTTAATGCAAAGTGCATGGTCATGCAATAGGGAAGAGAAACCCTGAAGCCACCTATAGGCTGGGAGGGGAGTTGCTGGCAGTCACAAGGGAAGAAAGAGACTTGGGCGTCATCATCACTGGTGACCTGAAATCATCCAAGCAGACCTCTAAAGCAGTAGGTAAGGCTAGAGGGATGTTGGGGTGTATTAGTAGGGGTACCACAAGTTGGAAGAGGGAGGTAATAATCCCTTTTTACAAGACACTGGTTAGGCCCCATCTGGAGTACTGCATGCAGTACTGGAAGCCACACCTTCACAAGGACATGAACCAAATTGAGGCAATCCAGAGAAGGGTAACCAAAATGGTGTAGGGACTGCATCAGAAAACATATGAGGACAGATTAACGGAACTCAATATGTATACCCTAGAGCAAAGGAGGGAGAGAGGTGATATGATTGAAACATTCAAACACCTTAAGGGCATTAACAAAGTGAAAGAGTCTAATATGTTTCAATATAAGAAAAATAGCAGGACAAGAGGACACAACATGAGATTAGAGGGAGGCCGATTAAGGGGTAATGTGAGGAAGTTCTTTTTCACAGAAAAGGTGGTGGATGCATGGACCGACCTACCTCAGGAAGTGGTGGACATGAATACAGTGCAGGGCTTCAAACAGGCATGGGATAGACATAAGGGAGCAATATAGATGAGTATGAATATATAGGCCATTGACAGCTCAAAGGCCTATGACACATTCATAAGGTAGAAAAAGAAATGGGTAGACTGGATGGGTCTTGCGGTCCTTATCTGCCATCAACTTCTATGTTTCTATGTTTCCAGCTGGTCAATTCAAGTTAACAGAGACAGTAGCCCATCAAAACTGCGAGTCGGGAATGGCGATGCATGAAAACAGCCCAGAATTAGAGTGCAACCACTTATCAGTGACTGACTGTTCCCCCTCTCCCCAACCTTAGCCCCCCGGAGTTGGTATATATAGTAAGGGGATGTGGGGGCAAAGACCTCCACAAGGAGGGGGTGAGGGGGGAAAAGGTCCTCACTATCACAGACATCACTGTGAATGACCACGCTGTAATTCTGGGCTTTTTCATGTGTCGCTGTTCCTGACTCACTATTTTGATGTGGAACCAACAGAGACTGTCCATGAAACAAACGCAGTTGGTAAATCATACCCAGACTGCTGAACGCAGAAACCAAAATAAAGAGAGCAAAGATCCCTGTCTCCCATAGAGATCTGCAACCACTTCAAATGTTTTGCCACCACAAAATGGTTTGCCGCCCGAGGACTCATCAGATGGAGAGATGGAGTATGATCGGCATTACTCTCCAAAGGACATTCCAGGTTTACTTAAGGAGGTTATCCAGTTGTTGTCATCTGATGAGGTACCATTTAATTGGATAGTGATGAGGAACTAAGCTCAACCTCAGCACACTAGTCACAGTTGAATGAAATTAATCTAGTCAAAAGTAATGCAGAGCTGCCTGAACTGTGTGAACCAGACATGCCCATTTCAACTGAGGACTCTCTATTGCTGGCTGAAGAGACAGAGCTTGTTACTCCAAGTTCTGAGGAAGAAGTGTCAGCACCTGTGAGACACTCAGAAAGACCTGTCAGATCCATTCTAAAACTCTCATATTATACCAGTGGTACCTCCACAGATTTGCTTATGAATGTGGTACATAAGGTGATTTATATTACCTCAGGTCAATATCTCACATTGTGTTCATTGGTGCCCTTGGGTAAAATGCAAAATGTGGAGAAATGGTTTGCTGTTCCTAAATAAAAAAAAAATTGTTTATGCATGAAGCCTGTGAATACAATGTACAAATGATTATCTGTGAAATTACTGTACCTGATTAACTCAAACTGCACAGTGCTGGTTAAAGTGTTGGTATAAGAATCAATGGGGACATCGATTAGCTCAGCAGAGTGATAGTGTAGCCACCTCTGAAATCAGGGCTTACCTCCTGTGCAGTGGCGGTCCTAGCACACCCCTCCAGGATCCCATCCCTACTGCTGCCGATTCCCCTAAGGGTTCTGACTCCTGTTCTTTCAGTTCCCCACCATCCACTTTGCTTTTCCACTGCATGGGTGAGAAAAAGAGCCAGAGAAACTTGTGGTGTTTCTGTGCTGCATAACTAGAGCTGAAAGGGTTTTTCCTTAAGCTTGAACCATGATAGCAAGTGGGGCTCGGGAATGTAAACTGCCCGAGTATGCTTGCATTCACCTGGAGATGCACCTGTAAGTGCGAGTGGCAATAACCACAAAGAAAATGTGCCAAGGAGTAGCACATGTTGGTGATGGGCTCCCAATTCATCCGACGGGCCCCTAGGGCAAATTATGTCGTCAGATCATCAGTACTTAATTGAAAAAAATAAAGGCTATGTGGGGTATATTTTCAAGTGTACTAAGCTGCTGCATACAATGTTTAGGGGTCATTGTTTATTTTGTGTGACTGGGGACTGCCGTATTAATTTCCAAGGCACCCAGACCTCTAGCCAATCACAGTTAGCTACTGCCACTGGCTGGGACTTAAGCTTGAAGCCAATAGGGCATTGTGCATGTGAGTGGCAGTGCTTTTCAGCTAATTAGAGCCTGTAATTACCCCATGAGATCAGACACTCTAAAAAGAATGGGTAATCTTATACAGACCATCGAAGGAGGCAGAGGCTGTTAGCCTTGCTTCTGTCCTATGAGCTTCAGCCTGCTACTGAGTAGTTCACTGCAGACTTAACCTATCTTAGCTTCTTACCAGTTGCTCCTGCTGCTCCAGCTAGTCAGCCAGACTACCCTGAATTTGTAAATCTTGGAGGTAGCAACCCCAATTTAGCTGTAACAGTTAAGGTTACCAGATAGCCCTCTGGTGTTTGTTTAAATAGTTGCTATTGTTCACGTTTGTTGATTCCCACTACCATGTGAAGACTTCAGCATCATCATCCTGTTCATCATGTGGAGATCATCAGCCAGAGTCGTCTGGAGGAACCTGCAAGAAGCTACCCCCCTGCTGCTCATCCACATTGGGAGCTGTGGAGATCCATCTTGTTTGGCTGTTGGTTTTCAGGATCCATGAGTACTTTACTGGGTTGGGAAGTGTTCAGCTTTTCTGTGGATTACCATTTTAAATTACTTGTGGAATATCCTGTTGTGGAATACAAAAATTTGGACTGTGAGTGTCAGAACAGTAAAAAGTCATTCAGAAAGCTGGCCCTGTGGTGTTGGGTGATAGGAGATCGCCTGCCATGCTGGTGACACGGGTTCACTCCCAAGTCCAGGACATTAGGAGTGGCGACTGGCAGGGAGGGCTCAAGAGCATCCTATGGATTCTCTCCTCCCAGCGGGAGGGTCATGGATGCATTACCCCTTGGTGGCTCCTCATGGCTGGGCTCGGCATCACACTTTGTGGCTTGGATGACCACATGCCGCATGCGTGAGCACCAGGATGCTGCAGTGTACATCCCAATGGAGTGGGGGAACAATATCAGAAAAATGGCCACCCATACTGGCCGGATGATGGTGGCCCATCTCCCCTCACCACGAAGCCAGGAAGCACCTGAGCCATGCCCTCACTGCCTGACGTAGATGCAAAGGAGGTGCCAGTGGGCACTTCAATTTCCCCTCCCAGTTGCCCCCACATGGAGGAGGGCCTCTCTGATGAAGGGATACATTGGGACAATCAGATAGCAGATGAGGGAGCAGTGGACAGCACAATGGGGAGAGCAGTGGGGGTGAGAACTGGCCACCTGAAGGAGTGGATGGCTGGCTTGGTATGGGAAGAAACAAGATAATGCATGAAAAAAAGTCATTCAGGGTTGGTGTTTGAAATCTGTTTAACTTGTGCACCATTTCTACAGACCTCAGGCAATGCAATATCAGGCCTGCAACACTAGCTCTAAACTGTGGTACCCAGTTAACTGTTTAGTTTAAATCTAATAATACCCAGGTCTGCTGGCTTGGGCCACCTAAAGTGCACTTGTAGGAGAAGGAGAAAGTGTATTGAGGGGGTGGGCTCATGCTGGATGCAGACTGACTGTGCCCATTGTTGTTACCTTACTTTCCTCTTTCTCTCTACAGGACCCATAAATAAAGTCCTGTTAGTTTTTATATCTTATCTGGAGGGCATGTCATTTTTGCACTGTCTACTGTTGGTACTATATTGCATTGTCTATTTATATCTGCTTCACCGGTGGGAACCAGAGTGGTGCTTGTGCCAGTGAGGAGGTGGGTAGGTACTATGTTCCAGTGGGTTGTACCACACCTGTCACCAGGCCCACTAATCTGTGCTCTAGGTGGAGGCACCATGTTATTTTGTTTTCTTTCTGGATACAACCTCCCCCCACAAGGAGTTTCAAAAAACCCATGCCCCTCAACTTTTCAGGTCTGTGTGTGTGTGTGTGTAAAGCAGAGGTCATAACTGCAGCTTTCCAACTAAAGGCACAGTGACCCAGTTACACAGAATATCACCAGTTTTCATAGATTCATTGACTCTAAATATTAGGCTTTCTGCATCCCCCCCCCCCCATGACTCAGCAGTAGAGCTTCAGGCTGTCATTCTGATGAACCGGGTTCAGAAGCGAGTCATGTCAGGAGGCAGGCCTTAGTTAAACAGTGCATCTCAGTCAGGAAGGGTTAGCAGCAGGTTCCACTAGCGCAGTGACTCCTGAGGCTGGGCCAGTTAGCTTTCTTCTGCCACAGTGGAAGCTGTGGCTGTGCGAGGCTGGCAGAGGCAGCACCCACACAGTGGGAGTTGGGAGTGGAAAAAAATGTTGGAGAAAAAACTGGCAACCAACTGGATGATGGCTGGCTTTGTTCAGCCCGATTAGATGTATCCATGAGAGACAAGCTACAGTACTAGCTGGGAGAAAAAACAATATTGAAAAAAATTAGAGAGTGTGTGTGCGTGTGTGTGGGTGTGTGTGTGTGTGAACTCTCAAATCTCTTACTTAAAGGCTGCCCAAGTTATAAGCATCCAAATATTCCAAAATAACATTGTAATTAAAGTTGATGTTCGTGAGCCTTTGTGAAATTATAGAATGTTGTGATACTTTTGTCAGAGCCATGTCCATACATTTTGCCCAGCCATACACTTGACTTGCCATTGTAGAGGAAAGTACAGGCTGGGTAAAGTGGCAATAAGGTAGTATTTATAGGTGGCTTCATAGTAAACACATAGTAGTGCCAAGTATCAGGTCACTATCTTGAGTGATGAACTATGAAGAACAGTTGTGGACATCACTGTGCACTACTCTGAACTATTGCAGTATGCAAGATAACCGGTAGAGGTCACTGACTTAATATCTTGTTGAAGCACATGCACATGCAGCATTGTTTCTGTACAGTGCCACCTGTGGACTCTTTAACAACCCTGTAGATAACAATGTATATTTTTACTGATTGAAAACAGTGGCACCAAGTGACACCAAGCCTTACAACTAGTTGTGACTAATTCCACTGCGACACAAGTATCTGGGTATCTTATGTCATGCTGGAGCATGATGCAGGGCATCACTGTTGCAGGACTGTTGAAGGAGTATTTTAGGGCTATCAAGCTAGTGCAGGGAATGTGATTCAGTCGTGATAAGTGCTTTGTGAATGTTTAAATTCCACAAGTGGAATTCCAATAGATTACATATTATGCATCCATGAAGTTTTGGCAGATTTTGCCAATTAGTAATTTCTAAAGTATCAGCAATAAATTTTAACCTACTAAACCACATTTATACCAAACAAAAAGCTGCCGCACACATACACCTTAATAACTTTTCGGAGCCAAATCTTCTGAATTAAATGTTTATTATCCAACACCACACCTGACGCGTTTCGGACGCTTGTCCTTTATCAAAGGTCCAGCTTAATTAGATTCAATGACCTATTTACATTGGTACAGTATGCATGCCAAATCTTGCTTGTATACCTGCAATAACAGTGGAGTTATAAACATCCAAATATTTTAAAACTTTTCACACAATTTAACAAATAAATTGTGACATTTTGAACGGCTGTAACTTACAATTTACATAACCAATTACCTGTCTATATAGCAGTTTTTATGATTCTTCCAAGAAAGTATGAATATAAATTTTCAATTATTTAGCTCAAAAGGTGGCTAAGTTGTAAGCGTCTCTGCGTTTCTGAAATATTCACATGAATAATGACTTGCCAGACTTTGAAACTTATAACTTCCCCTCCCCTCCTCTCACGCACATGTCAGAAAACTTGGCACCCTTTTTGGATCTGTCCCAAACAATGGGCCTTATGCACTATGTCAACATGCCGTGTAAACTGGATGTGTTGGTATAGCTAAGCTGGAATGCTGCAGAGCAGTGGTCATGCGGCACTCCTGACTGGGGTGCACAGCTGGTATGTGCCCGATCCCCCAGCCGCATGAACAGCAATGCACCAAGGCGGGCGAGGTTGTATGTGCTGGGGGCATGCCAGCACTACATGCTATTCACTAATGCACATAGTGCTGGCTGCATGGGTGCAGAGATGGATGCAGGTTATGGCATTGGGGACCAGCACCAGCCAGACACTGGGGGGACCAGTACAGGGCTCTCTGTGCTGCCCCTTCCCACTAGGCAACTGAAGAGGGCAGGGGCAGCAGGACAGGTGAGTGCCCAACACTGCAGTGGAGTGGCGGCACTGGGATAGGATGTTGCCGGGTTGGGGGGGACAATGGACTGTGTCACAGCCCACCTAAGGGGGCTTGTGGGTACAGCCACAATGACATTGGGGCACAGCTGCCATTGCGTGAGTGCAGGCCAGAGGTGGGTTCCCAATGCCATGGTCCTGCAGTGTGCTGGGAGGGCATTGTGAGCCAAGGGCTGGGCCAGTGGACAGACTGGCCATAGAACCATGCTGCGCAGGTCCAGGTGCTTGCAGTATGCATGCACTACCCTGAACCATGCCTCTCTGTGCAAGGGATCCACTGTTGGACTCTGGAAAGGCATCCCATTGGATGTCCGCCCAGGTCCTCGACTCCACCCTTGGCAACCCTGTGCGGTCCTGCCACTGGGGTGGGCTGCGGACAGGAGGGCACCAGTTGTGAATACCAGCATATGCTCACCTGTCCGGAGGTGCACAGCTATGTGGGCAGGGTACGCACAGTTTCCATGTACCTCTGCCCCAATAGTGCATAGCGGCCAATATGCATGCCACATTTCAGATCTCTAGCTATAGTACTGAGTTATGACCAATTAAAGAACTTCTGAAAATTCAAAAAAAAATCAAAACATTTTGTGAAATATTGTGGAATTTTGTGAAAATTCAGCAAAATTGGAATCTGCTAATTTCTCGTTGCCCTATACCTGAACCACAGACATCATGTGTAGCAATGTTGCTACTGTGCTGGCAGAAGGCCTGCTGGTGTATGTCGAGAATTTTTCACCACTTTATGTAAGGATATGATGTACCTAAAGGTTTAAGGATTGACATTTTTGCCATTTTGAGCAATCCAGTCCCAAAATAAATGTCTTAAAAACAGATAAAGTTACTGTTCTGAAACCCCTAATCCTAAAACAATTTGACTATTTTAACCCAATTTGCAAGGCTTACATATCCTTTCAAAGATATGAATGCCACACTTAAGATCCTATGCTCATCAGATGGCTGAGTCATAAGCAGACAGAAATCCCAGTTTCACTGCCTTTATTATTTCTCCCTCGAGCCGATGATTCTAACTTCCATTGTAGATAAGCTGCTAGAAACCACAGTCAAATAATAGAGTGGAATTCCCTGAGAAACAGGGGTAACAAGATAGAACATAGCACTGGCTTGCAAGAGGTAGGTTGTGTCTAGACATGCAGTTTACTTAGAATTTACTGGTGAAGTAGGTGTAAATTCAGTGAACTTCGCACTTCACAAAGCTTCTCAAAGTTTCCTAACCTAGCACAAACAATTGTTTTCATTGACTACTGAAACTAGGAATTTGGGAGCTTTAGTGGGAAGGGGGATTATTGAGTGTGGTGAAGGCTAGGGGTTACATTCAAGTTTTATAGGGACAGGGTGGGGCAGGTGTTGGGAATTTGCTTTTACAGCTGGGGGAAAGGGTCTGATTTACTGTTACCAATTTTGCCAGGAGAATGGAGGGAGGAAGGTGGGGTGGATAGTGAGGGATGGGTGAGGAATTTTATTTTAAACTGAGTGGTGTGGTTGAGGGGTGGGTGTATATAACACAGAGGATTGGGTGGGTTTCTTTATTTATTTACAGATGAAACAGTACAAGATCCACCTTCGTGTACATCAGAACAATGCAACAAACTTCTTTGATTTAGTGACAAAGACAGTGGACAATGATATTTTGGACTCCATCAATGCCTTTGATTCTGTACCACACAGAAGACTGGCAAAATTGGGGAGACCTGGCGCTGGGGGTAGGACACAGAGGGTGGTGCTAAATGGTGTATTCTCACTGGCGAGAGTAGTGACCAATGGAGTTCCACTGGGATAAGTATGAGGTCCAATACACTTCAATATGTATATCAATGACATACTGTACTGTAGGTGAAGGGCAAGAAAGGAAGGTGAGTCTTTTTGCAGATGACACAAAAATCTGCAAGAGAATGAACAGTTTGGAGGAAGTTAAAGCAAGGAAAATAAGAATGTGGAGACTCAAGAAAAGTGGTCAAGCATTTTGCAGCTGCAATTCAAATCCAAAAATGTGATGTCATGCATACAGGAAATAAGAATTCCCAAACTGAATACATCTTAAACAGGAAAAGAGAGAGACATGTGGGGAGTAGTGCAAATCACTGGCTGTGGGGTAGCAGTCTTCTGGGAGACATTCTAGAGGCTGTGATGCTGCTCTAGTTGCAGGCACTTCTCTGCTCTGAGGAAGGATGTAGACCATCTCAAGGCCAACCTAGCAAGGAGTAGGGAAATCTCCTTCCCCACCCAGGGACCATGAGGGCTGCCACCACTGCCTCAGAGGTAAAGAGGAGCGATTGGACCACGGTGGGCTCAGGGGGGTGGGGTGAGGGTGGTTAAACAGAGACGCATCCCTCCAGTTATACCTCTCCACAATTCACACTCCATTCTGATGGAGCATGGTTCCTCTATGGAAGCACCCACAGTGGAGACCAAAGAGGATGCTGGACACCTCCACAAAGGAGACCCACAGGAGGGTGGCACAGGACCCCACAGGGGAAGGAAACAGCTCATGGTGGGGGACACAATTGTTAGCTGGTAGAACTGGGGGAGGGAGAAGAGGGGAGAGGGAGGTAAGGTGACTGCCTGGCACCATGGCTTGGAAAGACAGGAAGCAAATCCTCAGGATCACAGAAGCAGCTACACAGGAGAGGAAGCTGGACATCATTGTGCACCTTGGGATAAATGACCTAGCTGGGAATAGGATCAGAGCAGTGCAAAAGGAGTTTGTGGAGTTTGGGAGTGGCTTTGGGTAAGTAGAATGCACAGTAACCTTCTCAGAGGTACTGCCTGTCTATGGCATGGGTGAGGCTAGGATAATCCACACCATGGGATAACATGTATGGTTGAAAAACTGGTGCAGAGCACAGGGTTTTGGCTTCACTGGGGACTGGGGGACCACGTGGAGGAATACAGGCCTATACTGGCACATTGGTCTGCATCTGTCCAGTAGGAGAAGCAGGATGCTAGGAGATAGATTTAAATTCTTCCTTGGCAAGCTTTTAAACTAGCAAAGGGGGGGAGGTACTGAAAAGGAGAAAGGAATTCCCAGCTTGCCCCCACAAAGCAGGGTAGTTATCGAGGTAAATACCAAGGTAGAGATGTTGGTAAGAAGCAGGACAGGGGTAAATGGAGAAGGAAGACAAAGGCAATAAGAACAGGGATGGGGCTAAAAGGGGTAAGGCCATCATAAAATGGATTGTGATAAGTACCAATGCCCATAGTCTGGATAACAAGCTCCCTGAACTAGTAGCCTTGATGAAAGAGGGATGCCTGGATATAGTGGCAGTCACAGAAACATGGTACACAGAGAACCATGACTGGGATGTCAACATACCAGGGTACATAATCTACAGGAGGGACAGGAAGGGCAGAAGAGGAGAAGGAGGAATAGCTCTCTATGTAAGGGAAGGGATCAAAGCAATGGAACTAAATGGTACACAGGGACAAGAGGAGGCACTGTGGGTCACCTTGGAGACTGGAAATAGCACCACAATCCGCATGGGGTTGTATACAGACCCCCATCTCAGGGGGAGGAAATGAACAAGAAAATGATAGAAGGCATCCTTAGAATGGCAGAAAAAGTGGAGATATTGTTGATGCAGAACCTGAATATGCCAGATGTTAACTGGAGCACATTTGCTGCAGCCACATCCAAGAGCAGGGTCATTCTCGATGCCCTACTGGAGGCATGCCTCAGACAGTGTTGGAACCCACTCAGGAGGGAGCAGTCTTAGATCTGGTACTCTCAAATGGGGATGGAGAGAGAAAATCTCAGATTTAGAAGTGGGTAGCCATCTGGGAACAAGCAACCACCAAACAGTGTGGTTCACGATAAACATAGCCATAGAGTCAAGCCATACAAAAGCAAGGGTACTGGACTTTAGGAGGGCTGACTTTGGCAAAATGGGAGAGTGACTAAGGGAAGAACTAGCAAATGGGCAGGAAGGAGGAGTGGAGGAACAATGGGAAAACATCAAAACTGCCATCACAGTGGCAAAAGGCCTTTGTGTGAAGCAAATAAACAAAACAAAATGAAGGAAAAAACACCACGGTTCTCAAAAGAGGTGGTGGGGAAGGTTAGGGAGAAAAAGAAAGCATTCAGGAAATATTAGCAATTACAGAAGAAGCAGGACAGAGAACTGCACCAGTTAATGCAGAAGGAATGGGGAAGGTAGTCAAAATAGCAAAGGCCCAAGCCAATGAAAAGATACTCAACTCAGTTAAGAAGGGGGATAAAACCTTTTATATGTACATTTGGGAGCAAAGAAAGACCAAGGGAGGGATAGTGAGGCTTAATAAAGGTGAGTGGGTGGGGGGGGGAGAGGGCGACAGTGAACAGGCAGAGATACTGAATGAACACTTTTGTGCAGTATTCACAAAAAAAGAGGAGAGGGAGGTGCCTAAACCAAACAATAGAAGCACTCTGGATGGGGCGGTCGATACCAGTCCATTCACAGACAAAAGGGCCCTGAAAGAACTCCTGAAACTGAAGGTGGACAAAGCAATGGGGCCTGACAAGATTCACTCCAGAATTCTAAAAGAATAAGGGGAGAACTAGTGACACCACTCACTACCCTTTTGGAAAAATCATGGGAGAATGGTGTGGTACATGATCACTGGAGGAGAGAAGATTTGATTCCTCTTTACAAAAGTGGGAGAAAGGCAGAGGCAGATAATTAGAGACCTGTTAGCTTGACCTCAGTAGTAGGGAAAATGATGGAATTACTTCTGAAACAAAGAACTGTTGAGTACCTGGAGGCCAGCAGGGCACAGGACCCAAGGCAGCATGGATTCACTGCAGGAAGGTCATGTCGGACGAATCTAACAGATTTCTTTGACTGGTTGACAAAAGTAGTAAACAATGGAGGGACTGTGGATATAGCCTACCTAGACTTTAGCAAGGCATTTGACACAGTCCCACACAAAAGATTAATAAACAACTTAGCCAGCCTGGGAGTGGGTCCCAGGATGGTAGCCTGGGTAAACGATTAGCTGGACAACAGAATGCAGAGGGTAATAGTAAATGGAGTACACTCCAAAGAAAGGGGGGGTCACTAGCGTGGTTCAGCAGGGCTCAGTACTGGGACCAGCCCAGAGAACTGTACCAGTTAAAGCAGAAGGAAACAGGAGGAAGGTTGTCAAAATGGTAAAGGCCCAAACCAATGGAAAGATACTCAACTCAGTTAAAAAGGGGGATAAAACCTTTTATATGTACATTTGGGAGCAAAGAAAGACAAAAGGAGGGTTAGTGAGGCTTAATAAAGGGGGTGGGGGGAGGAAGAGGGTGACAGTGAAAATGCAGAAATATTGAATGAATACTTTGCTCAGTATTCACAAAAAAGAGGAGGGGAGGTGCCTAAACCAAACAATAGAAGCACTCTGGATGGGGGGGGGGGGGCGATACCAGTCCATTCACAGACAAAAGGGCTCTAAAATAACTCCTGAAACTGAAGGTGGACAAAGCAATGGGGCCTGACAAGATTCATTCCAGAATTCTAAAAGAACTAAGGGGAGAACTAGTGACACCACTCACTACCCTTTTTAAAAAATCATGGGAGAATGGTGTGGTACCTGATGACAGGAGGAGAGCAGATGCGATTTCCCTTTACAATGGAGGGACTGTGGATATGGCCTAACTAGACTTCAGCAAGACATTTGACACAGTCCCACACAAAAGATTAATAAACAACTTAGCCAGCCTGGGAGTGGGTCCCAGGATGGTAGCCTGGGTAAACGATTAGCTGGACAACAGAATGCAGAGGGTAATAGTAAACGGAGTCCACTCCAAAGAAAGGAGGGGTCACTAGCGTGGTACAGCAGGGTTCAGTACTGGGACAAGCCCCCTTTAATATCTTTATAGGTGACATTGTGGAGGGGCTGGAAGGAAAATTATGTCTCTTTGCAGATGACACAAAGATCTGCAACAGGGTTGCTACACAAGGGGGGGTGTAAAGGATGAGAAAGGACTTGGCAAGGTTGGAGGAATGGTCAAATGTATGGCAGCTCAGATTCAATGCAAATTGCAAAGTAATGCACCTAGGAAACAAAAACCCAGGGCAAGAGTACACAGTATGTGGGGGAGGTACTAATAACAAAAAAAAATGGAAAAGGACCTGGGGGTAGTCATATCAGATGACCTAATGGTAGGCAAACAATATGAGAAGGCAGTAAGAAGGGCTGGAGGGATACTGGGATGTATCGGGAGAGGCATTACTAGTAGAAAACAGGAAGTTGTTATCCCTCTGTACAGAGTGGGTGAGACCACATCTGGAGTACTGGGTGTAGTTCAGGAGACCCCATCTCCACAAGGACATAGACAGGATGGAGGTGGTCCAGAGGTGGGCAACTAGAATGGTGCAGGGTCTATACCAGAAGCCATATGAAGAGAGACTAAAAGGAGCTTAATATGTATACCCTCGAGCAAAGGAGGGAGAGGGGGGACATGATTGAAACTTTCAAGAACCTCAAGGGAATCAACAGAGTCCAAGAGCGTAGCATCTTTCAGAAAAAGAGATGTGCAAGAACAAGGGGGCACAATTTGAAGCTAGAGGGGGGACAGCTCAGGGGCAACATCAGGAAGTATTTTTTCATAGATGGTGGTGGATGCATGGAATGGCCTTCTTGAGGAGGTAGTGGGGTGACAAACAGTGGGGGGAATTCAAGAATGCATGGGACAGTCATAAGGCAATTCTAGTGGGAGGTAGGAAGAAGTAGGTTGTTGGTTAACTAGGATTTACAGCGTATCCAATAGGTAGGGAAATGGGCAGACTGGGTGGGCCAAGTGGTCATTATCTGCTGTCAAAGTCTATGTTTCTATGTTTCTAGCATTGATGGGTAAAAATTGAACAACACAGGGAAAAAAGTCGTCTAAGGATAATAAATGGTGATGACATGAAGCCCACTGCCCAATGCAGTAAGGCATAGAAGAATAAAAATAGGATGCTGGAGATATTAGGCAGGGATTTGCCAGTCACATAAAGTAGGTGATTATGCCACTATACAGATTGCTGGTGAGATCATACCTTCAGTACTGTGTACTGTTCTGGAGGATACACCTATAAAATGACAGGAACAGGCTATAGTCAATACAGCACAAGGCAACTAATCTGGTAAATGGGCAGCAGGGTACGTGTAATGAGGACAGGTCACTGAGCCTCGCTATGTGTCACTGGAGGACATGAGGGGAAGGGGGGCATGACTGAGACATATAAATACCTGCAGGGGTACAGCAACGTGGAGCATGCTGAGCTGTTCTAACTGAATAAACAGTCATCCACCAGGAGGCGCAATTTTAAGCTAGTGATGAGGAGTTCAGAAAAAGATGTTGCCAAATACTGTGCTTTGTCATGGAGAAAATAGTGGATAGGTGAAATAGCCTACCCAACACAATAGTCAATGCAAAAAAAACATTGCAGGGTTTAAGATGGCTGGGATGATTTCAAAGGAATTATTAGCCAGGTGTGGATCTGGAGGACCAGGAGGGAGATGGGGGTAGAGGGAGCCATCATCTCAGAATAGTTACAAATAGCTTTCCAGGGCAAACTGGATGGAATCCCAAGTTGTGTTCTGCCCATACTTTTCTACAGTATGTTTCAATGAAATACTGTAGAGAAATACCAACTTGAATAATTTCCATAGTTTACTGAGAGCAGTAACAGGCTCATTAAGTCAGTGTATTATACACATATTGACTGGAGCTGAGGATTATAGGCCCAATATTGAGAGATTAGTGCACCCACTAACAGGGTTAGTAAGTGCGCTAACTTGGGAGTTTGCCTGAGAGCTCCCAGCCAGCCCATGTTCAGACATCCCGGAAGCACCCTGCAAAGTCGGCAGTGCCAAACCCTGATATACCGGTTTCTCTATGAAAATGAGGGGGTCCCCTCAAGCACACCAGCATAGCAGTGTATTCAAAGGTTTTCAGCTGCAGTAAACAGCCCCCCCAAGTGGTGCCATTTACTGCCGCAGCAAACCACCTTTTAACTGTGTGATCAGCTCACACCCCACACCCCGAAGGCAGGGAAGCTGACGATAGACAGCATGGATTCATCCCGGGGAAATTGTGTCAGACAAACCTGGTGGAGTTCTATGACTGGGTGACAAGTGCCTTGGACCTGGGTAGACCAGTGGATGTCCTCTTTCTAGACTTCAGCAAGGCATTTGACTCTGTTCCTCATGTGGGCCTGTTGGATAAGCTGGGAGAAATGGGGGTGGGGAACCAGATGATCAGATGGATAGGCAATTGGCTCCAGGACCGGACCCAGAGGGTCGTAGTTGGTGGGATAGTCTCATCCCCAAGGAGGGTCATTAGTGGGATCCCACAGGGATCAGTCCTTGGGCCCCTTCTGTTCAACGCCTACGTATCTGACATAAGGACAGGAATCAGGAGTGAGATGAGTCTCTTTGCAGATGACTCGAAACTGGGGGCGGTGGTGGATGGGGAGGAGGGAAGGGTGGCCCTACAGGGGGACCTGGAGGCTCTGGAAAGATGGTCTAGAAAGTGGAAGCTGAGGTTCAATGCAGGGAAATGCAAGGTACTCCACCTGGGGGCCAGAAACCCAGGCCAAGTGTACACCCTGGGGAAATGCTACAAGTCTCGATGGCTGAGAGGGACCTGGGGGTGGTGGTGGATGTCAAGATGAACAACTCTGAGACTTGTAGGAGGGCAGCAGCCAAGGCCAACAGGATGCTGGGATGCATCGCTGGGGATCACCTCAGAAGGAGAGTGATACTCCCTCTGTATAACTGCTTGGTAAGGCCGCACCTGAGAACTGCATGCAGTTTGGAGGCCACACAAAGAGGGACATTAACCTCCTGGAGAGGGTCCAGAGGAGGCAACCAAAATGATTTGGGGCTTGGGGACAGGACCTATGAGGAGAGGCTCAAAGAGCTAAATATGTACACATTGGAAGAGAGAAGGGACCGGGGGCATGATAGAGGTCTTCAGGTACATGAAGAGGGTAAATGAGGAGGAACAGTCAGGGTGCTTGAAGGAAGGAGGAAGGGGCCACTAGAGGCATGGGTGGAAGCTGGAGGAAGATTCAGGAGAAAGGAGGAGGTGCTACTTCACTGAGAGGGTGGTGGAGCCATGGAATGCACTGCCTAGGGGCTGGTGGAGTCAGAGACAGTGGAGGGTTCAAGAGGGGTGGGACAGGTACAGGGAAGGGTTCTGGAAGCAAAATCCAATGCAGCAAGAATATCCGGAACTGGGAAGGGAGAAGCCGGAGAAGGTGAGGGGGACAGCAAGGTCAGCACCCAGGGTGGGGGCTGACCAAATGGGCAGACACGAAAGACCATTAGGCCTATTCTGCTGGCGTTTTAGTATGTTAGAATGTTAGTATATTGCAGCCACCCACCCCCAATCACATATTTTAATGTGTAACATCAATCCTTGCTGGTTCAATGCCCCCCCCAGTACTCATTATAGTGTAAACAGGCATTCCCTGGTGTCTAGTGGTATCCATGAGCACCTGTTCTAAAGTAAATAGGCATTCCCTGGTGTCTGGTGGTACCCCTCTGGTTGCCCATTTCTAAACAGTAAATATGGCCTGGTGTAAAGTGGTTACCCATGCCCCCTGTTCATCCATTTTAAACAGTACATATGACCTGGTGTTTAGTGGAGCCCCCTATCCCCCAATCGCCTGTTTATGCACTTACAAGGAAGTAGTGGTGACCCAGTGCCCCCCCACCCAACCTGTCCACTCACATCCCACCTCTCTGAACCACCCCTTAGCTGGGTGGCCTGCAATCATCCAAGTTTGATACACAACTGGCACTGCCCTTCTTTCACCACTGCAGCTGGCTGACACATGAGCTGTCATTAAGCATGAGTACAGTACTTATACTGTATGCGCACTGACAGACCATATGGTAGCCAACCGCAGAGGTGAGAGGAGGACTGTACTGGTCACTATATTGAGTTTGGAGGATCACTGGCCACCTGGATAAGGGGGGGTGCAGGGAGGTGGGATACAAGTGGGTGGGTCAGGTGGAGGGGGTCACTGGACCACCACTGCTTCCTTGTAAGTATGTAAATGGGTGATTGGAGGGTGGGGGAACCACTGGACACCAGTGCATTTTTACTGTTTAGAAATGGGTGATTGGGGTTGGGGGGAACCACTGGGCACCAGATCATATTCACTATTTAGAAACAGGCAACTGGGGGTAGGTGTGCTACTATTTTTTTATTTATTGAATATTTTGTATAAAAACTTTGAGCTAAGAGCTCTTTACATAGGTTCCACGTCAGATTTGCAAATAACATAGATGACATAATGGTATATAATCAGGTAGGCAACACAAAGTAATAAAAGGAATGCAAATCTGACAATTGTGAGTGGGTAACAAGAGTTGGTACAAGTTACATTTGAGTCTAGGACATCAAATAATGGCTTACAAAACAGTTCACAATATATGTTCCAACAACGATGGGTGTCAACCCAGGAGGCCTCGTCTAGAAGAGAGAAATGGAGAGAAGGGGTAGGGAATGGGGTAGGAATGGGGAGGTGGGAAGATTTGGTATGGAGGAGGAGGACATTACAAAAGATGGAAGGTGACGGCACAAAGAGTGGGGGGTGGAAAAGGGGGGGAGTAGGAGGGAGAGGGTAAAGTGAGTGAAGGGGAGAGCAGGAAGGAGGGAGAGGAGGAGGGAGAGTGCATGAGAGTGGCCACACTGATATTTAAAGGAGATAAGATTTGGGCCAAGTACAATAAGTACTAAAAGGGGTACTCACAGTGGAAGGTATACCTAGTGGAAGCAATCACAACTAGAAGTGGTTACAAGGTGCTGCTGAAGCTTGAGTTTAAAGGATCCCAGCATGCGAGAGGAAGATATTGCACTAGGTAGAGAGTTAAGCCAGAGTGGGGCCTTACGGGTGAAGGACTTTTGGCCATGGGAAGTACAGCAGTGTGGGATCTTGAAGTTCTGGTTAATCTAGCTATCAGAGTTTCTTGTTTGCCGGAGATAGCTGTATGGGGTAAGGAGCTTCTAAACCCCCCATGGCATAAGTCCAAGGAGTACTTTTTTTGCTACAAGACAAGTTTGGTACTTAATTTGGTTACTGAACTGGAGCCAATTTGCCTGTTAGTAAAGGTCACAGGTATGAGTGAGGCACGCAGATCCTGCGAGAATATGGCAATCTTTATTTATAGCCATTTTAATTTTACTTAGAGAGGTATCTGTTGCAGACCCATATATTACTAGACCATAGATGATCGGAAAGACAACTGAGTTGTGCACAGCCAGCTTCAGAGCATCTGGGGTCAGGCAGTGTTTATGCATGTAGACCAGACCAATGTGGGTGTTTACAGCTTTTGCAATCTTATCAATATGTTGAGCATAGGACAAGGAGCTGTCGATTGTAATTCCCAGGTATTTGAAAATGCTGGACCCGCTCTACTAGACACCGAGGGAGGCCTATTTACTTTACAACAGACGCTCACGGGTACAACTAGACACCAGGGATACCTATTTATATTAGAGCAGGTACTCACGAAGTGGGCGTATTACTTGACACCATGGAATGCCTATTTACATTAGAATGGGTGCTGGGGGTACCACTATACACCAGGGAATGTCTTCAATATGTATACTGGGGGCTCATGGGGTGGCCAGTCACTTAAGACCACCAGGGCTTGCATTGTATGTGGCACTAGCACTAAGGGGCGGCTGCATTCAATTCAAATGAGCCCATAATGGGCATGCAAATGGCCTCCAAGCATCATATATGCCCAGTGGGATTATTTGCATGTTCAGGCTGTATATCGCCCACTGGGGTCTTGGTGCTATCCCATTTCAAGCAGCACTATTCCCTGTGAGCTATATACAGCCCAGGCGTGTATTGGGGCTGTGCAGTTACACTTAGTGCTGCAGCGACATGGCCCAATACACCGTTGGGGTATCACGTCAATACCACGCATCAAATTCAGCGTGAGCATTTCAGCATTGTGATATGCGCATAATAAAACACAACGTATGTGACAGTTTAGCGCATACCGCAACAGCACCTAAATGTTGGATGTTGGATGGTGCCTCTTGCTATCTGACTGAATATAGTAACAGCCAGGCCAGGCCCATGCACAAGTGCAGCAGAAACATTTGTGCTATGCTTGCACATTTATTTAAATATCTGGCCCATAGTTAGAAAATATTTACCCTGAGGGATGAACTATTGCCTATCAGTTGTTGGATTGCCTGAAGCCAACAATTGGAAGGCAATAGTTCATCTCTCAAGGTCAATATTTTCCCTGTATATCCTGAAACAACTTTGATCAACATCTGTTTTATTAAACCTTGTCTGAGTTATGCTGGCCTCAGAATTGTGGTACAGCCTGTTTTGAAGATTACTTAGTTCTGTGCTTTACCTCTTTCTACTAAAATGCCTACAGTCCAGTTTTGAGTAATGAACTCTCCCTGTCGCCTTCACCCCCCCCCCGACTGTGTTGATCAAGTGACACTTACTTGATTCTCTTGTCAATGATGGATCCACAGAGAGCAAGTGTAATTCTTAGGCGAGTCAGCTATGGGAAAGGGCCACAGACAGCAGCCAAAAGATGAGGTGAGTGCAAGGTAAAAGACAGGCACCCTCTTGAGGTCAAGGGGTAATGGGGAGGTCATTTCTATGGTTGGGAGCTAGAGGTTGGCTGCTAGGCTACCAGGGAAGAAAATTTAAATATGAAAGTATCTAGTGCTTAGCTTTGGAGACTGGCATAATTTACCAAATGACAACAACAAAAAAAAGATGTGTATAAGACAGTTAAAAGGACAATTAACTATTGCCCATGGGCTAGAACACTTGCCTGTTGAAAAGGTAAGGCAGGGCAATAATTATAACTATTTCTGGTCATATGACCAAGTTTTGGCCAATCAAGGCCAGCGTTTTGATACAAGGTTTATAAACTGTACTTTGCAATTCCTAAAAAAAGACTTATACTGAAGAAAATAATCTGACACCGTCATAATCATACTTGCTTCCATAGGGTCACGTATGTTTTGTGTGTTTGTCATTCTACATCTGTATCTGACTGTTTTGGGGTCTGCCTTCTACTGTGTGTTTCTGTATATGCATGTGTCTGTGCAATATGCTAGCTGTGTAGTATCTGTGGCTATAGTCAATACATTTTTACAGTTAAGCTCTGTGAATTTACTAGCACATTTTGTATATAAAAATACTGTTTTACCTGGAAAAGTAATTTTTGTTATTAAAACATGAAATAGCTTCCAAGATACCTCTAACTGAAATCTCTTGCTATAGACATGGCTATGATGTCACAAACTAGGTATGATAGCATCAACTACTAAATAAGCCATGTCTGTGTGTAAACTATAAGGGTTGACACTCCATTTTTTTGTTTTATTCAGTTATTAATAAGGAAGGGATTATTTTAAAGTAAAATGCGTTTTTGTTTTTTGTCAATATGATTTTTATTAACTTTTCATAACTCATCAAGTCCCAGTTTACAGCAGTGAAAAGCACACACTATTTTGAGTACCACAATATAAAACATTTGGTCTCGGAGGAGGACCAATCCACATTACTGAACCACCTAACCCCCTTAAGGTGCAGCGTGGGGGGTTGGTGCTCATGATTAACAATACACAACTGATTTGTTGCTGCCCCTGCAGCACCCTCCATCATTCTGCAGAGGGAGAGTTTATACCCTTGTTTGCATGGGGTTGGGGTGGGCCATCCCCAAAATTGGAGGAAGGTGAGTGGGTGGGGGACAGCCAGGCCCCCCATTAGGGTCTATGGATCCCTGTTGCTGTCAAATACATTAAAGTGCTACCAGGCATTCAGGAACAGGGGGCAACCCTTTATTTTAAGCAAGCCAAGGCTCACAGAATCAATTTAGGGTCCTTGCTCATGGTGTGAACCAGCCAAGTCCAACAAGTATTGTATAACTCCAGTTGGAATGCATAATTCTCTCCATACAGCACACCTGGTGTACCATCAACCTCCAAACCTCCATCACTGCTTAGGTTGGCATGAGCCAGCATTTCATAATGAGCAATATTCTCAAGAGGTATTGGAAGCCCAAGTCTCTCATACTTTTGTGATATTGTAGGATGTAGCAGGATATAAAAAAAGGGAGTGAGAAGAAGATTTGGTCCAAACAATTTCTTCAACTCTGTCTCTAGAGAGTGGAGAAAAAGATGTAATAAAGAACATGACCACATCACATGTAGGTGCATTGTCCTAGGTTCACCACAATTCCTCCAACATACTGGCCTACTGGCGAGATGATAGTGTGACATAATCACGGGGGTTCTAAAAACCTAATATTCCCTCCATATATGAGAGCTGGTGTCCTTTTTAGTGGACTGACAGGCCCTCAGCCATGTCCCTCTTTCCATGGGTGAACCAAGCTCATCAGATCATTTGATTGCGATAGTCAAGGTGTCATCACCCGATGAGACATGAATCATTTGATATATATGGGAAGTCATATGGGATTGATTTCCTGAGCTGACAAAGTTTATACAGTATGTAATTATAGGAGGATAAAGATCCTGCGATTAGGCACCAAATGGGAGCATAGAAATATAGTAACATATCTGCAAGTACTGTTAAAATTCCAACCTCTGCAAGTGATACTCTGTTTGAATGATCTAAATTGGTTGGATATGTGGCAACTGAAACAATCTGAAAATGTACCCTAGGGTGCCTCATTCCCATGTTTGCAATCTGTGATCAATAAGTTGGGGAGGAAAGTCTTCGAGATGTACAATTGTACAAAGTGATGCTAAAAATGGGGTTAAATGCAAGGCTTTTCAATTGGATTGCCATACCTTTACCTGATCCCGTAACCATGGGCTCAATCCCTGCACCTGATCTAAAGGAGTATGTCAATAGTACATGTACTGCACAACTGAGAAAAGGGGAAATGTGCTCCATCCATGTCAAGCCATGTGGCATGTCTGCCTCCTAAGTAAAGGTGGAGAATAAATTGCATATGTGCAGCTCAGTGGTATTGCTGAAGATTAGGGAGGGCAAGATTTCCCTGGTCTTTGGGTAAACAAAAATGTGTTATTTTTATGTGGGGTCTTTTGGCCAGCCCTAATAAATCTTGAGATTGAATTATGCCAGGCACACTAGCAGTTAGTGGGCAGGCCTAAGGGGATATTTTGAAAAAGGTAAAGGAGTCTGGGCAGTGTGACCATTCAGGCTACTTCAATTCATCTAGACAAAAAGAGTGGTAGAGTCCCCCATTTTTGAAAGTTCTCAATCATGGCTTCAGTGAATATGGCAAATTTATTATTAAAGGCTGAGGCATGTCTATGAGTCACATAGTTAGATATTTTAACTTTTGCAGGTCCCATTCAAATGGAAACATTGTACACCAGGGTACTGAAGAAGTAAAACTGAAACAGAGTGTTTCAGATTTGGAGGTGTTAAGACAGTAGCCATACACTTCACCAAAGCAGGATATTATATCTATTACCCATGGGAGCACTATTTCTGGGTTAGCCAAAGTAAAATTTGGTTTTGACTGAAGTGCACTTGTGTTCTGCAATTTGTATGCTGGTGGCCTTATTCCATCTATAAATACCATACAGATATGTCTTCATATTATCCCTTTGTTAACTTTTACAGAAGGAAACTGACTGCGGAGAAAGTTTCTATGTAGATTCTGTAGAGATGCAGTGTGTTAGGATAAGGAATGGAATTACTCTGTGTTCAGGCACACAAAGAACAATTAATCTTTGTTGTTGTTGTTGAGAAGATATTGTCATTGATTTACCAACTGACTGTTTGAAAGCAAATCCATAACAAAAGGATGCAGACTCGTTGAGCTGATACAATCACTGCACAGCTGGCAAGGACAACTTACTGTAATTGTGTATAATTAGGTATGTCATGTGATTCTGGGCAATCAGATCAACAGACCATGCAGAAAAATAAGAATAACATTAAAAATTTAGTGGAAGAATTCCACCACAAGCAAGATAACTACAGATAAATTAGATCTTTATTAATTTTTTATAGGCATCTGTCCTTTCTAATTGATTCTTTTTTTACATTGCATCGCTAATAGAGTCTATAATGAGACTGGCTGACATTGCAGACATTTCAAGTGCAAGCATCCATATACTAAGGTTACAAAATTATTTTTTTTTAAATAGGCACATAGTGAAACATCGGTTTCAAAGGCTATCTACCAAATTACATCATTATCTTTTGGTTAGCCTATTCAGTTTGTTTTAGAGATGCTTGGATGGATGAGTTAGGTCAGTCAATAACAAGTCATAATGTTTCCTGTCTGTCCTCCATGTTTGCAGGATATTGTGATTGTTTACACAGTGTTTATTTACACAGTGAAAACATTATAAATGTGGGACAGGCTTAATGTTTTATCTGATTTGTTGTTCACTTTGCTGTTAAAGAGCACCTTTCATGCTCTGTTACAATGCCTTCCCCAAAAAACACAGTGGATCCTTAACTGCCCCAGAATCTAATGATGCAGCATTTATTTTTCTTTTTTATTGTCAATTTTAGGGAGGGAGAGGATTATATTTTGGCTCCATTAAACTGAAGACCCAGTCTCTTCCATGTCCCTGTGCTGTGCCATGCCCCCACTTATGCATGTTTTTTGACGTCAAAGTCTGTGGAGCATGGGGGCATGCTCCATTGGTTTCTATAGGGCTATTTTCTTAACAATGATTTTTAATGCTTTAGAGGGCCAGTTTGAATAAATCAGGGCCACTGTTCTAACAAGGGTCTTGTTAGTTGAGCAGTGGCCTTGATTTGTTCAAATTGGCCCTCTAAAGCATTAAATATCATAGTTTAAAAAAGGCTCAATAAAAACCAATGGAAATGCTCCCACACTCTCCAGATCCTACATCACAAAACATGTAAGTCCTGGGGCATTGCTCAGTACAGGGAAGTGGAAGGGAGAAGGGTTCTTGACCCCATGGAACCTAAACACGATCCCTTCCCTCACTAAAATCTGGCAATATTTTTATTTCTGCAACCTTAGACTCTGGGACAGGTAAGGGCCAATGAAATATTATGTATTTGCAACCTGGAAACATACTGTTTAAACAAATGGTGCTAGCCATTCCCTGATACAAAAAGATCAAGAAAGTGAAAGAGACTGTGCACCTTAAGTAGAAGCATATTAAGGAGATGGAAAATATGGTTGTAAAAACAAACAATAAACATTTATAACTGCCCAAAGGAAAATGGAAATAAGTGGCATTAATGAAGTGCTACAGGAATCTGCTGAAGCTGTAGCCTGGCCAATATATAGGCAAATACAGCGGTGGTTATTAATGAAGTGACACATTACTGTGATTTGCCCCAGTTTCTGGTTATTGCTTCGCCTCAAGCAGTACTGCACCATCTGCTGTGAATTTCTGTCATTCTCACATTTCCCTGTTAAATATGAATGGTATCCACCAAGTTGTGAATTTTCCTTACTGTTTTTTACATATAAAGTCAGTACCAGAGGAACAGTCTGTGAGTGACAGTTCAATCCAAAAGTTTGTGTGTTGTACAAGATACAATGCTAGAAGACGTTGTCATTTTTATTTACTACTGCCAATCATTTTTCCTTTCAGTTTGCTGTTTTCTGAGAGAGGTGCCCTTTAAACACTGCTCTGCTTGAGTGGATTTGTGGTACCTTTATTATACAGTATGACTGCAAAGATAGGCCAAGCAAGCACAAGAAAAAGCGAGTAACAACTGAGTAATATTTAAAAAATGCTAGTGCTGATTCAGTGCTACTGTAAACCTTTACTTTCAGAACAAGATGTGCGGAAGGTAAAAGACAAGGAAGAGAATCACCTACTGTATGTCTGCTACTGTCAAAAATGGCACACACCATTCAGTAATGACAGCCATCAAGCAAGATGTGGAACCCACACCATGATCTCAAGGCTATGGTGTCTGACAAAAGTCTGGCTAGAAGTCCATGTTGCTGATCTACAAATGTCCTCTGTGGAAGCATTACTTCTCTCTGCCCAAGATATGGCCATTGCCCAGTTCAAGTGTACTTTTATGCCCTCTGGTGGAGATAATCCCTTGGCCTTGTAAGCCTGTTGTACAGTCTTTATCAGCTACCCTGCTATAGTGGATTTGGACATGGCCATGCCCTTCTTTGGACCTTGTGAAATTACAAATAACTTCTCTGTCTTTCTCATTGACTGTGTCCTGCCAAAGTAAGTGACCAAAGTGTACTTGACATCGAGTGTGTGTAGGTGTTTTTCTGCCCCTTTCCTGTGTATCTGAGTAAAATGTCGATAGCTTGATAGTATAATTGTGGTGGAAGGTGGATGACACCTTTGGAGTAAAGGAGAGAACTGTCCTCAGGGAGACCCCCCTCATTGGTGAAGACTGTGCATAGTTCCCTGCAAACTAAGGCCACCAATTCACGTATTCTGCAGGCAGGACAGAGTGCTATAAAGAAACAAGTTTTTAATCCCATCCAGTAGAATTCCAAGTCCTTGATGGGTTTGAATGGTGCAGTCATTAGCGAGTCTAGGAGTAGTGTGAGATCTCAAGGAGTCACAGTCACTCTTTTTCATGGTCTGATGAGATCGTTCACTTTTAGAGACTTAAGTATGTCCAGATGTGAGCCTGGAAGTGAATGTCCAACTCATACAAGAGCTGTTCTGGTTGTGGAAAGTTGCACTCGGAGAAAGACAGATGACAGTCCCTTTTCTGGGCCTTCCTGTAAGTACAATAAGATAAGCAGAGAATTTGCATTTCTGGATCCCTGCTCTTTGACCTGCTCCAAGATGCAAATATGTTCCATTGCCTCCTGTATGTGGATGTTGTCAATGACCTCCTTAACTGGTGTATCATGGATTTCACTGAGTCGTGGTGGCAGGTGTTCAACAATCTCTGCCTTTCAGGAGCCTGTCCATAAGTTTCAGTTTGCATAGATCTGGGTTGCCACTGGTCCCTATGTAAAACATGTCTAGCTTGAGCAAGAAGTACCAGTTGTCCAGGGCCATCACCACAACTGTGGGAAACCATGCTGTCCTGGGCCAGTATGGTGTGATGACTATTTATTTATTTAGTTTTTGCTGACTGGGTAAGTGCAGTAGACAAAACACTGCCTATTTTCAGGCATGACCAGGGAGGTTACAGAACTGTAGTACAACAGTAGAACAACAGACAGTTGGAAACAATAAAGTTTCAAGAAAGGTGAGGTACAAAGCATTACATTTTCAACAACATAGTTTCAGGAGTGTGAGGTTCAAAGCGTGACACTTTGTTCATTGAATATTATTATACAACAAGGACAATTTGGAAAGGGAACACTTACTACTAAAGGAGTTCAAAGCCTGTGAGGAAAGAAAAAGACAGTGGGGGCAAAGAGACAAGGAGAAATGGGAGTCAGTTGGAAGTGCAGATGTTAGAGTTGCTTAAGAACTTGTGAAGTGCTTGTTAGAAACTGAAGTGGAACTGAGCAACTCGAAGGTGGGGAGTTAGGGCATTCCAGATCCATGAGTATTTGACTTGGATGCCATCAGGTCTATTGGGACCAGACCACAGCTTTTGTAGATCATTTAGAATATTTCTCTATACAATAGCCACTCCATCTGATGCTCTCACTATTTGCTTAGCCAGACCACTTTTATGCAACTAGCCTCCATAAGTCTCATCTCCAACTAGTTAGATTGGTTCGAGAGTTACATGGTTGGTCGATCCCAACAGGTGAAACTTGCAGATGTTACCTCAATCAAACTGCCAGTCCACTTGGGTGTACTGCACAGCTCTATTTTAGGGCCTTTACTTTTCACCATCTTCCTGAACAGCCTACTGCAGTTCTGCCACTAACAGATGCTACTGTATGCGGACGATGTTGTAATTTTTACTAGTAACCCTGACCCACAGCAACTGGAACATCAGCTACAGCATAGTTTTGTAGAAGCTGAGGACTGGTTCAGCTTTCACAAATTGATCCTGAACTACAAAAAAACGAAAGTTATGCTGTTCAGTGGCACCTGTAGCAAGCATAAATCTCAACCACTTACAATCCAAAATTGCATGGGAGTACCTCTGGAACAAATCCTACACTATAAGTATCTGGAAGTAACCCTGGACAGCTCACTTTCTTATGCTCAACACATCAACACTGTTGCCCGGGCTGTCAACATCAAGACTGGAAGGCTCTACAGACATAAATACTGCTTGACACCAGAAGCCCTCAAAACTGCAATTATCAGCACTGTCTTACCTACTGTTGACTATGGCTTGGTTATCTATGGTGCCGCTACCACTTCTCCACTCTGTAGAATTTCCATTGCACTAAATAAGGTGCATAGACTCTTCACCGGTGCTGCATGCCTTACCCACACATACAATCTATACATCCAATCTGAGTGGCTTCAACTAAGCAGAAGGATAGAGTACCAAACATACCTGTTAGCTAAAAAAACACTTCTAGGCCTTTTGCCCCTCAGAACTATGAATATCCTTAGCCCTCACTCTAGATCTCAGCACACTCAAAGTTCAGCCCATCAATCTCTGAAGATTCCTAGGTGCAGGACATCTCAAGTGCAGCAGTCATTTGCTTACAGAGCCCCACTTGGGTTCAATGCACTTCCCAATGAAATCCTATCCATATCAAGATTAGGTCCTTTCAAGCACAGGCTTTGTCAGCATCTCACAACAAACAGTTCCTGTGACTGCTTCACCTAATGACACTACCACCTGTGATCACTCCAGTTCCCTCTTCTTCATGTTAAAGCCTTACTTTTCCAACCCTTGCTATATCCTTCTACCCTTCCCCCACTCCTCCACCCCACCACCTCTCCTTCTACCTACTACCTGCACCAGCCACTCTTTGTACTCCTACTGACAAGGTCTTCTGGCTGCATACCCCTCTTCTTCTCTCCTCTTACCCCCCTGCTCCTCTCTTCTCTTCTCTTCTCTTCTCTTCTCTTCTCTTCTCTTCTCTTCTCTTCTCTTCTCTTCTCTATTACTAAAGTTATTATGCCAAGATAATTAAAGTATGTACTTTACTGTTTTTTAAACCTGGTCTTTGTATTATCGCCTCTGTATGTTTGTTCACCCCTTCCACTGACATGGAACCTTTGTAAATGAGTGCCTTACGCTCAAAAGCATTGTAATCCGAGATTGAATAAATAAAAAATAAATAAATGTTTAGTTTTCCCACTAGGTTTATGATGTGTATGTGAGTTGGATTGTTTTGGGACAATGTTATTCCTTTTTCTGTTTCTTTTTGCATGGAATAAAGGAAAGGAAAAATAGGGCAGACTAGATAGGCCATGAGTTCCTTATCTGCCAACATCATCTATGTTTAATGGGGGAAAAAGTGGCAAAGGCCTGCTCACTCATTTTGGTGGAGCATCTAAGTACTTCCAGGAGTGACTGGTCACATCAGTGCAGGGGGGTAGGTCTGTTCCTGGGAGGTTACCAAGGCTGAGAGGGCAGCTGGTTTGGAGGACCTGACAGCACTGTCGATCATACAGCCAAGTGAAAGTAGACAATGAGAGGGAGGGAGGGGATAACCAGCCTAGCTTAGTATACAGTGAGCAGTGATGAGTCAGTCTGGGACTGGAATGGCAAACTGACATATTATATGAGGCATCCATTTGTCCAGTTTGGAATCACTGGTCACTGGGACTTGAACCCATGCCACCCAAAATACCATTCTGATTGCACTAACCAGCTGCACCACTGAGACAACTGGAAACTGGACTGTCCCTGAGCACATTACTCTCACTCAAATGCAATTCCAGGTGGCCTGAGTTCAAGTCCCAGCTGAGGCACTTACTTCTTTCTCTCCTGTGTTTGTATGTGTTCCATAATATGCACACCACACTCATGTGTGATTGTTACAAGTGAATATTTGTGCAGCCATTGGACTGTGCATTTGAGAAAGAGTAATGTGCTCAAGGACAGTTCAGGTCCAAGTTGTCTCAGTAGCACAGCTGGTGAGCGTAATCAGAACGGTATTCTGGGCAGCCAGGGTTCAAGTCCCAACTGAAGCACTTACTTCTTCCTCTCCTGTGTTTATATGTGTTTCATAATATGTACACCATACTCGTGTGATTGTTACAAGTAAATATTTGTGTAGTCATTGGGTTGTGCATTTGAGAAAGAGTAATGTGCTCAGGGACAGCCCAGGTTCCAGTTGTCTCAGTGGTGCAGCTGGTTAGCTCAATCAGAATGGTATTCCAGGCAGCCTGGGTTCAAGTCCCAACTGAGGCAGTTACTTTTTTCTCTCCTGTGTTTGTATATAACCTTATGTATTTGTAGTGGCATGGTCTTATAGGTATGTGCAAGTAGGTGCCCTTTAGATTGACTAAAGCGATATAGTCATTTATCCATATTGCTGTTAGAGTTGACTTGAGTGTTTCCAGAGGCTTTTCTGCAAGATATAATCTTTTGTCTCTGTTTTTGTTTCCAAACGTCTGCACTTTTGTTTTATTAGTAGTAGGACTAAACTTTAATTTAAGACATAGTGTATCAAGTTTTGTTAAGCTTCTCTGTAGTCCTGGTCTGCTAGTAGAGATAATTGCCATATCATCAGCATATGCAAGTATAGAACCATACTGTTGTAAAATTATTGGTGGATGATATTGTGATTTACTTCATTGGAGTAGAATTTAATTTATATAGATATTACTTGCTGCCCCCACAAGCTCTACATCTGGCAGTGTCTTCTGTCCTAACATTGGTGGACTACAGCATTGTGATCTATGGTTCTGCAGATCATACAGTCCTATACCTAGCCCTCAATAAGGCCTGCTGCCTAGTCTTTGGTAGTGCCAGGTTAACCCACATGTGTGACTTCTACAGGCTTACAGGTTGGCTGAACTTCAAAGATAGACTTAAGTATCACACATGTCTCATCACAAAAAAGATTATTCTGAAGCTAGTGCCCAGTGGCCTCCACTCCCTCATCCAACCTGTACCACACTGAAGGGCCCCCAGATGCTGCTCCAGTTTCTCCCTCTTAGTTCCCTACTGTAGGACCTCACTAGGGCAAATGTCCTTCCACTACGTAGTTCCCCTCTGGGGCAATGGTCAGGAATTCTGGAAGAACATAAAGGAACTCACCGGGAATCCACCCAAAACCCCCCCATCAATACTCAACATCAACGGAACCACAACCCTCAACCAAAAACATTGTGGATACCTTTAACAAAGCCTTTACCGACCTCAGCGCTGTCCTACCCCAGGACTACTTCAAAGATGGTGAAGCCCCTCTGTCCACAATGAACACTACTCCCACCAGCTCCCCCCGCTTCTACTTCAAAGCAGTCAAGGCTCACCAAGTACGCAAATATGTAACCAAAGCCCTTGATAAATCAAGATTCAGTAATGACTCCCTCGATCTCAAAATCCTGTCTCTCACACTTGATGAAGTGCTTTGTCCTTTTACAAGAATTTTCAACCTCTCCCTCAGCCTTAGCCAGTTCCCGGACAGATGGAAATCTGCCACTGTCACTCCAATCCATAAAAGTGGTGACAAAACTGCTCACGATAACTACAGACCTATCTCCCTTCTACCCTCACTTTCCAAGGCACCAGAACGCATCATCTCAGACCAGCTCACAGAATACCTGGATACGTACAACATCCTGTGCAAGCAACAACATAGGCTCCACAAAGGTCACAGCACCTCCACAGCCCACTTGATTTCACCGGCGCAATCCACAATGCACTTGACTCTGGTGAACTACTAGGCTCAATCTACCTTGACTTAACTAAAGCCTTCGACACCTTCACTCACCACCTCCTGCTTGTCCAGCTTCAGAACACTGGGCTGTCAACTGACTCCATTGGCTGGTTTAAGAGCTACCTTGAAGAACGGTCCCAAACAGTAAGAATCACTGATACACTCTCAGACCCTAGACCGGTCCACTTGGGAGTCCCCCAGGGCTCCATTCTGGGACCCCTCCTCTTCAGCCTATTCTTAAACTCACTACCGGACAGCTGCCCAGAACATAATTCTCTATGCCGATGATGCTGTGATCCTCACCTCAGACCCTGATTGAATCCAATTACAAAATAAACTTCAGCAGGCCTTCTCCTCCTTCAAATCCTGGTTCCCAAATCATACACTGCTTCTCAATCAGAAAAAAAACAAGTCTATGGTCTTCTGCAGCCCCCACAACAAAAACAAACAACTCCACCACTCCATTGCAACCAAACAAGGAGCCATCCTAGAGCAAACACAATCATTCCAAGTACCTCGGCATCACCCTTGATCCCCAGCAATCATACGCTGTCCATATCAGCAATGTTGCAAAGTCTGTCAATGCGAGGTTAGGCATATTATTCTGGCACAGGAAACACCTAACCCCAGAAGCAATGTCAGTGGCAGTCCAAAGCTCCATCATCAGCATCATAGACTATGGTCTTATCATATATGGTGAAACAAAACAAAACTCCGAGGTGCTCAACTTCACTATATGTGAGGTATTTTGACCTGGTGTCAATTCGGGAACAGAGATATCGAATATACCAGCCAAAGCGCTTAAAAAAGCAATCCGAATGCACAGACCCCAAAAGTTGAATCATGAACCAATATGTAGCACAGCTTACGTATCTTCAAATTTTATTGTGGTCACAACTCGTTATACAAACAGCAGACACCACGGTGTGGCGACTTACTGGACTGAAATAAATACATAAACGCTTTAAACACCACGTTAGTGCATAAACATTAAACTGAGCATTTAAAATGACCGGGTCAAGCCGAGCAGAGACCAGCTCACGTGCGTGATGACGCACGGAGAAACAGCTGACGTTTCGGCTGACGCCTTCCTCAGAGCTGATTGGTCAACAGAAACATCAAACATTTAAAGTGACCTCATGCATATTAAAATTATGAACAACCAATTAAAAACAACAAAAGCTCATGAATATTCATATCTGCCCCCAATTTCACTCTAAGTAACACTGTAATAATAGCTCCTCATTTAAACCTTTCGGTTGAAGTGTATCTAATTTATAGATCCAGAAACATTCCCTCTGATCAAGCTTTTTTGCTAGATTGCCACCTCGAATTCCAAATTTTATTTTTTCAATGCCTATAAATTTTAAATTAGCCGGTGAGCCATGGCCTGCAGATGCAAAGTGTCGTGCCATTGCATTGGTCATCACATTATTTCTAATTGCCGATTTATGCTCACTTATCCTTTCTCTCAACTGGCGTTTGGTTTGCCCTACATAATTTAAACCACACGGGCATGTTAGCATGTATATTACACCAGTACTCTTACAGTTAATAAATTCACTTATTTCAAACTTCTGATTGGTATGTGGGTGCAAAAAATACTTGCTGTTATAGGTATTATTGCACTGTGCACAATTACCACATTTATAATTTCCTTTCGGAAAATTTGGAATCCAAGTTGCCCTCGATCTGTCCGGATGCTGCACACTATGCACCAGCATATCTTTTAAATTATTCCCCCTCCTATATGTGATTTTAGGCTTCTTGTAAATATCTTTCCTAAAAACAGGATCACCTTGCAATATTTTCCAGTGTTTCCTAACCACATTTGAAATTTCATAAGCTTGATTAGAGAACTCTGTACTAAAATAAATACATCCCTGAGCATCTCCAATTTCATTCTTTGGTTTTAATAACTCATTCCTATCAGTCATAGCAGCTCTTTCTAACCCTTTATAAATGCAATCAGTTCCATAACCTCGTGCTTTAAAATGCCTTGCAGTCTCTTGGACATTCTTTTTGAACATACTGTCATTACTGCAGATACGTTTTAAACGCACCATTTGCCCACTTGGAATATTCTCCTTCAAGCTTCTAGGATGACTGCTTTCAAAATGCAATAATGTGTTTTTACTCATAGGCTTCCTATACAACGTAGTTCCTAATTTTTGTCCATCCTTATATATCAACAAATCCAAGAATGGCACCTCCACAGAATCAGCCTGCATAGTGAAATGTAAATTGGTGTCAAAAGTATTTATCAAATTGATAAATTCACGTAGAGCTGCCAAGTCGGATTTCCAAATGAAGAAACAATCATCAATGTATTGCTTCCAAGATCGGACAAACTTCTTGAAACTGTCACATTTATACAAATGAGTGATTTCCCACTGCCCAACATACAAGCAAGCTATACTAGGTGCAAACGTAGTGCCCATCGCTGTACCCTTCTGTTGTTTGTAAAATTGGTCTTTATACATAAAGTAGTTCGATGCTAGAACCATATTAGCCATATCAGTAATCAGGCCCAAATCTGAAATCACATCTGGTTGTAATGTCACAAAAAACTCAATCGCTCGAATCCCCTCATCATGTGGTACATTCGAATATAAACTTTCTATATCTAAGGTCACTAGCCACTCATCAGAATTAATCACCATATTCTGAATATGTCTGATCATATCACCACTATCCAAAATGAAAGAAGACAAATTTTTAACAAGTGGTTTTAAATAGCAGTCAACCAATTGAGAAAAAGGTTCCATTGATGACCCAATGCTGGAGACAATGGGTCGACCTGGTGGTCTCTGTGCATCTTTATGAATCTTTGGTAGTAAATAAATTACTGGTCTTATTGGTGCTGCCACTTTCAAAAAATCAACTTCATGCTTGCTCAAACATCCATCTACTTCATATAATTTAATAAATTTGTCAGCTTGCAGTTTGATCTCATTTGTTGGATCATAAGTTAATTTTTGATAGTACACTATATTATTTAGCTGTCGGAACATTTCATCTTCATATTCTTTCACATCCCAGACACAATTGCTCCACCTTTATCAGCTGGCTTTATAATGATGTTGAATCTTCTTTTAATGTCTTTAAAGCCAAATGCTCTTGAAAAGTCAAATTATACTTTACTTCTTCTCTCTTTTAATATTAACTCTATATCATGATCAACTAGTGCAGAAAATGTGTTCACAACATGATGGTTAGATGTAGGGGGACAAAAACTACTTTTCTTTTTAAGCTGCTTTGTCAAATTATTCTCACTCATTTTATTGTCTTGCTGAATCACACCAGCATTATCATTATTTGATTGTACTTCCTTATTTTCAAAAAAAACATTTCAAATGAAGTTGTCTATATAATTTGAACAAGTCAATTCGAGTTTGGAAGGATTTACATTTCTGCTAGGTACAAAAGATAAACCTTTTTGCAGAACGGAAACCTCATGAGTAGTAAGTTGTCTCCTGGTGAGATTTATGATTGCCATTTTTTCTGCCTGTTCGAATGCCTGCGTGGGCCCGAATATTGCCATCTCCCTCTGCTTCTCCCGCGTCCTCCTCACCCTCTTTCCACGTCCCCTTCTAATCTTATATTTTCTCTGTATAGGGGTATGTGGTGTCCTGGAGTATCCCCTGGAAAAATCGAGGGCTGAAAATCCTGCCTCTGCTGGGCCAAATTAATTTTACCAGTCTCACTTTCAGGAGAAGACACGAAACCATCTACATTCAAATTAGTGACATTCTTCCTATACAGGAATGGTTCATGACGGCTTTTGCTTTGCCAATTATAGACTTGCCCACGTGTGTAATCCCTCTCATCTCTCTCATGTTTTTGCAGTTTATACTCTTTCAATTCCGCCTGATATTTCAAAATACTGATATGAATTTTCTCAAACATGACTTGAGTTTCTACATGGGGGAAACCAGATTTAAAATCATTCTCCATTTTTTTAATCTGTTCTTCAACAACTGTAATATCTCTCCTTGCCTTCTTTATTAGGGCTAAAATTAAATCATTTGAAGCTTTGTTCAAAATTCGCTCCCAATCCTGCATTAATAGCTTGTCATCTAAACCATATGCTGGCGGCTTCTGAATACGTAGCCCCCTCGGGATCCTTTTATCTCACCAGTATTGTGACAGGGAAAATGCATGCAACTGGTATCTTATGAGTTTTTTCTTCAACCATTCCAACTCAATACCATCTGGTTTTAAAATAGCCATACTTGTACTAGGTGTAGGGGCAAATAGAACTTCACATGCTGCCCGGTCAAAAATTATCTCAGCCCCTTCAGCATCAGAAAAACTTAATAGAGCCGTTTGTATAGATGGGCTTTCCATAAATGCTCCACCATCTAAGGCACTCGCCATAATTCCACTTATGTGTTTCAAGGGAAATGCCTCCGCTAAACATGCTTGCAAAGGTCAAAACAGGTCAAAGAGCCAACCTCGCACACGTGCGGTCCTCTGAGTAACTGCGTTTCAAATTGCGAAACAAAACAAAACTCCGAGGTGC
Organism: Neoceratodus forsteri; assembly: GCA_016271365.2. Classification (NCBI taxonomy): domain Eukaryota; kingdom Metazoa; phylum Chordata; order Ceratodontiformes; family Ceratodontidae; genus Neoceratodus; species Neoceratodus forsteri. The sequence continues at coordinate 650,877,685 of CM028136.1, read as the reverse complement.
TCAACTTCACTACATGTGAGGTATTTTGACCTGGTGCCAATTCGGGAACAGAGATATCGAATATACCAGCCAAAGCGCTTAAAAAAGCAGTCCGAATGCACAGACCCCAAAAAGTTGAATAATGAGCCAATATGTAGCACAGCTTACCGTATCTTCAAATTTTATTGTGGTCACAACTCGTTATACAAACAGCAGACACATGGAGTGCGGCGGTGACTTACTGGACTGGAAATAAATACATAAACGCTTTAAACACCACGTTAGTGCATAAACATTAAACTGAGCATTTAAAATGACCGGGTCAAGCCGAGCACAGACCAGCTCACGTGCGTGATGATGCACGGAGAAACAGCTGACGTTTCAGCTGACGCCTTCCTCAGAGCTGATTGGTCAACAGAAACATCAAACATTTAAAGTGACTTCATGCATATTAAAATTATGAACAACCACTATGCACTATATCACTATGCAGGCTGATTCTGTGGAGGTGCCATTTTTGGATTTGTTGATATATAAGGATGGACAAAAATTAGGAACTACGTTGTATAGGAAGCCTATGAGTAAAAACACATTATTGCATTTTGAAAGCAGTCATCCTAGAAGCTTGAAGGAGAATATTCCAAGTGGGCAAATGGTGCGTTTAAAACGTATCCGCAGTAATGACAGTATGTTCAAAAAGAATGTCCAAGAGACTGCAAGGCGTTTTAAAGCACGAGGTTATGGAACTGATTGCATTTATAAAGGGTTAGAAAGAGCTGCTATGACTGATAGGAATGAGTTGTTAAAACCAAAGAATGAAATTGGAGATGCTCAGGGATGTATTTATTTTAGTACAGAGTTCTCTAATCAAGCTTATGAAATTTCAAATGTGGTTAGGAAACACTGGAAAGTATTGCAAGGTGATCCTGTTTTAGGAAAGATATTTACAAAAGCCTAAAATCACATATAGGAGGAGAATAATTTAAAAGATATGCTGGTGCATAGTGTGCAGCATCCGGACAGATCGGGGGCAACTTGGATTCCAAATTTTCCGAAGGAAATTATAAATGTGGTAATTGTGCACAGTGCAATAATACCTATAACAGCAAGTATTTTTTGCACCCACATACCAATCAGAAGTTTGAAATAAGTGAATTTATTAACTGTAAGAGTACTGGTGTAATATACATGCTAACATGCCCGTGTGGTTTAAATTATGTAGGGCAAACCAAATGCCAGTTGAGAGAAAGGATAAGTGAGCATAAATCGGCAATTAGAAATAATGTGATGACCAATGCAATAGCACGACACTTTGCATCTGCAGGCCATGGCTCACCGGCTAATTTAACATTTATAGGCATTGAAAAAATAAAATTTGGAATTCGAGGTGGCAATCTAGCAAAAAAGCTTGATCAGAGGGAATGTTTCTGGATCTATAAATTAGATACACTTCAACCGAAAGGTTTAAATGAGGAGCTATTATTACAGTGTTACTTAGAGTGAAATTGGGGGCAGATATGAATATTCATGAGCTTTTGTTGTTTTTAATTGGTTGTTCATAATTTTAATATGCATGAGGTCACTTTAAATGTTTGATGTTTCTGTTGACCAATCAGCTCTGAGGAAGGCGTCAGCCGAAACGTCAGCTGTTTCTCCGTGTGTCATCATGCACGTGAGCTGGTTTCTGCTCGGCTTGACCCGGTCATTTTAAATGCTCAGTTTAATGTTTATGCACTAACGTGGTGTTTAAAGCATTTATGTATTTATTTCCAGTCCAGTAAGTCGCCGCCGCACTCCGTGTGTCTGCTGTTTGTATAACGAGTTGTGACCACAATAAAATTTGAGATACGGTAAGCTGTGCTACATATTGGTTCATGATTCAACTTTTTGGGGTCTGTGCATTCGGACTGCTTTTTAAGCGCTTTGGCTGGTACTTATCATATATGGGTCTGCAACTACCACTGCTCTCAAACATATCACAACCTCCCTGAATAAGGCCTGTCATCTCATCACTGGCTCACATCGCCTTACCCACACATGTGACCTTTATTCTCAATCTGGATGGCTTCAACTGGACAAATACATAAAATACCAAACCTGCATCACGGCCAAAAAAATTATAATGGAGCTTGCCCCACCTAGTGTCTGTGCCCTCCTTAAGCCTAGACATAGGAATGCCACTACAAGGAGATCCAACTCCTATCTACTACATATCCCATGATGTCGCATGACCCAAGGACAAAGATAATTTGCCTATCCGGCATCCAGCTGGCTCAACTCTCTTGGCAGCGACATAGCGACCGCTCCAACACTCGGCCTCTTCAAGTCCAAGCTGCACCTCTCACTGCTTGTATCCTGCGATTGCCCATCTTAACATTTCCACCATTCCAGCTGCAAATGCCCCAGCACCCAGCACTTACAATCAGTCTTTGCATCCCTAGCACCTTACCTGTCACATTCCCTCGACAAGGCCCCCTGGCTGCACTGTCTCCCACCCTCCCCCACCTCTCTCCATATCTCCACTTCTGCCCCACCCCAACCACCTCCTGTACTCCCCCTTACCCTCTGCACCTCCTTCCCCTCGTCTCTACCCTCACTTCCCCCACCAACCACACCCCCCTTCCCTTGTCTTGCTCATAGCTCAAGTCTTTGTACTGGTTATTACATATCTGTAAGTCAATGACTATATGTTTGTAACTAAAAATGATGACTGTTGCACACACTGACATGGAACCTTTATAAAAGAGCCTCGGCTCAAAGGTATTGTAATCCTAGATCGAAATAAGTAAAAAAAAAAAAATAATAAAAATCAAGTTGGGGCCTGTTCAGTGTTACAAGAACCTTGCAGTGGCATTCTCTGATATCTGACTGGGCTGCAAACCTTCTTATTTTATGATAGAGCGTGTGGAGTCCACTTAGTTCAGTTTTCCTCAGGGTGGCCAATACTGAAGCTTCATAAAGGAGCATCAGAAGCAGAATGGAATTCATTACCATTCAGCAGGCTTCATTAGTGAGGTATTCTCTTATTTATTTTATTTATTTTTTTTATTATGATCTCAAATAAAACACCTTTGAGCTAGTAGCTCTTTTACATAGGTTCCAGGTCAGAGGATTACACACACAGTTATAGTAAGGTTAACAAATAACCATCAAGCTATACATTTTTTAATTTTTTTTAAACATTCCAGTATCAGGGAATTAACACATAGTCATAACACAAATTATTAATTTTATTTATTACAGTCTCGGAATTTAGCATACCTTTGAGTCAGAGACTCATTTACAAAGGTTCCATGTCCAAAAGAAATTATAACAGTTAGCCAAATACAACAATGCAACAAAAACATGACATGGATATAACAAAAACCAAAAAACAATCAGAGCAGTCATTATATCAAACTTTGTCAAAGTTGGCAAATAAGAACCAAAAATAGATGCCAGGGTAAAAGCTAAGATAAATACAATAACGTGGCAGTATGTGATAATAGGCAGTCAAGAATAAATTTGTTGAAGTCGATAGGTTAACATGGATCAGCCACGACAACTAAAAAGGAGCAGTGAAAAAGGGTAAAGAGAGAGTAGGGGAAATGGGTGGAAATCAGGGTTCAGGAACTACAGAGTGAGGTGAAATAGACAGGAAACACGTCAACAGAGACAGGTACCTATGGGGGGATGGGGAGCGTGGCAGCTGTTTAGCCAGGAAAATGGGGGGATACATGAAGATCAAGTAGCTTAAGTCGGGCAGTTGCAGCAGCTAAGAGAAAAAAGGTACTGTCTGAGGTTGTATTTAAACTGCCCTAGCTTGGAAGCAGTTTGTACATCAAGAGGGAGATCAGATAGCCAGTTGGGAGCTCTGTAGGGAAAGGCCCGCTGTGCTTGATTAGTTTGACAGAATGGGGCCTGATAGGTAAGTCTAGTTGTGCTTCTTGTCCTTTGAGGATTGGTTACTGGGGTAAGGAGGTGTTGTGTTGTTGGAGGGGTTAGACCCAGACAGATCTTCTTACCTAGTAGTAAACAGATGTTAAACAGAGAAGAATCTAGTGTAACAACATTTTTGTGGCATTGTACAATGTATGCCAGAACTCACAGTACAATTTATACAATTAGGCAGACAATCAAAACAGTACAAAATAACAGTAACAGTGAGATCAGCCAGACAGAGAGAGAGAGAGAGCAGTGGGAGAAAAGGAGTGTGATGTGAGGGGTTGTGGGGGTGGGGAAAGATAGGTGTTAGGGGGGCAATACGTAAAATGGGAGGCTATCTAGGTCAGCCAGTTCTAAGTGCTAATAGGAGACAGACAAGCAGGCAGTTGGTTCATTAGTGGAAGCAGTCACAGCTGGCATTAGCTATTATGTGTTGTCAGAGCTTGCATTTAAATGAGCCCTGTGTGGCTGCTAAGGAGTTGTCGTTATGTAGGGAGTTGAGCCAAAGACGGGCTGTATGGGTGCATGATCATTATCTAAGTGGAGTGTGGCAATGGAGGATCTGGAAGATCTGGTTGTCCGAGCTTCTGCTACAATGAGGGTTGCAGCTGGGGATATGACATTTCTGAAACCCCAGGGGGCACAAGTACTAGGCTTACTTTTTTTTACAAGCAGGCAAATTTGGTACATGACTCTTCCATTATTCTGGAGCCAACTTGTCTGAGCATACAGGTCATAAGTGTGCATAAAACACTCAGCTCCAGTGAGGAACTGACAGGCTTTGTTTAGTGCCTTTTTGATGGGATGGAGGGACATGTTAGTGGCAAACCCATAGACAACCAACCCATAATCTATAAGGGAGACAACAGAGCTATAGATAGCTAGGTTTAAAGCTTCGGTGGTCAGACTATGCCCGTGCCTCTAGAGCAGCTCAATAAGCATGTTGACTGCTTTGGCAATATTATCAATATGATCAGAATAGGTCAAAGTACTGTCTATAGTAACCCCCAGGTATTTGAAATGCTGTACCAGCTCCAATGGAGAGCCCACCTCATTAGTGATAAACAGTGGGTAGGATTTATGCCTGTTTTTGGAGTTATAGAAAAGCATAATTTTTGCCTTTTTGTAGTTTAATATGAGCTTGTGGCAACTGAACCATTTCTCTACATTAGCAAAGCTAAGTTGCAGTTGGTTTCAAGTAGCTTGGGGTCAGGATTACTGGTGTAGATAACAGCATCATCTGCGTAAATCAGGATACAAGCATGGCAGGTGTTTGGGAGCTTGTTTAGGAAGATACTAAACAAGAGAGGAGCCAGGATGGATCCTTGTGGGACTCCCAAATGGAAAGGTCTTCTATCAGAGAGGACATCTCTGATCTGCACTTGTTGTGAATGGTTATCTAGATAGCTTTTAAACCACACTGCAGTTTCACTGGAAAGCCCTATGCCAGTTAGCTGGTTGATCAGTTAGGTATGATTCACTTTGTCAAAGGCTTTGGTAAGATCTATAAATGCCACTCCAACCAGGTGTCCTTGGTCAAGTGAGTTATGGTTGAAGCCTGTGAACTCTAGTAAAGCCATAGTAGTGTTATGCTCTTTCCTGAACCCATGTTGTTGAGAGCATTGTAGCTGATATTTTTTCAAATACTTGACCAATTAGTCTGCCACTATTCACTCAAGGGCTTTAGAAAGTGGAGTGAGAATGGAGCTCAGTCTGTAGTTCCCATGAAGGGCCCTATCACAACTTTTTTGTACTGGAGTCATTACAGCAGATTTCCACTTATGCGGGAATTACGAATAAATCAGAGATAAGTTAATTTTCTTGGTTAGGGGTGCCAAGACTTCATACAAGGTCAGGGTGACAAGTTAAGATCAAAGGTATCCCCACTAAATCTTGATTTCCCCAGCACCTTAAGGATATATTTTTTTTGCTTCATATTCCGTGATAGTTTTGAAGTAGAACAGCAGGTGAGTGAGGGCTGGTCCAGATTCCTATTGGTGGAAAGGAAATGACTAAGATCTGTAAAAGCATTATTGAATGTGTTTGCGATGGTTCTTGGATCGAGTGAGGGGGCACCATTGATACTAAGCATGGAAAGAGCTTTTTTGGGCACTTCCCTGTGGCATCCTTAAGATTGCTCCAGAACTTCTTGCCATCATTCCAGGAGCATGAGAGGGCCTCTTTATAGTACTGACTTTTTTCAGAGCAGATATCTCTGGTACATTCATTTCTTGCCTTTTTATAGCCCTGAATATCAGCTTGTCTACTCGTGGCCCGAGTCCTATGCTAGAGGTGATCCTGAGATTTCATGAGCTTAATAAAGTATGGTGTATTCCAGAGATTACAAATGCCTTTGACTTTCCAATTTTTTGTAGGAGAGTGCTTATCACAGGCAGCATCGAAATGTTTGATGAAATGATCAAGTGCGGTGTCAATTTCATTGGCAGTTTACTTTTGACTAGTCTAGTTGGTGTAGGCCTGATTTTAGCTGCTCAAGGTATCCCAGGATTAGGACTTTATTTATAATTGTTCTGGCAAGGGGCTTGATGAAATTATTTGACCAGCAACACATGATGGGAGAGTGGTCACTGATAGTATCAGGGAGGAAAGTGACATCTGAGATGCGCTCTGGGAGGTTTGAAAGCACCCAATCCAGCAGCGTACTTGACCCTGTCCTATAGTTCATTCTGATTGGAGACTCAACAAGCTGGGTGAAGTGTATGGCAGAGACAGCATCCTTGAAGGAGCTTGCTTCTGGGGAAAGCGAGTTGACTTTGAAGTCTCACAGCATTATAATTTCTGAGTTTAGACACAAACTGCTTATGCAGTTCATGAGTGAGCCTAAACCAGAAGTAGTCTGCATATGCAGGATATATAATGACAACACAGTGAGGGCTTTGTTGTGTGTGCCAAGCAACACTTTAATTGCGAGCACCTGCATATTGTCCTCAGTGTTGGGCAAAGGCAGGACAAGTCCCTGCAATCCGTCCCTTAAGTAAATTACACATCCACCACCCAATTTTGTTAGTCTATCATGTTTGAATACAGTGTAGCCCGATAATGACATGGTGGCATCTGGAATCTTGGGTGAGAGCCAAGTTTCAACTATGGAGAGAACATCTGGGTTATGTTGTGAAACCCAGACATGCACGTTGTCCAATTTAGAGAGAAGGCTGTAGATGTTGATAGACGGGAGTGAAAGTATCCCTATTTTCCCAAGGAGGATGTGTTGCTTTTGAGGTGGACCAGGGTTAGGATGTATGTTGCAACAATAACAGCAGTATTAGCCTTCTTAGGTAATCCTTTAGCTGCTTGTTATTGATTTTACACATTCTTCTCTAAGCGGGACACAGTTTCCATGCTCCACGCATGATGCAAAATGATGAAAAATCCAGTGGAGCTGCCAGATGGTGCTGCAATGTTGTGACCACAGCCAATAGGGTGTTGGTATTTCAGCTTGAGTTTTATGGGCAGCGCTGCTCCAGTTAGGAGCTGAAGTTATAGTGTCATATGCACATAGTACGCTTTTTTCATAAGTATGGTGTGCTGGTGTGGACGTTCTCTCACTAACTATGCCCGCCAGAGTTAGCAACAAGAGCAGTACAATTCCTTGGGGTAGTAGATAAGTTGTGAGGGTCATTGTGTTGCAATCAATGTGAATCAAGGCTGATTATGAAAGTGTAAAGAAATTTAGCTTGGTGAGAGCAGGAGGGGAAAGGTAACCTGGAAAATAAAAGCTCTCTAGTGGGGAATGAGTATAATGTGCAAATGGCAAAGTAGGTATTTAGTTAAACGCAAAACTTTAAACTTTGATCTTGTGGTCATGTGACCACTATAGTCTGTATACGTAAATGCCAAGATAGGGTGGGTGGGAGGGAGCTGGCACAAAGCACTGGCAGGAAAGTGTCTGAGCTGGTAGGCTGGAGGTTGAAGGTGTGGGCAGAGGCTGCTAGAGGTGAATCGCACCATGCTGCAGGCAGGGAATGCCCAGCCAGGGCTTAGAGATCTAGGGAGACAAGGCGGGAGAAAGATATTATTAGAAGCCCAAGGTAATCGGGGTTGGGGGATCAAGGACTGGTAACAGACAGTCAGTGGGTGGGAGGCAGATTGTGTAAAACAAAAGAAGAGATTAGTAGAGAGGTAGGAGTTAGAAGGCGTCAGTGGGAAGGCGGAGGATTCTTGAAAGGGGCAGGGTTGACAGCAGAGCACAGTTCCAAAATCCCAGGAGCAGAATTAGATTAGTATAACAAGTCAGGAGAGCAGAAGAGAAAGTGCAAAATGGCAGACTAAACAAAGTCACTGCCTAAATACCAAAAGCTATACAGTGGAAGGGCTACAAATTAATACAAGCCTAGGAGTAGGTAGTAGAAATATGCAGCTACAGTTGTGCAGACAGTTTGGCAAAAATATAATTTAAACTTCTGTTAGAAAACTGGACTAAATAATTGCAGAGGCTAAACCAATAAGAAGTACCTGGATTGACATTACAGCCAACCAGGGAGAGGGGAAAGAAGTGCACGAAATTTGAAAGTGATGTCTCTGCTGATAGAAAATGGCGTAACTTTCCTGGTGTCTGGGCTGGTAGGTTGGAGGTTGAGGGCGCTGGCGGCAGATGCTAGAGGTAAGCTGCACCACACCACAGGCAGGGAGTGCCCAATCAGGGCTTAGAGATCTTTTCTGGTCTCTAGGCTGGTAGGCTGGAGGTTACGGGTGGGGGCGTTGGCTGCTAAAGGTAAGCTTCACCACGCCACAGACAGGGAGTGCCCAGTCAGGGCATAGAGATCTTTCCTGGTGTCTGGATTGGTAGGCTGGAGGTTGAGGGTGTGGGCAGTGGCTGCTAAAGGTGAGTTGTACCACGTCGCAGGCAAGGAGCCCCCAGTCTGGGCATAGAGATCTTTTCTGGTGTCTGGGCTGGTAGGCAGGAGGTTGAGGGTGTGGGCGGTGGCCACTTGAGGTGAACTGCAGCACGCCACAGGCAGAGATCACCCGGTCAGGGCTGACAGATCTCTTAGTCTGTATAGTAAGTCTACCTTCTGGCATATTATTTTGGTAATGTGCTAGATTTGTGGTTTTAATGTCAGCTCTTGATCTATCCACATTTCAAGGTACTTCATGCTGCTCATAACTTCCAGCATGGTCCTCCTGTTGTCTAAGATCTTGAGAAGCTTGGTTTTGTCTACTCCAAACCTTCTGGGCCCAAAGAGTATGGTTTTGGTTTTCTTAATGTTTAGCACCAACTGGTTGGATGAAAACCATCTACCTAGCATGGCAAAGTCTTCATTTAACCCTTTCTCAATATCAGCAATGACGGTTCCATCTCTGTACAGGACTGCATCATCTGTATACACGATAGTTTTTGCTTCTCTGCAGCTGGATGGGAGATCATTAATAAATAAGGAGAAGAGTAATGGTTCAAGTATTGACCCTTGGGGAACTCTGTCAGTAATCGCTCAGTGTGAGGACAGGCAGAATTTTCATCTGACAATTTGGTTTCGGCCTACTAGGTAGCTTCTGAACCATGCAATGGCATGGTGATCCAGTCAAAGACCCTCTTGTTTGGCCACTATTACTTCATAATTCACTAGGTCAAAAGCCTTGGTGAAATCAAAGAAGATGGCCCCTGTAGCTTTTCCCCTATCAGTAGCTTTGAGGATGTCCGAGTTGAGGCGCACCAGGACTGTGTCAGTTCCATGGTGCTTTCAGAAACCATGCTGTACAGCAGGCATTAGACTGTGAGCTTCCAGATGAGCTATCATTTGGTTATAGATGAGGTACTTCTGGACTTTAGCCAAGGCACAGAGTAGCGAGATCAGGCAGTAGTTTTCAATCAAGTCCTTGGTACCTCCTTTGTGGACAGGGACAATACAGGCAGTTTTCCACAGCATAGGGACTTCACTGTTAAGCTGGGACATACAGTATTTGGGAAGTCACCATGTTCTGTTTGTGTAATAGTTTTTAGACCTGCAAATTTATAATAATCATATAAGGACTGTATAATATAGTCCACAAGAGAGGTCCCTCTGTAGTTTATATAACTAAATATTCCCCCTCAATCCAATGGGACTTTTCTGTTATCTATTCAAGTTCAATGATTCCAGTAAAATCTTCATATGATCAGTGCTATCAATATTTTTTTGCTGAGTGCCTCCCTATGCCCTATGCCCAGTATATCATGCCTTTGTTGGATTTCTATTTCAACTGGAAGACCAGCATTACCAAAATCTAATGACAAAATCCCTTACCAGTAGAACCTTTGCACTATTATACTGTTGTTGTTCAAGGAAAATATTTTGCACTGTTTTTTCTGAGATATCCTCAGTATATGTTGGTGAGTTTTTAGGATTGTGGAAGTTCATCAAAATGAATGTGTCCTTCAAAATCTTTACTACAACAATATACTGTAGTACTGTTTAGCATTAATTTCATCCTTAACTTCCAAGAATTCAGTTCAATTGACATACAGTAGGTAATTAAGCCTCCACTTCCCCTATCCATTTTCCAGCTTGTGTGCAGGAGTTTTAAAAGCTGATTGCCATTTAGGTTTCTTGAGTTTATTTCTTCTTTTCTATGCCACATTTCTTATAAGTTTTTTTTACCAGCTGTCATTTAGAATTCTAAGTATTCTTGATCTGTTAGCGTTAAGGCATGTCCTACAACATTCCAGGATAGTAAGCCAAGATTTTGTTTGTTTTTTATTTAAAAAGGTAATAGTAATAAGGGTCAGCTAGTAGAGAATGATGAGGACAAAGCAAAAGTCCTCAATGAATTATTCTGCTCAGTCCTCACTCATGAAGATGTTGGTAACAGTCCAACAATAACCAAGATGCATTACCCCACAAGAAGAGTTGACACCAGCCTCTTTACAAAACAAAGGGTACTCAAGGAAGTTTCTAAATTGAGAGGAGATAAGGCAATGGGACCAGATGGTATACACCCTAGAGTTCTAAAGGAACTCAGAGAGGAGCTTGCTGCCCCTTTAGCTGAGATATTTAACAAATCACTGGAATATGGCTCAGTGCCACATGACTGGAGAAATGCCACAGTAGTGCCTTTGCATAAGAGTGGTAGTAAGGAGGTAGACAGAAATTATCACCCAGTCAGTCTGACCTCAATGATGGGTAAAATAATGGAGACATTGCTTAAAGAAGGGGTAGTGGAATACCTGAAAGAAAGTGAGAAACTTGACTCAAGGCAACACAACTTCACTGCAGGATGCTTGTGCCAAACGAATATGATAGAATTCTTTGACTGGGTTACAAGAGTGGTGGACCAAGGTGCAGCTGTGGACATTATGTATCTGGACTTCAGCAAAGCCTTTGATACAGTTCCACAAAGAAAGCTAGCAAATAAGCTGGAGAAAACAGACAGGGGTCAGAAAGTGGTCAACTGGATTAAAAGCTGGCTTCAAGATAGGACACAGAGAGTTATGGTAAATGGTGCCTTGTCAAAGGAGGGAAGAGAGACCAGTGGCATTCCACAGGGTTCAGTGCTTGGTCCAATCCTTTTCAACATATTCATCAGTGACATCGCTGATGGACTGAATGGAAAGGTATGCCAATTTGCAGATGATACAAAGCTCTGTAACAGGGTGGACACTCAAGAAAGTGTCTTGGGAATAGAGGAAGCTCTCAGAAAACTAGAGAAATGGTCCAGGAACTAGCAGCTGAGTTTCAATGCCAAAAAGTGCAAGATAATGCAATTGGGTAAGAGGAATCCAGGAAATAAATATGTTCTGGAAGGGCAGCAACTGGAAGAGAAAAAGTTGGAATGGGATCTAGGAATTCTCATATCTGAAGATTTAAAGGTAGGAAAGCAATGCAAAAAAGCAGTGCTAAAGGCAATCAGCATCCCTGGATGCAGAGGCAGAGGTATAACCAGCAGAAAGCAGAGGTAATCATCCCACTCTATAGGTCCTTGGTGAGGTCACACTTGGAGTACTGTGTGCAATTCTGGTGGCTTCACCTAAAAAAGGACATAGATCATCTGGAATCCGTGAGAGGAAAGCCACCAAGATGGTGCAAGGTCTGCATCATAAATCTTACGAAAATAGGCTAAGTCAATTGAATCTTTTTTCCCTTGAGCACGGAAGACATAGAGGGGACATGGTAGAAACTTTTAAGTTTGTCAAAGGGATAAATGCAGTACAACTCGAAAACATCTTCCATAAAAATAGGACTGCATGCACAAGGGGGCACAACTTATGTCTGGTAGGTGGAAAGTTCAGAACCAATGTTAGAAAGTACTTTTTTACAGAAAGGGTCATTGACCTGTTGAACAGCCTACCTTCAGAGGTGGTGGCAGAAAAGTCAGTCAGCAAACGGGTATTTGAAAGTAACTGTGGTTATCTTCGCAAACGCAGTAGATGGGGGGGTAGATATCTTGTGTAGACTAGATGGACCACACGGTCTCCATCTGCTGACAAATTCATATGTTCTTATGTACTATTTTCTGTTACCCTTGACTGATTTAAATCTGAGGCCTCATGTCTTATCTACTGTCCCATTTTTATGTTGGCTTGTGCTTGCGCAGCCAACATATTGTGGTAGTAGCAGATTTGGAGGTGCGGTCACTGTTAGGCGAATGCAGGGCATGCATCAGAAGGTGTATCCCTCATTCCCCAATCAGGCAGCAAGAGGCACTGACCTCATGCATGCCTAATGTGGCCATCAAAACAAAAAAAAGGTCTGCTGCAATGAGAGCGAATGAGAGCGAAGCTGTCATGCAGCATGACCATTACATGCCTCCCTCAGTGCAGTCAACATGGCAGCAGTGACTGCTGCCACTGCTGCCTGACACAATACCAATGGGTGAGCCCACTCCCCATTGGAATAATGTCCCCCCCTTTTGTTGATTGCCAACGGGGGTGCCCAATCCCCCTTGGCATCATGCACTCCCCTCCATTTGTTATGTGCTGATGGGGGTGCCCAATCCCCGGTTGGCTAAAGCACGCCCCCATTCACAAACACTGAGGTGGCATGCTGGGATCCCACCCCAGCATGCCAAATCCCACTTGAAAAATGGAAACCATCCCGTAACGTCTTTTTTTTTTAAAAAAACCTTGTAAACCAAAAACGGTCCCTCAGTGTTCTCCCTGTCCCACCTCCCACAACTCGCACCCACCCACTGTGCACCCTGCCTCCCCACACCTCCCCACCCCATACCTACCTCAGAGTCCGACGTGATGATCTTTGGCGGACCGGGAACATGTCTGCACTCTTCAAAACCGACCGTGAACTGAAGAAATGCTGGTAAGCCGTATAATGGAATGAATAAGTTTTTTTCAACTTTGATGCATATCTCATGCATTTTTGGAATTTTACACTGGATACATAGATACATAGACAGTGTCGGTAGATAAGGGCCTATGGCCCACCTAGTCTGCCCATTTGAGCTTGTAAGTTCAGTTTGTTTTCCTAGAAGTCTATTTCCCCACCCTGACCTCTAGAATTCCTTTATGTCTATCCCATGCATTCTTAAATCCCGTGATTGTTTCAGCCCCCACCACTTCCTCTGGCAGGGTGTTCCACTTGTCCACCACCCGTTCAGTGAAGAAATTCTTTCTCATGTTTCCTCTGAATCGTCCTCCCTCCAACTTCATCCCATGCCCTCTAGTCCTGAAACATCTTTTCGCTTAAAATAGTGTTTTCCTGCACCCTGTTCCTCCCTGTGAGATACTTGTATGTCTCTATCATATCCCTCTCCTCCTCTCCTCCAGGAGTACATGTTCAGTTCCTTCAACCTGTCTTCATAGGTTTGTGATGCAACCCATGCACCATCTTTGTTGCCCTCCTCTGAACCTTCTCTACCCTGTCTATGTCCATACGTAGGTATGGTCTCCAGAACTGTACACTGTACTCCAGGTGGGGCCTCACTAGTGTCTTGTATAGTGGAATTATGACCTCCTTTTCCTGCTGGTGATGCCCCTGCCTATACATCCCAGCATCCTATTTGCTTTACCTGATGCCTTGTCGACACTGTTTCCCTGTTACCTTGAGGTCATCAGAGATGACAACCCCAAGATCCCTTTCCTGCTTGGTGCATGCTATATCCTCACCCCCAACTGATATATTGTGCCAGGGTTTTTGTGCCCCTATGCATTATCTTGCACTTCTTTGCATTGAATTTCAACTGCCAAACCCTTGACCATTCTTCAAGTTTCTGCAGGTCCCTTCTCATTCTGTCTACACCCTCTGGTGTGTCTACTCTGTTACAGAGCTTTGTGTCATCAGCTAACAGTGAAATTCTGCCTTCTATATCGTGTGCAATGTCACTGATGAAGATGTTGAATAGGACCGGTCCCAGCACTGATCCCTGTGGTACCCCACTGGTCACTCTTCCTGTGGAGTGACAGCCATTTACCACCACCCTCTGTGTCCTGCCACCCAGCCAGTTACCTACCCACCACACTACTGTCCTGCCCACACCCATATTCCCCAGTTTGTGTAATAGTCTTCTATGTGGCACAGTGTCAAAGGCCTTGCTGAGTCCAGATAGGCCATGTCCACTGCCCTCCCCTGATCCACCTCCCTAGTCACCCAGTCAAAAATTCAATGAGGTTGGTCTGACATGACCTCCCGTGAAACCATGCTGCCTTGGGTCCTGTAGTCCATTGACAACCAGATGTTCCACCAATCTCTCCTTCAGTAGTGCTTCCATGATCTTTCCCACTACCGAGGTGAGGCTGACTGGTCTGTAGTTCCCTGCTTCCTCTTTGTTCCCACTTTTGTATAAGGGGACTACATCTGCTGTCCTCCAGTCTTTGGGTACCTCCCCTGTTTCCAGTGATTGGCTGAACAGGATAGCCAGAGGTTCAGCCACCACCTCTCTTAGTTCTTTAAGGACCCTGGGGTGCACCCCATCTGGCCCATTGCTTTGTCAACTCTTATTACTTCCAGTTCCTTCAGGACCCTTTCTGTAAAGGGACTTGTGTCCATTTCTGCACCATTCTCACCCCTTGTACTCCTTCAGACCCATTACCCCCTCTTCCTTAGTAAAGACTGAGCAGAAATACCTGTTCAATATGTCAGCTTTACTGTTGTCATCCTCCACGCTGCTCCCATCCTCCCCCTTCAGTCTAACTATCCCTCCCTTTGTCCTTCTTTTTTCACTTATGTACCTGTAAAAGGTTTTGTCCCCTTTAACCACTGATTTTGCAATGTGTTCTTCTGTCTGAGCTTTGGCTTCCCTTACTGACTTCCCTGCCTCCCATTTTGGCACCAAATTTTCAACATGGGGTTTTTGGGATCCCTCCTCATGAATTCTGACAATGTCATACCATTATTCGGCCCCAAAATGTGATTTCGCAGTCACTGTGCAGAATCACCTTCTGGGACTGATTAACGAAATGACAGTGCCAGTGTTCATGTGGTGGAAAAAATCCAAAAAATGACTGTTTTATGAGAGCGTGTTGAGCAATTGCTATGCACACTCATAACTTCTCAAATCTGCAATATTTTCATGCCAGATTTTTAACATTGGCATTTTTACACACATCTTTGTGAAGAGTACAGCTGTCATTCTTCACATCCTGGCCAAAATGTGTTTTCGCACTTCCAGCGCAGAATAGCTCAGTCACTGTGGGAAATCAGTGTTCAGGACAGATTATGAAAATAACAGTGACACTGTTCATGAGCACAGGTCCTAAAATGGCAAAGTTGAAAATTTGGTGATGATACTCCATAAAATGACTGTGTTACGAGTATGCATTGTGCAGTTTGCACGCACTTTCATAAGTTCACCAATTTATAATATTTTCACTCCAGATTTTCACCATTGCCATTGTTCTACACCTCCTTATGAACAGTACAGCTGCCATTTTTCACATCCTCGTCGAAATGTATTTTCGCAGTTCCGGCGCAGAATAACGTGGTTGCTGTGGGAAATCCATGTTCGAGACACATTATGAAAATGACAGTGACACTGTTCATTAGCAGAGGTCCTAAAATGCCTGTGTTGAAAATCTGGTGACAAAAGTCCATAAAATTAGCGTTTTCCAAGTGTGCATTGTGCAGTTTGCATGCACGCTTGTAAACACCCCAATGCCTGTCATTCTCTACAGGGTGAGGGTGGGGTTGGCATCACTTCAACACTTCACTGCCATTCCTATTATGCATCTCTACCTCTGTCACTTCCAAAGCCAATGCCAGCGAGACAACATTCAGCATTGACAAATGCTTGTTATGCATTGATTCTGGTAGTCAATTATCCATGTCAGCCAAAACCTGAAACTTATTGTTGACTGTTATGTCAAAATACAGTTCAAGCTGTCCCCTTGCTTATTATCAATGCTTTGTATATGACCCTCTTTTTTCTTTTTTTACTAATGTAATTGATCAAAATTAACAATCATGATCCCAAGCTGTCAGTTTTATGTGCTGCCAAGAGTATGTTAACCACCAAGATTTCATTTTGTAAAATTAGGTCAATTTGATCTCCCTGTCTCTAGCTTTTAAAAATTCTTTAGACATCATTTATATCCTCCATACAGAACTCTAAGCCCAAGAAGTTTCCAAAGAGATGACAGAACGTATGTTTTTACTTAGTTCTATTTTCAAAGCCTATGTGTGAAATATCAAAGACTGACAAAACTACCTCGGGGCAATATACTGTATATCTATCTATCTATCTATCTATCTATCTATCTATCTATCTATCTATCTATCTATCTATCTATCTACATCATACTGTCCTTCAAATTGAGCTACCCTCCACACACTCTTAATATTCAGAAGGTTTGACTGTCAAGATCCAGCACGGGTCTTGGTTTGGGCATCAAACTGGTCTTCCCTCTACTGCCAAAACAACATCTCTGAGGCAGTCATGCTCTATACCTCCAACCTCACTTACATCCAGGCTATACACTTCCCCCTCAAAACAAGAAGGGTTAGAGGAGGTTGCACCCGTTGGCTATCCAAGGAACTACTGGTGCAAATGAAATACTGGGATTGCAAGTGGACGGAATATAAAGCATCCCCCTCCCCCCAACTCTGGAGTGTATACAGACAGTGGTGCAACTCTTGCAAGCAGATCACCAAGTCGCTAAAGTGTAAATATTATCTAAATCAACAAATCAACAACCTTGGTAATCCACGCCAATTTCTGGGCCTCCATTGGTACTCTCCTAAACTCAAAAAACAGCAGGCAGATAACACAGCTCTCGTCCCCCTCAGGTCTCATCTCGGACCCTACTGAGATTGCTAATGCTTTCAATTTAAAATTCAGACTTATCCCCCTACCTCAGCAAGCTCCTCCCCAGTCCTCCTCTGCCTGAAACCACCAGCCAAACAACCCCCCCCTCCTCCTCAGCCACCACTCTGCCCCCCCTTTTCATTTCAGGGCCATCGGGCAAACAGATACTGCCAAGTTACTAAAATCCCTGCTAGCCAAAGGAAGCCCTGGCAGTGATGGTCTGTATCCCGCTTTCCTAAAGCTCATCTCTCCAGCAATTGTAAAACCACTCATTTTCATTTTTAACCTCGCCCTTACTACTGCAGCTGTACCCGACTCCTGGAAACATACCAACATTGTACCGATCTTCGAAGCTGGTGATCCCCTCTCCTCTGACAACTATCCACCCATCTCCCTACTCCCCCACCTGAGCAAACTGCTTGAAATAATTATATACTGTCAGCTAACAAAGCAGCTGGAAAAGTACAACCTCCTATGCCCCTTCCAACATGGCTTCCGCAAGCAACGTAGTACCTCCCCTGCCCTGGCCATCTTTTCCGATCACATACTAAGATGTATGGACCAGGGCAAACCCACAGGTGCGGTCTTCATTGATCTGTCAAAAGCATCTGACCTGGTTGACCACCACCTATTCAATTCAACCCTGCTTTTCTTTGGCTGCTCCACAGGACCTACTGCCTGGTTCCGCAGCTATCTATCAAACAGGTCTCAGTCAGTTATTACTGACTGACTGACAGTCAGTCAGTTATCATTGGCAAGGCTTCCTGTGCTTCCTTCCCTGTACTCACTGGAGTTCCCCAGGGTCTGAACTCAGACCACTGCCTTTTCCATGTTTAGTAATGCACTCCCCAAGGACAGCCTCAACTGTAAAGCTGTTCTCTATGCCAATGATCTGGTCATCTACCATAGTGACAAATCTATTAACTCTTATCTCCTCTGCCCTCACACAAAACTGCACATCCGCCCATCAATGATTCCTTTCAAAGAAGCTCCTAGTCAATGAAAAAAAGTCTAAATCCATGCTATTCGGTTCTAAACCCTTCTTAGCCAAAGCTGCCAAAGCTAACTCCTCCCTCCATAGTTCTAACCCCTGCTGGTCCTCCTCTTGAAAATGTCATATCCTTCAAATACCTGGGTGTTACCCTCGACCCCTCCTTTTCTTTCTTTCTCTCTCTGAACATGTCAACCAAATGGTGCCCCAGATCCACAAGAAGCTAGGTGCTGCATACTGACACAAGCATTTTCTGTCCACTGAAGTGTACCTGGCCATTGTATGTGACAACCTACTTCACCTCCTTGACTACTGCTCCCCAGTCTACTGGCACCTGTTCACCACCTTGCATACATGGCTACACTCAACATATAACTGTATCTGCCATTTTGTCCTTCAAGCCCCCTCCCGCTTTCACCACAGCTCACTCTACAATTCACTATGGTGGCTTACCCTCCAAGGTCACTTTGATTATGTGATGGGCTGTTTGGTGGACAACTCCCTCAGAAACCAACAAATATCTCCTTACTCACCCTTCCTGACAGGTAGAATTGTCCCTAGGAACCTCAGGGCATCCTCAGTCCCCTCACGGGAAGTACCTTGTGTCTCCACCACCATCGGGAACTGAGCTTTCTCAGTCACAGCACTCACCCTATTGAATAAGCTCTCCCCGTCTGTCCGTCCATCCCCCACCCACCTAGCTTTTAAACATAACATAAAGACCTGGCTCCTCACTGCTGCAAACTATCATTGTTCCATAAAGCAATGCTAGTGTCTACAACTCAACTATGCTCTAATAGCATTCAGACTACACCTGATGTCTTACAGCTCTTACAGCCCCCTCCACCTCACTTGCCCCCTTTCCCACATCTGTCCTTCCTTGCCCTTACCCCTAAGCCTACCTCTGACCTCCCTTTTTTCCTCCTCTCTTGCCCCTTTAATATTATGAATTTGTGCTTGTTTCCTATTCGAATTTTGGCGCATCAACTGTTATTCTCACCTGTACCCGAATTGAACCATCTACCTGTACACCATTATATCTTGCATCATCTGTATTATTCACCTGCGCCTATACTTATGTACATATTGTTATAGCATTCCCTGTTTACCCTGTCTGCACATTGTCATAGTATTACCACTGTTCTCTCTTCACTCTCACTGCCAGTTTTTGGGTGTGCACATATTGTATCTTAGAAGCATAGAATTTGATGGCAGATAAGGACCGCTTGGCCTACCTAGTCTGCCCATTTCCCTACCTAATGGATAAGCTGCACATACAAGTTAACCAGCAGCCTACTTCCTCCTAACCCCCCACTAGAATTGCCTTATGTCTGTCACATGCATCCTTGAATTCTCCCACTGTTTATGATTCCATGACCTCCTCAGGAAGGCCGTTCCATGTATCCACAACCCTCTCCATGAAAAAAGTACTTCCTCATGTTACCTCTGAGCCATCCCCCATCTTCAAATTGTGTCCCCTTGTTCCTGCACATCTCTTTTTCTGAAAGATGCCACCCTCTTGGACTTTGTTGATTCCCTTGAGGTACTTGAAAGTTTCTATCATGTCCCCCCTCTCCCTCCTTTCCTCAAGGGTATACATATTAAGCTCCTTTAGTCTCTCTTTGTTTGTCTTCTGGTGCAGACTCAGCACCATTTTAGTTGTCCTCCTCTGGACAGCCTCCATTCTGTCTATGTCCTTGTGGAGATGGGGTCTCCAGAACTGCATGAAGTACTTCAGATGGGGTCTCACCAACTGTTTGTACAGAGGGATAACAACTTCCTGTTTTCTACTGGTGATGCCTCTCCCTAAGCATCCCATTATCCACCCAGCCCTCTTTGCTGCCTTCTCACATTGCTTGTTCACCTTTAGGTCCTGTGATATGACTACCCCCAGGTCCCTTTCCATTTTTGTTGTTGTTAGTATTTCAGCCCCCATTGTGCACTCCTCCCCTGGGTTTTTTCTCCAGTTGCATTACTTCACACTCCTTTGAGTTGAATCTAACCTGCCATACATTTGACCATTCCTCTAACCTTGCCAAGTCCCTTCTTATCCTTTCCACCCCACCTTGTATATGAACCCTGTTGCAGATCTTTGTGTCATCTGCAAAGAGACATACTTTTCCTTCCAGTCCCTCTGCAGTGTCACTTATAAAGACATTAAAGAGGACCAATCCCAGTAATGAACCCTGGGGTACCCCACTAGTAACCCCCTTTCTTCAGAGTGGAATCTGTTTATCATTACCCTCTGTGTCCTGCTGTCCAGTCAATTTATTACCCAGGCTACCACCTTGGGACCCACTCCAAGGCTGGCTAACTGGAATATTAATCTTTTGTGTGGGACTGTGTCAAATGCCTTGCTAAAGTCTAGGTAGGCCATGTCCACAGCCCTTCCCTGGTCTATTACTTTGGTCACCCAATTAAAAAAATCTATTGGATTCATCTGACACAACCTTTCCACTATGAATCCATGCTACCTTGGGTTCTGTGCCCCGCTGCCTGCTAGGTACTCAACAATTCTTTCCTTCAGAAGTGATTCCATCATTTTCCCTACCGCTGATGTCAAACTAACAGATCTGTAGTTTCCTGCCTCTGCCTTACTCCCATTTTTGTGAAGTGGAATCACATCTGCCCTCCTCAGTCCTCAGGTACTACCCCATCCTCCCATGATTTGTTAAAGAGGGTAGTCAGTGGTGTCACTAGTTCTACAGTACCCTTAATTCTTTTAGAATTCTTGGATGAATCCTGTCAGGCCCCACTGCTTTGTCCACCTTCAGTTTTAAGAGTTCTTTTAGAACCCTTCTGTGAATGGACTGGTATCAATCCTGTATCTACAGTGTTTCTACTGTTTGGTTTAGGTACCTCTCCCTCCTCTTCTTCTGTGAATACTGAGCAGAATTATTCAGTATCCCTGCTGTTTCACTGTCACCCTCTGCCCACATTCCCTTCCCTTTATTAAGCCTCAGTATCCCTCCCTTGGTCTTTCTTCATTCCCTAGTGTACTTATAAATGTTTTATCCCCCTTCTTAAAGGAGTTGGCAATATTTTCTTCAGTTTGGGCCATTTCTATTTTGACTGCCTTCCCTGCCTTCTTCTGCTTTATCTGATATAGTTCTCTGTCCTGCTCCTTCTGTGTTTCCTTATATTTTCTGAAAGCTATCCTTTTCTCCTTAACTATCCCTGCCATCTGTTTTGAGAAAACATAGTTCCTTGTTCCTTCATTTTGTTTTGTTGGTTTGCATTACACAAAGGCTTATTGCCTCTGTGATGGTAGTTTTGATGTTTCCCCATTGTTCTTTCACCCCTCCTTCTTGCCTGCTTGCTAGTTTCTTTTCTGAGACACCAAAGTCAGCCCTCCTAAAGTCCAACACCCTTGCTTTTGTATGGCTAGACTCTATAGCTGTGTTTATTGTGAACCAAACTGTTTGGTGGTTACTTGTTCCCAGATGGCTACCCACCTCTAAATCTGAGATCCTCTCACCATCCCCGTTTGAGAGTACCAGCTCTAACATTGCTCCCTCCTGAGTGGGTTCCAACACTAGCTGTCTGAGGCATGGCCCTTGTAGGGCATTGAGAATAATCCTGCTCTTGGATGTTACTGCAGTAAAGGTGCTCCAGTTAACATGTGGCATATTCAGGCCCCCCATTAACAATATCTCTCCTTTTTCTGCCATTCTAAGGATTTCTTCTATCATTTCCTTGTCCATTGCCTCCCCAAGAGACAGGGGTCTGTAAACATCTTGTATTTACTGTATTACCTGTATGTATTTATCTCACCTTGTAGCCCAGGTTATGACTGAAAACAATCCTCTGGATCAGTGCACCTACCCGGTCACCGGAGACATAAGTAACATGTATATATATATATAAATATATATATATATATATATATATATTCTTTGAAAAAAAACACTGTTAATGCATCAGGGTTGTTTCACACTGACAAAGTGTGAAATTTCAACGATGGGGTTACCATCACCATCCCACCCCAACACCCCCATCCTTTACACACCAACAGACATCAAGGTGTGTCATGGGGTTATCAGCCCCAACTATGACCCCATTCCATGTGTAAGCAAGCTGACTTGCTACGGTATAGGAGAATGAGGTGAGAGTTAGGACTGGTGACCCCATGGCACACCCTGATGTCTGTTGGTGTGTAGAATATGGGGTTGTGGGCTAGGGTGGTGGAGTGGTGGACTGGTAACCCCAACATTGAATTTCCACACTTTTGTCAGTGTGGAAACAACTCTAACTGATGCATTAACAGACTTTTTTGCAAAAATGTCCTTTCTTTCTGAAAAAGTGTAATGTAAATAGTAAATGGTACCAAGCTGCCCATTACAACATAATAATATGTGTCTTTGGGAGCACAGACCCTCTGGGCCCTGCACTCCCACTTACACATAACTATGGAGCCATACAGTAGCTCCAAATGGCAAGGGATCCTTGTAACACAAATTTGCCAATATCTCCAGAACCATAGCAGCTAAGAAAAAAGTCAAGTGTCATTGTAATCGTGACAACGAGCACTGCTCGGGGCATAAATTGAGTGAACCAGTATCTCACATCGTTTACGAGATATAGCCTCCAAAAAGCACTGTGAATGGTAACTCTGTGGGTGTAATAGTGGACCATGGACATGAAAATGGGCAATTGGAATACTAATTCCCAAATATCTCAGTAACCGTACAAGGTAGAAAACAAAAATTCAAATTTCATGGTATTCATGACTTTCCAACCTACTTACCTACTTTTACACTTAGTGTCTGTATGGGGACTATCAAATAAATCTGTATCTCAAACTGTTTTCGAGATACGGGCACCAAAAGGCATCATGGGTGCTGCAGTGTTTTCCTATGGGAACATTTCTGAACTTTGGAATGCTGTAACTATGGGTCTGATCAATGTTTTCCTACCAGACTACCAAAAGACACATCTGAAGGACTAGGGCTTGCCACCCTGAAAATTTCAGACCAATAGCACAATCCACCTTGCCACACCGAAGTTATCGCACACGCAAAAATGTTGCTGCGGTTACTGTTTCCACTGAGTGCGATTGTTTTTGGCAACAAAAAATGTTGCCACGATCATGTTCCTCAGGGTCCAGTCAGGTAAACACAACTGTTGGTGTTTACCAAAGGACATTATTTTTTGAGTTACAATGTTTTTTCTCTGTCGCTAACTGACAAACAAGATGGTGGCAGCACTACAACAATTTCAGGGGATCTTGACAACAATAATGTGATCATGAATGTTTTTGTAGTTCACATATACATTTTTCCATAGGTTATAATGGGACATGAAAAAATAGAATAACGTTTGAATGGAGCGATATTTTTTCACCAAATCTTCAAAAGGCACCAGTTCAACCAAGGCCACATGTAGACCAACACATCCAAAGCCACTCAAATGCATTCTTCAGTCCATTATGGCTTACAGAAGAATTTGCAACATGCACAATTTTTCACTTTTTGAGCGTACCATAGTGCCACAACCTTGTATTCGATCATAATCAGAGATCTGTGGTATGCAGTTCTACATTCCAAATTTCAGGCAAATTGGAAAAACAGTTGCAAAGTTATTGAAGTGCAAACTTTGAGGTTTAACATTGAGGTGGCCATGCAACCCTAACTACAGTGGCACTACTATGCAATATATATATATATATATATAGAGTATGTATATACATATGTGTGTATATATATATATATATATATATATATATATATATATATATATTGATATCATGATGAAGCCTTCCTAAATTAAGGTGTTTTGCTAGTTCTGCAATCAGTTTGGACTCTATAACTTGTGGATTTCCCAGGTCTATTTTTAACTTTGGTTGTACAGGATAACCATTTTTAAGCTGTATTTCTGTGATTTATTTGCACTGCACCAGACATAGTATGCCACTCTTGGATATTTAACGAGAATCAATATAGTGTTCTTTGTTGTCAGATCATTACATCTTATCACTTCACATGTATCTTCAAATGCCCTTTCAAGGCTTAATAAATCCACACATATCATGTGGCAAAGAATTATAAGTCCGTGTTGGTTCTCATGATCTGTTTTTTGTGTCCATCTTAATATAATTATTACCTCCACTTCTGCTAGGCTATCTAACATTAGATTTTCAGTGGAAGACTATTTCTGTGAGGGGGAGGAGCTACTACCACCTCTATACCAAATGATTTCTGATGTTTTCCTACATGATCACTTTACATGGTCCTTAGACCATCAGCCCCTTGAATTTTCTCCGTGGTTTCTGTTACTGAGCTACTTTGTGGCATATTTGCATTTTTCCTTTTTTTTTTTTGTTTTCTTTTTCCCTTCATTTTGAATGACTTCTTCTGGCATGACTATAGCTGTAAAATCTAGCCTCCATGCTTCATTTTATTGGCAGCTTAATCTGTATCATCAAGTATTATGGAAACTGATGAATCTTTTCTCTGTTTTTTTTTCTTCTCTGGAATTGTAATAATTCTACCAGTCTTGTTCCCTTAATTGCAACATCCTCTCTCAAGGAAGCTATTTCATTTTTACGGCTGTGTGGGGGAGTGCCACAGATGTTTGGCTATCTCTGTAGGAGAACAGTGGGTCACCTCCAGAACATGACCCTGTGTTCTCCAACAGTGATGCAGCAATGTCATAACAGTTCTGATTCCATAGGTGCTGTCCTCCACGATGGCGATCCCCTCTGCAGCACGGTCGCCCCCCCCCCATGGTGCACTACTTTGTAAGTGCACTTCTGGTACAACTGCACATGCGCAGTTTCACCCCCACTGCTATCTTATGAGTGGCAAACCATTGCTGATCTGAAAACAGGTGTTCTGAAGTTACCACTGCCAATCTATCATCCGTGCTGCCACTGCTCCGGTATCACCATTGCTCTAAGCACCGTGCTGCTGCAAGTACAAGCTCACCACAGCTGTATCAGCTCTGACCAGAGTTTATTTACTATCATTGACTGCTTGAAAATGGCTACACTTGCCACATGGAGGTTTCTTAAAATCTCTACCAGATTTGTATCAAGAAAGTGGGAGCAAGTTATCTGTCTCTCTATTTTATTTTTACTTTCAAAAAGTTTTGATTTATCAGTAATCTATTTGAGCCCTGTAATTATTTCTGAAATTCCTGCATAATTTCTGGGATCTCAACCTTAGTTTGTTGGGAATATGACCTGTTAGAGATCAGCCTCTCTTGATATTTGCTTCTTTCTATTTTAGGACAGGGTAAATCCTGATAGCTGTCTTGTAAAGATTCTTGCTGGTTTATTTTTGGAAGTCCAGCAAAATTAATTCTATACTACTGGTTCCCTGTGGCTTTCAAATCTAATTAGTGGAGATCTTTCCAAAGAGCTGTTTTTTAATGTTCTGATCTAGACTGTTAGGTGTTTTTGTTGCTTTCAAGATTTCTAGTCTTTAAAGTGAATTTCTTGAGTTTTGCATTTTTGTGTCACTTATAGGAGTAGATACTAGAATGCTGACTTCTTGAGCCCCCTCTATATTCTTCATTTTGTTTCAATTTAAATGGTCACCAATTAGTTGTTGCCCAGTATCAATCCCTTTAGAATTGTTGCTTTTAGTTTTCCATTTTTTCTTTTAACTGTTATGCTGCAGTCATTTCTTCCATTTTTTGTGTGCGGCTTTTACATGTCTCTTTTTTATGTTTTTTGTCATGTTGTCTCTTACTCTCTTCCTTTTCAGTTTCATCTTTAGTTAGTTTAAAGTTCTGTTTGGAATCCTTATTATCCATTTTCTTACTTCTTGTTCTTATTTTTATCCCTGACAAGTTTTATTGATGCTAAACTTGTAAACTGATTAGTTGATTAACTGATTTTGCACCCTAATTATGTTAACACATTATATATAAATAAGAACGGTATTTAGCCATATAGATTGCCCCAACAATACCCTAGTGACTCTGCTTAAATAATTTTGCCCTAGTACTATATTCATCAGAATCCAATAAGACAGATTACTTAAAGGTACACCATGACCACCAGCTATAGTAAATCTCACAGCGCCACCAGCTACTAAAGCTCCTTCTGTTCAGTTGAAACTGCAGACACAATTTTACTATAGAAAAGGAGCCAAAGTTGTTGTCTGCAATAAAATCTGTAAAATGTATGTTAAATATGACAGATAAAAGCTAAGATAATTTCATACATTACTCAACATTAAAACTTATCCTCCCAAGAGTAGATAAAAGTAAACTAGCTTCACAGTATTCAATAGATATCCGAGAAGCCAGTCAGAAAAGACTTGCCTGCTTCTGTTGGAAGCTGAGAAACCTGTTATACTGCAGAGAACAAACTAGAATGCATTTGAGGAACTGGGAACCTGGTAAAACACAATATTGTTTGGGAATTGTTAGGAAGGTAAGCTACACTTTCTACAGAAAGTTTCATTTTTTCTTTTTGGCATTAAGAAGATAATTGCATGAGTCCATTAAAGTGCAATAATTTTATAACCAGAGGGGGTGAAATACAATTGAAGTTGCTTGATTCCTGTGCTACAGACCTAGGATTTGGAAGGATATTTGTGCAACATTTTAAAAGTGTCCTGCTGGCTGAGCAGTGAGTTCATTTGTATCCCTGGACTCAGTAGAGTGGTTTGTGTAGGAGCAGTGGTCTAGTAAATTGTGGTGTTGGTTGACTTACTATAAAGGGCAGTAATCACCAGGGTGGTGGAGCAGTGGTGTATTTGATCGTTTCTAATAGTCACCAGTGGTTGTGGAATTTCCTTTATAGCCAAGGTTCTGACATCACTTCCTCAACAGGTCTTGGGGCAGAACTGTGATATTCTTAATAACCCAGCACAGTGCAGTGCATAAAGGGTTAATACACACCAAAAAACAAAAACAAAAAAATATATATATATATTTTATATATTATTCATTATATATTATAAGGAAGAGGGACATGTGGGGAGTGGTGCAATTCACTGGCTGTGGGGCAGCAGTTTTCTGGGAGACATTATGGAACCTGCATTGCTGCCCTATTTGCAGGCAACTGTTAGCTCTGAGGGAGGAGGTTGCCCACCTCCAGGCTGAACTGGCAAGGACTAAGGAGGCCTCCACCACCCAAAGAGCACCAGTTCCACAACCACTGCTTCAGAGGTTGCCATGTGTGAAGAGCAGATGGACCACAGTAGGTTCTGGGAGGGTGAGGGTGGTGGAACAGATGCATAGCCCCCGAGTTGTACCACTACACAAATCATATGTCAGTCTGGAAAATCAAGGTTCCTCTATGATGACACCCTCAGCGGAGACCAAGAAGAATGCTGGGGACATCCACAAGGGAGACCCACAAAAGAGTGGCAAGGGGCACCACAGGGGAAAGAAATAGCTTCTGATAGGGGACTCAGTTGTTAGGGGTGTAGACCTGGGGAAGGGAGAAGAGAGGGAAATAAGGTGCCTGCCTGGTGTCATGGCTTGGAGGGACAGGAAGCAAATCCTCAGGATTGCAGAAGCAGCATCACAGGAGAGGGAACTGGATATCATTGTCCACCTCGGGACAAATGACCTAGCTAGGCATGAGATCAGTGCAGTGCAAGATGAATTTGTAGAGTTGGGGATGGGCCTTTGACAGGTAGCAAGCATGGTAACCTTCTCAGAGGTGCTGCCAGTCTATGGCAGGGGTGAGGCTAGGGTACTGCACACCATGCAGTTTAATGAATGGTTGTAAAACTGGTGCAGATCACAGGGCTTTGGCTTCATTGGGGACTGGGGGTCCACCTGGAGAGATGAAGGTCTATACTAGCATGACGGTCTGCATCTGTCCAGGAAGGGAAACAAGCTCATAGGTGACAGGTTTAAAGGCTTCCTTGGCAAGCTTTTAAACTAGCCAAGGGGGGGAGGTGCTGATAGCAACCAGGAAAGTTCAAGCCTCCCCCCATAAAACATGACAGGTAGTAGGGTAAACACTGTGGTACAGAGCTTGACAGAGGGCAGGACAGGGGTAAATGGAAAAATAGACAAGGCAATAAGAGCAGGGATGGGGTAAAAAAGGATAAAGCCAACATTAAATGGAGGGTAATGAGCACCAATGCCCATAGTCTGGGAAACAGGCTTCCAGAGCTAGTAGCCCTGATGGAAGAGGAACACTTGGATATTGTGGCAGTCACAGAAACATGGTACATGGAGAACCATGACTGGGATGTCAACATACCAGGGTACACAATCTACAGAAGGGACTGGGAGGGTAAAAGAGGAGGTGGAGTAGCTCTCTACATAAGGGAAGGGATCAAAGCTACAGAACTAAAAAGTAAATGGTGAGGACAAGAGGCACTCTGAGTCACCTTGGAGTCAGGGAATGGCATCACAGTCCACACAGGGGTTGTATACAGACCCCCATCTCAAGGGTGGGAATGGACAAGAAAATGATAGAGGGCATTCTCAAAATGGTTGAAAAAGGGGAGATACTGTTGATGGGGGACCTGAATATGCCAGATGTTAACTGGATGACATGGACTGCAGCCACATCCAAGAGTAGGGTCATTATCAATGCCCTACAGGAAGCATGCCTTAGACAGCTAGTGGTGGAACCCACTCGGGAGGGAGCAGTATTAGACTTGGTACTCTCAAATGGAGAGAGGATCACAAATTTAGAAGTCAGTAGACATCTGGGAACAAGTGACCACTGCACAGTGTGCTTCACAATAAACACAACCATGGAGACAAGCCATACAAAGACAAGGATACTGGACTTTGGAAGGACTGACTTTGGCATAATGGGTGAATACCTGAGGAATTCAGAAAGGAAGGGTGGAAGAACAATAGAGAAAAATCAAAATTGCCATCATGGAGGCAACAAGCCTTTGTGTGAAAGAAATAAAGAAAACAAAGCGGAATAAAAAACCACTATAGTTCTCAAAAGAGGTGTCAGGGAAAGTTAAGGAGAAAAAGTCTGCATTCAAAAAGTATAAGGAATCACAGAAGGAGCACAGCAGGGAACTGTATCAATTAAAGCAGAAAGAAGTAGGGAAGGCAGTCAGAAAAGCAAAGGTCCAAACCGAGGAAAAAATAGCTAACTCAGTTAAGAGAGGGGCATAAAACCTTTTATAGGTACATTAGGGAGCATAGAAAGGTTAAGGGAGGGATAGTGAAGATTAATAAAGGAGAGGGAGGTGGGCAGAGGGAGACAGTGAAAAGGCAGAGATATTGAATGAATACTTTTGCTCAGTATTCACAAAAGAAGAAGAGGAAGAGTTACCTAAACCAAACAATAGAAGCACTTTGGGTAGATGGGTTGACGCCAGTCCATTTACAGAAGAAAGAGTCCTGAAAGAACTCCTAAAACTCAAGATGGACAAAGCAATGGAGCCTGGCGGGATTCACCATAGAATCCTAAAAGAGCTAAGGGAGGATCTAGTGACACCACTAACCACACTTTTTAACAAATCATGGGAAGATGGGGTGGTACCTGAGGACTGGAGGAGGGCAGATGTGATTCCCCTTCACAAAAGTGGGAGCAAGGCAGAAACAGGAAACTACAGACCTGTTAGTTTGACCTCAGTGGTGGGGAAAATAATGGAATCACTTCTGAAAGAAAGAATTGTTCAGTACCTAGAGGCCAGCAGGGCACAGGACCCAAAGCAGCATGGATTTACAGCAGGAAGGTCATGTCAGACGAATCTAATTGATTTCTTTGACTGGGTGACCAAAGTAATAGACCAGGGAGGGGCTGTGGATATGGCCTACCTAGACTTTAGCAAGGCATCTCACACAGTCCCACACAAAAGATTAATAATCAAGTTAGCCAGCCTGGCAGTGGGTCTCAGGGTGGTAGCCTGGGTAGTAAACTGGCTACACAACAGGACACAGAAGGTAATTGTGAATGGAACACATTCTGAAGAAAGGTGGGGTTACTATTGGAGCACCTCAGGGCTCAGTACTGGGTTCAATCCTCTTTAACGTCTTTATAGGTGACATTGCAGAGGGTCTGGAAGGAAAGGTATGCCTCTTTGCAGATGACACAAAATCTGTAAAGAGCTGATACACAAGGGGGGTAGAGAGGATGAGAAGGGACTTGGCAAGGTTGGAGGAATGGTCAGACATATGGCAACTTAGATTCAATGCAAAGAAGTGCAAAGTAATGCACCTGGGAAATAAAAATCCAGGAGAAGAGTACACAATAGCAGGGGAGGTACTAACAACAGCAATAATGGAAAGGGATCTGGGTGTAGTCATATCAGATGACGTAAAGGTGGACAAGCAATGTGAGAAGTCAGTAAGGAGAGCCAGGGGGATACCTGGATGCATAGGGAGGGGCATCACAAGTAGAAAAAGGGAAGTGGTTATCCCTCTGTACAGACAGTTGCTGAAACCCCATCTGGAGTACTGCGTGCAGTTTTGGAGACCTCATCTACACAAGGACATAGGCAGGATGGAAGCAGTCCAGAGGAGGGCAACTAAAATGGTGCAAGGTCTACATCAGAAACCATATGAAGAGAGACTGAGGGAGCTTAATATGTATACCCTTGATGAAAGGAGGGACAGGGTGGACATGATAGAAACTTTTAAGTACCCCAAGGGAATCAACAAAGTCCAGGAGGGTAGTATATTTCAGAAAAAGAGATGTGTAAGAACATGGGGGCACAATTTAAAGTTAGAGGGGGAACGGCTCAGGGGTAATGTGAGGAAATTCTTTTTCACGGAGAGAGTGGTGGATGCATGAAACCGCCTTCTTGGAGAGGTTATGGGGTCTAAAATAGTGGGGAAATTCAAACATGCATGGGACAGACATTAGGCAATTATAGTGGGGGGTTGCAGGAAGTAGGTTGTTGGTTAACTAGAATCTGCAGCTTATCCAGTAGGTAGGGAAATGGGCAGACTGGGTGGGCCAAGTGGTCCTTATCTGCCTTCAAAGTCTATGTTTCTATGTTAAAGGGAAAAACTTAAACACAACCAAGATTCAACATTACTCACAGGGCTGAAAGTTGGTTATTTCTTTGTGCAAGAGCTGGAGTTTTCAGGCTATTGCCATTAAATTCTGATAGTCGTGGGTCCGTCTGCAATTTAATTAATTGCATTATTCTTTAAGCAGGGTCTTATCAATTTGTAACAGAGCACAGAAAAAAACATCAAGCAAATAGCTTTAAAAAAAGAGAGAAACAATACTAAAAGATTTGAAAGAAGGAGGTTTGTCTCACCCTAATGTATAAAATTATATAAAACTCCATGGGCTCACAAAGCTTTCAGCATATGTTTGACTTTGGTAGTCTGCTGATGTCTGTCACCACTAGTGGTGGGCGAAGTGGGCTCAATCTGCTCCGCGAAGCAATTTTGGGGAGCAAAGGCGGATTTACTGAGTGTTCTGCAATGTGTCGTGGAGTACTTTGCATCATATTAAGAAATGCGAAGTCCATTGGAAACATGACTTTGTATTACTCAGCCTTCCCAGACCACTACTCTGCAAAATTTAAGGTGAAGTGCATTGCAGGTGGTGCACTTCACCTCACTTCGCCTTGTTTTTGAGCTCTGAAGGCAAATTTTGCAGTGATTCATGGGATTTCAGGTCACATGGGCTTTATATTGATCTGCACAGCCTCAGTTTGGGGGTAGTATGAGTAGGAAGGAGTAGGAGACAGTGTGCTCTGATAGCTGCCTGTGATAGGAATCTTGTAAAAGCTGTTCAAAAAGCATTTTTGTGTTGTTTTTTTGGGGGGGATCCAACTTTAGTTCGATTGTAGGAAACCCTCCTATGCTGATATCATCAAGCATTTTTGTTTTTGTGTGGATTTTGTTAATTTACAACACTGAGTGTGTGGTGGAAGACAGTGAAAGTGTGCTTTGGGGGAGAGGCGTATCTGTAGTGTAGGTAGATATAAGTTGAAGAAATAGTGATTTCTTTGTTTTTTGGTTTTATTTTTGTTATATAACTGACTGTGTTAAAGTACACACAGTAATATTTCCAGTAATAGTAGACATTTTCTTGCTGTTTGTTGTGTGGATGTGGTGCAGCAGTTCATAGTTCAGGTTGTTTACATTACAAATTTACAATACGTAATGTGGCATAGTACTGAACTTTTGCATTTGCTATGCATTCCTAGTTCAGCATTGTACACAAACTGTTCTGTGTGTGAGTGTGTGTGTGTGCAGTGTTGCTTGTATCAAATAATATACCTTTTATTGTGCCACAGACTAGTGTAATTGCAAATACAGCAGTGTTGACCTGCTATCCACTGCAGCTGCCTGATTTTGTACTGCAGTCGTGGTATCTGTTCTTAGTTTTGTTGCTTGTAGTGCTGTAACAATTGGCACTGTCTGCATTCAGTGCTCCCCCCCCCCCACACTCCCATGTTCAAAAGGTATTTTTTACCAGATTGGATTGTTTTTGTGACCTCATCAGCACCACTGGTTACTAAAGTTGTTTTAATTGTGTGGCAGTCTCAGAGTAGTCTCTTATCTGTTGCTAAAGCCACAGTTGTTCATTTGGCTTCACATCTAGCATCCCCTCCAATCAGAGTGAACATATCAAAATCTGAATTTGGTAATAATATTGTGGTTGATCCACCAAAATGCCTTCAAAGAGACGTGCAAGAAAAGCTGTTTCTCACCATGGCAATGTGGGAAGTAAGATGACCTGTGGGCATGGTAGTAGTACGCAGACGCAGAAGTGCATTGCTGATGTGAGGAAATGTATTTCTCCTGCAGTGTTTTTTATAGTCCAATCAGTAGCTTCACTCATAGTTGGAGGAGATGATGTTTTGCCAGCCGGTGGTGTTAGTGTTACTGGTGTTAGTGGTGGTGGAGGTAGTATTAGTATTGTTGTGTCAAGTTCTAATTCCGACCAGTGTACCATATCCAAACATATTGAGTGTGAAGCAGTGCAAGTGAGTGGCAGTGTAGATGATGTCTTACTTCCCAGTAACATCCCAGTAACTGAACCTGTGGATTCTGATAATCATGTCAACGATAGCATACAATGTGATATTCTGTCCACCGTGGCACTTAAGAGTGCAGGTGCAGACTCCCTGGATCCCTATTTCCTGAAAATTGCTTCGCATGTCTTATCTGCCCCCCTCACTCATCTCTTCAATCTTTCCCTAACTACTGGATCCATTCCATCTACTTGGAAAACAGCTCAAGTAGTTCCACTACTCAAATCTGGTGATACTAGGGATCTCAACAATTACAGACCTATCTCCATCCTACCAGTACTATCTAAGATGCTTGAAAAACTAGTAAACTCTCAGTTAAGGGACTATCTGGATAACAATAACCTTCTAAATTCTGCACAATCTGGATTTAGATCAAAGCATAGCACCATTACTGCCTTAGCCAAGGTAACCAACGATTGGCAGACTAACTTGGACAAGAAAATTTTACCTGTGCTGTGTTTCTGGATTTGAGTAAAGCCTTTGACACAGTGGATCATGACTTATTAATCACCTCCTTAACTCAATAGGCCTGGATTCCTATCACTCAACTGGTTTAAGGATTACCTTTCAGATAGGTCACAACTGGTTAGAAATGGAAATTACCTACCCACCTCAAAACCACTGCTATAGGTGCATCATACAAGGCTCTATTTGGCCCTATCCTCTTTGCTATTTATATAAACAATATTGATGCCAACCTCACTCAATCTAACATTCATCTCTTTGCTGATGATACTGTATTATATGTCAGCAATCCTCACCTTCCAAAGCCTGTGAACTGTTACAATCCAAATTCTCCATTCTGCAGCACAATCTACTTGACAAAAACTACTTCTAAATGCAAAAACAAAAGCTATGTTCTTGCCACAAAGAGTTGCACTACCACTACCCCAGCATCCAACACCCTACATTTATCCACCTTACTTGAGAGAAACTTGAATTTGTTGATAACTTCAAATACCTTGGAGTCTGGATAGATAACAGGCTTGACTATTCTGTCCATATTGAAGAGCTACTTAAAAGCTAAGACAGAGGCTCGGACTATTTTTAGAATAAAACATTACCTAAACAGTGATTCCAAAAAGGTTAATTCAGGCCTCATTCCTATCCCTCATTGATTATGCTGATTTCTCTACTGCCATTGTTCAAGTCATCTCTTACATAAACTGGACACCCTGTATCACAGGTCCATAAGATTTATTACTGACCTTCCCTCCAGCACCCATCATTGCTCCTTTATATGGCAGTCAACTGGACATCATTGCAACACAGAAGAAATAGGAATGCTGTTATCTGGATATTCAAAGCGTTAACAGGCAAACTACTGACCTATATCACTGATTGCTTTACCCAAATTACAACTAGGCCATACACCTTAAGGATCAGTAAACTCATCATATTAAAGGTCCCCAATGCCTGCACCCGGTATGGGAGGGCTGCTTTCAGCTATTCCTTAGCAGTTGAATGGAACTCTCTCCAAAAATCCATGAAGCTAGATAGCCTACTACCTCTGGCATCCTTCAAAAGATTGTTCTCCGTCCTTTTTCCAGAGCTCTGCAATTGCTTTTATAAAGCCTAATCCCCTACCTATCTGACTCACCTTCCTTTTTCCATCCATTATATTAATTCAATTTCTTTCTTCCGAATCACCTATTATATTCTCATAAAAACTAGTTAGACCATATTATCTTTATTTTATGCCTGCTATACCCTTTGTCCCCTTTTTTCCTACAGGCTAAATGGTTCTACTGTTACTTGTATATATGTAAATTGTTGTATATAATCATTTCATGCCAGTGTATTGCTATTTATTCTATTTCTTGTCTATGTAATAATACTTGTATCCTCATTTGTATGACCACTCAGGTCCATCTTGTAAATGAGCTTTGCTCAATGATGTTCGCCTGAATAAATAAAGATTTTGATTGATTGATTGATTGATTGATTGACTTAACGTCACGCATTTTCCATGCAGTGATTCACAGTGTGGTGAAAAAATATCAGGTAATGGTGGTGTAGATGCTGATGATGAATGTGATGATAATGATGATGTTGCTGTTGTTGCAACATGCAGTCCACATGCTAGCATCCAAGCAGAAGATGTCGATGTGTGTGACATCGATGAATATGATGATGATGTAATTGACCCCAGTTGGGAACTGGAGAAAAAGAAATTCAAAGTGGCTGTGTCTGAATCTGTTTGCAGGAATCCCCCTGTAAAAACTTGTGATCTACCAGTTTTAGTTGATGATGATGATGACCCAATAATCAATATGATAGGTAGTCAGGGTGGTCAGTTGCAGTCCAGGTGTGCAGTGCCCGAAACATCACTTGTCCCCCCCACTTCAGTGCTTAAAATAATGGACTTAAATAAGCCACATCATGGACATGTTAAAAACAGAGCATCACAATCCCTTGTTTGGGATTTTTTTTTCAAGATGCAAATGATGAGTCAGTTCAATCTGCCAGTTTTGCCATGTGCGTGTGATTCGAGATAAAATGGGGAGCCATCTGGGCACAGGAGGACAGTATATGCATCTTAAGAATACACACTTGGCACTGTGGACCCAACACAAGCTGGCAGCTAATACCACAGTGGGGCGTTCACCCTCATCACCGGCAACCATAGCCCACATGTTATCCTCTTCCATGACTGTTAAGCCCAGTAGGAAATTAAACATGTGCAGTAGTGCGGTAATAAGAGCAGAGGATTACTACAGGTATGATGAAGTGGAGGACCATAATGACTTTGAAATGTTGTCCAGTGCTGGTGAGAGTAGCAGTTTTTGTGGGGGTGGTGGTGAATGCAGTATGCCTAGTGCGAGTGGTACATCAACCCCAGTTGGCAAATCTGGCAAAATAACAGCAATTCTGGGTTTGTCATCATCACCTGTGCAACCATCTTCATCAAATATCCACAATCCACTCCCTGCCAATATCATTCATCACAGAGCACAACCATTTGTGATCAACACACCCCATGAAAAATATTTAAGTCAGCCCACATTACAGAGTGTTTTTTGTGCATAAACTGAAGTACCCCCCCCCCTGAATCATACAGTGTCACGTGAACTTAATGCTGCTGTAGTGGAAATGCTGGCAATTGATCTTGTGCCCTTCTCCTTTGTGGAGAATTCTGGGTTCTGGCAGTTTGCTGCACATGCCTGTCCAAAATGGAAAGTCCCATTCAGGACATACTTTTCTACCCGTGCTGTCCCCGAGTTGTTCTGCACTGTGTCCGACTCAGTAAGACATGCCCTTCAACATTCCTACTCTCCATTCATCCATTTAAGTATGGATATGTGGACAAGTGGCAAAACAGCAGGGAGTTCATATTTGTGTATAACTGCACAATGGGTGCAGCTGCCGGGGGTAGTTTGTGATGTTGGTAGTGTGAATAATCAGTGCAGTAAGGTGGATTGTTGTGGTAGCAATCTTCCAGGAATTTGACAGCATGCAATGATTACTATGCGCAATGTGATTTGTTCACACACTGGTGAGAACATGTTGGACGTGGTACTCACTGAAATTGACAGATGGCTAAACCCTCTGCCCCTGAGAGCTGGGTTCATAGCAAGAGACAATGGGTCAAATGTGGTGAAATGCATCATGAATGATGTTTTTTTTTCATGTTCCATGCATGGCCCACTGTTTAAATCGTGTGATTCAGGAGTTTCTGCAGCACCCTGATATGAAGGAAATGCTGACCATTGCACGACGTATCTGCTCTCACTCTTCAAGATCTGGAAAGACCCGTGACCAACTGCGGCAGTTGCAGATACAAAACAGCCTACCTCAGCACCGCTTGAAGCTAGAAGTTGTCACCCAATGGAACTCCAGTTTATACATGGCAGAGTGGTTGTATGAACAATACAAAGCCATCTCAGAATATCTTGTTATGCACACTAGCCGTGACAGTTCCAGGGCCTCCATATCTATGATGACTGAACAGTGGCACCTCATGGACTATGTAATAACAATTTTGTGGCCTATTAAACATGCCGCACCGGCAGTGAGTGATGAGTCTGCCTCCATTAGCCAATCAATTCCACTGCTGTGGGTGCTGAGGCAGACATTGGTGAATGTACAGCATAGCCTTGATGTTGCCGGAGATGGTGGTAGCAGTATGTTGCTGCAACACATGCTGACAGTATTCGACCAGAATCATCACATTGTGAGCATTCAGCATAGTGACAACTTTGCCATAGCAACAATGCTGGACCCATGATACAAACATGGAATTGCATCAGTACTCCAGGGAGGGCCTGAACAGGTAAAAAACATCAGTGGTCAACTGGTGCGCTTGGTTCATGGGGCACAGAAGTCACGTGCCAAGGTCAGCAAACCTCAGCAGCATAATCTGGATGAAGGTGCACCTGGAGGACCATCAAGCATATCCTGCAAGGGGAAGGGGACTGCAGTTCCAGGTGGTCTGTCATCCAAAGTGGCTGGTGTCAACCCACTTTGGGAGGCTCTGTCCCAAGTGGGTATTTGTGAAATACATTATTCTGGAGAACAGGATGATGCATCAACAACTGGGCTTAGTGTGGCACAGAGAATGGTTGAGACATTCTTGTCTGAAAACAGGCATCTGATAATAACTGAAGATTCTCTTTTGTACTGGAGTGGAAAGGTCAATGAATGGCCACAGCTGACTGCAGTGGCACTGAAGTACTTCACATGCCCACCCTCCAGTATAAGTGTTGAGAGGGTATTCAGCTCAGCAGGTGCAATAGTCAGGGATCATCGGACAAACCTGTGTCCTGCAAATGTTAATTTGCTAACATTCATTAAAACGAATGAGAGGCACATACCAGCACAGACTGCAACCTCAGTATTCATACACCAGCCTACTCATGGTGGTCTTGCTGATGTGGAAATGGAGCATCCTGGTGGCACTGGCAGTGGCTGCCTGAAACAGTCCACCATTGACGTAGATGACGACACAATGGAGAAAGAATTTCCTAGTGGTCAGACTTCAGACATCGATGACTGTGAGGGCAGCTTTCTTCATGAGGATGATGATGTGGCTAATGTTGGCAGGTTTTAACTGAAGTTTTTCAAAGGCGGTGTGCCCACCCAGACCAGCACCACTGGGAATGATGTTAGCC
This sequence comes from Neoceratodus forsteri, assembly GCA_016271365.2. Lineage (NCBI taxonomy): Eukaryota > Metazoa > Chordata > Ceratodontiformes > Ceratodontidae > Neoceratodus > Neoceratodus forsteri. The sequence goes on along the minus strand of CM028136.1, from coordinate 650,839,604 downwards.
ACTGCCACCACTGAGCCAGAGTCTGTCCACCCCTGGACCACCACCACTAGGACTGATGCTAACCACTGCCACCACTGAGCATGAGTCTGTCTGCCCCCAGACCACCACCACTGGGACTGATGTTATCCACTGCCACCACTGAGAATTAGTCTGTCTGCACCCTGGACCACCACCACTGGGACTGATGTTAGCCACTGCCACCACTGAGCCTGAGTCTGTCTGCCCTCCCAGACCACCACCACTGGGACTGATGTTAGCCACTGCCACCACTGAGAATGAGTCTGTCTGCACCCTGGACCACCACCACTGGGACTGATGTTAGCCACTGCCACCACTGAGCCTGAGTCTGTCTGCCCCCCTGACCACCACCACCAGGAATGTTGTTAGCCACTGCCACTACTAAGCCTGAGTCTGTCTGCCCCCTGGACTACCACCACCAGGACTGATGTTAGCCATTGCCACCATTGAGACTGAGTCTGTCCAAACCACCACATCCATCAGCCACAGACATGAAGCTTCTTGATATTTAAACCATAAAGTGAGTATGTGTACTCATGTTTGTTATGCTGCTTCACTTCCTTTAGTTGTATGTTTTGTTTTCTGTAGCTTTTGAGAGCCACAATGGTAAAACACATATAGTACACTTATTGTCTTTCTTTTACAAGATAACAAAAAATGTTCCATCACTAAAACTCTTTGGGAATGGTACTGTAGCTGTACCCTACAGAGAGGAAGCCATGTAATATCCATGTGAAATCCATTCTGCTAAGTATGAAGATGTTATTTAATCCATTTCATTGTTTTGGAAAGACTGTAGCAAATATTGCACACAAGTTGTGCTAGTAGACAAGATGTGGGTTTGAAATGTAACTTAACTTCAGATTGAGATTTGAGAACCAGGGAGGGACACATAACAATTAAGTTGTAAGAAGTCATTCATTTCTTTCTTTAGGAAACTTCCAGATGCTTTGTTCTGTCAAAGTGGCTTTATCCAAAAAAGTTCTTCAACATCAGGCTCCCTCCTGCCCCGAGCTTGGCCACACATGCAACATGCAGAAGCCATTTCATTAGATGACTATGACCATCCTAACAATCAGACTCCACAAGGATGCTGATGAAATCTGGGAAGAAGTAACAAAATAAGAAATCATTACCGACAAACCTGCAAATATGATTCCCCTCACCCACCCCCCCAAAAAAATACTTACCTTCATGTGCTTGAGAGTTATCCATTTCCAATTTCAGTGCAAAAAATTCTCATTGAGCACTGGAATTTGCACACCAACAGTTTCTGTGTGACCTGTGATACAGAATAATGCCATGAGTACGTGTCAATGTCAACACCCCTCCTCACCACAAAATACACAACCATATATCTATATCTATATCTATATCTATATCTATATCTATATCTATATCTATATCTATATCTATATCTATATCTATTAGAGGCAAAAAACTCTGTTTAATGCATCAGTTAGGGTTGTTCCACAGCGACAGAAGCAAGGAAATTCAATGTTAGGGTTGAAACCCCCCCTTTGCACCCCTCCAGCCCACCCCCCCAACTGGAATCGGGGTGCACGTTGGGTCATTGGCCTAACTGTGACCCCATTACATGTGGAAAGAAGCTGAGGAATAGGAGAATGAGGTGACAGTTAGGAACGATGACTCTCAATGTGCACCCCAATTCCAGTTGGGGTGTGGGCTGGAGGGTGCAAAGGGTTTCAACCTAACATCAAATTTCTTTGCTTTTGTCACTGTGGAACAACCCTAACTGATGTATTAAATGGAATTTTTGCCTCTAATTTCCCTTCTTTTTGAGAATGATAATGAGAAATAGTGAATGTAATGTGGCGGTGGGAGAGCGGGGCCCTTTGGACCTCGCGCTCCTGCCACATAATGCAGCGGTGGGAGCACGGGGCCCTGTGGGCCCCACGCTCCTGCCATGTGATGTCTTGTCACGTAGTAACATTGTGCCCGCAAATGCAAATTGTAATGCGCATGGTGACGCAAAGTGAAATTGAAAGAGAAACAGTACTGTAGACAGAAATGTTAAAAACAATGCAAACGCAAACACAAATGAAAACGCAAAGGGTAACGCACATGGTGGTGTAAACGTGAAAGGCAAGTGAAACGGGTACTGAACCACAAGCGGAAACAGTAATGGCAACAGTAATGTAAGCGCACAGGCTGGTTTTCCCCAAAAGCTGTATAGAGAAAGACAGTGAGTGCAAAGAATGTATGCAAAATAATGACTCTCGGAACACAAAAATGAAGACTTGGAATAGTAAATTGCTTATATCTCAGTAACCATATGACATAGAAAAAAAAATTAAAAGTGATATGAATCATCACTTTCCTGGCTAGTTTTGTACTTAGTCCCCATGAGGAGGATAATAATTTTTTTGACAAAAAGTCCGTATCTCACACCGTTTTTGAGATACGGGCCCTGAAAGGTGCGGCGAACACCATAATGTTATCCTATGGGAAGAAAACAGAAGTCCAGAGTGCCATAACTTTGCCTCCCTATAATATCTTTTCACCAAACCACTGAAAGGAACATCTGTGGGATGTTGGCTGTGTTCCCTGCAAATTTTAGCCTAAAAGACCAAACCATTATTTTGCAGCAGGTCGCCAAACGATTGCTGCAATGCGTCGTACACCGTAATGTTATCCTATGGGAAAAAGTATCAACTGTGGAGTACCGTAACTTTGCTGCCATATAATATTTTTTCAATGAAACACTGAAAGGCATATCTGTGAGATGGCAGCTGCGTTCCCTCCAAATTTCAGCCCAAAGCTCCAAATTGTTCTTTTGCAGCGGGGTACCAAAGTATTACTGTTATTTTGGGCATAGTGTCGCAAAATAGTGTCGTGATTTGCAAAAGCATTCGCAAAAATTTGCGACACTTTCATGAGTGCGACACTATTTTGCGAAAGTACTTTTTCCAGAAATCTGAAAAACATATTTCTGCGGTGTTTTACCCCAAAATAAAGACATGGCTAGCGTCCTCAGGGCCTGACTAGGTGAATACAAAAAGAATTATGTTGCTAAAGGGTCTCAGTTTTAAATGCAGAGCATTTTTATGATCACTAACTGAAAACAAAATGGTGGATTTGCGACAGTAAAAGGGCCATTTGCGACAGTAGAAAGTGCATTTGCAACACTGTCGAACTTTTTGTTAACTTTTCCCTTTGACTTATAATGGGATATTGTTTTTTGAATAACTTTTGAACCATTTAATATTTTTTCATGAAATCTTCAAAAGGCACATTGGGGACCCCAGCCGCACATTCTCTGAAGATTTCGGGCCGGTCCCACAAACCGTGCAACCTGTAGGCGTGACCGTAGAATTCAGGAAAAAGCGTTAATGAATGCACAAATCATGCTTAATAACTCCTCAGCCGTCTATCCGACTGGTACAAAACTTGGCAGATCCCAAGGCATATGGGTCTTGATCTTGTATTCCAAATTTCAGGCAAATCTGTCAAACAGTTGCAAAGTTATTAAGGTGCAAAATATTGGGTTTAACATGTAACTTGCTCCTCAACCCTAACTATAGTGGCACTACCGTGTATATCTACTCACCAAGGCTACTATTAGTGTACGGCCAAAGGGCATCCTTCAATCCAGTTGAGATGATCACATTGCATTTGCTCGAATCATCTCACAGAACACATTGGAGTAGCAACACAACACTCCCAGTCATCATTTCATACTGGGGTATGTACTGAAACACTTTCATTCCACTATGTTAATACCTGTCAATTTTCTGCACACAAGCAGGATGCAATTTGGGCCAGCAGAAAAAATCTGGGACTCTGTGACACCACTGCGCTCATGACTGAGTGTGCCATTAATTCTGGGGGACTTTGTATGTGCTGAAACACTTTCATTCCACTGTGTTAACACTTGTCAATTTTCTGCACACAAGCAGGATGCATTTTCAGCTTGCAGAAAAAATCTGGGGACTCTGTGCCACTTTTGTGTGTTCTGTCATTGTTGCTGTGAGCTCATTATGTCATACTGACATTTTTACAATTAAAGCAGCATTGCAAGAATATCCTGACAGTTTTGAACTGTACTTTTGTATGCTACTTTACATTGCCACAGCTTCCACTAGTTATCTCCGAGTTGTGAGTTGAATGATATGCTTCTTTTCACAATTTATGCCTGCTTTACTTACTTGACTACTTTTTCATGTATGAAAAAAAAACGAGCACGCCTTCCAATATTGCTCAGACCAGGTTTGAATTTAGTTGTAGCTGCTTTTCGATAACTATTTTTCTGTGATGTCATAAAACACTGCATGCTGCATAACTGTTAACAACAGAAGTGATATATAAGAACTAATTGATGTGATGGAGAAAATCAGAGGAAATCTATCTATCTATCTATCTATCTATCTATCTATCTATCTATCTATCTCAGAAAAAAGGGCACCAAGGATAACAGAGAGTCTTAGGAAAAAAAAAAAGAAAATATCTAGCCATAAGCAGACTCTCAAACCAGTCAGTTTTCAGTCAGAGAAAAACTCTACACTTTGGCCTCTAAATCTTTAACAGAATGTTTGCATACGTTTGTATGGATGACCAAGAAAAAGTTGATTCTTCACTCATCCCCCCGCATAAATTTCTTTCACTCACTCTGATTACATCATGTGCACTGCCATGGTTCCTCTATCCACTGCTCGCATCCCCACTTCACATCCTGTCATTGAGATTTGATGTTGTTCCTTTCTTTCTTACACTGACATCTTGTTCCTGTTTTTTTTGTGTGCTTTTTCCTGATTTCAGTCGTCTTTTCCAGAATATCTTTGGTTCTGTGCTCTAGTTCCAGTCTACAATTTGCATGGTAAAGGGCTCTAAGCTCCAGACTCTTGTTTCCCATTCTCTGCCTCCCAGTCCTAGACATCAGATTGCAGCACCATAATCTCTGCTCCCACCACTTCACTTGGATAAGGTCCTGTAATTTTTAAAGAGAAAAAAGCAGAGCACCCCACTTAGCACAGTAAATTGGGTGGAAGGACTGCTTCAAATAAAATAAATATAACCCCCTCAGAATGCGTGCATACATTCACAAAAATTTCACTAGGTGTGTAAAATATATTGAATTTCAAGTAGCATTCAATTGCACACTGTTCAGCAGGGCTCATCAGTAGTGTCAAAACTGCAGATGAGCCATATTTCCTGCAGTGTGTTTTCCGTATGCTGATTTGATTACATGTTCTGCCAAGTTTAAACAAAAAAGTAAACCTGCAGAACATACGTCAGCTATAAAGAAGATCAGCAAGAATCAAGATGAGTAAAACGATTTTGTAAAACATTCGAAATTAAAGATATTTAATCAACATATCACAGATTACAGAAAAACAGAGTTTATTGCTGGAATCTGTGTACAAAAAAATTCATATAGACAGCCCAACTATCATTCTGATCTAGGCAGTGTAAATAGTCTTACTAAAAATAACTACAAACCTAACAGAAAGACAAGCATTTGTCAATGCCGAATGTTGTCTTGCTGGCATTGGCATTAGTAGTGCAGGAGTTAGAGAGATGCATAATAGGAATGGCAGTGAAGTACTGAACTGATGCCAACCCACCACCACCCTGCAGATACTGACAGGCATTGGGATGTCCCTTTGGGTGTTGGCCATAGTGCTCATGCCATTTCACCTCTCCTTATCCTGTAGACACAGACAAGTGGCGCGGTGTGCATTGGGGACTTCTGGCTTTACACTCACCCCATTCCATAAGCAAATACACTGAGATGGGTGCAGTATAGGACAGTGTGGTGAACTTTGGAGCCAGAGTGTCCAAGGCACATCTTGATGATTGTCACTGGCTGCAGGGTGGGGGCGGGGGTGGAATGGCGTGAGCATTACGTCCGACAATCCCGAGTCACACCCCTGACACCTGTCAGTCTCTACATATGGGCGTTTGGCACCAAATTTCCAACATAGGCATTTTAGCACCTCTGCTCATGTACATTGTCACTGTTATTTCCTCAAAGTGTCCCAAGAAGTGATTTCGCACAGCGAGCATGCTATTCTGCGCCGGAAGTGCAAAAACACATTTTGGGCAGGATATGTGAAATGTTGGCTGTTCTGTTCATCAAGAGGTGTGGAAAAATGGCAATGGTGAAAATCCAGAGTGAAAATATTACAAATGCAAGACGGTATGAGCATACATGCAATCTGCCAACGCATGTTCGTAACACAGTCATTTTAAGGAGTATCATCACTAAATTTTCAGCATAGGCATTTTAGGACATCTGCTCATGAACTGTGTCACTGTCATTTTCACAGTCTGGCCCAAACACTGATTTCCCACAGCAACTGTGCTATTGTGCGCCAGAAAGTGCGGAAACACATTTTGGGCAGCATGTGGAAAATGACAGCTGTACTGTTCACAAGGAGGTGTACAAAAATGACAATGCTGAAAATCCAGCATTAAAATATTGCGAATGCGCAAAGTTACGAGCCTGCATAGCAACTGCACAATGTGTGCTCATAAAACAGGCATTTGTTGAATTTTTTTTCACCAAATTTGGAACATAGGCTTTTTGAGAGGTCACCTTATGAACACTGGCACTGTCATTTCATTAATGGGTCCTGAAAGGTGATTTCACGCAGTGACTGCAAAATCACCTTTTGAGGCCGATTATCGCCATTACAGTGATAGAATTCATGAGGAGGGGTCCCAAAAACCCCATGTTGAAAATTTGGTGCCAAAATTCCAACAAATGCCCAAGATATGCAGCAAAGTTGAAAAAAACATATTCATTCCATTATACAGCTTACCGGCATTTCCTCAGTTCACAGTCGGCTTTGAAGAGTGCAGACGTGTTCCCGGTCCACTGAAGATCATTACGCCAGACTCCGGAGGTAAGTATGGGGTGAAGGGAGTGAAGGGGGTGTGTGAGGAGGCAGGTGTGCAGTGGTGTGCGGTGGGGGCAGGAGACTACAAGGATCTTCTTTGTTACAGGAAGAAAAAATTACATCGAGGGACATTTTTTTTCAGGGATGTGGCACACTGGGTGGGTTCCCAGCATGCCACCTAACTGTTTTGGGAGGTGCTGCAACCGACGAGGATGGGGCAACCTAGTCGGTAGAAAATGGGGGGTGAATTTATGCCATGGAGATTGGCACCCCATCGGTACACAATGAAAGGCAAGGGGGCGCAAGAGCTGAGGATTGGGCACCCCCGCATATAAGAAATGCGGGGGTGGCCTCATTTATGCCAACGGGGAGTAGGCTCCCCCATCAGTACACAATAAAAGTGGGGGGGATGCAAGAACCGAGGGGGATTGGACACCACCCTAGGCATACAGAAAATGGGGGGGTGTGTGGCCATAGTAAGCTGCTGGGGGATTGGGCACTTTCAAATCAGCTGTTGGGTGGGCGGCCGCCCGCCATGCTGCTCATGTGGTGAGCACGCAGGAAGGGTCTGCTGCATCTGATGAGCTTTGCTTGGATTGCAGCGGACCTTTCCTTAGATGTTCTCACCACATTAGCATGCATGGGGCATGCAGGCTGATTGAGGAATGAGAAACGCACTTACTGATGCGTGACCTGCATTCGCCCAAAAGCAGCCGCGCCTCCAAATCTGCACTACCTCAAGATGTTGACTTGCACACAAAAGCAGCAAGTGAACATAAAAATGGAAAGGCCTGATGTTTCAGGACATGAGTTGGGGGGACCAGGACCAAATATACAGGAGGACCACAGAATGTAAATAAAGGAAGAAACCACACTGAATGCGACTTATGGAAGAAACTGAGTTATGTTGTTTGTTTGCTTATTTGCTTAACTGGTAAGCACGCTGGAAAGATAATTCCATTTACAGGTGTGACCCGCAATCAATACAACAATTACAATAATTCAATGTACATAAATAGAAATAAAGCTTCAGCGTCAGTTAACAATAAAAATTCAATTACGATATGCACAATCAAACAAATGCAGAGGAACAGTACCAAGGAAGAGCATACCCCAAAGGAGGCCTGTGCTCTTTCTACTGGTTATTCTCTCTACCAAACTCTGACTCCAAAGTTATTGCAAAAATAGTTCCAGCCAGACTGGAATTTGCCCTGCTCATGCTGATTCATGCAATGTTTGTGCAGGGAGACACTTAAAAATAATATATGCTGAACGCTCAATATACCATGGGGTGGTTCAAACAAAACATGTCCCGGGCATACCTTCTCGCACTTGATGCTAGGAAGGCATTCAGTTAAGTTGAGTTGAGCTTTCTTCTTAAAACACAAGAGACATTTAACATTGGCTATAGATAATAAAATGGATCCAAGCACTATACCAGAATCCACAGTCACAGCTCTAAACCAGTTCCCAGTTATCCCAGGCATTTCATATCACAAGGAGTATACACCAGGGATGCCTCCTCTTACCACTCCTACATGTATTAACTATAGAACCATTAGCTGTAGCCATCCACAAGTTCCAGAAATCTGGGGAATACAAACCTTGGGGGACTAATTAGGTCAATTCTTCATTTTCAGATGACATATTGCTTTTTTGTCAAAAATAGGCCAAGCAGTCCCCACATTTAATCAACTGATTAAAAATGATAGGCTTGATTTTCAAAAGTAAAACACTGGTGCAAGGTTTCAGCACCAAATGGCTATGATGCAAGTAACATCTTGCATCAAAGTTGGCAGCCTTCCTGATTTTCTAATGCAGTCTACGTCAAAATCAGGACTCCATGTGCTGAAGTCACCCTGTTCCACCCTTGCGGCAAAAGCACCCTTCCACCAGGCACAAAGGGGCTTGCACCATGGCGGGATTGCACAATCCCCTTATCTGGAATTCCAGAAGCCCTGCCATGGTTGCAAGAGGGGGTTCAGGATAGACCAACCAGGACCTGGTCCAAGGGCCATGCACCACTGCCTGGCAGGGCATTGAGTAGGGAGGACATGGTAGGCGGGCACTGGGGACCAATGGAGCAGTGGGGGTGCCATAGAAGATCGGGGGGCATAGCAGCAGTGAGAGGGAACTGAGGAAGCACCTGGTGGAGATGCCATATGCAGTATCATACAACCAGTCAGACCGGTTGGGGGGATTGGCATGACCACACCATTACGACCCATACCCCAGGTGGAAGCAGCATTGGTGCCTGATCCACAGCACCCACAGTCCCCTACATAGAAGCATGGAAGATGAAAGCAGATATGCACCTCTTGACCCACCTAATCTGCCCTATATTTCCTAGCTAATGTGCCACCATAGACCCTACTCAATCTCCAGTCTTCAAGTCCTCTTGCATTACAGTACTTCTAAGGATCCCTTGTGTCTATCCCATACATGCTTGCATCCTGTTACCGTATTATCACCCATCACCTCTGTTGGGAGGCTGTTCCATACATCCATTACCCTCTCTGTGAAAAAGTATTTCCTCACATCTCCTCTGAGCCTCCCTGCCTCCAGCTTCATAATGTGACCCCTTGTTCTGGAACATCTTTTTCTGTGGAAAATGCTACCTTCCTGTACCCTTGCTTGAATGTTTCTGTCATATCCCCCCTTTCCTTCCTTTCCTCTAGAGAGTACATATTTAGTTTCCTGAGTCTTTCCTCATAGGGGTTTTGATATAGGCCCAGCACCATTTTGGTAGCCCTCCTTTGTACTGCCTCCACCCTATCTATGTCCTTCCAGAGGTGAGGTCTCCATAACTGGACACAGTACTCGGGGGGGATCTTGCCAATTATTTATACAGGGATAATACTACCTCCCTCCTTCTGCTGGTGATGTCCCTCCCTAGGCACCCGAGCATCCTACTAACCTTCCCCACTGCCTTATCACACTGCTTGGCTACTTTCAGATCATCAGAAATGATTACCCCTAGGTTCTTTTCCTATTTTGTGGTTGCTAATACTTCCCTGCTCAATCGGTATATTGCCCCTGGGTTTCTGTGCCCGAAGTGTATGTTTTTGCACTTTTTGCATTGAAAACCAGCTGCCATTCCCATGACCAATCTTCTAGCTTTTTCAGATCATCCCTCATTCTCCCCCCCCATGTTCATTCTGTTGCAGATTTTTGTGTCATCTGAGAACGGGTATACTTTCTCCTCCAACCCTTCTGCAATGTCGCTAATAAAGACGTTGAAGAGGACCGGGCTTGTCACCTTGCCTTCTCCAGAGTGGACCCCATGTACCACCACCAACTGACTCCTATTGCTTAGCCAGCTTCTTACCTATTTTACTACTTATGAACCTACTCCTATGTTGCCTGGCTTGCTCACCAGTCTTTTATGTTGAACGGTGTCAAAGGCCTTATTGAAATCCAGGTAGGCCACATCTGCAACTCCTCCCTGATCCACTTCCCTGGTCACCCAGTCAAAGAACTCAGCCAGGTCTGCCTGGCAAAACCTCCCCTCTGTGAACCCTTGATGCCTCAGATACTGTAATCCACTGGTTGCAAGGTATTCCCCAATTCTTTCCTTTAGTAGCAATTCCATTACTTTATCTACTACTGATGTCAGGCTGACAGGTCTGTAATTTCCTGCCTCCTCCCTATTTCCACTTTTGTGTAGTGAGATCACATCTGCTCTCCTCCAGTCCCCCGGAACCTCCCCTGTTTCTAGTGATAGGTTGAACAGAGCTATTAGAGGTATAGCCAGCACTTCCTTGAGCTCCCTCAATATCTTAGGGTTCATCCTGTGCAGTCCCATTGCCTTGTCTACTTTTAATTGTGCTAGCTCCTTGAGGACTCTCTCTATAAAATGACATAAGGCAGGAGGCAGTGGGTGCAAGTTGCGGGGTGCATGTGGAGGATGGGTACATTCCCCCAGCACTGTGACATTGCCCTGGCTCACAGCCCCCCTTGTGGTGGCCGCCTGATGCCTGACTACACTTCTGGGGACTGTGGGAGGGTGCCAGGGCTGCTCCCACGTGGGGCCCAGTTCATGATGGTGTGGTTGTGTCAATATCCCTACCCACCTTGAAAGTATTAATAAAAGAAACAGTAGGGATGGCAGGAGAGATACTTGGATGTATAGGTAGAGGCTTCACCAGTAGAAAACAGGAAGCTGTTATCCCTCTGTAATGACAGTTGGTGAGACCTCATCTGAAATACTGCATCCAGTAAAATGGTGCAGGGTCTGCAACAGCAGCCATATGAGAAGAGACTAAAGGAGCTTAATATGTATACCCTTGAGGAAAGGAGGGAGAGGGGGGACATGATAGAAATGTTTAAGTACCTCAAGGGAATCAACAAAGTCCAAGAGGGTAGCATCTTTCAGAAAAAGAGATGTGCAAGAACAAGGGGGCACAATTTGAAGATAGAAGGGGGATGGTTTAGGGCAATGTGAGGACATATTTTTTCACAGAGAGGGTGGTGGATGCATGGAACAGCCTTCCTGAAGAGGTCATGGGGTCAAAAACAGTGGGGGAATTCAAAAATGCATGGGACAGACATAAGGCAATTCTTGTGTGGGGGTAGGAAGAAATAGGCTGTTGGTTAGCTAGGATCTGCAGCTTATACAGTAGGTTGGGAAATGGCCAGACTAGGTGGGGCAAGCGGTCCTTATCTGCTGTCAAAGTCTATGTTCTGTATTTCTATGTTTCTTTTTCTTCTCTCTTCTCTCCTCACCTCCTTCTCCTCTTTCCCTTACTGGCTACTACTTCAGTTTTGTTCTAGTGGTAGCTATCCACCCTGAATTGCTGTTAATACAGCTGAGTAGCCCTTTTGTCTGTGCTTGGTCCAATTCTCTGTACCCCACAGGAAGTTGTCTATTTAGGCGGATGATCCCTGTGGTGGGTGTGATGGGGGAGGACAGGTGGGCCTTAGCCTTCAGGATCTGTAAAAAATACAGTCAGCCAACTGTGTCTGCACGAGTAAATAACTTCATTACTCTCTGCCACCCCCGGTGCTGACACTTTAGTGGTTTCTGCTCCCTGGCTCACAGCTCCTAAAAGGTAACGAACATCTGAGGGAGGAAAGTGAGCAGATAAAACACAAGTATTACAGCAAAAAAAAATCCTTTTTATCAGTTCACTGTTAAGCATGCTCACGACTACCTAATGACAAGACTAAGGATTGATATGACACCAATATGCAAGGTCACTTAAATATAGGAAATATGAAGAATACTTTTAGCAGTAACAACAGAAGCAAAAAATGTCCACCTTGAAAGTATTAATAAAAGAAACAAAAAGTCACTCTACAACCAACAACAGTTACTCTGGGTGGTTGTGTGTGTCCCTGAGCCTCTCCCCTTCCCCAGACCTCCGTGGAAAAAGCTGAGTTACTGGATCCTATAGAACAGGGTGTATTTTAAATGCCCCCTTCTTCTTTGTTTCGCTTGGTACCCCTTTTCTCCAATTCCTATTGGCTCCCGATAATTCCTCCAGTGCTCTGATATGAATGTGGCAGTATCCCATGAATAGAATGACTCCGTTTAAGCAAGTCAATTTTGGCGACATGAAAATAGCGATTGACAAATGTGCTATGTGTTCTTCATAGGGCAAGTAAGTTCAGCGATTTCCTTTATGTAGGGAGTACTTGTGTTGTATCCTACCTGGGGATTTGTTGAGGGGGGACACTTTCAAGCTGGCCGCCAGGTGCAGTGGTGAGAGTCACTGCTTTTACAGTGAGTGGATCCATGTCCTGGGATGGCAATGGCACATAATTATTTTTTTTTTGTACTCATCGTTTAATGTTTTTTTTCCCCTTTCTTGAGTACCGGTTTCCATTCTCCCCTGCCAACCTCTGTCCCCTTGGGGAGTAGCCCCCTTCCTGAGTTTTCCCCTATGCCTCAATGTCCACTACCTCATGATAGTTAATTTAAAGATGGGGGTGTGGGGTGAGTAGTCTCTCACATAAAATTTAGTACATGCTGCCCCCTTACAATACGTGGCCACTTGTCACTGATTGTGTGCCACAATGTAGTGCTCATTGCCATTTTCACTTTCGGTGATGTGCAGTCACTGATTTTGTCAGCACTATTTTTAAATCACTTTGATTCTAAATAATAAGAATACTTCTGTTTGGTATTCACTGAGAAGGGAGAGGGACAAGGACCACAATTAAACAAAAGAAACAATGGGGGAGGAAGTTAAACACCAGTCTATTTACAGAAGAGAGTACTGGAGGAACTCACAAAACTGAGGGTGGACAAAGCCATGGGACTGTATGGTATACAACCCAGGATCCTAAAGTAACTTAGGTGGGAGCTAGCAGCACCACTGGCAGCCCTGTTTAGTGAGTCAGGGTGGTTCTAGAGGACTGGAAGTGGGCACATGTAACCCCTCTTCACAAGACTGGAAGCAGGAAGGAAACAGATAACAATAGGCCAGTCAGCCTCACCTGAGTAGTGGGCAAAATTATAGAGGCACTGCTTAAGGAAAGGATTGTGGAACACTTGGAATCTAGTAGAACACAGGATCTGAGGCAGCATGGATTCACAGCAGAAAGGTCATGTCAAACAAACCTGATAGACTTTTTTTACTGGGTGAGGAAGGAGGTGGATCAGGAGGGAGCAGTGGATATCGCCTACCTCAATTTCAGCAAGGCCTTTGACACAATTCCATACAGAAGACTGATTAACAGGTTGGGTAGCTTGGGGTTAGCCACAAAGTGGAGAATTAGGTTGGAAACTGATTGAGGGACAGAAAGCAGAGGGTGTTACTAAATGGGATCAAATTCAAGGAAAAGGGGGTGTCCAGTGGGGTGCCTCAAGGATCATTACTGGAGCCAGTCTGTTTTAATGTCTTCATTAGCAACATTCCTTAAGGGCTAGAGGGGAAGGTTTGCCTGTTTACAGATGACACCAAGATCTGCAACAGGGTAGACACTCCGGAGGGGATAGAAAGAATGAGGATAGACCTAGAGAAGCTAGAAAAATGGTACAAAGTGTGACAATTAAAATTTAACACAAAGAAGTACAAAATCATGCACCTGAGGTGCAGAAACCCTGCATAGAATTAAAGAGTTGGGGGGAGTCGCTGTCAGTCACCAGGGAAGAAAGGGATTTAGGGATAATCATCTCAGATGACCTAAAGGTGGCCAAACAATGTAACAAGACGGTGGGGAGGCCAGGCCAGTTGGATGCTGGAGTACATAGGAAGGGGTATCACTAGCAGAAGCAGGGAGGTGGTGATGCCACTGTACAGAACACTGATGAGGCCTCATCTGGAGTATGGGGTACAGTTCTGGAGGTCACATCTTTGCAAGGACATAGACAGGGTGGAGGTGGTCCAGAGAAGGGCAACTAAGATGGTGCAGGGCTTGTACAAGAAGACATAAAAGGAGAGATTGAAAGACCTCATGTATACACTGGAAGAGAAGTGGGAACATGGAGATGTGATTGAAACCTTCAAGTATCTTAAGGGCTTGAACAAAGTGCAGGTGGGTGGCATCTTTCACTATAGAAGTTGTACAAGGATGGGGGTCATGACATGAGATTGGAGGGGGCAGAATCAAGGGAAATGTGAGGAAGTTTTTCTTCACAGAAATGGTGGTGGATGCATGGAATAGTATCCCCCAGGAGGAAGTAGTGGGAGCTAGTACAGTGTGGGGGGGATAACCTGCATGGGGAAAGGCATAAGGAAATCCTTGAGATGGGAAATAGAGGCAAAAGCCAATGACCAAGAAGGGTCAGCAGCTGCTATTGCAGGCAGGGAATATGGGCAGACTGGGTGGGCCTTGCGGTCCTCATTTGCCATCAATTACTATATTACTATGATATGTAGCCTCTTGCAAATGGTAATTACCGAGGATACAATACAACCATGATGCAATCATGGTTGCACTATGAAACAGAACCATTACTGTGGATGTGGAACTTAGCAGAATAGATTAAATGTACCTTGCTACCTAACCATACTACTAAACAAGGAATCTGTGTGTCTATTATACTTAAAATGTATAATAACTCTTTATGCGTAATATTGTAATCTGTGAGAATTTTAAGTCAAAAAATATTTTAAAAACCTCTGTCTTGCTTCATGCAGGGCCCAAAGCATCCTGTACAATACCAGTAACACAGTATCCTTTAGAACATGAGGCCCGATTCTCAAAAGAGATAGACTGAAGCAAGGGACTTGCGTCCAAAGATTGTGATGCAAGAGGTGACTTGCATCAGTCAGTATTCTGTAACGCAGCTGCATCAAATCTGGATGCAGCTGAGCCAAAGCCCCCATATGCCATGGTTCACACAACCAGGTTGCAAGGGGGGCTTGTGCCATGGCAGGGCTGCAACATCCCCTTTTTGGGGATTTTATAAGTCCCATTATGGACACAGCAATGGGCTCAACGTAGACCAGCCAGGAGGTGGTCTAATCCCCTTGTGCCCTTGTGCCAGTGCTATGCACTGTGGTGAATGGGGTGGATCTGAATGTGGGGTCAGGTGGTAGAAGGGGCAAGGGAGATAGCATTAGGGGAGTCAGGGGAACAGCGGCCATGAATGGGATTGATGTGGCACCCAGCAATGTGCATATGCCTTTGTATTTCTGCTGGCAATGTCTATCGCTGCAGTGATGATTACTATGACATACTGTACTTATACATTCTACTGTATATACATTAGACAGTTGTAATCCAACACATCTATGAAGGGGCAAATGCTATGCATGTTTCAATATGGTGCCATGAATGTATAGGTACAGCCTGTTTTAGTAATCATTACTGCAGTGACAGACATTGCTATAACTACAAAGACATACATACCCCACTGGATGTCTCATCAATCCTATTTATGCCTGCTGTTCCTCTGACTCACCTAATGTCATCTCACATGCTCCTTCTGCCCCATGACCCCCTCCTGCCCAACAGCTGCACCACCCCCAACCATCCCAGCCCCTCCAGTGTTTTGCCAGGTGGGGGGGAAGATCCCTGTGGCAATTTACACAGGTGTGCCAGATGTTTGGAGCAGTTGTCAGATTATGGCAAACCAGGGCAGTTTGGCACTGGGACCCAAATTTTTGTAAAATCAGGTACAGGGTTCCTGGTACACCCAGAGTTTGCCACAGCCCTGAAGCAATGCAACTTGCATCACTCTAATGGGCTCTTTGAGAATCCAGTCCATGATCTCAACAATAACATGGGCCCAATTCTCAAAAGACTTAGATTAACACAAGGCACTTGCATCAGAAGATATTGAAGCAAGAAGTGACTTGCATCACAACTTGCATCAATTGCAATTTTATAATGCAGCTGCACTAAATTCAGCTGCGGCTGTGCCAAAACCTGTATGCACCAATGTTGCATCCAACAACCAAGTGTGCCAGGTCACAAGGGGGCTTGCACCACAGTGGGGCTGCCACATCCCTTTTTTAGTTTTGCAAGCCCTGCCATGGATGCAGCAAGGGTCAACACTTAAACCAGCCAGGATGTGGTCTAAGTGTCTTGTGCCAGTGGGACAGAATCATACAATGGGCTTCAGGGAATGAAGGAGCATGGGTGGTGGCATAGAGTAGTCAGGGAGACAGCAGGTCATTAATGGGAGTGCTGTAACACCCAGCAGGGTGCATTTGTAATTGTATATACAGTATCTTCATATTGTACTGTACTAGGCATTATACTGTACAGGGACTGCCAGGGACAGAATGTGACATGGCACCAGGAGGGCACAGCCCTGGCAGCTGCACATTCTGTCCCGGGATCCCCCATACAGTATAATGCATATTATGGTACTATACACAAATATATACAATTGAGAACACACCCCACATGGAGCCACAGCACTCCCATTAATACACAGCTATCTCCTTGGCTCCTCCCTGCCTTTCCCATGCCCCTACTGCCCCTGCCCCCCTCCTGTCCAGGCCAATTCACCCTCCCCCACATTCTGGCCACTTTAGTGTTGCACTGGGCAGGGAGAGTCAGATCCCTGTGGCACTTCCAGCAGGTGTGCCAATTGTTTGGTGCAACTGTCAACTTGCAGCAAACCTGGGGTGTTTGGTGCCAGGACCCTCATTTTCATAAAATTGGGTGCAGGTTCCCTGATGCACTTGAAGTTTGCCACATCCCTGGAGTGATACAACTTGCACCACTGTAAGGGATCTTTGAGACTTTGTCCCATGTCTTAGCAAACCAAAGCTTTTTCCACAACTCTTTTCTGAGGCAGTCACAGCACCACAAAAATCTCACAAAACAACTGCCAAAATTTAGGAAACATAAAAGATGTTTCTGATATTGTCACTTGCACCTAACAAAATGATAATTGTTTAGTCATATGTTTGACAGCTTAGGATATAAACACCACAAAAAGGATTGCCCACATGCCCTAAATGTTCGACCACCCAAGGTTCAACAGTAAACCCCACCTCAATGTCAACTTTTTCATGTGCAATCAACTTTCTGCATTTTAAAAGGGTCATGAACATTAGTATTTCTGAGGGTCAAAAAAACTTAACAAAATGACAAAATTGGTGTTTGGTTCATGAAACATAATTCACAAAACCACAAAATTAGTTTGTGGTATTGTCACTTGTATATGTTTAAAATTGTGTTTCCAGTGTGCAATTGTTTTTTGCTTTTTGCTTTTGTGACTGCCAGCCCTTAAGAAACCTACCATTTTATCCCGCTAAACCAGGTATGAATAACAAAAATGCAAAAAAAGACTGAAAAGGTGCTTATCTTTTTCTCATACATAAAAACAGAAAATATTTTTGTTATTAACTTAAAAATGGAAACATTTCCAAAAAAGGTAACTAGCTAAGAATCAGGTTTGGACTGAACTCTATCAGTCCTGACAATTTCACACTTAAAATCAAACCATTTTTGTGTTATTGACAAGCAAAGGAAAGGTCTTAATATGAGATGAAGGGTTATGCACAGTATTTTCTGGATGCCATTTAGAACCTTGCAACCACTGAACTGATCATTACCAAATTTAAAAGATCCAGATATCCTGGTACTAACTCTATGCAAATTACAATTGAGATGGTAGAATGACATGAATGTGTTTAAATGGTTGGAAACCCCAATACAAGGGATACCCCACCACTAATTTTCCAAGACTCTTAAGACTCCAAACCCTTTTTTTTTTCATTTCCATATATTGAGTGCATAGTGTTCTTCACCTCTAATATCTGATTTAATAAAACTTGTTGCAACTCATTTTGTTCATAATGAAAGTTAAATTATATCCTCATATGTGCAGACCTGAAACATAATATATTTAATATTTCATATATTTGGAGCCCTGCATCACAACCACTTTCATGCCAGGACCCGCAGCACCCCTTAGGCCATGCACCAGCTACACATTCTATCTAAATGCATACGGGCCCTGTGAGCTTTGTGTAAACCCTGACACTGACACCAAGCAACTCAAAGCCAGGATATGTATGGCCCTCCAGGCCCCTATAGCAGCATGCTCTGGTTCGCAGGACCACATGGGCCTGTACACAGCTAGACACCAACCAACTTCTTGCCAGTATGTTCAAGGGTTAAAGAGCCTTGCACCAGCAGCATAGTCTGTTTGAGTGTGTGTGCAGGCATACACTAATCAACATCATGCCAGAATGTGTCTGGCTGTCAACAGCTTCTCAGAGAGCTCAGTGGACACTACATAAAAAGAAACTCATTTATACCACTAAATCAAAACTAACATATGTTAATAAGCCAATACAAAAGAAATCCATCAATTTCTTTGAAAAACACTCATTAAAAGAAAAGTCACAAAACTTTTTCAATATGTCAAAAACCTATTTCACAAAATTATAAACTGCTTTTTAACTTCATCAATTCTACCTCAGCAAATTTCTATTTCTAGTTGAAATAAAGGCCTTTTTTTGACAAAACATATAAAACAGAATCATGCATGCAGCTTAAACTGTCAAACACACAAGTTACTAGGGATGGGTGAACTGCCTCTGGTGCAGTTCTGAACCCCACCAGACTGAGCCGACTTGGCTCTGATTAGAAAAACTAAGCTTTTCATGGCTCGACCTGGATTGGCCAATTGCCTCCTTTTGGAAGTGCAGTCTGATCGACAATAACATTCTCACCAGAAGTACTGCATGAAAAAGTCAGTGTAGGGTGCAGAAAAGTTCAGAAAAAAAATTAGTTTCTTTTTTTCCCCAATCTCTGCTGAAGACTCTCGAATCTCTGGACCATCACATGTCCAGCAAAAGGAAACCCTTGTGATCCTGGGGCATTTAAGGGAGCCAACCAATGAAGGTCTCTGTTCTGTGATTGACACATGTTCTAGTCAATCCTCTGCATCAGCCACCACAGGACCTCCCTAGAAAACTGAGTATCAAGTGCATTTGAGGCTTTTCAGTCAATGGTGACAGTCATGTGTTTGTGTGTGGAGATTTCCCCAAAAACAACTGGTGAAAATTTTGTTAGAGAGGGAGAGGGAGAGGGAGAGAGGGAGAGGAAGAGAAGTAGACAGGGAGAGTAGAGACTGAGAGACCAATGAATTCAACAGTAGAAAACAGAGTGCAGCACACATTGCAGCAGACTGAGAGCACTAGTTAAAAAAATATTTTTTTCATTGGAAAGATAGAGTTGAGAGAGACCAATGAATTCAACAGCAGAGTGCAGAGTAAACAGCAGCAGGGTGCTACAGACATTGCAGACTCCACAGTAAAATGATGAAACAGCCATTTTTGTTTAGTCAGAGAGAGTTTATATATATATATATATATATATATATATATAGAGAGAGAGAGAGAGAGAGACAAGACTGTGTTGCCTGTCGCTGTGTTGCCCAGAAAGCTCATATTGCCCTAGACTCTGTGTTGCCTCTCTCTGTGCCATAGTGCCATACAGATTGTGAAGAGGAGGCATCACATCTCAGACTGTGTGTTGCCCATCTCTGTGCTGCCCTGAAAGGTCATACTGCCCTAGAGTCTGTGTTGCCCATCTCTGTGCCATAGTGCTATAAAGATTGTGAAGGGAGGTGTCAACATCTCATATTCTGTGTTATCCATCTCTGTGCCTGAACTGTTACCAGGTCATATAGTGCCCCCTGTATTTTCAGGGGGGGTGTAACCCACTTCTCAGACTTTGTGTTGCCCTTCTCTATGCCTCAACTACTACTAGGTGGTATAGTGCTTCACATATTTTGAGAGGGGTGCATCACTTCTCAGACTCTGTGTTGCCCATCTCTGTGTCCGAACTACTGCTAGATCACAGTGCCATGCAGATTTGTGAAGTGTGGGTCACATCTTTCTGAAGCAGTTTTGGTGACTTTCAGTGTTATTGAATTGTCCATTTGATTCCTCTCAATTTTGGGGTGCAATTCTGTTTGTTTGCTGACTCTTCTATTTCTTGTCCATGTTTAAATAACCTTTTTTGTCAGTGTCTTTCTGTAGCACTGTTATTGATTTTCAGTGTTACTGAATCTTCTGTTTGATACCATTTAATTTTGAGGTACACTCCTGAACATGAATCTCCTGTTTCATGTCACTTAGTCATGAATCACTCCACTTAATTTTTGGGTACCCTGCCCTGACCTCCCTGGTCAGTGACTCACTACTGCAGTAGTGGTGATGGTTACATATTTATTTTTTACTGCTATTGTCTGCTTGCTGACCAAACAACATGAAAAATACAGACAATTATTTTTGAAAAAAGGTTATTTTTTTAACAGAGGGATTTAAAAGAATAATACTGATGCATTTCTCATACTCAAATAGACTAAAATAGGTCTCCAGTTCATCAGAGTAAATCAGAACCTTTTGAAAAAATCAGAGTAGGAATCAGAACCGGGTCACTGCCAGCCCACCCATCCCTACAAATTACAGCCATGAAATTAAACAATTTCCCTCAGTTTCACTCAGAAACACTCACAAAAGCATAAAAAATCTCATACACTTACATAGAATCATAGAACACAATGATAGAAATGTAACGGCAGAAAAGGACCCTTTTGGCCCATTGAGTCTGCCCCTTACTCCCTCCCTACTTTCCCCCTTCATCCAGAGATCCCCCCTTCACCCCCTTATCAAACCCTTGTGTCTGTCCCATGACCTCTTGAATTTCTCCACCATTTTGACTCCCACAACCTCCTGTTCCAGAGCTCCACCACCCTCTCAGTGAAGTACACCCCTTACATTTCCCCTAAACCTTCTTCCTTCTTTCTTCTAACCATAGACTATGATCCCTAGTTCTAGCACCTACGTTTCCTGTAAATAAGCTACCCCCTACCTTATTAATCCCCTTCATGTACTTAAATGTTTCTATCATGTCCTTCTCTCCCTTCTGGTCTCCAGCAGATACAGATCCAACTCCATTAACCTCTCCTCATAGTGCTTCCCATTCAACCCATGCACCATCTTAATGGTCCTTCTCCAAACCCCTTTCAATCCAATCTATGTCCTTGCATATGTGAGTTCTCCAGAATTGTACCCCATGCTCCAGGTGAGGCCTCACCATGGATTTGTAAAGTGGTATCAGCACCTCCCTCCTTCTACTTGTTATACCTCTCCCTGTGCATGCTAGCATTCTACTAGCTTTGCCGACCACCTTCCTACATTTGTTCCCCACCTTAAGGTTATCTGAAATTATAATCCCCAGGTCCCTGTCCTGCTCAGTTGACATATGTAAAGAAATCTACCTCACACAATTATAAACCTGTTTTTGGTTTTATCATTTGTGTTCAGCAATACTGTAGTTAAAATGAGGGCTATTTTTTGACAAAATACATAAATAGAGTCCCTCACACAACTTAAACTGTCAAACACACAAAAATATAGCCATGAAATCAAACACATTTCTACTATTTATTCTGAAAACACATGCAAAACAAACAAACAAAAAAAAAACCTCCAAAAACTATTTCCATACTTCAAGGAACCTATCTCATGAAATCATAAATCTGCTTTTCCTTGTGTCAGTTTTGCCTCTGGAATTTTTAATTTTTAGTTAAAATGAGGGCAATATTTTCACAAAACACATCAAAAAGAGTCTCCAACACATCCAAAATGGTCAAACATATAAGCACCAGTCATGAAATCTACATTGTTTTTTAATTGCTACTGCACACTCATTTACCAGCATTTTAAATAGTAAAAAATTAAAAAATTAATGACAAAAGTCTACTCTTTGATGCAGTGAAACACAGAAACATAGAATTTGCCAGCAGATAAGGTTTGCTTGGCCCAACCAGCCTGCCCATTTCTCCTTACTTGATCTCCAGCCCATTCACTTACCCCTTCCCCTTTCCATATGATTTCTTTATGCCTATCCCATGCATTCTTGAACCCCACTACTGTTTTCGCCCCCACCACCTCTGTTGGAAGACTGTTGCAGGAATCTACCACTCTTTCTGTGAAGAAGTACTTCCTCACATTTCTCCAGAATCTACCTCCTTCCATTTCTTATCATGCCCCTTTGTCCTTTAGCACCTTTTTTTCTAAAAAATACTTCCCATCATACCTTATTTACCCTGTGAGATATTTAATAGTCTCTGTCATATCCTCCCTCCCTCCCTCCACTCTTCCAGGGTATAAATATTTAGGTCCTTAAGTCTCTCCTTGTAGGGTATTTGATGCACACCCTGTGCCATTTTAGTTGCCCTCCTCTGGACTACCTCCACTTTGTCTATGACCTTCTGGAGACATTAAAGAGGACCAGTGCCAACACTGATCCCTGAGGCACCCAGCTGATCACCCTCCCTTCCTTGGAATGATCTCCATTTACCACGACTTTCTTCTGCCTATCCCCCAACCAATTTCTTACCTAGTTTACCACCTTTGGACCCACTCCTATCTACCCAGCTTGCTTACTAGCTTCCTATGTGGAACAGTGCAGAAATCCTTACTGAAATCTAGGTATGCCATATTCACCACTCCAACCTGAGCCAACTCCTTGGTCACCCAGTCAAAGAAATCAACCAGATTCATTTGACAAGCCCCCCCCCCCCCCAGCAATGAATCCATGCTTCCTTGGGTTTTGTAACCCATTGAATTCAAAATATTCCACAATCCTTTCTTTCAGCATTGACTGCATTAACTTTCCATGAATGATGTCAGACTGACTGGCCTGTAATTGTCAGCCTCTTCTATGCTACCACTTTTGCAAAGTGGGACTACATCTGTCCTCCTCCAGTCCTCAGGAACCACTCCTGTTTCCAATCAGCTGTTAAACAGGACTGTCAGAGGTACATTCAGTACCTCACTGAGCTCCCTCCATACCCTTGGATGCACCCCATCTGGCCCCATTAATTTGTCCACTTTCAAGTTAGTGAGTCATTCTCCTCAGAAATTAGATTAGTGTTCACCTCCAGCCCTCCAATACTTTTGTTACTTTTTTGTTGCCCCTCCCCTTCTACTTCTTTTGTGAACATTGGAGAAAAATAGATGTTTAGGATGTCTGCATTTTCCTGGCCCCCCTCTGCACAGTCTATTCCCGCTTCCTTTTAAACCTGACAATACCACCTGTTGTCTTCCTCCTTTCACTTGCATACCTAAAAAAGATCTTGTTCCCCTTCATCACCATCTAGGCTATTCTCTCTTCAGTTTGTATTTTTTCACTCCTTACTGCTTTCCCTGCTTCCTTCTGTTTCCTCTGATACACCTTCCTATCCTTCTCCCTCTGCATCTCCTTGTACTGTCTGACCACTAGCATTTTAGCCTTTACCTTTTCAGCCACCTTTTTTAAGAATCATAGCAGTTTCATTTTCCTCTTGCTTTTGCTCACTTGCTTGATGCAGAGATTTGTTGCCTTCCCTATGGCCCTTTTCAGTTTTGCCCACTTTTCCTCTAACCCACCTAGGCCATCCTCCTCCTCTTGCCAGGTCACCCCTGAGGCTTTTACTCATGTTTTAAAAATCTGCCCTCCTGAAGTCCAGGACCCTCACCCTTATGTGATTCAGTTCTGCAGCCATCCTTACATTGAACCACACTGTCCAGTGATTGCTGTTCCCCAGGTGACTGTCTGCAACACTGTCCCTGTTAGTGAGTACCATGTCCAGCATTGCCCCATCACAAGAGGGTTCACTGACTAGTTACCTGAGGAACACCTCCCACAGGGAGTCCAGGATGTCTCTGCTTCTAGCTGAAACCATAGGTATGAAATTCCATTCTACATCTGGCAGATTGAAATCTCCCACCAGCAACACCTCCCCCTTTTCTGACATCTTGCTAGTAGCTTCAACCAGTACCTTAACTAACCCCTCCCCCTATGCAGGAGGTTTGTAGATCATGCCAGTGTGGATAGTGGTTCCATTCCCCATTTGTAGGGTGACCCACAGTACATCTTTTCCCACTGAATTATCAATAGCAACTCATTTAATAATTAAGTTAGTGCAGCAAGGCATCGAGCAAGGCTAACAGGATGCTGGGATATATCGGGAGGGGTTCTGATAACAGAAGAAAAGAGGTAATACTTCCCCTCTACAAATCCCTGGTGAGGCCTCACCTAGAGTACTGCACTCAGTTCTGGAGTCCTCATCTCAGAAAGGATAAGGATAGGTTGGAGAAAGTGTAGCGCAGAGTAACAAAAATAATTTGGGGCCAGCAGGGTAGATCCTATGAGAAATGCTTCAAGGCACTAAATATGTACTGAATGGAGACCAGAATGGAGAGGGGAGATATGATAGCGACCTTCAAGTTCCATAAATGAATTAACAAATTGATCTGTGGGAACTTTTTAGCCTAATTACCAATTCACAGTCACATGGACACAAATGAAAATTAACAAGAGGTAAGTTCAGGAGAGATGTGAGAAGTATTACTTTATGGAAAGGGTGGTGGAACCTTGGAACTGTCTGTCAGCTGAGGTGGTGGGTGCAAAAACAGTCAGGGAATTCAAGCAGGGCTGGGACATAATGAAGGGAATAGTGGTTACCGTGGGTGACAAGACCAGACAGGGGACTGCAGAGATGACAGGGAGGGTTAGTACCCTGGAGGAACAGTAGGTTCCATGAATTATAGGGAACTTGGGCAGACTGGATGGACCTCTGGTCTTTTCATGCCATCAGTGTATAGGTTTCTATGTTTCTATGCATTCCCCATATCTCTGTTGCTCTTGTGCCTTAACTCACATAAATCACCACACCACCTCCTTTTCTTCCCACCCTGTCCTTCCTGAACCGAGTATAGCTTAGTATGGACATGTTCCAGGAATGGTTTTCAGTGAACAATAAAACAGTAGTGGCCACAATATCCAGGTAGACCTCTAGCATTATGACCCCTAGCTCCAGGATCTTAGTTCCTAGAGTGGTAGCACTACTGCTCATGATGCTGGTAAACCAGGATTGGGAGCAATCTCTGGGTAATGGGTGCTGGCTAGGCATAGCAGGAATGGTGACTGGCAATTCAGGAACCTTGTGGATGCAAACTTCTCTCAAATCATCACAGAAACCATCCAAATGAATGACACAACTGGCTAGCACTTGCTCCTTGATTGTATCTTGGTCAGTTGTCCAGACTGAGTGGATGAAACAGGTGTCCTGATCAATTTCCACAGTAGTCACTAACTCACCTACTATGCCTGGAAAGTCAAGAACTGCAACTCTCCTTGGAATATTATTGCCATGTGTTTTGGCAACTCAGTCTTGAAGACTTCCTGTAGGACTGCAGTTGTATCCCCTTGAAGCAGACTGACCCCATACCAAATGCGCATGCTGAGGCATTTTCCAAAATGAGTTCACTAGATTTTTAAAATACAGTACCATGCCCCCTTCAGAACTACAAGGGTGATGGACCAGCACCATACCTGTATCACAATGGGACTGCTTTACTTTTGAGGTCACTAGGATGCTGCTTGGGCCATGTTCAGTACAACTAGGGATGCCACTGATAACACAGTTATAAATACTGATCACTGCAAAGATTACACTGAGTCCACTAAGGACAATTACTACCCCAGGTTCTGCAACAATTATGCCTCCAACCACATCAGGGAGAATACCAAAAAACTTCACTGCATCTTCCATAGTAACATCATCAGCTATATCCTGCCCCCATAGATCAACTTCTGAATAACCAGTTCAATTTTACCAGTACCCTAACTCAAAGATGTTCTAATTCTCCATAGTGAAGTCAACTGGCAATCTCTAAGCAATGGGTAGGGGGCACCTATACTCACCTGTGTACCTCCTTGAACATGCATGCCTGGCTCAAATAGCAAACATAATTTCTCAAAGCCCTCTTCAGCCTAAACATCCATAAGGGTGCAGGTCTGTGCAACCAGGAACCAAAACTCCTTAGGCTGGACACCCCGGCTATTTCTGAACTAGTAATTTCCCTTTCCAAAATGTCCTTTTCCATAGACTGCCTACCAATGGTATGGAAGAGCATTCTGTTCACACAGCTGCATAAAGGTGGAAATAGACATGCAATCCCACACTACTGAACTATCATCCTCATTTCTGCAGTGTCCAAATTTCAGGAGGGATTTTTAGTGCCCAAATCTGTTCTCACCTATTCTAAAACCAACTGCTGTACCCAGTCTAATCAGACTTCCATTCCAAGCATTCTACTACCAAGATACTCCTCAATATGGAAAGTGTTATTCAATAGGCTGCAACATATTCACATCAATGGTGCAATCTACAGTGACCTGACAAAAGCTTTTAACCTAGTAAATAACCAGTTTCTCTTCTGAAAACTGAAAGGGCTATAATTAGACCACATTATGATATAATGCCTTGTGATAAGTCTTGAGGGGCAGATGCAAAAGGCTGCTTATAGCACCATTACATCTGAATTTGAGCCACTAAAGTGGTGCCGTGCTTGTTATTCCATGTATACAAGGCCCCTGGGTTTTCTATGTTTGCTAATAATCTACCAGCCCTACAGTATGTATCCAAAGCAACATGCTCATGCACATTTGTACACTGATGACATGATTCTCTATTACAGTGGTAGAATCTACTCCAGACTGAACTTGCTGTAGCAAAATTCTAGCTAAATGAGGACCACCTCATTTTAATGCCAAACACACTATTTATTTTTTTATGTATTTGTTAATGTCTTGGAATTACAATACATTTGAGAAATAAGCTCTTTTACAAAAGGTTCCACATCAGAGAACTAAGCAAAGATAACAAAAACAATATACAGGGTAGAACATATGATAAATAGACAATGGTAACTAAGCAAGCAGAGAACAATACATATATGCAAAATGAACCAACAATTGTACAAAGTGTGCCAGGGTGATCAATATTTTCGACAGAAGGACAGATTATGGGAATCAGCCAAAGGAGGCCTTGTTGAGACTATTTTAAGGCTAAAGGAGGTCAAATGCAGGAGAAGGAGGATGGGAGAGAGAGTAATGCAGAAGGCAGAAAGGATTGGGTAGTGTTGGGAAGAGGGGGACTGGGAGAGAGGGTTGGTAAAAGGGGGCAGAGCAGTAAAAGTGCTTGATGGTCATAGGATGGGGTAGCAGAGAAGGATAATGGAAGAGAAGCAGTCACAACTGCTGTTTGCTATGAGGTATTGATGAAGCTTATACTTGAATGGGCCCAGTCTGGCTTTAGTTGAGATGTCTCTGTGCAGTGAGTTGATCCAGAGTGGAGCTCTGTAGGCAAACAATCTTTGCCCTTGAGTGGTAAAGCAGTGTGGGACCATGAAGAGCTGGTTTTCCATTCCTCATGTGCGGTGCAGGTTTCAGAAGGGGTTTAGTAGAGATTGAACCCCTAGAGGTGTGAGACCAAGACTTGTTTTTTTAGCAAGTAAGCAGGTTTGGTATTTAATCTGGATTTATGTGATAACAGCGATCGCAGAAATGCAATCGCAGTTAGGGCGACTGTACATCAGCGAAAATCCATTTCACCAATGTACACTCCTGGCGCATGGCAAACGGGCACCACGAGCTTGATTATTTTTTATGTGGGGGGCTGTGCACCCCACACCCCCTACTAAACATTCTCAGCTCTAGGGGGGTACATGTCAGAGGGGGGTGCAAAATAATAAAAACAATAAATTCTCATCCGATGCAAAAATCCCAACACACCCAGAACCAAACCCGGCACCATCCCAACCATAGCCTGCCATGAATCTGCCATGCCACATGGCCAGCTCGGTAACCCACCATTGCACCACTCCTCACAAACCCTTCTACAGGATGTCGCTATACCCGCATTCACCTCCCCCCATCCAATAGTGCTGAGAACAGGTGCCGCTATTGAGTCGCCCTTTTGGTAGCACTCAATAACGATTGCCTTTCTAATGGGATACTATTTAATCTGACATTTTAACTGCAGCCAGCCAGTCAGGGCATAAAGGTCACACGTATGTGTGAGACAAGATGCTCCTGTGATGAGTCTACAGGCTTTGTTAAGCAATAAGGATATCCACCAAAGGGCCGTATCTGTGGCTGAGCCATAGATGACCAGCCCATAATCAATAATAGAGATGATTGAGCTATGGATTGCCAGCCTTAATGGTTCTGGAGTCAGACTGTGCTTGTGCCTGTGCAGTAGTCAAGTGTGTAAGTTTACTGCTTTAGCAATGTTTTCAATGGGTAGCACATATGAGAAAGTGTTATCCAAAGTTACCTCAAGGTATATGAAATGTTGCACTTGTTCCAGAGCCATGCCCAAGCAGTTTCTAATGATCAGCAGGTGGGATTTATGCTTGCTATGGGAGCTATTGAAAAGCATAACTTTGTTTTTTTCATAGCTGAGTATCAGTTTGTGCCGACTAAACCACTCTTCCACATCTGCAAAGCTATGCTGAAGTCAGTTTTCAAGGAGTTTAGGATCATGGTGTCATGTGAAGAAGACAGCACCATCCACATAAAGCATAATCTGTTCTTGGCAAGAGCTTGGGAGGTTATTCAGGAAGAGGCTGAACAGGAGGGCCCCAGTATGGATCCTTGTGGGACACCTGAGCAGACTGGCTGCCTTTCAGAGAATACATTGGCTATTTTCACCTGTTGTGTATGGTTAACTAGATAGCTTTTGAACCAAGCAGTAGTTTCATTAGAGAGCCCTGTGCTGGACAGTTGCTTAAGTGATCAGGTGTGGTGTACCATATCAAAGGCTTTAGTCAGATCTATAAAGGCTACTCCCACCATATGACCTTGGTCTAGAGAGCTGTAAATCCAAGTAGCACAAGTAGCACAGAGGTGGTACTGTGCCCTTTTCTGAACCCATCCTGTTGGGGACATTGGATCTTGTATTTTTCCAAATACTCAACCAGCTGATCACCAACTAGAGAATGGAGATAGGTCACTAATTTCCATGTTGTGACCTATCACCGCTTTAGTGAACTGGAGTTACCATGGCAGATTTCCACTTTGTGGGGGGGGGGTTGGGCTAGTCTTAGTAATAGATTCAATATCTTGGTTAGAGGTGCAAGAGTTTCTTCAAGGGTGAGGGCAATTAACTTAAGATCTAAGGAGTCACCACTGTATCTTGATTTTTCAAGTACTTTCTT
The DNA here is from genome assembly GCA_016271365.2 of Neoceratodus forsteri. Lineage (NCBI taxonomy): Eukaryota > Metazoa > Chordata > Ceratodontiformes > Ceratodontidae > Neoceratodus > Neoceratodus forsteri. The sequence continues at coordinate 650,810,302 of CM028136.1, read as the reverse complement.
TATGTATTTTCTGGCCTCATGCCCAGAGACATCTTTGAAATAGAAAGGGAGGTGAGCTTGAGACAGGACCAAGCTCCCTACGTTGTACATTAGGGTTGCAGTCTCAAAAAAATTTGGAGAAAGGATGCTACTGAGGTCTGTAAAGGCATTATTGAACATATTGGTGATGATTACTGGATCAAGTGTTGGGGTGCCAACAATGCCTAACAGAGATGGTGCAAGTTTGGGGGCTTTCCCCGTGACATCCTTGATGTTGTTCCAGAACCTTCTGCCATCACCCCATGAGTTAGTTAGCACTTCCCTGAAGCATTTTTTTTTTCATGGCGGATAGCCCTGGTACATTCATTACATGATTTTTATAGTTGTGGATGTCTGCTTGTTTACCAGTGGCATGCACTCAATGCCAAAGATAATCTCAAATTTTCATCCAACCAATAAGTTCAGATGAGATCTACAGATTACAAGTGCTCTTTATTTTCCATTTATTTACCAGTGCATGGGTGTCACAGGCAGCATTGAAGCAATTGATGAAGTATTCTAGTGCTATGTCCACATCATCAGCATTGTCAATTGGTGTCCAATCCTGCCTTCGTAGATGACATTGTTTTAGAGGTTCAAGGCATCCATGGATTAGGACCCTACCAAATATTGCAATGTGGTGCACCATTCGGTCCCTAAAGTCACACAGAACTTGTTAGTAGCTGGCCTATTGATGCAGTCGTAATGTTACTGCTCACAATGCTGGTGACCTGAGTTCAGAAACAAGCTCAGGTCTTCGAAGCTATCCAGGGGATGGAGAACTGAGCATCCCAGGAGACGCTTTCCTCCTTCAGGGTGGGTGGATCACCATCACCACTGTAATACTACTGTCTGGATGACCACAGGTGGCAGTGCAGTTTAGGACACTGTTAGAGGAAGGGATGCAGATTGGAGGTTCGGTGTGGCAGCACACAATAGTGTGTACATGCTCCTTGGACCATCCATCTATGGGGCTGGGAGAAACTCAGGAAAGACTTCACTGCTGAGACAGACAACAGCCCCAGTGGACTGAAGATGGACAGGCCAAGAAATCATGGAGGGCAGAATCAAGCACACTGGGATCCTGAGAGAAACTCAAGGCTGAGGCACAAAGTATAGATAGGCAGCTAAAAGCAAAAGAGGAGCCAAATAAGCAATTACTCACATGATTCAAATGACAGCTCAGCTACATCTCTCCACTGGTGTAAAAAAGCAAGTTGCATTCAGGTGACAGTATATGCAAAAGTAAAACTTTTTATTGCACCAGACACCAGTACAAAGCTAAGACAGCGCGCCCTTCCCCAAGCAGCCAAACGTTTTCACGCTAATCTCGTGCTTTCTCAAGGCTGAAACATCATGGTGAAAACAGTCCTTTTATACAACAAAATTTAAAGTGACAGTGCAAGTCATCTAAACATAATATACACCATAAGTGCACACAAGAAAACATTAGTGCACTTCCCATAAACAGATATCATAGATCATCACAAATCATCATAAAATCCTCACAAAGGGAATACATTTGCACAAAGACAAAACAATTTCACATATAAATATTCATAAATATGAAACAGGCTAAAAAAGACCACCAGAAATGGTCTACACATGAATAACCCTATCATTATTCAAAAGTACAGAGGAAGCTAGGAATCTGGATATAGCTGAAAAAATCTTCTTCATAAATATGGAGACAGCTGAAAAAAATCATTTAGCCCTGGTGTAATATACAATTTAGTTTTATACTTCCAAAAGGATTCCCTTTGTCTCAATTTTTTTTTTACTCCTTCTTTGTCCCTCCTACTTTCTGCCACTGATCACTCTCTCGGAGCTCCCCTCAAAGGTCTTAATCTGCAGCCTCCCTGAGTAGTCTGTCCCTAGAGTACTAACGCTGCCCACATACCTATAGAGCCTCGGATTACCCTCCGAGCAGGGTGGCAGAGATCCCCCATATCTCCCCCTGAACAAAGACTGGGAGCACGTACATTGGAGTCTGCTCTCATGGATGCTGCCTTGAGACCGACGCTGAGGCTCGTCACCTAGACCGGGGCAGGGTATTTCCTGATGTTCTGGTGTGTCCCCCCCAACATCAGCATACAATGGGGACAAGGCTGCCGGTGCACGTAGAGAAGCACGTCAGAGCCAGTCCCATGCCAACATCTACCTCTGCATGGGACGTCTCCCCATCTGCACTGACCACCCTGAGGTTCCCCCAACAGGTGGTGACAATGCAGCAGAAAGTATGGTACCCCTTCCCCAGAGAAGGAGAGCTGCCACTGGGCACTCAATCCTTCTCCCTTCCTGCCGACCCCCATTGACCCGAGTCCGCTACCGAACCCAGGTCACCAGCGTGGTGCGAGGTGTGGCATCCAGCACCTCAATCCTCAGCGCCACCGGGCTGGGACCCCCTTTGTCTCAATTTTTTATCTAAATCTCCTCCACAAATATGTTCCTTCATTAATTCAAGCATTTGAAAAGTAAATTGGTGTTTTTCCCCATAACATTAACATGTTGTGCTAAAGCACTGACATCATCCAAATGTGCAATACTTCTTATATGTTGACCAATTCTCAATTTAAATTTCTGCAATGTTTTACCAATATATAAACCAGTACATCTGTCACAAATAGCAACATAAACTATATTTTTAGTGTTACAGTCACAAAAACCCTCCGTCTGGTATACATTGCCAGAGACCGGGTGATTAAAAAATTCACCTGGTTTTATGTACTGGCAGAAAGAGCAATGTTTACATGGAAAAGTGCAATTTGGCAAAATCAACTCTCTTTCTTTTGGTTCCCAGTATGTACTAGGTACCAAAGCATCCTTTAGATTTGACGCTTTCCTACAATAAATTGTTGATGTGGATGTGTTTTTGTAACATAATCCAATTTCCGTTCTGTTGTCAAAATTTGCCAATTATTGGTATTGATCTTTCTAACCAAATGTGCCTGTGGACTAAAGGTGGTAATAAACTTAAGCTTGTCCTTATTATTTTGATTACAAACATCTTTTCTTTTGTGTACCAATAAATCTGATCTATTCCTCATTTTCACTTTCAACTGTTTCTTCTAAAACATCTTTATTATAGCTCTAATACAAAATGACATCAATAGCTTTTTTTATATTTGTCAGTAGGGTCACCATTTAAACATATGTAGAAATTTTCATCAGCAAGTTGTCTCAACAATTCAGTTTCATAATCTAATTTATTACACACTACCACCCCCCTACATCAGCTGACTTACAGGAAATTAGTTTTCTAGATTTGTGTATCTTTAAGAAATCTGATGGCAGTGGTATAGGGACCAAACTATATAGGAAAAATATTGATAAAAATTCCACCTTACTGTACAATAGCTGTCATCCACAGCACATCACTAAAAATATTCCTGTTGGACAATATTTGAGAGCGAAACAAAATTGTTCAGATTTGGCTGATTATGAGAAAAGTGCAATTGATACTAAACGTTTTCAAGCAAGGGGCTATAATAAAGATGTTTTAGAAGAAACACGGTTGAAAGTGAAAATGAGGAACAGATCAGATTTATTGGTACACAAAAGAAAAGATGTTTGTAATCAAAATAATAGGGACAAGCTTAAGTTTATTACCACCTTTAGTCCACAGGCACATTTGATTAGAAAGATCATAACCAATTATTGGCATATTTTGACAACAGAACAGAAATTGGATTATGTTGCAAAAACACATCCACAATTAATTTGTAGTAGAGCGTCAAATCTAAAGCATGCTTTGGTACGTAGTACATACTGGGAACCAAAAGAAAGAGAGCTGATTTTGCCAAATGGCACTTTTCCATGTAAAAATTGCTCTTTCTATATGTACATAAAGCCAGGTGAATGTTTTAAACACCCTGTCTCTGGCAATGTATACCAGATGGAGGGATTTTGTGACTGTAGCACTAAAAATATAGTTTATGTTGCTATTTGTGACAGTTGTACTGGTTTTTATATTGGTAAAACATTGCAGAAATTTAAATTGAGAATTGGTCAACATATAAGAAGTATTGCACATTTGGAAGATGTCAGTGCTTTAGCACAACATGTTAAAGTTATGGGGAAAATACCAATTTACTTTTCAAATGCTTGGATTAATGAAGGAACATATTCGTGGAGGAGATTTAGATAAAAAATGGAGACAAAGGGAATCCTTTTGGCAGTATAAAACTAAATCATATATTACACCAGAGCTAAATGATTTTTTTCAGCTGTCTCCATATTTATGAAGAAGATTTTTTCAGCTATATCCAGATTCTTAACTATCTCCATACTTTTGAATAATAATAGGGTTATTCACGTGTAGACCATTTCTGGTGGTCTTTTTTAGCCTATTTCATATTTATTAATATTTATATGTGAAATTATTTTGTCTTTGTGCAAATGTATTCCCTTTGTGAGGATTGTATGATGATTTGTGATGATATATGATATCTGTTCATGGGAAGTGCACTAATGTATTCTTGTGTGCACTTATGGTGTATATTATGTTTAGATGACTTGCACTGTCACTTTAAATTTTGTTGTATAAAAGGAATGTTTTTACCATGGTGCTTCAGCCTTGAGAAAGTGCGAGATGAGCGCGAAAACGTTCAGCGTGCTGTCTTAGCTTTGTACTGGTGTCTGGTGCAATAAAAAGTTTTACTTTTGCATATAACCTGACTGCAACTTGCTTTTTTACACCAGTGGAGAGATGTGGCCAAACTGTCATTTGATTTATGTGAGTAAAGGCTGAGGCACAGAAAGGGGCTGCAAAAATAGAAAATTATTTTTTTTAAAAAGGGACAGCACATATTGGATATACTGTACAAGATATTGTGCAGATGCACTCTTAAGGGTGACTCAGTGACCCACCACTACTAAAAGGTTATGCCTGCAGTTCAGTGGGTGAGTGCTACCAGTCACACCACTTTCCATGAGCTATTTAAGTCAACTTCCTCCAGCATCTGGTTTCAAAATAGTATCACACTTCACCTGGAACATAGGTTGTGCCAAGTTCGATTAGAAGCTATTACAAAGTTTGTGGGGGTGGACCAGCACCAACTTAACCATCCTGCTTTTGATAGGACTGACAAACTAAGCACAGGATAAAATACAATTATCTCATACTTTGTATTTGTAGGTTGAAAAACTTTTATTGTCCACAAAAGTGCAAAACAGTGCAGCAAAGTCACACAGCCTCAGATTTCTTGAGCTGGGAAATTGATATTCAAAGGTTTTGAAAAGGTGTTCTAGTAAATGTCCTCGTCACACAAGCCCTCTGACTTACCAGTCAGAATTGTGTGATAGGGACACTTATTAGAAAGAATTTTCTAGACCTTTGTATATCAGTTTCCAAGCACAAGAAATACAAAGCTGTGGGACATAGCTGCTCTGTTTGGCATTTTTGTGGACAATAAAAATGTTTTAAGCTAGACATATGTGGCATGAGAGAATTGTTTATTATATTGTGCTTGCTTTGCTAGTCCTTGCAAAGCAGTAAGGCTGATTTGGTGCCAGTCCACCATTACAAACTTTGCAATTCCTCCAGTCTAATTCGTAAACCCTCTTTCCTTGCTGTAGCCAGAGGCTCTGCCACCCCCATCTGTTTGCCGCTTTCATCTGTGCTTTTGGGCTTTTTGTTTAGTTTGTACCTTCAGTGACTTTCTAAGTTAGTATTTTAATTTTTCTGCCATTCCTAGTTGTAGTTTGTGCTTCCTTCTTTTCTCTCAGTAAGCTAATCCTGCTGCACTCATGTCCTCATGTAACTCCTGTGGTTCTTTCTCTTTTGGTACTTGGCCTGCTTACTAGTTTCCATAGTATGTCCTACCTGTGTCACTCTGTTGTTTTGGCTTGTGCTGTCTCAGTTTTTTTATCCATGTATTTATGAGTTTCACCAGAAGACACACTGAACAATATTCCTTGTTTCCAGATGCATCCTAAGGGGAAGGGGAAAGTAAGGCAATACAGAGAGAATACAGAATGGCAACATAAAATGAGCATATAAAATAAAATAGCATAAAATACAATAAGCATGAGTTACAATAATGACAGTAATGCAAAAATGCAAGCTGAGGATACACTGATTATAGTAATGCATGGTGATGGCAACCAGTAAATTTTATAGAAGTGCTTAATATAGCAGGTCATAGTTGAAATCCCAGAGCAATACAAGGAGTGGAACCCACATACGATTTGCATGGGAGTGGGGCAGTAGAGTATAACCAAGGTTTAGGTAGGTTTAGCTAGGGAAGTGGCCAGGAGGGAATAAATAGGGGCGGATTAGTGTTAGGTACAGTTGCAGGAGGGGGAGGTGAAAGTTCGCAGGAGGGAGGAAAGGGTGCAAGGAGGGTCCATCTGATGTTCATAACAAACCACATGTAAACCTCCCTTGTTTTCACTGCATTCCTCCTCAGTTGATTTCACCTGGCTTCCAAGCAGGCAGCTGCTCCCAATCCTGCTCTGTAACTTGAATTAGTTTTACTCAGTCTGCTTCAGCATTTATCACTTTAGTTTCAGTGTGTATACAACTTCTTGTCTTCCCTGCTTGAAACTGAGTTTTACCTATCATTTTGACCTTTGATACACTGTACATTGTATTTTCAGTACCTTTCCAGTCATTGTATTCACCATCAATATCAGTCATTCTGTTCAGCAGTGATCATTCATTCAAAGTCTTGCCCTCAGGGCTTGCCCTGTGGGTAGACATGCTCATATTCCCCTTGAAGTCCACATCTTGAGCGTAAGCCACTCATCTAGGGTTGGAGTCCTTTTCTGTAGGCCACTTATCTCCTACATTGCCTCCCTGCAGTTCCCCCAAGTGGTGAGATCCAACGTGCAAGGGGAAGCTTAAGCCGTGCAGACCTTCTGTTAGCAGCACCTCATAGTGTAGTATTTAAGACTTCAAGTGTCAGTGAATGTGGCCCTAAACCCACAGGGGTTCCTTGAGCTAAGGAGGCCATGTCAACAGCACCTCTTAAAGCTGTTCTCCCTGTGCCTGCCTAATGTTCAGCTAGTCTGATTCTGTATCCCCTTTAGAGATGCTGCAAAATTAAATTTCGCGAACGAAATTCCCACGTGACCTGCAATTTCGCAGCACAAAATATTTCTCTTAATTCACCCATTTCATGAAATGTTTTGCTCGGTGTAAAGTTGCAAAATTTCACCAGTGAAATGTGAAATTTCGCACTTCACAGTCAAAAGTTCACATTTCGCTTCCGTGAAAAGTTTTGCGAAATTGCCGAATTACATAAAATATTTCGAGTAATGAAACTTGGCAATTTTGCACATCTCTAATCCCTTTGGTTTAGTTTCCAGTCAAGGTTAGGCCTTATCATGGTCTTGAGACTGGGTGATAGCTTTCAGCTGCCACCACTGTCCTAATTCCATGCTTTGAGGAATGGGTCTCCTTTGAGGGGAACTTCCTTTAGCTAAAATATAAACAGCAGATAAATGCCGGCACCAGGGTACAGTACTTAATACAAAAGTTTGTTATTTAAACATACAAGAAAATCACAATACCTGGTGGTTGAAAAACCATAGCAAGACACTCCCAATTGGGTTTTGCCCAAAAGACTTTATCAAGGGAACTTCCTTTAGCTGCAGAGATTGACTCACAGTACCTCACGGTGTTATCCTGTTAGAGAGATAGAAAGTTATCCCTCTACAACAAATAAACATTTTCACCTGAATTCAAACTCCAGTTTAGCAAAACTGAGCAGTAGAGATGGAGGCTGAGGCAACTGACCTGCAGAGATTGCCTCCACATGTTTTTTTTTCTCTCCTGAGTGCTAAAGGCTACAATGTAGTGTATATAGCTAAACTGTAGCATTTACCCTAGCAGTGAGATTTCCACTGCGAACTGAGGTCGGATGATGGCTCTCTTATCTTACAATCCTGCCATTCCCCCTTCTTCTGGAAGTCATGTCTCTATGTGCTATCACTCATCACCAGCTTCACTTGTCAGTCATAATTCCGGTCAGTCTGTGTTCACATAGAATTCTTTTTTTTTTTTGATGACAGATAAGGACCTCTCGGCCCATCCAGTCTACCCATTTCTCCCTACCTGCACTATTATTGCAGACAGTGCTCAATCTACAACTGTTTCTCCCACCCCATTCTTTTCCACTGTGATTCCCTTGTGCTTATCGCATGCATTCTTGAACCCCACCACTGTTTTTGCCCTCACCACCTCCGCTGGAAGGCTGTTCCAGGAATCCACCACTCTTTCTGTGAAGAAGTACTCCCTCACATCTTCCCTGAATCTACCTCTACAGCTTCATTGCATGTCCCCTTTTTCCTGAGCACCTTTTCTTTTGAAAAATACTACCCTTCTCTACCTCATTTATTGCTGTGAGGTATTTAAAGATATCTATCATGTCCCTCTTCTCTGTTCCTGGGTGTACTTATTGAGTTCCTTTAGTCTCTCTTTGTAGGGATTTTGATGCAGACCCTGCACCATTTTAGTTGCTCTCCTCTAGACCACCTCCTATCGGTCTATATCCTTCTGGAGATGTGGTCTCCAGAGCTGGGCACAGTACTCTAGGTGAGGTCTTACCAGTGAGCTTTACAGTGGCAACACCATCACCCTCTTTCTGCTGATGATACACCTCCCTATACACCCCAGTAACCCACTAGCCCTGCCTACTGCCTTGTCACACTGCCTGGTCAACTTCAAGTCATTCAATATGATTACTCCCAGGCCTCTTTCCTGCTTGGTGAACATCAATACCACTCCCCCAATTTTGTACTCTGACTCACTTTTCTGTGCCCTAAGTGCATTATTTTGCACTTTTTTGAATTGAAACCCATCTGCCATACCCTTGACCACAGCTTTAGTTTTCTTGGGTCTCTGATCATTCTTTCCACACACACTCTTAGAGTGTCCACCCTATTGCAGATTTTGGTGTCATCCACAAAGTGACAGATCTTCCCTTCCAGCTCCTCTGCAATGTCACTTATAAAGACATTAGAGAGGACTAGTCCCAGCACTGATCCCTGAGGAACCCTGCTGGCCACCCTCCCTTCCTTGGAGTGAACTCTGTTTACCACCATCCTCTGTCGCCTATCCCTTAATCAATTTCTTATCCAGTTTACGCCTTTGGGCCTACCCCTAAGTTACTCCACCTGGTTAATAGTCTGCTGTGTAGAACAGTGTTGAAAGCCTTACTGAAATCCAGGCAGGCCACATCCACACACCACCTTGATCTAAATCTTTTGTTACCCAGTCTAAGAAATCTATCAGGTTCATTTGACATGACCCCCCTCCCCCATGAAACCATGCTGCCTCACATCTTGTAACCCACTGGATTCAAGATATTCCACAATCCTTTCTTTCAGCAGTGATTCCATTAATTTTCCCACCACCAATGTCAAGATGATTGGTCTATAATTGCCAGCCTCCTCCCTGCTACCACGTTTGTGTAGTGGGACTACATCCACCCTTCTCCAATCCTTCAGAACCACTCCTATTTCCAATGATCTGTTAAACAGAATCTAGACTAGTCATGTCCACTAAATACAATCATAGAATGCCTGGTATCAGAAAGATTATTCATAAGCACTGGTATTTACTGAAACAGGACAATGAACATATAAGAGATTTACAAAATCCACCTATAGTAGTTTCTAAGAAGGTCAGAAACATTAAGGATAGGGTTGTCTAATCCCAGTTAAGACTGCCAGTAGTCCCAGGAGAACAACTACTTTTGGGACCCCTTAGCTTAGGAATGCACCAGTGTGGCAGATGTGCAGTCTGCAACCATACTTCAAAAAAGCAAGTTTTTATAAACCCACATACAGGTGAACAACATAAAATAATTCAACATCTCACATGTGCATCAGAAGGTGTGGTATATGTTATTCAATATCCATGTGATTTACTATATGTGGGTCAGACAGGTCAAACATTACAAACTAGGATACTAGAACATAAAGGAGATATAAGGAATGGAGATATACTGTAAATTTTCCAGTCACAGCCCATTTTAACAGTAGTGGCCACAATGGTGCTTTACTTCACTTTTGGGTCCTAGAAAAGGTTACACCATGCTTGAGGTGTGGGAATTTCAGAGATAAACTACTTCAAATTGAGATGAGGTGGATTTTTAGACTACACACTTTTTGGAAAGAATTGTAGGTATGAATACTGAATTGGCAAGTGTGTTAAGAGGGGAAAATACATTAAAATAAAGATGATTAACATAAAGGAATTACCCATCAAGTCATCAAGTAATTGTTTGAAAAAATACTTGAACTGTACATAAGTTGGTATTAATTACAGTCTTTGAAATTCAGTTATGTGGGACCAGATGTGAAGCTGACTGTATATGGCGTGTAAATATAAATAATTAGACATATATGAAACAAGTAAAAAATTGTTGTATTGTACCTATAAGGTAGACATGGTATAGGCTTTATGTAATATAGTAATTATTTGTGCGTTTTGTATGCACTTTTTGATGTCAATACACCTGTTCCCAGAAGCCACCCACCTTTTCCCCTCCCCCGGGGGACTAAGAAGTTTTGTAATGGAATGAAAAATCTTAATTAATTAGTTTGAAATACAGAAAGTGTAGAGTGAAATTGTATGCTGACTTGAACCTTTATGTTACAGTACTTTTAAATGAAAAGAGTGTTTGTTTCATTTATGCTGCACTGTATTTGAGCTGTCCCAGACAAGCCTCTGCCAATTCCTTCAGTGGCAGAGTCTGTGAGCAGGCGCACTGTCTTCTCAGATGTGTGCATGCCAAGACATGCCAGCGTGATGTCATTATGCTCTCTGATGAGTACTTCTCTGGGACAGCTCGAGAGGGATTAGGCAACCAGCATTCCGCCATTACAGCTAAACACTGAATTAGTGGATGAAAGGCAATACTTCTAGTTCACTTCTGAAGGTAAAAACATTTATCTAACACAAAACTCAATAGGAAAACTGTTTAAGAAGTAAATTTCCGTCCCAGTTAATAGCAAAGTTGAAATGCTGATACTATTGTGTTTTACAGAGGGAGTCTTAATTCCCAGTGAAAGTTTTAGAACAAGAACATCACAGTATAGTCATGTTGAATACATGTTTATGCAGGTATGCTGGAATTGCTTTAAGTTATAAGCAGTAGATACCCTATTTAAGGGGACAGGAGAACACTAATTCAGTTCAGCACAATGAATGATGCTCAAGAAACTAATTTTTCTTTGTACATTTAGGCATGAAGTGAGGACATGAATATAACTTATAAAGATTATGATTTGAGTGAAAAATAGAAAAGTAGGGAGGCTGACTGAATACTTCTTGAGTGACTAAGAATTTTTTATTATTTCATGCATTAAGTGTATAAAGTGCTTTTGTAAAATAATCTAATAACATTTGTATTGTTTATAGATTATAATTCATTTGAACAAGAACATTTAAAATCCCCGTGAACAAGCTCCATGAACAGAGCAAAATGTAGGGGGAAAGAATAAAAAGAATATTGGAACTCACCAGCAAGTGTTTAGTGTTTCTGTGAAGGATTGCAAAGGACTTGCCCCCCCCCCCAAGTTGTGTTGTTATCAGAGATGCAGCTAGTATTTCCTTGAGTTTCCTTAATACCCTTGGATGTACCCCTTCTGGCCCAATTGGTTTGTCCATCTTCAGATTAGTGGGTCCATTCAGGACTCTCACCTCCAAAAAAGGACTAGTGTTCACCTCCCTCACTCCAAAGCTTTTGTTACTTTTTGTGGCCCTCCCATGGCCCTCCCCTTCTCCTTCCTCTGTGAACACTAAACAAAAATATTTGCTGAGGATGTGTGCCTTTTTCTGATCCCCCTCTGCATTGCCCCCCCTTCCTTTTTAACCTTACAATTCCACCCCTGGTCTTCCTCTTTTTCATTTACATATCTAAGAAATGTCTTGTCCCCTTTCATTACCTCCTGTGCTATTCTCTCTTCAGTTTGCACCTTTGCCCTCTTTACTGTTTTCCCTGCTTCCCTCTGATTCCCCTGATACATCTCCTAGCCTCCTCCCTCTGCATCCCCTTACACCTTTTGAATGCTACCCTTTTAGCTTTTACCCTTTTCAGCCAATTCTTTCAAGAACCATAGCAGTCTCTTTTTCCTCTTCCTTTTGCTCACTTGTTTGATGCAGAGGTTTGTTACCTTTACTATGCTACCTTTTATCTTCGCCCACTGTTCCTGTACACCACCCAGGCCACCTAGCCACCCCCAACACCAGGTCATCCCTGAGGCATTCACTTCATAAAATTTGTCCTCCTGAAGTCCAGGACCCTCACCCTTGTGTGGACTGATTCCACAGCCATCCTTATATATGACCATATCACACCAGTGATCACTGGTCCCCAAGTGGCCTCCCTCCTTGATGCCTTCAACACTATCCCTGTTAGTGAGTACCAGGTCCAGTATTGCCCCATCACAAGTGTGTTCACTCACTAGTTGCCTGAAGAACACCCCATCAGAGAGTCCAGGAGGTCCCTGCTTCTAGCTGAAGCTTCCATTGGGAGGCTCCAATCTACACTTGGCAGGTTGAAGTTTCCCACCAGCAGTACCAACCCCTTTTCTGCCATCATGTCAATGGCTTCCACCAGTGCCTTATCTAATTCCTCCTCATATACTGGAGGTCTGTAAATCACTCTAGTGTGAATAGTGGCTCCATTCCCCATCTCCAGGGTGACTCACAGTACCTCTGCCTTTCCTGTCTTCCTTGTATCTGCATCATTTTTATGCAATCCCTCACATAAAGCACCACATATCCTCCCTTCCTTCCCACCCAGTCCTTCTTGAACAGACTATAGCCTGGAATGGCCATGTCCCAGTCATGGTTGTCAGTGCACCATGACTCAGTAATGGCCACAATATTCATGTCGGTCTCTGCCATGATGGCCTCTAGGTTCAGAATAATTTTTTTCTAGACTTCTAGCATTCACATACAAGGCCTTCCAGATTTTTTCCACTCCGCTTGTTGCCACCCTTTTTTCTTGTTGCCCTCTGTCCTATCCCCTTTTCATTTTAATACTCCTGTTCCAGTTCCCCTTTATCTCTACCAGTCTGCTTCCTTTATTAATTTGTGCCCTGGGGATTCCTCTTCCCTTGGGTTTTACTTTCTCTTTACTTCAGCCTTTGGGGGAGGGGAGGCTTCTGCTTCCCTGATTCCTTCTGCCTCTACCTTGGCTAGTTTAAATGTTCATCAAAGAAACATTTAAACAATCCATTTAGGACTGTGGCGCACCACCCAGATGGTTGCAGGCCATCACCCCTGTATAGGCCCTTATCCTCCCATGTGGGTCCCCAGTCCCCAGTGTAGCTGAATCCTTCCTCTCTGCACCATTCCTTCAGTCATGAGTTGAAAGTTGAAGCTCCTGGTGCAGATACCCCTCTCCTGTCTCCTGTCATAGACAGGCAGCACCTCAATGAAAACCACTAAGTGAGCTGCCTGTCTCAGATCCCTTCCCAGTTCCCTAAACTCCCCAACTCCCCCTGCACTATTCCAGCCCTGTCCCTAACCAGGTCATTAGTCCCCAGGTGGGCAATGACATCCAACCCACCCGTTCTGCTACCCTAGTGATCCTCAGGATCCACTTCCCCATTCCTCTGGGCCCTGATGCTGGCTAGGCACCTAATCATCCTCTACCTCCTTTTCTATTCCCATATCTATCCCCTTTACCATCTGCTTTACAGTTCTTTTGGGCTTCTTTCTAAGGTACCTTAAGCCTAAAGGAACTTTTGTTCTCATGGCACCTGTAGAGATGGAACCCTCCTCAAGGGGGTTGCTTTGCCTTCACAGTACCTCAAAAGGGTATTACCTTCTTCAAAAGAGTTCCTTTGCCTACATAGTACCTCAACAGAGTGGTAGTTTCTTTTGGAAGAGATAAAATGTGAATGGCTGAAGTATCCACATGTAATAGTCAAACAACTCCCCATTCAATTACTTGCAGACTATTAACAATGTTTACAAGTATTACTCCTCACTTAGGTTGTGCATGACCTTTAAATTAAAAGGCTATTCCTGCAGTTTAATGGGCAGGAGCTACCAGCCACACCCCTTTCCATGAGGTATTTAAGCCAGGTATCCCATGATAAGAGTGCTGTGGAATGGGCACCTACAATAATGGTGACCCACTCTCCAGCACATTTCAGGGATGTCTATGGGAGGGTAGGGCGGCCAGATGGGGGGGTGGGTGACTATAGTGGCAGGATGTCGCTATACGTACTAGTGCAGGGGGTGTGGGAGTGGGCATGCACAGTGACGGATGTGAGGGTGGTGCTGCAGTGGGTTGCCGAGCTGACCCCGTGATGTGGTGGGTGGGTTGCTGGTGTCAGCCAGCAGGGTAATGGGTTTGGGTCCAGGCACTGGTGTGTTTTTGTTGTGCCCAGCCCAACCCTTTTTTTTTATGTTTTCACCCCCCCCCACATGCACCCCCCTTGGGTTGAGAATCCTTTAATAGGGTGGTGTGGGGCCCCCCAGAAAATATTAAAAAACTAAGTCCCCAGTGACCTTTTGCTGTGTGCCAGGGTGTCAGAGTGCCAAAATAAATTTTCAGCACTCTTGACTTCTGCATAATGGCGATCGCTTTTAGGCTTTTGTCATTATGACACAGAACCTTTAAGCCAGCTTCCTCCAGACTCATCTGGAAGAAGTGTTTCTGTAACCTGCCATCCTCCCCTCCTCTTACAGTAGTGCACCTTTCTTCTTGGGGCTCCTTTCTAAGGTAACTTCAGCCTAAATAAATTATGTTCCTGCAGCACTACTAGGGAGATTCCTCCTCAAGAGGGTTACTTTGCCTTCATGGCTCCCAGACAGGGTGGTAGTCCCTTATGTGACAGAGAGTATGAATGGTGAAAGTATCCATATGTAACAGCCAAGGAACTCAGTCATTCAATTATCTCCAGGCTATTAGCAATGTTGCACAAGCATTGCTCCTCACTTAAGTGTGTACGCCTATTGAACCTTGTGTACTGTCAACTTAGCTGGCTGAACCCCATCACCCATAGGGACTACCACTAGTATACACTCCCAAGCCCCCACATACCTTGCTCTCCTCTTCACTCTTGTTCCTACCTCCAAATCTTTATGACTGACTGAGAAAGCTTGCTGGATTGTACCTGGATTTGAAAGATATATCAAGCCTTCTCTTTATTAGGCCCAGCAGAGGGAAACAGACAGCCAGACCCATTCCACCAGCCCATACCCTGTCCAACTTTTCAAGAGTTTCTATTTGAACAGCTCAAATATCCATGTTAATGTTCTTATGCCTAAATTTACCATTTTAGCCACCTCACCAGTATATACTGATTTGCATGGAATACAGTACCAGCACCTACAGGTACCTTGCATTCAACTCACTATAGTGCATGAGTATTTAAAATGGCAGCCCTCGACACCTTAACTTCTGTATGACTACTTGTCCACCACTGCTACTATGACCTTTCCTGTACAGTTCATTATATAACCTAAGTACTACTTGTACCCTGCTGTTACGAGGTCCCCGAAAACTTGAGAAACAGTATTTTATGTCATGAATCCATCCTTACTATCAATTTGATGCAAGTTTCCAATAAATGAATTAACATCCTCACATTCCTGTATTTTGGTATGCGAAATTGCAATCCCTCACTCGAAAAAAATAAAACAATTAAATTATCCCATTAAAAACAGCTAAGCTACAATGAAGTTAGATCTACAAGGCCCTTAAGTTACTTGGTGTAAAGAAAAACTATGATAATTACAATTATCTCCCAAGGGATGTTCAATCAGGTTTCATGAGTTATTTGTCAGCCTTTTGGATGCACATCTATGCACCTTTTGAAAGGATACAATGTGGTTTAAAAGTTTATATAGTGTATCAGTGACTAAGTGGGGCCTCCCATATTGAACCTGATGGGCAATACACCCAATAACAGTCATACACTACAACAGAGTGCCACCAGCTCAGTTAACATTTAATTAACTGGTCCAGAAAAAGTTATCACACTTGGACACTAAGGATGATATACTTATTCAAGGCCTTGGAGACAAAAAGTTTCAACAAAAAACATGAAAAAGTATACAAGCAAGGTCGTACATTTTATCTTCACATTTAGCTAGGTGAAAAAGCATTATGTTAGTACAATGCTCCGATGGAAGCCATACAGTAAGTACTGTATAAGGGATAATCAACTGAACACAGTATTTAGACAAAAATGAATCAGTGTTTTTAGTATGATGGTTAAAGAGCCAGAAGTACTGTACTACCACAATATCTCACATGTAGTGAAACGTAAAGGGCCTCATTCATATAGACAAATATAAGTTGCATTGTATTGTTAATTCCTGATTATGATTTAAGAGGGGTGGACCTGAAGGACAAAGAATCCCTTCCATTTTAAATAATTTTGTTACATGGATGCAAACTCCTATAAATTGCATAGGGAGAGTAACTATAATAACCAGCCAGAACCAGCAATTGTTGAAACAAGGTTATTAGATAATAATTAAGGAAACCACAATGTGTATATTGAGTTCTATAAAGACTGCAAAACCATGTGGATTAGTTAATATTAATCAGACGTAAAAATTGTAAACAATGTTTATCATTCTTAAATAGACATTTCTGGAGTTCCATGAAGCAGATAAAAGGATGTTTTAGAACATGCATGTTCTGCTGAGAAGATAAATTATTTTTAGTATTATATGTTTTATCTCCTAATGGTATGTTTTATCTCATCTGAATATGAATGCAAGGCTAGACCTGTGGATCACTGGAGCAGTGGGTGACATTCACCATGGCTCCCACTGTGTTCTTCTTAAATGTGCATTACCGACGTGTCCTGTGGATTTCTTTGACTGCAGCAATGTGGCAAGTGACTTTCATCCAGGCCACTCTCCAGCCTTCCTCCTACCGTTGTGCCACACACTATGGCTTTGGTTGTCCCTGCTCTGGCAGTCGCTACACTAGTTGCCCTCATTGGAGGCATTACTGTGTGGTTCACCCAACAGCTCTTTCACTGTTCTCTATTGTTCCAGCATCCTGCCCTCTTCTGCCTTACTGGTACCATCCTTCTCATGGCCCAGGCACTCCTTCCTTGTGCACTGTTCCACTTACACTGCTTCTGGGTCCTTGGTTCTTCAGGTTCAGCAGCTCCCCTTCTGTTTCTATCCTAGCCAGCCTATTAATGCTCTCCTTCAATGGCCCTGCTGCCCAGTAGCTGTGGCACTTCCACTCATGTTGCTTTGCTTCTGCTTCATTCCTCACTTCAGAGTGGTACTAAAGGTGCCATTCTCATGCTCTTTTTTCTCTTTGCTGCTCTGCTCCTCCTTCACTGGCATTCTTCTACCTTCACACACTCCTGCTCCACTGCAGAAGCTTCTGCTGGAGCTGGTTCTCTTTTTCTCTATCTCTGCCTCAGCCCTGCCTACTGCAGAGCTTCAACTCAAAGCTGTTGCCATGGCGTGCTCTGCTACTGGTGTGTTTGGGGCTTACTCGCTCCATTACCCATGCTTCTACTATCATTCCTACTCTGCTGACACCCTTTCTATGGCAGTCATCTTCTCCACTGATTGCCCTTCATAGGCTTTACCTCCCTGCTTTGTATCACAACACACTGACCTAGACTCTGCTGTGGCCCTGCATAGCTCAAGGAATTCTTTTGAGCCTTTGCTCTACAACTTTTTAACTATGCCCACCAGTCTACCCAAACAGCCATCCAGTCCTCTTCTCAGTCCTCAAAATTAACCTTACCAGTCCCTTACCATACCTACCATTCCTACCTTACCAGCCATTGTCAGGTGAATGCCTCAAAAAATCAACAGCAAATGGGCACATGCCTGAATGACAATCAGACTATGCCCAGTTAACATCTATCTGATACATGCAAATGATGATGATCCAGGCATGCACCCCTTTCAAAGGCGCGCCGATGAGCTACTGCAGAGTATGTCCCTCTTGGGGCTGGTGCAGTCTGTCGGCATGCCTACTCATCAGGATGGCCACACATTGGACCTGGTGTTCTCACTGGGACTTAAGATCGTTGATCTTGATATTGACCGAGTAGCTTGGTCTGATCATTGCACGGTGAAGTTCACGTTCAGTGCTTCCGTCATAAATTCTTCCCCTTCTGAGATATTTCGCTGTCACCCGTTAAAAGATCTTACCCCTGATGGTTTTCTGGCGGCAGCTGATTTATCAAGGGTGGGTGATGCATGCGTCGGAGCCGTTGACGCCGGGGTAGACGCCTATAATAAGGTGTTATCCGGCGCCACTGACTCCCTCGCACCTGTCCGTGTACGACCCAGAACTTCATACCTGAGGTCGCCTTGGTATGATGGCGATCTCAGGGAGATGAAGAAGGTGGGTCAGAGATTAGAGCGTCGCTGGAGGAAATCCCATCTGGGGGCTGACAAACTGGTCCTGTGTGCGCATTATTGCGCATATCAGGAGGCAATCAACCAAAAGAAGGCAATATTTTTGTCTCAGGAGATTGCTGCTGGGAGAAGCCGACCAGCCTCACTCTTCCGGACTATTGATAGACTTCTTCATCCATCTTGTCTCCAGCCCGGAAGAGCTTCCTCAAATGAGGATTGTGAGGAATTTGTTCAGTTTTTCTCGGACAGGATGTCTGCGATCCAGTGAGAGGTTTCCTCAGCCAGTAATATCATTGCTGTCAGTAGTCGTCAGTTGTTTTCTGAGAGCACTCTCTCTCTGGTTGGGGAGAGTTTAGGCCAGTGGAGGATCGTGAGGTCATTGAGATAGTGGCCAATCTGAAGTATACCTTTTGTGAACTGGATCCCATGCCAACGCGCTTCTTGATGAGGTACATTGACGCTGTTGACCCAGTGTTTGCCCTGATATTCCGGTGTTCCTTGAGTCAGGTGTCTTTCCAGATGCCTTGAAGAATGGTGAGACCCTTTGCAAAAAGCTTCTCTGGACCCGGAGATTAGGGCAAATTACCGTCCTATCTCCAATCTTCCATTTCTGGGAAAGGTTGTAGAGAAGGTGGTATCACTTCAGTTGGGAGAACATCTCATGACCCACGAGTAATGTGATCCTTTCCAGTCAGCTTTTCGGGCCAGACATAGCACTGAAACTGCATTAGTTTGGGTGCAAAATGACCTTCTCAGGGCTAGAGATCGGGGTGACAAGACAATTCTTGTTCTCCTTGATCTCTCTTCAGCATTTTGATACTGTGGACCATTGTGTGTTGCTTTTCCACCTGAGGGAGTTATGCGGACTCACTGGTATTGTTATCAAATGGTTTGAGTTATTTCTTACTAACAGGAGGCAGCGGGTTGTGATGGGTAATTTCTCATCAGCACCCTGCCTCCTTTCATGTGGAGTCCCTCAGGGTTTGGTATTGGCCCCAATGTTGTTCGCAGTATACATGCTGCCCCTGGGGGGATCATTAGGAGGTATGGTTTGAGTTTTCATTGCTATGCCGATGATACTCAGCTATACCTATCCTTTGCCCCAGGAACATCAAATGCAGCGGATGTGCTGAATATCTGTCTGGCTGAGATAAATGACTGGATGTCTTCCAGCTGGCTGCGACTGAACCCCAATAAGACTGAGGTATTGGTAGTGGAGTCGAACAGAGCTCGTGATGGGATGGCCTCTGATTCTGCGACTGGCATTGTGCTAGGAGCTGTGTCATTGATGGCCTCCCCATGGGTGCGAAATCTTGGTGTGATCTTTGACAGGAACCTGTCCATGGAGGCCCAAATATCCTCCGTGGTTCGTTCCTGTTTTTTCCATCTTAGAAATATCGCCAGGATCAAGCCCCTTGTTCCGGCTCTGGACCTCCCTACCTTGGTACATGCCTTAGTTACCTCTAGGCTTGACTACTGTAATGCACCTCTATCTCAGGGTCTCTGGAACTTCTCTTCGCAGACTGCAGCTAGTGCAAAATGCTGCTGCCCAGCTTTTGAGCGGGCAGAGTAAGTTTTGTCATATTACTCCAGTACTGCGTGAATTGCACTGGCTGCCTGTCAGGTGGAGAGTTTTGTTCAAGGTGGGTTTTCTCACCTATAAGACCCTACATGGACAGGGCCCTGGTTACCTTTCTGATCTCCTGGTACCGCACACCTCTGTCCGAGATTTCCGCTCCTCTAGTGGGGGCCTCCTCAAAGTTCTGAGAGCAAGGTTAAAATCAGCAGGGGATCGATCGTTTGGAGTTGCTGCTCCAGCTTTCTGGAACTCATTGCCAGTCGAAGTGAGAGAGGCCCCCACTATAGAGGCCTTTAAGAGTCGTCTGAAGACTTTTTTATTCATGCAGGCATTTGGTGATTGAGCTTTTATGTATTTTATATTTGTATGATATTGTAATTGAAATGTATACAGTATGACATACTGTACAGTTTTTGTGCGGGGCCCAGAGCCTTCGGGATTGGGCGTCTTTTTAAATAAATTTGATTTGATTTGATTTGATTTCACTGCTTCTTAAAGACTCAGTACACACATACATAAAAAAAAAGGGCAGACTGGGTCTGCCAAGTGGTGAAGCAATCCTTTTCTACTGTCAAAGTCTATGTTTCTGTTTCTAGGTTACATGTTCACCTCCATGGCTTTGTAGTACAACAAACTAAGCTCCTCAGGGGATTGGCTTCTTATATCAAAGAGTCTTGCCATCAGAGAACAGCAACAGAGCTACCATGCCAGAAGCAGCTGTTTCAGTGTTCTCCTTTTCCTTGGGGTATGTCTATAACCCCATTGTTCCTTAGCACTACTTCATCATGCACTCCAGAGGGCAAGTCTCTAGTACCTTCTGGGAGTTGAAATCCTACTGAACAAATGGAGAACCTCACTTATATATTAGTACCACAGTAGTGTGCTACAGGTCCAACTTCATGCTTGGACTTTTAATAGTATTACATTAAGCCTGAAGGAATAGCAACTAAAATCTTGGCTCCTCAGAGATTCCTTCCATAACGGGGTGTCCTCTTCTACATGCTGAGGGTCTCAAAACTAGTTAGTTAATCTCATGTCAGCTAATAACATCCAGATGGGCTGTGTCTCAGATGGTGGCTCCCCTTTCCTCACTAGTCATTCAGTATCATGTTCTTCTCTCTTTCTTCTTAGTAGACGACTATGTCCTGAACATTTCTGGCTTTCCTTCCTAAGGCACATTTAGCCAAGGGACTTGCCAACCTGTGGCACCTCTAGGAGTGGAACCCTCATCAAGAGAGTTCCAGTACATCCAGTATCCCAAAAGGGTAGTAGTTCCGCTGGGAACAGCCGCATAAAACGGCACATAGTTATATGGAATCAAGTTACCTTACTAAAAGTACTGAGCTACCTACAGTTCTCAGCAACCTTATTCAATTCATTTGCACGAGCACTATACAGTACTATATTGCAAAAGCTTCCACTGTAACAATTAGAATCAACTGCAATAGTTACTCCATACCTAGTTTCCAGCTGAACCAGCAAATTGCAAGGCTATGCCTGGGGTTTGACGGGAAGCAGGTGACAGTCACCTCATCCCTTCGACGTGTGTTTCTTAAGCATGCATGCTCCAAGAATCCTTTTGATGCTCATTTCTGTGCTCCAATGCACCCAACTTCTGTAGCAACCTCTCTCTCTCTCTGTATTTCTCCCCATATGTACCTTATGCCAGGAGATTTGCAGTTCTGTGGCACTTATGGGGTGGAAACCTTCTCAAGATGGTTGAAGTGCCTCTAGTACCCCAGAAGGTTGGTAATTCATCTTGGAATTGTATAGGCTATGCCTGTGGTTCAATGGGCAGAGCAACAATGTCACTCCCCCATCAGGCCTTAAAAGGCAACTCTTCCTGGTATGTTCCAGGATTTGTTTCTTCTTTGCAGCCAGAAGCTCAGTCCTCTGTGCTGCCCTCCCAATTCCTCATTTCCGTTTGCATTTTTTCTAGCTCTGAAACACTGCTGTGATTCTGAACTTTCACAGGCTTTGAATATACTGTGGGAGCTTTTCACAGTAACTGCTGGGTACCCATGTTCTGGTTTCAATGGCAGGGGTTCCGGCCAAGTTCTGCCCTGCCTCTTCCTTGGTCCACATCTGTTTCTCCCAGTTCTCTCCTCTCTTTTCTCCCCTCCCTACTTACCTCCCATACTGTCTTCTGTCCTCCTTCATTTTCCTTGGGGCTTTGGCCACACCCTCCTCTTCATCTCATTTGGCTGCTCTTCCTTGTGTGCTCATCCTGCTTCTCTTCATATCGCCATCGCCCCACCCCACTGCCAGATCCTTCCTCTGTGGCTGTTCCTGGTACACCCCTGTCCAATGCTCCAGCTCGTCTTTTCCTGCTTCCTCCTACTCTTTGGTTTTGTCTTCCAACCCTCTGGCTCCTGCCCTACTTGCTGCTGCCACTGAAGCATTGCTCTATTTTTACCTGGATCTGAGTTTTTTGTATTGTGGGGTCTGGTACCAGAATCTCTGCCAGGTCCTTTGTTATTGGAACCCTGTTTTCTGGCTGATAACAGTCCTGCACTGGAGTTCTCCATTTCAGACTGCTGTACTTCTGCTCCCTTCACACTTCATTCTGCACAGATGTGGATGGGAGTGGGTACCTGAAAATGTTGCCAGTGCTGCTGCTTTTGGATGTATACTGCAGCACCCCTTTATCGCCTCTCATTCTCTGATCTCTGTGTTTCGTCCTGACCACCTGGCTCAAGGCTTGCCTATACCCTCCAGTTCTCCATTTTGTTTTGGGGTTTCATGCCCTATAGGCTTGCCATTGCTAGTCCAGTCTTCATTTTCTGCTGGTTCTGCCAGGGAATCCTAGGTATCGTTCATCACTACTTTTCTCAATCTCCTTACCTGCGTTCCAGACCCCTCAGAATGGATTCATTCGCTCCATGTCAACCTGCCACTGCTGTTATTGCCCTTTTAATACATTTCACTCTGTTACCCAGCCATATACTGTACCCTCTGATGGACACTGGTACCATCTATCTCAACCGTTCGCAATCGGTAGTCTATCCTTCCACTGGTTAGGGAGCTTGCAATGTCCCATTCATTCTCAACCCTCATCCCTCCTTTAACCCAATGCCTACCCACTCATAGTGGTTGGAGTTTCATTTCTGGCTGTGCCACCTTCTGCTGGAGTCAGTCCAGGTATCCCTCGGGCTACATGGTCAGCCATCATTTCCTCTCCCTTGCTGCTGGCATCATATCATTTTTTTTCCCCCTGCTCATGCTTCCTAGTGCTTTCTTTTTTGGGGGTGTTTCCCTATATTGTTATCACCATACCTATTTGTATCATCCTCTTACCCTAGTCCTATATGCTGGATCACTCGACTCGTATAGCCTTCACTTTGTGTCAAACCTCCATCATTACCGAGCCTCATCCTTCCTATACCCCTACTTGCCTTCTTACTAACCCTTAATCATATTGGCCTTCATGGCTTCTCTCCATCATCGTACATTTTCCATTTCCTATTTCACCTTAACCATGCCAGTCTTCTAGGCCTCATTTCATAATCATACATTGTCCATTTCATTCCTCACCTTAATCCGTTCAGGCCTTCAAAACTTCTCTCCATCATAGTACATCATCCATTTCATACCTCACCTTGACCATTCCAGCCTTCAAGGTTTCCCTCCATCATCTTACATCATCCATTTCATATTTTACCTCAATTGTACCTGCCTTATAGTCTTCATTTCATAATCATACATCGTCCATTTCATTCCTCACCTTAAACTGTTCAGGCCTTCAACGGCTTCACTCCATCATTGTACATCATCCATTTCATACCTCACCTTAACTACTCTGGCCTTCAAGGATTCATTTCATTATCATACATCATCCATTTCATTCCTCACCTTAATCCATTCAGCCTTCAAGACTTCCCTCCATCATTGTACGTTGTCCATTTCATATTTCATTTTAACCATACCAGCCTTCCAGGCTTCATTTCATCATCATACATCATCCATTTCATTCCTTGCCTTACACCATTCAGGCCTTCAAGGCTTCTCTCTATCATCGTACATTGTCCATTTCATATTTCATCTTAATGGTACCAACCTTCTTGGCCTCCATTCATAATCGTAAACCATCCATTTCATTCCTCACCCAAACCGTTCAGGCCTTCAAGGCTTTCATTCCACCATCATTTATTGTTCATGTGTTCCTGACCATTCTGTCCTCTGGCATTGACTTCTAATCTCATTGTAGACCGTGGGCTTCACCCAGTCATCCTCGTCTCTCCCCTTTGCATCCTTTGTTCCCATTTGGCAGTCTTTGCTGACATTCTAAGCTTCCTCCTGTCAGAGAATTTCATATATTTCTCTTGCTCCTCCACTCATCCATTCTGACTTCATAGCTAGACATCACCCACAGCCCTCATCAGCATTCCTGTCAGAAGGACAGGGTGAGAGCTTCATCTAATTTGGAATCTTTTCCTCTTCCCTCAATATTGACTCTAAATTGCAGTAGCTGAGCTGTCACTAACCAAAATGTCCTTCAGCCTGGAGGGAAGGTGACCTAGGCCTTGGATCCCCAGAGGTTTCCTGCTCAAAGGGGGTTTTGCCGATGGTCATAATATTAGACAGGGTTAGTGCTTTCATAGGTTCTGTAGTTAGGTTCTGCTGTTGGAGGGAATCGGATGGTGACCCTGTCTGTTCCCGCTCTCCTTAGGAAGTCTGTCCTTCTACATCTTGTCAGACTTCCTTTCATTCATCGTCCTCATCATATATTGTTCTTCTCCTGTCTTTCCCATCTATGTCTATCACCTTCATTTCTGGTCTCGATATATTTTGATTTCTCGTCTCTTTGATGCTCAACACCCCTTTGAGTATTCTTTTTGGGCTTCTTCCTAAGCTATCTTTAGTCAAGGGAATTATTTCCACAGCACCTATATGGGTGGAACCCTCCTCTAGGGTTCCTCACTGTCGTACCCCTATAGAGTGGTATATCCACAGATAGAGAGGTAAACAGCCACAATGTATCTAAGTCACACAAGCATACATCTTATCAAGTTGTGTAAGCACATTGAATTGTAAGGCTATGCCCGTGGTTCAATAGGTGGAGCAACAACATCACTCCCCCATCAGGCCTTAAAAAGCCATGGCTCCGGGCCTGTTCCAGGATTTGTTTCTTCATTGCCCCACCATCCTCCCCTCCTCCTCCAGTGGCACATCTCTCTTTTCATGGGCTTCTTCCTAAGCTACCCTTAGCCAAGGGAATCATTCCTGTGGCACCTATGGGGTGGAACCCTCCTCTAGGGTTCCTCACCATCATACCCCTATAGGGCGGTATATCCCATGTACAGAGAGGCGAAAGGCCACAATGTATCTAAGTCACACAAGCATACATCTTATCAAGTTGCATAAGCACATTGAACAGAGAATGTGAAAGACCACATAGAATCATCAAATCTAATCACCTTACTAACTGTACTGACCTACTCACAGTATTTAGGAACCATAACCATTTGAGTTGCACAACCCCTATACTACATTGCAAAAGAATTCACCATAACAAGTAAAGCAATTAACTACAGTAGTTGCTCCATACCTAGTTCCTGCTGAAGCAGTAAATATATATGTTTGTTCTGTATTGCAAGCAAGGGGGGGCTACACATTATCACAGGCCAGGTATGCATGAAAGGCATGCACCAGGCCTGCAGAGCTCTGTACCCCAGATTAAGCACATGGTGGCCTGCATTCATGAACACTAGCCACTGCCATGCACCTGTCTGTGGCCCCCCCAGCATGCAGGATCATGAAGACGTGATCGGAGGACACAGGCAGGCATCACATCAGATGCCCATCTTGGTCCTGTAGTGAATCACCTGCTCCACAAGGAGAAAGGATTGTGGGATGGCATGGGATCATACATTTTAAACATGATGGGTGAGTGACTGAATGTTGCACCCAGCCCTCCCTGTCTGCCCAGAGGGCTGGGGCATCATGATTGGGGGAGTTTTGTCCCACTGCAGCCAAAAGGTGTAATCTGGGGAGTGCACAATGAATATGGAATGGCTTCTGCTGCTGTATTTTGTGCCCCACTCACCCAGCACTCCATGCCTTCCAGAATGGCACAGACTGTGGGCAAACCCCCTGACACTCCCCTTGGCCATCTGTGTGCATAGTTGCATGAACGGCCAAGGGATCAAGTGCAGAAGTGGTGCAGCATTCTGTCTTTGGTTTGCATACACACCACAGATATGAGGCACAGAGGCAATTCTCTTGTTCATGTATAGACCCAAATGTTTCTCTCTCCATAAGCTATATATTCTGCAAATGCCTATGGAAATTGTATCTTGCAATATAATCCTCTTTTGTTTATTGTATTTTTCTCAAGCATTTACTGTACACATTCCCAGCCATAGCTGAAAAACAGGAAATGTTTCTTCTACCTCTTTTCCCAGTCAACAAATAAATAAATACATGTGGAAAAGGAGGGGTGTAGTATAAGTAGAGCAATAGGAACCTGGGGTCCTAATTTTGGAGGTCATATGTTCTTATTTATCACATTAAAATAAACTATTATGGGTTATTCAGACATGGTGGTTTGTAAGGAAGCATGTTCACCAGCAAATCAATGTTAGCTTATTTTTATGTCTCGGGTGGGATGTTACACATTTGCTCATGTTCATCTCTTATAAAATACAAAAGAAAAACCTTGCAGTCTGGATGATACAGTTTTAATGAGTGCAATTATAATAAGTAGTAATAGGTATTTTTTTCAGAGAGGAATGTACTTTCTCTTTATAAACCTTGGTTTGCATGTAAAATATGCTCCTAAAATGCAAATTGAATTTGGTATCTTGAGAAAACAGAAACTTTAAAATTCTACTTAATAGGAAGTTATTTCTTCTCATATTTGCCGAATTGCTTTTCTTTGAAGGATCGCTATTTTCTTGTTATAGTTTTTGCTGAAAAGGGAAATTGTTTCTCTTTGAAGGTAAAAGACCATTATTAGCAGTCAAGTAATCAAAGTGGCAATTAAAACTGAAACAGCATAATGAGTCTCTGTTTAGTTTTTCTCACCATTAAGAAAAGCTTTGTTTGCGCTTTCTTAAACCATATGCAAACTAAAGATTTTCCTCACTGGCATTGCCTTCTCAATCTGCATTACTTCAGTGCTTAGAACATGAGGAGGAATGCAGTATTCCTAAATAATGGCATGATTCATCGATAGGATTAGTTCCTACCAGATAATACAATTGTGATTGAAAACAACAGGCAATGCAAACTGAATCCCAAATAAGAGCCTTGGCATCCATATTTGCACAGAATACATAAAAAAAAATGCAGACTTTCTGTCGCATGAGGACTAGGAGCTATTCCATTAAATGCTGATTCACTAGAAAATATAGCATACTTTAGCAGTAAAGATTCATGCAGAATATGGTATGCAACTCTCAAAGTCATGTGTTGATGTTACTTACCACCAAGTTTTAAGTCTTAATAAGTCAAACAAATAAAGAAACAAACAAAATAATGAGTTTAGTATGCTGCAAAGAAGAATCTGACTGCTAAGACCACCCATTTGCATTTGATGGACTCTCATACATTTGCACCAAATCTTCAACAGTGGTTTTATGGCTGCAGTACTCACTGAACTATGGTCACTAGCAGCTGTTGTGCTTAAGTGATGGGTACAAATCAGTAATAAAAACTGTATCAGTGGGTTTTAAACTCCCAAAGTAGTCTTATCACTGATCACATTACTGGGTAGATTGTTACACCTTTTTGCCACTTTGGAAGCTCCCAGCAGCTAGTGGCCTATATTCAAAGAGCAGTTTCCACTTATCTCCACTGCACACATACAGCCTGTGTTAATTAATGGGGTAGTAACTCAGGGATTGAGAGGTACTGGGACCTCCATTTCAATGGTAAAACAGGATTTAATTCACAAGATCCTGCCAGGCCAGATTTCTAGTATTAGCGGAGTGATGGGTCCTGTGGTCTCAGTGCAAATGGCCCAGATCATTCTAAGCTAGGAATGTGGTCAGGAAATATGACAGATGGCGGTTGTATCAGACCTTCCTGTTTATGTATTTTTGGATAATGACTTTGACAATCAGGACAACACTGTGCGTGTCACTACCCATAGTAAGGCTAGGGAACCAGCTCCTGAGGACACAGAGTGGGCAATGCAGCTGCAAACAACTCCTCTCTCAGCAGAAAGGAAAGTGGTGACTGACAAACAAGGTGGGAGCAGCAGTTCTGAGCCACTGCATCTGTTCATGGTCTGGGGCAGTTCTGAGTTGGTCACTTACATGGGGGAGGAACACCCAGTTGTGTACCTAAACAGGAAGCTGCTTTCCAGAGATGGAGGCATACGTCATAAATGACAAAGTGTGTTTGTGTGTAGTCTGGGCTCTGCAGAAGCTGCAGCCAATTTTATGGAGGGCATTAACACTGGTCAATGATCACAATTCCCTCACATTGCTCCACAGGACCAGTGAGCTACATGTAAATTCAAAATTGTTAAGATGGGCCTGGTGCTGAAGTCCTATAACATGGACATTAAGCACCACAGTGGGTGACAGCATGGCAATGCAGATGGTTTGTCTAGGCAGTAACCAGTGGCTCAGTAAAGAAAGAGGGTCCCTAAAGAATTAAATAAATTGTTAAGCAAGAGGGAGAACTGGAGAATAGCAGGCAGAGTAAACTTGTTCACATGAAAAGCATCTTTGTTAAACAATGCCCTTTCATTCTACTGAAGGGATGGAAACAGAAACATAGAAGTTGACAGCAGATAAGGACCTCAAGGCCCATCTAGTCTGCCCATGGACAAGTAACAGATGTAACACCAAGGAATTGTTTTGATAATTTTATCTATGTTCTTCATGAAATATATAGTTGATGTAGGAGGTATGGAACAACTGCAATAACAACCTACTACCTGGCTTGCACAAGTAAGAAAGGTAATAGGGTTTCACTGTGCTGTCAGTTGGATTCTGCATAGGACTGAGGTGTAATTATTCCAGATACCAGAAATATAGAACTTTACCACCCTACTTACACAGCTCTAGAGATATTGTGAAGTTTTAATTTGCAAGCAAATTTCAGGCGAAGTTACCAATTTTGCCACGTACTGTGAAATTTGACATAATAAACTTTGCCTGGCAACTTAACATGTGAATTCATCTTTAGGGTGCAGTTGGGCAAAGTTTCTCAGAATGAGGCCACTCATAATCAAAGCCACAGTGCCTCAAGATTACCTGGAAGAGCTTCTGCAGATCATAAGGTACATCTCTAAACACTGAATTTGCTTCACTTTGGTTTTGCAGTGTGAGTTAGTCTGGAGGACAAAGGAGACTGATAACTTGCAGAGCCGCACAGAGATAAAAATCCTTATTTTTCAGCAGTTTAACAGTTTATTTTTTATTCTTTTCTCATTCTCATTCTCATTTAATTCTTTGACTATGAGTACTTTAGGAGGGGTGACCCAGTAGCCTTCCCCACAGTGTCTCAGCAGCCCCCAGTTATAAAGCAGCAGCAGCCCCCCAGGCCGCACCACCACTCCTTGACCCTGCTCCTCTACCTGCAATATTTGCCTCTATGCCCATCTGTGGTTGTGCCACTTCCTGAACCCCAACTGAAATAGAGGACCCTTTTGAGACCATCTGTCTCCTCCCCTTGGACAGCAGCATAAGTCACTATTCAGAAAGCCTGTCATGTTACCATCTGGACACAACTTCTGCCATCAGTGCATCCACAGCCATAGGGATGAAAGCACTGCTGACTATAACTGCCCTCCATGCCAAAAGACTTTTATAACTATAAGCTACTCTAAGAACTTTTTGACTGCTGGTTAGATATAGCACTGAGGCATCCAGAAAATCTACCCCTCTGGAGGATTTGTTTCAGTCTGTTCATAGTGTCCTTCCCACATTTCCAGCTCCATATATGACTAAATTATATCCACACTGGAAATAGATTAACAGAGAATTCCAGTACTTTGCATGGAAAAAGACGGAGTCTGTTCTTTACTCAGTACCAGCTAACCTTTACCTGGATCCCAAAACCACTCACCCCAAGCTTCCTTTAACAGGGAATAACACTGTTGTGGAGGAGTCAGAAAATCATTTACTTCTCCCTAATTATGGTGAGCAGTTCACATGATTCCTAGGAATGCTGATCATGGAATCATTCAACACTTGGTACCACTACTGGGAAGTTGATGTTGATGTAAAAAGTATCAGTTATCTAGACGTAACAACTACAGAAAGTAAATGGAAAGGTTAAGTAGTGGCTAAACAAGAAATGTTTATGTGGAGGAAGTCTTACATCTAGATTTCTAGGTGGTGCAACCATCATTTCTAGATGGTGGAACTCTCCTATTGTAATAGTATAGTGAAGAGAGGATAAAATTGAACACAGATCTTAAAAAAATGCACACGCTTGGGTTTCCCTTGACTATGAGCAAGGGCAGCTGTCTTTGCTAACGTTTGTGTGGTTCATCCATATTGGTGCGACAGTCATTTTGGTGACACCAGTATGAGTGCAGGTAATATGTCACTTAGCATTTCTGCACCAGGCATTGCCCTGTCATGGGATATAGTCATGTTTAGTGGGTGGCTTTGCCCCCTGTGCCCTCCACAACTAACTATAACCTACCATGGGACATGGGCCATGCCCTGGAGGGGGCAGAAATTGTGTCGGTGCAAAGAGCAGCATTACTGAAGGGGGGATCTAAAATCAAGATCACCCCTGTCATTGTCACCCTTATTGCAGTGCGCTAATTGTGGCAACAAAATTCAGAAGCCATTCTAATGTCATACTCATTTATACGTATCCTGTTTTCACCATCTCCCCCAGCACCCACCAGTGTTGATGTCATACAGATATGGCACACAAAACTCTGATCTCACCAACACCCACACCTCTGATGCCAACTACTTCTTTAATAGTACAACCATCCCAGCAGCTGCAGACAATGCCTCCCTTGAGGTATTATCAGTGTGATCTGAAAAATAAAAATTAAAAAACAGTTTACTGAGCTACAGATATAGTAGCTAATAAACCCGTCCCCAAAAATGTTATCTTTTATTTTTTTATTTTTTGGTTGTTACCAAGACAAGGGTTAACACATACTGGTAATTGAGTGTTTTGTGAGGTTATATTGAAAAGCTTCTGCAGTTCATATGGTACAAAGTACGACAGCTTCATTTTCAGTTTTGCATGGTAAGTCAGTCAGGGAAGAGAGCAAAAGCCTGACAGCTTTCATACAGATTTCTAAATTGAAACCTTATTTTTCACCACTTTCTCAGCAATTTTTTATTCTTTTCCATTGTCTATCAATTCATTATGTTCTTATTAGTAAATTAGTTCTCTTTTCTATTGTTTCTTTGTCACCCCTGAAAAAGGGACCCATGGTGTCAGTGGACCTTCCCGGTTGCCAAAATTCCATAAGTAAATAATTTTAAATTAAGATCCATTGGTGTTTTACTGTATAAGTATATTTTTTATATGATTAAGGAAAAGTATAATTTAATATGACCATGAAGGAAGGATGAGACTCTACCACTTCAACTTTGATGTGGTAGATGGGTTGGAGTTAATGCAAGTAGTTGTGTATTTCTTTAAATGATTATGGAACGTTATAAGTTATTTTAATGTGACTGAGGCTTTTAATGTGACTGTGACCATGTGTATGATGTGAGTATGGATGTGAGAACAGAGCATATGTTCCATTCAGGCACAGCTTCCCATATCACCATCTGCCTCCATTACCTGGTGGGACAGTAGAGGGGTGGTAGTAGGTGTTTTGGAGGACAATTTATGCACTGTAACAGTGTGCGAGTCGACACAAGTAAATTTATAATTATTGAAATGATTCCATAAAATTACATTCATGTCATAGTGATCATGACTTATAATTTTAAACCTAACAGTGACCATGATGGAAGGTGGATAGCCTCTGCCACCTCATATTAGATAAAATAGATGTGTTGGAGTCGATACAAGTAAATGTATATTTTTTAAATGATTCCATAAAATTATCTTAATGTAACCATAATTTTGAAGTTGTAACATGACCACAGATGTAATGGATGTGTTAGAGTTGATGCAAGTAATTGTATATTTTTTAATGATTATAAAAAATTGTAATTTATTTTAATGTGACTTTGTTTTTTTAACATGACCATGACTGTGACCATGTGTGGGACGGGAGCATGGATGTGAGCACAGAGCATGTATTTCATTAAGACACAGCTTCCCGTATCACCATCTGCTTCCATCACCTGCTCGGACAGTAGCGAGGTGGCAATAAATGTTTTGGGGAATGATTTATCCACTGCAACAGTGGGTCAGTTGATGCAAGTAAATGTATATTTCGCTAAATGATTCTGTGAAATCAAATGTATTTTAATGTGACTGCGACTTTAAAGTTTTAACATGACCATGCCTGTGAAGGAAGGCGGAAAGCCTCTGCCACCTCGTTTTAGATGCAGCAGATGCATTGGAGTCAACACAAGTAAATGCATCTTTTTTTTAAATGATTCTGGAAAATTCTAATTTATTTTAATGTGTCTTGTAATGTAACCATGACTTTGACCATGTGTATGATGTGAGTACAGTGCATGTGTTCCATTAAGGCACATCATCCCATAGTACCCTCTGCCTCCATTACCTGCTGGCACAGTAGAGGGGTAGCAATGGGTATTTTGGGGAATGATTCATGCACTGCAATAGAGGGTGAGTTGGCACAAGTAAATGCATATTTCTTTAAATTATTCTGTGAAATTAAATTTATTTTAACATGATTGTGACTTTTGAGTTTTAACGTGACTGTGAAGGAAGATGGAGAGCCTCTGCCACCTCACTAGATGCAATAGATGTGTTGGAGTCAATGCAAGTAAGTGTATATATTTTTTAAATGATTATGAAAAATTATAGTTTATTTTAATGTGACTGTGACTTTTAACATTACCGTGACTGTGACCATGTGTATGATGGGCACATGGACGTGACCTCAGAACATGTGTTACATTAAGGCGCAGCTTCCTTTATCACCATCTGCCTCCATTACCTGCTGGGACAGGCAACACAAGTAAATGCATATCTCTTTAAATGATTCTTTGAAATTAAATGTATTTTAATGTGACTATAACTTTTAAGTTTTGATGTGACCATGACTGCAAAGGAAGCTAGAGATCCTCTGCCATCTAATTTTAGACGCAATAGATGTGCTGGAGTAGGCACAAGTAAATGTATATTTTTTTCTAAATGATTATGGAAAATTATAATTTAGTTTAAAATGACCATTACTTCTAATGTGACTGTGACCATGAAGGAAGGAGGAGGCTCACAAATATATCAAGAACAATATTTCAAATATATATATAAACCCTTTAGCTCAGCCTTTGATACAATTTTGTGGCAAAGATTATGGGCAGAAATGAAAGACTGGGGTGTATCAATGCATTTAATACACATCATTAAAGAGCTATATATAGGTACCTGGGCACAGGTCAGGATGGGTTCCAGTGGATAGAGTTCATCAAGTTTCCCCACTAACAAAGGTGTTAGAAAGGGTTGTGTGCTTGCACCTCTGTTACTTTGTCTTTATATAAATAATCTTTTAATTCAACTTGAAAACTCACTAACAGATTCACCAAAAATATTAATAAACAACTGTGCTCCATCTGCATATGCGGACGACCTGGTACTCCTTTCTTTAACACAGTCAGTACTAACAAAAAACTGGAAATATTACATAATTATGCTAACAAACACAATTTTAAAATAAATGAGGAAAAGAGACAGGTTATGATTTTGGGTTCAAGAAATCAAACAAAAATCTGGCACATTAAACCAGTATAACTACTGTATCTTGGTCTCAAATTTACAACACATGGCACTTGGCAAAAGCATATTAATACAGTAAAAGTTAAATTAAAATAGACTGCTACCTTTTTAAACCTTTTCAATAAAAAAATTTGGTGGTAATACAATTAAGCCACTTATTTTGGCAGCAAAAGCAAAATATAACCCACAGGCCCTTTATAACACAGAGGTTTGGGATACCAATAAGTCTGATCTCTTGGAAGTTCCACTTACTAAGCTGCTACGATCCAGTCTAGATCTGGGGCAGTCTGTACCTGTGACATTGATAACTGCAGAACTAAAAATAATGAGTATTACTGCTTTTGCTTGTGCAAGAAAAAATAATTTCTGGATTAAATTGCTGTATTTAGATAAACAACGTATTCCACACATGTGTTTAAGGGGAAAATATTACTGTAAAAATAGTAAGTTGCCACAATCAAGTTGGCTAAAAAAATACTGAGCATCTAAAAGAAAATTACTTGGAATTCTTAGGAAATTATGTTGACAAAGGGATCACTATAAGTACCAAAAATATGTTACTCAAAAAATGTCTGAGAAATCTAATGCACAAGATCTAATGAGCAGAGCAAAGTTGCATCTCTTGCATTGGCTAGTACAGAATGATGTCTCCCATCAATATAGGCACTATCTAGATGTTCTGATGGATAGTAAGCAAAGGATGCTCATCGACTCTCTTCTAATCAAACTCTCACTCCCACGCACCACCCCAGTGTACATTGCAGGCTCCTACTGCACCCCCAGCACTTCCCAGACTGACATCCTAGACCACCTGGACATGTTAAAGACCTCAGCTTCTGGAGCTGATCTTCATGCCTTCAGCAATTTTAACTTCAACTGGCTAGCCAAAGAAAATGCCCAGCTCAAGATCAAAATCAAGGCATTAAACATCACCCATCTAATTGCGGACCCCACCCGGCTGAACAACAAAATGCATAATCACTCACTCCCGGACTGGGTCCTATCCTCCAACCCCCACAGGATCCTAAGAGCGGTCTTGCCCCCAGACTCTCTAAGTGACCACCACATGATCTACATGGTAAGGAAAGTGCACAGGCCCACTGCACCCCCCCCAAGATACTGCTCACAAGGTCATATAATTCCGAGACCTAGTATCGCTCTTCAAGACCTAGGACTAGTAGACTGGTCCTTCATCCCAGCAGCTCCATCTATTGACTCTGCATTCGAAACTTTCAAGGCCAGTTTCCTAAAAGTGTGGGACTCCCATGCCCCCCTGCGCACAAAATGGGTCAGAGGTGCCCATCTTCCCTGGATCACTGCTGATATCATCGGCCAATGCCACTCTAGGGACCACGCATGGAAAGCCCACAAGAAACTGGGCACCCAAGCAGCTCTCCAATGCTACCAAGCCCGCCCCAACTCCAGCACCAAACTCATTTGCCAGGCCAAAAAGAACTACTTCCTATCAGCCTTCAGTGCAAACCTTAACCACCCAACTAACTTTTGGAAATCATTCAAATCCCTCTTCTCCCCCCAGCCCAACAGCCTACACCGACACTGTCCATACAGGGAACTACCATCTCTGACCTCTGTGAGGTTGCCACCACTTTCAATAGCTACTTCACCAGCTGCACAGACTCTCTCCTATTGACACTCCAACACCCACCCACACTGAGCACCCCCCTGCACCAAGAGCACACTTGCCAGCCATCCAGCTTCTCCTTTCATATAGTATCCCTAGCTGAAGTACTCAAATTCCTATGAGCCCTGAACCCTAATAAAGGTTAATGCCCCTCTGCCCTGGACGCCAAGATGTTATACTTGTCTGCCCCTGCCATAGCCACTCCACTAGCTGACCTTTTCAACCTCTCCTTCTCACTAGCCAAACTACCAACTGAGTGGAAGCAGGCTATGGTCATTCCCCTCCCTAAAGGCGGGGACCCCTCCTCACCGGGTAACTATCACCCCATCTCCCTCCTACCAATCCTGGCCAAACTACAGGAATTTCTTGTCCTTGCCCAACTCTTTCCCTACCTAGACTCATCCTCCTTCTTCTCCCCATACCAATCCAGCTTCCACAATTGCATTCTACTGTCACTTTCTTACTAAGAATCATTGATGCCATACTCACCGATATGGACAATGGCCACATCACCTCGGCCATCTTTATTGACTTGGCCAAGGCATTCGACACCATTTCCCATACTCTGCTCCTATCTAAACTAAAAGCTGCCGGCCTTGCTGAACTGGCCTCCAGCTGGTTTCATGACTATCCGGTAGGTAGGCACCATTCTGTCAAAATCGCTTCCCACATCTCTAGCCCCCTACCAGTTACTACCAGCATCCCCCAAGGCTCAGTCTTGGGTCCACTGCTCTTCTCCATATTTTTAAATGATCTTCCATCAGTCTGCCTTCACTCATCCATCGATATGTATGCGGATGGCACAGTGCTGTATGCCACGGGCCCCTCCACAAGTGATGTGGCTAATCTACTACAGCTGGATTTCAATGCCATCCAGTACTGGCTCCGGTTGAACCAGCAGTTTCTAAACCCTAAGAAGACTGTTTTGCTAACTTTCAGCTCACAGCAAAGACTCTCCCACCAAGCCACATGCCCCCCCCTTCCAAACGCTGGATGGAATCCCCTTGGAAGCATGTACCACCTTCCGATACCTAGGTGTCTGGCTTGACCAGCACCTAGATTTCTCCACTCATATTGATTCCATCCACAAGAAACTACTCCCCAAACTCAACACCCTATATCAGAATAAAGGATGCCTCCACCCTCCAGCCCGGAAGGCTATTGTCTAAATGATGATCCTCCCAATACTCTATTATGGCGATGTAGTCTACAGCACTGCTCCCTTCTCCTCCCCCCTAACCAGCTTGGACACTCTTTTTCACTCCTTCTGTCACTTTATCCTGGACTGCCTGCAATCAACCCACCACTGTGCCTTATACAGCTCCTTAGCCCTGCCATCCCTTCAAGACCCCAGACTGACCCACTGCGCTAGGACCACAGCCAAATTCTAGTCCCAGTACTTTCCTCCCTACCTGGCCTCTGTCCTCTCACCACAACCTCCACCAGCCTACTCTCTCAGAAGCGTGAACCACAGGCTCCTCCACGTCCCTTTCATGCGCACAACCAAAGGCCAAGCCACCCTCAAATACTGTATCCCATGCTCTGGAACACCTTGCCTGCCACTATTAGACACTCAACTAACCCCCATCACCTCAACCTCCTCCTCCTCAACACACACTTCTCCACCAGCTGCTCTTGTTTTAGCTAGTTCCTCTTCTGTATCTACCCCCATGGATCCTACTTAACTACCATTGTGTGGCCTCAGACGGTATCCTGTGTAAATGTATCCAAGTGTATTTCCTCACCTCCTTTGTACCCTACCTGCCTGTTGTCTGTAATGTCCAGGCCTGCAGCCATATGTGAAGTAAAACTATTGTAAACTGTGTTGTATTACTTATCGGGACTTGTCCCCCAGGACGCATCTAGAATCGAGCAACCACTGCTCAGTATGCCCTCCTGGTTAAACTCATAAATTAATAAATAAATACATAAATAAATGTTATATGCCAACTACCATATGGAACTACTTCCTAGTAAAGTGATAAGTGCCAGGTACAGCAGGGCTGCTGATACTCAGACCTGTTATTGTGCTTGCAACAAACATGAAATGGATGAAATGGAAAACTTAAAGCATGTTTTAATTTTTTTGGCTGTAAATAGTATGCCAGGCCTAGATTAAAGTGGCTGTACCCACTCTGGAGCACTATACAATCAAATGATGAAGACCTATTGTTAAAAATATTATTTACTGCCAATGACAAACTAGTCTTTAAATTTTAGCTTACTATTTGGAGGCTATTAATAGAATTCGTATGAAATTACAAACATAGGCAACAATAGAATATGTTGTATAGTATGACTGTATATATAAGGGGTACCCTAAACAAATCTAATTCAATATTGCACATAGTAATATACTGAAATTATATGTAATAAGTCAATGAAGAATACAGAACTGACAATAATCTGTTAATGCACTGTTACTTGAATAATCTTATTATTTAATATGTATTTTACATCTATGTTTTTAACATTGTAAATGCTTTTAACATTTCAAATGTATTTATGAATGTTATTTATATCTGGATAGTTCATTGTAATGGTCCTGTGATGAACAATAAACTTATTTACTGTTACTGTTATATAAACCCTATAAGAGTGTTCTGCACCCTAACTGAACTAGATGTTTATCTTAAACACACAAACTATGCTACAGAAATAAAATGAAAAATTTCAGAGTGCAGACTTCTAGAGAGGGATCAAGAAGACACACACGACTGGGGTACTTATAGGGAAGTTACTGTAAGTATTACAGTAAAACTGTAACCTCAATAACTGAACAAAATAACTACAATCAATTTAGTAACGCTAGAATGACAACAATAATTCTCTAAAACACATAAAACTGTTCTACAGAAATAAAATAACAAATCACAGAAACCAGAAAAAATAATTAAGAAGAAATCCTGAGTGCAACAACATTAGTGCTCAAAGACAGGGATGCCTTGCTTGCTGCTAGCTGAAACAGCCCCTGTCCCCCAAACAGCACTGCTTTACTACACAAAACAAAACTCACTACTTTAAAGTAAATAAATCTGAAAAACTACCAAAACAAATTGATAATCCAGTGGCACATGACACTCCAGACACTTTTAGGAGTGACTTTGTTCAATATATTCAATTTTTAAAGTGCCTTTAAAAGGTTTTTGGCACAGGACTTTGGGGACAGAATTAACTCCAGCTCTTTCCCTATAACACTACACTGAATTCAGCCTATTCATGACATACTTCTAATTTCAGTAACATGTGATCACAAATCCCATGGTACTTTGCAAACTTTGCCTGTGGCCCCAGCTTCGCCGAAGTCACTAAATTTGCCATTTGAAAAGTTAGAACTATATTGCAAATTGGAACTACACAGGGCAGATTCAATTCACAAATTGTAGTGAATTTGAAAACTAATCCAGATAGAAAAGTTAACCAACTTTGCATACCTCTACTTAGAAGATGCTGAGTTAGGATCTGTTTGACCCAAATGTAGTATTTCTTGAGTTTTTGAGGTTTGTTCACAATCTTAACATTATCCTAACACTGTTTTTGACTTTTCTTATTTTTAAAAATAAATTTTTAAAATAAATAAATTTCCCTCACCATCTGACAAAGAAAGTCCATGGGGCCCAATGATACCCCCTCACTTTGCCCCAAGGAATGTCTCTGGCATCTACTGTTACCCCCTTCCTCAGCAAGTCTGACTGTGGACAGTCTGCCAGTATCCCCATACTCTCACCTAATCTGTTTAATTACATTTTTCCTTCAGAACACTGTGGACCCTACTATTGAGAGAACATCCCCCCAAAACTACCACTTTGTTTTTTTCTATCGGACTGGCTACCTGCCTTGCTCCCAAGGGGACAGTGAAAACCCCTTTTTTATTATTTTCCTCTCAGAAGGATTTCACACCCTGCTTCTGAGGGGTCAGTAAACTCTTTTTTGTTAACTTATTTTCTCTCAGGATCATTGCCAGCCCTGCTTCTGAGGGAATAAAATACATTTTTATTAAATGTTGTTCCCTTGGGAGGGCTGCCTGGTCAGAAGGAGATCAAGGAAACCATTTCTTTATTTAATTATTTTCCACCCAGAATGCTACTTGCCCTCTTCCTAAGGGGCAGATAACTTCTTTTTATGTTTGTTTGTGCCCACAGCACACAAGAAACATTTTGAGGTGAGTAGAACATTGCAGAGGTGTGGCAGCATTTGGCCAATCTATCGAATGCTTTCAGGGATGCTTCCCTCGGCCACCAATCAACAGGGAAGCTGCTGATGATGGCAGTTTCAGAGCGAGCCCTGGACTTGAAAGAAATCTGCCACTCCAATCAAGGACAGTTTTGTCATTGCAGTGGCAGATCTCCCTTCTCCCTTCCCAGCAACCTGGCACATTCCAGCCATGCACATTGCTGGACTTACGAGTAACTCATTTGCTCAGTGCGCCTTTCTCAGTGAAATAAATAAATGAGCCCACTGTGGCTTTGCATAATTGACGGCTCCTGCCATCAACCACACACTCCCCCAAAGCCGACATCAGGGTGCAAAATCCCCATGTCACCATACCCCCCCAAGCCTAAACATATTTTTTGCCAACAACAGGGTGCCCAATCTCCATGTTGGCATTCCCTCCAACTATTGTGGTACACAGGAAGTCCACCCCAGTGTGCCAAAGTAATTATCTTTTTCCGACACCAGGATGCCCACTTCTGATGTCTGATATACCCCCACATGCCCCCCTTTTTTCAGCTGACCTTGGGGTGCCCAATCCCTGGGTTGGCATTGATCCCCCTCCACTAGTCTGGCATACTGGTAGCCCTCCCCCATGTGCCACAATTTATTTTTCATAGTATTTCACCTGTAAAAAAGACAACTGTCCCTGCTGTCTTTTTTTTTTAAATGTACAGAAGAAGAAAACTGACCCTCAACGTCCTTCTCTATCCCGACCCTCCCTCTGCGCACCCCACTTCCCAGCACCCCTCTCAGCCATACTTACCTCTGGAGGTCCAGCGCTGCGATCTTCTGTGGACTGGAAACATGTCTGCAC
This sequence comes from Neoceratodus forsteri, assembly GCA_016271365.2. NCBI lineage: Eukaryota > Metazoa > Chordata > Ceratodontiformes > Ceratodontidae > Neoceratodus > Neoceratodus forsteri. The sequence continues at coordinate 650,769,906 of CM028136.1, read as the reverse complement.
TCTTCAAAAGTTGACTGCAAACTGAAAAAAAGCATGGTAAGCTCTATAATGGCAATCAATGGGGAGTTTCAACTTAGGTTGATATCTCAGCCATTTTGGGGAGTTTTGGTCCCAAATTTTCAACATAGGGTTCTTGGGACACCACCTCATGAAGACTGGCACTGTTATTTTGTTTCTCAGTTCTGAAAGGTGATTTTGCGGTCACTGCACATAATCACCTTTTGGGACCAATTAACAAAATGACAGTACCACTGTTCATGAGGTGGGTTCCCAAAAAGCCCATGTTGCAAGTTTGGTTAAAAAAATAAACAAAATGACTGTGTTACAAGTGTGCATTGCACAGTTTGAATACAAGCTCATAACTTCACAATTTTTAATATTTTCACTCCAAATTTCCAACATTGCTATTTTTTTCACACCTCCTTATGAACAATACAACTGTCATTTTTTGCATCCTGACTAAAACGTGTTTTCGCACCTGTGGCACAGAATACAAACATGAAATTTGCCAGCAGATAAAGGCCTAGAGGTCTATCAAGTCTGCTCGAATGTGCAGCTAGCACCCCTTAATCTGCAGCTGACCTCCCTTCCACCCTTCCCCTTCATTAACCCTCCCCCTTGTCCTGTCCCATCCTCATTTGAAGCAGTCCACTGTTCTACTGCATACCACTTCAGCAGGTAACGCATTCCACCCAGCCACCACCCTTTCTGTAAAAAAGTGTCTCCTCATCTCCCTCCTGAGCCTTCCTTGCTCCAGTCTCATATCATGGTCCCTGGTGGCCCTCCCTTCCCTTACTTTGAACAGCCCCTCTGTACCCGTCTTGTTTATTCCTTTCATGTATTTAAAGGTTTCAATCATGTCACCCCTGTCTCTCCTCTCCTCCAGTGAGTACATGTTCAACTCCTTCAACCTCCTCTCGTATGATAGGTCCCCCAGCACCTTGATCATCTTTGTCGCTCTGCGCTGCACCCCCTCCAGTAACTTAATGTCCCTCTTCAGATACAAACATCAGTACTGAATGCAGTACTCCAGGTGTGCTCTAACTAATGACCTATACAGTGGCAGAATCACCTCCTCCCTCCTCGAGGATATACCCCTTGCAATACAACACAGCATTTTGTTGGCCTTTGCAGCTGCCTTCCTACATTGTGCTGAGTAGTTCATTGACCCTGTAATGAGCACACCCAGATCCTTCTCCTCCTCTGTCTGGGCTAGCTGCACTCCCCTAGCTGGTAACTCCTCCTTGGGTTCTTCATCCCAAAATGCAGCACCTTGCACTTTTTGGCATTAAAGCCCAGTTGCCAGGTGTCTGACCAGGTTTCAAGCTTTGCCAGATCATCCTGCAACCCCTGCCATCCCCCTAGGTCATCCACCACCGCACCTACCTTGGTATCATCAGCAAACAGACTGATCTTGCTCTTGATGTCCCGTGATATGTCTGCAATGAATATCCCAAACAACACTGGTCCCAACACCGAGCCCTATGGAACACCACTCATCACTGCCCTTCGGTGTGAGAGCTCCCCACCCACCACCACCCTCTGTTACCTTCCCTGCAGCCAGTTTCCTACCCATCTCACCAGCTTTGCACCCACCCCTGTGCCTACTAACTTCCTTCCCAGCCTTCCATGTGGCACTGAGTCGAATGCCTTACTAAAGTCCAGATACAGGACATCCACTGCATGGCCCCTGTCCAGTTGCCTAGTTACCCAGTCATAGAACTCCACCAGGTTGGTTTGTCAGGATCTGCCATGTGGAAGCCATGCTGTCTGCTGTCCTGTAGTCCTTTGGCCTCTAGGAGGGCCACCGGCCTCTCCTTCAGGATAGTCTCCATTAGCTTACCCACGATGGATGTGAGGCTCACTGGTCTGTAGTTTCCCGGTTCATCCTTGGGGTCACTCTTGTGGAGGGGCACCACATGAGCGATCCTCCAGTCCTGAGGAACACACCCCAAATGAAGTGAGGCATTAAATAGGTCTGCCAAATGAATGGCGCAGTTGCTGTGTGAAATCAATATTTGGGACAGATTAATGAAATCACAGTGCCACTGTTCACGAGGGGAGGTCTCAAAAATGTTGAAAATTTGGAGAAAAAATTCCAAAAAATGACTGCGTTACGAGCATGCGTTATGCAGTTTCTACCCCTGCTCGTAACTCCTCCACTTTTTTATATTTTCACTCAAGATTTTCAACATTGCCGTTTTTTCACACCTCCTCATGAACAGTACAGATGTCATTTTTCACAGACTGCCCAAAATGTCTTTTCACACCTGTTGCACCAAATGGTGCATTCGCTGTGCAAAATCACATTTCGGGATTCAGTAAAGAAACAATAGTGCCACTGTTCATGAGGTGGGGTCCCAAAAAGTCCAAGTTGAAAATTTGGAGTGAGAATACCAACAAACACCCGGGGTGTTAGGGTTTTCAACTGTAACACTCCACCCTGTACAGACTGACAGGTGTTGGGTGTGTAGCATGGGGCCATTGGCCAGAACGCTCATGCAATTCTGCCCCCACCCCAACCCTTCAGCATCTGACAGGCATTGAGGTATGCCTTGGGGTCTTCAGCCCTTACATTCACCCCAGTCTTCCATACTGTACCCATCTTAGCTTATTTCCTTATGGAATGGGGTGAGCGTAAGGGCCGATGATCATAAGGCACACCGTGACACCTGTCAGTGTCTGCAGGGTGGGGTGAGATGGAATGATGTGAGTGTTATGGCCGACTACCCAAAGGCATACCCCAGCACCTGTCAGTCTCTGTAGGGTGGGAATGGGGGTTGGTTTTAGTTCATTACTTCACTGCCATTCCTATTATGCATCTCTCTAACTCATGCAGTACAAATGCCAATACCAGCAAGCAAACATTCATCATTGACAAATGCTTGTTTATAGTTCTTTTCCCCTCAGGAGCACTGCCTACTCTGGTTCTAAGGGGGAACAACACTTTTTTTCACTTTTGCCATCTCTGGACTCCTGCCTGCTATGTCACTGGAGAGACCCCAGGATCATTAATCTTTTCCCCCACTGGAATTCTATCTGCCCTGCTCTCAATGGGACACACAAGGAAACCTGTTTAGCTTAAGTATTGTCCCCCTGCCTTCTCCTGGGGGGGGATCCACCCACTCAGCACAGACAGCAGTCAGCTAACACAGTCTTTTCTTCACCATGCCCAATTACCATCAGTAAACTATAACAAAACAGCAATATTGGCAAAGAGAAAAAATCCAAAATAATGAAGCACAAAATGCACATATGAGACATAAGGTTTTTTTTTCAGAAGAATTTTATTTTGGGGGGAGGTATCATAACTTTTGTATTTTAAGACATTTTTGGCACAAACTTGGGAGTAGTAAAAGTTCATATATCTCATCAAATGTTTAATTTCAGCCAGTTGGCATGCACACATCATTTGACAGGTGGGCATGGCCTAAAATGGACCAATCAGAATCGTCCCTGTCTTGCACCAATAGTCCATCCTCAAATGTCAGAAGTCCCGCCTCCAGCCCCAGAAGTCATGCGTACTTCAAGCTGGAATAACGCAGCACCACCCATTTCCATGCTGTATGTCCTTCCTCCTCCTCCATCCACCACCCCTTGAACTCCTGCCATGCCATTCTAGCTCAAATCTAAGTCCCTCCTCCTCCTCCTCCTCCTCCTCCATCCCCTGCCGATCAAACCCCTGCCATGCCATCCTAGCTCAAACCTGAGTCCCCTCCTCCTCCATCCCTGCCCCTCGAACCCCTGTCCCACCATCCTAGCTTGAACCTAAATCCCCCTCCTCCTCCATCCTCGCCCATTGAACCACTGCCATGCCATCCTAGCTTGGAGCAGAGACCCTGTCCCTCAAAGTCCTGCCACAACATCCTGGCATGAACCCAAGTCTCCCCTTCTCCTCCACACTGCCCCTCAAACCTCTGTTACACCATCCTAGCTTGAACTCATGTCCCTCCTCCCTTTGCACCACCACGTACCTTGCACCCATGCCTCCCTCCTTCATTCCCCCTCCCCCAAGGCTGTTGGGGCCATGTGGTTTTTATTTATTCACCCCCTGTCTGACTGGAGGTATAAGTGCAGGGGGTGTAAGTGCTTTTGACTTGGGGGCATTCCTGGAATGTAGTATTTAGGAGGCTACATCACCATGTGGACACTTTGAATCTCAGAGATCTATTTGGAGGCTATGGTTCAACCCCACAGAGGGAAAGCCATCTGATTGTGTAAGCACCCCTTTCTGTTTTAAAAAAATGTTGCCCCGTGTTTATACATATACAGCCATAATCTACCCAGGACCTGCTTGTAAATGCATTCATCAACAGACCAAGACAATACTTTAAACTATTTAGTGTGTGTGTGTGTGCGCGCGCGCGCACGCATGTGTCTGTGTCTGTCTGTCTCAGAACTTCAGGATATAAAGAGAGTTCTCTATTTTACAGGGATCGGGAGCAATTTACAAGAACATTGTTCTCATAGACTTTCATGGGTTCTACTTCTAGTGGAACACAGGAATGATTCTGATTGGTCCAATTTAGGCCACGCCCCACATGTCAAATGATGTGATGCATGCCAATTGTCTGAAATTTAACATTTTACGAGATACAGTATATGAACTTATATTACTTTTAGGCCATGTCTTAGTTAGCCCTGCCCCATCACATCCACTTAAGTGATCAGTCATAAATCCACCAAAATGTTTTTTCTCAGTGGTTGCCACTGAATTCACAATTGGGGGTGGGGATTTATGATTAATCAATTATGTGGTAATAAGGGGGGCATCCTTACTAAGACAAGACTAAGATTTGGGCTACAAATGTCATACTATACTGTACAAAATTTATGAAGTCCACAAAAATATGCTTGTGAAAATAATTTCTGCAAGTCCAACAAACCACATATTATGTAATATATGGACTTAGTTTTTTATTAAGAGGAAAAAGTTTTGGGGTACATATGTTTTGTATTTTAAGACATTTTAGATTCAAACAGGGGTCATGTCTTAATTAGGATCCCCTTTACCGTCACAAAAGTGTTCAATTGTAAATTCTCCTTAATGTGTTTTTGGGGTTACTGATGGAAAAAAATTCAGGGGGGACTTCTGACTGGCCACTCCTACAGTCATGATGAGGAGTGGGGTATAAACCAAATCTACACCAAAATGTCCTAAAAACAAATGTCAGAAGCCCCCAAACATTTTCTTGTGAAAAAAAAACAATGTCTGTATATAGGTACTGGGTCAAAATAGTGCATCACAAAGAGCACTACAGGAACCATGTTGTGTGAAGCACAAAAGGATTTACAGCGACATGGGTAGAATAGCAATGGGGAATTACCGCTACCCCTGTCACTCTGCACTTCATCTGAAAAGGGTCAACAAGCTGTGTGCTGGGGTGCCTGGCCGAGCTGCTCCCATGGTGGAGTGGCTAGGGCACTATCATATGGTGAAGCAGAAGACTTGGTACCATGGTTTGGGTCCAGCTAGATCTCCTGCTGAAACTTTTATTTAAAAAAAGAGGACTTTTATCCCCTCCTGATTTTCTCCCCATCCCTGAAGTCCATGACCCTATGCAGTTGATTATTTTAAGTCTGGTGGGTATGGGGGGGCATAGCCCCTCATGTCTGCAAATGCAGGAGGGTGGAGCCCCCCTGCAAAAACAAAGAAGTCCCATTGTATTCAATGGGGCTGAGCCTTTTCTTTTGGGTCACTGTTGTAGCCAAAGTTTTTTGGGATGCCACTGTTTTTCTTGAGGCATTTATTGCCCACAGTTATTGTTTGTGGTGACATGACCCTGTGCCCATAATATGTACTATATTGGATCATTTGGAAAAGTTTTACACACCCACACTCAGGCAAAATCTTTGATACTGGACAATTTATAAACTGTGATAGTACACATGTAGTTTATGCATTAAAACTTTGCAGCCAGCCAGGATGCAACACAGTAACTTGCAGTAAATCACATGTCACAAAATACTGCATAACAAAAATGATTCATTGTTATTGATTTACATTGTTCCCTGCAACATACTACAACATTTTTGAGTAATACTGCAAGGTACTGCATTGCATCCTAGCTAGTGACACTCTATGTCCATGTGAAAAATATTATGTGGGTCAAACAAAAAAGAGCATTCAAGAAAAGAGTTTGGGGGGGGCTCTACCACGCCGGTTCAACATCCTTTATGTCGACCTGTATCTTGTCAACAGGAATCATATTGACCACAAGTTGCAGTCTACATGATTCCTGTGTGACTCCCAGTCCTGTTTTTTTCATCTGAGGAAATTGATCCCCAAACCTCCCATGTGGGGGGCTCTGCCCCCTGTCCCCCATCTTAAGGATTTTCAAATCCAGTCAGAGTTGATTCAAGGTGGGGGTGCAAGACTGGGAGACAGCATGCCCCTGTCTTGGGCACATCAACACAGTGACCTGTCTGCAAAGTGTCAATTTTGCTGACAGGTGTGTATTTCGCTGTGTTGGTGTCACCGTAAGTGTGGCATACCAGTTGGGGGACAAAACCTTACATTTTCTTGGCCTGCAAAGACATGCTAAACTAAGGCTTGCTTTTTGGTGCATTCTAGGAGCATGAAGAAGTTAAGTAACTTGCTTATGGTCACACAGTATGCAAGTGATAACTGTGAGATGCAAACCCAGTTCTCCAGATTTGTAGCTCTGTGCTCTGAACCACTATGTTATACAGCCTCCCCTGTAAAATTATAACAGGGATCAGAACAAATAACTCACAATATTCAATAGCAGGACAGTTTTGTGAATGCCACAGAGAGGAAGTACAATTGTTTGAGATATGTGAGAACTGAAAAAAGTACATCATCGAAGAGGTGTCAACATAGTTCAGAAGCTTGCAAAGTTGGAGTGGTTCTGGATTATGATGTGGAATTCAATGCATCCAAAATACCTGAATAAAGACATTTAATTTAAAGCTTCTTTATAAAGGTAAGAGGATGGGACTTCACTTTTGAACCCCTGCCAAACAACCCCAATAGGTTCAAAGCACTGGGGTACTTGTTTTTGTCAACCCCTTGTCCTCTGTAATAGATATTTGTATTTGCACTTTGTAATCATTTTTAGTTTTCTGTAGTTTGTTTATTTAGTTGTTTTTTATGTAACAGTTGGTGATCAGGAATGACACACTGAGCCGAGTCTCATTTCTAGATGCGAACAGGAGGAAGGGGTTTCAAAAAGTGCAGCAAGCATAACTCAGCACAAACTTGGCATTGAGTAAAAGTGTAGACTCAGTACAATAAATGAATCTACATAGGCACATATCTTGGAACAAAATTATAGTGTGGCCATACGACAGGAATGTCCTGCCTATGCAAGTGCAAAATAAAGCCACAGATAGTAACAAAGTCAAGCACAACAGTATACTAGAGACCTGTCAGGTAGAGGACTGCCTACCCCCTGTACCACTTGTGCCACTAAGGAAGGCCACCTGTGGGAAGCAAGTAAAAGTGGGGTGGGGGGAGGAGTTACAACTGGTACCAGAAAGAGATGAAGCACTTCTACCTTGCACTCCAGAGACAGGAGAGTTATTTCCTAATGTGAAGAGGGCACAGATGCCAAATAGCCAGTTGAGTGAAAATAAATTTCCAATTTTATTCCTGCAAAGTTCCAGTATGTATCACATAATGAAAGTAACTGATGGCACACCAAAACTTGTATCATGGCTACAATTCTGTTCAGTCAATTAACTTCTGATTTACCTATGCATGCCTTTTACAAGACAGTGATATATGTATTAATGCCAATGCACAATATTACCCTTAGGATAGGTTGTAGAGTGCATTTGCATATATGTAAACATTGTCACACTGCACTGTATGTCAAGTAAGAATGGTGCCTCTGATTGTGAGCATTGGTCCCTGATTTTACTGGGCAGTGTCCCTCATTTTGGGCCTGGCAGTTTGAGAGGTATGCTTTCCAGGGTAGCTAGGTGTTGCAGTTGACACAATTATGATTTCTTTGTAATCCATATGATGCCCCTTGCATCCCCTGGAAACCCCTAAAACATTAGTTACCTAGCATAAACCAGCCCATCAGAGAAGATAAATAATTACCCCACCACACACATACACACACACACACACACACACACACACACATATTTGGGAGTGAAAAATAATCTGAAACTCCTCTGGAATTTCTTCTAAACCCTTAAGGTCACTTAAAGCAGACGTGACAAGAATGGCTAACAAGCTGAGTCTAGTAACCATGTTATCACACAAGTCCTGTTATGCACAAATTAAGACTGAAATACATGTACTGTTATTTTGACCATTATTTCCCATCCAAACTTAAAAACACCGTCAGAGTGAAAGAAAAAATACCAACCAATGCAGGATAACATAGTTACAGATGACATCCTTGATCTCCTGCAGTGATAACAACACTTCATTCTGTGTTGATCTGAGAAATCTGAACCTTTTCATTTCATTTTTAATTTTTTATACTTGTGAGCAAGATGAGCAATTCTGCCCATTTTCACAAGGAACCTCATTCCTCACTGGGAAACGCAGACTAACAGAGGAAAAAATAGTGCAGTAGACTGCTGACTGGAGGGATTGCTATAAGACTCCAGTTAAGTGAAGTCTGTTAGGTATCAGGTGAGCTCCTTCTTTCTACTGTCCTAGTAAAATGACTGCAGAGCTTCGCCCTGCAGCCATAATAAACAGAGTGACACAGGAAATGAATTGCTGAACAGTTGCTCTTTTCTTGCTTAGCCACTGTGAATGTTAAACCCTGTACACAAAAATCACAAACACTACAGTTCTCACATTTATGCATGCCACTTAGTCTAACCAGCAACCAATAACTGGGTGTTTTTGCATTGCTTGAGAATTGGTTTTCACCAATTTGTCTTTTATATTTAATCCTCTGTGGAATGTGATGCATGGTTTCATTCCTATTGTTTTGCTTAACAATTGGTCACTGTATACTGTAAGGTGGGCCAATACTTTGTGATGATGTTATGTATCTTCCCAGCTAAGTAATTATACGCTATTGAAAAGCAGATCATTTCATTTTCACTGGTGTCCTTCAATTTGGGTTGCATGAGTGACTTTCTGTCAACACTAATGGCTTTTTATAGAGCTGCATCTGACACTTCTTTTAGCCTCTAGAAAGGAATATTCCTTTGAGTTTTTCTGCCTCCTTTAAAAACTCATCCATTTCCAAGCAGTTTCTTCATAATCTGAGAAACTAACTGTAAGGTATACGATCTTTAAGTGATTTTGGATGGGAGCTGCTGGCTAAGAGAAAGTTATTAATTGCTGTGTTTTTTCCTGAACCTTTTGGTGCTAATTTTTCCCTCTACATTAACCATTAGTATTAGAGCTAAGAAAGCCAATTGCGTTCAAATTTTTTATTAATTCATCCACTCGAGACATTTTATAGGCATCAAATTTTGACACCTCATTGGCTTTCCTAAAGACATTACAAAAATGGATGGACCCATCCAATTTTGGAACTAACATTATCGGGCTAGACCACACACTATGGGACTCCTCAATAACATCTAGCTGTAACATTTTCTTTATCTCAGCTCATACCTTCCCCTTTTGGCTTCTGGGATGCAATAGGGCTTTAGCTTGACTTTCAGACCTGGCTCAGTGACTATGTCACAAAATTTTTCCTGTGTTCTGCCTGGCTTATCAGAGAACACATCCCTATTCTGGTTAACCATCTGTCTAGCCACCTCATACTGGTGCAGTGTTAATTCCTCTGAGATCCTCACCTCCAGCTCAGGTGAGTGATCACTTTCAGGTAGCACCTCTGATACCACCAAATAGGCCTTTCTATCTTACCAGGGTTTGAGCAGGCTAATGTGATAGATTTGCTCAGGCTTCCAATGGTCCAGCTGTCTAATCTTATAGTTCAACTGGCTCACTGGCTCTGTCAGCTCATAGGGCACCTGTCTTCAGGCTAGAAGTTTGTTTTCTGCTATGGGCACTAGAACCATGACCTGATCCCCTGGTTGGAATTTCTATATTGCAGCCTGCCAGTTATAGTAGGTCTGTTGGGTGCCCTGAGATTTCTCCATATGCTGTCACACTATGGGAATAACCAGAGTAATGATGTCTCACATCTGCTTTACATGGTCTATTATATTTTTCACTGGGGGTATTTGCTCCTCTTATAATTCTTTGGCTATGTCTAGGATACCTCATAAATGTCACCAGCAGAAGAGTTTCAATGGGGAAAACACAGAAGAAAATTGTGTAACTCCTCAGAGTAAGCAATAATACACTGCAGGGTGGGCACTATTGTGCTATACCAGACCACACCATGGTGTAATGAGTCCCGATGCCACAGGTCTGGTATAGCACAATACCACCCACGCATGAGGGTATTATTGTGCTTAGAAAATGAGTTATGGCTAACATTTGCAATAAAATAAAGAAATCAAATAAATGTTAAAAAAACAATACAAATACAGTCTGATGTAAAGTAGTCCCTCTCACTTGACAGTAGTAGGTGCTGTTGGAGAACCTGTTCCAGTCACTTTTGTTTTCTACTGTCCTGATTCACTTCTTTCCTGGTGCCTGAATAGTGTGCCCCCTACTCCCTTTTGTTTGCTGCACTCCATACTGACTTATTTGTACTGTCTGCATCGTTCCCCTCCTCCTCACCGGGATGACACTTTTTATGATTGATTGAGTGAGGCAGTTTCTCTGTTTGCCAGTGAAGTAAAGTCTGTTGTCTTATGCCCCCCCACCACCACTCAGGATGATAAAGCATGGAGGAAACCGAAGTGATAGTAACTTCTACATTTCTTTTAAAATTATGTTTTAGTTTGTTTCTAGTTTGGGGTCTGTTGCGAACAGAATGGAAAGCACGAGTGTGAGCAGCATTGGCTAACCGACTTCCATTCACTGACATGTAGAGGTGGGTGAAGTGCTCCCACTTCACTATGTGAAACACTTTGTGTATTGTTCCTTAATCCATGTAGTGCTCCTCAATGTGAAGCGAATTACTCCACCTTCATAATGAGGAACACAAAGTGCATTGTTTGAATTGACTTCATGCTACTTCGCCTTGTATTACAGCCTTCCACTTAATTGTAATACAAAGTGCCATTGATTTGAATGGACTTCGCTTTGCTTAGCCTGTTTATTGCTAAGTGAGGTAAATTTTGCACTGATTCATGGGATGTCAGGTCACATGGGCTCTATATTGTCTTGCACAGACTCAGTTCTGCACAGTGTGTGTAGTAGAAAGCTGGAGACAGTTTGCTCTCGGAGCTCTGAGAATCAAACCACCAAAAAAGCTTTAAAAAAAATCACTTTTGATACAATTATTATGTTCCAAATGTAGTACATTGACTGTAGGAAACACTCCTGTGCTTAGATCATCGAGTGTTGATTGTTTTTGTGTGCAGTTTGAATGTTAATTTAGAACATTCAGTCTGTGTACTGACAGACACTATTAAAGTGTGCTTCAGGGAGGAGGGTATCTGTATTGGAATGAGATTCACATGAGAAAGGCATAGAAACATAGAAACTTAGAGGTTGATGACAGATAAGGACTGCAAGGCCCATCCAGTCTGCCCAATTCTTTTTCTACCTTATTAACGTGCCATCTGCCTTTGCTCTGTCAGTGGCCTATCTATTCATACTCATCATTATTTCTCCCTTATGCCTATCCCATGCCTGTTTGAAGCCCTGCACTGTATTCATAGCCACCACTTCCTGAGGTAGGCTGTTCATTGCATCCACCTATCTTTCTGTGAAAAAGAATTTCCTCACATTCCCCCTTAATCAACCTCCATCTAATCTCATGCTGTGTCCTCTTGTCCTGCTATTTTTCTTATATTTAAACATGTTAGACTCTTTCACCTTGTTAATGCCCTTAAGGTGTTTGAATGTCTCGATCATATCACCTCTCTTCCAACTTTGCTCAAGGGTATACATATTGATCTCCGTTAATCTGTCCTCATATGTCTTCTGATGCAGTCCCTGCACCATTTTGGTTGCCCTTCTCTGGACTGCCTCAATTTGGTTACTGTCCTTGTGAAGGTGTGGCCTCCAGTACTGCACACAGTACTCCAGATGGGGCCAAACCAGTGTCTTGTAAAGAGGGATTATTACTTCCCTCTTACGACTTGTGATACCCCTACTAATACACCCTAACATCCCCCTAGCCTTATCTACTGCTTTAGAGGTCTGCTTGGATGATTTCAGGTCATCGGTGATGATGATGCCTAAGTTTCTTTCTTCCTTTGTGAATGCCAGCAACTCTCCTCCCAGTCTATAGGTGGTTTCAGGGTTTCTCTTTCCTATGTGCATGATCTTGCACTTCTTTGCATTAAATCCCAGTTGCCACTTTTCTGACCATTTTGCTAGTTTATCCAGATCTCTTCTCATTCTGCCCACCCCATCTGGATCATCTACTCTGTTGCAGATCTTGGTGTCAACTGCAAAGAGACAAACCTTACCCTCTAGTCCATCTACAATGTCACTAATGAAGATATTGAAAAGGACTGGCCCCAGGACTGATCCCTGAGGTACCCCACTTGTGACTTGCATCTCTTCCGACTGTATACCATTTACCACCACTCTCTGTTTTCTGCCCATCAACCAGTTTGCCACCCAGTTGACCAACTTCTGACCCACCCGAGCCTACCCAGCTTATTTATCAATCTTCTATGTGGAACAGTGTTGAAAGCTATGCTGAAGTCAAGGTAGGCGACATCAACTGCTCCCACTTGGTCCACCACTCTGGTTACCCAGTCAAAGAAATCTATGAGATTAGTTTGACAGGACCTTCCTTTCGTAAACCCATGCTGTGTTGGATCCTGTGCCCCTATGGATTTTAGGTGTTGCACTATCCTTTCCTTAAGGAGTGCCTCCATAATCTTGTCCACTACTGAGGTAAGACTGACTGGTCTGTAGTTCCCTGCCTTCCCCCTGCTACCACTCCCATGGAGCGGGATAACATGAGCCCCTCTCCAGTCTTCTGTGACCTCTTCTGTGCTCAGAGATTCACTAAACAGTTCTGCTAATGGATCTGCTAGTTCCACCCTTAGCTCCTTTAGGCAGTCTTTCTAATTGTTTTGTAGTAGTGTGTGTCAGTATTTGTGTTTATATACACCCAGTAATACTTGAATTATTTTTTGATAATTATTTTCTGTTTATTGTGGTACAGCGCATATTTTCATTCTGTTTAAAAGATTTGATTATATAGCATACCGCACTGTCAAATTCTCTGTGTATTACCTCACTGTAGTGTGTGAGTGCCATCAAGTCACACACATTTTATTGTGCCACACATTAATCACCACACTCTGAATTGGTTATCCATCTGCAGTATTTTTTACTGCTTCCTTCTATCTAGATAGTGAACTGCTACTGCAGCGCCACCCCCAACTGGCAAAAGGTATAATTTATTTTTCCAGTTTTTGATTTGTGTGAACACTGGTTCAGGTGTTTTTGTGCCTGTGTGGCTGCATCTCTTTATAGTGTGCAGTCTGTGTCTGTGCATTTGCATCTGTTTAGTGCCAAATCAGCATCTGTAAGCCACAGTTGTTGTTTTTCGGCTTCCCTGGCATCCACCACAAGTTTTAGAAATATCAATTTGTTGTGAATTTTCTGTGCAATCCCAAAAAATGCCTGTAAAGAGATGTGCATGCAAAGATGCTTCTGGCCATGGCACTGCTGCCAGTGGAAACAGTGGCCATGGGTGTGGTAGTAGTACACAGCAGAAGTGCATAGTTGTAACGCTAAAGGGATTTCTCTATGTTTTTCACAGAACAATCAGTAGCTTCAATCATGGTTGGAGATGCTGTTGCCCCCACTGGTGGTAGTGAAATTGCTGATGGCATGAGTATTGCCCCATGTTCAAGCCATGCCAATGGCAACAAGTTAACCTGTTTCCCAAATATTGAGGAGTCTAAAGGCGTGACTGTGAGTCAGAGTGTAGTTGATGTCACACTCCCCGACGTCCCCATCCCCATCCCACATTGGTTGAACATGATTCTGATGCTAATGAAGAGTCATCGCAATCTCATGTTTCCAGTGCTGTTGATGAGGTCATGCATGTGCCATCCAACCCTTCAAATGTTGAAGAAAATATATTGTATGATCATAATGAAGCTGCAGTTGGTACTTGTTCTCCACAGGAAGGCATCCGAGCTGACATTGTGGATGTAGATGAAGAATATGATGATGATTTTAGTGACCCCAGTTGGGAGCAGAAGAAAAATAAATTAAAGGTGACTGAAAGGTGTAATGAGGCCTGACACCACAGGTCTGGTATAACACAATACCACCCACCCTGGAGGGTATTATTGTGTTTAGAAAATGGGTTATGGCTAACATTTGCAATAAAATAATCAAATAAATGTTAAAAAAACAATAAAAATACAGTCTGATGCAAAGTAGTCCCTCTCACTTGACAGTAGTAGGTGCTGCTGGAGGACCTGTTCCAGTCACTTTTGTTTTCTGTTGTCCTGATTCACTTCTTTCCTGGTGCCTGAATAGTCTGCCCCCTACTACCTTTTGTTTGCTACACTCCATACTGACTTATTTGCACTGTCTGCATCATTCCCCTCCTCCTCACCGGCATGATATTTTTTATGATTGATTGAATGAAGCAGATTCTCTGTTTGCCAGTGAAGTAATGTCTGTTGTCTTCTGCCCGCCTCCCTACCACCACCACTTGTGATGATAAAGCATGGAGGAAACAGAAGTGGTAGTAACTTCTATATTTCTATTAAAATTATGTTTTAGTTTGTGTCTAGTTTGGGGTCTGTTGCGATCAGAATGGAAAGCATGAGTGTGAGCAGCATTGGCTAACCGACTTCAGTTCACTGACATGTAGAGGTGGGCGAAGTTCTCCCACTTCACTACATGGAGCACTTTGTGTATTGTTCCTCAATCTACGTAGTGCTCTGCAACAAGAAGTGAACTACTCTGCCTTCATAATGAGGAACACAAAGTGCATTGTTTTAATGGTCTTCATGCTACTTCACCTTTTATTACAGCCTTCCACTTAATTGTAATGCAAAGTGCCATAGATTTGAATGGACTTTGCTTTGCTTCGCCTGTTTATTGCTATGTGAGGTGCATTTTGCATTGATTCATGGGACAGCAGGTCACATGGGCTCTATATTGTCTTGCACAATCTCAGTTTTGCATAGTGTGTGTAGTGGAAAGTTGGAGACAATTTGCTCTCAGAGCTCTGAGAATCAAACCATCAAAAAAGCTTTAAAAAATCACTTTTGATCCAATTATTTTGTTCCAAATCTAGTACATCAACTGTAGAAAGCACTCCTGTGCTTAGATCATCGAGTGTTGATTGTTTTTCTGTGCAGTTTGAATGTTAATTTAGAACATTCAGTCTATGTACTGACAGGCACTATTAAAGTGTGCTTCAGGGGAGGGTGGTATCTGTAGTGGAGTTAGATTCACATGAGAAAGCCAATCTTTCTAATTGTTTTGTAGTAGTGTGTGTCAGTATTTGTGTTTATGTACACCCAGTAATACCTGAATTAATTTTTGATAATTATTTTCTGTTTGTTGTGGTGCATTGCCTATTTTCATTCTGTTTAAAAGATTTGATTATATAGTGCACTGCACTGTCAAATTTTCTGTGCATTACCTCATGTAGTTTGTGTGAGTGCCATCAGGTCACATACACTTTATTGTGCTGCACAGTAATCAGTACAGTCTGAATTGGTTATCCATCTGCAGTATTTTTTACTGCTTCCTTCTATCTAGATAATGAACTGCTACTGCAGCGCCCCCTCGCCCCCAACCGACAAAAGGTATAATTTATTTTTCCAGTTTTTGATTTGTGTGAACACTGGTTCAGGTGTTTTATGCCTGTGTGGCTGCATCTCTTTACAGCGTGCAGTCTGTGTCTGTGCATTTGTATCTGTTTAGTGCCAAATCAGCATCTGTAAGCCACAGTTGTTGTTTTTTGGCTTCCCTGGCATCCACCACAAATTTTAAAAATATCAATTTGTTGTGAATTTTTTGTCTGATCCCCAAAAATGCCTACAAAGAGATGTGCACAAAAAGATTCTTCTGGCCATGGCACTGCTGCCAGTGACAAGCATGGCTGTGGGTGTGGAAGTAGTACACAGCAGAAGTGCATAGTTGATGCCACTACAGGGATTTCTCTGACTATGTTTTTCACAGCACAATCAGTAGCTTCAATCGTGGTTAGAGATGCTGTTGCCCTTGCTGGTGGTAGTGAAATTGCTGATGGCATGAGTATTGCCCCATGTTCAAGCCATGCCAATGGCAACAAGTTAACCTGTTTCCCAAATATTGAGGAGTCTAAAGGCGTGACTGTGAGTCAGAGTGTAGTTGATGTCACACTCCCCGACGTCCCCATCCCCATCCCCACATTGGTTGAACATGATTCTGATGCTAATGAAGAGTCATCGCAATCTCATGTTTCCAGTGCTGTTGATGAGGTCATGCATGTGCCATCCAACCCTTCAAATGTTGAAGAAAATATATTGTATGATCATAATGAAGCTGCAGTTGGTACTTGTTCTCCACAGGAAGGCATCCGAGCTGACATTGTGGATGTAGATGAGGAATATGATGATGATTTTAGTGACCCCAGTTGGGAGCAGAAGAAAAATAAATTAAAGGTGACTGAAAAGTGTAATGAGGCCTGATGCCACAGGTCTGGTATAACACAATACCACCCACCCATGAGGGTATTATTGTGCTTAGAAAATGGGTTATGGCTAACATTTGTAATAACATAAAGAAATCAAATAAATGTAAAAAAAAAACAATAAAAATACAGTCTGATGTAAAGTAATCCCTCTCACTTGACAGTATTAGGTGCTGCTGGAGCACCTGTTCCAGTTACTTTTATTTTCTGCTGTCCTGATTCATTTCTTTCCTGGTACCTGAATAGTCTGCCCCTAATTCCTTTTGTTTGCTGCACTCCATACTGACTTATTTGCACTGTCTGCATCATTCCCCTCCTCCTCACTGGGATGACACTTTTTATGATTGATTGAATGAGGCAGTTTCTCTGTTTGCCAGTGAAGTAATGTCTGTTGTCTTCTGCTCCCCCACCACCACCACTCGGGATGATAAAGCATGGAGGAAACAGAAGTGGTGGTAACTTCTACATTTCTATTAAAATTATGTTTTAGTTTGTCTCTAGTTTGGGGTCTGTTGCGATCAGAATGGAAAGCATGAGTGTGAGCAGCATTGGCTAACCGACTTCAGTTCACTGACATGTAGAGGTGGGTGAAGTGCTCCCACTTCACTATGTGGAGCACTTTGTGTATTGTTCCTTAATCCATGTAGTGCTCTGCAACATGAAGCGAACAACTCTGCCTTCATAATGAGAAACACAAAGTGCATTGTTTTAATGGTCTTCATGCTACTTCGCCTTTTATTACAGCCTTCCACTTAATTGTAATGCAAAGTGCCATTGATTTGAATGGACTTCACTTTGCTTCGCCTGTTTATTGCTATGTGAGGTGAATTTTGCATTGATTCATAGGATGGCAGGTCACATGGACTTTATACTGTCTTGCCGAGCCTCAGTTCTGCGTAGTGTGTGTAGTGGAAAGCTGGAGACAGTTTGCTCTCAGAACTCTGAGAATCAAACCATCAAAAAAGTTTTAAAAAGTCACATTTGATCCAATTATTTTGCTCCAAATTTAGTACATCAACTGTAGAAAGCACTCCTGTGCTTAGATCATCGAGTGTTGATTGTTTTTGTGTGCAGTTTGAATGTTAATTTAGAACATTCAGTCTATGTACTGACAGGTGCTATTAAAGTGTGCTTCAGGGAAGGGGGGTATCTGTAGTGGAGTTAGATTCACATGAGAAAGCCAATCTTTCTAATTGTTTTGTAGTAGTGTGTGTCAGTTTTTGTGTTTATGTACACCCAGTAATACCTGAATTAATTTTTGATAATTATTTTCTGTTTGTTGTGGTGCATTGCCTATTTTCATTCTGTTTAAAAGATTTGATTATATAGTGTACTGCACTGTCAAATTATCTGCGCATTACCTCTCTGTAGTGTGTGTGAGTGCCTTCAAGATGCACACATTTTATTGTGCCACACAGCAATCACTGCACTCTGAACTGGTTATCCATCTGCAGCATTTTTTACTGCTTCCTTCTGTCTAGATAGTGAACTACTACTGCAACCCCCAACTGGCAAAAGGTATAATTTATTTTTCCAGTTTTTGATTTGTGTGAACACTGGTTCAGGTGTTTTTGTGCCTGTGATGCTGCATCTCTTTATAATGTGCAAACTGTGTCTGTGCATTTGCATCTGTTTAGTGCCAAATCAGCATCTGTAAGCCACAGTTGTTGTTTTTTTGGCTTCCCTGGCATCCACCACAAATTTTAGAAATATCAATTTGTTGTGAATTTTCTGTGTAATCCCCAAAAATGCCTACAAAGAGATATGCATGCAAAGATGCTTCTGGCCATGGCACTGCTGCTATGGCAAGAGTGGCCATGGGTGTGGTAGTAGTACACAGCAGAAGTGCATAGTTGATGCCACTTAAGGGATTTCTCTGACTATGTTTTTCACAGCAGAATCAGTAGCTTCAATCATGGTTGGAGATGCTGTTGCTCCTGCTGGTGGCAGTGAAATTGCTGATGGCATGAGTATTGCCTCATGTTCAACCCATGCCAATGGCAACAAGTTAACCAGTTTCCCAAATATTGTGGAGTCTAAAGGCGTGACCGTGAGTCAGAGTGTAGTAGATGTCACACTCCCTGATGTCCCCATCCCTGTCCCCACATTGGTTGAACATGATTCTGATGCTGATGAAGAGTCATCATAAGCTCATGTTTCCATTGCTGTTAATGAGGTCATGCCTGTGCCATCCAACCTTTCAAATGTTGAAGAAAACATATTGTATGATCATAATGATGCTGCGGTTGGAACTTGTTCTCCACAGGACAGCATCCAAGCTGACATTGTGGATGCGGATGAGGAATATGATGATGATTTTAGTGACACCAGTTGGGAGCAGGAGAAAAAGAAATTAAAGGTGACTGTGTGTAAACATTCTCAGTCTGTCGGGGTTAAATCACCCCTCTTCAAAGTTGTGATGTGCCAGTTTCTGTTCATTATGATGACCCAGTAGTAGTCATCATAGTTAGTGATAGGCCGGTAGAGCCCAAGTGTGTCCATCAACAGAAATCATGTAGTAGTACACCCTTCATGTCATTGTTTAAAATATTGGTGTCCAATCTGCAGTATCAGGGACCTGTGAAAACTAAAAGTAGGGGATCAAAATCCCTCATTTGGGATATTTATGTACACGATCCAAATGATAAAGCAGTGGCAATCTGCTAGCTTTGCCAAATGCATGTCAGATGTGGTAAAAAGGGTAGTCATCTGGGCACCAGGGGCCAGCATACCCATTTGAAGAACCAGCACATGGCACTGTGGACTCAGCACCAGATGGGAGCTAATGCCATATTGGGGTGTTCACCCTCATCCACCTTATTAAGCATGTTAACGCCTTCCATGACTGTAAGTAACCCAAGTAGCCATGTCTGTAGTAGTGGTGAAATAACAGCTGAAGTTTACTTCAGGCATGAGGAGGAGGATGATTTTGAATTGTGGTCAAGTGGTAGTCAGAGTAGCAGCAGTGGTGGTGGTCTATGCAGTAGTATTTCTAGTCTAACATCAACCCCTGTGCTTAAAACGAGTAAAATAACATTGTGTGTGGACTTGTCAGTGTCACCTGTGCATCCCTTTTCATCACACGGCAAAAGCATCACACCCATGGCCATTCACAGAGCAGAGCCATTTGGCACATCATGTGCAAAACACATAGTAAGTCAGCCCACGTTGCAAAGTCTTTTTGCCTGGAACATGAAATACCCTCCCAAGCATGCAGTGTCATGTGAACTGAATGCTGTTGTAGTGGAAATGCTGGCAACTGACCTTTTGTCCTTCTCCTTTGTAGAGAATTCTGGATTCTGGCATTTTGTAGCACGTTTCTGTCCCAAATGGAAAGTCCTTCCAGGACATACTTTTCCACCCGTGCTGTCCCAGAGTATACCGGACTGTGACAGAGTCTGTAAGACATGCCCTTCAACATTCTTCATCACCATTTATCCACTTAAGCATGGATATGTGGACAAGTGGCAAAATGGCAGGCAGTTCATATTTGTGTATTACTGTACACTGGGCACAGGTACCTGGGGTTGTCTGTGCTTGTGGTATTGGAAATCAGTGTAGCAAGGCAGACTGTTGTGGTAGCAACCTTCCTAGAATGCAACATGCAACCCTTGCAATGTGCAATGTGGCCAATTCTCACACTGGTGAACACATGCTTGACTTGCTACTGACCAAAATTGATGAGTGGTTGAACCCCCTGCCCCCGAAATCTGGCTTTATAGCCAGTAAGAATGGCTCAAACGTTGTGAAATGTATAATCAATGGTGGCTTTGTTCAGGTTCCATGTATGGCCCACTGTTTAAATCTCATGCTCCCGAAGTTTCTGCAGCACTCTGACATCAAGGATATGTTGACAGTTGCACGCCGCACCTGTTCACAGTTTTCAAGTTCTAGAAAGGCCCGTGACCAACTTTGGTAGCTGCAGATTCAAAACAGCCTCCCTCAGCATCACCACAAGCTGGAAGTTGTCACTCACAGGAACTCAACTGTTTGCATGGCAGAGAGATTGTATGAACAGTACAAAGCCATCTCAGAATACCTAGTCATGCACACTAGCCATGACACTTCCAGAGCCTCGATGTCTATGACAACAGAACAGTGGCACCTCATGGACTAAGTGATATCAATTTTGAGGCCCTTTGAACATGCCACACAGGCAGTGAGTGGTGACACTGCCTCCATAAGTCAAGCCATTCCACTGCTGTTGGTGCTGCGGCAGACTTTGTTGAATCTGCAGCATTGCCTTGATGTTTCAGGAGACTGGTCAAGCAGTGTGTTGCTGAAACACATGCTGACAGTACTGGCCCTCAATCGCCACATCGCAAGTATTCTGCAAAGTTCTGAATTCGAAATAACAACAATGCTGGACCCATGATACAAACATGGAATTGCATCCTTACTGGAGGGAGGGCCTGAACAGGTTAAAAATCTCAATGGATAACTGGTGCAATTGGTTCATTGGGCACAGAAGTCACGTGGCAAGTTCAGCAAATCACAGCATGACAAGGCTGAAGGCCACTGTGGACTATACTAGGCACATCCAGTAAGGTGACTGTGGGTCCAGGTGGGATGTCAGCAAAACCAGTTACCATTAATCCACTTTGGGGTGCCTTGTCCCAATTGGGAACCTGTGACATTGTTGAATACGATGAACTGGAGGATGAGTCAACAACAGTACTGCGTGCAGCACAGAGAATGGTTGACTCATATTTATCTGAAAAAAGACATCTCTCAGTAATAGACAATCTGCTGCTGTACTGGAGTGAAAGGGGTGTGAATGGCCAGAGTTGACTTCATTGGCACTGAAGTACCTGACCAGCCCACCCTCCAGTGTAAGTGAGGAGAGGATTTTCAATTCTGTGGGGGAAATAGTTTCTGACTGTCATACCAGCCTCTCACAGACAAATGTCAGCATGGTAACATTCATAAAAATAAATGAAGGTCACATCCCACCTCGAACTATCACCTCTGTGTTCATATCCCATCTTATTGATGGTTATGCTGATGATGTAAGAGAAGCCGATCATCATGATGCCAGCATCAAATGGCCTACCATTGAGGTTGACAATGTAATCATGGACAAAGAATTCCTTACTGGGCGCAATTCCGACCTTGATGACTGTGAGGGCAACTTCATGTTTAATGAGGATGAGGTGGATGTTGGTGGTATTTAAGTTAATGGTTTGAAAGGCTGTCACATTTTATTAATGGTACATTTCTTTGTTTTCATAAAATAAAACCAGTGTTCTTGACTCACTCGCATTCCATAATTCAGATTGGCACAAATAATGCCCCATCACAATTATTCGGTTTTACCTTCACCTTGATATATCTTCTGATTCCACTTAAAGAGCAGGTACCCACTGTCAGGTACCCAGCCCCCCTTATACATATATACTAGTCAACCTGCTCCACTACTGAGTGCTGCAAGAAAAATTCCATGTGCTTCCCTCCAGTTAAAAAGTTATAGCATCCTCAATATGCACCCCCATAAAAACAGAGCCATGCCTAACATGCCTCCAGTGATGTACCCAAGCACCCTTTTGTGATGTCAGAAAATGAAGGCTGTGTGTGTGCTCCATAGACCTGTATTGGTGCCATGTTTTCAATAACATTTACTACTATTTAGAGTTGCCACTTGGAAAAATGAAAGCGACCACTCAAGTAAACAGTGACTGTTACTACAGAGGCTGCTTTTATTTTTATACATGGCTTATCTAAATAGTGCTAAAAGCCACATGAATAATGCATACATACAGGTTAATGGAATGCACACTCAGTATTCCATTTCAGACATCACAAAAGGGGGCTGGGGGTACATCGCTGGTGGTGTGCCAGCCACAGGTCTGTTTTTATGGGAGTGCACATTTGGGGTGCTATAACTTTTAACTGGAGTGAAGTGCATGGAATTTGTAATACAGCTTACTAGTGGAGCAGGTCAGCTATTATGTATGTGTGAGATGGGCTGGTTACCTGGCAGTAGTGGTTACCTGCTCTTTAACAGAATGTGTGCTGTTAATAGCAAACGCAGTCAGCCTCTTAAACAGAATTGTGCATTTGTAGTAGGTGGCAGCCACTTAAATCCTGCCATTTAAAGATATCTTCCTCCTGAGTGACACTGAAATACTATAACACACCATATCCATTCACCCATCTGTCTGTCTGAAAGTGAGCGAGAATGTTTTCCTGTGCCCATGACCACAAGTAACCAGCAGCCGGACAAAGCCAGAAATCTCTATGCCAGTGAGAGGGAATGTGTTCCTGTGATCACCATGACCACAAATAACCAACTACCAGCCAAAGCCACCAGTCACTATGCCAGTGAGAGGGAATGTGTTCCTGTGACCAGGACCTGCCAGAAGGAGCCTGCATACAGCCACAGCCACCACACTTCTTATTATCAGTAGTTTACGGTGAGTATGTACTAATTTCTATTTGTCATACTATGGAATTTCCTTGAGCTGTGTGAATGCTTCGTTTAACATTTTTGAGATGCACTTGAGAAACTTATACAGTAAAATTGTTTTCTTTTTTACAGGTTTACAGTTTCAAACAGTGTAAAGGGCCGGAGGGCAGGAGTACTGCTGTACTGTCTACTACCACCTATAGGATATCAGTTTCAGGTAAGTATAGCAATCTTATTTCATCACTTCTTTGAGGTATTTCATTTTTTTAACTCAGTATAAATCATACAAAGTAGGTGACAGGTACAGCAGATAATACATTTTTCATGCACATCAGCCACTGGCTTACTTCAGCATACCATGGGGTTGAACAACATTTTATTCCGGTAAGGACAAGATGTCTTGGAATGTAACTTAAATTAAGACACTGTGATAGTGCAAGTCACATGCACTAAAGTTGTTATTGGTCCTGGTGTGGTTTACTAATAGCTTGGTATCTCTTAAGCAGGAAATAACAGACAGTAACTGCCACACTTGGAACAGAATGTGTTAGTGAAAATTAAATGCAGTATGAATTATTTCTTCTTCTTCTGTTTGCAGATAACATTTCAGTGCTGTGTGCTGCCATCGGTGCTTTCTTTAAATAAGAACACATGATGCAACTGGTATGTATCCGGAGCATTGGCAGATACACAGAAAACCTGTAAAGAAGTCAAAACAAAACCATTCAAGAAACTTGCTTCCAAATTATTACCCCCCTCCCAAAAAACAAATACTTACCATTCATGGCTTGACAGTTTTCCTACAGCAAATTCCTCAGCAAGCCTAAAAATGCACAACCAAAGTATGACTTATGACTGGGTGACCTGTGAGATAGAAAACAGCAATGATTACATGCATATGTATATATATATATATATATATATATACTATACTGTATATATATATATATATATATATATATATATTAGAGGCAAAAAACTCAGTTTAATGCATTAGTTAGGGTTGTTCCACAGTGACAAAAGTGAGGAAATTCGGTGTTAGGGTTGAAAACCCCTTGGACCCCTGCCCACCCCCAACCAGCAATGGGGTGTGCATTGGGGTCGTCTGCTCAACTCTCATCCCATCACATGTGTAAAACAGCAGAAGTGTAGGAGAATGGGGTGAGAGTTAGCCTGATGACCCCAATGCACACCCCAATGCTGGTTGGGGTAGTAGGGTCCAAGGGTTTTCAACCCTAACACCGAATTTCCTCACTTTTGTCACTGTGGAACAACCCTAATGCATTAAATGGAGTTTTTTTGCCTCTAATTTCCCTTCTTTTTGAGAATAATAACGAGAAATAGTGAATGTAATGCAGCGGCGGGAGCGCGGGGCCCTCCGGGCCCCATGCTCCCGCCACGTGATGTCTTGAGGCATAGTAACAGGAACAGCAATGCAAACAGAAGTGCTAACAGTGGTGCACATGGTAATGCAAGTGCGAAAGAGAACAGAAAGGGTAACACACACGGTGGCATAGACGGGAACGGTCTGCCACGTAATCTGTTGTCACATAGTAACATGCTGCCTGCAAACAGAAATGTCAATGGGCATGGTGATGCAAAGTGAAACAGAAAGAGAAACAGTACTGTAGACACAAATGGCAAAAAATAACAGAAACGCAAGCGCAAATAAAAACGCAAAGGATAACGCACATGGTGGCGTAGACGTCAATGGTAAGTGAAATGGGTACGGAACCACAAGCGGAAAGGGCAACGGTAACAGTAATGTAAGCACACAGACTGGTTTTCCCCAAAACCTGCATAGAGAAAGACAGTGAGTACAAAGAATTTATGCATAATAATGGGTATCGGAGCAGAAAATGAGGACTTGGAATACTAAATAGGTTATATCTCATGAACCGTATGACGTAGAAAAAAAATTTAAAAGTCATATGATTTATGACTGTCCTGACTAGTTTTATTACTTAGCCCCCATTAGGGGCTAAGTTTTTTTCTGAGAAAGTCCGTGATCTCTAATCGCTTCCGAGTGACAGGCCCTGAAAGGCGCGGCGAATGCCGTAATGTTATCCTATGGGAAAAAAAGAGAAGTTTGGAGTGCCATAACTTTGCCTCCCTGTAATATTTTTCCACCAAACCTCTGAAAGGCACATCTGTGGGCTGTTGGCTGTCTTCCTTCCAAATTTCAGGAAAAAAGACCAAACCGTTATTTTGCAGCAGGGTGCCAAAGGATTCCTGTAATGCGTCGGGTGCCGTAATGTTATCCTATGGGAAAAACCATCAAATTTGGAGTGCCATAACTTTTCCGCCATGTAATATTTTTTCAACACAATACTGAAAGGCACATCTGTGGGATGTCGGCTGCGTTCCCTCCAAATTTCAGCCCAGAACTCCCAACCGTTCTTTTTTGCAGTGCAGTGCCAAAGAATTGCTGTCATTTTCCCACAGACTAGAAAACTACTGTCGCAATTTGCAAAAGCTTTCACAAAAATTTGCGACACTTTCATGAGCACGAAAGTACTTTGTGAAAGTACTTTTTCCAGAAATTTGAAAAACATATTTCTGGGGTGTTTTACCCTAAAATAAAGACATGGCTAGCATCCTCAGGGTCCGACTAGGTGAATACAAAAAGAATTAGGTTGCTAGAGGGTCCCAAATTTAAATGTCAAGCATTTTTCTGATCACTAACTGAAAACAAAATGGCAGATTTGCAAAAGTAACAGGGCCATTTGCGAAAGTAAAAATGCATTTGCGACACTGTCGAACTTTTTGTTAACTTTTCCCATTGACTTATAATGGGAAATTGTTTTTTGAATAACTTTTGAACTGTTTAATATTTTTTAACCAAATCTTTGAAAGGCACATTGGGGATCCCGGCAGCATGTTCCCTGAAGATTTTGGGCCAGTTGCGCAAACTGTGCGACCTGTACGCGCGACCGTAGAATTCCAGAAAAAGCGTAAATGCGCGTGCAGATCACGCTTAATAACTCCACAGCTGTGTATCCAACTGGTACAAAACTTGGCAGTTCTCAAGGCCTTTGATTCTTGATTGTGTATTCCAAATTTCAGCCAAATCCGTCAAACGGTTGCAAAGTTATTAAGGTGCAAAATGTTGGGTTTAACATAGAAATGGTTCCTCAACCCTAACTATGGTAGCACTACCGTGCTACCATAATATATATATATATATATATATATATATATATATATATATACATATATATATATTTAACATCTGCTTCTGTGTAAAAACATGAGCATGCAAGATACAATAACTTACCAATGGTAATGTGAGTACACACACATAGGGCATCATGTTACAGCCAGCACAGAAGGCTTTCTGACCAACATTGCATCATCACATCATTGTTCACATGATGGTCATCTGTGGCAATCATCAATGGCAAGACACTGTTCATCAACCCAGTGAGTGCAGGCAGCAGAAGATCGAAGTATAGCAGCAGGTGCCATAGTTATTGTGGGAGTGTGTGCATGCATACATCAGTGCGTCAGGAAATAATTGAGAATTTTCTGAATATTTGATCATGTAACTTCTCTTCATCTGGACTTTGGCATTTTATGGACACTGTGACAGCAGCCAAAAAAATTGTGAGAACACCGGCAAAAAACAGTTTAAAGAAAATAAAAAAAAAATATGTGTCCTTCCCTTCCTTATATGCCTACTTAATAATCTTTGTTTACCAACAGGAAATATATGTTGTGCTCAGTAATGTTTTCTTCCTGTTGTGGGGTGTTTGTGGAAAAGCAGCAGTGAGCAGTGTAATAATCTGCTAAACAGCATGTGTGCACTGTCAGGTGGGGTGTTTCTGGAAAAGCAGCAGTGACTTTGAGCAGTTCAATAATCTGATAAATGGTATGTGCGCACGGTTAGGTGCCCACTGCATAGCACCCTGAAAACATATATGATGGCTGACTTGGTCCACTTTTGATGGTATAAATAATATATACTATATATATATATATTATTTATACCATCAACAGTGTACCAAGTAATCGATCATATATTTTCGAGAGAAGTGGACAGTGGACATCTGACAGTGCACACATGCTGTTTAACCAGATTATTACACTCTCACTGCTGCTTTCACAAACACCACAACAGGAAGAAAACATTACTGATCACAAAAATATATTTTCTGTTGGTAAACAGAGATTATTAAGTAGGAATATAAGGAAGGGAAGGACACAATTGTTTTTTGTTATTTTCTTTAAATTGTTTTTGGCCAGTGTTCTCACAATTTTGGGGGCTAAACAAGGTTATGAGAAAGAAAGAAAGATGGAACACAAACTTAAAATTATCGCCGAACAGTGCACAGTGGGGGAGGTTGTACTAACAATAATAAAAATGGAAAATTACCTGTATCAGACCTGTATCAGATGGCATAAAGATAGGCAAGAAATGAGAAAAGGCAGTAAGGAGGGTTGGGGTGATACTGGGATGTATTGGAGAGGTATCACCTTACAATTAAGTATAAAACCAGAAGTTCAAATCACTCTGTACAGAAATTTAGTGAGACCTCATTTGGAGTACAGCGTGCAATTATGTAGACAGAGCATATCTCTGCAAGGACATAGACAGGATGGAGGCTGTACAAAGGAGGGCAACTAAAATGTTGAAGGGTATGCACCAGAACGAAGCCAGATGAAGAGACACTAAAGAGCATTACATATAAATGCAAGGAAAGGGGGAGGCATGATAGAAACTATCAAGCACCAAAAGGGAATCAACAACATACAAGAGGGTAGCATCATCCAGAAAAAGAGATGTGCACGAAGAAGGGCACAAAATGTGAACATAGAGGGGGGACGGATCAGGGGCAACATCAGAAACTACTCTTTCACAGAGGGTGGTGGGTGCAAGGACAAACTAAAACTAATTATCAATGTTCTGATGGGACAGCAGTAGTTGAAGCAGCCCCATAATTTGTAGCTGGTGCCCATCAATTCATTCCAGCTGTTGCTCAGCATTGTCAAAATGGTGGTTAACAGCCTCCAACTCACTCCACATCAGGCCCAAATCAGCCTGTGTGGCAGGTAGTTGAACAGGGTTGCCACTGTCACCTGCTGCAGGTTGTGGTGGTGGAGCAGCTAGTTGATCCATGGCCCTCCCCCACTTCACACCGCCAAGTGCAGTTGGACGCCATGCTGCTCTCTCCCACAGCAGGGCCAGCAGGTGCATTACTGCCCTGTTCTGCAACCTTGACCTGCCACTGTATATGGTGGTGGTTGTACAGGTGGATGTGCTGACCACCTGTTCCAAGGTGAGTTCCTTTGGGGCCACAGCACACCTCCACACCACACAGATTACATTTCACTACACTGCTGTTCCCAGGCAGTGTAGTAAAGAACTCCCACACTAATGAGGTGCAGGGAGGACCAGGCACAGATGGGGGGGGCCCAGGTGTTGTTGGAGCCAAGGGCCGCTGCTGCACAATTGGGACTGGGGGTGCAGAACCTGCTGCTGCTGCTGCAACTGCTGTGGCTCCTCTTCCCTGACTTCCTGCTGCTGAGCCGCTGGTGCAGGGGCCAGAGCAGGTGGTGGCACTGGGGAGAGGGTACTGGTAGGTTCCACAGGAGTTGGTGCTTCCATGGCACCAAGTCCACTACCTCCTGCTTCGGGGGTGGTGGAACACTACTGAAGATGGTGCTCTGGTCCAAATGCAGCCTGCCACCACGTGTGCATACACCGATGCGATCTGCTCCGCTATGTTTGTGAAAACCATCTCTCCCCCCATGCTGGTCTCTCTCTCTCTCTCTCTCTCTCTCTCTCTCTCTCACACACACACACACACACAAAACAATTAACAATTAACAAATACTAAACTGAAATACTGCACAAACACAAATCCAGACAACAAACAGGCTTTCAAAATACAAAAATAATCAGCTAATTAACAAAAAAAATTAAAGGTTTATGGTAGTTTGAGACTAGTTTCTAAATTTTTCTCTCTAACTCTGTTCAACCAGCACTTTTTCCTCCTACAAGGCAAAAGTGAAACTCTCTTTCAAGCATGATTCACTTCAAGCACCTCGGAGAAATGCAGTTCGCTTTCACTATAGGGGTGTACTGCAGGATCACCCAGACAGGCAATATGTGGCCAAACATTTATTAAAAGACTCAATGGGCTTCATTGCCTCTGACATTTATGCCCTTATTAACTTCAGGAGAGAGGATATTTTTGATGTTAGCTTCAGGAACTTTTCTGGTTTAGATTCTTTCTGGAGAAAATATTAGACTGTGAAACATCTACCTTTATGGGACCCATTTTGGGCCATTCCTTTAACTAAACCCCTTTACAAGACCATAAATGTTATGTTTATGAATGAAGGGACTAAATGTGGGTGACATATATTTTTGGTTGGAAAAAAATGTCAGGTTTTGGGTCCCCCTTCTGCTATCATAGATGCAGAAGGTATTTGGATGGGTGGCAGGTGCTTTAAAGTAAAATTATTGATGTTAGGGGATGATATCCAGGACATCCCCCATAGTTTCTTTCTAGGGAAAGACAAAGGGGTGGTTTTCAACCCTGGACAACCCAAGGCCTGCTACAAATGTGGGAGTCGCAGGCACTTGAGTTGTACTTGTGATAGAGTGATTTGTGCACTTTGTGGTGATTATCACCACACCAGCAATGTATGTAGAAACATACACAAATGTAATCTTTGTGAAGAACTGGGACATGCGTACCATCAGTATCCCTGGGCAGGCCAGAACAGGCAGGGTGGCTTAAATAAGGATGATTTGGTTTCTAATGCACAGGATAACTATAGGCCTTCTAGGCCTGACCTCCCCAGTTCACCCCAACCCCTGTCCTCGCCCCAAGCATCCTCAACTATAGGGATGACAACTCATGATTCAAGCCATGTTGTCATGGTTAACCCCCCTCCTGAGGCTATTCCTATGAATCCCACTGCTACAACAGGGGAAGGGGGTGGCGAGTCTAGCATGCATCCTCCCTCAGTTGAATTTGAAATGCCTGCTAAACGTATTACTAGGTCTTCTAGTAAAATATCCTCTTCACCTATGCCTGTTCCTACAAAAAATTAATTTGATGCATTATTGGAAACAAAGGGGGATCTGGATTCTGATACTTCTTCTATTTCAGGGGCTGTGTCCGAAATGGACTGTGAAGAAGATTTGGTTGGGCCTCAGGTGGGGAAGAAGAAAAAGGGAAAGAAAAGGAAAAAGGCACCTGAGATAGGAAACAATTATTTTTCTTTTCCATTTTTGGTAATCTGGCATCTTTACATCTGGTCTCTTGTTATACGTGTAGCATAAAAAATGCTAAAGGATGTCTGGCATGGTTTAATTGCCTTACCACCCTATGAGCTGAAATAATATTTTTACAAGAGAACAGATTTTATTCTGTTATTGATATTCAGCAATCTAAACACTCTTGGCCCTGGGGACCCATCTATTGGTCTTTCGGGACCGATATGGCTGATGGTTTGGGTATTCTTTTTCATACCTACGATATCAGAGTGCAAACGTGTATTAATTTGGTACCAGGTAGAGCTATGGTTCTAGACTGTATTGTTCATGGGGTTTTTTTTACGCCTTATCAATACATATGCTCCCCAGAGTAAGAGTTCTAGGATTGATTTATTTAATCAAATTAAAACTTTTTTTATTTACCACCAGATCTGTCATCTGGGGAGGAGATATGAATTGCAGTTTAGATATTAAACTTAAGGATGGCATGGAGAAAAAGACTTACTGTGATTCCCATGCCTTAAGGGGTATTTTGGACGCAGCTACTGTATGTTAAAAGATGCTTATCGTTCTTTGTATAAGCAAGGAGGTACTACCTATAGAAGAAGTGCATACTTCACTAGGATTGATTATTTCTTTGTTTCTAGATTTCTCCTTGTTTCAAAAATGCTTGTATCTTTGAATGAATTTTCTGACCACAATCTTTTGCACTGCACACTTAGTTTTGGGAATGTTCCACCATGCTTCCCTGCTATTCCTCGACATTGGAAATTAAATTCCTCAGTACTATTGGATAATAATATTATGTTATAAATAATAATAATAATAAAGCTTTATTTATTTAGGGCATTTCAAGCACCAAGGTGCTGTACAGATGAATCATAAAATCAAAATATACATATACAATCAGGAATTCACAGCAGCATCAATCCACGAAAAGCCTTGCTCCACAAAAAAGTCTTAAAATCCCGCTTAAAGGATTCCACGGTCATGCATTCTCTAAGCCGGTGAGGCAGAGAGTTCCAGAGGGTAGGGGCCATGAACCCAAAGGCTCTAGCCCCAGAAGACTTCAATATAACCCTCAGAACCTCTAGCAACCCCTCGTCGGCTGAACAGAGCTGTCGCACAGGGCGGTAAGGAGTCAGAAGCTCTTTCAAGTAGTCAGGACCGAGTCAGTGCAGGGCTTTGAAGGTCAAAAGACTTATTTTAAAGGTGATCCACCACTGAATAGGCAGACAGTGCAGATCATGCAGCACAGGGGTAATATGTGTCCTTTTAGTCACCCCTGTCATTAACCTTGCAGCAGCGTTCTGCATTAGCTGCAAACAGAGGATATGTACCCCAGGAAGTCCCAAGTAAAGGGAGTTGCAATAGTCAAGGCGAGATGTCACGAAAGCATGGACCAACATGGGTAAATCGCTGGACGGAACACGGTGTTTCACCCTGGCAATGTTCCTAAGATGGTAAAATGCGGACTTAACGACTGCTGGCACCTGATGAGAAAGAGTCAGCCCGTCATCAAGTACCACTCCCAGGTTACGCACCCGTTCAGAGGTAAGGATCAGATCCCCCCCAGCAATACACCAGAGGGCTGACCAGACCCCAACCCCCCGTCCCACGACCCGGGTCCACAACCATAACCTCAGTCTTACCGGCGTTCAACTTTAACCAGCTCACATTCATCCAGTCCTGGATTTCAGCGAGGCAGTTATTAAATACTGAGAGAGCACTAACCTGGTCAGGGGCAAAAGACAGGTAGAGCTGGGTTCATCAGCATAGCAGCGAAACTTCAGCCCATACCTTCTTACAATGTCTCCGAGGGGCAGCATATACCCCTCAAACAACATGGGGGAAAGCACCGAGCCCTGGGGGATACCACACTGCAGAAGAAAAGGGTCAGAGGAAAAATTCCCCGACACAACTCTCTGCATTCTCCCAGATAGAAAAGATGAAAACCATCTGAGCACTGTACAAGACAGTCCACAGATGGACTCCAGACGCTCGAGCAGAACCACATGGTCTACAGTGTCAAAGGCTGAAGAGAGATCAAGGAGGAACAAGATAGAGTGGTTCCTCTGATCTCTCGCCATCAAGAGATAATTGAGCACCCGAACCAGAGCAGTCTCGGTGCTATGCCTCTTATGAAAACCAGACTGGAGAGGTTCATAGATATTATGGATGGTCAAATGGTCATCCAGCTGGTTTGCCACTACCTTCTCAATAACCTTCCCAATAAAGGGAAGGTTAGAGATCGGTCTGTAGTTGGAAAAAATATCTGGGTCCAAAGAAGCCTTGTTCAAAAGGGGAGTCACCACAGCTTCCTTTAGGAAGCTAGGAAACTCACCCAATTCTAGGGAGCACCAGATTATTTGAACCAGAAACGGGCCAACGATCTCAACACAACCCAAGATTAGGGAGGTAGGACCCGGATCTAAACTACAGCATCGAGGGCGATCCCCTGATGATCCGCATAATATCACTGAACGTCGGCAGGTCAAAGGAACACCAGGAGGCAGAGGATTCCATGACCAAACGCTGACCAAAAGCTTCCCCCTTAGATTGTGTTGGATGGATCTTGGATCTGATGTCGGCAACCTTATTCGCAAAGAATTGAGCGATCTCATCACACTCCTTTTGTGAAAAGGCTCGATGGAGCTGGAGACAGGCTGGGTTGCACAGCCTGTCCACAGTTCTGAAGAGCTGAGCCAGTTGATTCTGAGCAACAGAGATCTCCCTGGACAGGAATTCTGCCTTCTTATGGGAGTTCTTTGATTGGTAGAGCTGATAATGCTCCTCCAAACTAAGGCGGTCGGCATCCAGAGCAGATTTCCTCCAACGACGCTCTAACCGTCGTCCCACATGTCGCAGCTCCCTCAAGGACCCATCAAACCATGGGGCCCGAGGGCAGAGAAAGAGGGGATGAACATGGATGGGAGCAATTGAGTCCAGGGCCAAGGAAATGGTCTGGTTATAAGCCAAGACCATAGCCTCTGGACCAAGCTGGCAGTCAGAAACTCTGAGAGGTTCAACACCACCATCAGGTCTTCAGGGCACATATCCCGTAAAGGGCAGTATCGAACCATCTCCACAGGGGCAGACCTACGAAGGGGAGCACAAAAATTGAAGCTCACGGTGTAGTGATCGGACCAACTGACAGGTTCCACCACCAAATCAGAGGCCTTAATCCCCAGGAGAAAAATTAAATCCAAAGAGTGACCGTGATTATGCGTGGCCGAGGAAACAATCTGTTGCAGGTTTCTAGGTGCCTTTTTCATAAATCTGTAGCAGACATGTACGAGGATTGGGGTTCTTGGTGGTTAGACACTTAGGCCGACCTTAAAGATCATTTTTTTAAATCCGGAACACAAACTAGGGATGCTGCATATATACAATATTTGCATAATAGAGACCAGTTGTACAAATTAACATCCCTCCCGAATGTTAGTGACTGCAGGGTTAAGTCTCAAATTGATAAAATTAAGGTGAACATGAGGGCATATCATCTTTCCAGAGCTGCATTTTTATCCGCTGAATTTAAATTTGGTAGGTCATTTCAGCCATTCTCTGACCCCTTTGAAGCATGTAAATGTAAAACCCAACATAAAGCAATGGAAGGTATATATGATTCAGCTGGGGTTTTAAAACATTCAGTAGTTGGGATGTTGGAAATTATTAATGAAGCTTTATCAGCTACTTTGGGGAAGGTCTTCTGTTCACAACTAGTTTGGAATCAGGTAGTAACCTTTTCTGCTCCTCAGCTTTCGGAACAGATTGTTTCCACCATAAATGGACCTATTGCACTTCCTGAAGTTTTAGAGGCTATTTCTTTTTTTTTTATAACATCTTTATTGATCATTTTTATTTTCCACAAAATATTAGACAGACATACACAGATGCCCAATTGTTCCTGGGCCCCCACCCCAAAACTAAGTGAGGTAACTATGTACAACATTTAACTATATACATACCCAGCTGCCTTGCACCACCCTTGATCTCCCTCTGCATAGCCATATTCAATAACAATATACGGTAAAATCTCTGCCTAGGGAA
This sequence comes from Neoceratodus forsteri, assembly GCA_016271365.2. Taxonomy (NCBI): domain Eukaryota; kingdom Metazoa; phylum Chordata; order Ceratodontiformes; family Ceratodontidae; genus Neoceratodus; species Neoceratodus forsteri. The sequence goes on along the minus strand of CM028136.1, from coordinate 650,735,573 downwards.
GTACATTTGAGTGTCAGACTCTAAGACTTACGTTAATTCTGTATAAGTAAAAACCCTACATCCTGAACAGTAGCCCTTAGATGGCACTCAGCAGCTGTGTCCCTAGGGAGAGAAGAGAGTCCACGCCCCCACCCACACCCAGCCGCCTCTGCGGATTCCTATAGCTTGACCGAATATTGTCCGGTCGGTGCATATATTAGGAGTAATCAATAGGACACACTTTAGTTCTAGCCTCTACTCCCCATCTATAGATCTTTGTCTACGTACCATCAGGCAGACAGACCTGAACTTGGGGAGATTTAGACTGCAACATGTAGACCATCTCCAGGGTCCTCCATCTCTTATCATAAATTCCTTTTCGTCCATCCCGAAGCATTTGTCTCTTAAGCCTACTCAACATTTTCAGCAAGTCTCCCACCCATTGGTCATATGGATAAATCAGATAATTTTTCCAATGTTTCAAGACAAATGCTTTAACTAAGGAGGACATTAGAGAGATATGTCCTTTAATGAGTGTGCTCGGAATATCAGTCATGTCCCCAAAACACAAATCTTTGGATCAATAAAGTCTTTGTAATTCACTACGGGGTCCATGTTGCATCTGATTTGCTCCCAAACAGGGTAGATTTTGGAACATTGCCACATGATATGGAATAGATCCCCTGAGTTTGCCCCACACCTGAAAAATAGGTCTGCCTGTCTGAGGCCCCTAGCACATAGCTTAGCAGGGGTATAGTATATGTTAGAAACTACAAACAATTGCATGGTCCTATACTTAGGGATCGAAATGTACCTACTACTGTTCCAAACCTCTTTCCAGTCAGGCCCTTGGGGGAAAGTATCTTTTTTATTTTCCCAATATGGAACTTTTATGAACTCCTTTCCACCTAAGAAATCTAATAGTAGCTTGTAAAACCTAGACAAGGGTCTCTTAAGGTCGTTGACATCTTTAATGTGGTTCCACGTGAAAGGGGAGTCCAGGTCTCTAGCTCTCCCTCTCTCCATTCTATATATCATATTAGTAACCTGAAGTTTCTTAAAGAAGTTGATGTTCATACAGTGTTCTAGAAATACTACCTTGTCTTCTCTTAAAAAATCTGACCATTTCAGGTTTAGCAATTGAGTAGCCCACTGCCTCCTTATTATCTGCCCCCCAATGAGCATATTTGGATTACCCAAAACAAGTTGCTCCCTGGAGCCCTTCTGGGCTTTCTTTTGGTTTGGGGGCAGAAAGGTCCACCAAGCTACTAATGACTTGGCAATTGGGGTTTCCTTTCCACCCTCTGGTAAGTCATCAGGATTGAAAAACAGTACTGCTTCCGGGGAGATGTCTAAGTCTCTAAGGATCTGTTTCTCGACCTGTAACCAAGTTGGAATATATTTCCCCCCCTCCACAGATCTGGCCCATTGCCCCATTATCCCTAATTGTCTAGCCACATAGTACAGATGTAAGTCAGGAACTTTAAGACCTCCCATGTTATAGGGCAGTCGTAATATATTATATTTTCTCCTAGGGGGTTTAGCACTCCATAAGAAGTTGGAAATAAGCTTTTGTATTTTAATAAACCAAGATTTTAAAATGTTGTAAGGAGATAGATGTATTGGGTACAGAAGTCTAGGTATCAGATTCATTTTAATCAACCCTAGTCTCGCTGTCCAGTTCAACGGAAGCTTATTCCATCTAGCCATATCCATTTTGACTACCGAGATTATCTCGCCCAGGTTTGCCTCTAAAGCCTCATCCTCATTAGTTGTGATCCAAATGCCCAAATATTTGAGCTTTTTCGGTGACCATTTCAGTTGCAGATGTTCGAAGTCCACCTTGTTAGTGAATACAGTAAGGGGAAGGACCTGAGTCTTATTCAGGTTTAGCTTATAATTCAATACTCTGGAAAATCTCTCAATTATCTCCAAGACTCTCATGAAGCTCTTTGCTGGTTCCTGAAGGTGCAGCAGAATGTCATCTGCAAAGACAGAGATCTTCATTTCCGTCTCTCCAACGACAATCCCCTGTATCTTCGAGTCCATCTGGATTGCCCTTAGAAGGGGTTCCAAATAAATGTTAAATAGAATTGGCGATAGAGGGCATCCCTGTCTAGTCCCATTATCCAGACAAATTTCTTTTGACAAATAGCCATTACATATCACCCTAGCCGTAGGGGCCGTGTATACATTTTTTATGCCTCTGAGAAGACCCTCTGGGAATCCCATAGCTCTCATAGTTGTAAACAGGAAGTTATGAGAAACCCTATCGAAGGCCCTTTCGGCATCTAGTGCAATTAATGCCATGGGTAGGTTCAAATTCGAGGCCTTATGTAGTATATGATGGAGTTTCCTAAGTGTATCGTGTGCCCCTCTACCTGACATAAACCCTACTTGCTCTCGATTTATAAGCCTTGGGGCAATTTTAGAAATTCTATTGGCCAAGATCTTTGTTAGTAGCTTCAGGTCCTGATTCATCAGGGCAATGGGTCTATAACTCCCAAGGGATTCTTTGGGCTTGTCCGGCTTGGGGATGAGTGTAATATAGGCCTGATATAATGGCGGGTGTGGAACCCCGTCTTGCATAATGTTTGAAAATAGTTCCTTCAACAGAGGTAATATAGTTGTAGAATGAGTTTTATAAAATTGTGCCATTAGACCATCAGGTCCCGCTGTCTTACCCTTTGGGAGTGAGCTGATTACCTCTGAGATTTCAGAGTCCAGAATAGGGGCATCTAACCACTGAGCTTGTTCTGGATCCAATTTTGGAAGAGGTATACCTTCCAAAAATTCCTTAATATCTCCCTCTCTGGCCGAAAAACCTCCCTGGTAAATCTCCGCAAAGTAGGTCGTGAAGGCATCAGCCATTTTCTGGGGTTCTGTTATTATATCCCCTTGGAGACTAATCATTGGGATTACACAAGCTGCCTCCCATTCTTTTATTCTGTGTGCTAAAAGCCTTCCAGGGGTATCCCCTTGCATTAGATAATTGGCCTGAATTTTTTCTGCCCACTGATCCCACTTACTAAAGAGGATGCTTGCTAGTTCCTCTCTTAATTCCTTGAGCTCTAAGTCCACCCCCTCAGAGGTACCTTCCAAGGGAGCCAGTGAGTCAATAGCCTCCGAAATAAACTCTTCCCTCGCCCTTATCATACTGTTCCTTCCAGCTGTAAATCTCTGAGCCAGACCTAAATATAAAACTTTACAAGTAGGCCATTTCAACCTCATGTCTGATAGTGTATGAAGTTGAGTCTGAATTATCTCTCTTAAAGCCTGTTCTAATCTCGGTAGTATATTTTCATCTACTAGTAAGGACTCGTCAAGTCTCCATCTGTATGGTTTCCTAGGGGGGGGCTTCCATCGACCAGATCAATTGGACTGGGGAGTGGTCTGATAATATTCTAGTATGAGTGATCAGCTTCCTCACTCCCTGAATTGCTTCTTGATTAACCAAAAAAAATTGATTCTTGAATGAGTTTTGTGTGCCCCTGAATAGAAGGTCATAGCATGGGCTCCTTTGTTACATACCTTAATTGGGTCTGTCAGTGCCGCCACCTCCTGGAGTTTGGCCATAGCTACCTGTGCTATAGATGGGGGCCGCACTGAAGGGGGCTTTTCATCCACTCTATTGCTGGGGCAAAGGTTCCAGTCTCCTGCTAGGATTAAAGGGTGAGGGGGTAGTAGGGCTATATCCCTGTCTACCGAGGCAAAAAAGTCTGGGTTAGGTGGAGTGGGAGCATATATAGAAGCAATCATTACTAGTTTGTCCATAATGGTTCCCGTGATGTAGATCCCTCGGTAATCATCCCTAGCCTTGACCTGCAGGACCACAAACGGACAGTCTGTTCCGATTAGGACCGCTACCCCTCCTGAGGCTTTAGCATTTCCATCTCCAAAAACCTGTCCTACCCACAGTCTCTTTAAGAGACCCAGTTCCTCTTTTAGTAGATGGGTCTCCTGCAAAGCCACGATTTGCTCTCCCAGTTGGTGAATATGTTTTAGTATCACCATTCTCTTCCTTCTCCCTCTGAGGCCTTTAACATTCCAAGTGATAATTTTAATATTGATCATGCAATTTCATTAATACCCCTGCTGTCTGCTCCATCAGAGTCTGCCTTGAGATATGTGTGGGTCATGGACTCCCTTCCCTCCTCTCCCAATAATCCCACCCCCCATCCCGATCCTTCAATCGACCTCCTGACCAAATAGATATGTAGATGAACCGTTTATTACTGAGTGGACTCCCAGACCCTCCCAATCACCCATTCCAAGTCTACTTAATTCCCTGAAAGACACTCCTCTCACCCCCTCGCATCCCCTTTAGCTTATCCTCATAGGAATATTTTAAGATATATCCTCTTGTATTGTACATATGGGAAAAAGAATTTAATACCTGAGTATGATAAATCCTAACAACCCCCCTGGCAGAGAGAGAGAGAGGAACGGCAAACAAAACAAAACAAAACAAAACAAAAAACCTCTTTAATTCAGAGATAGGGGTCGAGATCATGTTATGGGCCTACAATTGCACCTGGGATGCCTGACCCCAAAAACATACTATGTTTTGCAAGTCCACAGTTCCAAGTGAGATTAAATTGTCCCACCTATTTATCCTGGCCCATGTTAAAGTACTAAAGAAATATCAGAGCGTAACAGCCCCCCCCCAATCCTGGAGGATATGCTACAAAAAGAGAGACAAAAAAAATGTTTTGTCTTCTTCTTAGTCTTCCTTTTATTCTTCTTCTTCTTCTCTTCTACCTTCCTCGTCTTGACCTCTCCCTCTAACATAAAGTTCTCCGATTCATTTCTCTCCTATTGTCCAGTTGGAGTTAACATGTTCAGATCCCCAGAGATGACTTATCAGGTCATAACCTTCCTTGATAGGCCGTGTTTAGGTCACAGATTTAAACAGGTCTAGGAGTTCCCGTCGCAGTCCTTCTGCTGCTTCCTTCGCCGTTAAGTACTTCTGGTCCCCAGATTGTAGCTTCACCACTAGAGCGGCAGGGTGCTGCATCCTAAACTTCACTCCAGCCAGATAAAGCTTTTTCTTTATTTCTCCATACTCCTTCTGTTTCTCCTGGATCCCCAGAGTCTGATCTTGAAATACCAATAGGGATGCCCCATTCCACTGAAGGTTTTTTAATGCTTTGGCTTTATTTAAGACATGAGACTTCTCCTTAAAATTTAAGAAGCGCATGATAATGACTCTTGGCCTGGCTTCCGGTGGGGGTACCTCTCTAAGGGACCGGTGGACTATTTCCAAATTGTATGAGTCCCCATATGGTGTTGGGCCAAAGAGTTTCATTAAGAGGTCCTGAACAAATGTGATGCAGCCTGCCCCCTCGGATCTCTCTGGGAGACCCACCAAGATCAAATTATTCCTCCGGCTATGGGATTCCTGGTCCTCTACTCGATCCTCCAACCTTCTTACTTGCTTTCGGAGGGTCACCAGCTCCTGGTCGTGCGAGAGTGATTTCGGTTCCTGAGAGGCCATATGCACCTCCACATCTCCAACTCCTTGGGCCAGAGCATTTAATGTTGGTTTTATTAAAGAGAAATCTGCCACAAGCCCCCCTAAGGAAATTTTTAATCTCCAGAATATCATCAAGGGATGCCTGACCCCCTCCTGCCACTTCCTAGTCAGGCCTCTGGTCTTCTGGCACATGCGATGGGGGTTTTGGCCGTTTCATTGCCGGTGCTCGCGGGTCCGGGTTCTCGGGAGTTTCAAACTCCATCACGGGTGTTTTAGTCGGCCCCATGATCATTCGATCTTCCGCAGCAAGCAGGATTTCCACCTCCGAGTCAGGCGATTCTTTGAGGAGGGCAGATGATTCCAATGAGGTAAGCTCTTGATGACCGCTACTCTACAGGGTCAAAATGGCTTTTAACTTTTAAATTAAATCCGGTAGGGCCCGGGAGCTCCGCTCAGCATGTCCGTCCCCGACTAGCTCATCACGTGATCTCTTAGAGGCTATTTCTAGTTTAAAGGATGGAATTTTTCCCTGGGGAGGATGGTCTCACGAATGAATTTTTTAAAACATTTAAGGATGTGCTGGGTGAACTATTGGTGGATACTTATAAATAATGATATAGTAATGTCTGGTATTATGCCACAGGGATTTACCAATGCTATTTTAATTTATTTATACAAGAAGGGGGATAAGAAACACCTTACCAATTGGAGGCCAATTAGCCTGTTGAATACTGACTATAAAATCTTGTCATATGTTTTATGTAAGCAATTACAGAAGGCTGCTGAAGAACTTATTCACCCTGTACAGACTTGTTTGGTCACCTGTAGGAATATTCAATTGAATTTAAGATTGTTGAGGAAAGTTTTTGAATATGGGTCTCAGGGTAGATTAAAAGGTTTCGTATTGTCACTTGATCAGGCCAAGGCCTTTGACGATGTTTCACATGATTTTTTGTTTGAAGTATTGTTCATGTATGGCATGCCACCAAACTTGATTACTTGGATTAAACTTTTATACACCAAGGCTTATACCTGGCCATCAGTGTAAAATGTTGTAGGTACTCCGGTCTTGTTGAAGAGAGGGGTTCGACAGGGGTGTCCCCTTAGCCCACTATTGTATATTTTTAGCTTTGACCCTCTGGTTAGAGTTATTTTCTATGCTACAGATATTGTGGGATTATCTCCCTCATTTACCATCCCTTCTCTGAAACTTTCTGCATATGTTGATGATGTGTGTCTTTTCCTCTCAGATGTACATTCTGGTGAGCATGCTTTACAGTTATTTAATAATTTTGCTTAGTTGTCCGGGACTGGTTTTGAATTATAACAAAAGTAATGTATTACAGATTGGTTCAGATGATCCAATTGATTCTATTGCTGGTATAACAGTGCAGAAGGGACCTCTGAAGATGTGAGGAGTCTTTTTCGGAGGTGGGGACATGGCTTTCTATAATTGGAATGCTAGATTACTCTTGGGTGAGCAAAAAGTGCTATGCTGGAAGTCCTGGGCATTTGGAAAACTAAAAAGAATCCAGATTATTAAACAATTTTTACTTCCATTATTTTTATATTTGGCTTTCATTTTTCCAGTTCCCAGCACATTGGAAACAAGGCTTTTTAGCGTATTTTTTCAGATGATTTGGGGTAGTCAGTTAAATCCGGTTAAAATAGATTTTACATATCTTCCAGTCTCCCAGGGCGGTTTGGGTATGATTAACCCAGTAGTTTTTTTCCACTCTTTTTTTATATTTTCGACTTTTGGTGCTTCGTTACAAAATACTGCCTTGATATGGGACCCCTGGAATAGGGGTCTCTTTCAGGCATTTCAGGAAGCCTGGGTTACAGAGGTTCCCAAACTTTGTGGGTCAGTTTCTGTTCCAGGCTTTGCCATTACTACTGTTGAAAAATTTAAATTATGGGGATTTAGTAAAAACGATTACTTTACCACACAAAGAAAAGCATTATATGCCAAAATAATGATAAAAGTTCATACCCCTAGGGTTGAGTTTCCTAGATGTCTTTCCACCAAATTGAATTTGGCTTTAAAACTTTTGTGGGACAAGAGGGATCCCGCAACATATATGGGACGTACAGTGGCTGAGTTGCCATGGTAGCTTGGGGGTGAAGGGCAATTGAAAACATAAATTGTTGACAGAAAGGCAATGTCTAAGGCCTGAGTGTGAGGGACAGGAGGAAACGATGGAACATTTCTTTATTTCATGTACCTTTGCAATACAGTTTTGTAGAGATTGCTCTATTAGGTGGAATTGGGGTACTGTACAGCATCTCCAATAAGAATGTCTAGTTTTGGGTGAATATACAGGTTTCTATAGAAAATATCATCCAAGTACTCTGAACGTTATATTTGCTTTCCTTAAATACCATTTATGGCAGGCTTGATGTAAGTTTTCATTACAGCATGTTAATACCTTATCATCAGTATTATTAGCCAGTGTTGAGGCTTCACTGACCCAGCTTAAACAAAGGGAACATATGGTTTTTGATAGAGGGAAATTTAATGATCTCTGGCAACATGTGCATTGGTTAGGCTAGTGATTTATTTCTTATGTTTTTCAGCTTGATATTCTTGTGATTATTTGTGCTAATTTTTTTTACATACGTAGAAAATTTTCTGAGTGTAAAACTGAACTATAGTATGATTGTTGTTGATTTTCTTTCATGCTGTTGAATGTTATCTTAACCTGATGTCATGTATTTTGTTTCCAATAAAAAATTCCCCTACTCTTTTCGATAAGTGCCATGGGATCTCTAACATCCTCCTGAACTACCACCAATCCAGGCAGACAGGCAGTCTTAACCGCTTCCTTTCCAGGTGGATCAAATCAAACATTTGTGATCTGTGGGCCTTCCCTTTCTGGAACCACCAGCTGTAGAACCTCTGAGCCCTCACCACTGGAGTTACTCAATTTCTTGCCAGGATCTCTGCTTTTTGATGGTCATATTCTCTTGCTGCTTCACCCTCTAGGTCATAATAAGCATTTTGCCCAGCAGAAATGGTGCCATGATGCCAACCCTTTGTGAATGGGACCAGGCCTCCTGAAGAGCAGTTTGTTCAAAGGTCAACAAGTATACCTTCATATCATCCTCAGATGTAATTTTCTGTAGGCAATGGCTAACTCAAATTGGCCATTGTTCTTCATTATGTGGTTCTGCAGAGACTGGTTGTCTCATGCATTGCACTACCTCTTTAAGAATTGTGCAGTCCTGTTGTTGTGCAGCTGAGATCTCAGCAATCTGGGACATTAGCAAATGGTTAGTCTCCTGCTGCACTCAGATTACTTCTTGCTGCACTTGGCACATCTTCTGCTGTACCCAAGTCACCTCTTGCTGTGCAGCTGTCAATTGTAATAGTGTTTTTAGGTCCTCTTCCATTTCTTTGACACACCAGTGGGCTGAAGAATACCACTGTTGACACCATACATGGTAGAGTAACCTCTGTTATACGCCTGAGTGGTCTGGTGTAGGTGTGTCCATGGAGAATATACACAGTCTGAGGTAAAATAAAACAGTGCAGTTTATTTAATGGAACTTTGTCTCCAACTGACTGGGGTTGCATTCCTTTTTACAAACATAAACAAAATCTTACTCCTGTCCAGAGTTCTAACTAAACACAATAAACCTTCACTACCTCTCATTACCAGCTACCCTGGTTCCCAGCTTCCAGGTAGTATAAAGTTCACTTACAATTTCCACAGTTCTTTCCAAAAGTCTCTGTAGCATGAGCTTGCCATTTGCAGCAGAGCTTCTGGCTTTTCCTAATGATCTCTCTCTCTCTTGTGTTGCCTAGGTGGGTTTTTTACACTGCCCCTAACCAACATTGGCTGCAGCTCTGTTTGATTAGCTTCCTACCTGAATGCTTCCAGAACTCTCTGTGTTTGATAAGCTCACTACCTGGATGCTTCCAGAGCTTTCTGTGTTTAACCTTTTCAGCATTTCTAACAAGGGAACATTACTTTATCCATTCTTCTGCAGGCATAAAGTCCATCTACCACTCTGTCACAGTGTATGGTAATGATGACTGCTGCAGGGTATGGATTACCATGCATGACACTGTCCCATACTATTTTGGAATGGCGTGCATGGAGAAAATGTTCTTGAAAGAATCTACCATTTGGGTAGGCACAGGCCATAAACCTTCAAAATCCAACATTTTCCACAAAAGAAAAGTTGAATAGATCAATGGGCAGCATTTCAGCTACTGCTTAGTTCAGTTTGTGCACAATGGCATGATTTGGTAAGTATTTTGATTGACACTGAAATGTGCTATGCATCGGACCTTGGACCTTTCTTGGTGCTTGGCTACCAAACAGCTGGACTTGCAGCAACATTGTTGGTGGAGTAGTATTTGACTTCTGAGAATTCACATGTGCTGTTATAATGAAAGTAATGATTTTGGGGGGTTTCTGCAATGGTGTTAATGTAGTTTGGTGAGTAATCAACCCACCACCACTGCTATGTCCTCTACTAGCAGTCCTGCAAACTCCTCCTCCCTCTCCTCTTTGTATTCCTTCTCACTCACCTCTCCCTCCAACTGGGCAATTTGCATGCCACTTCTGACTGCCTTGGCTAATGTAACCCCTAGGCCGCACTACTACAAGTGCTGCTACCCCTGCCTTGTGGGCCCGTACAAGGTTGAGGGTCCTGTGTTCCCAAGATTCACTTTAAACTGGTTCTTACCCAAGAAATTACATTTGCTCAGTGCCTCCACCCAGAGTTTAGCTTTAAATGGGCTAGCTTTAACCTGGTACAACCCTCAGGGATGCTGTACCCACCCACATTTACCATAAGCCACCCTAAACATGACCAGATAACATTCCCACACATTTCATACATTTTACTATTCAGAAGCTGGAGCTAATAATATGCTCACGATACAGGTATTTGAAAAACTATAAACAGTTTATTTGCATGGGGAGGAGTTAGGATGGAAAGATAGAGAAATAGAGGTTATGTATTTACAGTATTTATGTTTAGTTCAATGGTTTTCATTTGGTTTGGAATTAGCTCAACAGTTGCATTTTAAATCACACAGAAATCACATTTTCCACCAACCTCAAGTTTAACCAGACCCCTGGCTACCTAACTAGGCGGCAATATACTGGTACCAGTTCCCAACATGTGATGTGAGACCCAGCAATCCCAATCTTAACCTGGGTACCCAGTAACCATAGTCCAGAATGGCGCAGGCCTGATGAATGGTGCAGCTGTATGTTGGCTGACTAATTAAGAAAATTAAGGCTTAGTTTGGAATATTAAACACTTGAACTATTTGCAATTTCTTGGGTTTGTGCAGGGAATGCCCTGCATTTACTCACAGAAAGCCTTCTGTAAGCAGGTTGAAGTTTAGTGCTCTGAACAAGCTGGCACATTCTCTAAAGGTTAAATGTCAGCCAAACCAACAGCCAGTAGTCCTTTTCTGACTGTAGAGATTTTAAAACTTGGCAATGGAAACAACATTTTAACATTCTGAAGACGGAGGCCCTCTTCTGGGCCAAAAGAACTTGCAATGTAACCAAGCCGGTTATTTTACATTTAGCACATTTTTATTTCTTAAACATTCAGCACATTTGCTTCTCCAAAATTTGTCCCAACCAAGAACATCTTTTAGCACATTTATATTTTCCAAAGTTGCATCCAGCATATTTATATTTTTTAAATCTGCATTCAGCACATTTATAACTTAGTCCTTCAACCATGGGCCAGCGTGGCCACCATGGTCCCTTTCAGCTTTAGATTTTTAAGTGGGTATTTGCTCCCTAAGGCTAGGGTGACCTGGTTCATCACATTCCATATCACACTAATATACTTTCACAATTCTGTACTTTTAAACTGACAATTCGAACAATTACTGCAGTTCTTTTACACACCAATCTTAACATCTCAGTCCCATGTGACAATGGCTGGAGTTTACAGCTTCCAGAGGACGTTACGACAATTAAACAAAATCCCTGTTGGCAATTGCTGCCCTTAACAGCTCCAACTAATGAATACTGGGCCTCCCAAGCAAAGTCAGAAAGAGCCCTGGCATTGAGTACTGTTCTTTCAGTCCTGTAGGCACTTAGCAATTCAAACACATTTCAGACATATTTATATAATTTTAATAGGACCCTTCTCAGGTCACACAGCAGCTGCCCACCCTTTCAAGACTTTGGTTAAAGTTAGGGTGCAGACAGTAAACAGTTCCACACAGTTCTCCATTTTCTGGGGCTTTGCTGCCCCATTAAGCTTTCTGTCTAGTTGCATTTGCAGACACAATTTTACTCACTCAGGCATCCTTACAGAAATGGCATTCCTCTGTCCGAGGTTCCTGAAGACATCAGCATTCTCATTACTGAGGCAGGTTCAGCTATCTCACAGCTGGCTTAGCATGAAGTTGCAGGACCTATGTTTTTCCCAAATGTGGAAAGGATTTGGCTAGCCCCTGGAGGACATTCTTCTGGCAACCCCCAGGCTAGCAGCTTCTGCTCTAAACTTTCCCCGTTTTGGCAGAGGAAAACAGCCCCCTCTCCTGTGAAGGGCTTGCACTGGATCACTAGGCCCATTTGGTTTGCAGGGGTCCTGAGCCCTCACCCCTGTGGGGGGCTCCCACTTGAATCTGAAAAATCTGCTAAAACACAGTCTTTCTTGGGGCTCTCCTGAGGCTCCCTATTGGCTGAAGCTAGTGGCTGCTCCTGCTTTGATTGGCTGAAAGGCTTGTCAATCACAAACATGAATTATTCATGAAGCCTCCTTGACGCACAGTTGGTCTGCTATTTTGGCACCTGAATTTAGGTCCCTGCAGTTTCCCATCAGTACTTGGAAGTTTTCCATGAGCTTTGGCAAAAGTCCCGCATGTCCTGGCTCAAACATCCCAGCTTTCTGATTGGTTGTTGCTGCTCTGTAATGGCTGCTAATCGCATAGTCTCTTAAGCAGAATTAACACAGTCCCAAATAAAGTCCTGGAGTAGCCAGAATAATTATTTAATTTGCCCATTTGCCATAAAGATCAATAGCCACATGTGTGTCCTTATTGTCACTGCTCAGCTTTAGCAATTTCCTCAGTCCATTTGCCTGTCACTGCTGCTAATATGTTGCATCCCCTGTTTGCAGCAGGCAGGCTGTTTCTCTGAGTCCCAACATTACTGGTGCAGCCAGGATTAAGTATTTGTTTATATTTATACATTTTCCCCTTTCACAATATCCCCTTAGAGTCCCTGGTGACTACTGCTACTTATTTATTTTACAACTTTTGTCCCTTGCAGCAGCAGTTGAAATATAGCAGTTTTCCACGAGGGCAGAAACACCCTCATGAACATTCAGTAGGATCAGGGCACTGGCTCATTAATATTCATGAGCCCCGATCACTAGCACTCCATAAATCTCTTAATTTAAATTAAGTAGAGGGCTCTCATGGCCCTTGGTTTGGTCACTGTTCTTCACTTTGGCCAATGCAGGGACTGGGATTGCCAGACACTCTCCTGCTTGACCACAAATTGAGCAGTCGGGGCATCAAAGGTTCAGCATTGCGCATATGTGATCTCTGCAGCACTGGAGTGTCGAACGAGCAGTTGGGAGGAGCAGCTTGAGTTTTTGTATCCTAATCTGGGTTGAATTCACACACCGGGCTGCTTTTGGGGACACATAGGGCACACAGGACTTGGGCTGCAGAGGGAGAAAATGGCAGGCAGCTGGGAGGCACTCCATTAACGGGAGCTACTGGTCACAGGTAAACCCCCATATTTGGTGGGGGGCACTACACTAATGATTATGATGAGGAAGAGAGACTTGCTTCCTTTTAGCATTGCGTCCAGTGTAATAGGTGTCTGGACTTTACTTGTTTGTTACCTACCAATGCCTAGGTGGCTGCCCTTTTTTTCCTTACAAATCTGAGCTTGACACAGCTGACAGATAGTGACTGTTTCATCAGCAGGGTCCAGTGTATAGAAATCCCAAACTAAGGATTTGGTACTCCTTGATTTTACATAGTGGGAGCAGGACGGAGAAGGGAAGGGGTGAAAATGTGTGTTTTATCCAATGTTTGCAAAGTTCCACACTGGGTTACTGATGTGTAATGGGCTCATCACTATGAGGAAACAGGTGTAGTGTTGGCTGGATTCTGGTAGTTGAATGTAAAGATAGTTGGCAAACCCCCATATCAGCAGCAGTATCATCTTTCTTTCTTTTCTTTTCTGGCTCCCATAGGGGATCCATATAACCTCATCCCCGCAGCTGTTGATCTCCTCCTCCTCCTCCCAAGATCTGTCTTCATTTGCATCACTTTATTCAGGCTCTCTTCCTCTCATAATCATGAGTATGACCCACATTGTTAAATTTAATCATTTCTGACTGCTCAGGAATCACATTTCCATCCTCTGACTTATGCTTCAGCTCCACATTTTCAGTAGAGAAAGGGAACTATCTTCAAGATCAGCCTCAGTGCCACAACCACTACTTGTCACAAGAACACCAACAAGAATCTCCTCAACCATTGTGCCTGAACCCAGAGGTTGTGCCACCTTTTTTTGCTGCTCCCCTTGTAACTGCCTTTACCAGCCCCCATCAGCATAAATGTCACTGATGTAGCAGAGAAAATTTGGTTACACTAATTCCATTGCCACTAGAAATGTGGCAAAGTTTAAATTCACCAGTGAAGTTTTCTCAAAGTGGCAAAAAATCACACTTTGCAGAGCTTCACAAAGTTTTCCCAGACCTAAGAAACTTTGACTTCACTTGAATCATGAAGTTCTTACTGCCAAGCATGGAATTTTGCTATGAAGTGTGAAATTTTGCCCATGAAATTCTGTACTTTACAGGAAAATGTTGCCCTTCGCAGTCAACTTGTGTTCTGAGAATTGCATGACTTTTACAAATTGCACTTCATGAATTTCCATAAAATTTGCAGATTAATTCACAGATCAAATGTTGCCAACTTTGCATATCTCTAATTGCAACTGCCCCAGCTACTCCTTTGCTACTACCACAGCCCACAGAAGAGGCTGCTGCAGACAGTTTTTTTTTTAACAACAACACAATTTTTCCTCATAGAACTTCCACTCTTTTGATGCCTCCCCAGCACATCTCCCTTTAGCAGAGTGTCTTTTTGTCTTCTTTTTATTTATGATATTTTAATGAAACATTTAAAGGAAGCCAGCACTACAGCAAGTAACATCAGACAACATCTCCCCTGAGGGATTAGCAGTGTGGGCTGATCTAGTAAGCCCACAAAAAGGTTTTTTTTTTATTTTTTAATTTTACTCTTTTTTCACACAACTGTGATTAACACAGCAGGGTAATTAACAACTAAGTATAGTAAAGTGTTAGAGCACTGTCACTTTAAAACCTAAATAATCAAAAATAATATGGAAAGTGACTGCCAAAAATTTCCACTTCAACACAGCAAAGTGAACTACAAAACAAATAGAAATGACATACTAAGGATCAAAATTAATTAACAAGAAAGACTGAGGAAAAAATAAGACACATCTCCTAATCAGTCAAAAAGACTCCAAACATTTCTGGGCAGCCGTGCAGACTGAATATACGTGCCCTCCCCAAAAGCAGTTCTTCGCTATAAACAAAACACAAAAAACACTGTTTTAAACTAAATCATTTGTGAAAAGATGAACAAAAAACAAATTTCTAGCAGCACAGTGTACACCATATGAAGCTGTGAGCAATTTGTAGTCAAAAGCTAGTTTTTTATGTTTTTTCAAAATTATTTTGCTCAGGCAAGCTGAGGGACATATGTACATCCTATTCACTCTGCAAAAGAGTGCAGTGAATACAGCTTTCCAAGGTATACAGATCTTTTCAGTACCATGTGATCTAGAAATGTGCTATGTTAAGAAAACTTGGCCTTGACAGAACATCAGAAAGTTGAACAACTTTGTGAAGTCTGAAGTGCCAGCTTTGCAACATATTTTGCAGGCCAAGTTTCACTTTTTTCTGTGAAGTGACCAAACTTTGCACACTTCACGGACAAAAAATGTCACTTTACCTGAAAAAACTTTGTGAAGTCTATGAAGTAGAAGTTAGAGATGCCAACAGGAACTTCATGAAACTCTGTGAAGTCAAAGTTTAGCAACATCATGGCAACTTCACCAAGGAAGTTTAACTTTGCTGCATCTCTAATGCGACCTCCAATCCCATGATACATTACAAACTTCAACTGTGGGGGCACATTGCTGCAGAAGTTTCAGACTCACAACTTCACAAATGTATTCCGATAATATGAATTAATACTTCTAATGGATTATCTTCACAAAATGTAGAGAATTCACAAATTAATTTACAAAGTGAATTTTTCCAGATTTGCATGCCACTAGTTGATATTTATTCAGTGGTAGTCAAGTGCCCCCCTCCCATCAGCACTATTTTTCCACTTTGATCAATTCTTGTGATGTATTTATTCTGGCCCACTATTGTAAAGTTGTTTTTTTTTCAGTTTTTTCTCAAGATGACTCCCCACCCCAAATTTCTGGATGTGTCAGATCAATTTTTTCTACCAGTGCCTATTTCCCTACACTGTTTAGATATTTTATATATGACATTCCCATACTGCAGATATTTTTCTAAATCGATAATCAGTGTAAATAATTATAAATATGGCTGTTCATGCTCTGTTTTGCTAATTTTTTTTAATATTAATTCTAAGAGGGGTATTGTATGTATCATAGAGTCTTCTTATATCTATTTCTGTGCTGTAATTTTGCTGTATACTGTACAGAAGCAGATAGGCAAAATGGTCTGGATTTGCAAAACCATTGGTCTCAGGACTTGCAGCAGTTATGCTGAAGCTGTCACTGCAAGGGCACCAAAATGTTTGTATGTCGTTTTCAAACATTTGATGCATTTGTGTCACTTTGCTCAATTTACAGCAAAAAAAGGGCAAATCCGTCATTTTTAACTTTCTTTTTATTGTATTTTCTTGACAAAATACATGCAAGAACAGTCTATTGCTAACAAGAAATGGCAGTATTACAGTAATAAAATCTCACCAAAAATTAATACAGGACTAGTTGTGTCACATTTCTTTTTGCTACACATGGAGGGAATGCACAATTAAAGAATTCACCTAAAAGGTATCACATATGTGGCTGTAATGCAGTTAATGATCTTTAGGCATATAGGATTTGTTATACAATTTACAGTGGTATACCATGCCCTTTGGCTGCTATGCAGTTCCTGTTCCAAATAATAAAATGTTTCTCTAATTAGTGTTTCATTAAACATCACATATGAGCAGTCTGCTAATTTAAACATGAAAACTCAGATGTTCTATCAGTTAATCAGAACAGCCTAAACACCCCTCTGGTCTGAGCATGTCTGAGTGAACAAATGCATAAAAATATAACTGTTGGAAAAGGATTAATTTTAAAACTGGCAAGAGGGTAGATATGACTGAGAGGAATGAGGCATTTGGCCAAGTGAAAAAAATATGGTGAAGAGTAGTAGAGTTATGTCTACCTGGCCAACCCAGTATCCCAGGACTCTAGTTCAGAGGCTGCTCCACCATCTCATGTCATATAGGTGGAACCTCTCTACAGAATATCGTGTAGATTTTTCTGGTTGATTACCTTTGTACTATACCTGTTATTTGTTTTGTCTGCCAATTTTGTATTGTAGCCTCCCTGTCGTGTCTAAAAACAGTCATATTTTGTGGCTACGACACCTTACCTGGTAAACATAAACAAAAACTAAATAAATATAGCTCACCATCTTAGCTCAATCTGCACCTTAACCACATTGTCAGAGCAAAAATACACAACACACTCACTAATGTGGGATAACGAGTAAACAACTGACCACTAATTTAGTCAGCAGACAGTAAGGAGAAAAAAAAATTGAGTGCAGTACCAAGAGCCTCCTACACACAATGCATGTGGGTATAAACTAAGTGTTCAAGTTGTACATGGCACAAGGCACCCGTGACACATGCCATTATGCCCCAGACTTCAGAGTCCTTAATGTCTAACTCACCAAAATGGTGACCGTCAATAAATTGTTCAAGTGGAAACTGAGTTGTATGGTAGAAGTTAGTGAATACCTTCTTCCCCCTTCAACTCAGTCTCTCCCCCCCAGCCTCATTTAGATTTTGATTTGAGAGTTTAGCATCAGATTCCCTGGAGGCCTTTGGATCAGAAATTTTTAAATTTTGTCCTTGAGTATGAACTGAAGGCATACTGTGAAAGACATATGGTATACCACTCCTGCCACTTTTAATTTAACTGCAAACCCTTCAAATGCTCTATGCTAAAGTCTAGTGGCATAGGAGCAGTCAGGTAAAAAATAGGATTTTGTTCTCTCCCAGCATGGCCAGTGACTGTTCACAGGCAGCACAAAGAATTTGGTTTCTCATTACTGATGTTGTGGTGGTGAGTAAAACAGTGTGTGGTCCCTCATCAGGTGGTAAATAAGGTGCAGGGTTAGATGGCATGCTTATATAATGAAGATGGCATATCCGAGGCTGAATGCCTCTGGTAATCTGTGCTCAAGGAATATAGTTAAGTCCCTATCCTCCATGCCCCCTGGGATGCCCAAGAGTCAAAGGTTAGCTGATCTAGCTTGACTTTCTAATTGTTTCACTTCACTCTTAACTGTCCCCTGATCCTTGATCAATGCAGCAGTTGCTGTAAAACTTTACTTGCCACTTACTAGACTTCTCCACTGAGCCTGTCATGAAGTCGATCCTCTGTTCAGTGATTACCAGGTGTTCTGTCTACTGACGAAGCTTGTTGTCGAATCTTTGTATCATCTGTGGGAGCATAGTAATTGCATGCTGAAATTACTCAAATGTGACTAACTAGTCGAGTACTGTTTCCTGAGGCTGTTGTCCTGCTTACTGCTTAGCAGGCCCTGCTCCTGAACTGAATGCCTCCAATTTACCAGTGTTCTGTGGTCTTCCCATACTGAAAGTCACAAATCTACCATGCCACCAACTTCCAGGCATCACCTACTGGCAGCACTTTTATTAAGTTTTCATCTTAATTTTCAAATTAAATTACTTATATTAATGCCACACTCTTGGAACTCAGTAAAAATGCATGTTGAACACTAGACTGCTGGCCATGCCCTCCCTTGCATCTTTTTTTTTTATGCATGTGTATTTTGCACAGCTTGCAACACTTGTGACATGAAATTAGACTACGTTTTGTGTGGTCTAACAGTAATGTTGCAAGTAGTGCAATTGTGGCAAAACCATTCCATAATTGTTTGAAAACCCAGCCCAGTGGCTATAATTTTGATCAATTGCAACTTTTTATGGCACTGGGGTCATAAAATCTGTTCATTTTCAGTTTAATTGGCATAAAATGTAAACCATCTTGAATACTGAAAAAAAAACAATGTTTACAATACAAGCATACCCCAATTTAAATTGTACTGTACTTTAAGTATAAATATAAGATCCCTCAGGCCAAATATGTCACCCCATTTTTCTCTTCCTAAAATGCAGCATTGTATTCTGTGCAAAATTCAAGTCCAATTTATTTCATAAGTATGCAAAAAAAAAAAAAACTTTCATCATACACTGTATATAATTAAACATATGTTTTAAAACACCAGTATCTAGTATCTCACATATAATGATTCAGATTGTACAAAAAATGTAAATTTAGGCAGGACAATACTAATTCTGAATTTTCGTCAGTGTCCCTTGGGCAAAAGAGTCTATTGTGAAGATACCGCAACTGCACTCACCAAATAGCACACATTTCATATCTTTCTCCCTGTTTGCACTCTCTCCATTTCTGACCCATGTAGAGGTTAGATATGTATCTCTTTTTCTCCACAGTAGTAGAAAATCAAAAATCAGATGACTGTGAGTCTAGTATTGGGGTCACGTTTATACCCTTATTGAATACTTGCATGTTTCCTATAATAGGGGGACCTAAATCAAAATCCCAGATGTTCCAATCTGAAACAGCATAAGGCAGATCTCTGTTTTTCATGATCACAGATTTTTAAAAATGCCTTTCTTCTGATAGCATTCGAATGGATGGAAGATTCTGATATTTAGTATATCCAGCAACCTCTAAAACTCCTTTTGAAAATATATATCATTAATATGAGTAAGGCATTGTCAACAACTTTCTGCTGCCTCACTAATGTATACTTTCCATTTCACTATGACAATGTTTCCCTTATCTTGGGGAATCCAGCCTGTTTCAGAGCTCTAATTAATTACTGAGATTAATTTATGGTATTCACATTAGCCTTAGCCTGAATCCAACATCAATGAGGGGTCCTGTCTGTATCCATCTGCAATTTTTTTCCAATATTTCAGTGCCCTTATTTTCACACTGAGATTTGTAGAATTGATATCCAGTTCAATCTGTAATCATGCAAATGCAGTCTGACATATTGAATCAGGTTAGGCTGTTGATGGTATTGACAAACATTTACCAAAAGCAACTTTGTGGATTTTGTTTCACAGTCTTTAATATATTGCCAGAGAAACTTGATCTTTAAACTTACTAGACTCAATATTATTATTATCTACAAGACTGTTTCTGTCATAATCTCTTTGAACTTCTGCATCATTTAGTCACTGAATAGCTTTTGGCAAATATTGGCTAGACCTATTGAATGAGTCCTCTCCCCATATTTCTACCATGACATTTCTTAAAGGTTATTTAATTTGACAAACCAACTGCTTCAAGATTTCATTACAAAGCTTTCTAATGCTGATGTGAATGCCATTAGTCAATGTTCCAGTTCCCAAAGCAATAGCTTTTAGTCTTCCTATGCTAGTTTTTCATTATAAAACATTGACATGTTCAGCCTACTTTCAGATTATGGGCCAGATTCTAGAAGAGTTACACCTGGCATAACAACAGTTGTGCCAAATAGAATGGCGTATGTAGCAACTTACTCCAGCAATCATGACATTCGCAATTCTACAAAGTAGCCTGCGACATAGCGCAGGCCACTTGTACCAAACAACAGTTATGCCAGCAGTTGTGGCCATAGCCCCCCTGCGCCATGGTACTTGGGGGTTTATGGCAGCAGTTGCACCCCATTCTAGAAGGGCAGTCACAAAGTCCCCACCATTTGGTTTCTACAAGAACCCCAAGAGGAGAACCGGCAACGTAAGTCACACCAGCATTTAGCTGGTGTAATGTATGGTCTCTCCCTTGGGGGTCCTGTAGACCTGCCTGCAGACATGCCACCTTGTCCACCCCATGCCAGCATACCCCATTGGGGCCCTGCAGGGCTACCCATACCCCCATACCCCCAAAACACCTATTGGCACAAGCCCCGCAGGGCACGCTGCCATCCCCGCCACCCATGCCCTGATCCCCAAGTTGCAGGCCACAAATGCTGCAATTACCCATCCCTGGTAGTCTAGTGGCCCCCCAATCATTATAAAATATGTAACCATTCCCAAATCCATGGTAGTCTAGTGGACCCCCTGATCATCATAAAATAAATATAGTTCTCCAAAACCCTGGTAGTCTAGGCCCCCGGATCATCATAAAATAAATATAGTTCTCCAAAACCCTGGTAGTCTAGTGGTCCCCAATCATCATAAAATAAATAAAGTTCTCCAAATCCCTGGTAGTCTAGCCCCCCGATCATCATAACATAAATATAGTTCTCCAAATCCCAGGTAGTCTAGTAGCCCCCAATCATCATAAAATACATAAGTATTGCCAATTCCTGGTAGTCTAGTGGCCCCCACCCAGCCAGTCCACCCAGCACCCCCCCACCACCCCAGCTGGTGACTAGCACAGCCCACCTCTCACCTTCATGGCCAGCCGCTGACTGAGTTCCGTTTGAGCACTTACTGTAAAGACACACTCAGAAATTAGTTTCTGAGTGCATCTTTGCAGTAGCACTCCTACAGTGCTCAGTCAGCATCTGGCCATGGAGGTGAGTTGTGGGCTGTGCCATTCATCAGCTGGGGATGGGTGGAGGGGTGCTGGGTGGACTGGCATGGCTGGGTGGGAGTGTGGGTGCCACTAGACTATCAGGGATTTGGAGAATTATCTTTATGTTATGATGATCGGGGGGGGCCTCTAGACTACCAGGGATTTGGGGATAGTTATGTATTTTATAATGATCAGAGGAGCACTAGACTGCCAGGGATATGGGGACCTTTATCTATTCTATAATGATCGGGGGGGCACTAGACTACCAGGGCAATGGTGATATGTCTTTATGTTACGTTGATGGAGGGGCACTAGACTACCGAGTCTTCGCTGGGTATATGCCGCATTTGTGGCTGGCGACTATGGGTTGGGGCATGAGTGGGGGGTTGACTAGGCCACCCAGTGGGGAATTTTGCAAAGGAGGATTGGGGGGATGGGGGTGTGGGCAGCTCTGCGGGGTGCCTCTGGCTTACTGGGCAAGGGGGTGCACTTGCATCCTGCAGCAGCGGGTTACAGCATGCTGGCCAGGTACGCCCCCTGTGTGGTGTACATAGCCATATGGCGCAAGTCTCAGGACTTTGCTGTGGAGACCCTGCCCCTTGTGGAATAGGGCGCAGGGTCAATGCCGCAGTTGCTGCTGGTGGTGCAAGTTGTGTCCGGCGGCAACTTGCGCCACCCTTCTAGAATCAGGCCCTATATGTTTATCTCAGAGTGCTTAAAATGTGCATAACTCATGAATGCACCAGTTCACAGCAGTTTGCAGCCACCTTGCTCAGATGAATGTTCTTTTGTCCTCAGGAATATGCAGAGGCATTGGGCAGGCAGAACTGAGGACAAGCAATAAAGTAAGAAGCTTGTGCCAAATAAAATCACATTTTGGTGAAAAAAAACCAGTAAACTAATGAATATGGCAAAATGAGCAGCCTAGAAACAGTAAACTTGCATGTAGTGTTTGACAGGCACACTGGTCCAATTGGACCAAAAATAAATACTAAAAGCCGACAGTGCCCCAATATAAACAGAAAATACAGCCCCATCTCCCAAAAACATTGTCCATTTTAATGCTTTTGCGATTTGGTTGAAAAAACACAATAATAAACATCAATAACATTATGTGCATATTTCAGCATCACTTCATCAGAGAAACTGAAATAGACAATGTTAAAAATATCTCTATGCAACATGTCCAATTGTCATAGCACACATTCAGAATGCATACATAACTGCTGCAGTGTCTATGCAGAGCAGCTACACAGTGAATACCAACAAGATAACATGTTTGGCATTGCTCAATGTTTGTTCTTTACCATATAAGCTTTGCCAACCACCAGTATGCAAAACCCATACTATTGCTAAAACATTTTATAATAAGCACCTTTCCAATTAAAGAATAAGAAGTGCATTAAATACAAAAAGCAGATCACATCTCTAAGGATGCCAACAATAACACACAGTCACCACAAAAAGGGCTAGAAGATTTGTTTTATTTATTTTTTTTATTTATTTGTAATTCAGTTAACACCTTTGAGCACAAGTGCTCTTTTCCAAAGGATCCACATCAGAATAGGATAACAAACAAGTATACACATCATGCATTCACCAGCTCAAGTGGAGCCTGGTCAGGTACAGATAATAGGGTTGCAAACAAGGTATTGCAGATGAGAAATCAAACAGATGACAGTCATGAAGCAACATAATATAAAATGGAATTCTGCTATTTAAAACAACAGGCTGATTTCAATGCAAGTTCTTTTTTTAGGGAATTCTTAAAAAGTTACTTTTTGGGGAGTCCCACTATGGATTCTGGGAGTTCACTGAGCCAATGGGCAGATTGGTTAGCAGATGAGCACCTACCCAGGCTTGTTTTATGAAACAGGACTTCAAGGGATTCTCTGGGCATACTCCTAGTGGAGTAGTTGTTTTTGACAGGGCAGGAGAGGTCACAAATTGCAGCTGGGGTGAAGCCCAGAAGGGCTTTTTTTGCCATCAAGCAGGACTGATATTTAAGCCTGTCCTGTAGTGGAAGCCAGTTGGTGAGTGCATACATGGTACAAGTAGGAGTGAGTCTATCAGTACCACTTGCAAAATGACAGGCTTTGTCGAGAACCATCCTTACTCTGTCTAGGATTGATTTACAGGCAGCTCCATACATCGGGAGTCCATAGTTAGTGAGTGGGAGGACCATACTAGAGACTGCCAGGCATCTTGCCTCAAAGCTAAGGTTTAAGTGTTGCCTGAAGAGTGCACCTAGTTTTCTGTTGGCCAGTTTTGCAGTGTTGTCCACATGTGAGGCATATGAAAGGGTGTGATCCAAGGCAACACTCAGATACTTAAAAGATTCGGTCTGCTCAAGGGTAGCTCCATATGCATTTTGGATAACCAGGGAAGAGACCGTTTTCTTATGGTAAGGCCCAGTGAACAGCATTTTCTTTGTCTTTTAATAATTAAGGACATGTTTATTGCTTTCAAAACAGTCATCCAGAAATTTAAAGCTACTTTGAAGATCACATGAGAGTTCCCCATGCTGTGAACTACTGCTGAAAATCACAGCATCATCAGCATATAGTAACATCTTTCATAGAGAGAAGGCTTCCGGGAGTCTATTAATGAATAGGCCAAAGAGGAGACGAGCAAGTATAGACCCCTGAGGGACCCCTACTATGACACTCTTTGCATTTGAGAATACTCTGTGTCTCTTAACCCTCTGTGTCTGGCAGCGAGGTAGTACCAAAATCAGACTAAAGTTTTAGAGGTGAGGCCCAGGGTATAGATCTTGTTTAGCAGTAGTGGTTGGTTTATGAGGTCAAAGGCTTTCATCATGTCTATGTAGGTGGCTCCAACTAGGTGCCCATTGTCAAGGGCCTCATGCAGATGGTTGACATACTCAATATGGGCCATTCTGGTGCTATGAAGCTTCCTAAAGCCGTGTTGCTGTTTGTACATGGAGTTATACAACAGTTTTCTCTAGTTCTATACTCCTTCACCTCTTCTCTGGTACTTTTTCAATCCTCTCCACTCTTCACTGAAGCTCTGGAAAGCCTCCAGAATTCTTCAACTTTTGTCCTTCAGTCTTCTTCTAGCTCCTGTCTACTCCATCAGTCTGGTCCCAGAAAAACCCTACATAGGGATCCACAGCCTTGTTTACAGGTCCAACACCCAGACTCTCAAAAGTAACTTAAAACATGTTAAAAATAACCTCTGCTAAGTGTCATGAGATTTTACAATAGGATATACTCACATTATCAATATCCCATCAACAAAGATAGCATAACTATTCAAAATACAGTCAAGCATATACATATTTGACTGGAATTCTCCTCCACAATGCACACAACTCTCACAGATCCAACACTGTGCCACTCATAAAATTGCAAGATTTCTTCTATAACCAGTGCTCCTTGCACCACTGAACTACAGTACTGTTGAGTGATGATGTTTGACAGGCACTGGCAAAGAGAGGTGAAATGTAACAAGACCAACAGGATCAGTTGAACTGATCTCTGAATTTTCTAAGCATTATGTAATTCACTGTGAATTGTTATAATAGGTCAGAATGTAGAATACTAATGTTACCAATAAGATTAATGGGCACTATGCACTAAGTGGGTGGGGGTACACAGAAATGTTCCTTACCCCTCTCGCAACCCTGAGTCCCGTGGACAGGTGCACCCATACCGGCATTCACCAATGATGGACACTTCTCAGTGGACCCCCCATCAGCATACAGGACTTCACAGGACAGCTGGAGGAGGAGTCATCTTCCCAAACAGGCATCCAGTGGGATGCCCCCCTGGGACCCTTAGTGGATCCCATAGCATAGGGTGGTGTGGACCTAGGGCTGTGCATGCTGATTGCAGGCACCCAGACCCGCGTGGCACCATCCCATACCAGTGCCACTGCTCCCAAACACACCAGGCCCTCACCCTTCTGGCTGCCTCTGCCATCTCCTGCTGCCCAGCAGTCAGGGGCAGCATGGTGTGCCCTGTCCTGGTTCCCCAATGACTGCAGGCCTTTGCCCATTGGGGTGTGCAGTGGATTACGGCAGGGTCTCCCTGGTGTACCCTGTGCCACCCACCACACCCATGTGACCAACACTACATGGGTTAGTGAATACTGCATAGTTCTGGCATGCCCCCAGGACACCCCAATGTGGAACTGACCACAGATGTGAGAGATCGTGTGCAGTGGGTATGCGTACCCCCCCTCTGTGCATGCCACATGGGGGCACAGTGGGTGAAGAGTGGCTATGCACCCCAGATACATGCGCATAGCCACTCTGTACCAATAGTGCATAGGGCCCATTAAGAATATGAAGAGTTTCTACATAAGATTAAGATCAATTTTATTTTCTCTTTGCAAAGTATTAAAATGTTTTAACATAATAAATAACACATAATGTTGTAATTCATATTCATTGATTATTTAACTGAAAATCAATAATGTTTTAATTACTGTATAGGAGTAGTTTAGCATATATAATTGCTTTACTTGACATTTGAACATTTTTCTTTGTCACCGTAGTAAAGCATATACAAGTGGATGTTTGCACTGCATTTGTTTCACCTCCTTAAAAAATATCAGATGACTGAAACTTATCAGAGATAAAGCATTTTATGACTTTATAGGTAGGCAAGTTCCTGTGTTTAGTTTTGCTTCTTTCAGAGCATTGCTTTGTCATATGAAGTGCTGAAGATGAAAATAGAAGAATTTTGAGATTCAAGTGGATTAGTGAGTTACTATTTCAACAAAGCTTGAAAACACATGCAAAATTGGAATTTGAATGGTGAAATATACAGGTTTGTTAGAGTTTAGCTAAAGAATGTTCCTTCTGAAATCACTTTAAAAAAGTTACATTTTTAAGTTATAGTCATGTGTTCAGTTTTTGCACATGTGCAGTGTAAAAACTGTATGTTCTAAAGTTAAGGAAAGTTTTCACAAAACCTATTCTGTATATCATGAGAACAATCTTGGTACGGAGAAAACTAATAAACCTGTAACCAGTTCTTAGCCTAACTGTTGTGGTCAAGTTGGTAGAGCACAGGGATAATTATGTAGGGCTCTGTTTAAAGCAAGTTAAGACTTTCTCAAAAAGTAAGAAATTATTTGCAAAAAAACTACACTAATGCTTCTATTAGGATTAAATAACACATTGCAGATAAAGTAAGGACATTTAAAAAAAAGTATTGGTCAGAGTCTCATGAGTCTTGTCAAAATAGTTGTGAGCTGCTTTTTTGGGTTTTTGGACCTAATGGCCAACCGATCCCCCAGCCACTTGCCTCATGACCCATGGCAAGATACAGGTCCTGGGCATGTGTGCCTTCTGCGAAGAAAGTTATAAAAGTTCTCTTGCTTTATAAAGAAGCCTTCACAAAGAAAGTAATAAATTATCATCTGATTTGTGCCTGGCATGCTGGATCCTGTGAAAGAGAAGTTATGAGTTGTATCATGCATCATGCAGTGAAATAAGGCCCTGCATGAAGAATATTATGAGTGACATCCTGATTCATGGAGGACAGCAGGGCCCTGCATGAGGAAAGTCACAACTGATTCTGCAGGCTCTATATTAGAACCAGAGATGAGGAGTATGGCTCTGGGCCTGTAACTTGAAGCAGCAAACACATGGGTCATGGGCTCAGATAGCTGAAACCTGAAATGTTCAGTTTTTTTACAGCTAGATCTGAGGAAGTACCTTTGAAAGATGGTTTCACGGGGAAATGATTAGATTTAAATTATCAAAATTGTAAAATTTAATTGCCATGCATGCCCAAAATGTTTTTAAAACATTCAGGCCCAGATATTCAAACTGCGCTCAAAAGTAGCGCAACAGCAGGAGCAAGCACAAACCAGTTGCGCAAATGCGCAACAGGTGCGATATTCAAACATGGAGCAGAGCAAATTACGCAAGCAACCAACGTCTGAATATTGCACATACTGTGCCATCGCGCGACCAGGAAGGAGAAGCTGAGCCAAAATGTTGCGCTATGGAGCAACCAGGGAAGCTCAGCTGAGCATTCCAGAGCTGCCATAGCGCAAGCACAGCCCCCCAGAGCAATGGAACTGCACATCCAGGGAGGCAGGCTGGGCCCACCGCCAGCCATGCCACACATGGGCACAGGAACACACTGCAGAACCCACACCACACCGCACACCCAGCACAGCATCACTGGAGGTGGGATGGATGATCCACGGCGCATGGGGACAAGCCAACAAAGCATAGCAGAGCCCTGACACCCCAGCACAACCACTGGCAGGCGGAGGTGCCACACACAGGGGTTGACAACCACAGTGCACATCAGCCCCGTATGCACAGCACACCCTGCACTGTGACCCCAAGACACCACCCATGTTCAGTGACTGGCACTGTAGGAAACCATGCAGTCCCCCCAGCACACGTCAGCCCCGTGCAACACAGAAGCCTACAAGCCAGACACACCCTGTGCACCCAGCACTGGGTGGCAGCAGATGGCAAGACCAACCGAAAGTCACTGCCATGCTGGAGATACCTCCCCATGCACACACACACACACACACACACACACACACACACACACACACACACACACAGGACCATACCACCCCAGATGGCATGTACACCCCTGCAACTGAGCACCCATAGCCAGCTGCAAATCAGAGACCAACACAGTATTCATATCAAAATAGAAATGTATATTTAAATATCGAATAGTAAAGAAACAAAGCAATAACAACTATTTACAAGGGGGACGGGTACAAGTAGGGTGTTCAAGGGGAGGGATGAACAACTTGGAGAGGAAGGCAGGGTGGTAGGGATGGGAGAAGTGGGAAGGGTAGCCGCTTATGGCCCAGCTGGCTGCTCATCCTCTGCCTGGTCCTGCACCGTCCTGTGCCGCCTCCTCCGAAGGCCATGGCGTCTGATTGATTGGAGGATGGCCTGATTTTTGATCGACACCCGTGTGAGGCCCCGAATATCGTGGTGAATCCGCTGGAGAACCTCGAGGCCTAGGAAAATGGGAACACAGTCAATGGCTGTGACTGACCACAACCCTGTCACCACCCAACCTGCAAGCCATATAGCCCAATGTCCCGCACCTGTGATGGCATGCACCCACCCACAGTGAACATGCACATGGCCATCATAAACAGGCGGCACCAGCTATGCGCACCACCGCCCACACACACTGCCCACGTCAATCACAGTACAAACTAGGCTGGCAAGTGATGTGGCAACGTGGTGCGATGCCAGTTACACAGCTATGTGCCCAGTGCATGCCTGGACCACCAGTAGCATACACAGACGTGCTGTGATACTGCACTGTGATGCATGTCACCTGTGTCGTGCCTACATACATGGATACATAGACAGTGTCGAGATAAGGGCCTATGGGCCACCCAGTCTGGCCATTTGACCTTGTAAGTTCACTCTGTTTTCCTATAAGTCTGTTGCACCTTACCCCTGACCTCCAGAATTCCTGTATGGCTATCCCATGCATTCTTAAATCCCGTGACCAAGTCAGCCCCCACCACTTCCTCTGGCAGGGTGTTCCACTTGTCCACCACCCGTTCTGTGAAGAAATTCTTTCTCATGTTTCCTCTGAATCGTCCCCCCTCCAACTTCATCCCATGCCCTCTAGTCCTGGAACATCTTTTACGCTTAAAAATAGTGTTTTCCTGCACTCTGTTCCCCCCTGTAAGATACTTGTATGTTCCCATCATATCCTCCTCTCCCTCCCTCCTCCAGGGAGTACATGTTCAGTTCCTTCAACCTGTCTTCATAGGACTTGTGATGCAATCCATGCACCATCCGTGTTGCCCTCCTCTGAACCCTCTCTACCCAGTCCATGTCCATACGTAGGTATGGTCTCCAGAACTGTACACTGTACTCCAGTGTGGGGCCTCACTAGTGTCTTGTATAGTGGAATTATGACCTCCCCTTTGGTTGTGTTGTGCATGGCTGGTGGTCTTGCCCCCCCCCAGCATGCAATAGCATCCATGAAGTAATGATACTCACACTCCTCCAGCAGCTGGGTCTGCCGCTGCTGCTGATGCTGCTGCTGCTGCTGCTGCAGTTGTGGCACAACACCCCCTGGCACCGGGGCCCTGGCACGGCCCACCTCACCCTCGCCCTGCGTCCTCAAAATCTGGCCTGTGGGAGACATATGTTGAGACAAACATCAGTGTGACTCAAAAGCAGAGTGCCCCCTGCCCCAGTGAGAGTGCCTGCCCACACAGCCATAACCATCCATCGCACAGCTGCATGCACTGACACAGCCAACCGTGTCTGAGCCGGCACCTATGCACAGCCACCCAAGCACACACACACCCCTACAGAGAATATAGGTGCATAGATGGTACACTCACCTGGCCTAGGCACTATGCCCCACCTGGCATGTGACCGCAGCCGCAACAAAAGTTCTGGCTCCCTCCAGCGGAGGTCACTGTACCGGTGCCGGCACTGCTCAGCAGACCGGCCCCGTCCAGTGATCTCCACCAGGTCAGTGGCCACTTGCTGCCACAGCTGAGTCCTGGCACTGGTGAGGGGTGCCTCACCATACAGGCCATCATATTGTGGCTCAACTAGGGCCACCAGATTGGCCACTTCAATCTGGCTCCAGGACACCGCCCTCCTCCTAGCCATGGCATCAACTTTACAGCAGGCAATGTGGCACCCCGCTGCGCCGTAACCCCATGTGGAGTTGTTGCACAATAGACCACCACAGGCTCCAATCGCGCTGTTCGAACAGCGCCGTCACTTCATATGGCGCTGTCACCAGACAGCGCAATAGGGACGTACACATGGCATGCCAACAGCGCTGGGGTCAGAGGGCATACACAAGGTCACGGCAATGATGCAAGGCTACGCACAGTGCCATCAGATGTATAGGCATCCTGCGCGACTGCCAAGCTGCACACCAGTGCCACAGTGGACTATCGCGCAGTAGTGCCACAGCGCCATATAGTGCCCAGTGCTGTAGCGCCACTGGCACAATGGTGGCCATGGTCTGAATCACCTATCATGCTCAGCAGGTCTGCAGCGCGATAGACGCATGTGTAAGCTGTCTGGGCATGCGCAATGCAGTGTGGCACACAGCCACAAACCTGCGCCATTGGCTCAGCCAGACCTTCCATATTGCGCAAAGCGAAAATACGCGATATTCAGCCGATATATGCAAATCATGCGATCAGCCATTCAAAGGCACAGTGGCGTGATTAGCATGTCATTAAAGTTACGCCACACCTCATTTGCATGTGTTGCGCTATAAAAATGCGACAGTGGGTTGTGCTGGCCAGATTTGGTTACTGCAGGTGAGAGGTGAGTTACATGCTGTGTGATGCTCAGGACAATGCTCATGGGCAGAGGATGATAAAGGCTGAGGGGGCTGAGCATGAAAAGAACACTTAGAAAGGGACAAAGGGCACCCTTTCTATCAGTATCTGCCATGCGGAGAGGAAATGTGGGGGGCTTCTGCCCCCCCCGGGCCAGCAGCTATGCTCATGGGGAAATGCTGTCGACTGCACAGTGACAGGTGTCCACTTTCACCCATACAGATCACCATGACTGACCAGAGCCAAGCTGAGGGTGTGGACGGCGGGCGTAGGAGGAGGCCGAACTTCACCGCGGCAGAGACGGAGGCCCTCTTCCAGGCCTACCTGGAGGATGAGCCACTAGTGAGTGGACGGAGCGGCACCCCTCAGGAACGTGCAGCTGCATGGGAGGGGGTAGCTCGGGCTGTCAACCTGCACGGAAGCCACCAGCGCTCTGTGCAGGAATGCAAGAAGAAGATGGGGACTGACCGCAGGAGGCTGAAGGAGAAGGTGGCAGCCTTCAGGGCGGCACGTGCTGGCACTGGTGGGGGCCCACCAGTGGTGTTGCAGCTGACCCCTACAGAGGAGACACTGGTCATGGCCATGCAGCCGAGTGCCATTGCGGGTGTACCAGGCGGAGGATTCCAGATAGGTGGAAGCCCATCACTGCACGGTATGACATGGTGGTGTTGTTGGGGGGGGCTGTTGTTCACATGCACTCACATGTACTCTCTTTCTGTTACAGATCCTGTTCGTCTTCAGGAGACGGTGGTGGTGGTGGGTCCAGACAGTGATGCAGACCTGCTGGATGTGGAGGAGGGACCATCCACCTCCGCCACCAGCCTGCAGGCACTGCAGCAGCATGCATGCTGGGCCAACAACTCTGGTGTCAGTGATACGGGTGCAGGGGGTGCACAGCCTGTGTCACAGCAGTCTGGAATGCAGGTATGCCAGCATGCTGTGCCTATGGCAGTGGCACGCACCTGCACCATTGATGATAGCAGGCCTGCAATGGGCAGTGATAGGTGTGTGTCCCATGACGGACATGGCAGGCCAGCACGTGCCTCTGGCCTTCCTGGTTCACACCTGTACTCAGCATGCTGGCACAGTCCCAGGCTGTGCCTGTCAGCACCGGTGGGGCAGCACCGGTGGCTGTGCAGGTGTCTGGCACTGCTGTCAGCACGGAGGTGGAACAGGTGGACCTGGGGGCTCAGCAGTTGGAGGGGCAGCAGTCACACACCAGGTCTGGGGGTACAGTGTCAAGCAGTGGCACATGTCCACCGCCCTTTGATCCGCCCATACCTGGTCCTGGCGAACAGCGCCCACCCTCAAGGGGTGCTGTGCACCAGGACTGTCCACACCCTGGGGGTCACGATGCCATTGGGGCACAGTACCCATTGGACGCACACACCCGCCTGCTGCAGGACTTGGTACAGCTGCAGGGGCAGGTTGCAAGGTCCGTGGAGGCACTGTCTGTGTCCGTGGAGCGGCATAGCAGGGAGTGTGCTCAGAACCGAGCCGAGCTGGTCCTTATGTGGATGGATGTGACCGCTGCCATTGACAGGCTGACCCAGGCAGTGGTCTCTGTCGCGGACGCATTGGCCACACTGTCAGGTGCCCCTGTACCACACACCCCACACAGTGCGCTCTCCACTCCCCGTTCCCAGTGTCATGCAACACCAGGCCTGTCAATGACGGGTTCTGCTGTGGGCATCCCGAGCACCCCTGGTGCAAGTTTGTTTGGCAGGATGCAGACCCCTATGCGGGCAAGGTCACGTTCGTGCAGTGGGACCCCTGGTGGTGCACCAGCGCCACCCGATGTGGCCCCTGCTCAGCCTGCCAGTGCTGCTGGGCCACTGCAGGGCCGCCCATGCATCCATGGTGGCCGTGGGACAGTGCTACCTGACTGAGCTGTCTCCCAGTGCAGGCCCTGTCTGGTGCTGCCCTGTGTGCAATGTGTCATGGTGGGCAGTGCACTGCTGGTCTCTGCTCACCACGCTGACACACGACCACCTGCACACTCTCCCAACTGCTGTCCACAGGTGCATGTGCATGATGATGCCTGCATTGCACTGTACACCAAGGTGCAAGGGTGCCCAGGTCCTGACACACGACGTGGACAGTCCAGGTGGTGGGGTGGTTGGTGGTGCTGTGTGTTGGCAATGTCGTTTCCGCAGTGCTGTGCTGCTGCCTATGTACGCTGCCTGATGTGTGTGTGTCCATATGAGTGCTCACCTCTCTGATGGTGTGTTGGTATGCCTGGAACCTTCAACTCCCTGACCTTCATGCACGTGTGTTCCCTGTGTGCCTGTGGTTTTGCGCATGGACAGTGTTGCCTGCACATGTCCCTTGACTTACCTGTGTTGGGCGTAGCGCTCTTCTGCAATGGTGTCCCGGTGCAGCTGGGCCTGCTGGGTCAGTCGGGGTCCCTCCGTCTCTAGGGGGCTGCTCATCACTAACATCACCGCACCACTGGCGCCCCCATCATGTCCCCTCTTGGACCTGTAAGGTTATCCCATGGTCTTCGGCCATGTTGTGCAGGATGCAACAGGCCAGGGAATATCCCACAGGCCTTTTGGGGCTGTACTGTAGGATCTCACCGAGGTGTCCAGGCATTGGAAGCGTGCCTTGAGCATCCTAACACCCACTCTATGATGTTAGGTGTTGCGTGCATGCCTCATTGAAGCATAGCTGTTGAGGGCTCAGCGCTGGTAATGGGTGTGAGCAGCCAGGGACGGAGTGGGTATCCAGTCACCTGTGTGGAGATAGTGGAGATCAGTGTCATGTCAGGTCCATATTGCCCATATCCTTGTGTGCCACTACCATGGCACCTGTGTCATTCCCACCCTTGCCCAGAGTTTGCATTCCATACATGTGTACTCACCCACTAGATGACCCGTGGGGATGTCCCCACTCTCGAATCAATGGCACAGGCAGACTGGTGCCATATGAAAGCATCATGTGCTCCACCAGGGTGTGTGGCACAGACATTGATATCGCCCAGTGGCATCACACACCACCTGGCAGTTGACACTGGAAAACCCTTTTCGGTTCTGATATGCCTGGCCGTCGGGGCCAGGTGGCGTGCAAATGGCCACATGGGTGCAGTCTATGGCCCCTAGCACGCCAGGCATACGTGCTACCCTGTGGAACTCCTGCATGTTTGTTGTACGCTCTGCCACGGTGCTGGGGAAATGGATGTACTCTGCAGCATGAGGCAGCAGTGCGCTGAGGAATTGGGTGAGGATGCATGATGTGGCCTACTGTTTAATGCCTGTGGTGTCCCCTGTTGGCCTCTGGAAGGTGCCCGTGGTGAGCAGGCACATGCAGGCTGTCACCTTGGTCTCCACGGACAGAGCGTGACTCCGTCGTGAGGGTGCCTGCATCACATCACTGCTGCACACAGCTAAGACCGTCTCAATATTGCCCTGTTCAGGCGGTACCGGCCCACAATCTCGATGTCTGTGTACAGCTCGAGCGATCACGCGGCAGCCAGTACTACCTGTCGGGCATATCACGACGGGCCCTCCGCCGCCACGCCCCTGCAGCATGGTGTCTCACCCCTCATTACAGCTTCCATGTGGAAGCTGGCACTGTCCATCTCCCTGGCTTCTGCCCCGGCTGCTGTTCCTGTGTTACCCCGCTGCCCCACTGCTGCTTCCACTGCACTGGGCACCCCCCACTGGCCTCTCTGTCCTCCTGGACCCACTGTCCCTCTCTGTCCTTCCAGCTCCTGTCTCTCTCTCTCTCTCTCTGTCTCTCTCCCCCAGTTTGCGGCCTGCTAGGGTTCTTGTGCCGCTTCCTTGAGCCTTTTTATTTTGGCTCAAATTTGGTACTGCGCAACTTCTGGCTGAGCCACTCTTGCGCATTGCGCAAGTGTTCGGATATCGCATTGCGCACTTTATGCATGGACCCACCCCTTGGTTGCGCGTGCCTTCATTTCCATTGCGCTGTTGCTCAGCATGTTTTCGATGGCGCAACTGGCCCTTCTGAATACATCAGCATGATGATTTTTGAGTTGCGATAAGAACTCCTGTTAGCGCATGGCGCAACCCTTTTGAATATCTGGGCCCCAGATTACAAGGCTTTTTTGTAATGATTGGATTAGCAAAGGGATTTACAAGTGATGAAAATGTAAAAATTGTTTTATTGATTTTTGTTTTCACTTTTATCAACTTTATGCCATAACCTGACCATCTGTGGTCTAATTGGCCACATATTTTCAGAATGGGCATACCCCTACCACATGAATACATAAGTGCTATCTTTGTTAATGCACCATAATATCTGTTTTTCAGGTTCACCTAGTTTTCATTACTCATAAAGAAAAATAATTAAATTAAAAAACATGGCCAAAACAGCAGTGTTAGCTAATGCAAATGAATTAAGTTGAGTGCATGGTCACCAGGATGCCAGGGATTGGTGGTCCTTATGCATGCCCTATTAGTTTTACCACTAGGTGCCAAAGCCCATTAGCTAATACTGATTATCCCCTTGATTCTTTATGTGACCGTGGGGTTCCCAAACCAGGTGGCTATTCCTTTTTTCTTTATTGGGCTATTGAGGTGCCCAAGCCTGGTGGCCATCATTATTGTTCATTTCACCTCCAGATTACCAATCCTTGTGGCCATCCATCCATAATATGGCCCCCAGCAGTACCCAAGTCTGGTGGCTATTTCTGTGAGTAAATCCTACACTCTTCCACCCATGTAGCACTAGGGCTAGGCAAAATTAGCAAATTCTGATCTGCTAGAATGTTTGTGAAATTCTATGAGTTTCATGAAATTTTCTGACAGTTTACAACACTGTGGAATTCCCTGAATTTTTTTAATTGGTCATAACTCAGTCAATCTTCAACCTAGACATGACATTTGGATGAGGGGCAGGAAAGTTATAGGGGCTCAAAGTCTTGCAATTTATTATTCATGTGAAATTTCTGAAAATATTTCTATACTTACAACTTAGCCACATTTGGAGCTAGATAATTAAAATGTATATGCATTCTATCTTGGAAAAGTCTTAGAAACTGGTAGATAGAGCATTACTTATGTAAAATGTATGTTATAGGAGTTCAACAATTTCAGATTAAATTATTTGTTAAATTGTGGGAAAATGTTCAAAATATATGGATGTTTATAGTGTCCCTGATATTGCAGGTATACCATAAAAATTTGTCATGCATACCCACTGTAAATATGCTCTGGAATCTAACTAAGCTGAATCAATATGGCTTAGCAGGTTAAAGTTTACTGTGTATACTTTAGAAATTACTAATTGGCAACATTTGCTCAAATATTCATGGAATATATATATGAATAGGTAATGGCACTGGAATTCCATGCATGGAGTTTAACTTCCACAAAGCATGTATCACAACTCAGTGAACCAGCGGTAGTATCATGGTTCTGCAATGTCCCTCCAACACTCCTGTGACAGTGATACCCAAGCTCAAGCTCCAAAAGATATTCATTTACTTCTGTAACAGTGGCCTAAGTCACAACTAGTTGTAAGGCTTGGCATCACTTGGTGCCATTGTTTTCAAATTGTAAAAATATATATTGTTATGTACAGGGTTGTTAAAGAGTTAGAACATCCACAAAGAAGAGGAGCTCAATCTTCCCTGGATACTAAAGAACCTTACACTTTAATATGACCTATTCAAAAAATGCACTTTATTTAAAAGATAAAAATGCCACCAAACATTTTTGAGTACAACTGCATGTTTTCAAGGCACCTGCCTCCCGATGTGACTTCCTGGGCTTGCTTCAGAGCCTGGACCACCAGAATGGCAGCACAATGTTCTGCTGCCGGGCCATGGGTATGATCTCAAAGCCTAATTAATTTAGTCAATGCATTTTACAAAAATGGTGATATTCTGTTCTCTAGTTTTCAAAGTATAGGGTCTTAAAATTCTCCAGATTGCATAATTGTGAAATGTAATTTTAACATTTGCTAAAGTTTGGAGACTTATAACTCAATCACCTTGAAAGACAAATATTTGAAGCCCGGTACACATCTGTATGGCCCCTGGTATAGTCTTCATGCCACATTTGTTACAAGTTGGACAACTATTGTTTACATTAGACAGTAATAACCCAAATCACAATTGTGTCCAAATTTCATGAACTGCTTGTGAAATTTCACTAATGTGAAATCATAATTTTACCAGAATTTCATCAACGGAAGATAAGTTTTGCCAGCCCAATTTTGCACCCATGCTACCCACCTCTCCCCACATTGCTGTACCTGAAAAAATAAAAATGAAAATTTCATCCTGCATAAAAGAAAACATTTTGTTGTCATCTTTAATCAACCTATTCCCACACCCCCACGACCCCCCAGCACTCTATCAACCTTCACCTCCATGTCATTCACTTTCTTGTATTGGGTCGCCCAACATAATGCTTTAAGTGACCACTGATCCACACATGACCATGTCCAACATCGGACTGAAATTAATGCACTTTCATAGTTATTTATCTCAGTTTTTGAAGTTTTATTCTTAACCTTGTTGTATTTTTGTTTTTTGTTTGTTGAGATTTTGCCCCCAGAGTTTCAATACGGCCTTTCTTTCACCCAACCTCATCATCCTGCAAGACTAGGTGCCCTTTATAGGCATAGGAACTATCTGACATACGAGGCCATAAGACTCACTGTTAGCAGTTCAATACTGTCCATGATAGACTATGGACTAACAGTGTAAAGTGTGGCCTCCGAAACAGATTTAAAAAGAGTTAAGGTGGCACTAAATAAAGCATGGAGACTGGTTCTGGGTGCTGGAAACCTAGCACACACCTGCAATCTTTATGCCCAATTCAATTGGCTCACCCTCCAGGGTAGGATCATCTACCAAGTATGCCTCCTTGGTAAAAAAAAAAAAGCATGCCTATGACTTACCCCAATATACAAAAGCTCTTCCAGTGTTCACACTGCCTGAACCTCACTAGGAGAAGCACCAGACATGTCCTCCAGGTGCCTTTCAGAAATACCTTATTAGCTCAGTGCTCCTTCACTTACAGGGCCCCTCTGTGGCTCAGTGTACTCCCTACTACTCTCACAACTATCCAGAACATTGGACAGTTCAAAATGGAGCTCTGTTTGTATCTGATTCTGATGGTTAATTGTGAGTGCACCAATTAGCCTGCTTCGTCTCTGCCTACAACAAAGCCCACTCCAGCGTATCCTCCTCTGCTACATAATACCTATACCCTTTACTCTTTCATTCTCGCACCACACCCCAAAAATATTACCTTTTATCCTGTCTTGGTGCACCAGGACCATACCTAACTGGTAAGGCCGGATTCGCCCCTATGCCATATCAATCTACTCTTCCCCATTTGACAAGACTATTCTTGGCTGCCATTTATTTCCCTTCCTACTGACAGAGCCAACCAGGCTGCCTCTTGTATTGCTTTTGCATTGGCCTTACATTGTACTGTTCCTCACATTGTGTAACTCTGGAACTGATTGTGCATAAGTTAAATACCTCTGTATATTTTGTTGCTTGTACTGGATTTGTAAACTTTGTAAATGAGCTACTAGCTCAAAGGTTGTTTAATCTGAGACATTAAATAAGTAAAAGAAATTCTGACTGCTGTTGTTTTTTTTTGTTTGTTTTTTGTTTTCAAATCCTGCCCCAAATGTTATTTTGTAATCATTCTGTGAAATGATGTTAAATGTGGGAATAGAATAATGACAGCTGGTCCATGCATGAGGTGGGGTGAAAAATAGTCTATGCTGAAAATTTGGGATCAAAATCTCAAATAACAATGATGTTATGATCAGTAGTTAAAAAAACATGATAAAGACTGATGCTCACATTTTAAAAGGAGATGCGCAGCCCAAAATGGATATGTGCAGTGCATTCCGGAAACTGCGTGGAACCATGGTATTCAAAAGGGACAGATGGGTCACACATTTCTGAATGTGTGATCATGCAGATATAATGTATGCAGTGCAAAAAGGGGGGCACCTACATGAATATGCCACACATCAATATATTCAGCCAAAATGTGTGTTGCATCTGACATGCATCTAAAAAATGCTCCGCGCAAAGTTAGACATGTCAGAGGATGACCTTAATTGGCCAGCCACCCACAGGCAGGCTGCAGAACTGCAGACAGGCAATCCTGAGACAGCCCTCAGTTGTGCACCAGGATGTGCTCCAGGCACCCATGCAAAACAGTCATGCCAGGACAGACATACCCAAAGCCACAGGTGCCGGCACACAATTGGCTTCACCCAGAGAGCCATTCCCCTCACCACTCCCAGGATGTGGGCACCCAGCTGCCACATACCAGTGCTTTTGGGTGTCCCCCCCAGGCACACCAGCAGTAGATGGCCACACTGCAGCACAGGTACCAGGGGCCATGGACTGCACCCATGTAACCTGCAGGGTGCCATCCAGTGGTGGCATGCACCCAGGGTGATGTCTGGGGCAACGGTGCCCAGGTAGCCTGATGGTACTAGTGGCAGCATGGCATGGGCCAGGGACTG
The DNA here is from genome assembly GCA_016271365.2 of Neoceratodus forsteri. Lineage (NCBI taxonomy): Eukaryota > Metazoa > Chordata > Ceratodontiformes > Ceratodontidae > Neoceratodus > Neoceratodus forsteri. The sequence continues at coordinate 650,696,468 of CM028136.1, read as the reverse complement.
ACCTGAGACACACACCCATGATGGTACATCATAGGTGCACACAGGTAGGACCCACCCACTCAGGTACCTGGCCACCTTTTGCACACTGCAATTCCTTGCAGTTATCACCATGTTCCTGTCATACAGGGGTTGTGTGGGGCACTGCAGGTGACTATATGCTGCATTTGGAGCTGGTGTGTCACATGCATGTGGTACACCAATTAGACTGTTTCCCCCTGTGCCTTACCCTGTTGCTTGCCCAGGTCTGTCCAGGTGGCTCCCCTGTACCCTAGTCTGACCCTGTACATGGCTATGGGTAATGGCACTGTACCCAGGCCAATGCAGTCCACCTACCCACACATAAACATTTCATCACACCTGCCTGCTAGGCTGCAGTACCTCCTGTTCACCTTTGTGGAGTGGTGGGGCAGCCCTGCAAAGCTGAAACTGCACATGCCTTGGGTATGCAAATGGCCTGAATATATTCCAGTAATGAGCTGCACATGTGAGACATGGACTCAGAATGTGCAATGAGGTCATTTGCATATCTCAGCTGAATACTGCAATTTTGCACACCACGCAAATGGCTTTGCATTGTGCATTTCTCTATGCTCTGCACAAGTCCCAGGTCACCTGCCACGCCATGCATCTCTCACAGTGCGATCACACATGTTCAGGATATTCAGCTGGAAATGCGTGATTGTATCTTATGGTGCAAGTTTTGAATATACCAGTATTTTGTGCTGGCACATCTCAGTTGCATGGCACAGGCACTCGCATGATGCAGCCAAGGACTTTTCAATATGGGGTCTTAAGAAACAAACAATAGTTTGCTAGTGCCAACTGCGAAATACTGTTTCAACTTTGATTCATAACGTCTAAGTTTTTTCAACATGGTCTGTTTTTTCACCCCAGCTCATGAACTTCACAGCTGTAATTTTTCAAAGCATGCCTGAAATGGGGATTTGCATACTGTATGTTTCCCATGATGCTTTGTACTATTGGGGTATGTGCAACTGTGTTTTCTTTAAAATTTGGTTGTAAGGCCAGTGTCCTCTGGAATAACCCATGCCTCATGGCATTTTCTCTGGGTTTCTTTTGTAGCTATTTTCCTTCTCTATTTTGGGGTCCCCATGGCCCAAACAAATAACATCCCCCTTAAGCGGTGGCTGGCTCTCTCTCCCTGGGCTAAGACACAGATATGGCACACTGATGAGTCCAAATGAGGATGAAACATGTGTATGTGTCTGCTGTTCTTAGCCTTTGTTGATGGCAGTGTGAGGCCTTCTGGCACCATGCAATTCTGTTTAAAGTTGAGCCAGTCCAAATTCTCTCATGGAGATTTGCATATGTTTCTTGTTATGCTTTGCATTATTGGGGTATGTGCAATTGTGTTTTCTTTAAACTATGCCTGAAATACTATTTCATGTTCTTGACATTTCAGATAGGATTTGAAAAATTACTACTGTCACATTTATGAGGTGGTATGAAAAAAAGGGCATGCTAAAAGCTTTTGGTCAACATCTTTGAAAACACAAAGATAGGGCACACCAATTTAGGGTGCAGCTCCTTTAGGCTGCTCATGAGGACTTACAGTGGAGTCAACTAGGATGCAGCACAGTAAATTACATCTCCCAAATTTCTACTAGAGATGGGCTAAGTTGGAAAAATTCACTCAGTGAATTCATTTGCAGATTTGACATAATTCATGACGTGCAGATTGATCTGTGCAGTTCAGAATTTTGCAGCAAAGTGTGGCATTTTTACTACAGATTGTGAAATTTTGCCCTCAAGTTGCAAATGTCATCCACAAACAGTGGGAAAAATTCTTTCATTCATGGGTGAAATTACACAAATCGTGGTTAGGCAATTTTTTCAGCTAATAGCACAACTTCAGAACTTCAGTGGCAAATTGAAACTTTGCAACATCTCTAATTTCTACATAATAAAAAGATGTTAATTAACTATGAGTTGCACTGTTCCTTGCAGCATGCTGCTTCGCTCTGCAGACACACAGTAGTGCAAGATATTGTTCTGCATCCTGGCTGACTCCACTGTACATCCTGATTTTCATTGGGCCTCAACAGTCATGCACAAAGCATGTTAGAATGTATCTCCTGATTTGTCTTCAGTCAAAAGGTCCCTGTGCAAAACAAGTTAAGACTTACCTCCTTATTTGCTCAGGGCACAAGGGGCCATGCATGATACAAGTTAGGACTCTCCTCAAAAATGGCATTTTGTAAAGCAAGTTTGGCCTTATCTCATCTTTTGTGGAATTGCATCAAGTTACCTCATGCAGGACCTGCAGGACACTAAGTGATGTATTCACCAAAGTACTATGGCTATCTGAAAAAGGCAGGAAATTCATTGCAAAAATATAAAAAGTGAAGAAACCCAATATAATGTTTTTTTTTTAACCTTAACTGCCTCCACCCCCATGCACACCACCATAAATTCCATTGAATGCCAAATCACAACCCAGATCTTAATGCTGAAGGACCATGTTTAATGCAGGCCCTGGACAAAGCAAGTTAGAAATAACTGGCAGGATTTTCAAAACTCTTAGATTGTGGCAAGCCCCACTGCACCGACAATATGGTGCATGGGGCTTGTGGCACTCTAATGGGATTTTCTAACCCGTGCAGCAATTGCCACAAGGTAGACCAACTTTCTCTAGTCTTCCATGCGGCAATCCTGGGGGCCCTTGTTATGGAACTTGTGTCAGATATTTGGTGCAAGCTGCTGTAACTCATGGAAACTGTTCAACTGCACCTGAGATTGGAAAATTGGGTACAGCTGCAGCAAAATGTTCAGCGCATGGCCAGAACCTAAGAGTGGTGGTGCAGGGCTGGACCCATGCCCTGCACCAGGTTTCAAAAATCCTCTCCAAGGTCTTGTTTTGCACAGTGCCCAAAGGTCCCTGTACATTCTGCTTTCCAGGTCCTGCATGGAGTAAGTTAGAATTCAAGTCCCCTTTTATGCAGAGCCCAAAAAGCCCTCCACATCTTTTCTTGCCAAAAGGACAGATGGGCCCACTATGAAGCAAGAAAGTACTCAGTTCCTGCTTTCTACATGGCCTTCCTGATAATATCAAAAGTAAGGAAATCCAATGTTAAGTTATTTTTGAATCCTAACTCTTCCCAGTCCAATGCACCACCCACTGAACTCCACCTAATTGGATGTCAAAGCACAGTCCAAGTTCCAGTTGTGAAAGGCCTTGCACAAAGCAAGTTAGGATTCAGGTCCTGTTTTAACAGGGCCCCAAGGGCCTTGCATGTCATGCTTTGTGCAGGGACTCAAGAGGGTTAGGACTCAGCTCCTGCAGTGTGCAGAGCCTAAAGCATGTCTTGCTATGTGCAGAGCCAGAAGGACCCTGTGTACAGAGTGTGAAGTAAGTTAGGTCTCAGCTCCAGTTTTAGAAATAGAAACATAGTTTGATGGCAGATGAGGACTGCTTAGCCCACTCAATCTACCCATTTTTCCTTGCCTATACTGCCACTGCAGACCCTACTTGATCTTTAGCTTCTCTTCTGCCCTTGCTTCCTAACTAATATTCCCTTATGCCTATCCCATGCATGCTTGAAATCCACCATTTTTTCCCCAACCACCTCCACTGAGTCTTCCATGTATCCACCACTTTCACTGAAGAAGTACTTCCTCACACCTCTCCTAGATTTTCCCTGTCCAGCTTCATTGCATGTCCCCTTGTTCTCATCCATATTCTCCTCTGAAAAATACTACACCCCTGCATCTTATTCAACCCTTTGAGGTATTTATATGTATCCATCATGTTCCCCCTTCCTCCTCTATTCCAGAGTGTACCTAGTGAGGACCCTTACTATGTACACCCTGGAAGAGAGGCTGTACATACTGAGGATGCTTAGTCTGTCCTTATAAGGCTTTTGATGCAGCCCCTGCACCATGTTAGTTGCCCTCTTCTGGACAGACTCACCCTGTCTATGTCCTTCCTGTGATGTTGTCTCCAGAACTGGATACAGTACTCCAGGTGTAGTCTTAACAGCAGTCTATACAGTAGAAATGCTACCTCCATTCATCTGCTTTTGATAGCCCCCAATATGCAACTCAACATCCCACAGGCCCTACCTACTTCCTTGTCACACTGTCTAGCCACCTTGATGTCATCCCTTTCCTGCTTGGTGACTATCAATACCTCTACTCCCATTTTGTACTCTGATACTGGGTTTCTGTGCCCTAAGTGCATGATTTTACACTTGTTTGCATTGAAACCCAGCTGCCTTACCCTTGACCAGTCCTTGAGTTTTCTCATGTCTCTGCACATTCTTTTCACCCCCTCAGGAGTGTCTACCCTAGTGCCGATGTTGGCATCATCTGCAAGAGGCATACCTTCACTTCCAGCTCATTTGCAATGACATTATAAAGACATTAATGAGGATTGGTCCCAGTACTGAGCCCTGAGGCAATTTGCTAATCACCCTTCCCTTCCTGGAGTAAACTCTTTTTACCACCAACCTCTGTTGCCTACCCATTAACCAATGTATTACCCAGTTTACCACCTTAGGAACCACCGTTAAGCTGTCCAGTTTTCTTAGGAGTCTTCTGTGTGGTACAGTGTTGAATGCTTTATGGAAATATAAGTAGGCCATGTCCACCACAGCACCTTGATCTATTTCTTTGGTCACCCAATCAAAGAAATCTATCAGGTTTGTCTGACATTACCTATCCATCCCCCACCTCCATGAATCGATGCTGCCTCAGGTCTTGTAACCTGCTGAGTTCAAGATAGTCCACAGTCCTTTCCTTTAGCAGTGACTCCATTAACTTCCTCACCACTGATGTTAGACTGATCGGCTTATAGTTGCCAGCCTCTTCCTGCTACCACTTTTATGAAGCAGGACTATATCTGTCCTCCTCCAGTCCTCCAGAAATACTCCTGTTTCCAGTGAGTTGTTGAATAGGGATGTCAGAGGTGCAGCCAGTACCACCCTGAGCTCCCTCAATACCCTTGGTGTACCTGTCTAGTCCTATAGCTTTGTCCACTTTCAGATTTGCAAGTCTGTTTAGGACTGACTCCTCTGTACATTGACTTGTGTCAACCTCCATCCCCCCAAGTGCTGTTGCTGCTTTTATGTGGCCCATCCCACTCCCCTTCCCCTGGTAAGACTGAAGGAAAGTATTTGTTCAGGATATTTATTTTTACTGATCCTCCTCCGAACATGTCCCCCCACCTGTCTTAATCTCACAAATAGATCTCAATGAATCACTCTGTTGTTGCAACACTGTTTTTAAATCTCTTGTTACCTATTTAATGTTAGGATTGATGTACGCACTTTAATATAGGTTAGATTTAATGTTGCCATTACCCTTAGGTAAGCTTACATGTAATGAATATGGGCTTAGGACTGTCTCTTGAAGAGAGGTGCTACATAAGCCCTTAATTAATATTTATATTATGCAGATTTTGTGTGCTGTTTAATGGATGTGACCTCAGGTGGACTCTACACCCTGAGGTAGAAGCATGTGGCTCCGAATGCACGTATGATGCCTTTTATCATCATAATGTTGGGTATGCACCTGGCTGCACTTTATATGCCTTCTAAAGAAATGTTCAAACCTGGCAGCTACAGAGTGTGGGTTCCATTTTTGTTTTTTGTAGGGGCCCAAAGTACCATATTCATCTTGTTTCACTCAGGGCCAGAAGGCCCTATATGAAGCGTGTTAGTTTTCAACTTGAGATTAACTTAATTCACTCAGGGCCTATAAGTACTGTGATTTGGATTGTGCTTTGGCATTCATTTTGCAGGAGTTCACAATGGTGGTGCATGGGGTGGGTGGAGTTAGGGTTCAATCCCTAATTGGTGCATCAACATAGTTTTTGTTATGTGCATCTATTAGTTCAGAAAAAAATTAAAAATATTGTGGTTAGATAGCTTAGGTGACAGTGCTTGCTGGCAGTCATATATAAGATAATAAGATTGCAGGTAAATGACATCACCAGCATTAAAGATATGTTTTACACAATGTGGGGGGGGTGAAGGTGGTTGAATGCAAATGTAAATGGCTGTTGCATCTGTTTCTGCATCGACCTGATTGCTTCTGAGCAGTCCTGCTACTATTTTTTTGTAATTTGTGCTTTTTTTGTTGCAACTGATTATTTGTTGGTATGCAAAACTCAGACAGGGTTAGACAATTTAATTGCTGAATAAACGCTTTGGATGGATTTTCCCAATTAAAATGTGGCAGGTGGATCACAGATCAATCCTTTTAAAAATATTTCCCCTGATGTCTAGTATACGAAATTATTAAGGCTGAAATTTATGTTTTTATATTTTACAGCCTAACACAAGAAAAGGTAACATGAGTTTTGAATGCCGTTCGGGGAAAAACAGATACAATGCATATATGTATGTGTATGTGTATGTGTATATATATATATATTTTTTTTTTGCCTGGCCCCCCTAGAAGCTCAGCCTAGCTCTGTCCACCATCCCCTCATGCCCAGGCTTACCCCCGGGGTGGAGCCACTGGGTTGACACCCCTCCCCAATTGACACTGGGTAGGCGAGACCCAGCTTACCCTCCTGGGTGGGGGCCATAGGAGAGGGACCCCCTCGGTGGACACTGGTAGGCAGCGAGGATGGTGGCGAAGCCAGTGTCCTGTGTGAGGGCCGACGTTTTTGTACTGTAAATATCCCAGGGTCAGGGACATGCAGTGATGACCAGCATCCAGTCTGCCACCTCAACGTGTGGCACAGGCCATGGCAGAACCCCCGACCACTGACAGAGGTCTGCAATGCACCGGACACTCAATCCCCCCCCCCTCCCTCAGAGAAGGACAGTAGCACCTGGGATTCTCAATCCTTTCCCCCTGGCTGGACCTCCAACTCCTGAATCCATCCCTGAACCCAGGATGTCAACACCATAAGCGGACACTTTGCCGCTGCACAAGCAAGCCTTCAATATAATGCATATTTAATTAATTACAATTTGTAGTGTGAGAAATATATAAAAACTATGTTTACTAGTGGACAATCTATATAATATTTTCATTGATAGTGTTTGATTTGAATAACACAAAAATGTGTAAAAAAATAGCATAGTTTGATATAAGTAATTCATTGCAATACTATTTTTTTTTAAAAATGGAAGATCTATACAAAATTAATGTTTCTGTTGTCATCTAGTGGCCACCTGCAATATAAAAAGAAAGAGGCACGTATTATAATTGAAATATAGAAACATAGACTTTGATGGCAGATGACTGTTTGCTCCACCTAGTCTGATCATTTTCCCTGCCTACTGTGACACCTCAGACCCTAGTTTGTCTCTGACTTTAACCCCCTTTCCTTACCACTAAGGTTCCCTTATGCCTATCCCATACCTTCTTGAATCTCATTACAATTTTTTTGCTCCCACCACCTCTGCTGGGAGGCTGTTCCAGGTATCCACCACTCTTTCTGTGAAAAAGCACTTGCTGACATCTCCCCTGACTCTACCCCCTCCAGCTTCATAGCATGAGCCCTTGTTCTTCAGCATCTTTTTCTTTGAAAAAGGCTGTCTTCTTGAACCTTATTTATACCCACGAGGTATTTGAAAGTCTCAATATATTTATTTATTTGTTTCAAAAGACAAAAGGGGAAGGGTTATGGAAGAAGGTAGAGGCAAACAGGGAAGAACTCACAGTGAAGGGTGGTCTCACTGAATGTAAGAAGCCTTAGCAATAAGATGGTAGAACTTCAGGTTTTGATGGCAGAAAGGGAGGTGGACATAGCAGCTATCACTGAAACATGGGTCACCCAGTACCAGGACTGGGATCTAGCAATCCCTGGGTACAAACTGTACTGGAGGGACAGTCACAAAGGGAAAGGGAAGGGGTAGCTATATACTGTATGTTAAGGAGGGGATACTGTGCAACAGGGAGGAAGGGGAGAAGGGTAATGCTGAAGCCTTATGGATTCACCTGCAGCACTTAAAGGGTAGGCAGGTGAGATTTAGGGTGGTGTATAGGCCACCATCCCAAAGTGTGAAAATGGACAGGGAACTGAGAGAAAAAAACTAAGAGGCTTAGCGGTAACGGAAACACAGTGATGGCCGGGGACTTCAATCTGCCAGGGGTGGATTGGAATACCCCAGCCACTTCAAGTGCCAAAGAACAGGTCTTCCTGGAGGCCTTCCAGGAAAACTTCCTCACATAGAAGGTGACAGGGCCAACCAGGGAGAGGAACATTTTAGACCTGGTACTCACGGACAGAGAGCTAGTCCAAGGCATTGAGGTGAAAGACACCCTAGCAAGAAGTGACCACTGCACAGTGTGGCTCTCCCTCAATCTGGGGAAGGATGTAGCCAATACAAAAACAAGAGTGGTGGATTTTAAGAGGGCAGACTTTGGCAGGATGGGAATAATTTTGAAAGGGTATCTAGACAACATCAGCACAAATATGGATGCACAGCAGAAATCGAACATCATAAAGAGGGGTCTGGCAGAGGCCACTAGCTCGTGCACCAACTATCAAAAAAAAGAAGGCCAGGAACAAGAGGTCTAGCTGGATGAATGGAGAGACAGTGGAATGGTTGAGAGAAAAGAGAGAGGCCTTTAGAAAATATAACAGCTTCTGCTGGGAAGAGGATAAGGAGGAGTAAGTGAAGAAATCTAGGGAGGTGAGCAAAGTAATGAGGGTATCCAAGGCTTCAAAATAATTAAGGCTGGTGCAGAGGATCAAAGAAAGGGGAAAAGATTTATTTAAATATATAGGGGAGAGGAGGAAGTTCAAGGACCAGATTGCAAGGATTAGAAAGGAGGGTGGGTGGGTAGAGCAGGGGGCATAACAGGTGAAAGTACTAAATGAGTACTTCTGCTCAGTGTTCACCAGGGAGAAGGATGGGCCTATACCTCAGGGGAAGGGTGGACAGAGGCAGGGGGAGAGGAGTTGATAGAAGTGGAGATTCCAATCAAAAGGGTGTTAGAGGGCGTAAGGTCCCTAAGGGTGGATAAGACACCTGGTCCAGACAGATTGCATCTTAGGGTTCTTAGGGAGCTGGCAGAGGTCCTGGCAGGACCACTGGCAGACTTGTTCAACACTTCCTTGAATACTGGATGCGTGCCCAGAGATTGGAGGATAGCACATATGGTGCCAATCCATAAGCATGGGCCCAGTGATGAATCTGGGAACCACAGACCAGTGAGACTTACAGCCATTGTGGGAAAGCTAATGGAGACTATACTCAAAGAAAGGTTGGTGTCTTTCCTGAAGGATAATGGCTTACAGGACAACAGGCAACATGAGTTTGTGTCTAGAAGATCATGTCAGACCAATCTTGTTGACTTTTTTGACTGGGTGATGAGATTGCTGGATACTTGCCATGCGGCTGATGTCCTGTACCTGGACTTCAGTAAGGCATTTGACTCTGTACCCCATGGAATGATGAATAGCAAGTTAAGTAGCCTGGGAGCAGGGAGGAAGCTGGTGAGGTGGATAAGGAACTGGTTCCAGGGCAGGCAGCAGAGGGTGCTAGATGGGGGAGAGCTCTCATTACCCAGGGCAGTAAACAATGGGGTACCACAGGGATCAGTACTAGGACCAGACCAATTTAACACATTTATAGCAGACATAGCAAAAGGAATAAGGAGCAAGATCAATTTCTTTGCAGATGACACTAAGATACATGCAGAGGTGGACAGTGAGGAAGGGGGTAAGTACTGCAAGAGGATTTGAAGACACTTGAGTGCTGGTCAGCCACATGGCAGCTGGGGTTCAATATCAACAAATGCAAGATCTTACACCTGGGGGCTAATAACCCAAAGAACAGCTACTGGTTGGGGGGGTACAGTTGGCCACTTCAGATGAAGAGAAAGATCTGGGAGTGCTGGTTACAGGGGACATGAAGCACTCAGCACAGTGCAGGAAGGCAGCTGCAAAGGTGAACAGAATGCTGGAATGCATCACCAGGGAAATCACCTCTAGGAGGGAGGAAGTCATTTTACCCATGAATAGGCCCCTGGTGAGGCTGCATGTGGAGTACAGTAAACATAGAAACATGGAATTTGATGGCAGATAAGGACGGCTTGGCCCACCCAGTCTACCCATTTGTGATGTAGTACTGCAGTGTGCAGTTGTGGTGCCCATATCTGAAAACAGACGTCAAATTATTGGAGGGGGTCCAGAGTAGGGCAATGAAGATGATCCTGGGGATGGGGGACAAGACATATGAGGAGAGATTGAAGGAGTTCAACATGTACACTCTAGAAGATAGAAGAGAGAGAGGGTATATGATTGAGACATTCAAGTTCCCGAAGGGCATAAACAGAGTTAATTCAGATGGCTTGTTTAAGTTAAAAGGGGGGAGAACACCAGGGGACAGAGCCTGAAATTGGAGGGAGGAAGGTTCAAGAGAGAAATGAGGCAGCACTATTTCATAAAGAGAGTGGTGGCTGGTTGGAATGCACTGCCAGTGGAAGAACTGGCACTGGGGATGGTGAGCAGATTCAAGAGAGGGTGGGATAGGGCCAAAGGGAGGGCCAAAATTATGGGGAGGGGAGGGAAAGGTCAGAAGTGGGGGGCACTAAGTTAGAAAGGGAGCAAGTGGAAGGGGCAGCTGCAGTTTAACAAGACAGTGCGCTTCACACTCGAGCAGACTAGATAGACCAAATGGCCTGTATCTGCTGACAATTTAATATGGTCGTATGTAATTTTCACCAGGAAATACATAGTGAGCTGATAACAGCTCACTTCCAGATGTGTCCTGAGGGATTGGGTAAAGGAGGACAATGAAGAGATCAAGAAAAAAAAATTACAAAAAGTACAAAAAATTACAAACAAAATTAAAAATAAAAAAGTACATAACAGAATAGTAACTAAGCATCATAACTAAGCATCATGCATAGGCAATGTATGCAAGGAAGGAGAGTAAACAATGCAATGAGGATTTGAAGGGGAAAACAGTGTTAGGGGATGCCATTCAAGAGTACAATTCAAAAGTGCTGAGGTGTTGAAGGGTTACCAGAAGGTGCAAATATAAATATATTGTCAAACATAATAATTGTTACTTTTGTATAATTACTGGTGATCCCCTTTAACACATGGACCAGAGCCACGTTTCAAATGCCATAATAACCGGTAGAACCAGTTATTACGGTGTCCAAAAGCACCTTACTTGCACTGTCCTCGACTGCCACGTTCACTTTCTTGAAGCGTAGCATGACAGAGTGGTGTTCATTCAAACAAAAACCCTGAAAATGTAAACAAAGTTGAATCCTGTTTTAAAAACGCTATCCCTTGTAGTAATTAACTTAGTTTTAGTTATTTATTTTGTGTTAAAGCCGCCAAGTATGGACTAAGAAGAGCAACTGACTCGGCGGCTTCAGAAAATGACATTCAAATGTAAGCAAGTGTTGCTATGGTAATACTCGCTTATGCTTGAATCTTGTCTTCTGAAGCCGCCGAGTCACTCCCTCTCCTCACTCTATACTCAGCAGCTTTAACACAAACTAAATAACTTAAATTAAGTAAACTGCTGCAAGAGACAGGGGGCCAGATTCCAGAAGGGTTACGCCTGGTGTAACAGCAGTTACACCAAGCAGAATGGCGCATGTAACAACTTACACCAGCAGTTGCAGCTTGCGCGATTCTACAAAGTCAGGCCACTTGCGCCAAACAGCTGTTATGCCATATAAGCCCCCTACGACATGGCTCTAGGGGGTTTACAGCAGCAGTTGCACCCTCCTCTGGAAGGGCAATGACAAAGTGCCCACATCAGGATTCTACAAGAACCCCTAGAAGAGATCCAACAATGTAAGTTATACCAGCATTTAGCTGGTATAACTTATGGATGCCCCCAGGGGTCCTGTAGACCTGTCGGCTGTCCAGCAGACAGTGCACAGTTTCCTTCCCCCCATGCCCAGCACACCCCAGTGGGGCCCCACAAGGCTACCGATACCCTCAGCCCCTCAAAACAGCCATTGGCAGAAGCCCCACAGGGCAGCACTGCCATCCCCCCACCCGTGCCCAAACTGCGAGTCACCCACCACATATGAATAACAGCCCTGGCAGTCTAACGCCCCCCCTGCACTGTACATTAATACAATATGACAATATCCCCATTTCCCTGGTAGTCTAGTGTCCCCCCGAACTGTACAGTAATAAAATATGAATATATTCCTGTTTTTCTGGTAGTCCAGTGCCCCCCAAACTGTACATTAATAACATAGAAAATGATCCCATTACCTGGTAGTCTGGTGGTTCCACCCAGAGCATGTCAGCCACCCAACACTCCCCACCTCATTCAGCCAGTGACTGGCACAGCCCACCTCTCCGCCTCATGGCCAGCCACTGACTGAGTGCAGTTGTGCTATTGCACAGACATGCCTGTAGCCCACTGAGCATGTCTGTGCAGTAGCATCTACATACTGCACCCAGTCAGCGGCTGGCTGTGGAGGCAGAGGTGGGCTGTGCCAGTCACTGGCTGGTGATGGGTGGGGTGCTGGGTGGCTGGCATGGCTGGGAAGGGTTTGGGGGCCACTAGACTACCAGGGTAATGGATAGTTTTCTATGTTACTTATGTACAGTCTAGGGGCCGCTAGACTACCAGAGAAATGAGGATATTGTCGCACTGTATTACTGTACAGTTCAGGAGGGGGCACTTAGACTACCAGGGTAATGAGGATCTTGTATTATTGTCTTCTGTACAGTTTTGGGGGCCACTAGACTACCAGGGTAAGGGAATTTTTCATTATTTTACAGTTGGGGGCACTGGACTACCAGGGCAGGTAACATGACCTGGGGGTCAGGCACAGGTGGGGGGGTGCACTTGTGACCTACAGCAGTGGGTTGCGATATGCTGGCCAGGTACACCTTCTGTGCAGCGTACCTTGCCATATGTCACAAATCACAGGACTTTGCTGCAGAGACCCTGCCCCCTCCAGAATAGGGTGCAGGGTCATTGTCACAGTTGCAGGTGGTGCATGTTGCGTTCAGCAGCAACTTGCGCCACTCTTCTAGAATTGGGCCCAGAGTTTTTAAAACAGAATTCAAATTTGTCTACATTTTCAGGGGGTTTTTTTGAATGAAAACCACTCAGCCACACTACCTTGCTTTTTCTGAATGAACACTGCTCAATCAAGTTACCTTGCACCAGCAATTATATAAAAAAAAAAATGATATGCGACTGTTGTGTTATTGGAATGTTTTTACAAACCATCAACCTCATAAATCTCTCGAACTTCAATCTTGAGGTTTATGAGTTATCACACCCCTTGGGTGTGTAAATAATTCCACAATACACAGGTGTATAACCATTATTCTATATATAATTACTTACTATGAACACTTACCTTGAATAAATGACTTGAGAGGCCATGAAACGTCAGTCTTTTATGCCCAAGTTGACCAATATGAGTAGAGATGGACAAAGTTGATAAAATTCACTCCACACAAATTTTCTGCAAATTTAGTGCAATTCGCAGAGTGTAGAGTGATCCATCAAGTGTGAAGTTTTCACCACGAGGTGCAGAATTTCACCTGCGAAGTGCAGGATTTCAACAGCGAATTGTGGAATTTTGACATTTGTGAGAGAAATTCTGCCATTCACTAGTGAAATTCCACACTTCACAGCTGAAATTCACCTTTTGCAGGTGAAATTCTGCACATCACCACAAAAACATTGTGATATGTGCACAGTCGAAGTAGCTAAGTGCTGAGAAAACTTTGACAAAGTCTATGAATGCAAATTCTGACCACTTTGCGTCAACGTCACTGGCAAATTAAAGCTTCACCACATCTGTAGATATGAGTCAACAGATTACATTTCTGAATGCATTTGATGTATGTTTGGTTCTAGTTTCTGCTGTATTACAGAAATATGATTACTCAGATCCAAAACAAGAATGGAGAAATCAAAATTTAGGATTTCTCAAATAGCAGATATATTTTTAAAATACTATAAAAAAAACGATATCAAAAGGGATTTTAAAGCAACAGTGCAATGAAAACTGTTCTTCCCAAAAAATTAGCTTCACTACAATTCATAAAAAATATTAGCACACCTGTCAAATGTATTTGTTCAGGCACCTCCTATACTGTACACCATATTACTTTTATGATTTTTTTTTATCCTAACCCTTGCCAGCTCTAAATGCTATTTCTATGCAAAATGTGATGGGCTATATTTTTTACTTGAGAAAAAACTGAAGTAAAACATTTATAAAACAGTCAAATTTTGGTGGAATTAGACATTTGTACCAACAAATAAAACTGGAAGATGCCTGGAATCTTTTACAGCGAAAAATGGTAGGGTCAAATTTTGTGCCCAGTTTCGCTACGCTGCTGCTTTAACTGTACAAAAGGTAGGATAGAAGAATATATAAAAACTGCTATTTAATAACCTGAGATGGATGGATCCCCCCCCCCTTTATACAGGTGATTATGGAAACAGTTAAAAAAAGGAAATCACAGGTATGGTTTCTCAGCAGAATTTTTTATAACAAACTCAGAATTTATGACTTCTTGCTTAGTATTGTTTGTGAATGAAATCTCCTAGAATTTACTTGTTCCCCAAATTACTGTATGTTAAAAGCCTCTATAGTTCCAATAATAAAAGAAAATAAACTCATCAGTAAAATGAAAAAATATACACAAATTCCTTTTCTAAATTTAGATTATAAAATTAATGCAAACTTATAAGTTATCAGAATAGAAATTTAGATTTCAGGGGCCAGATTTTCAATGCAACCTGAATGGCACAAGTCCTGGGTGACCAAACAAATGGCACACAGGGTTGCAGCATTCACACTGCTGGCAATCAGGACTTTCCATCCTGTGTGCCAATTGCTGCAAGTTAGACCAGCGTATCAATCCCAGGTACCTTTGTATGGTGCTTGAGAGCAGCAAGAGTAAGAAGGCAGCTGCTAGAACTCTAATACTAAACTACTGGGACTAAAGAACTTGAGCTTTACTACTGGGGCCTTCAATTAGGGTAAAAAACAAACAAAACAAAAAAAACAAGAGTTAGTGTACTTGTCTGAGTTGGAGGAATGGAACTTTGTTATCAGTGCAGCTAGCTGGTGAAGAGGAAAGCTGTAAATTAGATGTGTATGGCTTAGGCAGCAGAAAACCAGGTGTCTGCATTTAAAACTTCCCTAGTTAGCTTTGGGCAGACAGTAGCAAGAGGAAGGAGGCAGCTGCTAGCACTCTACTACTGGGACTATGTAGCCCTCTATCCCTCCCCTCTAACCCCACCCTTAGCCAGTTCCACTCTTATAGACACTGGATTTGAGTGACAAGAGGAACTTCCTGTTTATGAGCAGGAAGGGAGTGATTACAGAGGCACTAAAGACTCACCATTCTAGTAGGAAAAGAATACTTCTCCCTTAACCCCAGCTGCTGGAGGTCTGTCTCTGAGCAAGTAAGAAGGAGACTACTGAGGAAATCAGGAACTTCCTGTCCCAGAACAGGAAGGGCAGGAGCTGTTAGGGCACAGAGGCAGTAGGAAAGCAGGGAAAAAAACAAACAATACAAGTAAACAGAGAGAGGAGAAAGAGTAAGTATACAAAACAACAGTCGAGGGCCACAAATAAGACATGATGGCAGTTATGCAGTGCAGTGGCTGTGGAGTAGCAGTCTTCCAGTTCTGGAGGATGCAGTGTTGTCCCATCTGCAGGCACCTCTCTGGGATGAGGGAGGAGGTTTCACGTCTCCAGGCTGAGTTGGCCAGGATTTGGGGGACCTTATCTCCTACCTAGGGACCACCAGAGACATTGTTGCTGCCTCAGAGGTTGACAAGAAATAGGAGCAGTTGGACCACAGTGGACTCAGAGAGGGTGAGGGTGGTGGAACAGAGGCGTATCCCTCCAGTTGTACCTCGCCACAATTCATACGCCATTCTGGCAGAGCGCGGATTCTCTATGGAGGCACCCGCAGAGGAGACCAAGGAGGATGCTAGGAATTGCTGCAAAGAAGACCCAGAGGAGGGTAGCACAGGACCACACAAGGAAGGAAACAGCTCTTGGTGGGAGACTCAATTATTAGGGCATTACTGGGGAAGGGAGGGAGGTAAGGCACCTGCCTAGCACCATGGCTTTGAGGGACAGGGAGCAACTCCTCAGGATTGCGGGACCAGCTGCATGGGCAAGGAAGGTGGATGTCATTGTCCACCTAGGAACAAATGATATAGCTGGGAGTGGGATCAGAGCAGTGCAGGGGGAGTTTGTGGAGTTGGGGAGGGGCCTCTGACCAGTAGCATGCATGGTAACCTTCTCAGAGGTGCTGCCTGTCTATGGCATGGGTGAGGTTAGGGTGTGCCACACCATGGGAATCAATCAGTGGTTGAAAAACTGGTGCAGAGCTCATTGTTTTGGCTTCATTGGGGACTGGGAGTCTACCTGAAGGGATACAGGCCTATAATGGTGTGATGGTCTGCATCTGTCCAGGAGAAGAACCTGTATCCTAGGTGACAGGCTTAAATGCTTCACTGGCAAGCATTTAAACTAGCTAAGGGAGGGAGGCACTAAAAAGGATCAAGAAAATCCTAGCCCCCACACCACAAAACAGGGTAGTTAGCGAGGTAAACACCAAAATAGAGAAGTTGATAGGAAGAAGGGTAGGGATAAATGGAAAAAAGGCAAAGGCAGTATGGACAGGGCTGGGGCTAAATGAGGTAAGGTCATGAAAAAATGGAGTGCAATGAGTACCAGCGCCCATAGTCTGGGTAACAAGCTTGCTGAACTAGTGGCCTTGATGGAAGAGGGATGCCTGGATATTGTGGTAATCACAGAAACATGGAACACAGAGAACCATGACTGGGATATCAACATACCAGGGTACACAATCTAACAATGGACAGGGAGGGTAGAAGAGAAGGAGGAGTAGCTCTCTACATAAGGAAAGGGAAGGGATCAAAGCAGCAAAACTAAAGGGTAAACAAGGAGATGAGAAGGCACTGTGGGTCACCCTGGAGAAAGGAAATGGCACCACAATCTGCCAATCTGCACAGGGTTGTATATAGACACCCATCTCAGGAGGAAGAAATGGACATGGAAATTATAGAATGCATCCTTTGGATGGCAGAAAAAGAGGCAATATAGTTGACGGGGGACCTGAATATGTCAGATGTTAACTGGAGCACCTTTGCTGCAGCCACATTCAAGAGTAGGGGGCATACCTCAGACAGCTAGTTTTGGAATCCACTCAGGAGGAAGCAATCTTAGACCTGGTACTCTCAAATGGGAACAGAGAGAGGATCTCAGATTTAGAAGTGGGTAGCCATCTGGGAATAAGTGACCACCAAACATTGTGGTTCACAAGAAACACAACCATAGAGTCAAGCCATACAAAAGTGAAGGTATTGGACTTTAAGAGGGATGACCTTTCTTAAAATGGGAGAGTGACTCTGAAAAGCACTAGCTAATGGGCAAGAAGAAGGCGTAGAGGAACAATTGGAAAACATCAAAACTGCCATCACAGAGGCAACAAGCCTTTGTGTGAAGCAAATAAACAAATCAAAACAAAGAAAAAAACACTATGGGTCTCAAAAGAGGTGGCGGAGAAGGTTAGGGAGAAAAAGGTAGCA
Source organism: Neoceratodus forsteri (assembly GCA_016271365.2). Taxonomy (NCBI): domain Eukaryota; kingdom Metazoa; phylum Chordata; order Ceratodontiformes; family Ceratodontidae; genus Neoceratodus; species Neoceratodus forsteri. Next base: position 650,678,952 of record CM028136.1, on the reverse strand, counting down.
TTCAGGAAGTATAAGGAAACACAGAAGGGGCAGGACAGAGAACTGTACAAGTTAATGCAGAAGGAAGCAGGGAAGGCAATCAGAATAGCAAAGGCCCAAATGGAGGAAAAGATAGCCAACTCAGTTAAGAAGGGGGATAAAACCTTTTATAGGTACATTAGAGAGTGAAGAAAGCCCAAGGGTGGGATAGTGAGGCTTAATAAAAGGGAGGGTGGGTGGACAGAGGGTGATAGTAAAAAAGCAGGGATACTGAATGACTACTTCTGCTCAATATTCACAAAAGAAGAGGAGGAGGAGTTACCTAATCCAGGCAATAGAAGCACTCTGGATAGAGGGGTCAATACCAGTCCATTCACAGAAGAAAGGGTTCTGAAAGAACTCCTAAAATTGAGGGTGGACAAAGCAATGGGACCTGACAGGATTCACCCCAGAATTCTAAAAGAACTAAGGGGAGAACTAGTGACACCACACTGACTACCCTTTCTAACAAATCATGGGAGGATGGTGTGGTACCTGAGAATGGGAGGAGGGTGGATGTGATTCTCCTTCACAAAAGTGGGAGCAAAGCAGAGGCAGGAAACTACAGACCTGTTAGTTTGACCTCAGTGTTAGGGAAAATGATGGAATCACTTTTGAAAGAAAGAGTTGTTGAGTACCTAGAGGCCAGCAGGGCACAGGACCCAAGGCAGCATGGATTCAGAGTGGGAAGGTCATGTCAGATGAATCTAATAGATTTCTTTGACTGGGTGACCAAAGTAGTAGACAAAGGAGGGGCTTTGGACATGGCCTACCTAAACTTTAGCATGCCATTTGAAACAGTTCCACACAAAACATTAATACACAAGTTAGCTAGCCTGAGAGTGGGTCAAGGGTGGTAGCCTGGGTAAAATATTGGCTGGACAACAGGGCACAGAGGATAATAGTAAAGAGAGTCCACTCTGAAGAAAGGGGTTTACTAGCGGGGTACCACAGGGTTCAGTACTGGGACCAGTCCTTTTTAATGTTTTTCTAAGTGACATTGCAGAGGGACTGGAAGGAAAAATATGCCTGTTTGCAGATGACACAATGATCTACAGCAGTGTTGATACACAAGGTGGGGGTAGAAAGGATGAGAAGGAACTTGGCAAGGTTGGAGGAATAATCAAAGTATGACAGCATAGATTCAGTGCAAAGAAGTGCAAAGTAATGTACCTGGGAATCAAAATCCCAGGGGAAGAGTACACAATGGGGTGGAGGGGAGGTACTAAAAACAACAAAAGTGTAAAGATACCTGGGGTAGTCATGTCAGATGATTTAAAGGTAAGTAAGCAATGTGAGAAGGCAGTAAGGAGGGCTAGGTGGATACTGGAATGTATAGGGAGAGGCATCACCTGTAGAAAACAGGAAGTTGTTATCCCTCTGTATAGACAGTTGGTGAGACCCCATCTGGAGTACTGCGTTGCATGGAATGGCCTTCCTAAGGAGGATGTTGGTTCAAAAACAGTTGGGAAATTCAAGAATGCATGGGACAGACATAAGGCAATTCTGGTGGGGGTTAGGAAGAAGTAGGCTCTTAGTTAACTCGGATCTGCAGCTTATCCAATAGGTAGGGAAATGGGCAGACTGGGTGGACCAAGCAGTCTTTACTTGCCATCAAAGTCTATGTTTCTGTGTTTCTAAATAGTTGGAACAAGATGCCATAAAATGGGTAAAGTGTCACAACTGTGCCCAATCTACTAAAATTGCACATAGTTTCGGCAAAGCTGATTGGAGCAACTGCACCAAAAATTGGGTTGATGCAAGCCTTGGGTTGCCCTTGGAAAATCTGGCCATAGATATTTAATTAATTATAGCCATATACAAATTATTATTAGACCCCCCTGAATGACTCTAAGTTTGATGGAGGAGAGTAGGAGACTGATAGGTTTTCCTCCCTGTCTGTATATCAACAAGATACAGCAGAGTCAGCCATGATGCAGTGCAATAACTTGCAGTAAGTGACATATCACAGAATACTGCAATAAAAAGGGGCTTAATCGTCATTGAATTACACTGTTCCCTGTTATATACTGCAGCATTTTGTGATATACTGTACTGCAGCATTACTGTATTGCATTCTGGCTGGTACCACTGTATATATAAAAAACAGTTATTGTGACAGTATCCAAGCAAATATTAGAAACTAAAACAGTGTGTGTGTGGGATAAATCTAGAATCAAAATGAAGTATTTAAGAATTATTTTAACATATGATTTAAAAACCACAGTGAAATTAAACAGTTTATTAGTTTAGAATAAAGTTTCAAGCCTGCTATCAGATGGGCAAGCCTGTCACTTTTCTTGTAGGGAAGCAGAGGTACATTTAAAATGATGCCACTATAATATGTATTATGGATGATTCATAGTCTCAAGGGAGAGGTTACAGTAGTAACTGCTGCTTGAAAAATTTAAAGGAATATTTTCCAAATTTCTATGGAGGAGTTAATAGACTAGAATATCATTATACAGTAGTTACAAGGAAAGAGGCAGGAATGGGATATTGACACCCTTTTTCATACTATATTACACATTAGTGAAATATGGCCAGGAAATGCTTTGGCAAAAGTGAAACACAGTACATAACAGAGAAGAACTATAAATTAAAAAAAATACTTCAGCACTTTTGAGAAATGTATTCTTTTTTCCACATGCTTTTTAAACATGACAGGAATGTTATTATAACCTTGCAAAAGCTGTAGTAAGAACAGCAGAAAGGAATGAGTCTTCGGTTACCTTGGCTGTTTGCAGACATTGGCTCTGGAACAGGAAATTGGGACAAAGACTAGTATTTTGAGCCCTGTTATAGAATGAGAACAAATGGAATTAATAAATGGGAGAATCAGATAAGTACCACATGACTTTATCCTATTAGAGTTTTTCACAGTATATTATCTGGGCCTACATTTGGAAGATTGGAGTAATCTTAGTGAATTATATAGCAGATTTAAAACAACACTCTGGAATAATGAAGACACTAGATTGGGAAAGAAGTCAGACTATGAAAAATACAATTACGTATACATATTCGCAAAAAAAAATCGAAGTACTGTATGTTATGTGGACATTATAACAATGTCAAATGCATGAGCAGTAAAACTTAAAGATTCAGATTAGACAGAAGTGAGCTAACAGAAGTAAACTAAATTAGAATCAACAATAAAGAAGCATCTGTGATATGAAATTCGATCTAATGCCAACAAACTGTATATATCTTCCAAAAACAAAACAATACAATATAAAGTTATAAGCAGAACCTATTATACTCCTTGTAGACTGTTAGGATGGGAAGCAAACAAAATGGGCACTGATCCCTGAGCAGACTTGATAGACCATAGGGCCTACTCTGCTGGCTTCTTAGTATGTTAGTATGTTAATAAAATGAATTATGCCTGGCATGACTGTAATCAAAAAGTCTCTCTACTTCATACATTATGGGAATGCCTTAAGCTCCCTCCCCACACACAGCACACACCCAGTGATACTTGTCTTTTTTAGAAATGATAGGCTAACTGAATAACTCATTCCTCCTGACCCTAATATTTTTTTTGTTGAATGAGTTTTCAATACTAAATTTAAACAAGGTCCAACAGAAGATATGTCCTTTAGCCACTATGAATGTAACACAGCTTATATTGCATAATTGGAATTCATCTGACAAAGAGGAAGTCAATTTTCTAAAATGGATAAGTAATTTCAAGGACACCTTCATGATAAAAAAAGCTAATCAACTGTTTCTATGAAACATAAGATTTTAGAGACACTTTTTGGAATAATCTTCTCCTCCCTCCATTTAGATTGAATCCTTGATTAGCTGATTGCCAATTTGAATAAATGATAATCAGTAATATGTACTGTATATAAAGAAGTGATTAAAATTAGAAGGAAAATATATCATTATGGCTCACTAGGAAAGTGGCCAAGGTGGTAAGGGATAAAAAGGCTGGCATTCAGAAGGTATAAGGAAGTGCAGAGGGAGGAAAACAGAGGGGTATGCCAAGTAAAAGAGAGGGAAGCATGAAAGGCAGTGTTGTTAGGAAAGGCACAGACAGAGGAAAGGTAGCTAAAGATGATAAACCTTTCCTCATGTACATAAGTGAAAAGATGAAAGCAAGGGGAGGGATAGTGACAATAAGGAGGACAGCAGAAAAGGATAATAAAAAGAAGACATCCTGAACAGGTACTTCTGCTCAGTCTTCACAGTGGAGGGAGGAGGGCAAACCACCAAGGAGAAGCAGGAATGGGGGGGAAGGGGGTGGAAACAAGTCAATTTTCAGAAGAACAAGTCCTGAAGGGACTTGCAGCTTTGAAAGTGAACATAGTTATAGGAATGAATGGTATACACCCAAGGTTACTAAAGGAAATCAGAGATGCTAGCTGCTCCACTGATGGCCTTAGTCTACAGCTCACCGGATACAGGCATGGTTCCAGAGAATTCGAGTAGAGGAGATATGATCCCTCTACATAAGAGCAGCAACAGGGAGGAGGCTGGCAACTATAGGCAAGTCAGTCTCAAATCAGTAGTGAGGAAATTAGTGGAAACCTTGTTAATGGAAAGGTTGGTAGAGTATCCCAACTCCAATGGGCTGCAGGCCAAAGGCAGCATGGATTCAAGGGGGGGGGGTCATGTCAGATGAATCGGCTTGACTTATTCAACTGGGTGACCAAGGAAATAAATCAAGGGAGGCAGTGGACTTTAGAAAGGCCTTTGACAATGTGCTGCACAGGAGCCTGATAAAGAAATTGAGCAGCCAAGAGATGTGATCCAAATTGCTGAATTGGGTGAGGAACTCATTAATGGATAGGTGACAGAGGGTGGTGGTTAATGGCACTCACTCTACACACCACATATTGGTTATGACTTCATCCAGACAATAAAATTGCTGGGCCTTGCACAAGTTGTTGCTTTTGTGACCCACAGCCACAGACATGCATTGGACTTAGTATTATCACTGGGGTTTGAGATCACTGATCTCAAGATTGATCCAATCTCTTGTTCTGATCACTGCACAGTGGAGTTCTCACTCAGGGTCTCCCCTGTTAGTTCCTCCCCTGTTGAGATGGTCCGCTGTCACCCACTGAGGGGGCTGTCTCCAGAGGGACTGTTAGTGACAGTAGATTTCTCTAGTGTAAGTGCTGCATGCATGGCTGGTGTGGGTGAGGTGGTGACAGCCTATAATAGTGTTGTCTCCAAGGTGCTCAACTCTGTCACACTGACCCATATATGACCTTGATCTTATCATTTGAGATGCCGTGGTTTGATGGGGCTGTCAAGGAGATGAAGACCAGGGGTCGGAAGCTGGAGCATTGCTGGAGGGGGACCCAGTCCATGGAGGACAAACTCAGCTTTAAGAATTCACTATGGTGAATATCAATGGGCAATCAACCATAGGAAGGTAGAGTTCCTGTCCAGGGAGATTGCTGCAGGAAGGAACAGACCGGCTTTGCTCTTTCAGAGTGAAGATGGACTGCTTCATCCAGACTGTCATCAGCTGAAAAGAGCAATTTCAGTCACTCATTGCAATGAGTTTACTCAGTTCTTCTCTGACAGGACATCTTCCATTAGACCAGGATCTCCCCAGAGGGGCATGATCAGCCCTGCAGTGGTGGGCCTTACATGGTCAGAGACACTCCTGTTGTCTGAGGTGAGTTTAGGCCAGTGGGGGTAACAGAGGTTGCTGATGTAATCTCAAAGCTGTGGCCCACTTTTTTGAACTGGACCTGGGCCTGATTCATCTCTTACTGGGATGTGTTGAGTCCGTTGGACCAGTGTTCTCAAAGATTATTTCAGTGTTTGTTTTCAGAGGGCTTTTTCCCTGACATCTCAAAAAAGGTATTGGTGAAGCCCCTTCTGAAGAAACCGTCACACAGCCTTGACATCTAGGCAAATTACCAACCAGTCTCCAACCTTCCATTTTTGTGGAAGGTTGTTGAGAAAGTTGTGTCTCTGCAGCTCGAGAGACACCGTGCAGCTTATAACATCTATGAGCCATTCTAGTCTGGATTTTAGTCAGGGCATAGCACCAAAACAGTGCTAATTAGGGCACAAAATGATCTCCTCAGAGCGAGAGATAGCGAAGACCAGTCATTTCTCATTCTCCACAATCTCTCCTCAGCATTTGACACTGTGGACCACATAGTGCAACTGGGTCACCATAGGGAGCTCTGTGGACTCACTGGTCCTTTTTCATGGGCAGGATGCAACAGGTAATGATGGGGAATTTCCTCTCCTGCCCAAAGCACCTGCCTTGTGGAGTCCCCCAGGGTTCGATCCTGTTGCCTGTGTTGTTTACAGTGTACATGCTACCCCTGGGTGAGATTATTAGATGCTACAGTCTAGTCTTTCACTGCTATAAAGATGATACCCGGCTGAATATGTCTTTTGCCCCTGGGATTAGTGATGCTGTGGAGGTGCTAAATAAATGCCAGCCTGTCCGAAATCCAAGACTGGATGTCCTCTAACTGGCTAAGACTCAACCCTAATATGATAATCATCCAGCAGAACCAACCTCAGTACAAAAAAGAAAATATTCGTACATGGAGGCAGTACAACCAATCAAAAGGACTCAATATCACACAATCAAATTGGTCAAAAAGCCCACTCACCCAATATAAAAATGTAAAAAATAATCTTTACTTAGAAACATAAAGAATCCATTTCTAATATGATACAGGACAAAATAGCAGATGTTTTGGACAAAATCCTTTTTCGGTGATGTACTGTATCTTAATTGTAAATAATAAAGAAAAAGGAAATTAATTTGTAATGTTACAAATTTATATATATAAAAAAGGAACTTAAAAGAGCTGCAACATGACTGGTCATTCTCACCTAAATGGTACATCTAGTATAAATTTTTTTCTTCCTTCTCCTTCTTGTATATCAACCAAACTTCTTTCTAAAGCTGGGGGTGAAACAAATATTTTAAAGTGTAAAAATTGTTCCTAGCTGCATCACACCAGTATTACTGATAAACACAAATTAAACTTGCCTCATACACGCTCCTTCCTTCATTTGCACAATTATACTTTGTCTTTTTCTTTGTGCTTGCAGCCTGCTAGCTGTTAATATAAAATAAAGTATTGCTAAATATCTTCCAAATACTGATTCTTTTTCCATACAAAACTAACTTTTAGGTGAAACCTCATGTTTACCTTCAGGGAAAATCCTTTTTCCTTCATCTGTTTTTTTATCTGTTAATTCAAGTAAAGGGAACCCATTTAAATATCTTTCTACATTTCAGACACACTAGTGTGTTCAGCAATATGACTGTTTTAGTTTCTCTCAAGATTTCTAGATAATTTTTACTTACAATTTAATTTTGGGAGTGGTGCATGACCTCCACGATTCTCTCTTTTAATGGAGGTACTGCACTAATCCACACAGTTCAATTTAAAGCTCTGTCCTTGCCAGAATTGGGCACAGAGCTGAGCGTGTCACCAAAAAGCATCAGTAGATGCTACGGCACATGCACAAGCACCGGGCACCTCACCTGCTGAAAGTAGCACCTAAAATAAGGTGTCTTACTAGGGGAAATATATATCTATTTATTATAAAATAATTTTAATATGCCAGCCCAGTGGCACCGAGAGTTGAGGCACTGGACACCACACCTTGCGCCATGTCGGCAACCTATGTTTGGGAACAAGCACAGGCCACTGGGGGTCGGTAGGGGAGGAGAAGGATTGAGCATCTTGAGGACTGCTCTCCTTCTTCAGGGAGGGGGAGTTCTCCAGTGCTGGCACCAATTGCCCCCTGGTGGACATTGAGGGACAAGGCATCGTGATGCAATAGGGTGGAGCTGGGGACAGACGCTTGCACGTTAGCATCATTGTACATCTCTCAGCTCCTGGAAGAAAAATCCAGAAGAAATGCTGGCCCCTGCGTATGAGCCACCTCCGGTGCCAGGCCCTCCAGTCATGACAGTTCAGCTTAGGCAGCCCTACTCGGGGGGGGCTTCCCTGGGTGACAGTTCAGGTCACCAGATCCTGGTGAGCCCATTCGCAGGGCTAGGGGGTCCCCAGCATCAAAAATAGAATGAAAAAAATAAATAAATAATTTCAATATAACAATCATTGTTCATATATTTGTCCACTTTTATTGATTTCCATATCAGGTCATTGGTAGAACAAATAAGGTCATATGTCAAGGATTCAACAGATATAATTAGGTTGATTGAAAAACTTAATGAAACAAAATTAGATATTTAAAGCTGTATATTGGTCACATGGGATTGCAAAAATTTATGCACATCTATACCTCATCGACAGGGAAGTGATGTATTAAAAAATTCTTTGGAACAATTAGGAGTGGAACAAAATCCATCTAATGAAATAATTACCAAACTGGCAGAGACTGTTTTGATGCAAAACTTTTTCAAATTTGAAAAACAATATTATTTACAGAACATGGGAACAGTGATGGGGTCCAGCATGGCTTCATCTTATGCAAATATCCATATGAATCATTTTTAATCTGAATATGTATTTCATGAAAACAACCAATATATCGATAAAGTGAACATCTGGAAGTACTTTATCAATGAATATTATAGTTGTTTTGACAGGAAATGAAATATAACTATTTGAATTTGACAGATACCTTAATAGCTGTACTGACCATCTAGTTTTTGTTATGAATTACAGTAAAACAGAGATCCTATATTTAGATTTGACCATTTACAAGGATGATAGGAAACTTGCTACCAGATTATATAGAAAAGAAATGGATAGGAATGCAGTTTTACATGCAGGGAGTTTTCATCCAAATAAAATTGGTAGAGTCCATACCGTATGGATAAATGGTACGAGTGAAAAGAAACTGTACAAATCCAGATGAGTTTGAGAAAACCTAAAAGAAAATGGTGGAGAGGTTCCATGTAAGAGATTATGACACCTGAACTCTAGGCACTGCAACAGAAAACATTAGGAACAGAGAGAGGGGATCTTTTGAGGACAGGAGTAAGGGAACCGGATAAATGAGGACAGAGTGGTAATGGCAACAACATATAATGACATGTTTTATACAGTAAAAAAGATGGTGAACAAGCACTGGGATATATCATATGCAACATCCGTGGGTGCACATGACTTTCAACATCTCCCACTAACAGTAGCTAAAATAAATAGAACATTGGGGAATAGGTTAGACAACACTAACCATACAATACCAGAAGAAAGACAAACTCATTTCTTAAGTACTGAAGAATTTAAAGGAAACTACCCATGTGGACATTGTGTTAACTGTAACAATACATAACACTGCTAGAGATGAAGATATAGTAACAGAGCAATTTATTAACTATTCCACAATAGGGGTGATTTACCTTTTAAAATGTCCCTGTGACAATGTGTACATAGGGAAAACTGAGAGATTACTTCAAAATAGGGTGACAGAACACAAGAGTGACATAAGGAGACAGGACTTGACATCCCCTGTTGCCAGAGATTTTATTGAACATAAACACCAATTACCCCATCTGAGATTTTTTGGAATTGAAAAGATTACTCCAGACCCAAGAGGTGGGGACTACAGAACCAGAATATTGACCAGAGAGGCATACGATATAGATAGGTAAGAGGCTACTAGTCCTCGATTCAGTCTAAATGATTCTATTGACTGGCAGCCGATTATTTGAACAAAAAACACAGTTTGAGATTTTATTTAGTGAGAACTAAGTATATATGAATAAGTTTGTTATTAATAGATACTCACTACATGTGTAACCCCCCCCCCTTTTCTACATTTCTAACACCCCCCTCCCTTTTCATGCTATATAGAATGAGGGGGGTTATAATTCTGAACAGAGTTTGTTTATTAGAGATAATATATCCTTTCAAATATGAGGTATTGACTTTCAGGGATATAATGGGATGTCTGGACTTATATAACTGTTCCCCATGTTCCATCACACTAATACCCAAAAAACTTAGTTGTGTTTTTATATCTTTTGAAGTATCCAGCATTGACTTTCAGGGATATAACGTGATATTTGAACCTATGTAAGTATTTCCCACTTTCTACTACACTAATACCCACAAATACTGTTAGTGTTATTAGTAATGACCTCCCTGACCTCCCTGTGAGGTTCACATACTATCAATAATATTAGTTAATTTTATAATAAATTGACATAACTAATAGGTATTATACAAAGGTGGCACCTATGGTATTGTCTTTAACTTTGAGTATACTACTGCCATATATACCTTTCCCTGTTAGGGACCTTCCTGACCTCCCAGTGTGCTCCATATGAGTCGAGGGATTGCATCCAATATAGTGTAAGAACGAATATCTGTAACATATATGTACAATGATTGTTATACTGAAATTATTTTAAAATCAATACATGTATACTTCCCCTGGTAAGACACCTTATGTTAGGTGCTGGTTTCAGCAGGTCAGGCGCCCGGTGCTTGTGCATGCGCTGTAGCATCTACTGATGCTTTTCAGTGACATGCTCAGCTCTGTGCCCGATTCTGGCCAGGAGGGAGCTTTAAATTGAACTGCTTGGAGTAGTGCAGTACTGCCATAACAAGAGAGAATCGTGGAGGTCATGCACCACTCCCAAAATGGAATTGTAAGTAAACATTATCTCGAAATCTTGACAGAAACTAAACAGTCCTATTGCTGAATACACTAGTGCATCTGTAATGTAGAAAGATACTTAAACGGGTTCCCTTTACTTGAATTAGCAGATAAAAAAACAGATGGGGGGGGGCATGGCCAGCAACTGAAAAAGATGGTCGCTTTAGCGTGGAGCTCCCATTAGATCCCCACTATACCCTGCTAACTTCGGATCCTTCCAGTTTTCAGCATGACGGTTGCATACTCGATAGTGAAAAGAACTTACTACTCATTGTCCGAACCATTGTCTGTCTCCTGGGCTTCTGATATCCATCTCCATTACGCGGTGCACCACCATTTCACCCACGAAGCCTGAACTTTCCATACGAGCCATGGGATGGAGCCTGCCACCTCAACAATGGGACCAGAAGGGAATATCTTGCAAATTCAGCAGATGTTTGCTGAAAATCTTACAGAGGATGGGCAACTTGGACATGGCCACGAATAAAAACACCTCCAACATTGTTGAACTTTCACAGACAGCAGGGTTACTGAACATAGGCTGGTGGAGGTGGAGGATAGCTGGCATAAAATGGGAGCCAGGCACCATGAGCAGGATAGGAGGATCAAACAGCTCTGGGCTAGAGTGGAGGACCTCAAAAACTGCAGCAGATGGAATAATCTGTAGTTTGTTGGGTTCCCAGAAGGCTGCAAGGGGGTCAGATACCATTAAGTTCCTACAGTCTGCAATTCCTCACATTTTGGAATGGAATACTGGAGCTCTGCTCAAAATTGATTGGGCCCATCACTCGCTTGTCCCTCGGCCTTCTGCTGGGGGTCATCTGCGCACTATCGTAACCCGAGTCCCCCACTTTCAGGACAGAGAGAGAGCATTACCACAATTGCCCAGGAGAAAAAGGAACTCTCCTGGCAGGGTCGTCGGATACAGATATTTGCCGACTACTCGCAGGAGGTCACCATGAGGTGTCAGGCCTTCACCTCAGCGCGCAGAGTCTGTGCAGAACTCAGGCTTGAATACTCCCTAAGATATCCTGCCTCTCTCAGAATAGTATTCAGTGGTACCCCTAGGCTATTTAACAATCCATTAGCCGCGGAGAACTTTCTGGCAGCTCAGGCTCCCAAGTTAAACTGGGGCGAGTTTAAAGATACTGCTGGCTCTGGGTCTGAAGTCACCTCACATTCCCAGAGGGAAACTGGGCAACAGGGGGCTGTCCTAGTCACTTCAAGCCCCATGCAGCCAAAATCTTCAACCCGCTTGCCCTCTAAGAAGACCCCAGGCAGCAAATGGAGAAACAGACACAAGGAACGTATAGAAGGAGCTCATGTTGATAAGACACCCAGACTCCGCTCTAGAAGTTGTAGCGAAAGCCCAGACTCGGTTGCATCACAAAGCCTGTTGGACTTGAGTAACAATCGATTCAGTGCCATGATGGATCTTCCAATGGACAACCCTCCGCAGGACATTCCCAAGCCTGTCCTGGGACTTGCCCCATAAGTACAGCAGGCCTCAGTCTGCCAGCATTCATTCCTGGGCCGCATCGGCCAGTGTCCACCCCTCTGAGGCCTCTGCATACTCTGGACAAGCTTCAATTGAGGAACAGATGGATGCTTCAATTTCTGTGGGCTGAGCAGGAGTCTGACCTCCCGGTCTGTAGTTCTTTTTTTTTTTTCTTTGGTCACCTTTATTCTGGTGACTACTCCTGGCCTGGGGCCAATTTTCCTGGCTGCACTTCACCCTGTTTCGAAGTAGTAAGTATATGTGGCCCCTGCAGCAGGGAGGTTCCTTCTGTTTAGGGCTGGCTTTTTCCCTTTCACTTCTGGTTCTTCCCGTCTGTCCTGAGATGGGCCCTTAAACTATCCCCTCCATTTTGATCTGTTGATTTGGGATTCTCAAGATCTATTGAATCGACATCTATTTCCTCTCGCCAGGTTATACCCCCTTTAATTTAGGGAGGGTTGAAGGGGTTTAGAGCTGACTTGCTCTTACTGCAGTTTATATTTAGACAGTCCTTGTTTTAAAGGAGGTCTATGGAGGGATCCTTAGTGTTTTGTCTATATTTAGGGGTACTGGGGATCCATGGTGCTCAAGGGACTTCTACACTTTAATGCTGTTAGTCTCTCACCCTCCAGCAACCACTGCTGATTTCTGGGCTGTGTATCAGCTGTTTCACTCAGCAGAGGCTGGTCTTGTATTGGATTGTTCATGAAAAGTGGAGGGGTTGGGGGGTCTATGTTGATAACTCTGTAAATGTTTATTCAAAGTTGGGTTTCTTGTGTATGTTTAAAATGTTTATAATATTTATGAGACTAGGTGTCATGTTTGTGCCAACTAGAGTTTTTTCTGATTTAGGCAATCCACAGGTAGGGGTTATGATTCGATACTGATGTAAAGGAGGCACTTGTTGGCTAGCTGCTGTCTCCAGGTACAGCCTTGTCACACTGTGTTTATGTCTTTGCTTATTTTTAGCCATAGTATTCCCCAAGACAGATGGAACTTAAACTAATCTTCTGGAATATTAAGGGACTTAATTCCCCAGTTAAAAGGAAGAAGGTACTCCTTCATCTAAAGAAATTGGGCCCCCATATTGCATTCTTCCAGGAAACAAAGCTTTCCTTGGGTGAGGCTAAGAAGCTTAAACAAGGCTGGGTAGGTGAAGAGGTACACAGTATGGCAGACTTCCATTGGCGAGGAGTCTCTATAGTGATACATAAAAAAGTGGGCTGGAAACTGACCAGATACACCCATGACAAAGAAGGTAGATGGGTTATGGCCGAGATGGATACTCCGGAAGGCTCACTGGTTTTAGTCAATATTTACTCTCCCAATCAAGACTCCCCTCAAAATTTCCATGTCCTAAACCATTCTCTCTCTGACTTTAATCCTAACCAAGCTCCAGTGCTAATGGGGAGATTTCAATCTGATGCTAGACCATATACTAGATAGAAGTAACATATCCCCCAGAGCCCCACAGACAAGCCAGGTTGGCTGTTCAATGGCTCATGTGAGGATGTACCAGGCTAATTTAGCAATTGTTACTCTAATCCCTATGCTATGCTGCCATCTGATGGGGGGTTATATTCTGCACGAGGATCTCTCAATGCAGAAATACTACACATGCCACACATAAATGAAGAAAGCAGAGTCTTTGTTTGGACTAATGTGTGACTAAGAGTATGTTGTGTGGAGTCTGTGCTTATGTTCTAAAGCAGCAGTACTTTATTGGTGCATAAATGCATCATACAATGATTGTGTAATAATGTAGTTTTAGAAAAAAAAATATTTTTTTCACCATATTTCCTTCTGGAACTGAGAGATATGATTTTGAAGTTTTAAAAAATTCCCACTCTCTCGATATGCCCTCATGAAAAAATTAAATATCTTATTTGCAGAGCAAGCCAGGCAGTGCAGAGCTAGGGCTACCACTCTGGATGCTGATTACCTCTTTTCAGGAATCATCTCAGGCCACTGGGGGCCAACCTGGGGTTGGAAGATTAAGTACCCCAACCCTCTCCACAGCCCACTTGTTTTTGGAACATTGGAGTTCCTGCCTTCATTAGCAGGAGGAGGCACGAGATTAGATAAGGCACAGTCACATTGCACACTATGGATTAGAAACTCAGTTGTGGAATGGATTCATGGGCATGGGACTTGGCCCATCCAGAGGAAAGGGGCTGGGGAAAATAAAATGTAAATATGAAAAAAAACACTAAGTGAGGTGTTTTGCAGTTTGCTATCATATGCTGTACATGAGAAGGATAAAATCCATCTACCATGCTTCATGTCATCTTCATGAGGAGATAAAAAGCAACAGTTTTTTGTGCAGTCTTCCCCAAGAAGCAGAGGATAGAGACTTTGTGTAGTCTTACAATGGTGAAACATTACCTGCAAAGTATAGGTATAGGAAGACATACTCCATGTATTCTGTGGAGTGGAGTTGTATTTTATGAGGCAAAACAAGGCTCAGAACTACTGCTAGAGTCATACTGGGGTACAGGGGCCCACCTGGAAAGAGGGTACAAGGGCCTACCTGGAAAATCAGTACAGGAGGGCCCAGTGTGACACACTCATATTAGTATTCCACTTCAGTTTGATACATTTGCTCTGTGATTTCATCTTACATTTCCCTACAGTGTCCCAGATACCCCATTTAATTAGAACAAAGATAATAAATACAAAAGATTTCAGAGTTCAGAAGGTGACCAGGTACCCAACTGAGGGGGGCCCACCTGGAAGTTTCCAGGTATCCAGGTGGGCCAGTCCGACCCTGAGTCTACTGCCTTTGTCTATGAAACCTGATACAAAACCTTCTGATCCTTTCTGTAATTTTATTCCTGGGAGTTAAAACTAGAAGGGTTGCCCACTGAGACAGTCTTTATATCCAAGGGACCATACAACACTACAGGATCTGGGGTGGTATGTGGGTGTCTAAGGGCTCTGGTGTGGTACTGTATGTGGATGTTTGAGGAAGCAGTATATGTCAACTTTATTCACCCTTGCATGGGTGGGTTCAAAAATCAGTGGCATGGTGTACAAAACTTGTATTACTGTGCCAGATGCAGCAAAAAACATGGTCCTTGTGTGCACATTTGTATTAACATAGACTTTGACAGCAGATAAGGACCGCTAGGCCCATCTAGTCTGCCCATTTCCCTACCTACAGGATAGGCCGCAGATCCTATTTAACCAACAGCCTATATCTTCCTGCCCCCCACAAGAATTGCCTTATGTCTGTCCCATGCATTCTTGAATTCTCCCACAGTTTTAGACTCCACAACTTCCTCAGGAAGGCTGTTCCATGCATCCACTACCCTCTCTGTGAAATAATACTTCCTCACATTGCCCTGAACCGCCCTCCCTCTATCTTTAAATTGTGTCCCTTGTTCTTGCAAGTCTCTTTTTCTGAAAGATGCTACCCTTTTGGACTTTGTTCATTCCTTGAGGTACTTGAAAGTTTCTATCATGTCCCCTCTCCCTTCTTTCCTCAAGGATATACATATTAAGCTCCTTTAGTCTCTCCTCATCTGGCTTCTCTTGCAGACCCTGCACCATTTAGTAGTGCCCTCCTCTGGACTGCCTCTATTCTGTCTATGTCCTTGCGGAGATGGGGTCTCCAGAACTGGACACAGTATTCCAGATGGGGTCTCACCAACTGTCTGTACAGAGGATAACAACTTCCTGTTTTCTGCTGCTGATGCCTCTCCTATACATCCCAGTATACCTCCGGCCCTCCCTACTGCCTTCTCACATTGCTTGCTAACCTTAAGATCATCTGATATGATTACCCCAGGTCCCTTTCCTGTTTTGTTGTTGTTACTACCTCCCACCCATTGTGTATTCTTCCCTGGGTTCTTGTTTCCAGGTGCATTATTTTGCACTTTTGCATTGAATCCTAGCTGCCATACGTCAGACCATTCCTCCAACCTTGCCAAGTCCTTTTCATCCTTTCCACACCTCCTTGTGTATCAACCCTGTTGCAGATCTTTGTCATCTGCAAAATTCATACTTTCCTTCCAGTCCTCTGCAATGCCACTGATGAAGACATTAAAAGGACTGGACCCAATACTGAACCCTCGCGGTACCCACTAGTAACCGCCCTTTCTTCAGAAGCGGACTCCATTTACAATTACCTTCTGTGTCCTGTTGTCAGCCAATGTTTTACCAGGCTACCACCCTGGGACCCTCCCAGGCTGGTTAATTTGACTAATAATCTTTTGTGTGGGACTGTGTCAAATGCCTTGCTAAAGTCTAGGTAGGCCATGTCCACAGCCCCTCCCTGGTCTACTACTTTGGTCACCCAGTCAAAGAAATCTATTAGATTCGTCTGACATGACCTTCCCGCTGTGAACCCATGCTGCCTTGGATTCTGTGCTCCACTGACCTCTAGGTACTCAACTATTCTTTCCTTCAGAAGTGACTCCATCACTTTCCCTACCACAGAGGTCAGACTGACAGGTCTGTAGTTTCCTGCCTCTGTCTTGGTCCCACTTTTGTGAAGGGGAATCACATCCGCCTTCCTCCAGTCCTCGGGTACCACACCATCCTCCCATGATTTATTAAAAAGAGTAGCCAGTGGTTTCACTAGTTCCTTCCTTAATTCTTTTAGAATTCTGGGGTGAATTCCATCAGGACCCATTGCTTTGTCCACCTTCAGTTTTAGGAGTTCTTGCAGAACCCTTTCTTCTGTGAAAGGACTGGAATCGACCCCCCTATCAAGAGTGCTTCTGTTAATTGGATTAGGCACTTCCCCCTCCTCTTTTGTGAATACTGAGCAGAAATATTCGTTCAGTATTCCTGCCTTTTCACTGTCCCCCTCTGCCCACCCATCGTTTATTCTATTCAGCCTCACTATCCCTCCCTTTGTCTTTCTACACTCACTGATGTACCTATAAAAGGTTTTATCCCCCTTCTTAACTGAGTTGGCTATCTTTTCCTCAGTTTGGGCCTTTGCTATTCTGACTTCCCTCCCTGCTTCTTTCTGCCTTAACTGGTACAGCTCTCTGTCCTGCTCCTTCTGTGTTTCCTTATTATTGTATTGTATTGTATGGCCACACACCACTTCTGCAAAGTACATTATCTTTGACAAAGTGCAAGTAAGAGAGCAGATCACATGACAGATTTTCTATACAAAAGGATAGTCAGATGGTACACACTGCAGCAAGATGTCCCCAGAGGGGCCCCACACTTGTACAGTCATAGAGTAAAAGAATAAAGAGGCTGCCCAAACATTGAAGCAGATGGCCATTTGTCTGGTAGGTCCCTCCCCCCGACCAAGCTAAGGTGGGATGTCTACCTCAGGGAGTGGACAGCAGACCCTGGACGCACCCTGGGGGAAGAGGTATCACCATGCCTTTCAGGGAGATGGGGTTTGGGTGGGGAGGAGCCTTGTAGGATATCTAGATTGCTGCCCAGGGTCTCGTCCTCTTTCACCTCAGACCACCAGAACAGCCAGAAGTCCAGGCCAGTTCCTCCACAAAGTAAGGCAGCCTGGAGGCCTGTGGGATGAGGAGAGAAGATGGAAATAGCAGTGAGCAGCTCCTGTGGAGAAAGGGGGCTTAGGTCTAAGGTGTTATCCCTTGCTGGAAATCATTTCTGTATTTTGAGAGGTCACTGTATCATGCAATCCTTGATCAGGGCTGTGGATCAGATCAATCAGCTGAGGATTATTTCAGTTTGCCGCCACGTGGCAGTCATTGTATGGAGATGGGTTAAGAAGGCTCCTCTATGGTCCACCAACCTCCCAGGGGGAAGTTCCCTGGTCCCCAGGAGACTGCTGCATTATTCACCATTTGGTGTGCCCCCATGTCCTGAGATCCCTCCGAGTAAGGCAAGCTAAAAAGTTTTATAGTTCAGCAGTCGTGCATGAAGCTTCTTACCTGGAGAAGTGCCCCCTTACCCTCACAGAGCCAAAGGGGGTCAGAGTTCAGCACAGTCTCTCAGGGTGGGCTGCTTGGTGGCTGCAGTTGCCAGGGGATCCAATTGGGTCCACTGTTGGGGAGCATGTGTCCATTCTGCTCTGTGTCACCTTTCCTCAGCTTCTCCCAATGGCTTAGTGGTGCGGCTTGCAGAGCCCAGGCTCCAGGTTCCAACTGTAGCTCCCGTACTCAGCCTTCTCTAATGTGATCTGGAGCCAGTCACGTACTCAGGGCCTGAGCATTGATTGTATGAGATTGCGTGAGAGCTGCGAGTTCATCGGCCATGTTGGAAGTGGTGTTCGCGGGTGTCTGGCAGGGAGTCAAGATGGTGGCAGCCATCGGGAGCCACCATGTAAGTGAGGGGCTATCAGTACACTGCAGGGTCAGCCTCCCTGAGTCACTCAGGGTTTATTTGTGGGCACTTTCATGGCAATTGCAGGATGCCTGAAGCTTGGCCCAGGGGTTTTTACCTTGCAGGCTAATTTAAGTTAGCACAGCCGGCAGGCAGAGGTTTGATTCTAGCTGTCTTCCACTTGGGAGTGGCAGACTTAGGCAGGTCCCTTAGACTATTCAGCACTCTTGGGCTGCTGCTAAATTAAGGCTTTGCTGCTCTGGGGGGTTTCCTTGTGCCCAGTGGGAGTTGCACTTCCTTTATAGCATAAGGTATTGTGTATAGGTTCATGAGGAATGCTGGGAGGCATACCATGCTTGGCTTGGAAAGCTCACCTCATGGTAGCCCAGGGTGGTATACTGTGGTTCCACCTTGCCCTGATCTATACTCTCCCTTCTTCCATTTTCAATCCCACCCCTGCCCCTTTTTTCCTTCCTTCCTTCCCCCTTGGTTAAGGAAGGCTGCAACAGGTGGGGGACTGCTGTTGCTAAGGTATCGCTCTGTTGCATATTACTAGTGAAGCTTGTAGGGGGGCATTAAGTTGTCATTGCAGGACAATGACTTCTAGGAAGATAAACCCATCACTCAAGGTGCTAGCAGCAGCTGAGGAGAAGCTTCAAGTCCTATATAGGAAGAATGGAGCGGCATGACTGGAGGCTTGCTTGGAAGGGCTGAAGGAGTTGTTGACATCCCCTGTGAAGAAGAGGGTAGGAGGAAGAAAACCATTACCACCAGTAAATGTGCCCCAGGCTGAAGGTAAGGTGCAACCTGATGGGTCACAAGTAGGGGCCAGTCAGGTAAGACAGGTAAGTAAGACAGGTTTTAGGGGCAGCCAGGCGTGAGGAGTCTGACAACGAGTCAGAAAGGCTGGGCAAAGCTGGTATTTTGGAAGTGGACAGCAGTGAGTCATCGGTGGCCCCAGACTCTTCAGATGACGAAGTGGTAGGTAGTAGGCAGCCTAGGGTAGAGGCCAGCCTGTGGGCAGCAACAGATAAGTGCTTGAAGCAGCTAGTGGGGGTGGTGGTGGATCTGGTGCCTGAAATTAAGAACAAGTCTGTCCATCAGGATGGGATGGCATGGGGAAGGATGGCATGGCACTGAATAAGCTGCACCTCCACCACCGAGGACCCTTATGCGGGGCTTGACACTCCAGCTGGTACTCATTTGATGGATAAGGTCAGGCAGCAGATTAGAAATCGGGAGTATGTTGATAGTTTCTCCCTCTTAAAGTGGCCTGTGGAGCCCATGGAGGGTAAGAAGGAGAAAGGGGATGACCAGGATTGCAAGAAGGTTAAGGTTCTGTGCACATATGACAATAGGGTGGTGGCATTTCTCATATATGCCACTGTCCTATTGCAGGCAGATGAGAAACAAGGGGTGGAAGTACTCAGTTACATGCATTGTATCTCCTTGATGCATAGGAAAAAGGAGGGGTAGAGCATGCCTAGACTATGATGAAGAATTTTGCTGCATTTGAAAAGTGAACACAGAGTTGGGCTGGGGAAAGTTAGACATACCACTGCTGGTGGATGTTATGCAAGGAGGAGGAGGAGTGCAGCACACGGTTAGAGGGCTTCCCATAAAGGTGTCAGAGCAGCGTACCTCAGAGGAAACTTACCCAGTAGTTGTGCTATGCTTATAATCAAACTGCATGCACATGCACCAGCTGCAGATTCTGGCATGCATGCATGGCCTGCGGGAAGCAGTGTCCCTTTCATTAGTGCTCTTCAGCATGGTTGGGGGAGCAGGAGGGGAGTGCATGGTAAGTTTGCAAAGTCCCAGGATGAGAAGTCTTCCCACCCTGGTACGGATAAGAAGGATCAAGCCATGGTTCAACCAGTTCCTGGACAGAGCTGCCGCTGACTTGTTAGAAAGGTGGGTTCTTGGAGGGTTTCAGGATTCCACACTCTGGCCCCAAGAGAGCATATAAGGCAGAGAACCTGAAGTCTGCCATGGATTGGCCACAACTCGTCTGGGAAAAATTGGGGAAAGAGAGGCACTGGGGCATGTGAACGGACCATTCCCCAGGCCTCCATGGGATAATTTATGGGTTTCACCTATTGGCTTAGTTCCCAAGAAGACCCCAGGGGAATTTTGGTTGATCAACCACCTGCCCTACCCATTTGGGGACTCAGTGAATTATCATATGGACTCCTTGCACACATCAGTGCATTTTCAGTCCTTTAACAGACCTATTACGTGGTGCAGTCAGTAGGCCCTGGGGCACTCATGGTGAAAGCAGACACTGAGTCTGCATTTCATCTGCTCCCAGACCATCCCAAGGACAAGGTACTGTTGGACATGAAGTTAAGAGGGCAACTACAATGTAGACAACTGCATGCCCATGGGTTGTACGGTAGCCTGTGCAGTATTTGAGCAGTTTAGCACTTCCTGCATTGGGTTATGGCACAGGTAGTATGCAGCGAGGCCATAGTGCACTACCTTGATGATTTCTTGCTTTTAGGCCGTCAGGCTCTCTGACATGTAGGGGGACCATGGAGGCCTTTGAACAGGTGTTCAGGGAATTTGGGGTGCCATTTGTGGATGAAAAGTTTGTGCCCCAAGGGATGGTACTCACCTCCTTGGACATCAAAACTGATTCTGAGGATAGGCTATGTCAATTGCTGCCAGATAAGCTGGAAACATTGGGGGTTCTCCTGCGTAGGATACAGGGGATGAAAAAAGTCACACTTCGGGAGTTACAACAGTTGGTAGGGCATCTCAACTTTGCATGCTGGGTCATCCCAGTAAGCAGGATTTTTATGCACTGACTGGCAAAGAGGAGCCTAGGGTGCACAAAATCACATCATAGAATATGGGTCATAGAACAGTTTACAAGTTTGGTGGATATTTTTAGATCATTTCAACAGAGTAGCCATGTGGCAAGTTCCCTCGGCGTGGGACCCCATAGAGCTGTACACTGATGTGGCTGGAGGGCTGGAGACTATTTCCAGGGAGAATGGTGTACAGGGCAGTGGCCAGTGGGGTGGCTGGCAGTAGGATTGGGCAAGCAGATCACACTGCTGGAGTTCTTTCTGGTGGTGGTGGCTCTTTGCATCTGGGGGCCTAGGTTGAAGGAGAGTGCAGTGCACTTCAGGTCGGATAATATGGGCATGGTGCATACTATCAACCAGCTGCTGGTCCAATGGGCCCACTGGGGGATTTAATGTGGGTTTTTGTTTTGAAATGTATGCTGTTTAGCATTACTTTATCATTCACAGATTCAGAGATTCTTCAAGTTGGCACAAGCAGCAGACAAGTGGCCATGAAGGGTACCACCATTCCTGTGGGAGGTGGTGACCTAGAGACTTGGAGATGCATAGGTAATTCCATTGCACCCAGAACCAAAGAGGCATATTGCCTGGGGTTGGAACACTATATAGCCACACAGGAAGCTATGGGGTGGGCAGATGTCTTGCCCATTCTGGCAGACCAATTGTGCAGATACATCATGGCTGGGAGAAAAGCAGGATGTTCGCCGGGTGTGATGGGTCAGCATCTAGCTGGTCTGTTATGGTTGGCAAGGGCCATGGGGATGGCAGATACCACGAGGGCCTTTAAAGTGCGAAAGCTATTGGAGGGCTGGTGAAGGGATGTATCTAGCCCTCTGGATGCAAGGCGGCCCATTACCTCGGTGATTCTAGCCAGCATTTGGGGGGGCACTGCCCATGGTCTGCTGGATTGAGTACGAAGCCCAGTTGTTCAAAACATTGTTTTTGGTGACTTTCTGTGGGGTGTTTAGGGTATCAGAGTTGATGCAAGCCACAGATGGTAAAGGCACCCCAGGCTTGTTAGTGTAGGATGTGATCTTGGTGGGGACAAGGGCTGACCTCTGATTACATAAGTCAAAGATGGAGCAGTGAAGGGCAGGACGCTGGTATGAGGTGAGGGTGCAACCAGTATCTAGTTGTCTGGTGGGGCGCATGTTCACTGACTACAGAGCATCCTGCTCCAAGTTGGAGGATGCCTTTTTTCAGCACCAGGAGGGTAGGCTGGTGACAGCATGTCAATTCAGGTTCATACTAAGGAAGGCAATTCAGCATATGGGGCTGAATGTCAGCAATTATGGTCCCCATTCCTTCCTTATAGGAGCCTCAATGAATGCTAGGAGTTTGAGCCTGTCTGGCTTCAAGATTCAGGCCCTGGGACATTGGAGATCCCAAGCATTCTTGTTCTGTGTGCAACCACAATTGCAGTAATGCTTTCTTGTCTCTTGCGGGCCCCAGGGACAACACTGTAAGCATATGGATATGTGGACATGCCTTCATTTGGTGGCCAGCGAAGACAGCAGCTAGCTAGGTGGGGGAAACAACCTGTCATTGCCATAGCATGTAGCGCAAATCAGGTGGCTGGGGTTCAAGGGTATGCATTGGGAGGGGTTGCTTCCAAAGCTGAGAGTAGAGGCTGGCTATTGGAAGATGCTGGACATCTTACTGATTCACTTGGGTGGTGAAGACCTGGGTCAGAGAAAGACAGTGAATCTGCTGCTGTCAATGAAGGAAAATTTACATTCCTTTAAGGCTTGGTGGCCCCATACAATTCTCATCTGGTCACACATGTTAATGAGGGAGCATTGGCCACATGTAAGGAAAGGAGTGGCATTGAATAGAGCCTGCATGAGGATTAACAGGGAGATGGGAGTTTTTTATGGAGTACTTAGGGGGTGCAGTAGTGAGACATGATAAGATTTACATTACCCACCAGGGCCTGGTGGAGGGTAAAGATGGGCAAGTCCAGGAAGAAGGTTTGGAAAGCTTATTAGAAGATTTTCAGAGGATCTTGGAGGGCAGTATTCAGCCAGTGGCTTGGGGGGGGGGGTTGGACTTGGTCTGGTTTGTGGTGGCATGGGAGGAGCGCATGAGGAAGGTAGTGAGGAAAAAGGGAATGATGCCAGTTCTCCCGAAGGTTTCATGGCCCCTGGTTGGAGTGAGAATAGTGTACCACAAGACCTGTACCCACATACTGCAAGATTGGCAGCACCAGATGGGGGTGGCCACCAGAACCTTGGCCATATGACCTTTCCTGCTACCGCTGGAGATAGTTCAGCACACACCATAAGAGATTTCCCAGGTTGATGAGCAGTGAGGGTGCCTGATGTATGGTGCATCTTCCCAGCAGTGCACGCTGCTCAATGGTAATAAGAAGAAAAGAACATCAATATTGAAAAAGGTGTGTATAAAGAATTAATAACAATAAAGATCAATATTGATATTCAACATGTTAAATAAACACATGGTTGCAGCCATTTCCTCCAAGATTTGTGTTTGTGTCTTCCTTGGAAGAGGGGGGAATGGTGGCCTACCAGATAATAGTGAGGCTGCCCAAGCATTGAAGCAGCCAGACATTTGTCAAATGGGGCCCCTTCCCCCGACCAAGCTAAGGTGGGATGCCTACCTCTGGGAGTGGACACCAGGCTCTGGACACAC
This sequence comes from Neoceratodus forsteri, assembly GCA_016271365.2. Taxonomy (NCBI): domain Eukaryota; kingdom Metazoa; phylum Chordata; order Ceratodontiformes; family Ceratodontidae; genus Neoceratodus; species Neoceratodus forsteri. Next base: position 650,655,120 of record CM028136.1, on the reverse strand, counting down.
TCTGGGGAAGAAGTATCACCATGTCCCTCTGGGGGGTGGTGGGGAGGAGCCTGTAGGATATCTGGATTGCTGCCCAGGGTCTTGCCCTTTTTCTCCTCTGACCACTGGAACACTCACCTTCATGGCCCTCGCAATTTAGAATAAAGGGGTAGGCGAGAGAGGGCTCTCTTTGACCTGCTATGGGTGATGGCAGTTGGGGTCGGGGAGTGACTTTTCCTGTTTTTTCCCCTACAGGGGTTTTCCCGGGTTTTTCACCTCCTCCAAAGGGATATTATGATTTAGTATCAGGCATGGCATATAAGCAAAAAAAAAATTATACAGTAGGATTTTAATGAACCAAATCAGGTAGCTGGTATAACAGTTACAATGTAGATGACATAACAATAGCTAAACCAATTTAAACTGAACATTTGCATATAAGAGCAGAGCATGTGGTAGGATACATAGGTATAACAAGAATATGGTAATGGTATTGCAAACTGTTGCAGCCAGGTAGCGGTGTGGAAGGAGTGCATGAGGAAGGAAGTGGGGAAAAAGCGGACAATGCCAGTTCTGCCAAAGGTTTCATGGCCCCTAGTCATTGTGAGGATGGTGGATCACAAGACCTGTACCTGCATGGGGGGTCTAAGTTGAACCTTAGCAGTGCATACTGCAAGGCTGGCAATGCCAGATTGGGGGACGGAGGGTGGCCACCAGAACCGTGGCCGTATAATCTATCCTGCTACAGCTGGTAATACTTCAGCATGCACCGTAAAGGATTTCTCAGGTTGATGAGTGGTGTAGGTGCCTGAGGTATGTTGCATCCTTCCAGTAGTGCACACTGCTCAATGGAAAAAAGAATATGAATATTAATATTAAATAAAGTATGAATAAATAATTAATAACAATAAAGATCAATATTAATATTTGACAAGTTAGATAAATGCATGGCTGTGGCCATTTCCTCCAAGATCTGTGTTTATGTCTTCCTTGGAAGGGGGATGGGGGCCTACCGGACAAGAAGGAGAAGGATGTCTTACTGAGCGGCGAGCCAAAGCAGTCTTATTAAATTGAAAGAACTGTAGTTAGCACTGAAATCATTGTTCAGTTTGAGTGTTAAGACATTGTTGAATGAAACTGAATAGCTTTGACAGTATCTAAAGAGAAACTGTTTCAGCAGATACAGTATATTTTGATACAGTTGGTTTACTGTTCTTACTCTCAGAGTGCAATACATTGCCTCTGAGCAGAAGCTGCTGAGGGAGAGGAGAGTTTCAGTTTCAGTCTGTATGTTCTACCAGTGCAGTTTTTTGCTTCAGTGGTGTGTCTCTGTGCTCAAGATTGTCAGTGATCACTGTCCAGCATATCTGTAATTCTGTAAGTAAGCTGATTTGTTCCATTCGATTAGAAATACTATAGAAACAATCATTTTTTGCCGTGTCTGACAACAATCAAAATTATTGGTGCAGGCATGTGAAGCAACAGCCCTGACTCCGTGCATAGGCACAGCACCCTTTATGTAAGAAATATTACATAAAACAAGACAAGAGTCAGAGTAATGTGTTTAATGCTATGAAACAACAGTCCTGTTAGCACTTCAGTGGTTAGGCAGTGCATATTTTTAAGTGAAAAATGTAAAGAAATGTTTGAGCCAACAGTCAGTTATTTTTGTGTAGGACTATGAAGCAAAGATCTTGCTGTACCACTCAGTGTTTGAATCACAGTCAATGAGCAACAGCAGAGGAAATGCTATGGAACAAAAAGAAGCCATATTCTGGTGTTTCAGTAGAACCTGTCTGGCTAGGATTCTTACAGCTTCACTAACAAGTTTGTTTACATCTCAGTGTAAGAAACCTAAATTCTGGTTTTCCCTTCACATTATAATATCAGCATATTCAGAGAAGTTTAACACATGGCCCAGCATGCATTAGAGCTGGTTGTTAGCTTTCAGGGGTCTTGTAGTAACTGTGGGAGATTTTAATACTTTTTACCTGAAATAAATTGATAGTGATTCTGCCAAAGGAAGGTAGTACAGCACTTCTCATATATATATTTTTTTTTTACAGTTAATTTCTTTTGCCACCTAATCCTAGACAGCATTCCTTCTAGCCTAGTCCTCCAGCCCCATCTCCTGCTTGCAGCTTACCTCTGGCTTCCTCCATGGCTTGCCCCCCAAAGCAGGGCAGTGGGGATCCCTCAACCTGCCATTACGGATCAGGTGCCAGGGTTACTGCTTGGTTCGTGGGGGTGGCACCTGTGGGGATCAGCTTTTATCCAGCTGTGCCTAGGACACACTTTTTCTCTTCTGTTTTTTTCTTCCTCAGGAGATGAGGCATGCAATGATGACCATGGAGGGAGCACGCATGTGTCTGCATGCACTCCTTCCAAGCGTCTGCCTCTTCTCCTCCCCATTTGTGGAGAATCAGTGTGTTGCCCCCCAGCTACCACTAGGGGCCTATCACGCACCAACTGCTGGAGACCACCCTCCCCGGAGAAGGAGAGCAGGCCATTGAATGCTCAATTCTTCACCTCCCCTGCCAACCCCTAGTGGCACATGCTCATTTCTGAACATGGGTCACCAGCGTGGTGCGAGGTAAGACATCTAGGGCCTCAGCCCTCAGTGCCACTGGGCTGGCTGGATTTCTCATATTTCGTTGGAATTGCTTTCTGTCATAATATGTAAAAGACGGTAACTGAACTAGAATGTGAAGAATGTGATAGTGTATTGAGCAACAGGGACATACATGTTTCTTTTGTATTTGTGAGGGATCATATGCAGTCCAGTGACTATAGCAAGATGAAATACAAAAGGATAATGACTAAGTAATAAAAATAAGCAATGTGTGATCACAGCAAAGAGCATAAGAGCATGAACATTGTTAAGCAACTAGATCATGGTCAGTTACAGCAGATGGGGATTCTGGATCAAAACAAATACAGAGAGTTCTAAGGTGGTTGGAACAACTGGACATGAACACTTGCAAGCTAGAAACAGTCCTCAGCTGAAGAGGGAAATTGTTCCAGATGTCTGGTGCTGCAAGTGCAAAGGCCCTTTGTAACACATAAAGATAGCCTGTTCCTCCAAGAAATAGAGGCAGCCTAAATGTTACTGTATTTAAAAATAAATAGTCAAAGGATTTATGTTCTAGACCCAACATAAGTAGGAGCTGCTAGAAAAATATAGAGTAGCCCCTGCAGTGATAAAAATCCTAGATTCAGTGTTCATAATTATACCACAGTAGAGAATAGCAATTTTAGATAAGTTTGGTAGTAAAATATGCTGTGAGCATATCATTAATTAAGGACAGTGGGATGCAGTACAGGGGAAGTGGAAAGGACTCTGGACCCTGATGTTTTCTCACACACATGCAGTTTTACATAGATTGTTGTGATTGGCATCACTGTTGTATAAAAAGTAGTATTTTAATGGTAAAATATCTAAAAGAATATTAGTGGCCTGTGGGCTATTAACTGAATGCCCTAGATGGGCTGCACAAGCACTGGTAGCCCAGTAAATAACTCAGACTTCTTGAGTTGCCTGTGGTGATTTTTCGTAGTAAAGTATATATTTAATAAGTAAGCAACTGTTCCAAAGTTGTAGCTGCTCTGTGAGTTGAGTTTAGATGCAGAGCGGCAGCTGCGGGTGCTTCAGGTGCCGAGAGAAAGTGAGAGGGAGTGTGAGTGACCGAGAGTTGGTCAACAGTGGAGTGCTCCTCACTCTATTGGGAATCCTTAGCCTGCTCTCCTGGACAGTCACCTCACTCTAGAGATGTACGGAAGCTAGGTTTTGGCCTAGAAGGATTTGCTTGCTTCACGCATAACCTAGAGGCTGTAGCATGATGCGCTCCTATTGAGGCATGATCAGCCAGATAATTATTTCCTCTAAATAATCTGGCAATGCGAAAAGTGCCAGGGAATAAGGAAATAGGGACTGGCTCCTAGAAATAAATAAATATAAATAAAAGGAGGCACAGTTATGAACTCGGAGCTCAGGAAGCCTAAGCACAATGAATACACACCCAAACAGCTCAGTAAGGGAGTCATTTTGAGCATCTGGAGTGTAGTTGTGGTACAGGGGCTCAAGACTTTACATACACACAAAAGAAACACATGTAGAATTAATAAATAGATATTTAAACAGATGTGTGGAGGTCTGAGTAGTCTTGGCATAACCCTTATACAGTGAAGCCATGTGAAACTGCACAGAAGCTAAAACAGCGCACTTTTTGCAGACACTGTCAGTGAATAAAGCCAGCTATGCTACAACACATTGATACCTATGGCATTGTGTTGACAAGCCATTTTTTGTCAGAATTAGCCTAACTTGGCACACACATGAAGGTGGGGCTTAGCTTGCGAAAATAATTATTTAATGTATGAGAGGAACAAAAATTGTTGAACTAAGCACAATTAAAGGGGAAATGACTAGTTTGAATAGGAAGAAGACAGAGATGTGTTTAGAAATGATTATTTATGTGTTTTAATGATAAAAAAGATAGAAGCCTTAGCAACTCAGCTTTCCTAGGTGCTATGGAGGACAGAAAAAAATTCAGCAGAAAGCTTAAGAAGTCAGCTGTCCAGCCATTATACTAAAATAGTGCTTAAACCTTGCCAAAATGTGATTTTAAAGTGACAAAGAAATTGTATTTTAAAATGACCAAAAGTTATAAAAAACAGAGGAAACCTTAGAATGTTCAGAGGGGCAGTTGAACTTCAAAGTTGAGAATTCCATTTTGGCTTATGCTGCTGCCTGGAGGAATTTGATTGGTGCTGAGCTGCTGGACAGGTCAGTGTCCACACAGTGACCACAGATTTGAATATGCTAACTAGATTTTGGCTTTAAAAAGAGCTGCACAGCCAGTGTGCAGTCGATCTGAACAGGGAGAGTAAACAAGAAGGAAGGTGCCCATGCCAAGGCATGTCTATATGAAGAGGTCTAGTGAAGAAGAAAAGCCTGACAGAACCAGTTTAGTTTAAATACAGTGTAGGAATAGAGGATCGCCTGTATCCCAGAAGAGGGTCAAATAGGGCAGAAAGGGAGAAAAGGTCCTAGAATAGAAAACCTGCTGCATTAAGTGCCTGATGAACCTATATGAAAGGTTTTGCTCACAGAAATACAGCTGCAAATCTGAAGAAATCAACACTTCCCCTCAGAACATCTTTATCCTGCCTACTCATGTATAGGAGGCCTTCCAACTACAACAAGCTGCAATATCACTACACAGAATTTCCTCAGTAATCCAAAAGGAGTTTGGTATAGTAAAAACCTTATTGATAACATTTGGGGACTATTTTGAAAGCCACAGTGATACTGTTTTAAAGAGAATTTACCTCAATCCTTCTGAATTTAAGAGACTATCGTCAAAGTGAAGGACTAAACCTGAAGGAACTGAGGGGGATTGTGCCACAACTTTTAATGTACCAGTATGCAACATTGTATAATGTAGTTGCTCAAGTTAAAATCTGTTACAGTAATGATTTAATGGAATGTCAACTGATTTGAATGATTTCAGAGTATAAGACATACAGAATAGTGAATGTGTAATTTAATGGCTGGGTGGGTATCTGGCAGAAAGGGTCAGGGGGCTGATTGAGGTAGGTAGGCCTAGTAGTCACTGAATACCCTTAAGGAACAAGTAAACTGGATACTAGGGAAGGGTATCTGGCAGAAAAATTCAGTGAACTGACTGCTCAGAGGTATGGCCAGTAGTTGCTGATTGCCTTAGTTCTAACCTGAGTGTACACACATATTGTATACCAGAGGGGTATCTGGTGGAAGGGGTCAGTGGTCTGACTACCCGGAGGTAGACCCAGTAGTCACTAATTGCCATATTTCTATGGTAAAATAAGCTTGTGGAGTATTTATTTCGTTTTTGTTTACCGGGTGAGCTGCTCTAGCCATATAAATGACTATTTTCAGACATGACCTGAGAGGTTACCAAATAGAAGTACAGAATAAATGACAAAACCAGTAAACAGTACAGAAAAGTGATGAGGGTTTGGCATACATTGGTAACAGTCTAGGGAAAATGACAAGAGTCAACAGTGCAATGTAAATAGGACAATTGTTACATTGTGGGCAAAGGCCACAGCAAAATAAGGAAATTCACAGGGTAACCACTAACATTTAGAGAAGCATAACAGAAAGATTGGATATTAACAAATAGGTAACACAATGGCATAATGCCAGCAAAGGCTGAGGTAAGATATGACAGAGTATTGGCCCAGAAGGGCAGCATGGTAAGGTGGGAGTTCAATGGGTAGGGAAGAAAAGATCTTAGTGGTGAGGTAGTTGAAAGACAAATTGTCTAACAGGGATTAAAACATGTGCATTGTGCACCAGTAGTGAGGAGAGACCGATGTTTCTTTTTAAATATGTAATGTGTGGGTGTAAGCCGTAGATCAAGGGGAAGTGAATTCCAATATTTTGGGGCAGCATGAGAGAAAGAACAGGCACCCTTGGTTGTTTTACATCTTGGTATGTGAAGCAATGCATGGTCAACTGATCTGAGGCCATAGAAGGAGGGTAGGGGAGTAGCAGGGGGCAAGCAATATTGGGTATTAGATCTCATGACACTGTCCATTAGGGAGCCAAAGGAGAGAATCCAGTAGGTGGAGGGGGAGGGCCATTTTAGATTGGCATAGAATTGACAGTGGTGTTTGAGCTGAGGGGATGCTGAGGCACTGTGACAAATATTATTATAAGTAGTATCCCACACATGCAGAGAGGCCTTGGATGCATTAACATAGGTAACATCACCATAAGTGAGAGATGGGAGCAATATGCCTCAGGCAATAGCCAGCCTTGCTGAGGTTGTCAGAGCATAACTTGTTTAATTGGCTACCCCAATTTTGGCATTAACAGATTTACATGTGGCCAGAATATGTTGTTCAAAGTCAAGAGACCCATCTTGTAGAATCCCTAGATATTTAAAGGAGCTTACTGACTCTAGTATGGAGCCATCAAGGCAAGAGATTTTGAAAATACTCTGACTAGTTTTAAGTTAAGCTGTGGAGCCAAATAGCATAGCTTACATTTTCCCCACATTAAGAACAAGCTTCTGTCTGAAGAGCCAAGATTGGATATTGTGAAAGGCAGACAATAGATTGCAGTTTATCTCAGATACCTCTTTAGCACTGGAATACAAAACCAGATCATCCACATAAAGGAGAAATGAGCAAAAAGGGGTGTCATGGGCAATCTGATTTATGAAAATAGAGAAGAGCAGGGGACCCAGGATAGAGCCTTGAGGAACTCTTATATTGATGGAAGTTTGATCCGATAGGGCTGAGTTAAATATTATGACGTGGGTTCTATATGATAAGTAGCTTTTATTTATTTATTTTATTTATTTAGCTTTTGTTGATTGGGTAAGTGCACTAGACAAATCCTGCCTATTTTCAGGCACGACCCGGGGGAGGGGGATACAGATGAATGCCAATTGACCTTGAACCAGATTAAGCTGTTGGTGGTATTTTTAGTGAATGAGGGAAATTTGGCCAGGACACCAGGGAAATTCCCCTACTCTTTTTGATAAGTGCCATGGGATCTTTAACATCCACCTGAACTACCACCAACCCAGGCAGATGGGACCTCGGTTTAACGTCTCATCCGAAGGACGGCACCTCAGAAGTGCAGCACCCCTCTCATGCTGCACTACAGTGTCAATACTGGGATATTAACCCAAGTGCCTGATGTGGGAACTGAACCCACAGCCCTCTGATCTCCCAGCCTCAGAGGCGAGTGTGCTACCTACTGAGCCACTGACACAGCTTTGAACCAACCCACAGCTTGTGATGAGAAACCTAGGGAGAGAAGACTGGCGAGAAGAAGTGGGTGATTTACATGATCAAAAGCTTTTGTAAGATCAATAAAAAAAACACCTGCCAGAAGACCAGAATCCATGGAGCAAAGTGTGTCATTCGTGAACTTAAATAGGGCAGTAACGGCACTATGCCCTTTACAGAAACCATGTTGGTCATGTGAGAGAAGATGATATTTAGTGAGAAAATCAATAGTTTGTAAGACAAACAGTTTTTCAAGAATTTTGCTCTAGACAGGATAGCTATGGGCCTATAGTTGGAGATGTCTTTTTTTATCACCCTTTTTGAAAACAAGTAATTCTGATGATTTTCCATATGTCAGGGACTTGGCTATAGCAGAGAGACATAAACAATATTCTAGCCAAGGGAGAGACAATAAAGGGGGCAGCAATTTTTAGAAGTCTGGGCTTTAGACAATCTGATCCAACGGAGGCATTATCTGATACAGTGTTTAGAAGTCTTAAGACATCAGCCCTAGTTATACCTTTAAACCAGAACAGTGGATTCTCATGCCTACTATTATTAGGTGTGTGCCCTAACATGGAATAAGTTGAAGGGAACAAGGAGGTGAATTTTGACAAATCAGAGAAATGTTTTTTAAAAGAGTTTGCAATGGTTACCATATCATTGCAGTGCACCCACTTTAAGACCATGTTGTTTACAGAGTGGGATTGAGTAGAGCCAAGGAAGGTTTTAACATGGGTCCAGAATTTTCTAGAGTCCCTAGCAGCATCCACTAGAATACCTTTTCAGTAAGAGTAAGGCCTAGGTGGGTGCTTATCCTGAGAAAGTGTAATATCTGGAGGGCAGGTGGGTGTTAGTGCCTGCAGTCTCCAGGGGTGATTTTAAAGTGAATAATGGGGTAGAGATGCCCTGCTTGGATATACAGTAAACAGTAATTCTAATTTATGTGATCAAAATGTTGTTTTTGCCTGAATTTAAATTGTGCCATTTGTGGCTGTGATTTTACAGATTTGTTTAACAATTTCAGTAAGCTTTTACCTTTTTGCTCAGCTACCCAAGTGTCAGTCTCCTTGTGTCAGCCTTCTCTCATTTGAGAGAGGATTATGCTCACTTTTAGGGACCCCTTCCTTTTCAGTTGTCCCCAGAGATTATGGATTTGTTAGTGCTCTGGAGTGCAATTTCTGTTGGCTGCCATTTGGTGGCAGTAGAGAGCAGGGTTTCTGGGCAGCATAAATAGGCAGGACAGGAAGAGGAATGGGGGAGATACCGGAGAGGCTGGGAGAGAGAGAGAAGAGGAGACTGACAGACACTGCATTTTAGGCAGGCCGGCTTCTATAGTGGTGATGCGTCTGGTCCCTTGGGTGAACATCTGTGGGAGGGGTCCAACAGTCAGGTAGCTGCAACTATTTATTGTGGGTCCCAGGCTCTGTAAGGTGGTAGGGGGAGTAATGGAGGTATAGGATAGGTAGGTCCCAAGGTCCGGTTTAGGCCCTGGTAGATGGGATGCGATCTTGGATTGTTGAGGTTACAGTTGGTTGTGGTAGGACCACTGTAGCTTGGGTGGCAAGGCAGCCCAGGGACACTGGTGAGCAGCTAAGGGGAGCCTCTAACCCCAGTTTAAAGGGTCTGTTTGGGAGGACAGGCCTGAGGGCTGCCAGTCTTTAGGTGAGTGGGCCGCAGAGTGTCCTGGAGGTATCCCCTGGGAGCTGGTTTGCACATATTGGGCAGCAAGAATCGGTGGGGAAGGGACAGTTCAGCAGCAGTCACTTTGGGTCAGGCCTACAGAAGAGCTAGGATGCCGGTTGGAGAGGCAAAAGATGCTGGGAGACCAGGCAGACCAGGAGAGCAGCCTGGGTGAGAGAGCATTGGGGTATGGTGTGTTGGGTATGCTGGTACCACACCATCCATGTCCCTGATAAGGCTGGAAGAAAGGACTAGAGAACTGTTTAAGGAGAACTGTACACTTTCCCATTTGAGAGAGGAAATAAAAAGATAAAGCCCTAGTTAGCTTGTTCAGTGAAGTGTCAGATACCTGCCAGTGCCATAGGGATCTTTGGAGCTTCATGGTCCAGGTTAAGTAGGTCATTAGGTTCCTGGGAAAAAGAAAAATCAAATCTGCTGTACAGGTGAACTGTAAGAGTTGTTGTTCTGCCTTAATTTCTGCCATCACTATTTGCATAAAAGTTTAGCCCCATGGAGCTGAAGTTTGATTCCGAGTCATAAGCATACCCCTACAGTCATTCTAAATCATTTGGGCTCAGGATAACTAAAGTGATTTTGTTTTAGTGATGCACTGGGAGTTGATCTCAGTTTGTGAAGGAGGATTCTAATGAAATGTACTTCCATAATGATTTTTTAACCTTCCAAATGAAATCCATTTCAGTGGGACTAGTTTAAAATCTTGCGCCTCTGTGATCGCAGGGTCAAAGGGGGGCCCTGTGGCTGAAGAAGAAAGGAACCTAGAAGCCGAGGACCTCTGTGTGGAGTTGGGGTGCCTGGTGTGTTTTTGTGGCCACTATCCTTGAAGTTTTGAAGATGTCTTCAGGTAGGCACAAGTATTTTTACTAAGTTTATGAACCTGTGGGATTATGTCTGGCGAGATTTCTGTGTACTTGGGCTGCCTGCCCCCTCCCCAAGAAGATTCAGTTTTGTTTGCCCCTAGATGTTGGGGAGGGCAGTGGGGGGATGACACTTGCTTGCAGTACCAGTGTTTCATATTCCTGCAGGTCTCCAGGTCAGTCTGGTGAAACATTCCCTACTCTTGGCAGCTCTTAGCTATTACAAAACAATTCCAAAATGGTTGCAATCCACAAAAACCAAAAAATGCAGTACTCCATTCATTTTCCAAAAACAAGGAAGGATTTTTATTTAAGCAAAGTTGCTCTGAATGGCTTCTTGACAAACATACTTTGAAACAGAAATCCGTTGTCCACCCCAGCACTTCGCCTGCTAAATGAGGCTTCATTAGAGAGCTAGTTAATTGGAGACAACCATTTACTTTTAAAGTCACATATACATGACATCATCACCATATGCTTAATTCAAAATAAAATTGCTTGCTGAAAAATTAAATAAAAACTTTGACATTTTCAAAAGCATTCAAATAACAGATAAGAAAGTGGTGTAATTCAAAATATCAATTTACTTCATTACAAAAAGAATATATTCTCTAATTCTATAAGGGGCATGTCTTTCTTCTAAATAATGTCCTTTACTGGTTTACAACATAATACATAAAACCAATACATGATGTGCATTCCAGCTATGTGTCCTGTAATCATCCTCTTGTTTGCAGGGCAGTCCCAGGGATCCGCTTGACCATCAGCCTCTTGTGAAAAAAAGTCTCAGAATTCAGACTCTTGGTGAGGCATATATCCCCTATAAGAGAAACAAACACAGATTTATCAATAATGACACTGCTATTATATATCCAGATTACGCACTTCTGATACCACAGGTCTCGGGGTGGAATGTGTATAATGTTAGCTTGGTCCAAGAGAGGATAATTCTCAAACAAGGTAAAATAATCTATGGGAAGGGGGCAGGTAGATGGTTCTAAATGGATAGGTCTTGTTCTTATAAATAGGGTTTCAAATATAATATTTCATTCAACCCATGTGGGTTAACTGTTTTGAAACAGTATATCTAATACCCTTCTCTTTGAATTAATAAGTTCAACTGGTCTCCTTTTCTAAACCCAGACCTGCATGTTCCAAATCCCATACATTTCTAGTTATTCAGATTCAAATTATGTTTTTCTGTAAAATGTCTCCCTACAGCTTTGTCAATTCTGCCATTCAGGATATACAGTACCTGATGTTTTCTTGGATGTGCTCCTTCAGAGATCTTACAGTTCTTTTCTACATACCCCACGTTACATGTTCATCGAATGATGTATTCCACAAATGTGGTATCACATGTGATGAAATCTCTGATCTCAAAATGTTTGTTGTTTTTAAACAGTTCTAAGTTTTTGCATACATTTAAATACTGGCAGATGTTGCATTATTTTGCATCTGTGATTCCCCACAGGTTTGGTTGGAAGTCATGTTTTTGGTTCTGATGTTGTAGGTTTGCAGTGTAGGAAAATGAATGGAGTACTGCATTTTTTTCTTTCTTGTGGAGTGCAGCCATTTTAGAATTGTTTTGAACTCTTAGCAATTAGCCATCACCAGCTGTACCCCTGGCTCAGTTCGTGCATGCACAGACACCATTGGGAGAATCCTAGCTACTCCAGTTGGGGAGGTAGAGTTTTGTACTCGGGTAGTACCCAACTGGGAAAGGGTTGTCACAGATAAAGGAACAAAGACTCCTTAATGTCACCTATCTCTGTGTGAAATGGTCTCATTTGTGGCCAGAGGTTAATACACTAGGTGGGTGGTCCATCATTTAAGTGGTGCCAAAACATGTGACTGCACAGTGAATATTTTCTATTACTTTGTGTGAGGCTAACACAATACCAAGACTGATCTATTTCAGGTTACACCTAATTGTGGAATAGTCTAAATTGCTGTTTGTTTTGAATTTGGCAGAAGACCCTGAAATTGTTTTAGTCTCAGGAACCTTAGTGTTACACTTTACACTAAATGGATGTATTTTTTGTGAAATCACTTATGCGTACAGGGGTTGTAGTGAAGTTGGTTCTGCTTTACTAGGCCTTGGCTACTGTAAAGTTCACTATATCATTGGGTTGCAAGAAGGTCTAGATTCGAGACTTTCAGGAATGGTGGATGAGTGTGAGGAACCTAGAGATTTAGGGGGAGCACATAGTCTAGATCCAGTTGTGGAAGTTGGAGTGAATTTTCCTTTCATGGAAGGAACACAGTTTAATATGAGAATGAGTGAATTGCTTATAGCAGAGAGGATGATGATACTTGTAGGACTTGGTAGTTTTGCCAGAAAAGTGCCTATAGAACCAAGGTCATTTGATGCTGAAGAGGTGGAAAGGAGAATGAGCTGCAAGTTAGAAAGGTGCAAGGAGCAGAAGCTTGAAGTGTTCATGGACAAGGTTGTGAATAGTCTGCATAATTTGAATGGTATGCCAGAAAGAAGAGAAAGTATGCCTAATGCTAGTGCAACCAGAAGACGTGAAGTACCTGAAACTCCAATAAGGAGGAGTGAGGGCCAAGAAACTCCACAAGGAAGGCTTAACTTGTCCCAAAGCTATGAGAGAGTTATTATGCCCATGATTTCCATAGTTGCACGATGGATTGGGGAAAACCTTCCAGTATTCAGTGGAGAGAGAAAGGAAGATGTTTCTGAATTTCTCAAGAATTTTGAATGTACATTACGGCAAACATAAGTGCCAGAAGAAATGTGGGTACAACATTTTGAAGGAGCTGTTAGAGGTGTCGCAAGTAAATGGAGCTACAAGCAGGGCCAGTTACAAGATTAGAGACAATGTACAGTCCAGTTCTTGGAATATTTTGACAAGCTTTATAGCCAATAGCACCTGAGAAGAGAGATTTTCCACAGAGATATGGAGATCAACTAGACATGCTAGTCCTAGACAAGTGGGACATTTACAAGCAACTGTATCAACAAGCTTATGAAAGGAGATTGTTGAGTTTATCATTGGAAAGCTGTAACCTGCACTCCAAAAATATTTAATGTGTGCAATGCAAATATCTATCAAGAAGCTGATCCAAAATGGGAGAACATTGCAAAAATATTTGAGTCAGACAAAGCCTGTTGAGAATCAAACTTATGAGAGAAGAAAGAGGTTCCAGGACAGAGGACCTGAAGCTCAAGCAAATGCAATGCCAGATAGTTCAGTCAGACCAACACATCAGAGATATCAACCAAGAAGGACTAACCTGGCAGAACTGAGATGTTACAGATATAACGAGCTAGGTCACAAAATGCGTTTGTCTAAAAAGAAAGAGAGATGTGAATGCTTACAAAGCAGCAACCACTTTTGTTGGAGATGAAGAGAAGTCAAAGCCTAATCCTGTAGAAGTAACTAAAGAGAAGAGTGTTCCTGAAAAAGTAACGTCAGTCACGAGTTCAAATTTGCTGCACTTGCCAGTCAGGTTAGGAGACTTGATCACTCAAGGTTTGGTGGATACCTGAGCAACTACTTTATTTATTTTGAGACCTATGTTAATGCAAAGTATCGACTCTTGGATGTGGTTCCAGAGGAAAGCAGAGGTGGAGCTCACATTAGCAACAGAAGAGTCATATAGTCCATGGGGACAGGGAGAAGTGAATCTCAATGTGTACGAGACATCCTGTAGAAGGGGTGAGTCACAATTTTCAACAGAGCTGTAGCTGACCTGATCATTGGAACTGACTTCCTTAAAAGATTTGCAGATGGTGATTGATATAGCTAACAAGACTGTTAAGAGTCCTGAACTGATTGTAAATGAACCACAGAAATAACGATAACTGAAAGAGAAAATGAGATAATACAAGAAGCAACTGAAGACAGTGTGTCTGAGGAGCACCTGATTGCAACTGAAATTGCAATGGAACCTGAGGATATCCTACAAGATATCAATGTGTTCATAAGTCCATGTCTAGAGGGGCTGATGGAACCAGGCGTCAATCAAAATGAGTAGCTAGAGAGTGTGCTAAGTGAATATCCAGAGGTAGTTAGAGAGGATTGGTCACTCAGATCTGATTCAGCACACCATAGAAACTGGAAATGCATAACCTATAAGAAATAGACCATATGCATATTCACCTGCTGAAAGAGATTATTCGGGAATAGATACAAGAGATGTTGGAAGAAGGAATTATCCAGCCATCTTTGTTGGCCTGGTCATCACCAGTAGTGTTGGTGCCTAAGAAGGATGGGATCACAATATTCTGTGTTGTTTACTGGAAAGTGAATGCTGTGACAAGAGGGGATGCCTACACTATGAAGAATATAAGAGAGGTGTTTGATAGGTTCCATGTTATAATCGTGACTATAAAAGCGTGATTTACAAATTAGCGCTGTTTTAATAGCGATCGTTGACATTGTGAGCTGACATAATAGCACCGTACTTAAATAGCAACCATGTTAAAATAGTGATTAGCGTTGTAATTAAGTAACTGTAAGTAACTTTCACTTACAGGCATGGTTGCTTGGATGTTTTAATTTCTGTGATGGCTCACTGAATTGCACCATTTCTGGGTTGATAGCGCACTCTTTTCCCAGAATGCAAGTGGTGGATCCATCTGCCATTCAGCTTTAGTTTCTCAGGTGTAGATCATGTTCTTTGCATTTAAAGGTGGATTTGGCTACCGCATTCAGTCTGTATGCAGTTGGCTGAAGGAATGCAGGTAGAATTTGTTACAAGCCAGAAGGGCAAGCCCCTTGTGCTCTGTGCTGGGTTCCTCTACAGAAAAGACAAGGAAAAGGCCGGGAAAGTATACTGGTGATGTGTTGATGCACGATTTAGCTGTCTGGCTAGAATTCACACTGTGGATAACGAAGTTACTGCACACATAAAGGAACATGCACATGTGGCTGAAGCAGGTGAAGTTGGGGTCAGGAAGGTGATGGCAAATGTAAGAGAGTGAGCCAGAGGTGGTGTTGAAACCACCTCTCAGGTAGTTGTGCAATGCACAATAAGTGCACCACACTCTTTTGCTGGACGTTTGCCTGATGTGCAGCTCATTAAAAGAACAGTGCAAAGAATTTGTCAAGTGGAGAGTGGATGCCCAGCAATGCCAAGCAATGTCGAGGAACTGGTTGTTCCACCATAATTCCCTTTAACAGATTCTGGTAAGCTGATCCTTATTTTTGACCGTGAGAAGGAGCATGATAGGATTTTGATGTTTGCTGCTAAAGCGAATCTTAGATTCCTGCACGAGTGCATGGATTGTATGATGGATGGTACTTTTAAGTCCTGTCCTATACTCTTTGATCAGTTATACACAGTGCATGGAATGAAGTCTGGTACTGTTGTCACAGCAGTTTACGACCTTATGTGCTCTCGTAAGACAACTTCATATGGCCATGTGTTTGCACAACTGAAATCACTTTGCCCAAACCTTGCACCGAACACTGCCATATTAAACTTTTGAAAATATTCCTGGAAGGCATTTACTGAAGCCTTTCCAACAACAGATGTAAGGGGGTGCTTTTTCCATCTAGCACAAGCAATATGGCGTAACATTCAAAAGCAACCACAGGTGCAAGATAGGTACTGTTCAGACCCTGACTTTGCACTGCACCTGCGAATGTTGCTTTCACTGGCCTTTGTGCCCCCAGATGATGTTTCAAGTGCTTTTGATGACCTGTGTGACTTCAAGTTTTTCCAAACTCACTAAGAGCTTCTGCTACTGATTATCGAGTACATTGAATCAACATGGGTTGTCAGGCCTTGGGGGAGATCAGGACGCAGGGGGGCTGAAGTCCTACCACACCAGTGGAACTGTCACAGTGCAGCTTCTTTTGGAATAGCCCACACCAAAACACGGTAGAAGGCTTGCACCATGGATTTAATAGTTGGTTAGGTGCATGTCACCAGAGTGTGTGGAAACTCATTCAGTGCCTGAAGGAGGAGCAAAGGCTAACTGAAATTAAACTAGAACAGATTGTATCTGGTGCCTTTGGCATGACAACAAAAAGAAAGTACAAGGACAACAATGAATAGATTCATGCTATAGTGGCATCATATGAAACCAGGAGCTGCTATGATTTTCTCAGAGGATTGGCTTACAATTTTCAACTTCAGGTGTGAGTCTACACCTGAAAAGAACCTCGCATGATAAGCCTTTGATTTGGCTTGTTTTTTGTGTTCTGATTTGGCTATATTTTTTGTTTTCCGATTTGGCTATATTTTTTTTCTTTTGTTGTTTTCAATAAAAATCATATTTGCTTTTAATTTGAGTTTTTTTGGAAATTTGGCTAATTGGAATATTTTTTTATAACCTGAAAGTCTCTATTTTGACCTGGTTATGTATCTGTCCTTTATCAAACCAAAAAAACATCAACAAAACAGTGCTTCCATTCAGCCTTTTGCTGCTCCTGATGACATGCTTTGATTCCACTCAGCTATTTGCTCCTCACAATGAGCTGCAATGATTTAATAGCAGTCGCCATTATTGCATACGTGAAAGACATTACCAATTGCTATTTCCACATGTTTGCCTTTATTTGATGGTAACAGTTCTTGAAGTCACTGTTTGGTAGTCACGCTTTTACAGTCGCTATTTTAATGGGTAACCATTTGATGCGCTTACCGAAGCACAGATCTTCTCGACTATCAATCTCAGGAGTGGATATTGGCAGATACCTATAGATGCAACAGACTGATACGAGACAGCCTTTATCACACATGAAGGATTGTATGAGTTCAATGTATAACCATTCAGATTAAAGAATGTGCCTACTACTTTCCAGAGGATGATGGATAAAGTGTTGAGAGGAATTCAATACCAATTCTGTTTCAAGTACATGTATGACATAATCATTTATTCAAGAACACTGGAAGAGCATTAGGAGCACTTGAGAGAGGTACTACAAAGACACAAAGGTCATGGACTTACAATAAAGAGAGAGAGAAATGCAACTTTTTACTGACAGAAATACATTTCTTGGGTCACATAGTAAGTGATGGAGGAATATTGCTTGAAATGGCTAATGTACAGGTCATCTGAGATTTTCTAGGACCAAAGAAAGTAAAAGACATTAAGAGATTTCTAGGACTATGATCTTGGTATTGTCCCTTCATCCAGAAGATGGCAGATATTGCAGAACCTCTGAATCAGTTGAGAAGGAAAAGAGCCAAATGTGACTGGAAGCCCGTACAAGAAAAGGCATTTCAGACAGTCAAGGAACAGATGGAAGAAGCAGAGAAATTGTATTTTCCCAATTTTGATAAGCCATTCTACTTAGTAACAGACACATTTGACAAGGGACTTGGTGTGCTATGCAAAGAGAGTGACAAAGAGAAGAAAGTGATCTCATATGCTAGCAGAACTTTAACTGCAACTAAAAGAAAATATCACACATTGGAGAAAGAATGCTTAGCAATTGTGTGGGCCATAAAAAGTACAGGGGATATTATGACAGCAAGCCATTCACATTTTACACAGATCATAACACTCTGACCTGGTTGTTCACCATGAAAGATACAAATGGAAAGTTGGGACATTGGTTATTGCTTTTACAGGAGTACGCATTCAAGATTCGACATCGCAAGGGGTGTGTGAATGTGATAGCAGATAACTTGTCTAAAAGCATAGCACGTGAGGAGGAAGAAGAAGTTGAAACAGATGTTACCAACATGGAGAGAATAATCCCTGACTTATGCTGTAGTGTCACAACAACAACAAGAGTGTCCATTCATGAGGATGAAGAACAACTGTTACTGTTCAACCAAAAGGAATTCAGAAGAGTACAGAAAAGTCACACTGAGTTAAAAAGAGTAATCGAGACTATCCAGAAGGGAGACCTTGTAGAAAGTTAACCTGCAAGATGGTGAGTGCCAAGCCAAGAGCATCAATATGTGCTGGTAGACAACATCCTGATGCTACACATTAAAACTCTGGAGGAATGTAAAGTGGTTTTACCAGAGCAATTGGGAGAGAATGCCATGTGACTAATGCACTATTGCACCATATCAGGGCATATGGACAGAAAGAAAACACTTGACAGACTGAAAGCATGATTTTACTGGCCATGTTCGAACAGGTTACAGTATACAAATATCTGAGTGTTTGGATAGATTCATCATTGAAATTTGAACATCACATAACAGAGACTATTACTAAAGTAAATAAAAGGTTGGGAGCTTTTAGCGCTCTAGTTTCTGTTTGAAAAGATCAATGAGGGAACAAATTATAAATCAATTCCTTCTTCCAATTTTGGAATATGGAAATCATATATATGGTTTTGCAGCAAATAGATTGTTATTGAAGGTTGATCAATTATATTATAAGATGGCTAGATTTATAATACAAAAGGACTATAGGACACATCATTGCCAAGTGCTTAGTGAATTGGGTTGGGTTACGCAGGACAGTAAACGTAAGATTTCTTGGCTAACACAAATTTTTAAAGTAATAAAATTACAACAACCTGAAAGTCTTTATGATAAATTGGAACCAAGAAAATATGTATACAATTTGAGATATATAAAGTTAAGGGGTTATGCATTTCCAAGGTCCATGAACTCATATAGTACTCTCAGATTTCCGGTTATTGTTAATAATTTATGGGGGGCTTTGAAACCTGTATATTGTAATCAGATTAATGATTTGAAGGTATTTTTAGCAAGTTTGATATCTGAAATAAAAATTTGTTGTGATTGTTACAGATGAATGGTTAGATGCTTGGTGTATTATATTGTGAATGATTGGTTTATGTAAATTTGTAATGTACTGTTGTTGTAATTTATGATTCATGTGTTTATTAGTATAATATACTACACTTTACAGGACCATCTTGAAAATAGGACTTTGTCCTAATGATGTGATGTTTTCCATCTGAATTCCTGTTTAAAAATAAAGGTTTTAACTAACTAACTAACAGTTCATCAAGAGTTAATACAATATGTACAGTTATGTAGAACATACCAAGAGACAAAGGCAAGCAACCAAAAGGTAATGGGAAGAATGACTGTAAATCATTCCAGTAGACTGTGGGCAACAATTGCCACAGATCTAGTTGGACCATTGCCAAAGACAAATAAGGGAAATGAGTACCTCATGGTAGTTGTGAATCAGTTCAATAAGCGAGTGGAAGCTTTTCCTTTATGCAGAACCAATACAGACATGATAGTAAGGAAAATGGAGATGGAGGTATTTTACAGATTGGGAATTCCAAAGTATATAGTAACGGATAATGGACCGCAGTTCAGGTCTGAACAATGGGAGCAATTTTGCAATGCTTGAGGAGTCAGTCTTATTTACACAACACCCTACCATTTGCAAAGTAACTGAATCAAGAGAACAAATAGAAATATCAAAACCTATTTGCGAGCATATGTGCATGATAATCAGACATGATGGGATCAGTTTTTGCCAAGAATGTTAATGGCCTTAGGTAGTGCAGTGCGAGACTTGACAGCATGTAGTCCAACCCTACTAATGTATGTAAGAGAAGGAATGCCACCAATCGATGGGGAGTTGTCAAGTGACCCAGAAATGGTGGAAGACATACCTGAATATACCAAGACTTTAACAGACAATATGAGAAAATGTTGGAATATTGCTAAGCGCAATATGGACAATGTACAGAGGTACCAGAAACAGTACTATGAACAAAATAAAAGACATGTAGGTGTGGACTGTGAAGAGATGGTACTGTTAAAAAGCCATCCACAATCGGATAAGGCTAATAAGTTTTCTGCAAAACTTGCAAGGAGATGGGAAGGGTCATATGTGGTTGCCAGAAAATGTTTGGAGGTCACGTTCCTTCTGAGAGACACATCTACTGGTCTAGACTTGGGGGGGGGTACACCACATTAGTAACCTTTGGAAGTTTAGAAGTAGAGATACAACAGACTATACTGGTATGAATTTTGGGGGTGCGCCAGATGTGCAAACCTTTTCGGATGAGTCAGAAGGAGAACAAATTTCTGAAAGCCATGACACACAGAGTTATGGTTTTAGGCCTAGGAAGTGTGTGGACTATAGAATCCTTGATTCCAAGGCTACTGAATCCTAGTAAGTCAGCTACACTCACTAAGTGCATCAGAAAAACAGTAAAGTTTTAAAAATGCATTTAATGTGTATATAGTAGATGTGCTAAAGTAATTTTGTGTATGTAAAACTTAAGGTAACAAGGCTTTCTAGATAAGGTAGGCCTTGGACAATGTTGTTGCCCTTTTGGGGGGAAGACTATAACAGCCAAAGATAGCCAGTTCCACCAAGAAATAGGGACAGCCTAAATGTTACTTTATTTACAAAATAAATAATCAAGATGCAGGTTCCACACCCAACATAGGTAGGAACTGCCAGAGAAATATAGGGTAGCCCCTGCAGTGATAAAAAGACTAGATTCAGTGTTCATAATTATACCATCATAGACAATGGTCTATGATGGTATAGGCTGTTGGTTAACTAGGATCTGCGGCTTATCCTGTAGGTAGGGAAAGGGGCAGACTAGGTGGGCCAAGTGGTCCTTATCTGCCGTCAAAGTCTATGTTTCTATGTAATAAACTTTTTAGATGTTTGGTTATAAAATATGCTGTTAGCATATCTTTAATTAAGGACAGTGGGGTGCAGCACAGAGAGGAAGTGGAAAGGACTCTGGTCCTAGCCATTTTCTCACACACATACAGGTTTACTTTTTGTGGTAAAAAGTAGTATTTTAGTGGTAAAATATCTAAAAGAATTTTAGTGGCCTGTGGGCTATTAACTGACTGCCCTGACAGAGCTGCATAAGTGCTGGTAGCCCAGTAAATAATGCGGCCTGCCTGAGTTGCCTGTGGTGATTTTATTTATTTATTTATTGAATTTTGTTGACCGGGTAGGCCCACTGGGCCCCGGAGGTCCCTTTTTCAGGGCTGACCCGGGGGTAAAAAATAACATACAGTTAACCAGAACAGTACACAATTGTCAAATACCATAATGTTTGACAGTGAAAGACTTCATAGGGTTACAATCAGATAGGTGGAGGGGGAGCATACAGTCAGTGGGATATATAGCGTTAGAGAAATATATTACATTTTACATACACATATCAAGCAGATCTAGGGAGTGCACGAGATAAAGGCTAGTAGTTGCCAAAGAAACAAGATACCTTCCTTGGGGCTTAGAGGGATGGAGGTATGAGGTTACAATAAAGCTCCCCTTCCTATAAGGGAGGGACAGAGACATAAGGTCAGGTCCTAAGGCATTGGCAATTACTCCTGTCGAGCAGGTGTGCTTTGAGTTTAGACTGGAAGCAGGGGCCAGACCCTGCCTTCTGTACCTCCAGTGAGAGGTTGTTCCAGTTGGAAGGGGCTGTGAACGCAAAGGACCTGGACCCAGCTTTAGTCCTTGTTTTGGGAACCACGAGGAGAGTTTGGCCTGAGGTACGGAGACTCCTCTGGTTGGATTTAACCCTGACTAGCCTTTTGAAGCTAGGGGGAGGTGAGGGACCCAGTAGCTTAAATGTAAGGCAGAGAGTCGGGTAGATGAGGCAAGCTTCCAGTGACGGCCACCTGAGCCTAGCTTGGGCCTTGCAGTGGTGAGTCCTAGGGTGGGACAATGTGGCAAATCGAACAATCTTGTTGTATAAGGTCTGGAGCCTGCCTAGTTCCATAGATGCCACACCTTGGAGAACCGGGGCCGCGTAGGTGAGCTTGGGGAGTAGGACGCTTGTAGCTATGGCTACCCTGGCTTCAGGGATTATCTGGTCCTTTATTCTATAGAGAATACTGAGTTTCACATGGATGGCTTTGGTGAGTTGGTCAACATGATTTTTTAGAGTGAAGTCTTGGTCAAGGGTTAGACCAAGGTATTTAGTGGAGGTAACCACCTCGAGTCTATCTCCCCCTCTGGACTGCAGCTGAAGGAGCATCGACCACTCAGTTCCCAGGGATCTGGGCCCGAACAGCATCGCCTTAGTTTTGCTGGCGTTTAATACCATTTTGTTCAAAGTGAGCCAATCCTCCATCTGAAGGATGTCCTCTTGAAGGGCATTCTCCAGTTCTTTTACATTAGACGAGGCTCAGTAAATGACAGCATCGTCCGCGTATTGGATGATGATGCTGCTCCCACAGTGTAAGTACAGATCGTTTATGAACAGAGTGAAGAGAAGGGGGCCGAGTATAGACCCCTGTGGTACCCCTTCTTTGAGCGGTGCAATCTGGGAGACATTGTCCTTCCACTTGACCCTCTAGGTACGGCCATTGAGGTAACTCACAAACCATCCTAGTGCATGGGTGTCCAGGCCAAGAGAGCCCATTTTATGTAAGAGGAGGTTGTGGTTTACCAAGTCAAATGCTTTAGAGAGGTCAATGAACACTGTGCCTGTGCTGAACCCTGAGTCATTATTACACAGGATTTCTGCCGAGAATTTGGTTAGTGCAGTATCTGTCCCATGCTTAGCTCTGAAGCCGTGCTGAGACAAGGAGATTACCTGGTGTGTTTCCAGGTATTCGCATAGTTGGGAGTAGACTAGCTTCTCTTGTATTTTTGCTATAGTGCATAGCAAGGAGATAGGCCTGTAGTTCCCTATAGGCTCGGTAGACCCTCCCTTGTGAATGGGAATCACTAGGGCCTGCTTCCATGGCTCAGGGACTGACCCCTCCAATATGGACCGGTTTATCAGCCAGGCTAGTGGCTTCGCTAGTGCTGGGGCACCCTCCTTAAGGATTCTTGTCTGGATCCCATCAGGGCCTCCAGTGCCTCTCGACTGCAGGGATTTAAGGATGAGCAGAACCTCCTTTACCTTAACCAGCCGCAGATGAAACTGTGGGTGGTCTAGTTCTCGGGGCAGGTGCTCGTTAGGCTCATTCCTGTTAACTATGGGTCCCACCTTGTACGCATCCAGGTTCATGAAGTAACCGTTTAGGGCCTCTGTGATGAGTGGCCCCTCATCAAGTACTTGCCCGTTCACCAGGATAGGGCCGATTGTTGATTTATTTTGTCCTTTTAGGAGTTTGTCAATGTGTGCCCAGAAGAGCCTGGGATTCCCCAGGTTAGTTTTTTGGAGATTGGTGATATGCTCTTTCTTAGCTTTCTTTATGGCCTGTTTGCATTGGTTTCTGAGGGCCCTGTAGCTGGCTAAGTCCACAGGAAACTTTGTTTTCCTGAACTTTTTCCAGGCTTTGTCCCAGGTAGACATCAGGGCTTTTAGGTGGGGTGAGATCCACTTATAGCAGCTACCCTTAACCCTATGGGTTTTCATAGGGGCTACAAGGTCGGCAATTCCAGTTAGGGTGGTTTGGAGAAATTTTACAGCTTCCTCCAGGTTGGGTAGGTGTCTTATGGGGTTCCAGTCAATGCCATTTAGGTAGTCTATGAACTAGTCAGGATGGAAGTTGGAGTAGTCCCTAGTAGTGATCGTTCGAGGCGGGACTTTAATCCCATTATTCTTTCATATGGCAAATATCGGCGAGTGGTCCCTCAAGACATCTGCCAGGATCCCAGCCAACTTTACATTACTTGGGGATGAGGTCAGGACCCAATCTATTGTAGAGTGTCTACCTGATTTGTGGTTCATTCTGGTCAGTAGAGAGATAATTTGAGTGAGGTGGGAGTCGTGGAAAACTCCGTTTATGGCAGACTTCACCTCTAGTGCCCAGTTTAAATTGAAGTCACCCAATAGGATAATCTCAGATGCAGTGTCCACCACAGGGCTCTTCAGGAGGGTATCCAAAGAGCCGAGGGCATTGGTTGGGGGGCTGTATACGCAGCCAGTTGTGAGGTGTTTAGCCCCTCCTATTGTGAGCCGTAAGAAGATTGCTTCAGAGTCCTGGGTCATGTCCAGGGGCAGCCTGACTAAGGAGGAAGTAATAGTGTCCTTAACATATATAAGCACTCCACCCCCTCTTTTTGAGGGTCTGTCCTTTCTGAAGAGGAGGTAACCGGAGATTGCTACCTCGTGATCCAGAATGTGGGGTTTTAGCCAGGTCTCAGAGACTGCTAGTAAATCTGTTTTGTATACAGCCAGCCATGCTTGTACCTTCAGGATCTTTGGTCTCAGGCTGCAGATGTTCATGTGCACCAGCCTCAGACCCTTAGCTCCATCCCAAGCCTTATCCATGGGGGAGGAGATAGAAACATTAGTTGTCCCAGGGCCTGGGTTAGGTTGGATGTCCCCCGCCAGTAGGAGTAGGGCAGCTAGTGAGCTAAGGAAAGTGAGGGTTGGAGGAGGTAGAGCCAGCATAACCTGACATGGGGTAGAGCTCGTAGTACAGAGAAGGACTCTGTAGAGGACCCCTTTCCTAGAGAATTCATGGGCCACTAGGAGAAGGATGTTAAACCTTGGAGAAGGGCATAAGAAGTGCCTTGCCATATCCTCTCCTGACCCCCAACGGGTATCATGGGGGCAGTAGGCATTACTGGCTAGGGTATCAGTCCCTAGTTGAGCCAGAATGTAGATTGTAGCCAGGATAATACCCTTGTTCCAGTTGCCAAGGTGCATGATGTGGCTTTACAGTGCTAATTGCCTTGATAGCAAGTGTCAGGCCTAATGGCCAAGGATCCTTTTCAGGCAGTAGAACCTTTACAGGCATTAGAACCTAATATCTATTCACACATTCAGAACTTCAGCAGCTAGTTCCAGAAACAAGTTCGGGTCCCAGCCTGATGCATTATACAACAGCAGTTCACGCCCTTAGGAAACGGGTTCCCAGAATGTGCTAACAGTAAAAAGCACAAATACTTTGGTATATAAACCTCAGGCACAGTCTCTCCAGCAGGGATACAGTATGCAGTTCCCACCGCAGGAAGAGAGAAAAAGCAGGTAGCCCTGACTTACTCTGATTAAAGGGTACCTTAGGGATGAAGAGAAGTAGCAGGTTCCCTGTCTGTAACTGGCAAGGAGTCTGGTTCTCAGCTAGGTTGCAGGACATCCTGCGGCCACGGCTTAGCTTGCAGCAGTAGAATGAAGGATTAGAGCTTACAACACAGTTCAACCTATTAGTTATTTAAACTGCAATAACATGGGCTAACAGTTAATCTACACAATTACAGAACCTTGTGTTTTATGCAACAGTTTCCTAAGTCTAACGTTATTAAAGACCTTTGGCTAAGTGACAGTTTAAGACAGAAGGCACAGGATTATTTATGATGCAGCTGGAATAAAACGAACAAAGGCTAGCAGATAAGTTAAGACCTTAGGCGCAGTGTCAGTAGGAGACAGAGTGATTCAAATTATCTATGATGCCATAGGAATTTATAGCACAAAGTCAGGCAATAATGTCCAGCAGGAGAATAGTACTTCGAGGCAGTCTATGCACTAGTTTGAGAGGGTCGGACACAAGGAGAAACGGGACTCCCTGCGACGTGCCTGGCAGCAGCAGGATGGGAGAGAGACAGGGAGTTCCTCAGCAGTTTACCGTAACAGAGGATCGCAGCTTGGGGAGTAGTGGGCTGATGACGTGGAAGTGAAACTCCTCCTTGTGAAGCTAGAACTGGATATGATTGGGGAGAGTCAATGCCTAGGCAGGGCTTCGTCTGACTGCAGCCTATTTAGGACACCACTGCCACAGGGCGGGCGGCCGGGAAATTTAAAATCAACAGAGGCGCTTAAACTTCCCTCCGCTTGCTGTCTTGAGTTCTGAGAGCAGGCAGAAGGTCCAGAAGAGGTCCGCATGGCTTTGTGGAGCTGCCGGCGCCTCGACCCCGGGAATCCAGGTAGTTGCTTTCTCGAGGGGAGGGACCCGATGAAGCCAGTCGTCCACCCACCCCAGTCCGCTCCGTGTAGGCTGTGGAAGTGAAGTGGGCAGCCTTTTTAAGCCCCTCCTGAGCCGCCACGACCCTGCAGCCAATCCTGCGGAGTCCTCTGAGCACCAAACCTAACAAAGAAAATCAACAGAGGAGCTTAAACTTCCCTCCGCTTGCTGTCTTGAGCTCTGAGAGCAGGCAGAAGGTCCAGGGGAAGTCTGCCCAGCTTTGTGTAGCTGTCGGCGCCTCGACCCTGGGAATCCAGGTAGTTGCATTCGCGAGGGGGGGACCCGATGAAGCCAGTCGCCCACCTGCCCTAGTCCGTTTAAATATTTAATAAGTAAGCAATTGCTCCAAAGTTGTAGCTGCTCTGTGACTTAGATTTAGATGCAGACTGGCAGCTGCAGGTGCTTCAGGCACCAACAGAGTGAGTGAGAGGAAGTGTGAGTGACCGAGAGTTGGTCCCACAGCGGAGTGCTCCTTGCTGTATTGGGAATCCCTAGGCTGTTCTTCTGGGCAGTCACCTCATTCTAGAGATGTATGGAAGCTAGCCTTTGGCCTAGAAGGATTTGTCTGCTTCACGCATAACTGAGAGGCTGCAGCACGATGCATTCCTCTTGAGGCGGGATCATCCAGATATTTTCTTCTCTCTAAATAAGTTGGCAAGGCAAAAAGTGCCAGGGAATAAGGAAATATGGACTGGCTCCTAGAACTAAATAAATAAAAATAAAAGGAGGCACAGTCAGGAAATTGGAATTCAGGAAGCCCAAGTACAGTGAATGCACACCCAAACAGCTCAGTAAGGGAGTCATTGTGAGCATTTGGAGAACAGATGTGGCACAGGGGCTCAAAGCTTTGCACACACACACACAAAAAAAACATGTAGAATTAATAAATAGGAGGCATGGCCAAGCGCAGGAGCAAGATGGATGCTTGAACTGAGAGCTCCGCAGCTATCCACCACATTTTTCTGACATCCTTCTTGTTACTCCAGCAGTTAGGCCCTTTTTGTACTACTAGACCTTGCTAAATGCCAGCACCACCAAAATCTATGAAGAAGCAGGCAAAATTGCCATTTAAATTGAATCAATCAGCCGAGATGAGCAGAGGCCTACCAAAATCTAGCCTGAGGATGGCCTCCGGCACCAGTAACTTGGGAACACCACAAGCCAAAGGGACTCTTTCAGCTAATCCTATGATGGACCAGGTGACCCCTTCTATGACTAACAAGGGGTACCAGGTGCTGGAGAGGCTTTTAAAAGAACTCAAATCTGACTTGGTGACAAGAATGGAGGCTGGATTTGAAAATATTACTACACAGATCCAGCACCTCCAGCAGACTGTGAACTTCTTGTCGAAGACAGTCGATTAACATGAGACCAGACTGGGGGAATTAGAAGCACAGGTTAGCACACAGGAGAACTCTCTGTAAAGCTCTCATACAGATTTACAAAAAGCCCTTCAGGAGATCAAATTTTTAAAACAAACTATAGATGATCATGAAAATAGGGAGCGCACGTGTAATGTTGAGTGGTAGGCCTGCCTGAGGGACTGGAGGGAAGAGATTGTGCCTCATTTGTTAAGAAATGCCTCCATGACACCCTGGACCTTTCCCCAGAGGTTTCCCTGGAAATCCAGCATGAGCACTGGTCCCCAGGACTCAATCCTGCCCCCGACCAAAGACCTAGACACATTATTATAAAATTTCTTCTCTTTATTGATCATCAAACTGTGTTTGAAAAGGCTAGGCAGAAGGGCAAAATAATGGTGCAGCACTCATGTATAAGTCTGTTCCCTGGTTACTCCTGGCAGCTTCAAAATCAAAGAAGAGCATTTGCTAAGGTCAAGAAGTGGCTCCAAGACCTGGGATGCCAACTTGCACTTGTTTACCTGGTGTACCTGATCGTAAGACCACAGGGAGGAAAGTCCAGATCCTTAACTAGCCTTGATGTAGCTATGGAGTGCGTGACTGACTTGGAGAAAGCTCTTGGGCAGCAACAAGAACATTGAGAGCTGCTGTGACATCTATGCTGTGGTGTTTTCAGAAGGAAAGTAGACATATACAGAGGTACTGGGGCTGGGATGTGATGTGATTGGGAAGTGGGGTGGGGCACACGTTTTAGTGGGCCAGGCCATAACTCCTCTATGGGGCCTATAATGGCTGGTTTGGTGAGGGCTCCTCTTCCCACTTCCACCCACAAAAGCCTTAAGCTAGATCTTTATAGGGACACACCCTGATCAGCACCAGGAGTTCCTCTGTTTTCCCTCCAGCTTGATATATAATCCGACTAGTGCTGAGGCTGGAGGACTAGAACTGGACATGTGTGCATTTTCGGAGGCTCTATCTTGGTCCCAGAGCTGTGCTGGGCCTGGGTGCAATGGCCTGGGCAAAGTATACTCTTGAGATGGCTGACTGAACTGTACACCTCCAGAACTGTGACCAGATGGAGGCTTAACATGCAGGCACTAGGCCTTCTCTTTCAAAACCTTGACTATTTATTGGTCCCCACCCGGAGTCCTGTCTTCGGGGGCCCAACTTATAGAATGAGGACAATTGAGCAGTGAGGTTTAAAACTGTACTCAGCATACTTTGGAGTTCGGCACTCTCTGTTGTGTTCTATTGGAAGTGACCATAATTCTTTGGGGGAGAGGATACTGGGATGGGGTTTTATATAGTTGAATTAGAGAGGGCTTCATATACAGCGTGGGAGACCTTGCTTTTCTATGGCTTCACTTATTAAAAGGCTTAGCTTATGATTTCAATTTCTTGACTGGGCTGTGTTGGGTGGATCCATGTACAGTAGATCCCCACCCTGTGGCAGGAGCCACTGCATATGGCGGCCTTCCAAAAAGCAAAAGGCGGACAGCATATATCAGAGGACCTTTATGGAGTTTTAAAGGTGGCTAGCCCACTCGATCCATGCAAAGTAGTGGGTGGATAGTTTCTGTGGACAGGGGTTAGGGATGGGGTTATATGGGTTGTTGCTGTTGTTATGGGGCTTGTTTGAAGGGGGGATAAGGAGGTTATACTGTATACACTCTGTTATGAATGGCAAATGCTTTACTGGTTGGGGCAATTTTATTCCACTCTACGACTTTATTCTGGGAAAGAGGGATCCGTTGGGGCTGTTAAAAAGTTGAAAAATTTACTTCTGAGACCGAATGTATGTACAGGGGGCAGGGCTGTGAGGAACAAAGCATTGATGCATTTTTACCTTGGTTTAGTAACATGAGTAAGTTGAAGTTAATAACTTGGAATGTTAATGGCCTTAGACATGTGGTTAAAAGGAAAAAGGTTTGGGTAAACATTAAGAAAATGGGAAGGGGGGCATTGTGTTCCTCCAAGAGATACATTCCCAGCCGAGGAGGCTTTGAGGTTGTCGACTGCATGGGGGGGAACCTTGCTGATGGCCACTTTTACTTCTAGGGCTAGGGGAGTTGCAATTTGGCTGAGGCCTGGCTTACCCCACAAAATTTTGAAGGTCCATGCAGCCCATCAGGGAAAATACCTTATAGTGGAGGTGGACATTGGAGGAATTAAGTACACCTTGGTCTCTGTATATGGCCCTAATTTGGATTCACCTGACTTCTTCACGCATATGGGGGTGGCCCTAGCCCCACTGTCGGATAACCTAATAATGGGAGGAGACTTCAACACTTATTGGGACCCTGATTTAGGCCATTTTGGTCAGAGAGCTAGGCCTCCCCAGCGCAGTATGGCGGCCTTATGAAGCATGGTGGAGGGGTGAGCCTTGATGGAGGTGTGGAGGCAATGTCACCCGACCACTAGGGAATGTTTATTTTTCTCTTCTGTCAACCAGGTATATACATGACTTGATTATCTATTTCTCCCAAAGATGTGGACGGGGCAGGTGGAGGAGGCCTGTTATGGTCCACTGGTGATTTCAGACCATGCACCCTTGCAGGTCGTACTGCAACTTTAGGTAGGGGGGGATCCCGAGGCCTAGTTGGCAAATGAATCCTTCCTTATTGGTAGATGAGGGCTTTGTGTTCCAGGTCAGGGATAGTATTCAGGAATATTTACTGCATAATGACCCTCAGGAGACCAGTGTGCATAACAACTGGGATACACTCAAGGCACATAACTGTGTGGAAGCTACATCCTACTCCTCCTACCTCAGAAAGAAGCTGAACAGAGAGGAAAAGGAACTAGAGATGCAGGTTGGGGAGCTGGAGAGGGACCTGATGGGATGTATTAACCCTCAGAAACTATGAAAACTTAAGGCCTAAAATGCTCCCTAAATAAACTTTCTGACCACAGAATAGAAAGGAATCTTTTTATCACCAAAGCAGGGGCCCATTTTGATGGGTATAAGGCGGGTAAATGGCTAGCTGGTCTGGTAAAGTGTAAGATGGCTGAGCAGGTGGTTCTGGGGCTGGGGGGGGAGACATTACATTAGACCAACACCTGATAAATGATACTTTTAAAGAGTTTTACTCAAATCTTTACACTTCAGAGTTTCTGCTGCATGGTGTCCCAGAAGGCTTCCTCCAGAACACTAAGTTACCTGAAGTGGGAGAAAAGGATAGGGAGATCCTGGAACCTCCAGTATCTGAGGAGAAACTGAAAAAGGCAGCCTGGAAAGGGAGGAGGGGTAAGGTGCCAGGCCCTGATGGGATACCTCTAGGGTTCTATAGATTGGTGTGGGAGGATATTGGACCCTTTATGCTCCAGATGATATGCTCTGCTTTCCAGATGGGGACTTTACCTCCCTCCATGTGTATGGCCACTACTGTAGTTTTACCTAAGCTGGGGAAGGACCCTCTGAAATGTGGGTCTTATAGACCTATATCACTTCTGAACTCTGATTACAAACTCTTGGCTAAACTGTTAGCTCTAAGATTAGATAGACTTCTGCCAAAGGAGACCAATTCAGATCAGGGAGGATTTGTCGGAGAACAGGCCAAACAAAATATACATAGGACAGTTAATATTATTCATGGGTGGGCCCAAAGAGGGGGAATGGGGGGAGGCCTCTTAACATTAGACTCTGAAAAGGCATTCGATCACGTAGAATGGCCTTTCATGTTTGCTGTCCTTAAAAAATATGGCCTGGAGGACACTATGTTGTGGTGGATTTGAACACAATATAATTCTCCCCAAGCCCAAATCCTAACGAATTTCACTGTATCTTCAGCCTTCCATCTTAGGTGGGGCACAAAACAGGGATGTCCGCTATCCCCAATCCTATATGTGTTTACTATAGAAGCCTTAGCAGAAACTATCCGCTCCCATGCAGAAATTCAGGGATATGCAGGTGGTGGTAGAACCCATGTCATAGTTTTGAAGGACCTGGGGGTTGCCCTTCCAACTCTGACCCACATCTTTGACAAATATGGCCCAATATCAGGCCATAAAATAAACTGGGACAAGTGTGAATGAATGCCCTTGGGTGGAAGCAAGGCCCCATCCAACTTAATCAATGCCTTATCCCCCCCCCGTCCCAGGAAATTAAATATTTAGGTATATACCTACTGGTGAAACTGTCCAGAACGGCAGCTATTAACCTGCATAGGGTGGTGGCCAAGGTTAGAGAAGACTGTTGTAACTGGAGGGCCCTCCCTTTAACCCTGCTGGGCAGGGTTAATCTCATAAAGATGAGTATCCTTCTGCAGTTCCTCTATCCCTTCCAGATGATACCAGTTTATATCTCTAATAGATATATTAAAGCTCAAGAGGGGGCTATAACCCAATTGTTATGGAAAGGGAAGAGACCCAAGATTAAAAAGGCTATATTGTGGAAACCTGTATCACATGGGGGCTTGGGATTACCCAATGTCAAATATTACTATTTGGCATCCCAACCAGCACACATTCAGGACTTGATGGGCAGTGATGAGAAACAGCCGACATGGGTGGGTCTGGAGTCGAAGTCTAATGTACCACTATACTATGATGTGTTGGTTGGAGGTTTGGTGGGGTAGATGGGGAAGAAATGTGGGCATCCCTGCACCACAGCAAACTGGAGTGCATGGTGTATGGCTCATAAGATTTTAAAGCACGAGGCTGGGATTTCTACAGACACTCCCTTAAAACATGAAGTGCTGGGAGGAAGGAAATTATTCCAGAAAACCCTCAACCTGCGGAATCGCAGGGGGGGTCTATCTTACAGAACAGATGTTGAGTGATAGTCACATCTTGGATTATAATATACTTAAGCAAATATATAATCTCACCCCCTCCTCCTACTTCTCCTATCTCTCCCTATGAAAAACAATAGAAAAACTTAGGAGGTTTGGGATCAGGAGGCTATGGGTGGTCCCTCTTAGAAGCGACTTTCAAGGATAGGCATCAGGACCACACCTTTAAACCCCTCAGAGCACGTTACAAGTTATTGGTGGGGGCCCTCCCAGATCAGCTGGACAGACTCAAAAAGGGCTGGGAAGAGGATATATTCCCGGACTCCCTTACTAGGGGTGATTGGATTTGGATTTTTAAACACTCTCTCAGTTGTTCAGTGAACAACCGCATACGGCACTCCTATATAATGTTCTAGTGAGAGTATACTTCACGCCAGTCTTGGCACAGAGGATTGACCCTATGGCCCCAGATCTCTGCCCTAAGTGTAAAATACACACTAGTACATTCTTTGATCTGGTATGGGAATGCCC
This sequence comes from Neoceratodus forsteri, assembly GCA_016271365.2. NCBI lineage: Eukaryota > Metazoa > Chordata > Ceratodontiformes > Ceratodontidae > Neoceratodus > Neoceratodus forsteri. Next base: position 650,622,459 of record CM028136.1, on the reverse strand, counting down.
CAAAGTTTATGCCTACTGAGAAAAAGTCCTGTTGTTCCTGCAACAAATTCTGGGGCAACCTCTTACTATGGACCCAGTGGAGGTGCTCCAGGGCCTTAGGGTGGAGGTCAACAGCGGGGTGAGATTGGAAGAAATGCACTATTAAGGCTAGGATTGGTGCTGGGCTTGTGCCAGCTAACCTTGTTCTGGAGGCTTCCTAGTACTCTGCCTGTGGCTCTATGGGCTCATGAACTGGTGGAGTGTAGGAAACTAGAGAGAATACAATATAAATTCAAACACCAAGAAGAGAAATTCCAAGAGCTCTGGGACCCAGTGGAGAAGGTAGTGCAGTTTCCCTGGTTTCCACAGTTTTAGCCCATTTATAACTTTGAAATTCCAGTTCCATACGAGAAACACAGGTCTGGATCACCTTACTGCACACTTGCCTTGTCTATTACTGGCTACATGTCTAGCTGTTAGGGTCTAAACAACAACATGGGATTTAAATCTTTATAGGTACAACTTATTTCATGTCAATGTGTAAGGTATGACTATGTCAAGTGTATGTTTCACCCATATACCCTGTATGCTAATATATCCTGTGTATTTCTGTATAAAATATTTACCTGCCTTTTTATGGGCTGGTAACTGCCTGTACAACTTGGAAGTTTTTAAAATAAAGTTTACAAAAACAAAGAATTAATAAATGGATATTTAAACAGATGTGTGGAGGTCTGAGGAGTCTTGGCACAACCCTTATATAGTGAAACCATGTGAAAGTGAACAGAAGCTTAAATGGCGCACCTCTTTGCAGACACTGTCAGTGAATAAAGTCAGACATGCTACAGCACATTGATATCTTTAGCATGTTTTGCCAAGCCATTGTTTGTCAGAATTAGCCCTAATGTGGCACACACATGCCCTATGATGTCCTACACATGGGCAAAATAGTTGCAGTTGGTAAAAATAAGAAATAAAGAGTTGCTAACCTTCATAGGGAAGAGTGGGTCTTTGGTGAAGGTAATCCATGCAGGCAGTTACCCTGAAGGTGGGGCTTAGTGTGGCAAAATCAATATTTAATGTCTGAGAGGACAAAAACAGTTGAACTAAGCACAATTTAAGGGAAAATGACTAGTCTGATTAGGAAAAAAGACAGAGAAGCATTTAGAAATGATTATGTAAGTGTTTCAAAGATAAAAAGATAGTAGTCTTATTGACTCAGCTTTTCTAGGGGCTACAGAAGACAGAAGAAATTCAGCAGAAAGCTGATGAAGTCAGCCATCCAGCCATTATATTGAAATAGTGCTTAACCCTTGGGAAAATGTGATTTTAAAGTGACAAAAAAATTATTTTAAAATTACCAAAAGTTATAAAAAACAGGAGAAGACTTAGAATGTTCAGAGGGGCAGCTGAGCTTCAAATGTGAGAATTCCAGTGTGGTTTATGCTGCTGCAGGGAAGAATGTGATTGGTGCTGAGCTGCTGGTCAGGTCAGTGTTCACTCAGTGACCACAGATTTGAATATGTTAATGAGATTTTGGCTATAAAAAGAGCTGCACATTGCCGACCCAATGGAGTTGAGGGTTGAGGCGCCGGATGCCACACCTCATGCCACACCGGTGACCTGGGTTCACGAATGGACTCGGGATGTTGAGAGCAGCTGGGGAGGGAGATGATTGATCATCTGGAGGCTGCTGTCCTCTCCCAGGGTGGGTAGTGGGCTTTGCATCACTCACCAGTGGCCTCTGATGGAGATCAAGGGCACTGCAGTTAGCAAAGCCATACTTAGGGGTGGAGCAGCATTGGGTGTCAGTATGTTCAGTGCACAGATGCCATTGCACATGCATGCTCCATGGGCAATGTACACACCAGGAAAAAACTCCACTCCTTGGATAGACGAACACGCCCATCAGTGCCCCACCACCACACACCCAATGCCGGGCTCGTACCCATTGCCTCTTCCAATCCTGCTACTCTGCCTGTGTTCCAGCAATGAGATGCCAGTCAATGGACCAGGTAGAAGATGGGGAAGTGTCTGTCCCCAATTTCCTGGCAGGAAAAGGGCTTCAGGTGGGTGGTAGCATGGTGGCAGAGTGTGGGTCACCAGAGAGAGTTCCAGTGGGGCGGTGATCAAAAAGAGCTAACAACAAAAAAAGTGTTGCACAGCCAGTGTGCAGTCAGTCTGAGCAGGGAGAGTGAGCAGGAAGAAAGGTGCCCATGCCAAGGGGTGTCTGTCTGAAGAGGCCTAGTGAAGAAAAAAAGCCTTACAGAACCAGTTTAGTTTAAATACAGTGTAGGAATAGGGGATCATCTGTATCCCTGAATATAGTCAGATATGGCAGTAAGTGAGAACAGGGCCTAGAATAGAAAGCCTTTGTTCAAGTGTTCTGATGAGCCTGTGTGAAGTTTTCCTCACAGAAATATAGGTGCAAATCTGAAGAAATCAATGCTTTTCTTCAGAACATCTTTATCCTGCCGACTCAAGAAGGGGGCCCTCCAACCTCAAGCTGCAACATCTCTACACAGAATTTCTTCAGTAATCCAACAGGTGTGTAGTATAGTAAAGACCTTTTTGATTCAGTTTGAGAACTGTTTTAAAAAACACAATAACACTGTTTTACAGAGAATTTACTTCAGTCCTTCTGAATTTAAGAGACTATTGTCAAAGTGAAGGACTGAAACTGAAGGGACTAAGGGGGGATTCTTTCATAACTTTTAATGTTCCAGTATGCAACATTGTATAATGCCATTGCTCAAGTTCAAATGCATTACAGTAATGATTTAATGGAATGTCAACTGATTTGAATGATTTTAGAGTATAAGAAATACAGTATAGTGAATGTGTAATTGGATGCCTGGGTGGGTATCTGGCAGAAGGGGTCAATGGGCTGACTGAGGTAGGTAGGCCTAGTAGTCACTGTACTCCCTCAAAGAACAAGTGAATGGGATACAAGGTAAGGGCATCTGGCAGAAGGATTCAGTGAACTAACTGCTCGGAGGTATAGTCCAGTATTTATTGACTACCTTAGTTCTAAACAGAATGTACACACATACTGGATACGAGGGGGTATCTGGCAGAAGGAGTCAGTGGACTGACTGCTCAGAGCTGGACCCAGTAGTCACTGATTGCCTTAGTTCTACAGTAAAATAAGCTTGGGGAGTAAGGCCTAGATGGGTGCTTATCCTAAGAAAGTGTGATATCTGGAGGGCAGGTGGGTGGTAGTGTCCGCAGTCTCCTGGGGTGATTACAAAGTGAGTAGTGGGGTGGAGGTGCCCTGCTTAGATATACAGTATACAGTAATTCTAATTTATGTGATCAAAGTGTTGTTTTTGCATGAGTTTAAACTGTGCCATTTGTGGCTGTGATTTTATAGATTCCTTTTACAATTTCATTAAACCTTTACCTTTTTGCTCAACTACCCAAATGTCAGTCTCCTTGCTTGCAGTACCAGTGTCTCACATTCCTGCAGGTCTCAAGGTCAGTTCAGTGCAGCATTCCCTACTCTTGGCAGTTCTTAGCTACTACAGCTGGGGAGGTAAGGTATTGCACTCAGGTAATTACAGAGGAAAGAACAACAAAACTTTGATGTCACCTATCTCTGAGTTGAATAGTCTCATCTGTGGCCAAAGGTTAATACAGTAGGTGGGGAGGGGGGCATCATACTTTCTACCTTTATATCCCTGCAGAATAGTATAGCATTAATACTGCAAGGTACTCCATTGCACTGCTGTCTGGCACTGATGTATAATGTTAATAGTGGTGTAAGCATTGCACAATGGTTACATGTTTGCCAGTTCTTCAGTGTGGGTGTTGTTTGAGCCAATCCATTTCAGATATGAAGAGATGCTGTTGAACTCGGGAGCTAAAATGTGTAGCATTTTATGCTCGTATAAAAATGCTTCACACCACCTGCTGTACTGTCTGTATCAGGGATTAAGGAAGGAACAAGCAAAAGTAAGGAAAGGAGGGTGGGCTAGTCTAAAAACTAGACACTTGTTTGTTACCAATATCAGAAGTGTAGGGAGCCAGCAGAGCAAGGTGGCATCTCAGACTTCCGGGTATAGTACCCATGTGGTAACATACAGAAGGTGGCTTTCCAATTGGTATGAGGGAAGGGAGCAGAAGGTTGTAGTGGACAGAAATTACTCTGTGTGGAGAGGGTTACTCTGCAGTATCCTTTAGGGATCAGTGCTAGGATTGTTCAACATTTTCATCAACAGTCAGAATATGGGGTTTCCAGCAGGCTGCTGAAATTCACTGTTGAGTCTAAGTTCACTATGGGGTGTACTCTTTTTAGGATGGTGATAACCTGAACAAACTATGTTATTGGTCAGAATCGTGAAGTCATATAAATGAAAAATATTATGTTAGGCAGCAATTCCCACTTTATATGGCATTCATTAATTTTAAAGGTGCTTGTGATGCTTTATTTAAACCTTCATTGTGGTCTAAATTATTACAATATGACATAGGTAAAAATATCCTTTGGATAATTATAAATGTAAACAAATAACTGTGCAAACATCAGATATGGTCTTTATGGTAACCTTTCAGAAAGTGTCCCATACAAACATACAAACATGAAAACACCGGCAGAAAAAGTCCCAGAGGTCTATCAAGTCTGCCCAAGTGTGCAGCTTGCAGTATACTTTTACTGCAGCTGCCCCCCCGCCCCATTTCAAACCCATTATTCCTACACTCTAGCTTTTCTCTCCCTAGGTTCTTATCTGTATTTAACCTCCCTTTGACTCTGTCTCACCTCTTTTTAAAACTATCCACTGTCTTCAATGCAATCAATTCATCTGGCAGTTTGTTCTACCCAGCCACCACCCTTTCTGTAAAGTAAGAAAAATAACAATAGAAGGGTTAAACAAGGATTTTTACTGGCACCCCTGCTGTTCAATTTGTTCCTAAATTATCTACCAGAGAACAAAGATCATTCCCCATCTGTAAATGGGCAGGTACCAGAATTAACGTACGTAGATGATCTAATTCTTCTTTCTATCTCTGCCATGTGGTTGAACCACAAACTGAAATTTCTGGAATCCTATTGCAGAGATAATAAGCTTACAATTAATGTCCTGAAAAGTAAGATAATGCTTCATGGAAAGAAAAAAATCAAATATAAAATATAAAATAAACTACCGCTGGGTCAGAACCGATACCAGGGCCAAATATTGGAACTGAAAGCCGATGCCAAAGCCAGGGTCCCTGGGACACAAGTGTACCGCCTATTTCTGTATGTACATAGAAAATCTGAGGCTTCTGGTCAGGATCCAAAGATTTTATTCTAAGACTACCAAAATACTAATATATCATGACAGCTTATACCATGTAATATCTTGTATCTTGTCTATTAACAATAACTAATAAATAAACAATGAACAGTAAGCAGATATTGTTCTTCTATTTCTAACAATACAACATAAAAGTAATTATATCATGTACCAGACTGTTGCAGAATAATATTTTGGACTATACACCGAGCTAAGGATTTACATATTTCTCAGATCTGAGACCCCTTATATATAGTCCTGCATCTAGTGACCTAATCTTTTCTTCTAAAGTATAATTATCATTAGTGAACCTAAGCTAATGCAAGTAACCCTAAACAGAAGTAGACCTTACTAACCTATTGGCCTGTCTACCTATAGTCACTACACGTGAAGCTGCTCCGGACAATTCTGTTGCCCCAGATACCCTTTCTGACATGCGACTAAATAACGCTGTGTTAGATATTGAACAGTCATATTGTTTTATTGGCTTACTTTTCTCATCCAATAATTCTTGGAGTACACATATACAATATATCAGAAGTAAGGTAATGCAGTCAAAGGCTGCTATATTACAATTTAATGCAAGCTATAGGGAATAAACTTCACTAGCTGTTTTAAGAGTCACAAAAATGAAAATGAATAGTATTGCTCTACATATGCTACAAATTAGGTCAGGGAATGTAAGCTGGCATGGGACAGACAGTGTGGGAATCTCAAAGAAGTATCAGACTAGCTGGGGGGGGGTTCAAATCCATCGGCAGGCAAGATGAATCATACGGTCCCATCTGCCATCACATTCTATATGTCTATGTTTCTGTGTAATATGGTCAACCATTATGCAAATATTGAATGTTCATTCAGTTATGTAGCTAAATATTATATACATCAACGACTACATCAGCTGAATTGTTAGTGCATGAATACGGAAGATAACAACATGGCCAAAATATGTTTACTAGAGACATTGTTGTAGCTGTCCTTAGAATCAACATCCCATTGGCTTACTGAAATAAAAATAATACTTTCAACACTTTATCTGAATCATTTATGGTTAGACTAGTTGGAAGCCATTCACATTTCTTCCTCTTATATGGCAGAAATTAAACTATGAACATATAACTTGTTACAAATAGAATACCTAGAATAGATAAGAAATCTAAACAGTTAACAGTGGTACTCTAAAAATAAGCTTACATATAACCTTGAACCATACCTAAATTTCTTAACAGAATGTACAGAGAGAAGAATATTTTTCCATTTCAAACTTGAAGCATTTCCCTCTAAGCTGTTGAATTACAGGTACAGGATTGGTCAAACTCGTTCTTCTTGGACAGACCTAAAGTGGATTGTGGACTTGGAGACTATGAGACATTGTATCTTTTTTTTATATTGTAGGAAATGTTGTACTATTATGTCTAACCCCATATTTGAATGATAATATGCCAGTGGATGAGACTATACTCAGAATTCAAATGAATACATGTTCCGAGATAGTCATAATGTGTGTCATAAAATATCTCTATTGACTGTATGTGTTTTTAGCTAGGACACACAAAACAAAGAATACTTAATAAAGACTCCTTAAATCTATCCGTACAACACAAATATTTGCAGGATTTTATGAAATTCCCATCCTTTAAGTGACTTGCTTTTTTTTTTTGCTTCTTAAGATGTCTTTATTTCACTTTTAGGAAATTTGTGACTACAAGCATATCTCGATAACAGACATCCTGGATCTGGTACATTTTGTTTACACTTAGTGGCAGGTGGTTTGCCATAGAGTTTTCTAAAGCAGCTTCCCTTAAAGGACAAATAACTGGATAGATTGAATCAAAATGAAATATTAGAGGGCAGCCCCCTCCCCCCCATTGAATTGTATTTTTTTTAGAAACGTTATTGATTTGTTACCATATATTATATTCCTATAAATACATATAATCTGGTACGGGGAAAGACATTTACATAAGAAGTCCATACATGTATAAAATAACAATAAACTCTTGCGTACAAATATAACGAGAAATTATTTAAGTACCTTAGACAATTCCAATCTTAAATAAATTTATACCTTAAAACTCTGAATGGACCTGGTCCTGTATTTCCTTATTCTATAGGTTTCCAGACTTATTTCCAGTTAGCAAAAAAATTATTACTAAAGCGACAACTTAATTATAATTGTTTCCACTCCTATTTTGCAATGGGCATATTAACAAATTGTTCTTTCCAATTTTTAAATATAAATCTTTTTATTGCCATAGAGTTAATCTTTACTACCGTAGATTGTTTATTATCAATTTGTGAATTACAATACATTTCTAGTATTGCAATTCTACAATCATTATAATTCACAAGTCTAAATCCTATTTGTTGTGAAAGCATTTGGCAGTCCCAAAAGGAATGAAGCATGTCTGTGTCCTGTTGTCCACAGTACCAGCATGTTGGAGCATTTATAGAATTCATTGTGTATAACCTATGGGGTTTGAAATAAGCCCTATTAAAAATGTTAAATTGAATGGAGTTGTTGCAAGACAAATTGTATTGTATTGCTTTACAGGCTTGTAACCATTGAATTTCTGTACATTTCCTTAAAATTCGGTTTCCCTTTTATATATTACCTTACTGTATATGACGTGAACTGGTTCTGTTAATAAATCAATTAACCATCAGAAAACTTTTGTTTTAAATGTATTTTTATTGCTCAAAATAGGTTGAAATTCTAATTCATTTTTTTTAATTGTTGGGGCTCTCTCCCATCTGTTAAAATCTTTTTTGCACAGACTACATATCTGATAATAATGTATTCTACCCTTCTCAATTAGACCATATTTTAGTTTGGCCTCATCCCATGGTATTATTTTATTATTTATTCTATCTTGCCAACTATGAATTCCTTTTCATTCTTAATAATTGTTCAATTGTCTTTCATTTATTGTGTAATTAGGGTTCTAGCATATTCTTGCCCTTGTGGAGCATGGTATAAGCCACTTGAATTTGTCAATAAAATACTTTAGTATTTCAGATATATGTTTAATTATACTACAGGTAGAATTTTTGTTCTTATTTGCTGAAAAAGCAGCTGCCTTATATCAAATGTTGTTCCTGTTATTTTACCTATTATATTAACTGTTTTGGTCTGTTCAAGATCCATTTAAGACCATTTAATTGTCATTTTTGAAATATAAGTCACATATTGCTTCCAGGTGTCTGGACATGCCAAGCCTCCTAGAATTTTTAACAAGCAAAATTTGTTCCAGGCTATTCTCTGATTTTTGTAGTTCCATTTGAATTGTGAACATTGTTTACCTTTATTTAAACCACTCTTTTGATATAGAAGCAATGATTGATTGTAATCTGTAGGACAGAAAAGGAATAGCTATCATTTTTATTAGTTGAATTTTGCCACATAAAGACAGAGGTAGTTTGCCCCATCCTTGTAATTTGTCTTTTACTGAGGTCACCAAAGTATCAAAGTTCAAGGGGTAATAGTTTTGTATTTGATTTGATATGACTGCTCCTAAATAAGTCATCCTTTTTTTCTGTATGTTAGCATCAAAACATGCTTTTATATTTGCTGAAGGGGTAGAACCAAAAATTATGTTCCCTGATTAAATTTCATTTATCCTATACCCAGATACTTGAGAGAATCTGCTTTTGACTTATTTCACTATCTTCAGATTTTTGATTGGGTTTTGCAACCTAAGTAATAAGTAGTCCTCATAGACGTTAATTTTTATTTCTTCTTCTTCCTCAATTTTTATTCCTTCAATTTTATGGTTGTCTCTTATTTCATTAAGCAGAACCTCCAAAGCCATTACAAGTAGGGTCAGAGATAGGAGACAACCCTTTGGGAGGCAGTATAGCACAGTGGTTTAAGGCTCTGAGCTGCAAATCTGGAGACCTGGCTTTGAATCCTACAACCCCCACTTGCATACTGTGTGACTTTGAGCAAGCCACTTAACTTCCCTGCGCTGCCAGGTCGTACCGGTAAACAAGCTTTCAGCTTAGTGTGTTACTTCTGGTAAAACAACTAAAGAAAAAACAAACTGTCTAACCCTTCTTTTTGGTGTGAAGAATTCAGTGTATGTATTATTTATTCTTATTTTTAACAAGGGTTCTTTGTACAGTACATGTACATAATTAATACATTTTTCTGGTATCCTATACGTTTAAAGTATGTTGAACAAATAGTCCCATTCAAGCATATCAAATGCCTTGGCTGTGTCCAATGAAAGAAAAATGGCCTCTGTCTCTGATTTTTATAAATATTCTGTTAAGAATTGAATTTTATAAAGTCCTGCCTGAATAGATTTCTCAGGAATGAACCTTGACTAGTCCTTATGTATAAGGGAATTTAACAATTGTTTTATTCTATTGTTTATTATTTTTGTGTATATTTTATAGTCAATATACAAAATAACAATCAGCCTGTAATTCTCAATATTTTGTGGGTCCTTTCTTGGTTTTGGAATAAGCGTAATATATGCCTAATTAAATGAAGATGGTATTCACCCTTCAATCTGCATCTGATTGAACAGTAATGCCAATATTTATTTATTTATTTATTAGAAAAGTCAGATTTACAACCTTTGAGTCATGGACTCATTTACAAAGGCACCTAGTCACTGGGGGTAGTAGACAGAGTTACATAGTGTGGTTACAACAGTGAGAACAGTACAGGTGCAGAACATTAAACATAGAGTACACATAGGTTACATAATAATGTTACTTATAATAGGTCACAGTCATATACAAGGTACCCAAGGGTTACATTTGGGGTACAGCCCTGGACATACCTAGATAATACCTGGAGAGGGTGGAGGTAGGGATGGGGGTGGGGTGGGAGGGAGGAGAGAGGATGGGCTGCACAGAGGATGTTGTCAAGTCAGTGAGGCTTGACAGGAGGATCCCACAGTAAGATTAATTAGGTGCATCTACAGCAACAAGCGTCAAAGAGATGGTTCCGGAGGGTGATTTTGAAGGGAACAATTTTGGCAATGTCTGTGATGCATAGTGGGAGGGAGTTGAACCAATCAGGGGCTTGGTAATGGAAGGACCCCTGGGCTAGTGAGGTCTTGGTTGTGGGCACTAGAAAGATGGCCTTGACAGAGCTATGGCTGGAAACAGATGAGGACGCACACCGTAGGGAAGCAGAGACCCCCAGAGGAACAGCCCTAGAAGAGGTTTTTTGGTGAGTAGGCAGGTCTGGTAGTGCAGACTCTTCTCAAAGGTGAGCAGGTTGATGGTGGAGTAGAGCAGGAAAGTGTGAGTGTGGCTAGGGGCTCTAGTCAGGAGCCCGCAGGCCTTATTGATTGAGAGCTGGATTTTAGTCACTGTGGCATTGTCCACTGCAGTGTAAATGGGCAAGCCATAGTCCACTAGTGACAAGATGGAAGAGGTGATGGCCAGCTGGAGGGCAACTTGGGGGAGGCAATCTCTATGATGGTATAGCAGGCCTATCCAAGAATTTATGGCAGAGGATAGGGCATTGATATGGGTGTGAAAGGTGAGAGCCAAGTTGAAAGTGATGCCTGCGTGTAAGAGGTCACTTGCTCCAGCAGGTGCAGAGTGCTGGGGAGAATGAAGAAGGGGGGCATTCTCTGCCTTGTTTTGGTGATGGTAGAAGAGCATTGACTTAGTCTTCTTTAGGTTAGTGATAAGTCGGTGGTCAAGGAACCACTTTTCAGCGTGGTTGTAGGTGTGCTGGAGGGATACCTGGAGAGAAGAGGAATTGAGGTGGGAGGCAAAGAGAACCACATCATCGGCATAGAGGAGCATTTTTTCTGTGCAGTAGCTGGGGAGAGTGTTGCAGTAGAGACTGAAAAGTACAGGGCCCAGAATGGAGCCCTGGGGTATCTCAGAATGAATGAACCTGGTATTGGACAGGGAGCTGTTTATCTTCACATGCTGGGATCTAGCAGAGAGGTATCTGGAAAACCAAGCAAGGGGACCAGCAGAAAAGCTGAGTTGGTGGAGGGAGTTGAGCAGGAGGGGGTGAAAAACAGTGTCAAAAGCCTTGGAGAGGTCTATGAACACTGCGCCGGCAAGGTTGCTGGAGTTAAGAGCAGAGTTCAGGTATTGACAGAACTCCAGGAGAGCAGTAGTGGTACTGTGTCCTGGGTGGAAACCATGTTTTTCTGGGCACATTATGTCATATTTGGCCAGGTGCTCAGAGAGTTGAATAGACACTGTTTTTTCTAGGGCTTTAGAGAGCGGGGGAGGATAGAGATCACCCAGCAGTTGTTAGGTGCAGACCGATCTCTACTCTTATGTATAGGGATGATTTTGGCTGATTTCCAAGCACTAGGAAACTGACTGAGACATAGAGACCAGTTTAGTGGGTCTGTAAGGGGGAATAGGATGACATCAAAAAACAGGCGAAGGATCCTGGAGTCTAGGGGGGTCACAGCTGGGGTTGTTGCTGCCAAGAGTTTTTAGCAGGTGCTGCCTGGCTATGTGGGTTATATGGTGCGCAGGTAGAAAGGAGAGTGATCCAAGGCAGGGGGGGTAGAGGTGAGGATTGGGTCAAAAAAGTTGTTGGGGAGGACAGAGCGTAGGTCAGAGAAGGTAGTATTGAGGCAATCAGCTATGTGAGTTGGGTCTGTAGTGATGGTGCAATCGATGGAGAGCTGGGATGGTGGGGTGGAGTGGACCTTCCCATTAAGCTATTTCATGCTGTCCCAGAAAGTCCAGGCAGAACCCCAGGTGGATGAGAGGGTGGTCTGATAGTGCTCTGCCTTGGCCTGTCTAATGGCACAGGTGGACTGATTACATGCTGCATTTGTAGGCTTGTCTATCAGCCAACTTGCCTGACTAGATAGTGATGTGCCAGAGATTATCCCTATGGTTAAGTTTTTGGATAAGGGATGGGGAGATACATGCAGCATTTTGTTTTTTAGTATGGATTCTGGTGTGGGGACGAAAAGGTCACAGGCCTAGCTGAAGGCATTGGGGAGGAGGTCTAGGGCAGAGTCAATATCAGGGGCATGATGGATGGGGGACCAGTACAGCTGTACTAGATGCAATTTTAGCTTTCTGGGACCCCGGGGCATAGGCGCCAGTGCAAGGTGGCCTGGGACACAGGCTTCGGTATGGAGGATGACCAGAGACAGAGGACAGATGAGCGATCACTAAGTGAGTCGGAGAGGATGTTGATATCAAAGATGTTATGAGGGTGGTTCAATAGTATTACATCTATGAGGGTGCTGGAGCCACTTGTCCAGTTGAATCTAGTGGGCTGGGTGACTAACTCGGACATGTCCAGGGCAGCAAAGAAGTCCCCGGTATGGGAGGCAGTGGTACCAGCCAATTGATGTTAAAGTCACCTAGGATGTGTTGCTCAGCTTTGTGTGGTAGGGAGGTGAGTTAGTTGATGAGAGACTGGACCACTGGGTTCTGGTTCCTCAGGGATATGTAGGAGACCATGAGGAAAGGTGGGCCCCTGTCTGGATCAGGGGTAATTTTTAGAGTGAGGGCTTGGCCGCCATAGTGAAGATTGGGGCCAGGGAGAGCATGGCTTATAAGGGTGTCCCACATGTAGCTTGCACACCAACTGACAAGTTTACCAACTTGGTTTTCCCTGAACAGGGTGTATCCAGGGAGGGAAATAATGGAGTCAGGGGTTGTTTTGAAGAGCCAGGTCTCTACTAACACAATAATATCGGGTTGATGTTATACAACCCAGCACAGGAGTGTGATGGATTTCTTTAGAAGGCTGCATATGTTCAGTGATGCAACATGGAGCGAGGTATGGGAGGGCTGGTTGGCATAGGTCCAGAGTTTGGATATTTATTCCCAGAGAACAGTAAGAGCAAAGTGAGTAATCTAATTAGGGGACAGTGGCAACAAGGACCCTTAATGTGGTACTGATGTGAGGTCCTGATAGTAGGGGTGCAGGATATGGGTAAAGCATGGAGAGTAGGTATGGCAAGAAAAAGGTGGGTCCAGGATGGGCCCAGGAGGGCAGAAGGAGTGGTGGTGTTGGTAGGTGGTGGATGCAGAGGAGTTGGAGGAGTGTCCAAGGTGGGAGGGGCGAGCTGTTTCTGGGTGGCTTAGGGAGAAATGTTCTGGGTGGGGGCGGGGGCACAGGATGGGGGGTGGTCTGAACCAGAAGGGTAAACATGAGCAGGCCTAGTAGAAGATCGATGGTGCCCATTGTTATGTAGTGGGTGGCAGAGGTAAACTGAGCCTGCAGTGGTGTGCCAGCTGTGAAATTAGCCGAAGCACAGGGCAATTTTGATAAAACACTTGGAAAGAGTCACTGTAATATTGTTTTGCTGTGTGGGGGTGGCAATGACACTTGTTCTAATTTAGTGATAACGTTGAAAATACAGCTAAGGCAAAGGTGCCAGCTACTGGGATGGTTAGGCTGTGACTGGGTATTTGAAAGGGTATACAGTCAAATTAGGGTGAGGTCCCTAGCAATAGGGCAGGTTACAACAGTAATTGAGAGGAGTTAACTGGAGTGGCTGGAGAAAAACTTGAGAGCAAATGTGCAACCCTGTGAGCGTGAATGCTTTAAAAAGGGGTGTTAAGAAAGTGGTCAAGTGAGATATTGAAGACAGGGATTCCAATAGCCATAAGAATGTGCAGCAGTGCAATGACCAATCAGCTGCTAGACTGAGGAAAGGGGTGGAGCAACGGTCTATTTAATACCATGAGGAGGTGGAGGGGTGAAAAAATTCAGTCCAGAACATAGCACAGAAAGAGATTTCCCCAAGATCAGGAAGTGCCAGGAGTTGGGAAATCAACACTGGAGCAGAAACTATCAATTAGTGCCTGGCTCCTCCACTGGGCATCCAGTCAAAACAGCGTCATTCAAAACCATCAGTTTCGGAGGTCCGATGCATACATGAATCTCTCCAGGAGTCAGTCTGGTGGTCTGTTAGCTGCGGCCAGCTCAGAGAGTGCCAGGGCCACAGCAGCAGCTTGGGAAGCCCACAGATGGGCTGTCTGTGGAACAAGAAGGGAAAGACAGAGGATTAAATACAGCTAGAGTACAATAGCAAGCTCTATGGGGGGGGCAAGCAATCGGGAAAGACAAACATGAGGTAAAGAGGTGGCAAATGCAGGGCAATTATTTAGAGATAGAAGAGAAGTTAACAGGGAGTGGGGTTCTGTGCTTTGGCGCCGGTACATCTGAGGAGGACAACAGCAGCAACAGGAGGGGGTGTAAGAGAAGGGTTTGTAGGTAAGACAGAGAAGAAATTAAGCTGTTTAGGGAGACAGCATTGCAAGTGGGGAGGAGAAATTAAAAGATAGCAAAGTGACCAGTGTGGGACAGGATACAAAGTTAGGCAGTAGAGGCAGAAATGGAAAAATGCAGCAAACTAATTCTAATTCTAGAGAAATATAGTATTCTAATGTATATCCATCAATCCCTGGACATTTTCCTCTGATCATGTTATGTATTGTATATGTTATCTCAGATGCTGTATTGGGTTTTAGTTATATTTCTTCTTCCTCAGGAGATATCTGTTTTTTGTAAAATTGTTCATACTATCTCACATTTTCTATATTTATAGAGAATTCTGAAGTATACAGATTTTGATAATATTAAAAAAATCTACTTTAATCAGACTCAGGTCAGTAATCTCCTGATTTATTGATTTTTTTAATACAGTTATTTATGTTTTACTTTCAGCTGTTTTTATTCTGTTAGCTAACTGTTTACCTATTTTTTCACTGTTATGTTTCCAGAAACTACTGGCCTGAGATTAATTTTTATTGGTTATTTTAATATCTAAGGTTTCTATTAGTTTGTTCAGTTATTGGTATTCTTTCTTTTTGCTTTCTTGAGTTTTTCTTCAACTTATTTTTGTTTCTGCTGTCTGTTTATTTCTCCAAGCTGTCGCTGAGATTACATACCCCTAATGGTGGCTTTTACAGCATCCCAACTATTAATTATAGTGGTTAGTGTTATTTGATTATCTTTAATAACATTTTGTATTTCTGTTTTTATTTTTGTAATAAAATTGTTATGAAATAGGAAATTGTTGTTGAATTTCCAACTAATTTGCTTTTTGTTACAGTCAGTTTGTAGATTGAACGATAGCATATTATGATCAGAGATCATCAGTGGTTCAATAGAGGCAACCAAGGCATTACTGTCTATCAAAAATTCCTTTGAAACAAATATATGGTCTAGTCTGGTGTACGTTTTGTATCTTATGGACTGATGAGTTAAATATTTTTCTGCTCCATGCAAAATGCATCATATGTCTTCTAAATTATAAGAAGCTAAAAAAATATTCAGAAGCCTAGATTTGTGTTTATCCCACTGAAAAGGTTGTGAAGATTTATCTTTCTTAGGATTACATACTGCATTGAAGACCTCTCTAGTCATAATATAAGAACAATCCCAATAAATAACATTCTAATAATTTTTGCTAAAAAGTTACCCTACCCTGTAAATAGTGCATAAACAGAACATATAACCATTTCTTTACCATGAAGTTCTATCTTAGCCAACACTATTCGCCCATTGGTATCTGTTATCTGGTCAATAATCTTCCTCTTCAAACTCCTACTAAGAATTATGGCCACCCCCACACTTCTTTTTTTCTTACTTATTGAATATAACACTTTAGAGACTCCTTTTATTTTCCCCAGTTTTTTTTATTTCTTCCTCATTCAAGAAACTTTCCTGCAGAAAACCTAAGTCCAGCTTAATTTTTTTTTAATTCTATTAAATATTCTGTGTCTTTTGACTGGGGAATTTATTCCATTAATATTCTGGGTACCACCCACTAAAGCCATTGCCATAGAAGAGTCAAAGGGGAAGAATTGGATTTTGGGCTAAAGTATTTCCATTTCTTGCATGCAACAATCTTTTGCAAAAGTACCCTTTGTAACCTTGTAATAAAGCAGTAATAAACATAATGGACAACATGATAGACATAGTGAATTATATAAGTCTTTTCCTCCACCAGAATGTTGGCCCTGGCATTATGAATCCCTCCACCTTCCCCTCATTATGCCAAAGACCTATTTCTGGCATATCCTTAACTTCCTTAGGTACAAACGCCCTTCCATGGGCTAGTCTCCCTCATCTGTACATATTCATGAAACATGCATTCCCCCCACTTCTGCCCTGATCTTCCTAATTAATACTTCTTGTTATTATCCACACTCAGAAGTTGTAAACATATTTGGTAGTCGTATTTTAAGATCCTCAAGGGCTTCTTTTACATTATTGTAAACTAGTGTCTGATCATTCAAAATAACTTGAAGCTTTGCAGGGTAAATAATATATGCTTTTAACCCTCCTTTCCATAAGAACTGTTGCAAAGTCTAATATCTTCTCCTTAAATCCCAGAGGGGCTTTGAAAAGTCATGTTTCAGGTAAATTTGCTGATCTCTGAATTTAAAGTTTTTCGCCTTGTGAAAGGCTTGCATGATGGTGTCCTTTCCTTCTGAAGTTAACAATTTTACCATCACTGGACTGGGCATATTATCTTTCTTAAATGCCAACCAATGGGCTTTGTCTATAATTGGTAAATTTTGATCTTGACCCAGTAATGCAGAAAAAAAGATTTTTAACAATGTCTAGAACTGTAGAATTATTTTCCCAGTTAGTGAGGATGCCAAATATTCTAACATTCTCTCATCTCAGATGATTTGCTTGATCATCTACTTTATTTTCAAGGGAGGTAAAGTTCTTTTTTAAATCTTTTATATCTTTTAACATAGGTTGTAGCTCATCTTCTACTTTAGATTGTCTCTCTTCCAGCTCATTAGTTCTTTCAATTTCACATTCCATTTTTGTTTCTGTTCTGGCCATTGTAGAGTTTAATTTTTTTAATGAATCAGGTAGATGTAACTTTTGAAAAGCCAGTTGTAATGAAGCTATGTTATCCATTAATTTTTGTGTCCATAATGGAGGTATTTTTGCTGCCTTGCTAGAGGATTCTGACCCAGAAGCTACTGATTCTTTAGTTGCAGCCTGAAAAGTCTCATTACCGCTGTTTAAATCTGTAATTTCATCTCCTATACTAGATGTGTTTTTTTGTTGGCTGGCTGGCTGGAGTTTTCCCTGTTTTGTCTTTTTTCTTTTTTTTTTTATCATGATCTTGCTGTGTTTTAGGTGGCATTTTGACCTTATTTAGGCCTTTTGGACAGCAGCAGTATTTAAATGGCAAGGTCTGTTGTCTTAATTTCTTTTTTCCCAAACCCATATTAGGGAGATTTTTAACTGCAGCCTTTGTAGAGTTACTGAATTTATGTTCTTCCTCTTTATTTTGCAATTTAGAACTTTTAAATATTTTGGTCAGCCTTTTTTGCTTTGAGATTTTTTCCCAGTCAGCTTCTTCAGCTAAATTTAAGGTAATGGCTTTTTTTTTGTTCACCACTTTTTTGTGTATAAAGCTTTGTTGACTCCAGGATTAAAGCTAAGACACAAAGCCAGATCACTGCTGAAGCTTTTTAGTTTTATAACTGTTACTGAAAAACATCCTGTTTCTTTCTATTTTTGCTGATTGCTTGTTGCAGATTCAAAGCACAAAAACTTAAAATCTTCACTCTTAGATTAGTTGTTTTCTAGGCTTTCAAGAAGTAAAAATAGTTATGCTTGATTTATATTTTCTTAGCCGGAGACACTTACAATAATATGTCATCATAGTAAAATCCAATTTCCTTTTAACTGAGGTTCTTCATTTGGAATGTACATATTTCAGCTACCTGCAACCTGATCCTTGCTGGAAATTGAGTCTTCTGGGTATTGGCTTAAGTGTAGTTGTTATATTCTGTAATCTCGGCCACAGACTCTCACTGTAATTACTGCTTATTTGTTTTTGGTTGCTTGTGGACAACGATACATTTGAATGACAACCTGCTTAGACCTGTTATTGATTTGTTTGTTCCTCGTGGTCCTGAAAGACAGGGGTGAGGAGCTTGGCATCTCCGCATGTCCATGGAGAAGAGAGGGAAAAAATTAGTACCAAGTACGAGGTCCGCAAACTACCCAACTCTTCTGTTCACCTCACCGACTGGATAACAATGACGCCGCCACTCCAGCCTCTGTGGCTTCCTTTGCTGAAGCATACCGGTCTGAATGCATAACTTATTCTCTAAATGTTCTGGGTGCTGCAGTAACATATACCATCATTGCAGTGACTCACCGACCACGAAGACCACCACAGTGCCAGAAATCGGGCAAAATCCACCCATCGCTGTGGTGGTCCATGCGGTGATTGGGACTGCTTCAGTGGGTGATTGCCCCCACCCTGGTCCAACTCCAACTCGGAGTTAGAATCTTAGAGACCGGGGGTGTGTGGTAGACCCCACTAAAGGGGTTGGGGGGTACAGCCCCGATTTATGATGCCGACAAATCGCGTGCTGGTGCCAACAGTCGGCATTGTGTCTGTCGTGGTAGGGGATATCAGCACTAGTGCTGTAGAAGCGCTATAGGTAAACCCTGCAGTAACTGCCATGACTCATTCAGAGAAAGGGAGAGATGCAGCTTCTCTGCCACCTAGTCCAGGTTGAACGTCTTGTGTCAGCATGCTCCCCACATCATCATCCCTGTTTAATTGTAATTTCAATGATAAATTAAGCAAGCAATGATACCTAATAGAGTGGACAGCACTGGGCAATACTGGACCACCCAGGGCTGCAATGAGGCCTGACGCTGCAGGCTTAGAGCCTTACTGTCTCTAGAAGATCAAGTAATGCCCAATATCGCACACCCTGGAGGGTATTATTGCACTTAGAATATTGAAAGAAAGTGGAAATAAGAGACTGACACAGGTTTTAAAGTTTGCAAACAAATACATGATTTTGTATTTAACATTTTAAACTGTGGAACAAAAAATTGTCCCTAGAAAATAAAATAAAAAAAAAGCGCAGTTAGTAGGTTTACATGGACAGAGGACAACGGAGCTGGAAGGTAAAAATAAAGTGTGAAAAATACCAGATACTTTGTTAATATTTAGTTTTGGAAGGGGAATTATGAAATTAAATGTATATTTCATTTGTTCAGCCTTTTTACTTGCTGTTAAAATAGTCATAAAAGTAAAGTAAGGAGTTGTAGAGGATGGGTGGAAGCTCCCTAGATTTATATTTATTTATTTATTGAACTGTTTTACTGGGAAAGGCACACTAAACAACATGTTGCTTATCTCATGGTGCATCTTGGGGGAAAGGGTAGTGTAAATATATGCATGCATACAACAGCAAACATTATTACAACAATATTGGCAGCAGTGAACAGCAAATAACAGAAAGAACATATTAAATGTAGCATATAAGTACAAAGATCACAATGGACAGGTGAAATGCATTACACTAGGATAACACCTTAAATTCATGATGATGGCACCATTTAGCCTGAAAGAAAGTGGTGGATAGGGAGTAACAGCAGAGGTAGAAAGGTAGCAGAGGGACGGGAGTAGATAAATATGGAAACAAACTTATAGATATATTGATAGTTGTAGATTGATAGGAATCTAAAGCCATAGTTATATTGGTAGTTATAGATAATCAGAAGGAATGGCCAAGTAGCGGGTCACTGCAGGGAAAGAAAGCAGTGGGTCTGGAAGGGAACTGTAATACAGAATAGTTACTTAATATATTGATAGAGGTTGGGGAGCAGGTCAAGACTACCAGGTAGGTTAATTGCAGTTACAATTCATAGAGAGGAAATCATGGAGGGCTGAAGTTATAGAGGAGGAAGAGGAGGAGTGGCAAATCTGGTAAGTAAGTGAATTCCACAGATTTGGGAAGTGAAACGAGAAAGCAGCCTGGCCTACAGTGGTAGACCAGTGAGCGGCAACCAAGGAACAGGAGTCATAAGATCTAAGTGAGTGGGCAGAGGGAGAGAGGGAGGGAGGACTGGTAGAGAGGAAGTGAGATAGGATGGAAGTGATTCAAACCAGAATTTAGAGACAAATTTAGCACAATGATGGAGGTGTCTATTTTCTAGTGAGGGAAATGCCAAAGAGTGGTATAGTTGACAGTAGTGGGTGAGAGGAGGAGAGTCAAGAGCAAAGCAACCGAAGGAGTTGAAGAGGATAACCAATCTGGCCAAGGAGGTCTTGGAAGTGGCACCGTAGACTACATCACAGTAGTCAAAAATAGGAACTATCATCTTTTGGACAAGTTCGCACCTAGCCAGTTAAGGGAGATAGTTCTGGTTCCTGTATAGAGTGCTGAGCTTATATGAAGGGTTCTGCAATGAGCTGGGGGTAAAAGGATGACTAAGCCTGCACAAAGCAGGTAGATTTATGCGTTTTCCCATGGTTTTGATGTTTGCATTTTACCTGTGATACTGAGCATGCTTATAATTTAAAAACTTTCGATAGAATCAGACTGAGGAGAGGTGGAGGTGGTGGTTAGGGGACACTGTGGAGCTGCTGGGAATAGAAGGTCTGTAGATTTTTATTGAGGGAAGTCAACCAATCTTGGAGGAAAAATTAAGCTAAGCTTGGAACAAGCAAGCACATTGTGTGCTTTATGTGATTTTCCTGTTTTGTTTCCACCTGGGGTACTGAGCAAGGTTATAATTTTAAAACTCAATGGACCAGGAAAATCAGTCTGAGGGGGCAATAAAGGGACTTTCCTAAGTTTCTGTCCCCATACATGAAAACGCACTGCCAGCTCAGATCACCTACTACAGTAGACAGCCTTTGGGAAAGCATGGGATGTGTGAAACACTAAGAGAACTGTACACATTTTATTAATGAAAAGGGTTTCATTTTTATGTGAATTTTGTATTTTACATGTGATTAGATGCTTTTGCGAGATGGCAGGGTAGGGTAGGGGGAATGCTTGATATCAGTTGATTGGAAAATCTCACTTACTGAGTAGAAAAACATGGTGGTCTACAAGCTGAGAATAAGCAGTACCCACTGATATTGATGATGGGGCAGGCTGGGCTAGTACTTTTAATATCTGGGCTCTGTTGTCTGATAGACACCCATCTTGCAAGGGTATCAGCCAGTCAGAGCCTAGAGATTTTTTAACCCATTTTCAAAGGAAAATTAGTATGTACTGATGCTTTCATAACAACTCTGTTCTGGTGTATGGTGGTGTTGCTATTCACTGATTAAGGAAATTCTCTATAAACTATGTTTACATGTAAATGGCAGAACTGTTTTATATGTGAAGTATTTTCTATTTTTATCATTTTTAATTAAAAAGTCTTTTTATGAGTTGATCAATACATTTTACTGAACTGACTCTTGAAGTCTAAGATTCAGTGTATTTAAATGCAAGGTGCAGCACTTTAAAAGGAAAAACAGAGTTAGGACATATGCTCTGTGGGTGGGCCATTTGCTGTAGTGAAGAAGGCAATGGACTTGAAGTCACAATAGACAAGAGGCTGAAGCATGACAAAAAGCACATGACCACTGTAAAGTGGACTGGCAGAATGCGAGAGTACATCAAAAGTGGGGCAACCAGTAAGGCAGGAGGAGTAATCCTGCCACTTTACAATGCCCTTGGTAAGACCCCTTCTGGAGTACTATGTGCAGTCATTGGCTTTTCAATGTGAAAAGGGCATTGAGGCAGTTGAGAAGGTGCAATGCAGGGTCACTAGAATTATTAGGGATATGGGAATAAAAGCTATGAACAGAGACTGGTGGATGTTAACCATTTACACATAAGAGAAAAGGAGCCTGACAGGGGAAATGATCATGGTCTTCTGCATACTCCAGGGCACTGACATGACTGCAAAGTCAATGATGTTTGCTATGGTTTCCTCAAGCAGTGCACAGAGACATGACCCAAAGTTCTGAGGTGGTAAATGTAGGGGTAGTGTTAACAGTTACTTTTTTCCCGGTGAGTAATGACCATAACAATGATATCCCATGAAAACAGTCAGACTAAAACAGTGAGGATGAAAACCGCAAACAGAAAACAGCGTGGCCACACAGGGCGAGTCGGAAAATAGCAATTGCCAAAATGGTGACCTATGGCTTTTCCCCTCTCTGACTTGCATCATCCTGGAGTTGATTTTATTTAGTGGGGGGGGGGCGAGGTGGGAAAAGCCCCCTGCAGAAAGTCACTTTGGCACTGTCTTCACCATTTTGGTGATCGCTGTGTTTTCTGACTCATCCTATGTAGCTACACTGTTTTCTGTTCACAGCTTTCATCCTCGCCATTGTAGTCTCACTGTTTTCTCATGGAACCATAGCAATAATCTACTAGCAGAGACAGCAGCTACAAAGACAGTGCAGATCTTTACAGAAAGCTTTGACAAATTTGTACTTACTAGAGCAATCACACTAGTACCCCTGGATTACAGCATGGGTAGATCCTTCCAATAAATTATTATAATTTAGTACATTTGCACAGCATAGTATTTCATCCCTGCTTATGAAGTGAGGGAGGTGAGATATGATGGACCTAGAGTCCTGTCAAACTTTTAATTTAATATGCAAATTTGAAACTATACTATAATTTTCAAAGTGAAGGTTTGAAGAGACCAATGCCAACAACATCTACTATAAACACAAGTTCAAGCAAAGCTACACTTCAAAAACAAATGTTTATACATTTTTCATGAAACCATGCAAAATAAAAATCAGTCATTTTATGCAACTACCTAGCATTAAACTACATTTTTCCATCCCAGTTTCACACTTGTTTCATCAAACATTGATAAAAAATGGTAATCATTATCCCCTGGTAACAAGAAGAGTGGTCATCCATGCGATTAGAGTAATCAGATACTAAAGTTGAGTTTGGTGAACATGTTAAAAAACAATACTTTTAACTCCAGAAAGGACAAGCCAAACTGGTTTATGTCCTTCAGTGATTTTGGTGCTTCAGTGAAATGATGCTAGGTTTTATACGTGGATCACATGATAAAGCAAACTGAACTCCGTGGAAGGCACATGAACTGCTGCAGCCAATCAGTGGTAATGTGCATGTTGCAGTGCAATGTCCCAGTCAAATATGGCAGAGAAGGATGTGTTTGGGAGAGCCCATGCAGGTAAGCAATGAAATAGTCTAGAAAAACACTTTGAACATCATTTCATATTCTTATAATCATTTAGTGTATGCATGTCAGCAGAATAATCTGCAGAGTCTGTGCAAGACAGTATGTACAGCTGCAGCAGCAGGGGAGGGTAGGGAAGACTTTTGCAGCTTTGATTTTGTAGTTAATTTTAATTTTACTGTCTACTGGCTGGTGAGAGGGCATCTTGGTCCACCTTTTATCTTGTTTTTTTTCTGGTTATATTTTTTTCTGAGTGTGTCCTCATATCCATTGACTGATATCAATAATGATAGACTTCTGCTTCAACTATGAGAGATCCTCATAGTCTCAGTTCCCAATGTCTGCAGGCAGGCAGTGCTTGTGCCCAGCTGGGTGGTGGACCCAGGTCTGGGATCAGTAAATGATCACACTCACCACTGTATCAATGAATTATATGTTTTCATTATGACTTGTGCACCATGTCTCTCAACTCACTCTAGTTTGGTGGTCTCATTGTCTTGTATAGCATAAATGACAGTGTCTCAGACTAATCTATTTGTGTGGCTGTCCATGTGAGACTGAATTCATGCCACCCATGGGACCAGTGCATACACTTGCATGTCCATTGTGCATACACATTATTGTATTTATATTTGCCCATGTTCTGTCCTGCCTTCCTGTGTGTTTAGGCACTTGGGGGTGTGTGTATGCCATCTGATGTATACAAAATATAAAGGACAGAACTATAGAAAGAGATAAAGAGGGAGGGAAGGTGCAGATAATTATTCCATGTCATTTCCAACTCCAACTCCAAGTTCTGTAGCTGGTGGCAGAAATGATGAGACTGAGCGCTAGGGCTGGAGGACTCAGATGAATGATAATATGACAAAAGAAATCATGGTTCAGCCCACAGAAGTTCATTGGGTTCCCTCCCACTGCAGTTGATTCCAATACACAAGGATGGTAACACTGAATCAAGCTATCTCCAGCACTGACACTACTGTGCTCCTGTCAGAAGAGGAGAAACAGCAATCATTCTCAAGCACATCAAGGAAAAATACAACATTCCTTCAGATTCACATTTCATTTTACCCTAGCATTTTATCATCAATATATGTAAAACTGTGTCTATGGAGATGGTGACACCACTGCAAGAGACAGAGGGAGGTTGTGTAAGATAGTAACAAAGTAGTCTGATGATGGAAGGGACTCTAGGTTCATCATGTCCACCAACAGCCCCACTTCATGAGTAGGGTTGAAATAAGTATGCTGTGTAAACACATACTGATTTATAGGGGTTTATAAAAAATATATACATCTCACTATTGCTATCTGTATTCAAAATAAGTTTTCCTTAGCTTCACTGCCCATATGGTTATCTTAAAATTAAGAACTACCAGTACCATGCCATGCCCATAATATTTTTAGCCTTCCCTGCCACCATCAATAATTGCAGGAATTGTATTTAAGTGGCCAACCTCTCGGAGACAACAACTACCAATTTGTTTTATGTAAACTATCTATCTATCCATCTATCTATCTATCTATCTATCTATCTATCTATCTATCTATCTGCCTAATTGTCTGTCTGTCTATCTATATATGTATATGTACACAATGCAAAAAGGGCTAAAGTGAGAAAAGTAGGGAATCATGGCATTAGAGTTTTCAAGCCTAGCACTCACCCCATTCTCATATACTGTACACACCTCAGCTTATCTACTGATAGAGTGGGGCGAGTGTTAGGCTGGGCAACACAAAGGCACACCCCATGCCTGATTTGCTGTATGCAGGGTGGGGGTAGGGTGTTAAGGTTGGAAACCCTAATGCCACATTTTTCTTTGGTTTTTGCTTTAACTCTAACTAGTGCATTAACAAAATTCTTTGCAATGAATTTCCTTTCTTTTTGAGATAGTATAATCATATCCTTATTTCCCTATGGGAGCACAGGGCCCTATGGGCTCTGCACTCCCATCCATCCATAATTTTTGAGATAGTGTAATTGTATCCTTATTTGTCATCCCTCCAGAAATCCATATATGTATGTTGGTGTGGAAATGCAGGGCCTGTTGTCAGCATAGCCTTCCTATTAACCCACCTCATGTACACTGCACTGAAACTTTCCAAATCCCCACCAAAATGTGATTCCACACCACCTCACTGTCATTCCACACCACAGGTAAGAAAAAACATTTTTGCCAGGATCTGAAAAATGACAACTGTCTTATTCAGAAATTTGTGTAAAAAATGGCTATATTGAAAATGTGGGGTCAAAATATTTAAAATTGCCAAATGTATGAGCAAGTATAGCAAAATTTCAATGGATGCACATAACTTTGGCATTTTTACATATTTTGATCCCAAATTTTCAACATATCCTTCTAAGGACCTCACCACATGAACAAGGGAAGGGAAAATTTTCAAATCCCGAATGAAAGGTGATTTTGACAACTAACTGAGAAATCAGCTTTTGGGTTGGATTTGTGTAATTCCATTGACATTGTTTATGTGGTGGGGTCTCAAAATAACCATGTTGGAAATTTGGGGTTAAAATATGCTAAAATGACCAAGTTATGCATCAGTGTTGAAATCCCCATTGAACTACATTAAACTGCACTTAACTTAGTTTCTCATTTAGCAGTTGGCAGTTCCAGCAAGACATATCTTCCATGGGAGAGTGGATCTTGACCCTGGGATCTGTTCAAATCAATCAGGGTGTGTGGGGTGTGCAGGGAGTGTGGCATGGTGGGTGCTCAAAAGAAGGTCGGGGTAAGGGGCAGAACAGCAAGATACCTTTTTTTCTATGGAAAAAGACATAGAGGGAAGATTTTCTTTATTGCAGGTACTACAATATGAGACAGGGGATCACAGGTAGTGATGCCACTGGACACCAGGAAAAATGTATAAAATAGGGCGATGGCAATTGAGGGTGGTGTGCTACTGGACACCAAGGAAAAATATTATGGGGCCAGTGACTGGATGGTGGGGGCACCATGAGACATCAGTGAAATAAAAAAAAAAATGTGGGCAGTGATCGAATGGTGGTGGGGGGCACCACTAGACACCATGGTAAGTGACAGAACTAAAGGGACAGAGTTTGGAGGGTGGGGGCACCATTTGACATCAGGGAAAATCTAAATATAAAAAATATAAAAATATGGGGAGGGCAATTAGAGGGTGGGGTGTACCACTTGACACCAGGGCAAATGTATAAAATTAGAGGGATGGCAATGGGAGGGTAGGGGTGCAACTAGACACCAAGAAAAATTATGGGGAGGACTTGGAACAGCCTTTTTTCATTTGAAGGAATCCTTTTCTGTATCAAACAAAAAAAGCAAACAAAAAATGATCCATTCGAATGGAAAAAAAAAGAATCAGGAAAAACTAAGTCCAAAATCCTTTTCTGTGTGAAGGGATCCTTTTTTGTTTTAACAAAAATATAAAATGAATAAGGATCCTGTCTCATGAAAAAAGAATGGGCAAACAAACTAAGTCTGAAATCCATTTTCGCGACAATGTTTCTTTTTTTCATTTGAATGAAAAAGGAGGAACACAAAATCTCCAAAAAATCTAAGACTGAAACCCTTTTTTGTTTCAAGAGAAATTTTTTCATTCGATCAAAAAAGACTCACGAAAAAAGCATTAGTGAGTCATGAAAAAGGATTTAAACTGTAAACCAAAACATGTTCTAGGGTCACTGTTCCATCAGATAACTGCAGAATCCACCTACTGGAGTCCTGATGAGCAAGATACAAGCATTGGTGTCTCTGCACAATATCATTCTTGTGGGTTTTCAATTTTATTTTGAAAAAAATGGAAAACAAGATGATGACAAATAAAAAAGGTTTTTTCCTCACAAAAAGGACAGACCCCAAATGAAAAAGGATCCTTTTTCATTTTGCCCAAATTATTTTTCTTTCTTTCCAGGAAGTTATTTAAAAGACTATACAGACCATGCTCAGAAATCAAAATTTAGTAATTTTGGAACAGAGTAATATATTTTCATCAAACTAGTGAATGTCACTTCTGTGGTGCAAGTCCTTTCTACTTTGAACATTTCAGACCAAAATTCCAAACCATCTGAGTGCAACATGATGACAATAAAAACCACAAAAAATTGCATTTTTTATATTTTCTTACTATCCACAGCTCAGAATCTGCTGATCCAAGTGGAGCAAATCTTGGCACATAAGGAGACCTGTTTCACAAGACCACACATGTAAAATTTTGTGTAAATCTGTTGAATGGTTGTGAAGTTATTAAAGTGCAAAATTTGGGGTTTAACATAGAAAGCCATGCTCAACCATAACTATAGTGGCACTACCACACCACTATAATATATCTATCTATCTATCTATCTATCTATCTATCTATCTATCTATCTATCTGTCTATCTATCAATATATATATATTCTTTGCAAAAAACTACTTCAATGCAACAGAGTTAATATCAAAATGTAAAAAGGAGTGAAATGTGACATTAGGGTTTCCAACCTTAACACCCCACCCTGCACACACCAATAGGAATCAGGCTGGGCCTTAGGGTCTTCAGCCATAACACTCACTCCATTCTCCTATACTGTACCCATCTCATTACTTATGGAATGGGGTGTGCATTATTGCTGACAACCCCAAACCACCCCCTGATGCCTGTTGGTCTGTGCAGGGTGGGGTGGGGTGTTAAGGTTGAAAATCCTAACATCTAGAGCTGTGTGGAATATACAATTCTACCAGCAGGATACCCATGGAATGACTGTTCTGATTCCATGGAATTCCACAGACTTTTTGTGAAAATTCAACAGAATTTTGCTAAATTGTAAATGTCAGTTATTTTGCTATACTTTTAAAAATATGTGTCCAAATAACACCACATTTGGAAGATCAACAGTACTCAATGGCCCAGATATTCAAACTGCACCAGGCTGTGGCACAAGCCTGGGTGTATTGCAACTTGGCTGCGCAGGGGCGTTGACTGGGTGATATTCAATAAAGCTGTGCCATGGTACAGCATTGTTGAATCTTGCACCCTGGCCACCCACAGTGTGCATGGTGCAGTGACACTGCACCAGTGCAAGTGGCCAGAGTGGAGCAGGGGGATGTGCTAGTGCACGTTCCATTATGCTATGCACGGCAACCGCAATATTCAAAAGTACACATGCAAATGGGCCATAATGTATGAAAGGCAGAAATGGGGCTATTTGCATGTCATTATGGCAACATTTGCATGCAGATGCACCAATCCCCGGTGACTTGCACCAGGTCCCCTGTCAGACAGCAGCCATCAGGGACCGATGCCCCCTGCACAGCGTGGCAATGTGCCCCATAGCCCAATCACGGGCTTCAGTAAATAAAAATTGCATCCTATATCCCGGGTGGTCCAGTGGACCACTGTCAGCCCAATTGTGGGCTTAGGTATAAAGAAATACATTCCAATATTCCTGGTGGTCCAGTGGACCGCTGTCAGCCCGATCGTGGGCTTAGGTATAAAGAAATAAATTCCAGTTTCCCTGGTGGTCCAGTGGACCGCTGTCAGCCTGATCACAGGCTTAGGTATAAAGAAATACATTCCAGTATCCCTGGTGGTCCAGTGGACCGCTGTCAGCCCGATCGTGGGCTTAGGTATAAAGAAATAAATTCCTATATCCCTGGTGGTCCAGTGGACTGCTGTCAGCCTGATCGCAGGCTTACAGTAGGTATAAAGAAATACATTCCAATATCCCTGGTGGTCCAGTGGATTGCTGTCAGCCCGATCATGGGCTTAGGTATAAAGAAATATATTCCAATATCCCTGGTGGTCGAGTGGACCACTTTCAGCCTGATCATGGGCTTAGGTATAAAGAAATAAATTCCAATATCCCTGGTGGTCCAGTGGATTGCTGTCAGCCTGATCATGGGCTTAGGTATAAAGAAATACATTCCAATATCCCTGATGGTCCAGTGGACCCCCTCCCCACCCACTCACTGAGCCCCACCGCCCCACTCCCTCCTGGTCAGTGGCAGGTGGCAGCACCCCACCCACCTGCTGCCCCACCGCCAGCAGACTGACACCATAGGTAGGGCTGTATGCCCATTGGTCCACAGCATGGATCCATTCACATATCTGGAATGTGTAGTACGGTATAGGCTGCACACCATTGACTCATGCTGTGGACCAATGGGCATACAGCCCTACCTATGGTGTCAGTCAGCAGGTGGCAGGGCAGCAGGTAGGTGGGGTGCTGCCACCCACTGCTGACCAGGGAGGAGTGGGGTGGTGAGGCTCAGTGGGCAGGTGGGGAGGGGGTTCCACTGGACCACCAGGGATATTGGAATGTATTTCTTTATACCTAAGCTTGCATTCGGGCTGACAGCAGTCCACTGGACCACCAGGGAGACACAATGTGATATTTTTGAACAGATGCCCGTGATCGGGCATGGGGAGGCACCACCACGGAGGTGCAGCTGGAGCTTGGGGGTGGCAGCTGCCATGTTGTGCCATGCAATACAGCAATTCACCTGTGGGTGGCCAGCCATTGTTCCTTTTTTTTGGATCAACTGTGTGCGGCGCAAGTAGGGGTTGCTCATGCATGGACTCAGCACATCCTGGGCTGAATATTGGGATGTGCAGAGTGTGCAAGGGTATGCTGCCCCCACCTGCGCTGCATACATCAGTGGGTTGCACATGGTGCAACCCTTTTGAATATCTGGGCCAATAGCTTCAATGGGTATACCAAATTTCTGATTTGTACATTGCACAGAAACTGAGTTATGGGTGGCCAAACATTTAATCAAAATTTAATTTTCAGTTATTTTGAGATAATTGTAACATTTCCTATCCAAATTTCTCCACAATATCAGTATTTAGAGAAGTGCCTAGAATGTGTACATGTGTCTTGCTTTAAGTCTCAATCTTCAATGGGAGCTGAGTTATAGGTAGCCAAATATTTTGCCAAAATTTGGATTTCTGTCATTTTGGTATAATTTTGATAGTATGCATTCAAATTTTACAAAATGTGATAATAACATGTTACAAACCTTCACAGGTATGCAAGTTATCATTACATTTGTATATGCACATAGTTTCAGATTTCTAGCTTTAAATGAGACTGAGTTATAGCCTGTCAAACAGGTTGCCAAAATTGTAATTTTGGTTAGTTCCCTCTAATTTTAAAATTACATATCCAAATTTAACCAGAGTTGAAACATTTAAACTACTAAACTATTATACCACATGGTCATTTCTGAAAAAGTTCAAATTTGCAGCTTTAAATGGGATTGAATTAAAAGTAGTCAAACTTTCACAACATTTAAAAACTTGATTTTGCAAGAATGCAAACTACAAATTTATAAACCTCTGAAACTTTGAAACTGGAGAATGCAACATCATTAAATTTGGCAGACTCTTAGACCTTACAAGGAGACTGTAAGAGCCAATTTTATTAATTGCTTGCTGTGAGATACTGCAAAATAACGTCTGTACTTAAAATCAAATACCATGAGTCTCTGTGAAAATTGTAGAATTTCATGACAAATTCCATAAAACTGGAATTTTCTAATTT
The DNA here is from genome assembly GCA_016271365.2 of Neoceratodus forsteri. Lineage (NCBI taxonomy): Eukaryota > Metazoa > Chordata > Ceratodontiformes > Ceratodontidae > Neoceratodus > Neoceratodus forsteri. The sequence continues at coordinate 650,591,752 of CM028136.1, read as the reverse complement.
CACTCAGCCTTATCTGGGGGATTCTAATTAAAGAATAGTGTATAAGAGGCAGGCAGTGCAGGGAGTCACCAGGCTCTGCAGTTAGATGTACAGTTTCATCAAAAAATGGACAGCTGAGCTGGGTGGCACAACAGCGGCAGACCCCCAGATTGGAGCAAGAAAGCACAGAGTGTCAACAATTCCAGCCTGAATGCAGGATATTTAAGGATCACATACAGTAAATTTATGATCCAGGAAGCCTGCTGAACATGCAAGTCTAAGACTCAGAGGTACTCAAATAGATGTAGTGGGGGAAGGCAATGTCTTGGGTGGCAGGAAGCAAGAATTCTGGATATTACAATAGGGTAGGTCAATAGGAAAAGAAGTAGATGACTCACATTTCAAGAAGTTTGTCACTGTAAAGAACACAGAGGATATCAGTGAGATCAGTAGTTCTACTGGGTCAATCTGGCTATGCCTAAAGGAGGGGGGGATAGTCATCCAGACAAGAACAGCATGACTGCAAAAAGCTCAGCCCAGCTTATCAAATGAAGTAATAATATGTGCATTGTTAATGTTAAATTCCACACACAAATTCTGGATGCTTCATCTACAGTATATGCTATCATAAATATGTGAGAACATTTTACTAATCATTTTTTTTTCTTCTTCTGCAAAATTAAAACTGCTTAATCAATTTATCCAGTTGTGTTAGACACCAGGATACACTGACTATGGATATGCATGTCAAATGTTAACTGTATGCATGCAACAGCACAGAAGTTACAAACATCAACTTTGTTGATAGTTCACATAAAGTTGTAAAAATATTTACATAGTAAAGTTTTGAACCCCTGTAACTTAAAAATATCTTATCTGATTCTCTCCATATTTAGACCATTCTATAAGCATTACAAAATGGTTATCCATACTAAATTACACATGTCTAGCTCCCAAGGTGCCTGAGTTATATGCAGATAAATTTTTTTCATAAAATTTCCTGAACAAAATAAAGTAACAGATTGTGAGCACATATAATTTTGAGATGATGCATCATATTGTCATGAAATCTGGTAGATTGCTAGAACATCTATCATGAAGATATTATGCTAAATTTAAGATCCCTGACCCAATAGATGGTTAAGGTATATGTAGATAAAAATGTTCTTGAACTTTTGCCCAGGCAATAAAATGACAACATTTGAGCACCTATAATTTTGAAATTATCTGTCCAACTTTCATGATATTTGCCACGTAGGTGGCCACTGATCCAAAGAGCATATATTCCAAATTTCAGAGCTATAGCCTAAATGGCTACAATTCTGTGAAATTCCAAGGAATTCTGCACAATTTTGTGGAATTCTGTGGCATTTTGATGAAATTCCATGGATTCAGAATTTCCCCATTCAGCACAGCCCTACTAACATCATATTTCCCTCCTTTGTGTGATTTGATATCAATTCTAACTGATGCATTAACATAGTTTTTTTTTCAAAGAATGTCCTTACTTTTTGAGATAGTGTAATCATACCCTTATTTGTCTGTGGGAGTGCAGGGCCCTCGGGGCCTGTGCTACCACCCATCTATAGTTGCTGAGATACAGAAATCTTATCCTTACTTGCCTGTTGGAGTGACAAGACCTTTGGGCCCTGCGCTCCTATCCCTCCATAGATGCATATAAGTATGTTGATATGGAAGGGGCCTGCACTTAATAGGACAACAGCAAACAAATTGTCAGCACAGCCATCTTATTACCCAACCTTAGGTACCCAGTACAGAAAATTTTGAATCCCAGCCAAAATGTAATTCCATGCAACTGCAATTCCATTCTGTGCCAGAGGCGTGAAAACACATTTTGACTAGGATTTGAAAAATGATAGTTGTGACATATATGTGGTGGGGGTAATAAGAAGTGTATGTTGAAATTTTGGGTCAAACTCTTTAAAATTTCCAAAGTTACTAGTATGCATAGCAAAATTACAAAGAATGGTCAGAAGTTTACCATTTTTACATATTTTTACCCCATGTTTTCAACATAGCCTTCTTATGACCCCACCTCATGAACAATATGACTGTCACTATGGAAATCCTGCCCAAAAGGTGAATTCATCAAGCAACCATTAAATCATCTTTTATTTGGGAGCTGCATAAATGACAGTCATATTGTTTATGAGGTAGGGTCCCCAAAAGGACATATTGAAAATTTGGAGTCAAAATGTCAAGAAATGGCTGGAGTTATGAATAAAAGTTGAAACCCTCATTGAAATACATTGAACCACATTTACCTTAGTATCTCATATTGCAGTCGCCAGTTCCAGCAGCAAGATTTGTCTTCAATCAGAGAGTGGATCTCAAACATGGGACCTATTTAGGTGAGTGAGAGTGTGTGTGGGTGTACTCGGGGTGTGGGGCGGGATGTGGGGGTCAGGTCAATGAAGGACCTTGTAAAAAATAAGAAGACCATTTTTTGCAGGCAGGGGAGTGATCGGTGGGTGGATGGTGCTACTAGACACCAGGGAACAATGGGGCCAGTGATCAGAGGGTGGGGGGTGCCACTAGATTCCATGAAACAATGAGACCAGCAACTGGAGGGTGGGGCAGTATCACTATACAACAGGGAACAATGAGGCCAGAGATCTGAGGGTAAGGTTGCTACTACACACCAAAGAACAATGCTGATAGTGACCCAAGGGTGGGGGGTATCACTAGACACAAGGGAACAACAGGGCCAGAAGCTGTGGATGGGGGTGCCACTAGACACCAAGAGATGAATAACTTCATGCAAGGGGGATAGCAATCAGCAGGTGGGGGGGTGCCATTAGACACCACGTAAATCAAGAGAGACAGAGGATGAAGATTGAGGGGTGTGGTGTGCCATTAGACAACAGGGAAAGAAAAGCATGAGATGTGATGGGTATTGGACGTTGGGGGGTGCCAACAGACACCATGAAAATGCAGGTGAGTATGGGAGATGGCAGCAGAATTTCATCCAAAGATTCTCCCTTCATGAAAAAGGATCCTTTTTCATGACTCGTGATACAAAAAATGATTACTTTTTCATATCATGTGGTCATAAAAAAGGATTCATAATAGTAAAAAAGCAGATTTCTAGGGCATGTCTGCAACTGTGAAGTGCAGATAACACCTAAGGGAGTCCCAATCACCCAGCGAGAGATGTGTTGGTGTCTCTTAATGATGCCAGCTTCATAGCTTTTTAATTATTTTTTGTTGAAAAAACAGATGCAAGATGTTGGCAAATGAAAAAGGAATATTCCAATATGAAACAGGTTTCCCTTTTCATTTAATACAGCTATCTTTAAGTGCTTACTGGGCATGCTCAAAAATGATTTTTTCAAATTTTAAAAATGCAGTAACTTACAAACAGCTTATTATTTTTTTCACCAAATTAGCAAAATGCACATCTGTGGACTAGTCCCTTTCTGCCCTGAAAATTTCAGACCAAGATTCCAAACTGTCTGGGCTGTATACAAGTTCAAAGAAAAATCATAATAAAGTCAATGCATGAAAAAATGCTTTTTTTTTCCACCTGTCTGGCACAAATCTGGCCAGAACATAACTTGCTACATCCAGAGATCTACTGTGGGTGACACAGCAGTAAAAGTTGCATGCAAATCCATTGAATGGTTGTAAAGTTATTAAAGCGCAAAATTCTGAGTTTAGCATTGAAGTGCCTACTCATGCCTACTCAACCCTAACTATATGGCACAGTAGTCTCACTATAGTTAGGACTGAGTGTACATTTATATGTTAAACCTGAAATTTTAAACCTTAATGACATTGGAACCATTCAATGGATTTGTACAAAATTTCATATGTATGATTTCTAGGGGTTAGTCTCTTGACTTGCCAAACTTTGTCTGAATCGATTTTGTGGTGTTTGAGATGCAGAGCATCAAAACATCCAAAAGGTACCAGTATTTTTACGTTTATTTGTCCACCTGTATCTCAGAAATGGCTTTATGTTCTGCTCTGAAATGTTCAGGGTAGAAAGCCTTTGGGTCACACATGTGCCTTTTGAAGGTTTGGAGAAAAAATATAAATCTGTTCAAAAGTTATTGAAATTTTAAATTTCCCATTATTTCCTATGGGAAAATGTATATGTCATGTACGAAACTTGTTTTTTTTTTTTTTTGCACATTTTTTTCACACATTGGGCCAGATATTTAAAACTTTGCCCCATGGCTAAATTAGCTCTGCCAAGCATGCTAAATTAGCCTGGAACCAATATTCCACTATATTCAAAAGGGATAGCCCCAGTGCTAAACCTCCTGAATATAGCATGCTAAGGAAGCTGGGCAAACTGAGTTGGGCGTGCAGTGCAAAAACAGCTCGGCAAATAAGACAGCTCTGAATATAGCAATCTGGAAGTGCAAACCACAACAGCATCCCAGTTCACAGCGATGTGAAGTAAGATAGAGGTAAACTATGTGGCCAATGTGTGTACTAGCAAAGAAGTGGATTCATTAAAGCTGCAAGCACCAGCACATATGAAATTAAATTGTGCAGAAATGTACAACGTTTCTGAAATGTTTGCGTGGTGCAAACAAATTTGCACAGGTTTTGCATTGAGCTCAGCCATTTGTCCGGCACTATCACATTTCCCGGGGGCAAAGTTTTGCTATATACAAAAGTGACATGCAAATGAACCTACTTAGGCAATCTGTGGGCAAACATCCAGATTAGCATCTCATTATGTCCTGATTTGCATGCAGTTTGCCCAGCGCTATTGCAGAGTTCCACAACTCTACCCGTAGGTCAGTCTGGAAGTACAGCGGCTGGCTGGGTCTGCCCACAGCTCCACCTGTAGGTCAGTCTGGCAGTGCATGGTGGTAGCTGCAGGCTACATTTGTACAGAACCGCATAGAATATTGTGCCCCAGAGGACTACACAGCACAGGCACAGGTGGTGGTGCTGCATGCAATTGTCAAACTGAAGTTCTTTCTACAGTGCACAGCAGACACTACAGTAGCAAGGGGGCCAGTAGTGTGAGGGACACAGCAATGCCTATGGTGTGTAGGACATCAATTATCACTGCACTGTACACAGTGACAGGATCAACTTGCAGGTGTGTACTGACCGTGGACATTACTGTTATGCTGTTGTGCGACCCACAGATGCTGCCTCACTGGCATACTCACAGTGACATATACATGGCTGGCAGTGTGCACTGTGGTGTCTGTACAGATGTGTGGTATGTGGCTGGGGAGGCACATGCCATCAGAAAGGCACACTGGTGTTGGGGTATTCCCAACACTGTATTGTTTGCACTGCATGGCTTGTCCCAGCCTTGTGGCTGCACCCAGTCTGTGGTGCAGCCTGGCCACCTATACACGCTCCCCTCAACACCCTTCACACACATGTGTGTGTGCTGGCTTCTGTTGATGTCCACTGAAGGGTGGTCTGCAGGTGTGTGCTGTATGGCCGCATTGCCATGGTGTCCACTGAGAGCCGGGTCACCACTTACTGCCTGGCATGGCTGGGACTGGTGGCAGATGATGGCATCATAGGGATGCCATCCATGAGCATCATTTTTCTTCTATGTCAGGTTTATTTCTATGTTTAATACTTACTGGTTAGGGTCACATAAAAGTCATGCAAAGCCACAAAGTAACACAAAGCTAGTTTGCCCAGAGTTAAGACTACCTTTACCTGGGCAGTAATTTGTGCCATGCAAAGTGTTGTGCTAGGTTGCGCAGGTGCGGTGCTATTCGCTGAATATAGCACTGCACCTGTATTCATGTACATGCCCCCTTGGTTTGCCCTTTGCATACATTATACTTTTGCCCAGCACTAATGCAGTTTGCCCATGCTATTTGACCTTTTGTATATAGCGGACAGGTGCAAACCTGGCACTAACCATGCTCAAACTGTTTTTGTGCGCAGTGTAGAGTTTTGAATATCTAGCCCATAATGGGGTTTTTATGTGCAATAAATTGGTTTTCATTTGCACATAGAAGGTCACATTTAGCGATTTTTTTTTCACAAAAATCAATGTCTTTTCTCATGTAGGGTCACACAGGGCCTTCTTTACTTTCACAGAGCTCTGTTGTGTCCGCCATTTTGTTTTCTCATTAGTGAGAGAGAAAACAAGTAAAAAAAGATGTAAAATAAAAAACAGGCATCAGAACTTAGCTAAACGGGGACCTGTTTAGCTAGATTCTGATGATATATATATATATATATATATATATATATATATATATATAGTGCCCAGAAATACCTTTATTGGCCATGCAAAATCTCTGGTGGCAAGCTTAGTGAGAGGACACCTTCTACCCCAATTCTCTATAGGAGAACACTGGGGTTTCCTTGACTTCTGCAATCACAGCTAGAACTCATGCCACTGGCTGCAGAGTCACCCTTGAGCTGCCTGTTTTCCCTGGTGTCTAGTGGCACCACACAGCCCATTGTCCTGTATCCCTGGTGTCAAGTGGCACTCCCCCCACACACACACACACACACACGCACACACCTTATGTTGTGCTGCTTTCTAGTGACACCCCCACCCTCAATCTCTATCCTGATACATGTTTTTTACTATTTTTTTTATTTCTTCCCATTAGCCCTTATGGGTTGTGATACCCCCCACCCCACCCTCGGAATATTTTTTTTCTCATTGGTGGTGTAGTGGCATACCCCCCACCCTGCTTGCAGTGCGTTTTTTTGGCTGCAAATAAGAAAACCATCCCTTGCCTTTATTTTTTTACCTGTAGAAAAAAATCCATTGCAGATCTTGCCAGTACCCCCACCTGACCTCCCACTGTGGACCCTCCTCCTCACACCACCTGACATCCCCACCAACCCTCACTTACCTCTGGAGGTCCCAAGTTTAAGACCCAATCAAAGACATGCCTTTCTGCTTTAACTGGTGACTGCAATATGAACTAAGATAAATGCACTTCTATGTATTTTAATGGGGGGGGGTTCAACATTTGGTCATAACTTGGCTATTGTTTGACATTTTGACCCCAAATTTTCAACATGGCCTCTTGGGGACCCCACCGCATGAACAATATGACTGCTATTAGGCAACTCTCACCAGAATGGTGATTTTTGTGGTTGGTTGGTGAAATCATCTTACCAGTGGGAATTGCATAATGACAGTCATATTGTTCATCAGGTGGGGTCATAAGAAGGCTGTGTAGAAAATTTGGGATCAAACTTTTAAAAAATGGCTGCATTATGAGCATTTGTTACTATCTCATTACGCACACTCGTAACTTTGGAACATTTCTATATTTTCACCCCATATTTTCAGTATGGCCTTGCTATTACCCCACCTAATGTATGTGACAGCTGTCATTTTTCAAATCCTGGCCAAATTGTGTTTTTGCACTTGTGGGGCAGAATGGCATTGCATTTGCACAGAATTTTGTTTTGGCTGGGATTTGAAAATGTTCTTTCCTGGGTACATGCAGTGAGGTCATAAGAAGGCAATGTTGAAAATTTGGGGTTAAATAAGGATATTGTTATTCTGTCTCAATGGAGGGATGGGATTGCAGGGACCTTTGGACCCTCTGCTCCCATCATAACATATGGATACTGCTATACTATCTCAATGGAGGGATGGGAGCACAGGGTCTGGAATAAGGATACTATTATACTATCTCAAATAGTAAGGAAATAAATTGCAAAAAAAAAACTTCATTAATGCATTAGTTAGGGTTGAAGTGACAAAAGTAGGGAAATGTGGTGTTTCTAATGGTTCCTCCATGCCACATCGACAGAAATCCTGTTGAATACCTTGACAACAATGGTACTATGTTGACCACAATTGTGGTCTCCATTGCATCATCCAGAGAATTGCTTTTGTTTTTGTGGGGGACTGCACTCCCTGTACCATCCAGAATTAAATATAATCAACTCCATGTTGAAGTTGTTCTGGAGAGGGGGCACAAGACCTGAAGAGGAAATGCCTTGGTCCCAAGTGACCATTACAAGGTACTGTCAGTATTGTTGCTGTAATAGTCATCATGGTAAAAGAGTCACCCTTTTGATGGTATATTGTTTCCAACCCTTAAACCACACCCCATTTTGCACAGATGAAGAGGGATTGGGGTGACATTGGGGTCATCAGCCCTAATGCTCACCCCATTCTCCTATGTTGTGCCATCAACCTTATTTTATAATGCAATGGGGTGAGCATTAGGGCTGATAACCCTAATACCACCCCAATCCCTCTTCATCTGCACAGGGTGGGGTGTGATGTTATTGCTGGAAACCCTAACACCACATTTCCCTACTTTTGTTGCTCTATCCTAACTAGTGCATTAACAAAATTTTTTTGCAATGTAATATATATATATATATATATATAAGTATATATATATATATATATATATATATATATATATATATATATATATATATATATATATTTAGAAAATGGACTTGAAACAATAAAGCATGCTGATTGGCCAAATTAATGCCCATAAAAATGAGTGCCAATTCCAGGTGACTCATTACTTAGGGTATCCTTGGGTTACCCTGAGTTTCAAAACTTGCCAGCTGCCATTTTTCCCCCCTCACTTTCTGAGGGAAATACCCTTCCCCAGTACTACTCGGTACTATCAACTGAGCACTTCACTTTCTCACAGAAAGTGAACCAGATTTTAACAATCTTTTATCCTTTAACAACAACAAAAAATGCTCCAACATAGCCCACCTCACTTTCACTGGACCACCACTCGTTCCAAACAAACAAAAACACAATACTTTCTTTTTCAAAAATTAAGTCACTTAACTGAACTGCAGAGTAGATTTCTGACTGCACTCATTTTTTCATCCAACCGTAGTCACTGCACTCTGCTCCACTCTGGTGATCCTGTGTGTTTCGGGCGACCGCCCTTCCCGATATTGGTACAGTCCTTTTCAAAGATGGGAAAATGAACTAAATGGAGTATGACGGTAACAGGGGTTGAGGAAGTGAATGACAGAATGGGACTTTTCTGCCTTTTATATAAACAACAAGAAACAAACTGGAGGTGAGTGGTTAAAAGAGTACCTAGGAAAGACAACCACTGAGATAACAAACACTGCAGTGCCCTTTACTGGCAGGAATACTACTAGAGGGGCTATTTTACACAAAAATTGGAGGCAGTACAGTGCAGTGGTTTAAGGCTTTAAGTTCCAAACCTGGAGATCTGGGTTTGAATCCCACAGCACCCACTTATATACTGTGTGACCCTGAGCAAGTCACCTAACTTCCTTGTTCTCCCAGGTTGTACCTGTAAACAACCTTCAGCTTAGTGTGTCTACCCTGGTTAAAAAAAAAGAAAAAAGAGAAGAAAAAAAAAGAAATGACTTAAGTGTCATCATCACCATTTTTTTAATCTAAGACCCACATAAAAATACCACATATAGACCATTTTATAAGCACAGAAATACCCTCCAGTGTGGGTGGTATTGGAATATACTGGTCCTTCCAGGGGCTATAAGACCCTCCGTCTGCACTGTCAGGCCTCATTATGCCCCTGGGCCATCCAGTATATCCCAATATCACCCAATCTGTCAGGTTTTATTGCTTGCATATATCTAGATAGACAGACAGACAGATAGATGTAAATGATAAATACTATGTGTAAAGTATATAAAAACATTGACTAGAATGGATGCTATAGTTGTGTTAAATAATTATTTCATAATGTGATTCATTTTTACAGTTGTATTGGGGTCTGTGGACTGCCCACATCAATACATATTTTTACAATCAAAAGTCAGCATGAGATATAGGTCTAGACTATTTATTACTATTACACTACAGCAAATATATACCACTGCTTCTCCACTACCAGATTTATATATAGATATAGATATAGCTATAGCTATAGATAATTTAAAATGTTATGTAGGTAAAGCATTAAGTACAATGATTGACAGGGTGCTACCATTTTTTCATGAATTCTTTTATAATGTAATACATTGTGATGGGTGTAGTATGGACCAGCCAGCTGCCCACTTCAACTATTATCACTGTTATCACTAGTAGACATGATATATTTGTCTAGACTATCAGTCACTACATCTGATATATATCTCTTCCTCTCCAGTACCAATCTGTTAAACATAAAAAATAAATGCATGTGAAGTACAGAAAATGCATGAATTCATTTACATTAAAACAATTTTTAGTATCTAGGAAATGATTTTTAAATATATTCAGACACAATTCTGCTTATATTTAAATAGTTTTCTGTTTTTATCTCCCCTCATACTTTACTACTGAAAGCAGTTGCATGAAGCAAGGGACCTATTCTTAAAACAGGCTCAGATTGGTGCAAGCTGCATCAAACAGCAGTTTGCTCTGAAGCCCGGTGCATCAGGGACCCAGCACCCAATTCTCTATTAGGCAGGGCCCCTATGGCAAAATCCCACAGCTTGTGGCATCCGTGGCTGAGTGCCAAACAGATGGCACACCAGGAGTATGTGCTGCAAACTGTCCTTGATCCCAGATGGTGCCATTAATAAACTATGTTTAATCTCCAATGGCCCCCTCCTCAACTGCCGATGTAGCCTGCTGTTTACATATTGACATATGTCCATTCCCTGGTGGACTAGTGCCCCTCTGAATGCCAATGTCACACACTGTTCAAATATTTAAATATATCAATACCCTGGTGGACAAGTGGACCCACACCCCCTCCACCCCTGCAGTTATTGCCCCTCCATACCCCCCAATCCTGAAACACAGCTGGTGCCCAGTACATCCTACATCTCACCACCATGGCTGGGCACGAACTTAACTGCCACAGACCATGTACAGTATAGTGTATGCGCTGATTGATGAGCACTTACAGTATACTGTTACTAGCCTTGCTTGTAGAGTAGAAAGCAGCTAACTAAAAGAAGCTACATTTTCTTATTAATTTAACACTTATATCTCAGCAGGAGTCAGTGTCTGTTGAGATTAAGCAATACATATACTTTATTAGAAGTAGAAGGGGTCTTATTTATGGTTAAAAAAAGAAAGAAAAGAAAGTCAGTGTGGGTTCTGTGCTGTGAAGGGTACTGTATAAACTTACTTTGCCAAACCAGTAGGAGGAGAGAAAGAGAGCTTAATTGGGGGTGTGGCTTAGACACTATAAAAGCAGGTGACTCAAATTACAACTTCCTGTTGTAGCCTTTTTTCTTACTAATAGCCCTCCATCCCACCCACCCTAAGCCAGTTCTACTTTTATAGCCACTGGATTTGACTGTCAACAGGAACTTCCTGTTTGGCAGTAGGAAGGGAAGGTTCATAGAGAAACATTGGGTTTGTCAACCCTAAAGTAAAAAAGTAGCTCACTCTCCCCTCTAGCTGGTGGTGGTCTGACACTGAGCAAAGAAGAAGGAGGCTACTGAAGAATATGGGAAGTTGCTGTCCCAGAACAGGAATGGTGCAAGTTGTAAGGAGAGGAGAGAGTAAGCATCCAGATAAATAAGAAAGAAGACACAAAATAAGACATGATAGGAGTGGTGCAGTGCAATGGCTGTGGGGCAGCAGTGTTCTGGGAGACATTCTGGAGGCTGTGATGCTGCCCTATTGGCAGGCACCTCTCTGATCTGAGGGAGTAGGTTGCCTGTCTCCAGGCTGATCTGGCTAGGATTTGTGAAACCTCCTCCCCCACCAAGGGACCACCAGGGCCAATGCCACTACCTCAGAGGTTGCCAAGAAAAGAGGAAAGGCTGGACCAGGGTGGGCTCAGGGAGGGAGAGGGTAGTGGAACAGAGCTGCATCCCTCCAGCTGTACCTCTCCACAATTCATTCACTCTTCTGGTGGATAGTGGATCCTCTGTGGAGGCACCTGCAGTGGAGACCATGGAGGATGCTAGGAACCTTTACAAAGGAGACCCACAGGAGGGTGGCATGGGACCCCACAGGGGAAGGAAACAACTCCTGGTGGGGGAGTAAATCATTGGTGGTAGAAATTGGGGAGGAAGGGGAAGTAAGTAAGGTGCCTGCCTGGAACCATGGCTTGGAGGGACAGGAAGTGAATCCTCAGGATCATGGGAGCAGCTGCACAAGGGAGGGAGCTGGATGTCATTGTCCACCTAGGGACAAATGACCTGGCTAGGAATGGGATCATAGCAGTGCAAGAAAAGTTTGTAGAGTTGGGGAGAGTCCTTAGACAAGTAGCGCATACGGTAACCTTCTCGGATGTGCTGCCTGTCTATGGCAAGGGTGATGCTAGGGTACTTCTCACCAGGGAATTCAATAAATGGTTTAAAAACTGGTGTGAAGCTCAAGGTTTTGGCTTCATTGTAGAGCCACCTGGAGGGATGCAGACCTTTACTGGTGCGATGGTCTGCATCTGTCCGGGGGGGGACCAGGATCCTAGGTGAGAGGTTTAAATGCTTCATTGGCAAGCATTTAAACTAGCCAAGGGGGGAGGCACTGAAAAGGAGCAGAGAAATCCCAGCCTCCTCCCACAAAACATGGTACTTATTGAGGTAAACACCAAGGTAGAGAAATCATTAGGGAGAAGGGCAGAGGTAAATGTAAAAAAAGGCAAAGGCAGTAAGGACAGGAAGGGGGCTAAAATGGGTAAGGCCATCAAAAAGTGGAGGATGATGAGTACCAATGCTCGTAGTCTGTGTAACCAGCTCCCTGAACTGGAGGCCTTGATGGAAGAGGGTTGCCTGGATATTGTGGCAGTCACAGAAACATGGTACACAGAGAACCATGACTGGGATGTCAACATACCAGGATACACAATCTACAGGAGGGACAGGGAGAGTAAAAGAGGAGGAGGAGTATCTCTCTATGTAAATGAAGGGATCAAAGCAACAGAACTAAAGAGTAAAAAGGGAGCAGATGAGGCACTCTGGGTCACCCTGGAGACAGGGAACGGCACCACAATCTGTATGGGGGTTGCATACAGACCCCCATCTCAGGGGGAGGAAATGGACAAGGAAATGATAGAAGGTGTCATAGACTGGCAGAAAAAGGGGAGATATTGTTGATGGGAGACCTGAATTTGCCAACTGTTAACTGGAGCACCTTAGCTGCCAGCACATCCAAGAGCATGGTCATTCTTGATGCCCAACAGGAGGCATGCCTCAGACAGCTAGTATTGGAACCCACTTGGGAGGGAGCAAACTTAGACCGGGTACTCTCAAATGGAGGTGGAGAAAGAATCTCAGATTTAGAAGTGGGTAGCCATCTGGGAACAGGAGACCACCAAACAGTGTGGTTCACAATAAATACAGCCATACAATCAAGCCATACAAAAGCAAGAATATTGGACTTTAGGAGGGCTGACTTTGGGAAAATGAGAGAGTGCCTCAGAAAAGCACTAGCAAACAGGCAAGAAAAAGGGGTGGAGGAACAATGGGGAGTAATCAAAACAGCCATCACAGAGGCAACAAGCATTTGTGTAAAGCAAATCACAAAACACAACGAAGGAAAAAAAACGCTATGGTTCTCAAAAGAGGTGGCAGGAAAGGTTAAGGAGAAAAGGATAGCATTCAGGAAATATAAGGAAACACAGAAGGAGTAGGACAGAGAACTTTATCAGTTAAAGCAGAAAGAGGCTGGGAAGGCAGCCAGACTAGCAAAGGCCCAAACCAAGGAAAGGATAGCCAACTCTGTTAAGAAGGGGGATAAGACCTTTTATAGGTACATTAGGGAGTGAAGAAAGACCAAAGAAGGGATACTGAGGCTTAATAAAGGGAAGGGAATGTGGGCAGAGGGTGACAGTGAAACATCAGGGATACTGAATGAATATTTCTGCTCAGTATTCACAAAGGAAGAGGAGGGGAAGGTACCTAAACCAAACAAGAGAAACACTCTGAAGACAGGGGTCTATACCAGTCCATTTACAGAAGAAAGGGTTCTGAAAGAGCTAATAAAATTGAAGGTGGACAAAGCAATGGGGCCTGATGGGATTCACCCAAGAATTCTAAAGGAACTAAGGGTAGAACTAGTGACACAGCTGACTACTCTCTTTAACAAATCATGGGAGGATAGGGTGGTATCTGAGGACTGGAGAAGGGTGGATGTGATTCCTCTTCACAAAAGTGGGAGCAGGACAGAGGCAGGAAACTATAGACCAGTTAGTTTGACATCAATGGTAGGGAAAATGATGGAATCACCTCTGAAGGAAAGAATTGTTGAGTACCTAGAGGCCAGTGGGGCACAGGACCCAAGGCAGCATGGATTCATGATGGGAAGGTCATGTCAGACGAATCTAATAGATTTCTTTGACTGGGTGACCAAAGTAGCAGACCAGGGAGGGGCTGTGGACATGGCCTACCTAGAGTTTAGCAAGGCAGTTGATACAGTCCCACACAAAAGATTAATATACAAGTTAGCCAGCCTTGGAGTGGGTCCCAAGGTGGTAGCCTGGATAAAAAATTGGCTAGACAACAGGACGCAAAGGGTAGTAGTAAATGGAGTCCACAGTGAAGAAAGGAGGGTTACTAGTGGGGTCCCGCAGGGTTCAGTACTAGGACCAGTCCTTTTTAATGTCTTTATAAGTGACATTGCAGAGGAACTGGAAGGAAAAGTTTGCCTCTTTGCAGATGACACAAAGATCTGCAAAAGGATTGATACACAAGATGGAGTGGAAAGGATGAGAAGAGACTTGGCAAGGTTGGAGGACTGGTCAGATGTATGGCAGCTCAGATTCAATGCAAAGAAGTGCAAGGTAATGCACCTAGGAAACAAAAACCCAGGGAAAGAGTTCACAATGGGGGGTGAGATACTGACAACAGTAAAAATGGAAAGGGACCTGGGGGTAATTATATCAGATCACCTAAAGGTGGGCAAGCAATGTGAGAAGGCAGTAAGGAAGGCTGGGGGATACTGGGATGCATAGGGTGATACATCAATAGTAGAAACCAGGAAGTTGTTATCCCTCTGAACTGACAGTTGGTGAGACCCCAGCTGGAGTACTGTGTGCAGTTCTGGAGACCCCATCTCCGCAAAGACATAAACAGAGTGGAGGCTCTCCAGAGGAGGGCAACCAAAATGGTGCAGGATCTGCAGCAGAAAACATACAAAGAAAGACTAAAGGAGCTTAATATGTATACCCTTGAGGAAAGAAGGGAGAGAGGGGACATGATAGAAACTTTCAAGTACCTCAAGGGAATCAACAAAGTCCAAGAGGGTAGCACCTTTCAGAAAAAGAGATGTGCAAGAACAAGGGGCACAATTTGAAGATAGAGGGGGGACAGCTCAGAAGTAATGTGAGGAAGTATTTTTTCACAGAGAGGGTTGTGGAACCATGGAACAGACTCCCTGAGGAAGTCGTGGAGTCAAGAACAGTGGGAGAATTCAAGAATGCATGGGACAGACATAGGGCAGTCCTAGTGGGGGGTAGAAGGAAGTAAGCTGTTGGTTAACTAGGATCTGCAGCTTATCTGTTAGGTAGGAAAATGGGAAGACTAGGTGGGCCAAGCGGTCCTTATCTGCCATCACATTCTATGTTTCTATACTGTATGCAATCTATGACAGTTCAGTCAGTGCCTGGCTACAGAGGTGAGATGTGGGCTATGCCAGAATCCAGCTGTGTTTCAGGATAGAGGGTACAAGAGGGGCACTACCTACAGGAGTGTGGGAGGTGGAGCCACAGATCCACCAGGGTATGGATATGTTTAAATATTTGAACAACGGATGATATCAGCGATTGGGGGGTATTGTGGAGTAAACATATGTTTATTAATGGCAGCATTGGGGATCAAGGAGGGGGGCTGCTAGACCATCATGGTCTACAGTGGTGCATGGCTGCCCCATGGCACTAGTCCACCAGGGTAAAGGTATATGTTAATGCATTAGTACAACCAAAGGGACACAGCACATTGCAGCAAAGTGCAACACACACCCAGAGGGATGTGTCTAAGTACCTTTATACCAGCCCTTGCCGGTCTAAGGATGCTTAGAAATTCTCTCTCTGGGTGATCTTTGAGAATTAGACATTCGGAGCTGCAGCAGCTTGCATCTGCCTTATGCCCCCTTGCAACTTGCTGCAGCCCATTTTTGGGTGCCTGGGCGGTACAAGGCTGGTTTGTGGCAGGCAGCCTGTGGTTGATGCAGGCTGCCTTTGTGAATTACTCCCAGTGCATCTTTTGGCACAAATGGTGCTTTATGCCTTTCTTTGTGGTGCAAGCCCCTTGCACTCAGCCAGGAGCTTTGAGAATTGGGCCCAAGATCTTTATGTCTCAGTTTTTATTGAATCTTCTTGCTTACCCCACTCCCTCCTAAAGATAGTATCCTCTGTGCATGAGATAATAGTCATACATAGAACACTAACATGCTAAGAATGCTGCAAGCCCCAGATATGCTGAACATATGGCACACAGCACTTGTGGCATTCCCTGGCCAGCAATGGGGATTTTCAATCCTGTACATTGATTGATGCAAGTTAGACAAATATTTTCTGGTGTGGCTTGTGGCAATCTCAGGTACTGTTTTACAATGCTTGTGCCATATATTTGGCACAAGCTGCTGTAATGTGGGTAATGTGTTATAAATGCACATGATCTTCATGAATCGGGCACATTCTGCAGCAAACATTTTGGCACAGCTGTGCCAGCTGTGGGGTTTGATGCAGCACTTGGCACAAGCTCTGCATCAGTCTTTCTGAATCTGGTCCCATGACTTCAGTGGTGGGAAATGCAGAAGAATGAGATGAAGTCTGAGGAACAAAGATAATATGTTCAAGCAGATGTCCTCAACAATTAAAAATGAGGGAAAATAGACAAAGAATATTAATGACATTTAAGTTGAATTCTGTCTCAGTATTATTGTATATATTCTTGTCTTTTCCATGATACTGGAACAATGCTTTAATATAATTACTGTAGCTCAGAACAGGGATGTAGCATTCAAGTTCATTGTGAGCTGTGACACAACAAAAACACACCACCTGCCACAAGTAAACTACAGCGATTAATATTCACTACTGACCTCAAGGCTCTTCCCCCATTTGTAGTCTGTATTGCCCTTTGCCAGTTATTGCATTGGGAGGTGAAGTGTACAAATTTGAACCAAAGCTTCAGGTCCCAACTCAAAGCCAAACCAAAGATGGCCCAGTCCTATTTCTCTTACCATTACTCACTACAACTGTGTGTGCATGTTCGGGAAAAGAGTCCAAGTGTAGTATTACCAGCATTAACTGCTGATATGCTAATTTTAACAAGCTCTAGATGACCTGTGGAGGATGCGCAGGTTGCATACCATATGCAGGTGATATTGTGTAACCCTACTTCAATCTGCAGCAGAAGATTTTTATGTTATTTTTTTTTTAAATAGAATCTGTTCCTAAGCTCTTAGAGGTTAGTTAACATCAAATAAAGATACAACTCTTAAAGATATATGGCAGTTCCACCACCATTCATACAATCTGGGATACCAGCCAAGATCCAGATGGAATACACAGTAACTTCTGACTGGAATTCTGTATCAGAAGAAGCTATTGTAAATCCCCCAGCATCACATACCAAAACCTGTGTGGATGTTGTAGTTAAAATTGGAAGAGAGGAATTCTCTAACCCCTTTTAATTTGAGTGCATCACAGAACTGTTTAGAGAGAAAAACTCATACTTTACTGGAATGAAAAAAAAAAAGCAGTTTTGCATTGCAGTTTCAAAGCTCCTCCTTTCTTTTTATATACTGTAATGGTAGGGAAGGTTTGTGTAGAAATCAGCAACCTGTCATATTAAACCAGTCAACAAGATATATATATATCAGTAGCTGCAAATGATACAGAAAGTCATTTTGCAAAATAATAAATTCTGACTGAGGAACTCTACTACTTTAATTATTCCTAGGCATGGTAGGTATACTCTAGGTCTACATAACATTAATTTCTAAGAAGTTAATATACTGTATATTCATACTGCATTTTCATCAAAATATCTAATTTTTATTATTTGAAACATATCTGCACATAATTTCCCTGCATTTCATTTTGCTCAAATGCCTTTCTTATAAGCAAGATTTCCTTGTCATATAGTCTACCGAAGATACTGTTGAATTGTAGAATCAATGGTAAACATCTTTACAGTTTTGGTACTGCATGTTGCTTTTGTTACCTTACTGCAAAACTTAAGATATAATCTTTTCTAATATTTAAACAGATCAGTCTTTTCTACAGTGCATGTTTCCTAGCTGCACTTTAATTGAAATATATTAGTCCTCTGATAATTGTCTTGTAGCTTACGAGCTGCTCTACTCTAGCTCAGCGTTTACCAATGAAACAGTTGAATTGTATTTCATAAGGTTGTGAAAATGCTGTGTGTTAGTATATCTCAGTTAGTAGCCCCCTTGCCTATGGATCAAAAAGCTGATGATTCCTCTTTCATACAAGGATTTGGGTTCATACCTAGTTCTGATACTGAGTTACATTACAAGAAGAGTGCTTTATTTTTGGAGGTTCTATCCTTTGGATAAGACATGGAATGACGTGACTTATGGGCCATCCTCATGGCACAGCAGTAGTGTTGCAACTCACAATTCTGGGGACCTGGGTTTGGGAAAAAGCCCAGGATGCAGGAGGGCTGAATGGGTGGAGATTTCAAGGTTCCATAGTATGCTCACCTCCATACAAATGGTGGCTGTTTGCTCCTGCTGAAAGAGAGCCACCTGAGGCACACATGTGGAGCAGGTCATTTTATGATGTCATTGGGTGGGGAGACAATGAGGTTCAGCATGTTGCACATACAAATTGCAGGCTCACAGCCAATGTCTCTTTAGTGGGAGAAATAAGAAAATAAACTGATGCAACAGGGTGAAACATTGGTCCCTTCAAGCCCACACTGCCTGTCAACCAAATATAGAAACATAGAAACATAGACAATGACAGCAGAAAAAGACCAGAGGTTCATCCAGTCTGCTCAAGTTCCCTATAATCCTTGGAGCCTACTGTTCCTACAGGGTACTAACCCTCCCCATCCTCTCTCTAGTCTACTTGGTCCTGTTGCCCCCAGTAACCACTATTCCCTTCATTATGTCCCAGCCCTGCCTGAATCCCCTGACATTTGCACCCAGCACTTCAGTCACCATTTCTGCCGACAGACTGTTCCAAGGTTCCACCACCATTTCCGTAAAGTAGCACTTCCTCACATCTCTCTTGAACCTACCTCCTGTTAATTTCCGTTCATGTCCATGTAACCATGAATTGGTATTCAGGTTAAATAGCTTCCTGCAATTCACTGTGTTAATTCCTTCAAGGAACTTGAAAGTCTGTACCACAGAGGAGGACAACCAAGATGGTGGGAGGCCTACATAATAAACCCTATGGAGAAAGGCTGAGGGTGCTAAATATGTATTCATTGGAGGAGAGGAGGGGGGGACATGATTGAGACATAAATACCTCAGAGGAAGAAACAGAGCATGAGTTAATGAAATTTTCCAAAGGAAAAACTGCTCAAGGACTAGAGGCCACAATATGAAAATAGAGGTGAGGAGGCACAGAAGAAACGTGAGAAAGTACTTTTACACAAACAGGGTGGTAGATAGATGGAACAGTCTGCCAGCTGAAGTGGTGGGGGCAGAAATGATTACAGGCTTCAAGAAGGCAAGGGACAGGCACATAGGAAGCCTAAAATCACTAAGAGAGTAACCATTAGTTTAACTTTGGAATGCATGTGGTCATGACAGCTACAGAACAGGGAAGACACAATGGGCCTTACTGCCCTTATCTTCCATCAACTTCAATGTTTCTATGTTTCTACACCTCCCCTCTCCTTTCTGGTCTCCAGTGGGTACATATTTAGTGCCTTGAGGCACTCCTCATAGGATCTGCCCTGCTGGCCCCGAATTGTTTTTGTTACTCTGCGCTACACTGTCTCCAACCTATCCTAACTCTTTCTGAGGTGAGGACTCCAAAACTGGGCTCAGTACACTAGGTGAGGCTTCACCAGGGATCTATAGAGGGGAAGTATTACCTTCTTTCTTGTGCTAAATAATACTCCACCATATACATCCCAGCATCCTGTTAGCCTTGCTATACGCCTTGTTGCAATGACTCAATTGTTTAAGTGAGTTGCTAATGATAACTCCCAGATCCCATTCTTCAGCTGTGGTGCTAAATCTCTCTCCTCCAATCCAGTACTCTGTCTTGGGGTTCTTTTTCCCTAATTGCATTACGTTGCACTTTCTAGCATTGAATTTTAAATGCCAGACATTTGACCACCCCTCTAGCTTTTGTAGGACTCTCTGCACTTCTCTTATTCCCTCATCACTATCCACCCTCTCACATAGTTTGGTGTCATCTGCAAAGAGACACAACCTGCCCTGGATTCCTTCTCCAGTGTGACTAATGAACATGTTGTAGAGGACTTAATCCAGGACCAATCCTTGTGGAAACCTGCTCATAACCTCTCTCTCCCCTCTGATCTAACCCCATTATCCACAACACTCTGTTGCCTCCCCTCTAGCCAGTTATTCAACCAGTTCACTATGGGTTTAGCTGTACCCAGGACTTCCATCTTCTTGAGCAATCATTTATAAGGTACTGAGTCAAAAGCCTTGCTGAAGTCAAAGTAGAGCAGATCCAAAGCATGGCCTCTGTCTAATTCCTTTGTCACCCAGTCAAAGAAACTGTCAGGTTACTCTGACAAGATCTTCCTGCCACAAAAACCAAGCTGTTTACTATACTGGAGCCTGTTGCTCTCCAGGTAATCTATGAAGTCTTCTTTGATCAGTGACTCCATCTGCTTCCCTACTATAGAGGTTAGACTGACAGACCTGTAGTTTCCTGGTTGCTCCTTATCTGCCATTTTATGAAATGCTACAATGTTTGCCATCTTCCAATCCATTGGAACTTCCCCAGAACTAAGTAAGCTGTTAAACAGACATACCAGTAGTTTAGCAAATTCTGCTGCTAGTAGTACCACATCACCATAATGATGTTTCTTCAGCAAACACCACCACAGTGACAAATCTCACCAGGTCAAGATTGGTCGCTGTGGTGGTCTGCTGTATGCTGACACCACAACTCTGAGTGTTTTGCCCCTATTTTGAACCAACTCTGACTTGGAGTTGGTTAATTAGAGATGGAGGGTGTGGTGAGGGGCAAAGTACCACAAAAACCTCTTGTTCCTGATGCACAGTCCCAATCAGCCTCATGCCAAAAATGAGATCTCTAAGTTATTTTGTTTAAAAGTTACAAGTCATTTTACACCCCTCAGTTCACTGCCTGTTCAAACAAGCTAGTTTCAGTGAAGAGCTGATGATGATAACATCTTCTGAACTCACAGTCTAGTTCTTCCTGTTAGCAAGCTTATAGAATCTGTTTCTACAAAGTTTAAAGATCACTTGCAATGGTTTTTAGAAGTAAAACAGGCAGCACCATTCAGAAAATATTGCTTTAAAAACTATGTGTGTTTCAGATTTTTTAGCAAAGTTGACAAATGTATTGGGTTTTTTTTTTTGGTCCCTTTTGGTTGTTGTCCTTTTCCTCAGGGCTGCTGGATGCTGGATCATAGCACACTGCTGTGAAATTTGCAGACTGGATAGGTCTGATGTGGAGAATGGCTGAGATCATTCACACCTATCATTCAATTGAGGTAATTTCTCAGGATTGCACTTTAAAACAATTAATCCATCTCCCTGTCAACAAGGGTGGAAGAGATAATGCTGTTTAGAAAATGTATTACAAGTTTCTATGTATTAGCTAGCCCAATGTTTTCTCCCTATCAGGTGGAGACAGAGAAGAAGGGAGATGTGAGAGACTGCTAAATGTCTATGCACGCCTGTATCTTGGGGAGAAAGGTCAGGAAGCAAGGAGATGAAGCAATTTAAACTGTATAAAAAGTATGCCACCTATACCTTAGAGCATATCTCCTTTCCAGAACATCTTATTGTCATCTGCTGCCATACCAGAGTCCTCCCACTGCTTGTCTCACTTTACTGACAGGGAACAAGGCCACCTGCTAGAAGATGTGGAGGGCTGGCAGAAACCTGGCTACATTTCCCATGGTGGAACCAGATTTTGCCTGGTGAATAGCAGGAGCAGTAGAGAGGGGTGGTCATTTGGAGTGACAGAGAACAATGAGAGGGACTGGCACTACTGATGAGGAAATTTTTCTCTACAAAAGCAGATTGCGGGGATTGTAGAGAAGCATCTATCTCAAAGGGCTGTTCCTTTTTCTATTTTTAAGTATTTTTAACTCTCAGTCTATGCAATACTTAATTTATTTCTGCTCCTTCCATGCTTTAATGGTGCTGTAGTGAAGTAATTGACAAACAGTTGCAAACAGGCTGCTAGGTTTTGTTGGTGGCCTTGTTCTGCCATATATAGGAAAATATTTAGCATTTATGATTGTTTGCCTATTGGGTTTATTAAAATAAAGGAAAATAATCATTTTATCATTTTATAATCTTTTAAATATTTGTGCCATATGCAAATCACAGGTCACGTGGCCCAGAGCTATATCTGCACAGCTGTGGCATCTTGCAGTTAGATTTTGGTTGGTTTGACTTCTATACCTCACGAGCTGTATGGACTTAACTCAGCAATTTGGTGTCTTGTGCTGCTTTATGCCACAGTTGTTTTATGTTTTGCCTTTGTGTCAATAAGGTTAAATTGACCATGGTATAATATGAGTTTAGGACCCAAGAGTCCTTAAGGCACTACATTTCCCTGTCTGACCCACAGAAGACATTTTTGTGTTTCACTGGGAAGCTTTTAAATTGCCATCCGAAGGGACAAGCTGCATATAAGGGAAGCCTGACTCAACCACAAAGCAGGAGTAAGTTTTGAATTTGTACATAATATTTTAGAATACAGATCATTAGGCTGAACATCTAGTAAGTATATTCAGCAGCACAGCTGCAGTATTAATAAGTTTAGGTTCTGATTAGGTACCTTTACTTTGTATAACATTTGTACAGTAGTAGCCACAGACATTGCCTGCTATTTCCAGATATTTCACAAAATTTCTGAAGAGTTTCTCTCTGCTGCCCCTACTGTGGAAAAGCAGAAAGCAGGAGATATTTCTGGAAATATCACAGAAATTTCAGGAAATAGCTGGCAGTGTCTGTAGCTGCTACTGTATTTGTACAGAACCTTTTAGGAGGGTATTTTATCTTAATAATTTTATCTCTGTTTTACATAGTTAGTAGAGTTGACTGACTATTTTTAGGCTAGGCCAATTAGTTATATGATTGCTTTTGATGACATGATTGTAACCTATGCGTGTTAGGTATTATACTTCAATTATAGTTTGCTGTAGGCTAATAAAATTAAAAGCCCAGCAAGAAGCTGATGTTTTACAAATTTTGCCTTTTCTCTTTACCTAGTGCACACTTTGGAGAGAATGAGTAACAGCTGGAGTGGCACTAGTGCCACGACTAGAAGGGAAAAGGCAGAAGTAAAGGCAAAAGTTGGGAACATGTACTATGTGGTGGGACTTGCATCTGAATCCAGAGAGTCACATTTTACATTAATTCTTTACCAAGGTTGTGAGACTGTGGAAATAAGACCACCTGACTGGATAAGTACTGAGACATTTGCTTGCCCGTCAACTTCAGATATGGTTGATCATACTGCTGATCACATTACCACTTCTGTAGACTAAGTGCTTGATTTATTATATATCTATTCACTTGGGGAGAGGACTTTTTCCCTTATTGTTTCTTTTTTTCAGCATTTCTAGTGCACACAAATTCTGGGAGCATATCTATGGATTTTAAGTACTAAACTATACTGCATTGAACCTGCTAAATCAACTGATGTTTAAAACACATATAATTGTCATGAGGGACAATTGTATAACTCAGCAGTAAAAATATAAGTTAACATATAGGAATTTTGTAACCATTGCAAATTGTACCTGAATCTGCACTTTGGCTTATATGTACTCTCTTTACTTTTATACTATTACATATTATTGAGTTAATGAGCTATGAGCTAAGGAGCTCAGTTAGGTCATATATTAATCCTTTACTAACATTGTGTTTGCATAGTTTGTACAGTCTGTGTCAGACCACATAACTCATTAATCTCATTTAGGGCATTCTAACATATCAGCATATTAGCATATTGTATTAACTACAGACATCATACCACTAGTATATAATTGTAAATCCATCTTGGAATCTCTAGCTTTGTAATTTACATAATTAGGTAAATGAGTAGCCAGTTAACAACTCCAGCTATGGCTATCAGAAGTGGTTGAGTCTTATTAAAAAAAACAAGGGAAGAGAGTTGACACTAAAAGTATTGTTAGGAGTGTTAAAAATAAAAAAAGGGAAAAAGGGAAAACGACTGAAACTACTATTGAATCATCAAAAATCCCTATAAAAAGCAGAAGTGGGAAACCCAAAAATGGCTGTGTTTTTTCCCACGAACTCCAAATTGCCACTTACCCCTAATACACAGGGGAAAAAACTTAGTAAACATTGTAGAACAAGCAATACTAATTGATAATAAACAGAAGCCATTTCAGGCTGATGCCCATTTTACTTCTTCACAGCTGACTGTTAAGAAGAAAGATTTCTCCCCCATTGAAATTTGATGAGGAGATACAAAATAAATTCATTAAGGGTAAATCATAATCATTATGTTTATCTGTTGTTGCACTTAATAGTAGGAGCCCAAATTGGACAAAACAGCCTAACCAGGCTAAAACTGTGGATTATTTGTGTATCAAAACTGCCACTCTGGAACCAACACCACTGGGATCATTACCTCTTTGGGTAGTTCTGTGAGGGCATTAGGTGACAATTATAGTCATCTTTGCCCATCACAGGGAGAACTGACCTGTAAGGGGGATGATATCTCCTTTAGTCCATCTAGATTAGATCTGTTTAGCCCCTTGGATTTAACCAGTGGGCTAAATAGTACTAGATCGGCTACAAAGGAGAGTATGGATGAAACTCTTGCAGGTTTCCCAAGAGAGGTTTTTGAAAGGCTAGACAAAGCAGTTGAGAATATACAGCTGGAATAAGATTTCTTGGCCCAGTGTCCCGATACAATATGTAAACATATCATCAAGGCTTTGGCTCACCCTGTAATGTCAAATATTGTCTTATTAGAAGCCTATAATGGTATTAAATCTGCCTTGGAAAAGTTATCAATGCTTTGTATAGGAAAGTTTGCTTCACTTGACCAAAGAATAGCAGAGTTGGCCTTGAAATGTCAAGCTCTCAGGAATAAGCAAAATCTTTCATTGTCTACATTAATAATTCCTGATACCCCAAAAGGTAGAAAGAAAAGCAAATTACCCAATAAAAAATCCAGGGTGGAAACAAAACCAAGAGGAACAAAAAAAAGTTAAAAAATAATAATAATAATTTTGCTTCACAGCAAATTCCTCCATGGGATGCGCCAGAGAATTTGGAGACCTTTGAGTTATTACTTCCTGATCTTTTTTTCTTCTACCAATGTTAAAAATCTGGTTTTGAAAAAGGAAAAAAATATAGTGAATTGCCCCATAGCAAGATCCTAGAGACTAACGAGACATTGGTGAAATCCACCTATATGACCACTCCATGTAAATCCACTACTGTGGAGACAAATCAATGGAGTACTCTAACTGCAGCTCAGATTGTGCCCTCCTCTAAAATAGAAGCACATGTATTGTTGTAGGAGACTCAGCTGATTGATAACAAGGATAGTACCTCATATCAACTTCTTACCACTGGTCAGGAAGTTGTTTTTAAATTGGACAATATGTTTTGCAAATCATATGAGACTACTAAATATCTGATGGACTTGATAGTCCATTTGTTTAGAGCGGAGTTAAGACTATCTACAGCAGCTAATTAGTTTAATTTTGTCTTTAGAGATGGGCTACATTCTCAACATTCAGTTTATATAATGATACCAAATGCGGAAATTGTGAAGTCTACCTGGGCAAAACAACAAGTCATAAATTCATTGGGACTTTTGATTTCATCACCTGTTACTTGGGCTACTATCTGGAAACATACTTTTCCAGGTGTCAAACCCAGTAGGATCCTATCACATGATGCTTTCTCCTCTACATTGGCCCAACTCAATTTGGACTTTGGAGCAAATCCCCAATCCTATATGTTGTCCATTTTTGGGATAGATGTTTTTGATGGGGAAAAGACAAGTAATCTTGCCTCTCATGTTAGAGTGACCCTATTGACAATTATAAAAATACCGATCTCTATTAATGAATTAGTTAAAGTGGAGAGGGTTTTTTTCAGGGACTAGGGGAACTCAGATAAATTGCCATGTATGCTCAGCAGAATTATTTTTTCTTCTTAGAAAAGGGTCATATGCTGAATGAACTACATATCTGTTTATGCAAATCACCACAGAATGTTATGCTGGTCCAACTTTAAGCAGAATTGCATGGTGCCAAAAGGCCTCTCACACAGTTTGCAAAGGGTGCTAACAGAACACATAGCCATGTGTTTCATCCTACCAGGACTCATCAGTATGCCTCGTCTGTTTGGCACCCCAGTGGAATGGACCAGCTACCCTTAAGGCAGTGTGCCTTGGATATATTGTGGTCAACCCATTAAAATAAAAATTCATTTGAAAGACAAAAGAATCTCCTTTCTAGCACAACGAGTCGATGTTACTCCTCAGTAGTATTTGGCTTGAAAATTATACCTCATTGGTCAAAGATCATGGGGTTGCATATGAATAATATTAGAATGTTGAGTGTAGGTTCAATCTTTTGCAGATGGTGCCAGCAGCTTAGCAGGCACAGGAAGACATAGACATGATGAGTCCTGGTAGGATGAAACCCATGTCTATGTCTTCAAGCACCCTTTGCAAACTGTGTGAGAAGCCTTTTGGCACCATGCAATTCTGCTTAAAGTTGGACCAGCATAACATTCTGTGGTGATTTGCATATGCAGCCCATGATGCTTTGCATTGTGGGGGTATGTGTGATTTTGTATTTTCTTGAAACTTGGCTTCCCAGCCAAATGCCCTTTGAGGTAACCCTTGCCTCAGTGTTTGTGCACAGAGGTTCTTTGTCTTCTACATATCTGTTTGATTTCACCTGAAGACTGGCAGAGCCAGGATGGGACTGTATCTAGATCTCTATGACTACTGACAGTTCCTAGCTTAGAGGGAGATTTATCACATGCTTCTTTCCCTATATCTTGGCCTGCAATTCAGCATAATATTCTTATATGGAATATTGCAGGGTCATGTAACAAATTTGCAGATCCACAATGGCTAAGTATTGTCTCTGGTTTTGAGGCCATAGTTCTCCAAGTAACTTGGGTGGTGACAGCCCTAAATGAATGGGTTTGAATCTTTCTTGTCCCTGCAACTAAAGTGAAGGCCTATGGGAGAAACAAGGGTGGGCTTGTTACTATGATTAAGATAAGAGAGTGCCTTGGGGTACTTGCAAACCATTGTCCAACCCCTGAGATTCTTTTTCTACTAGTTTCTTGGGATGTATCTATGGTATTGATTGTAGATGTTTACATCTCTCTGAGTTTTCAATCTCATCCAGTATATGATATATGGTCAAAATTAACTATGGAAATTGATATGATGTTACAGCTGTATAAGGTGGATACAGTAATCTTAGCAGGTGATTTCAACTCCAGAATAGCAAGCACATTTTGACAACTTTCCCCCCTTACAGGAACAGTATTACTTAGGGGATCTTGAACCTAGAAATCTGTCTGATAAAGTGCTTAATGATCTGGGGAAGTGTTTTCAAATTTTATCATGAATAATACTTTTTTTAATACTAAATGGGAGACTTGAAGGAGATTGTCCTGGTGCATGTACTTTTTTTTCCTCTATAGGGAAAACTGTTATTGATTTTTTTCTTTGTTCCCCACATAGCAATGATCAATTTCAGAAACTGGAGGTTGTTATATGACCAGAAAGTGATCATGCAGCTATTTTATTGTCTTTTTTGAACCAGAAATTCAATTTAGGCCAGTCAAACAATATTTTGACTCCACTGACCATACATGGTAAATCTAGGTTGAGCCTAAACATGAAAACCTTGGATACTGTTACTAAGCTAATTTATCCCCCTTCTTTTGTATCACCTTTTGTGCTTGCTTATGATAACTTTAATATAAGACATATTAGTCAGCAATTGGAATTACATTATCAACAGATAAATACATCTATTCTAACACTACTAAATTGTAAAAGGCATCTTCTTGATTTGATGCCCAATGTATTAGGGAAAAAAGAATACTTGGAAGGCTAATTAGATAAACAAAAAAAATTGCCTTCAAAAATTCTAATGATACAAATAAGGCCTGAAACCAGTATAAGAAACTTCTTGGGCGGAAAAAATGAAACTTCATTTCTAAACAATGGGATACCATGCATCAGGCTATAAATTTTAATGATACTAAATTATTCTAGCACTGGTTGCAAAGGGAACTAAATGCTATTGGTCATTACTTCCTATATATATATTCCTAAGGAAACATGGATATCTCACTACAAAACATTATTTAATAAAGATGTTGTCTCTTGGGTAGACAACTCTCCCATTTTAAAGATTTGTAACAAAGATTTTCCCCACTGGTATTTATATTTACTGATGTTGAATCAGCCATAATACATTTATCAAATAATAAGTCCCCAGGACCTGACTCCATTCCACAAGAAGTTCATAAAGCACATTTAAATTACTGGGTAATTTTTTCACAATTTTTTTAATATCTACTTAAAAGAGAGATTTGTCTCCCCCCAGGACAAAAACATATAACTGTACTGATTCATAAGAAGGGATAATATCAGATTCCAACTAATTATCATTCAATCAGTTTAATGGACACTAGTGGTAAAATATTTGCTAGACTATTGTTACAAAAACTTCAGAATTGGACAGAAACTGTTTCACCTCTGTGTTTCAAGCAGGTTTTTGACATAACTTCTCAACAATTGATAACTTCTTTATTTTGGCCCATTTAGTGGAAAAATATCAATCATTTCAGAAGATGAAGTTATATGTCTTATTCATTGATTTTACAGCTGTCTTCAACTCAGTTATAAGAGAAAAACATTGGGAAATTCTGATTTGTAGAAGGTTGCCATGGAATTTATCAGTTCCTATCTGTCTTTTACATGTAAATACTACAACTGCTGTTAGGTATGATAATTGTGGTAACATTTCAGAGTATTTTAGATCTAAAGTGGGGGTTTTGCAGGGGTGCCTTTTAGCACCTCTTTTATTTAGAATTTATGCTGATTCTCTTCTGAATTATGGTTTCTCCACTAATCTAGAGTCTCCTAAAATTAATAATTTTGCTGTCCATACCTTAACATATGCAGATGACTTAATACTTCAAGCACATTCTAGACAGGGACTTCAAAATAAAATAAATCAACTTATAAATAAATGTGAAAATCTAGATTTAACAATGAATCTCAGAAAGATAAAAATTATGATCTTTGGTTCACAAAATTTCAATAGCTCACCTCCAAGGATATTCTTAAATAGAGCCCTGATAGAAGTCACTTTTCCCTATGTATACCTGGGTGTCAAATTTGCTACTAACATCCTTTGTTCATCTCATTGGAAAGATCCAATTGTAAGAGCAAAGCTGGCAACTAAAGCCCTATTGCACTTCAACTCTATATATGGTGGGCATTCTGTTATACCAGCTCTTGTTGCTGGAGAAGCTAAAATCAATCCTAGTCTCCTGTATGGAGGTGAGGTATGATGGGCCTCAAGTTCCTCGTTATTAGAAGGCCCTTTATTAATGTATTATAAATCATTATTACAGGTTCCTTTGTCAATATCGAATGTAATTGTTAGAGCTGAATTAGACAGAATACCCATTTCAGCGCTAGTTGAAACTTGTATGGTGGGTTATTGGTTTAGAATTATGAATAATCTGATTGACGTTCTTCTTTTATCTCATTTAAAAGAGAAAATCAGCTGTGCTGAACAGAATTTTACATCTCCATGGTTAAAAAACCTTAAAGAGATTATGATTAGAACTTCTATGAAACATCTCTGGTAAGACTTTGGAAAGGGTATCTTAATCTCTCCTTTGTTCAAGGATATCTTCATAAAAAAATAAATTGCGATTGGCTAAGTAAAACAAATGGATCTGGTAAAGAACCAGCAACAGTTCATTTGGTTTGGAAGTAATAAAACTGACTCTGTTATATGAGTTACTTAATTCTCCCACTGACTCCTAAATACAGGAAATTTATTACTTGGGCAAGATTTGGAATTATATGTTCTAAATATGCTTACTATAACAGAAGACCACCCAATAGATTCTGTTCAGAAAGCTGTAGATGTAATAAGGGTTTCAATGAAGATATTTATCATATTGCAGAACAATGTCTGTTATATAATACTGGCCGTAACACAATATTAAATAATTTTCTTATGAGATATGCCAGCTTAGATTATCACCCTTTATTTGTTCTCCTTCATGCTTTGACTGTGGAAGATGCAGAGATGGCTGCAAAATTATTTCTTGAAGTGATAAAGCTTAAAAGAAAACACTACCATGTTTCCAAGACTAAATGAACTTCCAGTACAAATAATTTCCTTTCTGTGCAAACTGATAGTCTGGTTGTGAAGTTTATACTTGAATGTTATACCTTGGTCATAGTATTTGATTTGAAAGAGCTATCTATCATATTTATTAATCTATTATTTATATTTTGTATGTTATAATGTCCATTATGTCTCATGGATGAACAATAAACTATTACTTGACTTGACCCTGTCAGGCTGTTACTTGACCTGTATTCAGGATCATCTGTTTTGTACTCTACATTAAAATTATCATTTTACCAGGGTGAACATTTTCACCCCTTGTAGGAATTAACACATATAAGGCCCATTTTAAAACTGATTGTAAAGCAGACTCTGACAAACAGCAATGAAGTTACCAACATTACAATACCAGTAGCAATACAACTTCCTAACAGGCACGGGAGAGTAGCACCCCAAATGCTATCAGAAGCCCATAGGCATGCTGACTCAGCATCCAGCAAACCTGGAGAAATTGGCACACTAAAAAGGCATTAAAAATACAAAGATTTTAGCTGTGTTACAAAACCTGAAACACTCATAGTTTTTATAGCAATGTTTTTTGATTGGTGCTGTCTGTTTTACTTGTGAAACCCATTGCACATCATTTTTAAAACTTTGGAGAAACAGGTCCCATAAGCTTGCTGACAGGGAAGACTAAACTGTGAGTTCAGGAGATGACATCATCAATAACTCTTCACTGAAACTGTTTTTTTTTTTTTTGAACAGGTAGTGAAATCAGGGTTACAAAATAGCTCTTAACTTTAAAATGAAGTAACACAGAAATCTAATTGTTGGTATGAGATTTATTGGGGGTATGCTTATTCTAGTTCTGCAATGTAGCATATTTGGCCAGCATCCCTTTTTTAAGGGCAGGCAGCCTTTTCAGAAACATCTCATTAGTAAACAATGGCTGTCTCAATTCCTGGATTCCCTTAGTGGCCACTTTGATGCCACTCTCTGGCATGGTTCCACTATCCTCCTTAGTGAAAACTGAGCAGAAGTAGTAATGTAGGATAGCAGCTTTTTGACCATCCTCATCTATCATCCCATTCCCTCAACTAGCCTTATGAGTCCCCCTCCCCTTTTCCTTTTTTCACTAATATATCTGAAAATCTGTTTTTCTCTGTTCCTAGCCCCTTCCACAATATGCAGCTCTGTGTCTGCTTTGGCCTTCCTAACTGCCCTCTTTGCCTCTCTGTTTTTCTGTAGATAATCCTCCCGTTCTACCACCCCCTGCTTTTTCTTGTATTTATAGAAGATGTTTTTGGCCAGTACCACTTCCCTGATCATTGTTGAGAATCATAGTGGTCTCTTAAAACTGTTTTTCTTTGTTACTGTTCTTATGCATACTTTAGATGCCTCAAGGATGGCCCACTTAATTACCCCATCTCTCCTCCACCCCACCTATGTCCTTTACCCCTACTAACATATTCCTGATAGGTTCCCTCATCTTATCAAAGTCAGCCCTTCTAATGTGAAGGACTTCAGTTCTTGATTGTGGTTTGCTGGCCCCAAGGGCCAATTCAAACCAAACAGAGTTATGGTCACTGTTCCCCAGTATCTTCCCTACTCCTACCACTCCCACCATCTTTGAGTTGGTGAACACCACATCAAGGACTGTGGTCTGCCTGGTGGGTTCCTTAACTAGCTGCACCAGTAGACAGTCTGTGGTTCCCTGTTATTGACTTCAAAAAGCTCAGGAGGGAGGAATCTGCCACCAACCAAGAAGATCCAGCCATGGAGGGAAACCAATGAAACAAGTATAGGACTTCCTGGGGTGCAGAGCTGGGTGACAGAGGTAGATGGTTGCTGAAGAGCTAAATGGTGCCATAGCTTGAATGCAGTGTATCAATCAATCAAGCAATCAATCAATTTTTATTGATCAGCTTATCTGAGTCCTTACAAATTATTATTTAAATTTAAATTTAAAAGCAGCAATGATGATTGCACATATTCCCATATGTATAATTGATTATATCAGTTATAAATTGTTACATTCCATACAGAAAAGTGAGGCAGTGTTTGTAATATCCTTTTGTATGACCAAATACATATTTGCAAGAAAGCAACATCAAATTATATTTATAGGACAGGAGTAGTGACTAAAATATATAAATGAACTCTTTGTGAGGCCTTAATATGCTCCATAAGGAAAGGCTTTAATCTCCAAAGACATCTAGGGGCCATAGGTATCATGAGGGCTCAAACAGTAGTCACAAAAAGCTATCACTTATGGAAAATACTGAGTAAAAGTATATTTCAGTTTTCTATTTTTGATTTGTCAATTATGTACTGTATTTATTGTACTTATGTACTTTATCTCATCTTTTGCAACTGATTCGACTAGTGGATTTATAAAATGTGGGTATCTTCTTTTGATAATGCATTATTTGAAAAATATTCTCCCCCAATAAATATTTCTTATTTTATTAAATTATGTGCAATACATAAATATATGAGAAATGGTTTCACATTAATCTTGTCCACAGTCACAGTGTAAGTTAAGATCCGCTGTTTTATTCTTAGTATAAATATATTACAACATTTTTAATGGATATAATCCTAACTTAAATCTAGTGAAAATTGCTCGATATTTTTTCTCTGTGAGAAAGAGTATATATGGCTCTAGGACATCATTTATTTTGTTTTGTGAGTACCATTTATGTAAATTTTAAGATCAGAGGCCCAATATTCAAAACATTTCACTCAGCACAAACAGCTTGCACCTAGATTGTGCCCTGTTTGTGTGGGGTTGCAATATTCAAAAGCTCAAATAACACCAGCTCAACTGTGTAGGTCAGTGCAAAAAAATTATGTATGCACAGTGCTAAGTGAGGGACAGCGACAGGAATACAGGTGCAGTTGTATATTCAATGCCATAGCACTGCACAATGTGTGTTAGCATGACATACAGCATGGCACAAGTTAATGCCCATAAAAAGGTAGTCTTAACTCGGCAAGACAAGGAGGTGGGCATGGACACAGCAGCAATAGGCAACACGACTGTATGCAACAACAGCATCATGGTGCACCTGATGGCTGCAGTCATTGAGGAGGATGAGAGGGAAGAAGGCCACCCTAGGCCACTCTGTAGGCCAAGGAGGAGATATGCTGCAAACAGAATGTACCAGCCCCGAGTGTCCTTTGAGACACTCACAGAAAACCACCTTGTGGGCTGGTATCAACTCTGCAGGGCCCTGTTGAGGCTGCTCTGTGAGCTTCTGCATGAGCAACTGCAGTCTACCACCCAGTGCAACCATGTCATGTCAGTGGAGGAAAAGGTGACAGCTGCAATGTGTTTCTTAACCACCAGGTCCTTCCAGACACTGGTTGGTGATACCATCGGCATGTCTCAGTCTGCTTCCTCATGTCTCCTGGTCCAATTCCTAGATGCCTTGCTGCCACATGCTGCTGAATTCATTGTATTCTGCAGCATGGCAGCAGAGCACAGAGAAACAAGGCACCACCAAATTCCCCCCATGGGGGTACAGTACCACAACAAGAAAGCCACATGAGATATAAAGGGAAGGGTGGGGAGGTGAGGGTGTACAGGTACACAGGATGACCAACACAGTAGAGCCAAGTGGACATTGTCAGCAAGACAATGAACTTGTGATAACATTTGGCTATGTATCCTACAGGGGACAGTGCCCTTCCCTTGCAACCTGGCACCTTACACCAGTCCTTCATCCAGCAAATGTGGCAGAGGACACATACAATAAGGCACATCATGCAACATGTAACATCATTGAGCATGTCTTTGGCATGCTCAAAAATGTGCTTCAGTTGCCTGGACTGTTCAGGGGTGTCCTACAATATACCCCTTAGAAGGCATATCACATATTCCTAGCCTGTTGTATGTTATACAACATAGCACTCAACTGTGGAATACACCTACCAGAACCTGAGAAACATTCTGATAGTGACATGGAGCTAGAGGTGCATGTGATAGTTAAACAGCTTGATAGGTGTTACCCATTCATGGCCAAGAGGTCCCAGAAACATTTCAGAAACATCATGAGGATACTGACAGGGATGGGCAGGTGAGTGAAAACAAAATGGACATCATCTGCAAACATCCTTCATTAGCTGCCTGAGATCTGGAACTGTAACTCAGCATGGGATTGGTCTGATGTGTGGGGGCTTGGTCGAGCCATCAGCCAGTAATGGGCTTGAGGGGGCAGGCTGTCAC
Organism: Neoceratodus forsteri; assembly: GCA_016271365.2. Taxonomy (NCBI): domain Eukaryota; kingdom Metazoa; phylum Chordata; order Ceratodontiformes; family Ceratodontidae; genus Neoceratodus; species Neoceratodus forsteri. The sequence continues at coordinate 650,557,161 of CM028136.1, read as the reverse complement.
TGCAAACACCTGTGCCACTCGCAAGCATGAGTGATTGCGCAAGTGAGTGAGTGGCATGAACACCACTCGGAGGAAAAAAAAACTTATTGACATATGTTCTGGTTTGGTCTTTTAGTGGTGTTTTAAAGGAAAAGTTTTAAATATTATTCCAATATCACTACGAGGAACATTTTAACTATGTATCAACATTATATAAAATGTGTTTTGTTCATGGGACTATATTTAACACTAGTATGCATAGACTGCTTTGGAACAGGTTGGAGGAGGGGAAGGGAATAGGGGAGGGCAAATGGAATATGGGGAAGTACACTAATTCAGAAGTGGAGGAGTAGGAATTTTGCCCAGGTAGCTATGAATGCAGGGATGATTTGATACAAGTACAACAAAGAAGCACCCTAAACTGATGCTATTTACATCTCTTGGCCATTAGTACACACGAGGAAGCTGAATTTAGGCCTAAGAGCAGGAGTGATCCTCAGGGTAAAAAGAAGTAAACTTACTAACTTCTTTTTGTTAATTTTATTGATCCTTGCTGGGGTGTAGAAATTAATCCTGGCCCCATGTGTTATGAGGGAAATAGTGGGCCAACAGGGGAAAAGAGTCTGAAGACAGCCTATCAAAATATTAGGAGTGTACAGGCACACATGGATGAGCTAAGACATGGGTGGATGTTTGGAATTTAGATGTTGTAGGGATATGTGAAGCTTGGCTGAAGCAATCTGTCCCATCAAATTTATTACAAATAAATGGGTATTATATCTTAAGACAAGATGGGGGGGGGAGGTGGAGGAGTAATGTTCTATATTAAGGACAGAATACTGGAAGAAGAAGTAGAAAAAGGCATGATTGATAATTGTATTGATTATATAAGTATTTGGATCAAGTTGGGAACCACTGGTTGTAAACATCTTTACCCTACTTGTTTTTACTATCCCTCTAAGTATACTCTGGCCAATTACTCAGTTTCTGACTAATGGAGAAGTATACATAAGAACAGAAGGGAACATAGCATGATAGGTGATGTAAATGAGGACTGGAAGTCAGAGAGGGCAGTTGGGAAATTAAAGGCCAGTATGGAAGCTGCCCATTTTGTACAAATGATAGAAATTCCAACGCACTACAATTACAAAAAGCAACTATACTATAATAGATTGGTTAATAACAAATCAGACAATAAATATTTTAAAAACAAGGGTGTTGCTTGATTCTATATTGGATCTTTGTCCAGTATTTTGTCTACGTAAAATGAAAAAGTAAAACCCCATCCCCTAGATTTATAAATAAAAAGTGCATAAATAGGCTAAATGAAGAGGCTTATAAGAAGGAACTGGAACAAACAGACTGGGAGAAGGTAATGAATTCTAAAGATATGAATTTAAAGGTGGAACAGTTTAACTCTTACTTAAGTAAGTTATTTGAAAAACACACCTTTGTTACAAAATGGAGGGTGAAAGGGAAGATCTCCCCTTGGTTAGATAAGAATTTGAGGGACCAAATAAAACTTCAGGCAGTAACAAGAAGACAGTACTTAAAGAATAGAAATGGGAAGACATTACTACAATATAATGTAATAAGAAATAAAGTAAAAAAGGAGCTAAATGAGTTTAAGTCATGTTATTATCAACAGATGCAGTTAAAAAATATAAAGGATCCTATAAAATTCTGCCAGTCCTTCAGACACTTTTACAATCCCAAGGAAGATAGGAGTAGCCAAGGTATAAAAATGGGGGAAGAACTAATTTGGAATAGCGAGGCTATAGCTGACCATTTTAATACACTTTTTATTTCAAAAACAATAAGTGCTAGTAAGTTGGATATAGGACAGTCAGAAGCAAGCCCAGTTAAACAGAAAATTGTAACAAATGTAAAAGAGGTGCCTCCCCTTGTTTTTGAATGAGTAGATGAAAACAAGGTTTTAAAATTATTGCAGAGTTTGGGAGGGGGGAGTGGTGGACTGGATGAGGTACCCACTCAACTACTAAGGATGTCAGCAAACTATATTAAGGGTCCAATGGCAATGTTGTTTAACTGTTCACTGGCAAATAGAATTGTTAAAAAAACCTGGAAGTCGGTATGATACTGTTTTTTAAGGGGAAGGGGGGATAAACTAGTAGCTTCAAATTATAGGCCTATATCTTTACTAGCAACAGTAAGCGCGATCTTTGAGAAGTGTGTCCTTCACCAACTGCTGGCCCACTTAGAATGGTGTAACCTACTTAGGGACCAGCAACATGGCTTCCGTAGTGGTCAGTCCACTTCGATGGAGATGACTGGGTTTGTGGATGCCATTCTCGTGGCCTCCAAAAAAGGGAAGACCATGGTTGCAGTCTTTGTGGACCTGGCAGGCACCTTCGACACAGTGGACCATTGACTTTTGTTGGAAGAACTGGGGAAAATAGGAGTCATGGGGACCCAGTTAAAGTGGTTTAGGAGTTATCTGCGTGGCTGCAAACAAAGGGTTAAAATTAAAGGTGTACAAGTGAGAGCGATGAGTTTTTAATGGGGCCCTTAGTGCAAATCTGCATATATTCTTATATAATGCTTTATATTTAAACTCAAAGATACCATTACATTGATAAAAATAATGTCTGTCACATGTGGAAAATGTTCAAGCAGTGGTCCCTCAAAGCCCACTGTTAATTTCAATTTTTATGAATAATATGTCTTCTTTTTATTCTATAGAATACATCATTTTGTATGCAGATGATATAGTTGTATGGGATTCTGGACCAAGCAGCAAAGATGTACAAATATCGCTGCAAATAAGTATAGTGCCTTATTAAATTGGATAAAAGAAAACTGAATACTTTTAAATGAAAGTAAAACAAATGTGATGTTATTTGGAACTCAACAAAAGCTGCTGCAACAGGGCCAACTTCAAATTATGGGTTATAATGTTTTTTTTTTTGCCAACAGTATCTACATTCAAATATTTGGGCATACACTTAGACCTCTGCTTAAGCATGATACCCCACATGGGCAGACTGTTAAAGAAAATAAACCAAAAACTGGGATTTCAGTATAGAAATGTGAACTCCCTGACTGATCAGGCCCGAGTAATTATAGTTAAGCAAGTTCTCATGCCCATTCTCGAGTATGGGAACAATATTTTTTATCAATGTAATGGTATCTTTGAGTTCAAATATAAAACATTATATAACAATATATGTAGATTTGCACTAAGGGCCCCATTAAAAACTCATCACTGGCACCTGTACACTAAGCTGAGTGTGCAATCTCTGGATAGGATAAAGAGTGTTGTAGTTACCTTTGTATATAGAGTTGTTAGTTTAGTAGAACCACAGGTTTTATTTAATCCCTTGAGTCAGAAAATTAGTGAGAAGGGTACTAGGTCTAGTGGCTTAACACCCTATAACATCCCTGCCTTCAAACTCCAAATGAGCAGAAAGGCTTTCATATGGTATGCACCTACCCTGTTAAATGAATATGGAAGTTTGACGTGCAGTGCAAATAGCATTTTGCATTTTAAACATATGTTGCACAAACTCTTGTATACAGAAAACTTGTGTAAATGTATGTAATTGTATTAATTGTATTGTTTGTTAATGTTCCTTGTAAGTGATGTTTTATATGTCAGGTGTGGCTGAAAAGGGTGGTGCCTAGACCACCTCCTGGTGAAAAATAAAAAAATGAAAAATAAATAAATAAATAAATAAATTCATGCTTGCAATAGTGTATTGTCATAATATGTACAAAAAAGTGTGAAAGAATGCACACAACTAACAAAATAAACACATGATGCTACAGTTGTGATACAGGGATGGGGTGGGGGTGGGCACGTACAACAGGGGGCATAGGAAGGGTGCATGTGAGGAAGGGGAATGTCAGGTGCAGCCAACATCAACACTTCCTCCTGCCACAAGTACAGACAGATGACCCACCATGAGGCCATGTATAAGGGGAAATATGGACTGAGGAGCTGTATGGTGATGTCTGTGGAGATGGTGACATCCTGGGTTGGCCATGGCCATGCCTCAGACTGGGTGATGCCAACCCCTGGTGTCACCCAGTGGTTTGGGGAGTGCCCATGTATGATGATGTTGCAGCTGTTCTGGCTGACCCTGACCTGCCACTACATGCTGTTGATGTACACTGGGTGACAATACCCACTTGACAATGGCATTCGCCAGTGTTGTGTTGCTGCCTGGTAAGACCAACCTACCTCACTGTGGCAGTGAGACCCCTCACTGGCCCAGTCAGTTCCCCAAATACATGGTGGAGGGCATCCAGGGACCATGCATCAAGCTCCTCCACACACTGTTTTTCACATTGCAAATCAGCATGCAGGATACCTCAGAGGTGGGCCAATTCCTTCTGCATTTCCCTCCTGAATGTGTTTGGTGGACTGGGGGTCTACCACAGACCACAGCAGCAGCTGAGCAGCTGATTGATCCTGTCTCTGAGGGGCATTGTCATCTGAGACAGTATGCATTTGTGGGTGTGGGTGACTAGTGGGGTGTGTGTGCCCCACATCTTGTGTGGATGGTGGTGGTGGTAGTGCCTCAATGGATGTGGAATCACACATGACGCAAGATAGGGATGGTGGGGCAACATGTTGGCCACCCACAGACATCAGCTGAGCAGGCCATATGGCAAGGCAGCTGGAGGATGTGGAGGCCACACCTGTGTCAGTGGTGGAGGGGGTGGTGGTGGTGATGGTAGTTGATGTAGAGGTGACATGACTCTCCAGGGACTCTGCTAGCACAGATGAAACCATAGGCCTAGTGGGTGATTGTCTGGTGGCCATGATGGCCTCCCTGGTCTTCAACCCTGCCTGGTTGGGGGTGTCAAGGGACGCTTCTGATTGGGAGAACCCCACCCAGTGCAGCAATGGCTGCTAGATAATCCTAAGGGGGATTGTATGTGTCCTCTTCACTGTGACAGAGGTCATCAAGAACTGTGTCCAAGGACTCCTCTTCCTCCTCATGTGCTGCCTGCCACTGGACTCCTGAAGTGGACAAGCCAGTGTCCTTCTCCAGGTCAGTCTCCTCAGTGGTGTCATCACCCTGCACTGTGGACAAAGAAGAACACTGTCAGTGTGATGCATAGTTCATGGTCCTGTACTGGTGATGACACATGCATACCCCAGCATTGCAGTCTATGTCTCCCAGTGCCAGCATGCAATAGGTGACTGCAGCCTATACACAAGGCCGCTACTTTTCTGCGGCACATTGGGACCAAGTTCTGTGGCAAGATTACCATTTGCTGCAGAACTTCTGCGGTGGTAGTTTGTAATTTCTGCTGAAGTTCTGTGGCACTAAAGAACTATCACATCACAGTGTCAGCCTGTCATCCTTCCTTCACTTCCATGGCGATGGTTATAGCAATCAGGATGGGGAAAGCACTGCATTACTAGTTCAAAAAATAACAGACTTATAAAAATAATTTCATGCCTAAAAAAGCAAAAAAAAAAATCTATCCCTTAAGGTCCTAGCCTATTGCATAAATAAAAATGCTCAGAGGAGATCATATATGATAAATAAGGTATTTCTATTCTCATGCTGTCTATACCACTCATGAGGTCCCTACTGTGTATCACTTATATATTTATATGTGCTGTCTACACCACTCATAAGGTCCCCACTGTGTATCACTTATATATTTATGTATAATCTGCAACATATATTCAAATATGTGTGTGTGTATATGTGTGTGTGTGTGTGTGTGTGTGTGTGTGTGTATATATATATATATATATATATATATTAGAGGCAAAAACTCTGTTTAATGCATCAGTTAGGGTTGTTCCACAGTGACAAAAGTGAGGTAATTTGGTGTTAGGGTTGAAAACCTCCCTTGCACCCCATCAGCCCACCCCCCCAACCAGCATCAGGGTGTGCATTGGGGTCATCAGCCCTAACTCTCACCCCATCACGTGCATGAACAAGTTGAGGCATAGGAGAATGGGGTGAGATTTAGGACCAATGACCCCAATGGACACCCTGATGCCGGTTGGGGGGGTAGACTGAGTGGGTGCAAGGGGGGTTTTCAACCCTAACACCGAATTTCCTCACTTTTGTCGCTGTGGAACAACCCTAACTGATGCATTAAATGGAGTTTTTTTGCCTCTAATTTCCCTTCTTTTTGAGACTGCGGAGTATAAATAGTGAATGGAATGCTCCCACCACATAATTTTTTTGTAACATAGTAACAATGAGAGCAACGCAAAAGCAAGGGGAAATGGTTATGCACATGGTGACAGAAATGTAAATTGTAAAGCAAGCGTTAATAGAAACACAGGTGCAAAGTTATGCCAATGTGAACAGTGACGCAAACGGAGATGGAAGCGCATACGGAAACGCAAGTGGTAATGCACACGGTCAAGGTACTGCTATTGTAAACACAAATGATAACTGTAACAGCAACAGTAACATGAAAGGAAACAGAAATGGAAACGCAAATGCAAGCGCATACGGAAACGCAAACTGTAACATGCATGGTGATAGTACCGCAATTGTAAATGCAAATGGTAATGGTAACAGCAACAATAACGCCAAAGAAAACAGAAATGCAAATGCAAATGTAAGCGCATATGGAAATGCAAACCGTATTGCACATGGGCATGGGAACGCAATTGGAAATGCAAATGGTATTGGTAAGAACAATGATGACGCAAAATGAAAGACAAACCCAAACGAAAACGGAAGGGTTGCCACCAACAGAAATGGTAATGCGCAAGGGGATGCTAAGCAAAAGACAAATGCAAACAGTAGTGGAGACACAAATGGTAACAGAAATGCAAACGCAAATGGAAATGCTAAGGGTAATGCACATGGTGGCGTACATGGGAACGCTAATGCATACGGGTATGGAAACACAACTGTAAAGCCTAAGTGTAACAGTAACTGGAGCGCACATCTTGTTTTTCCCCAAAAGTTCCATTGAGAAATACAGTTAAAACAAAGAATGTATGCATAGTAATGGGCCTCGGAGCAGAAAACGAGCAGTTGTAATACTAAAATGGTAATATCTCAGTAACCGTACGGCATAGAAAAACACCATTTCCGAGATACGAGCCCTGAAAGGCACATTGGACACCACCATGTTAGTCTATGGGAAAAAAATCAACTTCAGAGTATCGTAAGTTTGCATCTGTGCAATACTTTGTCACCAAACCACTGAAAGGCACATTTGTGAGATGTTGGCTGCTGTCCCTCCAAATTTTAGCCCAAAAGACCAAACCATTTTTTTGTAGTAGGGTAGCAAAGAATTCCTGTCATTTTGGCCACATTCTAGAAAAGTACTGTCATGATTTGTGACACCTTTCGCAAAAATTTGCGAAAGTGTCGCAAGTGCGATACTAGTTTGTGACACTACTTTTCCCATAAATTTGAAAAACATTTCTGGGGTGTTTAACCCCAAAATAAAGATATGGCTAGATTCCTCAATGCTCGAATAGGTAAACACAAAAAGAATTATGTCCCTAGATGGCCCCAATTTCAAATGCCAAGCATTTATGTGATCAGTAACTGAAAACAAAATGGCAGATTTGCGACACTGCAAGGGCCATTTGCGACACTAAAAAGTGCATTTGCGACACTGTCAAACTTTTTGTTAACTTTTCCCATTGACTTATAATGGGAACTTGTTTTTTGAATAACTTTTGAACTGTTTAATATTTTTTCACGAAATCTTCAAAAGGCACATCAGAGACCCTGGCTGCATGTTCCGTGAAGTTTTTGGACCAGTTGCATAAACCGTGCAACTTGTAGGTGCGAGCAAAGAATGCACAAAAAAAATTAATTACATGGACGAATGTTGCTTAATAATTCCACAGCTGTATATCTGACTGGTGCAAAAGTTGCCAAATCCCAAGCTCTATTGTTACGCCCCATGCCTGCCAAATTTCAGGCAAATACTTTGAACAGTGGCAAAGTTATTAAGGTAGAAAGTTTCACCATTTAACCTTAAAAGGGGTACTCATCCCTAACTATGGTAGCACTACTGTGCTACAATACTACAATAATATATATATATATATATATATATATATATATATATATATACACATATATATATATATATATATATATATATATATATATATATATATATATATATATATATACAGTATAGTGAGAGAGATATATATATATTTTTTTTATTTCCATTAAATTGTATCCTCATTCATAGAGGTCCCTTCGGAAATGGAATAAACAGAATAGAGGCGATATTGCAAAACTCATTTTTCATGCCAACCTCCTTCCCCTGACACACAGTGTAACACCATCAGGCCATGACATGCATGTGAACCCATTGTGAGAAAAAGCTCTCCAGCCCATCACAATGTGTCCCTTGTGTGACAGAACACTGTGCCATGCCTTCCCAAGCTTAGAGCAGTGATATGTTCCCCAATCCTTGCGCTGCCCAGCCAATTCCCAGAGCTCATCTCTGAACCTGAGTTGCCAGCATGGGAACACAACATGCTACCCACTAGCCCAACAGCTGGCCCTGCACACAACATTTCTCCATAATTTTTAGGTGATTCTATCAACCAATGACAATATTTAATCAATAACCATGGCAAAAATATATACAGTGCAATTATTTATTTAACAGGTCTATTCTTTCAGCAGGTCTACACATTATTATATTCCACTTTTCTGGACATAATTACTTTATTTTTCTCAAAAATGACAGGTTAATTCATTTTACTAGATGTCATCTCAATACCTTTAAGACAAAAATAAGTTTGTACAAAATAAGGTATGGACTTAACAAGTCTATGCTATTGTCAAGGTTTTCTTTAAGTTGGCCCTAGTGTAATAACATAAGACTGAAAATTGTATTAGGCTGTAGTGCAGGCTGAGCAAATATCACTGTGCCTGATGTGCTTTGCCACTGGGAGCTGTGGTAGATGAGTGACTATTCATTTCTGTGGCAGAATGCAGCCATTTCATTAGCTAAGGTACGATGTTATAGCAATGATAACATTACATTCTGAGCATAGAGGGGCTTTGGATATAAAAAGAGGGGAAAGGAACCAGGTTCTATGGATAAATTGAAATATTAATAAAGAATCACCAAGAACAGTGAATTCTGCGGCACTGCAGAAGTTCTGTGGTAGGTTGCAAGTTCTGTGCAAAATTCTGTGGCCACAGAATTCTAGGGTCCCTTGCCTATACACCCACACATCAAAGGTGTATGCACACTTATTGTTGGAATGTGGACACTACAGTTATGCCCTCACCTAACACCAATGTATCCGACATTCCCGACACATGTGCAGACCACCACCCACAGGGATGGCATAGGTAACGCACCCAGTAACACACGTGTTAGCATGCAACAGTGCAAATGTAAATAAGCCTAGCAGCTGTGACACACACTATGTGCGTAGGCACATGGCATCTGTGTGCAGAGTAATACAAGACTGTATGGCACATGATGCTAGGCAGGTAGTGCGGTAAACACAGCATCAGACAGTGCCATACAGCACTTGGGCAATCATAATGCACACATGTGTGCAATGGCCAGGGCTACATTGTGCCACAACACTAGCATAGTTGCACTCATGCACACCCATGCACACCATGCTAGTACACAGTCATGTTCTCACATGTCCAGAAGGATGCCACCTGTGTCTTACACTCACCACCATTAACACCTTTCACAGCCATGGTCCGCAAGGTAGATGCCACCACCTCCACCACAGGGTCCACAGGTGTTGCGACCACTGTTGGCCATGGCTCACCACCCAGTAATGTGCAGTACGTGGTGGCATGATGCCAGTTCATACTTTGCACAGCACTGTAGGTCATTCCACTGCTTACACACTGTGTCCGTGGAGTGTCCCCAGCCTCCAACAGCATTGACCTCAGCTGTGACCTATCCCCACATTACATGCACCATTACATCAGTGGACTTTTATCACCTCATGCTGTGCTTCCTCACTTTGTAGGCATCTGCCAGGGCCTTCCGCTCCTCCTCAAAAACATATAGCTTTGCAGCCATTCATGTCCACCAGAAGCACCTGCTGGGGGATGGAAATGGTCCAGTGGTCGGTGGCTGTTCTGTAAGTGGTGTGTGTGTGTGTGTGTGTGTGTGTGTGTGTGTGTGTGTGTGACTACTCTCTACCAATAGGCCACACTATCCAAGTGGCAGTAGGTATGCGTCACAGGGATGTAGGGGTTTGGCCCCCCATGGCTGTCCCTGCTCATTAATGTCCCATGTATGTCCATCCTTGAGCAGCAGACAGGTGCTGGTGTATATGTACCACATACATACCATCAGAAGGATGCAGGCTGCAATAAACCCTGTTTTTTGCAGCTAGACCAACAGGTGTGGAAAGTGTGTTGAATGCACAGACCTATGTTCCTGGCCATGTGATCAGATCACAGTGTCCCGGTCATTGCACAGCACAGCATGGGGTACACATCCACATGATGGTGTCACAGAAATTTCTCATGGGAACAGTATGCCTGTGATGTGTGTTGTGTCTGTATTTCCCCCTAGGGTCATGCTCAGCACACCAGAAGATGCACATGGGCATCCATTTGTGTGTCATACTGTGGGATCCCAGTGCCAATGTCACAGTGTAGACATGTGGTTGGACAGTACGACAGTGCTTCACACTGTTATTACACACATGCCAGCTGGGTCTGGTGTATGTGTGACAGCATCATTTGGCAGTACCAGACACAAAACAATGCACTCTTGTTCCCCATCAGTAACTAAAGCCCAATGTCACTGCAGTAGAATGTACACACTGGGGCAGAACATGATAACTATATATGGCCTGAGGAACACCTACCTGTTCCTGTAGAACTTGTCTCCTGTGACATTTTCAGGCCTACTGTTAAAAATGCAGACTTCTGACGACTGCTTGCAGTTCCTGTGATCTGTGCAGGTAGTGCTGTGTCCCCCCTGAAATAACCCGGGCAATTCACACATGGTAGTGCATGCAAAGTATGCCATAATGTCATGCTAATGGGGTGATTTGCACTCTGACTGCCTAAGTAGGCTAATTTACATAGCACTTCTGAATATTGTATGTATTTGCCCTGGGCAACGTGTTTGCCTGGGTAAATGGTTTATGCTGCAGTGCTGCACAATATGAATTGCGCAACGCTAAATGTAATAGTGCCACTCTATCCATGCATGAGCAATTATGTCATCACTGGGAAGGTCATGTGAGGGTCATGCATGCTTAGTGAGGCCATTTCGTGATAGCGCAGTGCTGAATTATTTTGCACAGCTCCTCCCATTGCTAGCCCTGTGCCAAGTCATATGCATTTTACAGTTCTGTTGTGGACACCTGTACAACGACATTGGTGATAGGGTTGCATTTCCCTGAGTTGCTGCACAGCAATGGCCTCCAGGAGAAGGTTTAGGGCAGTGGTACAGAAGGACCATTGGTGGGGGGAGGTAGAACTGGCCAACATGGTGTAGTTGGTTCTGGCCAGGGAGCGCTAGCTCTCTGGAGAGATGTGCGAGGGGGATAAGCTGAGGTGTGAGATGTGGGCATCTGTGGGGCACCACTTCATGGCCAGCACAGCCATCCACCACACCTGGGAACAGTGCAGAAATTATTATGTTGACCTCCAGAGGAGAGAGAGAGAGACAGAGGCTGGACAGGTTCAGACACATGGTGTGTTATGGAACTGTGCCTGTGCCTGGTAAGTGAACATATTTATCATTGACCAGCATTATGCATATGAAAGGGTGAAGGCAGGCATACTCACAGTACACATGTGGGTACATATATGTAGGACAGGTCACTGCACACATGCCTATGATGCTACAGTGTCATTCTCATGCAGTTCTGTGTGTGTAGACCACTATGGGTGCAGTAGTGTTTGTGTGTTGGTCAACATTGCTTATGTATGTGGTAGAACATGTGTCATGCAAAGATGTATCATGTGATATGTATCAGTGTAATTCATCTTTGGTAGTGTGGCACATGTTGAACATGTGCACATATACGTTACATAGGTTGTGCAGTTGGATGGTGTGTGTACGATACCAAATTGTCCAGCAACACCTCTGTACATTGACCAGGTTTGCCATGGGAGTGTCTATTGGCCACACATTGTCCAGACATGTGCGTAGGTTGCAGACACACTACTGCCTGTGTTACTGGCATGGTGGCCATGGAGGCTCCCTGTTGGTGGACAGGGTGCATACTATGTGACAGGGACAGAACTGTTGCTGACCACCGCCACATATGTCAATAACATGCTCCTGGGGTGGCCGAATATCTGCCTGTGAGTGATAGCTGACCATTATCTTCCATGGGCTCACTGTGGTATGTCCATGTACTCCATGAGCCACATGACATTGTTCCCTGCTGTGTCCAGTGGTTGGGCAACACACATGTCTGTCACATTAATGAAAAGTGGGCACTGTAGTGGCATTGTCTGTGCTGAATATACTAGCAACAGCTGTGCCACCGTATCCCCTGTCTACCATAGTCATACAGTTATATGCAACATAAGGGGTCATCAATGGGCCCCCCAGTACATATTGACAATGTGGCATGGTCCATTGGGGGAGCACAGATGGGACACAGGTGTGGGCCATACATGCTGTGCATTGGGCATTATCTGTCAGGAGTGACATTCGGTTGTTAGTCACCCTCAAGATATATGTTCTGGGTGCATACAGCTGTGTACACATCTGTCCCACTGTTGTCTGTATATTACTTCTCCAGATGATGTTAAATAGCCTAGCACATATGATGTACATGACCCACTACAGTACAATTTACCGACATTGCACATGTGTCCCATATGCCACATGCTCGTTGGGGAGGGACACAGTACACTGTTTGATGGTTGCACAAGTTCACTGGCACAGTTGTGGGGGTTGTTGATGTCCATGGGGGTACTGACACTGTTCTAATCCCTTCATTTTGCAAACCACACCACCAGGGGACATCACTAGCAAGGTCCTATCCAGGGGACCATGGAGACAGCAGTGATGGTCAGCAGGATGCCGCACGTGAGTGTGCTCCCATGTGGATTACATATGTTGCATTCTTTGATAGGTGGGACAGGTATGGTAACCTTTTACAGCACAGTGTCACCACCATATGTGCAATTACTGTGTCATGGCACTGGTCCCAGTGGCACGTGGCCATGGATTGACCATGCTGCTGTGCTGCTGGATATGGCATCACACACCCCTATTGCAGCCTGTGGAACAGTGCAGTTGGCTAGTACCTACGATGGCCACACAGCCTGTTGGCCTGTGTTGTGAAAGCACATGGCAGCTCATAGTCCTACACTGCTGCAGCATGGTGTGTCATGCATGCCCAAACCATGCAGTGCTTGTACTCTGCACATAGCACTCCTCTACAGGAGCACACACCCTTCTTGGTGCTGCTGTCCTAATGTCCTGCATCTGCACCCAGAGGGGTTGCATGTTAGACATTCAGTGGCCCTGCCTCACACATGTGGCTGTGACATGCTGACATGGGTATGTCAGCCTCCTTGCACTTTGCACTTCAGACTACACATGGTGGCATACGATCTGCCGTGGGCACATGCATTCAACACCAAAGGGCCATGTAGGGGGCGCTGTTCTCCCACTGTGTTCTCCATGTCTTTATTTTTTAATCAAGTACTCTTTATTAATTTTCAGCCTACATGATACCAACATAATATAACAACAACATTCTAATGACAGTAAAGTGGATAATTACAGTGACAACAATAATAAAGCAAGTCTAACCAAATGTCCCTAACCTGCACTACTACCCCCTCCCCGTCCCTCCTAAAGACCCAGTGCCTTTCCCCAGAACCCAGAATCTCTTTCAGTGAGCCATAGCTAGCCAGCAATTAAATCAAAAAACAAAGATAACATAGTTAAACATCTGACATTAAGTAAATTAAAGTGGGATCAAATACAGTCTTAGGGGGAAAGAGATATCAGCATATATAAAGATTCCCACATAGTGCAGTAATGATGTTGGCAACACCTTATAGAAGCAATGTGTTTTTCAACCATTAATGCCAACAGTATTTCTTGATGACATTCTTTGTAATGCAGTGCCACAGTATCTGTCAAATGATGAAGCATAATACGTTTGGCCACAATAGTGATCAGTGCCATATGAGCTTTGCATATGTCAAAGAGGCCAGATGGGTAGATCCCAACTAAACAGACCTCTGGAGTGAATAAATCTACCAGACTTAAGAGGGGATCAAGAGAGTTTTTAATTGTCACCCAGAATGGGACTATTATTGAACAGTCCCACAACATGTGGTTTAATGTCCCTTCCTCTTTCCCACATCTGTGGCATAAAGCAGAAGCCGACCTACTGATTTTAAACAGTTTGGTCAGAATAATGTACATATTATGAAGTATGCAAAGCTGTTTTATACGAAACCTGTGCTGCTTAAGAAATTTATACAGCTGATGCCAAACTTTGTGCCAAAGGAGCACCTCATATTGAATGCCCAGTTCCTGTTGCCAGTAGAAACTTGTTCCTGTTAAACTATTTAGATCCAAAGATTGGAGTAACTGGTAAAGCTTAGGTGCTACATGTGGTTGGGAAGCTAGGGAAATAAAGGAATTGGGTACGGTTGAATCCCACATAATCCAAGGTTCAGGACCTAAGAAGGAATATACAGAGTGAATTACCTTGGAAATATTTAAAACACATTGTACAGGTTGGATGAAAACACTCTTGAGCAAGTGCAAATGTAAGTGATTTATCTCCCTCTAGTAGGGACTGCACTGATAGACTATTTAGCTGGGGGCAAAAGGAACTTTGAAGAGGGTGACCCGTGATTAAGATGTTTGGGTTACCTAATAATGGTTGAATAGTCACTCTATCCCATTTCCATCCCAGGTATGTAGTCAATTGGTGAAATGCCTTTAGTGACCAATACAAAGGTGTATTCCAAAGAGGGTGAGGAAGACTAGAGGGCCTAACATAGGGTAGACTATCAATGCGAATAACCTGTTGATTACAGAGGGAACATTCCATCTCCACCCACATGGGGGTATAGGCAAAAGAGCGGTCCCCCTCTTTAACAATCCAGTGTAATAATTTACTAGTATGCAGGGCTGAATGATACAAGAAAAAATTAGGACGTTGCAAACCACCCTTTGCCTTAGACATTGTGAGCTTAAAATAGGATTGTCTAACTGGCCCACCCTTCCAAAGAAAATTATTAATCAGGGACTGCACTCAGTTAAACCATATTTTGGGAAGAAAAACATTCAACATACCCAGGGAGTATAAAATATGTGGAAGTATATTTATCTTGATGATGTTGATATGCCCCCATAAGGAGAGAGGGAGGGAGAGAGAGAGAAGACCACCTAATAAAATCATGTTGTACAGAATTTAATAAAGGAGAGAGATTGTCTTTATTTAACCGTGAGACAGATCGGCTGACAAGGATTCCTAAATATAAAAGACTACTTGATATCCAGGATAGGCCCAAATGATGGATGTCTTGTTTGCACACAAAATTATTGAAGGGCAGTACTTTGATGTTCTGTACATTTAATTTATATTCTGATAAATCAGAGAACTTCTTAATTTCTTGCAAAGTCGTGGGTATAGATTGCAGAGAATCCCCAAGATGGAGTAATAAATCATCAGTGTATGCTGATAGGACGTATCTCGAGGTTCCTAGTTGGATTCCTTTCCTCTCCAGATTATGTTGAAGAAGGTAGATTAGGGGTTCTAAATATAAATTGCAGAGTAACGGGGAAAGGGGACATCCCTGACTAGTGTCCCATTGAAGTAAGGATCTGAGGGAACACCGTTACATTGAATACATGCCATAGAATGAGTATATAATAACTTGATCCATTTAATGAAGTCCTGGGGAAACCAAATTCACTTAAAGTAGCAAATAAAAAGAGCCATGTGACCAGATCAAATGCTTTTTTGGCATCTAGGGAGACCAGAATTGCAGGGGTTCTGCTCTTCCCAGAGACACTGAAATCAAATAATGCAATTTCTTAAGATGGTCAGAGGACAATTGCCCCACCATAAAGCCAGCTTGGGCTGGGCAAGTCAGCCTGTCTGATACCTGCATCATTCTATTGGCTAACACTTTCACCAATATCTTAATGTCCATATTTAATAATGAGATTGGGTGATAGTTATCTGGAATAGTATCACCCCTGCCCAGTTTCCTAAGTGCGGTAATAAGAGTTTCAGTGAAGGTATAATTAGAAAAGCCTGATTCATACCAAAAATTATAAACATTCAGCAAGAGTGGAACTAAGTCATCAATAAACACAACATCAACATTATTAGTAAGGCAGTCTGGTCCAAGGGCCTTATCCAGGGACAGCTTCCTAATAGCCCAATGAATTTCCATGGCAGTTAAGGGGTCTTTAAGTAAATCTTGCTGAGCCAGGTCAAGAATAGGAAGGGCAATTTCTCTTAAATAGTCTGTTATAGCAGCCAAAGAGGGGGAATTAGCATATAGATTGGTGTAACAAAAACAAAAAATGTCTGCTATTTCTCCAAGATGAGTAGTAAGAGTGCCTTGGCCGGACTGATGTAAGTGAGGGATATAGTTATTGGACTCCATAGTATGGAGTCGGAGGTTACTAACAATTTGCCAACCTTCTCCCCAGTTTCCAGAAGTTTTGTTTTAATTCTCTGAAGTGCTAGTTCCACCTTTTGAGCTAAAAGATCAGAGTACTGGGCTCTAAGATTGTGCAGTTTAGACCAGGTCATAGAATCAGAATGAGAAGAAATGGCACATTCAATCTGTCTAATATTACTAAGAAGCTCTGAAAGGCAGACCTGATGTTGCTTAAGATGTTTAGAGGCAAGATGTATACATTCACCCCTAAAAGAATATTTTAGGGCCCCCCAGAGCACATCGACCGCTGAAACCAACCCTAGATTTGTGACCAAAAATTTCCCAACCATTCCTGCAGAATCCAAAATGTATCTGGGTCTTGAAACAATAGAATGTTAAGGCACCATATAAAATCTCAGCAGGCCGAATTACTAATATTATGAATTACATTGACTGGGGCATGATCTGAAACAATAGTCGGAAGAATTTCAGAAGAAATAATACCAGTAAAAGCTTCCCGAGAAATTAAGAAATAGTCCAATCTAGAGTATGTATTATGAGAGAGAGAATGGAAGGTATAAATCCTATAAGTAGAGTGGGTCAATTGTCATGGATCAACCAGGATCAAGTCATCCATCGGTGTGCATAAGCCTTGCTGGCCCGGTGATAGACCCCTCTGTGCCAAGCCAGATCTGTCAATTTTGGACTGATAAACCATTTTCCAATCTCCCTCGAACAAAATTGTAGAGCAATGTATAGAGGTCAAGATAGGATTTAGCTCCATAAAGAATCTTGGGGAATCCACGTTAGATCTGTAAACTGAACCTAATACTACCATTGAAGATCCCAGTCTTCCTTACAGAAATAAATAATGGCCTTTATGATCCCAGGATTCTTTGTCCAGAGTAAAAGGGACACCCCAAGCTATCAATATAGCCACCCCACCTCTTTGTGTGCTACAACCAGCACCATAAGCCTGTTCTGCCCATTCCCATCTGAAAAGAAGGGAGTCATCTTTCGTAATGTGTGTTTCTTGAAGATAGGCAATATGAATGTTATGTTTTTTTTTAAGTGATGGAGTACCAGATAGCATTTGTGTTAATTTGGCACCCCTTAATGTTCCATGTAACAAATGCGTAGCTGGCCATAGTCAACTAGCAACAAAGGAATACTCAAAGCTCACCAAAAGTACAGTCACAATCTGAAAGAGAGATTGGCACATTGGAAAGTCAAGTCCCCCCACCCCTCCCAACCTGTTGTCAACTATTAAACAAAACATTGACCCAGTCATTACTCTCCCCCCACCTTCAAACCAAAACCAAAAAATATGACAAATCAGCAATGAGAACAACCTCCCCTGATCCCAAAGACCAACGTTCTCAAAAGACTATGTCCATGATGGAGAATAACCCATTAAACCTCAGTACACCCCACCCCACTACCCTTTAACATAATCGCTAACATTGAGTAGTAAAACAAAGGTATACAACATGATACTTATATAGGAAAAAATCCTGCAAGCATCATCATAAGCCATAATCAGGAGAAGAACATTAAGCTATGGAAATAAGATCAAACATACTTATCTTTCAAATTCTAGAGAATACATGAAAAAAATATGATACATCACCCTCTTGTCCATACACACAGTGAACAATCGTGTATGTGATCATATGCTATATGTACACAAAAGGAAATGAGTAGGTTAAAGTATAGTGTAACCATAAGAGAATAAAAAAAGAAAAAAAATATCACTGCCTGGAGTCCAAGAGGATTTACAGGATCTGATGAGGGGACTCTCCATCTTGTTAAACACTCAGGAGAAGAAATTATTAAATTTCAATAATCGTTTAACGAAAGAAAATAAATCAAGGGGCAGTAACATGGCATGAACAATCCCCAAGATGCAAGTGAAACTCTAATTACTATTGAGTAATAAAAGTATGAATACTTACCAGTAATAGGTGGCCTCCAGTTAATGACCTAGATGTGCCTTCAAACCAGCAACCATGGAGGGAGAGGGAAGGGTTGCTGTAACCACTGAACCACACTCAACCACTGGATGGCATCCCACTGCACCAACAACAATGAACTGGAGAAAAACTAAGGCCATTCTCTCTCTAAACCCCATACGAGCAAGGAAGATTCCAATAGTGTGCTGACTGAAGGAAAAAGTCTTGTGCTAAGCTGGATTCACAAAGAGCTACCTCGGGGGGAGGGTCTGGTGATCCTGATCCACCCCACCGACACTGAGCCCAAGGTTTGAGTTGTATGAGGTTAAAAGCATAAGGCAGTGTATGAGTCCTTGAGTAGAACTAGTTTCACCCCATACCACCAGTACCATGGCCTACAGACAGTTGCAACCATGAGCAGCACACCACATTACAAGACCAAGGAAGAGGAGAAGGCTCTAGTGCATATACAGGGGATGAGAACCAGTGCAAAATGATTTTGTAAGATCCCAGTGGATGAATGACCCTCAACAAATCTCATCCTAAACAGTGCTTGACATATGGTATAAGGACCAGAAATAAGGAGCCACCATCCCCATTTGGAGGTCCTTAGTGGGGTCCAAGGGCCTCCTGCCATGTCACCCACAATTGCGAAATCCAGAAAGGGAAAAAATGGTAAGGATATAATCAGATCCACCTAGAACTCCAGGAACAGGTTCAAGTGGAATCGCTACATTACTCCCTAATTATAAGAAAAAAAGTCATACATATAGATTAAATTGGGGGGGGGGGAGCAAGTTCAGGACATAAAGTTGACTCCATTGCAAGAGAACTCTAAATAGCATTAAAAATCAAACAGCGCCATAATAACAAAATCGTTGACGCCCTCTTATTGTCGGTGTTAGATCAAAGCCTACCTCGGTACTGCAAAAGGAGGACTGAGCCTATAACCTCCTTCAATTCAGAAAAGTCCACCACACATTCTTCAAATGCCAGAACAAGGCGGCAATCTATGCATCCAGTTTGATTATATCATGGTCTTGCCATAGAAATTTCTATCACCTTATTTTTGAGGGAGGATGAAGACTGCTATGAACGTAGGACAGTAAACAGGGTACCCTCCCGAAACAAATCTCAAAAACTGTTTTGGAGTGAATATCCAGCAATGCAGCCATATTCTCCACCGTACAATCCTAAATCAAATCAGAATCATAATTTGAAATACACCAGTCATGACTAGAGATAACAGAGGAACCAGCTACAGAAATATAGCAAGAGCCCATTTTGCAGGATTAATGCAAAACCTAATAAGTTCAGTAACCATGTCAACAAAGTTGAAACCTCTGAGTCTCAGGAATGTATCAAACATGAGAGCCAACAATGGTACAGCATTATTTGCACAGTACAATTCTGGATCAATTCAGAAATCCTGGATTGGAGATCCCGGGCCATCACTAGAAATAACGAATAAGCCAACTATATAAACGGGACAAAAATCCATGTTATGAATAGATATAAACTCGAGCTGAGATAGTGTCCATGTCCAGTGAAATAATAACTCTGAGTGAGTGTTCACTGTGTTTCAACATTTATCTCCCACAATACAAATCTGCTGCGAATTAATATCTTAAGAAGAAGATCACAGATTCCCACAAGAAAACAAATGACTGCATAAGAATACCAGAAGTTCAAATTGTGGGTTATTATCAACCCAAATGTGATTAATTTTTCTTTCCAAAACAAAAAGGAAATCTCTCAAAAGTTCAAATAATTATCAGAGATACTGAACTAGAGTGTGCAGGCAAAGATCATATGACTGGGCCATGGCTGCTTCTCTGAAGATCAACCAGCAATTTCCAAGCAACGGAGACAAAAAAGGAATTAAACTAAATGAAAGTCAACTGGCAGAAAAATTATACCATCAGTTTGGATACTATTGATCAGGATGGTGTCCCAGCAGACAAAATCAGGTAGAGGAATGGAATAAATCAGGAAACATCACCTGAAGATCTTTTTTGGCTTGCTCGTATGAGGCAAAAGTTTTAGGAGTACCCTTAAAAGTAATCTCTAATCTTACCAGGTACAGCATCCAAAATCGTATCTGGGTTGCCATAAGCTTGGATATCGCTGGTCCATATGCTGCCCTTTTCAGCCTGATGGAATGAGATAAATCTTGAACCAGACATAATTGGTTTCCATCCCAAATGATTTCTTTTGCCTTTCTGATCTTAGATATTATATGTATTTTGTCTAAATAGTTTAGCAATTTAAAAATTATGGGGTGTGATGTAGCACCTGGTGGAGGCATTGGATGTAGGGCCCAGTGAGATCTCTCAATAATATAGTCGGAGCCATTGGGAGAAGGACCTTCAATTTTTTCCAATAATTTCTGTATAAAAAGAATAGCATTTTGGCCTTCGGAACCCTCTAGAAGGCTTATAATCACCATATTATTTTGACGGCTGTGTCCCTCTAGGTCTTCAAGTTTGTCTTCTACTTGGTTGATCTTTTGTCTGTGAGACACAGTCTTGGGATCCACTGTTGCTCATTAGTCCTCTAAGGAGCTTACTCAAACCTTGGCATCCCCAATCCTTTGTGTCGATTTTTCTGTAGCCTGGCACATATTTTGAAGTTCTTCAGTGATAGATTGTATCAATTCCTTAAAGGGTGTGAATTCCTACAGAAAATAAGCCTCTGTGAGCACTTGTGTAGAATCGGAATATTTAGCTGTGGCAGGAGTATGGGACTTGCTCCGTTTAGATGCTTTATCTCTCTCTGGAGTTGGTGGCGGAGTATGACGTATATTTGCTGTTTTCATCTCCACCTCCATAATTTCAAATTTTCTTGGCTAAATCTATCTCCGACGAAATACTACACACCAACAGGATGCTATTTCCAAAATATAAAGCAGATAGACTGTATACTAAATGTTTAAATTAGATGGTGAAGTGAGGAGCTAAAAGACTGAGCTGCTTACACTGCAGGGTGCACCACTTGACTGTGTTCTCCATGGGTGCTGTGCATGGTCATTCTGCCACCATTCATCAGTTGCATTATACCATTGATTGTGGCTGTCTAATCCTGTGGCTTGTGGTGTACAACTCCCATACATATGCCATGGGCATGTTTGCATTGTATACATTGTAAGGCGGGCATGTGTTGTTTGGTCTTCCTGACTTTGTCATGATGGGTGAGTGTATTGTCTGATTCCTGTGGTTGTGTGTATGCCCACAGCATGCATATACCGCATGGCATGCCTATGGCCTGGGCATGGTCTCTGTAGATGTTGTGTGTTCACAGTGCTGTGAGCATGTGTGTCCCATCCATATCAGGCATGCATACTGGTCAAATTGCACTGTGCTGTTCTTGTGTGCCACCATGACAGAGCTGTGCTGCACACTGTGGCCTCTGACCTGTTGCCTGACTGAGTAGGGTGTCACTACTGCTGTATGGCTCAGTGATGTGTCACGGCCTAGAGTACTGTGTCCATTACATGACCACACAACACACAAGTGACATTAACAGTGTGGGTGGCTGTCCAGGGGAGTGTCGGAACACTTGCACTGTGTCTGCAACACAACCCAATTGTTCGACACTACAGGTCACAGTATGTTGCCATGTGGACTAGGGATGTGGGGTTTCTGACAGTGATGTTGTGATACTTCATAGGGCTACATTCTGTTCCATTGAGCAGCATATCCTGGTCATTATGTTGCTACAGTATATTTGATAGTGCTATGGGGCTGACTGGGGGTTACCTCAGAGGGGCTGTGTGGCAGTACTATGATACAGGCTACCTTGGATATGCATGGGGTGGCATGCCATCAGTGGTGGTGGTGGTGGTGGTGGCAATGGCCATATGAGCCTTCACATCTGCATGGGATAGGCTTGTGGGTACCATGGTGTTCTGTGATGCTGCATACTGGCACATGTTATGTGGTGTCTGCACTATTTCCATTTTTGGGGACATGGGCATACTAGTTGGGACATGCTGTCCTTTTCTTGGGATACATTCTGGGTTCTACATTGCTCCACAGTGTCAGCTCACCATTCTTACATGGGCATCTCCCCACCTCCATAGGTACACATTTCATTTCTACATGGACCAGAAGGCTGGAGGAAGGTGAGGGCAGGGCTGACCTGCTATGGTGTCTCATCAGGTAGCAGATGGTCATGTTGGAACAATTCAAGAAAGACTCTGGAGCTACTGGAGCAGCTGGTGCAGGGGCAGCATCTGGGTGCAGGACAATAGACTCGCCCATTACCCATTTTTTCCCAGTTCCCTGCCCCCCCTCTTGTTTTTTTGTTATTATTCCCATTTATGATGTACAGTATATAGTTTCATTGTTGTGTTTACATAATATATTTTTGGATGTTATTATCATGTGTCCTGTTTCTTTATTGGTTACCTGTAGTCAGCTTCACTGCTGTGGTGTGTTGCACCTACTGACTACCTACATCACCCTGGTGGCTGTCATCCTGGCCTATCATGTGGTGCGGGTTTCCCACTTCTCTCCCTGTAGTGTCTATGGCTGCGCATCTGGCTGTACATTGTTGTGGGCATTATGAGTTTGTCCTCCTGTTGGCTAACACATTCTGTTCTCCATGTGCACCCTGCATGGCCTGTGGGCATACCAGACAACATCTTGCTTGTGACTGTCGATGGACATGGTCTGGTTCCTGTTCCTTGCGTAAACCCCACTGGTGTTGCCTGGCTGGGGGGTCTTGGTCTGTGGGCTTGTGTGTGAATTTGTCCAAGTGGCCATGACTGATATCCATCCCCCTGTGTCCTCCTGCTCTGTGTTATGTGGTGTGCTGCTCCTTGCTCTGGGTCAGGGATCCTTGTCTCTTCTCCTGTGCACAGTGGGCATGGGTTGGGGTCATACTGGCACACTGGCATGGTTGATTATTTGTGCAGGACACTTCCACACTGTCCTGTCTTCACTCGTTTTCTACAATTCACATCCAAGTAGTGTTGTTACATTTTAGGTTACATGTTTCCTGATATTGCCTTTGGTGTACCTGTTGCAATTATTTGTGTTATGCTCTGCTCTTTGCTCAATATTTCTCATTTGTTGTACCACGTCTTTGCTGGCACCTCCAGTAGCCACGTGATTCAGCTGTGCCAGACTTCACGTCTGTGTGTACTGTGCTGTTGTTGTTCTTTGCAATGCATAGTTGCTGTATTCAGAGCGATCTTCTGTGCTATATTCAGAGCTGTCTTGTTTGTTGGGCTGTATTTGCATTACACTCTCAGCCGTATTTGCCCACCTTCTTTTGCCCGCTATAGTCAACTTTGTTTGCCCTGGGCTATTTCTTTAAATATTGTGTGCAACTGGCTGTGAGCTAACTTTGCCCATCGGGCAGTGCAAATTTTACCCTTAGGAGATCCACGCTACAGCTACTGAAAGTCCCCCACTGTCACACTTCACAGGGACAACGCTCGTTTGCTTATCGAGCACCACTCTGGTTCAATGGCCTCAGCCCAACCATCTCCTCTGCCCCAACTATTGGTATGTTTAAAACTAGGCTCCGGGACTATCTCACTACCAACAGCTCCTGTGACTGCCCAACTTAACCTTCTTTCTCCACTTCCCTTTCTGCTCTAGTTGTCTCCCCCACTGGATTCTACTCACATCTTGCATACCCAATGCTGCACTTTTCACCCTCTTGCCACCCTTCCTACGTTCCTTCTCCCCACGCTCTTCCCTCTCCTATGACTCTGGCACTTCTTATTTGTTGTCTATTTTCTCTGACAAATGCCACTGGCTGCCTTGTTACAATGCTACCCTTGAACTGTATTAATATGTACTCTGTTTGCAATGTCCACATTGTTGTAATGCCTGTCTTGATGTTCCCCATAATTTGTATTTCTCTGACGTGGAGCCTTTGTAAAAGAGCCATGGCTTAAAGGTATTTGTAATCCTAGACTTGATAAATAAATACCCATGAGCAATCTTTTGAAGATTGGGCTCCAGATTCTTTCCATATTTGATTCATAAGATAACAGCTTAAGTTTGTTTTTGATTAATTTAACATAATCATAAGATATGACTGTTTTTAAGAGACTATGTCCATTGGTGTTCCAGTTTCAAGATTTTTAAAGTGTCTAGGATATGATGGAAGAATAATTATTATTTATCCAGGTTATTTTCTCCTCTAGACACTTTTTAATTAGCCTATTTGAGTCAGCCCCTGTACATTTATTGCAATATGCACTCTTTGAAGAAAGAGCCAAATAATGCATTT
This sequence comes from Neoceratodus forsteri, assembly GCA_016271365.2. Lineage (NCBI taxonomy): Eukaryota > Metazoa > Chordata > Ceratodontiformes > Ceratodontidae > Neoceratodus > Neoceratodus forsteri. Next base: position 650,532,437 of record CM028136.1, on the reverse strand, counting down.
TAACATGCCCTAATACAGCTCTTGCTGTTGCTGAAGATGTTGATTTGGAAAACTGCAAAACTGTTCTGTATAACTAGACAAATGATTTTTGAAGTTGATCAAAATTGCTATCATACCATACTTCTGTGGCATAAAGGATTCCTCTTCATTTCTGCTGCTTTTTAATAGAAGTCACAGAGTATCCACCATATTTAGTATTGAACTTTAATAACATAGAACATAGAAACATAGAAATTAATGGCAGATAAGAACCGCTTGGTCCATCTAGTCTGCCCATTTCCCTACCTAATGAATAAGCTGCAGATCCTAGTTAACCAACAGCCTACTTCCTCCTAACCCCCACTAGAATTGTCTTATGTCTGTCCTATGCATTCTTGAATTCCCCCACTGTTTTTGACTCCACATCTGCTGAGGAAGGCCAATCCATGTATCCACAACCCTCTCCAAGAAAAAGTACTTCCGCACATTACCTCTGAGCCGTCCTCCCCACATCTTCAAATTGTGCCCCCTTGTTCTTGTGCATCTCTTTTTCTGAAAGAATACCCTCTTGGACCTTGTTGATTCCCTTGAGGTACTTAAAGGTTTTTATCATGTCCCCCCTCTCCCTCCTTTCCTCAAGGGTATACATATTAAGCTATTTTAATCTCTCATCATATGTCTACTGGTGCAGAGCCTGCACCATTTTAGTTGCCCTCCTCTGGACTGCCTGCTTCCTGTTTATGTCCTTGTGGAGATGGGGTCTCCAGAACTGGATGCAGTACTCCAGATGGGGTCTTGCCAACTGTCTGTAAAGAGGGATAACAACTTCCTGTTTACTGCTGGTGATGCCTCTCCCTATGCAACCTAGTATCCCACCAGCCCTCCTTTCTGCCTTCTCACATTGCTTGCCCACCTTTAGGTCATCTGATATGACTACTCTCAGGGCCCTTTCCATTTTTGTTGTTGTTAGTATCTCACCTCCCATTGTGTTTTCTTCCCCTGGGTCTTTGTTTCCCAGGTGCATTACTTTGCACTTTTTTGCATTGAATCTAAGCTGCCATACATTTGACCATTCCTCCAACCTTGCCAAGTCCCTTCTCATTCTTTCCACCCCACCTTCTGTATCGACCCTTTGGCAGATATCTGTGTAGTCTGCAAAAAGACATACTTTTCCTTACAGTCCCTCTACAATGTCAGTTATAAACACATTAAAAGGGGCTGGTCCCAGTACTGAACCCTGCAATACTCCGTTAGTAACCCCCCTTTCTTCTGAGTGGACTATGTTTCCTATTATCCTCTGTGTCCTGTTGTCCAGCCAATTTTTTTTCCAGGCTACCACCTTAGGATCCACTCCAAGGCTGGCTAACTTTTATATTAATCTTTTGTGTGGGACTGTGTCAAATGCCTTGCTAAAGTCTAGGTAGGCCATGTCCACAGTCCCTTCCTGGTCTATTACTTTGGTCACCCAGTCAAAGAAATCTATTAGATTCAAATTAACTTACTCAGGCATTTTCAGCCCAAGTATGTGTATTCAGCATTTAATTTATATAATAAGTTGATTTGTAATTATTTGGGAAGTGATTTCCCAAGTATAGGTAATTTGTAACTACCTCCAGAGGTATGCCATTATAGAACCATCAAGGCTTTAAAATATGCTTCCCTACTGTTAATATCTGAGTCATGTTTGTATTTATGATTACATTGATTTTATACAATAATGATGTAACAAGCTCAGCTGTTTTTTTAATCCAACATATGAGACTGTAATTATGTCTAAATCAACTGCAGACATCAGTGTTGGTACAGGAATAACTTTTACTGATGGGGAGTGAGTTACACTGGCTAAAAACAATTTTGGAAGATCATTAACAAAAAGATTAAACATAAGAGGAGTAAGAATGCAACCCTGCTTCACTCCTTTATTGGACCTAAAAGGATTAGAGATATTATACTCTCTAGATTGTATCTTACAATAGATCAAGTGTCAGTGTATGAAGTTATAATAAATATCAGTATAGTACGATTTATTTTTAACTTGTAAAGTTTTTCACATAGTAAGGCCCTATTTATGCTATAGAATGCACCTTCAAAATATTCAAATGCCAAGTAAATTAGCAGTTGTTTCTTAATGTAATACTTTCCCAGAATATGATGTAACATGAAACATTGGTCTATTGTTAAATGGGCTTTTCTAAAACCTGCTTGATAGATGTTCAATATATTCTGGTTTTCAGTCCATAAACTTAATCTGGCTAATAGAACTCTCGCAAAAAATTTCTCCAAGTTGTCAATGAAACTTCTTGGTCTATAGTTCTTTGGTAAATTTGGATCTCCTTTCTTGCAAATCAGTACTAGTATATTACCTTTCCACTCATTTAGTACATAATTTTCCTCAATCAATTTATTGAACAGTATAGCTAAAAGATTGTCCCATCATTCAGTCTTGACCTTATACAGGAAGAGAGGTACTTTGTCAGGACCTGGGGCCTTATTGGGTTTTGTTAATTTAGTAGTGATACTTGTTTCTTCTGGTGATATATCTAGTGGGCATGAAGCGCCATTTAATTTATCAAGAACTGTTGCTTGTGTAGTTACAGATTCCCATCATAAAAGATCTTGTGATAAAAATCGGGCTGGCAGTGTAGCCTAGAGGTTAAAGGAAAGAGGTGTGAACAAGCTTGATACATCCTGCAGACCTGATCTGAGTTTGAGTTTCACAGCCTCCACTTGTATACTGTGTGACTCTAAGCAAGTCACTTAATTACCCAGTGCTCCCAGGTTGCCCCTGTAAACAGCAAAGACTACAATAAAAAAAAAAAAAGAATAACGAATCCAATCCAGAGAAGAGATATGTGCTGAAATGTTGGTGGCATAATTACCTGTTCCTTTAGCTACCACCAACTAAAATTTCTCGGTATCACCTGATCTTATAACATCCAGCATATGTGACAATTGTTTAGCATGGAATATCTGATGCTGTGCTAGTAAAACACGTTTATATTCCTTCCTGAATTTGTTCAGGAGGGAATAATTCTCTTTTGAGGGATTTTGTGCTACAAATCTTATTAAACATGATAACCTTGATTTAACATATTTGCTTTCAGCATTAAACCATAAATCACAGATTTTAGCTTTCACGTGATGGTATAAAAGTGGCAGAAAGGTCCCACATATTTCTTGTATGTTTTGATAGATCTCTCTTGCCAGAGTCTTAGAGGTTATACTGGTTACCTCCTCACAGTTTTCTACTTCAGCCATGGCATCCAATATGTCTGCCTCAACATGGGATGAAGGGAGGAGTTACCTATACCTCAGTGACAGCAAAGCTGTCGACATCCTCAACATCAACAGACACAATGCCGAGTGTCAGCATTGTGCTGTTAAGGATGCCAGTGTGTTTTCTTTGAAGGGCTCCACCCACCACACCCCCCGATATTTAATTATTCAACTCCAAGTTGGAATTGTTTCAGGGATGGGCTGAAACACTGGGAGATGCACTGCCAGTGTAAGCGGGGACCATTACAGTGACCTGACAATTTCTGTCACTGTAATGGTCTTCACTGAGGATGTTTCATTGTGCGGTCAGCATATTGAAGGGGGGCATGGCTAGCTCTACAGCATGGCAGATGTGTTCTAGCCGAGCTCCTCTGGGCACGTTATTAAAATCACCTTGAAAACAGATCAGTGAAGAGCAAGAGAATAATGTCTGCCACACACTTATAGTGTAATGTCGATGGCCACAGGAAAGCAAAAAAATAAGTAGGCAAAACTTACGTTTGAGTTGGTAGAGCTGCCAAAAGAATGCCACTGAGACATGGAGGCCCATACCAGATCACTGGCCCATGAGGCTGGGTAATCAGATTGCAATATGTCAGACTTAGAGCACTCACTGGCTGGTGTTCCTGCCACCCTGGCAAACATGCAATCTGAGATGAAGACAGGTTTCTCCAGTATCACCGTGCAAATATCTCATCTTCAAAGCATGGTGACAGGACTGGCCGATACCTCTGCCTCTCACACAACCTGAATCTCGGAGCTTGAACAATGGGTCAGTAGTCTGGAGGATTCCCTGAGCTCTGCCACTTCTGAATGCAACCCCATAAAAGATCAGCTCAAAGAAATGGTTAATAAGGTGGACAATCAGTAAAATCACTCCTGCCATTCCAACCTTTGGATTGTTGGATTAGCGGAAGGGGCTGAGGGCCAAAATCCAGAGAAAGGACTACACAAGTGGCTAGAGGAACATCTCAATCTACCTTCAGAGGCCCTGCAATTTTGAGATCAAGTGGGCCTACAGGGTAGGTCCAGTCCCGGAACCTGATGAATGCCCGAGGCATTGCTTAGTAAAATACCTGTGATATGTAGACAAAGAGACAGTATTGAAAGCGACAAAGCTCATGGACCCATATCAGTAAACAATAGCAAAGAACACATTTTTCAAGATTACAGCTGAGAGTTGCATCTTAAAAGACAGAAGTTCAATCCCATAAAATCAAAAACTGCACTCAATGGGCTGGTCTTTCATTTTCATGTATCCGGCAAAACTCCGGGTCAACCGGTCAGGCAAGCCTCCTAGATACTTCACCTGCAATAAAGACTTGGAGAGGTGGGTCAACAAGAAATCCAGATCACTTGGGGGGCATTCATCCCCCAACTCGACAGTTCCTACAAATAGATAAGTCTCTCTTTATCCTTTCTTAAACTTAATTGAATTTTGTTTGCTGGGGTGTACCTCTGTTGTTGCAGCCAGCCAGTGCCTGCACCAGTCTAATGCCCTTCTGTTGCTAGCCAGGCTGTGTAACACCTTTATAGCCTGGCATGGGTTGGACCCCATGGTGCAGGGTGAGCATTCACCCCTAGACGGGATCCTGGTGGTATGTCTGTGGCAACTCTGACCAGTGATGGTACTCCCTTTTGCATTGCACAGTGGATTACAGTTGTTCTATGTTTCAAACCCTTACTATCTTGCCTGTGATTCTGTGTACAGTTACTCCACTGAGATGGCCCCTCCACCTTCCATCTCCCTGGGAGGGGTGCATCTCCTGTATTTCAAGCAAGTATGGTCCCATAGAGTTGCTGGATCTTACTACAACAGGCTCTCATGACACTCTCCAAATCAGACACAGCCTTTCTTCAACCCTGAGGACTTCTTCATCGGGCAACTCACGCTGCTATTCCTTTGTTGCATCCGCTATGTGCAGCTGGCAGCCTCAACCATGTCTGGGGACATGGATAATAGCAGGGTTGGCAGTAATCAAAGAAGCAATTGAACTAACTCCAGTGTAGCCTCCAGTAACAATCTCATGTCTTCAGTGTATGGTGGAAACCAGAGGTGTCAAATGTGAGGTCCTCAGGCCTCGCTGGGATTTTGATGTGGTGGGGTACTTCTTACCCCAATGGGGCCATGAGTGAGGTTAAATGAAGTGGTTTAGATTTTCCCCCTTGCATATCGGGAGTGATATTACACTGTTGATGATAAGAGCTCCCACTTTGGGGATTTATCACTGCATTGCTCCAGCTTAAGACTGTGAAACAACTTACACATATACTGGTTAATATTTATATCTGAATTGATTATTCCACAAGAACACTGTTATTTTGTTTTTGCTAACCTGTTCTACATTTGTTCTCTCATTCTGCATGGTAAATCCCCATGTTAGAGTGGATAGGGGGGAGCAAGAGACCCAGTTGTTCTGACCTCTCGCTCATTGCCTAATTTTAGATCCGTTAACAGTGCATTGTTAATTATTGAGTTACTATGGTGTGCCCAATAACAAATGGTTTTTTGGAAAACTAAAGATTCTCTTACTAGTTTTTATACTGCTTACCTCTATCAGTTTGCAGGTTACACTTTACCAGGGCATGACTTTCCTGGTGGGGGGGAAGTTATGGATTTGGGTATCTTACCAGGTTATAGTTTGTTATTGGGGGGTTAACTATGTTAGTTAGTTGCTGCTTGTTTGTTGGCTGCCTCTCCTGATTGCAGGAGGGAGGGTGGGAGGAGGAATTCAGGGTTACAGGAAGTGTTTCTGGTTGCTCGTTTCCTAAGGTGCTTTGGATCTGTTTGGGAAATAATATGGTTCTTTGGAGGGTGGGGGGATGGGGGAGGGACACACTGGGGTAAAATAAGTTTGTCACACTGTAGTTTATTGCATACTTTAAAAGTTCAAACATATTGGAGTGTGTATGAAGTAAAAGGTTTGTGTCTACCCTATGTACTTAAGTGCCTTAAAATGCAGCTTGAAAATGTCTAACACAATCAAGGTTGCTACTTGGAATTTTAACGGTTTAAAGTTTGTTGTCAAAAGAAAATGCATACTAGCAGCAGTCAAGAGGTCCAAATTGCATGCCGTCCTATTGCAGGCAACACATTTTTATTTATTTATTTAAAGTTGATAACCAAGAAAAGCACCATGAGCTGAAGCTCATTTCTAGGTGTGACCTGGGGACACATATGTCCGTGTAGGAGGCCCAGAAAATGAGCGACTCCTTGGGGGGAGCCTGTGTGTCCTCATGTTTTTCATCAAAGGCAAGGGGAGCTTCCATATGGTTTCCCCGCGGGGTACAAGGTAAGAACCTTGACCAAGTGGTAGATAATGCAGATTGGCATGTGTTGTTGAGAGCTGAGCTGGCTGGGGTGGGGACACCCTTGTTGGGGTCAGTATATAGCCCATACGTGGAGGACCCTGGATTCTTCCAGAGGCTATCAGTGGACATGGCTGCACTTCCTAGCCCCTTGTTGGTTGGTGGGGACTACAGCTGTGTCTTGGACACAGTCCTGGACCATTCAAACCCTGCTTCTGTTCCTCTTTCTAATAGTGCCAAAGCTGTTGGGGAGATAGAGTCCAAATTTAATCTGATTGACATCTGGTGTAATCTTAACCCTACTGGAAGAGATTACAGCGTCTATTCCTATGCCCATCAGTCACATGCTTGCTTAGATAGGTTGTTAATCAGTACTTCCATACTGCCTTCAGTTCACTCAGTGATATACTTGTCCCTTCTGTTATCTGAACATGCCTCTCTCACAATCATCGTATCTACTTTGGGCTCCACATCTGCAACCAGACATTTGCATTTTGACCCTCTGTGATAGACAATTTAACAAGTTTATGTTTGGTAACATTGGGGAATTCTTATTTCATAACAAACAAGGGGATGCAGCACACAAATTCAGGTGGGAGACTGTAAAAGCCTTCATCAGAGGCCAAACAATTGCCTTCAGCCCATGCCAAAAGAGTAAATGAACAGGAGTTAAATCAGCTCTGCATTAAAATAGCTGCCTGCGAGGAAGCTCACATGTGAATGCCCACCCTGCCCCTATACAGGGTAGTTAAAAAATTGAAATGGTGCTTTAATACACTTAGCTGCACCCAAATAGAACATGCCATTCTTTTAATACAAGCAGGAGCTTATTTTGATGGGGAAAGGGGAGGTAAGTACATAGCCTGGCAGCTCTGCCATCACAAGGGGAGTGATCCACAGGTCAAATCCAGGATCCCACAGGGAATTTAATAATAATAATAATAATAACTTTATTTTTAAAGCACCTTTCAAAGTATCAAGGCACTTTACATGCCAAAATGCACAATATAAAATATCACATGAAACATATAAATACAATAAATACATAGCAACGTCACATATTAAAAACCAACAATAAAATCATCCATAGAATCCAAAAAATAATATTAATACTCAAATATCAGTTAGTCATCCAAGAAGGCCCTCCGCCATAGGTAGGTTTTCAAATTTTTCTTAAATACCTCCAGAGAGGTGCACTCTCTTAACTGGCAAGGTAGAGAATTCCAAAGAGTGGGAGCTGCATAAGAGAAAGCTCTGCTACCAGAAGATTTTAAACTCACTCTTGGAATCTCTAACAACCCCTCGTCAGCCGAGCATAGCAAACAGCTGGGGCAGTAAGGCACCAGAAGTTCTTTCAGATAGGTAGGACCCTGATCGTGAAGGGCTTTGAAAGTCAATAAAATGACTTTAAAGGTGATCCGCCACAGTATGAGAAGCCAGTGCAGTTCGCGCAGTACCAGGGTAATGTGACTGGATCTCCTTGTCCCAGTCAACATCCTGGCTGCAGCATTCTGCACCAGCTGAAGGCGATGGATTTCAACCCCAGAAAGCCCAAAGTAAAGGGCGTTGCAGTAGTCCAGCCATGAGGACACAAAGGTGTGGATCAATGTTTGCAAAAAGTCAGATGGAACAAGGTGACACACCCTGGCAATATTCCTGAGATGATAAAATAAAGTCCTGACAACAGCCGACACTTGAGATTGAAAGGTCAGCCTGTCATCTAGGATAATCCCCAGGTTGCGCACCCATTCAGAGGTCGGAAGTGACACGCCATCAAGAAAAATTCCTCTGTCTTCTCTGAGTTCAACTTCAACCAACTAGAATCCATCCACCCTCCGATTTCTTCCAGACAATTATTAAACACCGAGAGAGCTCCATCCTGGTCAGGCGCAAAAGCCAGGTATAGCTGGGTGTCATCTGCATAGCAGAGAAACCTCAGCCCATACCGTCTTATAATGTCTCCAAGGGGCAGCATATACACTGAGAATAACATGGGTGACAGCACTGAACCCTGAGGCAACCCACACAACAAAGAAGTTGGGGTGGAGGAGTGAACCCCCAACACAACTCTCTGTGATGTCCCGGTAAGGAATGAAGTGAACCATTTTAAAACAGTTCCCGACATTCCACATATTTGCCTCAGGCATGCTAACAACACCAGGTGATCCACAGTGTCAAAGGCTGATGAGAGATCAAGAAGAACTAGAATAGAACATCTCTTCTGATCCCTCACCCTCAGAAGATCATTAAGCACCCGAACCAGCACAGTCTCAGTGAGGTGTCTTTTATGAAAACCAGACTGGAAGGATTCGTAGATATTATGGATGGTTAAATGGTCTTCCAATTGGGCTGCCACTACCTTCTCAATAACCTTCCCCAAAAAGGGAAAGTTAGAGATAGGTCTGTAGTTTGAAAAACAGTCTGGATCCAAAGTAACTTTCTTCAGTAGAGGTGTAGCCACTGCTTCTTTAAGGGAGTTAGGAAACTCACCTGACTCTAAGGAACACCGGACTATCTGCACCATAACTGGGCCAATGATCTCAAAACAACCCAAAATTAGGGGAGTTGGTCCAGGGTCTAAACTACAGCTCATAGGCCGCACACTATGGATGATCCTCATAATATCCACGACCTCCAGTTGGCAAAAGGAACTCCAAGAGAAACTAGGCATTGTGAAACTGCACTGTTCCACAACATCACCCTTAGAGATTGCTGGATGCAAGCCCGCTCTGATGTCGTCCACCTTATTTGCAAAGAACCAAGCAAGCTCCTCACACTCCAATTGCAAAAAAGCTTTCCGGACTTGTAGACAGGCTGGGTTGCACAGTCTGTCCACAGTCCAAAACAGCTGAGTCGGTCGATTCTGTGCAACTGTAATCTCCCTGGACAGGAATTCTGCCTTCTTATGGGTGATTGCAGATTGATAGATAGAATAATGTTCCATCAATCTAAGGTGGTTGGCATTGAGGGCGGACTTGCACCAGCACTGCTCTAACCTTTGCCCCTATCTCTGCAACTCCCTCAGTGTCCCATCAAACCAAGGGGACCTGGGGCGAAGGGACAAGGGGCACTCATGAACAGGAGCAATAGAATCCAGGGCCACCGTAACAGCTGTATTATAAGCCGACACCAGTTCCCCTAGATTACTGCAAGCCAGCACGGGGGATGAGAGATCAAGGATGGCAGCAAGGCCCTGAGAAGTCATATTTTGTAATGGGTGGTACCTGACAATCTCCACAGGGGAAGGCCTTCTAAGGGGGGTGCAAAAATTGAACCTTAAGGTGTGGTGGTCAGACCAAGCGACTGGTTCCACCCCCACGTTGGATGAATCAATCCCTAAGAGGAAGACTAAATCCAGAGAGTGCCTAGATCTATGTGTAGCAGTGGAAACTACCTGTGTAAGGCCCAAAGAAGACATAAGCTGGAGGAAGTGGTTACCAAATTGTGAGAGTTCATCATTGATCCAGGCATTAAAGTCACCCAGAACCATCAATCTGGGAGACTCAAACGACATATCAACGAGGAAGTCTGCTACTTCCTGTAAGAAATGTTTCCCATCTCTGGGTGGATGGTAGATGAGAACGATTCGAACGCCTACACCTGCTACAACTGTGCACCCAAAAGATTCTGCCTCACCTACTACCACATTCGTGAGGCCCAATTTAGTCTTGAAACAGACTGCAATGCCCCATCCCCTGCGGTCTAATCTCTGGCGGTGTATCACCGAATACTCAGCCGGAACCATGGCCTCCAATATGGGGCCAGAGTTTTCATCCAGCCTGGTCTCAGTGATGCAAGCCAGGTCAGCTGAGCTAATAAGATCAGCAATAATAGTGGTCTTATTCCTAATAGATGGCATTGCATAACACCGCCCGAGTTGGACAAACCTCGGAGGTTGTTCGACCTATCTGCCCACGAGATTCGGCAGTGCCTGTGGGTATGGGCACCAGACATTGGAAACCCCTGCCTGGATTCCGTTTCACCCCAGGGCGCCTTCTGGACTTAATAACCCCAATATGGTGGCCACGCTCATTCAACCTCACCTGTTCGCCCACTCCCACCCTCCCTACTCTCCTATGGACAATCCCCAGTGCTCTACAGCGCTGGTAGGTCTCAAATTGCAAAGGAGGGGTATAAAAAGGGCAGAGCGTGAAGAGAGGAGGATGAATAGTGCACCCCCATGGAACCTGCAGGCCAACACATACTACTGCTAAAACTAAAACAAAATATGTCCAATAAAACAAAAAGCTAATCCTCAAAACCCATACAAAAAGACACATAAAAATAAATAAAAATAAAAATAATATACAAAACAAAACAAAATAAAATAAATAATTATAAAATAAATATAAATATAAAGGGGACTCTCACTACCCCAACACAAAAATACCGCCCCTTCAGATCTCTCACACCAAAGGTGAGGAGAATAAACAGTCTTTGCACTCTCACTGCAAGATAAAATAAAAATCACATACAAACAAATAAAACAAACAGCATGGGTCTGAAGCTGTCATACTATTAAAAGCCCCCACTAAAAAGTCATTAAACTTAATAAAGTTAATCATAAGCCCCACATAACAAAAGTTCATAAAGTCTCAGAGTCAGTACACTTTCTTCATACTCCTGGCATTCAACCATTTATAATATTCTACCTGGAGGGAAGCACTCTTCACCCAATGAACCCCAGGAGGGTGCGGATATGCAAACTGTCCCCCCTACTTGGGATGCCAGACACAGCCTGGTCTCTGCCAGGCTATTCCGGCACCACCCAGAGGCCCCGAGAACACCAACCCACCGGCAGGTACTCCCAGCCCACCCAGGTACAGACAGCAGCACCCCGCACCCACCTTTAGAACAATTGAGCTAATTACTCAGATCTTTCTTCCTTCTTCTTCCTTCCCCAACACAATTCCATAGCCAAATTCTCCAGCCAAAAATTTGGCTTTAAATCCTGCGGTCCACTGAGTCCAAACAGGGAGCAGGCAGAATAAACAACGAATGACACACTCCTTTTTAATCCCCAGCATCACAATTCATATGCATCAGTCAAAATAATCAAAAACCCAAAAAAGGTTCACTCCTTGGATCCACTCAGTATCCAAAAGTTTCAGTTCCAAGTTTAACAAAACCTCCTTCAGTCTTTCTCGTCTCCACAGCCCTCCACACTGTGACCAAAAAGACCCTCAGGTCAATAAAGCAGCACAGTGTCACTAGGGACAAAACAAAGTCAGTGCTCCAGAATCTCAAATAAAATCTTCTTCACAGTTGCTCCCACTCCTCAATACCACAGCTTCCCATGTAGCAAGTCCAAACAAAATTCGGGCATAAAGAGTCATACAAACTCACTGGGGGCAAACAATATAGTACTTTCAACAAAGTCTTACTTTCTTTGCTTCCTTGCTACTGCCAAAAGCCCCCAACTCCACAGCCTCCTACCCTGAAGTTGGGAGATCGGGAGACAGTGAAGAACGCTAAGGAGCCAAACAGCAAAGAACGCCAAAGAGCCAAACGGACAAGAACAAATGCAGGATTCCAGGAAACAGAAGTGGGGCTCCAAAAAACAACAAAATGGGGCTCCGAGAAATGCCAATCGCAAAACTGACAGAGCGTCCTGAACCTCACACTGCTACAGTCTGAACTGAAAAAATACACAAAAAAACCCTCAAAATTAACTAAAATTAACTAAAACTTAACTAAAAAACAAATCAAAAATGACAGATTGCAGAGATCAGTGTTCTAGCTGGCTCAGCTCAGCCGCCATCTTGAATCTTTAGTGCTCTGGAAATTTAGTATATGACACTGCAGCGATTAGGGCATCTTTTGGTGCTTTTATAATTCTTTATATACATCTGAGGTAGTTCCGAATGACCAACAGCTGAATGACTTTTTTGAGAAGACACCCATGCCTGCTCTGGGTGCAGAAGAGGCAAAAGGACTAGACACCCCCATCACCAAAGAGGAAATCCATCATGCCATCAAATCCTTCAAGGGGGGGAAGGCCCCTAGCCCAAATGGTCTCCCCATAGATTTCTTTAAGAAATTTGATAATCTGCAGTTAGACCCCCTCATATGATATGCTGGTGGAGAGCCTGCAGCATGGTCAGTTGGCCCCTTCCAAGTGGTCCGCCACCATTATGGTACTCCCAAAACCAGGCAAAGACCTAACATTATGTGCATCCTATCGACCTATTTCTGTTTACAGCAGATTATAAAATCCTGGGTAAGACTCTTGCCACTCGATTAGATCCCCTGCTGCCTAGTCTGTAACATCAGGATCAAGCAGAATTTGTGCAGGGCAGCAGGGGAAGCACAACATACACAGAACCCTGAATGTGGTACACTTGTGACGGAAGACAGCAGCAAGGCATGGCACAGCAGTCCTTACCCTTGATGCTGAGATGGCTTTTGACAGCGGGCAGTGAAGGTATCTCTTTGGGACTTTGAAACACCTGGGTCTGGGGTCTCAGTTCAGAAGTTGGGTGGGAGCCCTGTACGCTGCCCCTGAGGCCCAAATCTCAGTGAATTGAGAAATGACCCCCCCATTAAGTTGGGTCATGGCATTGGGCAGGGATGCCTGCTGTCACCCCTACTATATGTCCTTTCACTGGAGCCACTCGTAGCAGCCACTAGGGAGAACAAGGAGATTCACGGATATGAGGGAGGTGGTACAGAGCATAAAATAGCCATGTGTGCTGATGATCTCCTTTTATATCTGCAGCAACCTGCTAAAGATCTCCTTGATGTTCATTCTTTTATGGGGGAATATGGTCAACTGTCAGGACATAAAGCATATCGGACCAAAAGTGAGTTACTGTCTAAAGGGAAAATAGATGGGGCCCAACTTATTTCCAACCTGGGAGGGTTACAATGGGTGGAAAGTTTGAAATATCTAGGGATTTTTATAGCCAGACTAAATTCTTTATATGCACTTAATTACAAGCCCCTCCTAACCAAACTGTCAGATTACTGTGACAAGTGGCAGTCTCTTCCATTATCGCTGCTGGGCTATATCAATGTGGTCAAGATGACTATTCTACCGCAGTGCCTGTATTTATACCAGTCTCTTCCGATCCATGTCCTCTCAGCTCATTTTAAAGTACCCAAACACCATCATTCACAAATTTCTATGCAGAGACAAGTCAGCCCAAATTAGGTGAGATATCCTCCAGCTGTCACCCCTGCTGGGTGGAGCCGGTCTCCCAAACATTTTGCTGTATTACCAGACATGGCGATTAGCATTCATTCCAATGGGAGGGATGGCTTCATATACACCATGGCTAAGGTTAGAGGAGGAGACCCTGGGAGGCATCTTAAAGGGAGATCTCCTCTCCAGGGCTCTTTGGTCTACTCCATCTCCAGTGGTGACCAATCCCTTCACTGCAACCACCCTGAAAGCCTGGTTAGCCACACACAAGTACATTGGAAATCCACCTCTACCCTCACTTTATACTGGTCTCATTACTGTGGTATGCCAGAGGGGGCCCTTGTTCTGTTCAATTGCTCCAGTGCCTGTTAAGTTAGTGCCACTTAGGGCTGCGTACAGTAAACCAGTTATTTATGGGGGGTAAACTTCTTGACTTCACTTCTCTGTGTAAAATGTGGGGCCTAAAATCAATAGATTTCTTTGTATATTCAGTTATCAGGAACTACTTGGGAGACTCACGGAATATTGAGAACAATTGAGCTTATCCTTCTCCACTGGAAGAAAAACTTCATAAATCCCAGCCTGGTTAGAAACCTTTGCCGACTTATTACCAGGGAAGGGTTGTCAGGCAGCAGCGAGGATCCGGGCCACATGGGACAGGGATCTAGCCACTCAAATTGGCACAGAGACATGGACATTGGTGAGCAGGCATCTCCTTACCTGCTCTAGAAGTAACAAGATCAGGTAAGTCCAATTACATTTTATGTACAGGGCGTATATTACCCCTTAGCACCTACACTCATTTGACCCTGATAAATCCAGTGAGTGCCCCAAGTGCATGATTGGGAAGGTGATTTTTTTACATACGGCTTTGACTTGTCCTACAGTTGCTTCTTTTTGGCATGAGGTGCACAAAGTGATGTGCAGGTTACAGGGATACTTCTCATCCAAATCCCCCCTTCAGTTACTACTGGGGGCTAGAGATGCAGCAAATTTAAATTCTGCTGGCGAAGTGAACACGAAGTGGGCACTTTGTAGCGGAGTGGCACTGCAAAGTGCTCACTTCGCTTTGTCATTACCACTTCGCGTTAAGGTGGAATGGCAATGTGAAGTGAGGCAAAGTCATTGTTTTTAAAGGACTTCGCATTCCTCATTTAGATTCTAAGTGATCCACTTGGTGTTTCAGATTTGGCAGCCCCTCCCCCACATCACATGGCTTACAGTACTGTAAGTCACATGATCTTTAGCTAGGCAGGAAGAAAGTGAATCATACAAGCAGACATTTTTACTTTTTTCTGTGCAGACGGAGAGAGAGAGGAGTGTGTTTTGTGACTGCTGATACTTTGAGATCAGAACGAGGAGGAGATTTAAACTTTGATTTAGACCCAACAGCTTTTTTAAAAGCTACATTTTTTTGTCTTTTCTGTCTGTACTCTTTTTCACTTAATTTGTTCTTTCTGTAAATGTTATTTGTTTTACATAGATGGATATCAGTTGTAAATTATGTCCATGCTGGAACTGCTGCCGAATCACCATGGGATCCCACATTAGTTTTTTTTTTCCTCACACCATGTGCCCCCCCCACATCTTCCTTGCTGTGTTATAAAATGTACTCCTCCACCATCCCCAACCCTTGTATGTAATTATGCCCTTTTTTTGTTGTCTTCCATATGTATTCTGAACAGTGGAAGTATACTGTGCTAAACTGCATGGGAGCAGTTTTCTTTCCAGTCTGCAGACACTGTCCAACTCCCTGACTTAAAAACACTTATTAATGAGTACAATGGTGGGGTGGTGAAGCCTGGGAGAGATACTACAAAGCAAGCTTACAATACATCTGGGTAACTAGTAAAAATATTAATGTTGTGATTCATGACGTAATCATAAATCGTGATTTGTGGCTGCATTTGTGACCGTGATGATAAAGAAATGCAAATGCCTATGGCTGTACTTCCCTGTGCCCCGATGAGGTGTGGCACAAAACTCCCTGACTTAAAAACACTCATTAATGAGTGGTGGGGTGGTGAAGCATGGAGAGATACTACAAAACAGGCTTACAATACATCCAAGCAACTAGTAAAAAAAATACTGTTGTGATTCGTGACGTGATCGTAAATCAGAATTTGTGACTGCATTCATGACCGTGATGTTGAAGAAAGTGATTTGTATCACGAGTGACTCCTGATGATGGTCCTGAATTAAAAACACATATAATGAGTACAGTGTTCAAGCTGAATTATGCACCATACCTGTCCAGTACTTTGAAGGAAAGCCAAAGAAACAACTGTGACTTAAGTTAGAGATGGAAATTGGGCCCTAAAGAGATGCAAATGTACAGACAGATTAAGATTGTGCTGTGCACTGAAGAGATGCAGATGCAAAGGCATAGCGCTTAACCAGTGCTCACCATCAGAAATTCAAAGATGGAAAAGAATATCTCGGCCGGTTGGGATGGGCCGTGGGGGAGGGCAGTGTACCGCACTGCTGCAGTAAGAGTCACTACTACGAGTACCAGTAAAGATACCACAAAGAAGTACAAAAAATTACACAGCTGCAGTAGATAGCAGGTTCACATTGCTGAAATTATGTGGCACAATAAAAGGTTTCTGATTTGATGACATGCATCACACACATATTCACACACACACTAAGTAATGCGTAGCAAATTGAAAACTTCAGTTATATAACCACATATTTTAAACAAACTAAAATTATGCACTGCTGCACCACAACAATCAGCAAAAAAATGGCAAGAATTATTGAAAATATTACTGTGTGTATTTTAACACAGTTATACAAGAAAAATATCACCAAAACAGAAAGCACTGAATTTTTCTCCAAGTTAATCTACCTACACCACAGTTACGCACCTCCCCCAAAGCACACTTCCACTGTCTCTCAGTACACATACTGAATGTTGTACATTAACATTCAAAATACACACACAAACAATAAACGCTAGATGATATGAGCACAGGAGGGTTTCCTATAATCGATGAGCTAAAGTTTCAGCAAAAAAAATGACTCAAAAATGTTTTTTTAACAGCTTTTAGAAGGTTTGAATCACAGAGATCTCTCACAGCAGATTGTCTCCTACTGCTTCCTACACACACTACCCCAAACGGAGGCTGTGCAGAACAATCTAGAGCCCATGTGACCTGAAATCCCATGAATCACTGCAAAATTCGCCTTTGGAGCTTAAAAAGAAGGCGAAGTAACGTGAAGTACATTGTTTTCAATGTACTTCACCTTAAGGATTAGTGGAGTAGTGGTTTGGGAAGGCGGAGTAATGCATAGTCATTGTTTTCAATGGACTTCGCGTTACCCATTAATAACGCAAAGTACTTCACGTTATGGAGCACTCTGCGAATTCACTTTCAGTCCATGTTCTACTTCGTGGAGTGAATTGGGGCCACTTCACCCATATCTACTGGGGACAGACCCCATCCATGTGGGTGGCAGAGTGAATAAGCCACTATGGTCATTTGCCATGGTCAATGCCCAGAAAACAATAGCCCAGTCCTTGATGTCCCCTTCTCCTCCCTCCATCTAACAATGGGCAAACAACCTTAGGCAGTGCATTTTCCTGGAGAGGACTCTGCTATCTGCAAATGGGGAGAGGGAATCCTTCCAGGATATCTGGCTACCCCTGTTGCATGCCATAGAGAGGGGAGACTTTCCTGTATAATTGGTGGGCCTCCCTGGGTTGTGTTTGGCCCCCCCTCACCCATTTCCCATTAAGTTTATTCCTGGTCCCCTCTTTCCCCTCCTCCCCCATTCGCTCTGTGGGTTCTTGACCCCCCCTACATTAACACTGGCCTGGGGGTGGTATGGATTCAAACACTATTAGAATGGAGTATGCCAATATTTGGGGGCTAAGGAGTGGACCAGAGGAATATATACCTGACCTCTCTTCTAGTTGCTTATGCCGAAAAAGGTGGCTATATGATTTGTGTTTGTTGTGACTATCTGCAAAAGGGCTACATTTGGGTAGACTTTGTTTCTGTTTCTTATCTTCAAATTAACTTAGGCCCAGATATTCAAAAGGATTGTGCATGGTGCAACAGTGTTGCACCATGCACAATCCACTAATCATCCCTTGTGATATACAAAAGGGAAAAGTCGCCGCACAAATCCCGATGCGCCGGAGCCCATCAGTAATGTATGTAGGCATAGGTGGGGGGGGTGTGCCCATGCATAACCTGCACAGCCCGATATTCAGCCCGGGATGTGCAGAGTCATGCATGCACAACCCCTATCTGCGCCTGCACAAAGTTAAGCCAAAAAAAAAGGAACAAATGATAGCCACCCACAGGTGAGCTGCCGCATTGCAGGGCACAACATGGCAGCTGCAACCTGTGGGTGGCCGCTCGAGTTCCTGCCGCACCTGGCGGCACCCCCATGCCCATCACGGACATTGGTGTCAATAACCTCGTCTAAGATTCTCTGGTGGTCCAGAGGACCACACTCTGTCACACGGGTATCTGTCAAACATAAAATAGTCTCTATTACCCTGGTGGTCCTAGTGTGTTCCTTCCCCACCCGCCCACTGAGCCTCATCACTCTCCCTTCAATCATCTGGTGGGTGAGATACATTCCGCCTGCTACCTTCCCGCCTGACAGCTTAGTAGGGCTGCATGTCCATTGGTTCAGGCGTGAGCCAATGGGCATGCAACCCATACTATACTACAAGTCCAGATATGTGAATGATTCATTCCACTATCTGGAATATGTCATCGATAATGTCTGCCTATTGTCTCACACTGTGAACCAATGGGCATGCAGCGCCTAGGCTGTCAGGCGGCAGGGTGGCAGGCGAGTGGGTGCTGCCACCCGCCGCTCACTGGGGGAGCGGCGCACAGTGGGAGGTGGGGATGGGGGTACAATAGACCACAAGGGTAATAAGACTATTTTATGTTTTACAGATGCCCGCGATTGGGCAGAGTGCGGTCCACTGGACCACCAGGGATATTGACGGGGGGTGTGTGTGATTTAAACAGATGCCCACGATTGGGCAGCAATCAATCCACTGGACCACCAGGGATATTGGGGGGGTATTATACCGATGCCCACGATCGGGCATATAGCAGTCGTCTGGACCACCAGGGATATTAGATGAGGATTCTTTATTGAGACAAATAACCGCAATTGAGCACATAGTGGTCCACTGGACCACCAGGGATATTAGAGGGTTTTTTTTCTTTTAGACGAATGCACGTGATCAGGTTGCAGGGGGTGTCGGTCACCAACAGCTGCTGCCTGGCAGGGTGCCACACGCAAGTCGTTGGGGATCGGCACACCTGCATGCTAATGGATGCAAATAGGGCCATAATGACATGCAAATGGACCCATGTGTGCCTTGCATAAATTATGGCCCCATTTACATGTCCCCTTTGGAATATCACAGGTGCTGTGCATGGTGCAATGGCACTTGCACTAGCGCATCTCCATGCTCCACTATGGCCACTTGCGCTGGCGCAGTGCCACTGCACCATGCACAGTGGGGGTGGCCAGGATGCGACATTCAAAGCTGCTGTGCCATAGCGCATCTCTGTTGAATATCACCCAGGCCACACCCCTGCGCAACAAAGTTGAGCTGCAACCAGGCTTGCGCCACAGCCTGGTGCAGTTTGAATATCCAGGCCTTAGCATACTCCAATGTATTTGTGCCTGATAGCAACTACAGCTGTTATTGTTCTGTTTAATTTATGAATGTTGGCCATTGATTGCTATCTGTTTGCCTGTCAAATTGTTTTATTTTTTCAATAAAAAGAGGTAATAAAAAATATGGGGTGAAAACATTATTCTTCTGTAATTCCTAACCTTGAGTTGTGTGCCACAATATGCTTGGTCTTGTTTACCAGTGGATTCAAGGGCATTCAGTCTGAGTATAAAAGGATAATGATCACTTTCAGGTCTTACTACAATCTTAAATTCTGCATATTCGTGCATTTGCCATGGGAATGTAAACATATAATCTACTATACTGGCTCTCATAGAAGTCAAGTATGTGAAATATAATGTGTTTCCCCTTTTAGTGTGTCACTTAGTTATCATTAAGCCCAATTTCTCCAATAAATATAGGAGTCTTCTGCCACTTCTGTTTACAATCTTGTCCTGAGATATCCTTGTTAACAATGGAACACCCATATCTGCATCTATGTCTGGAACCATATTGCCTGCTCTAGCATAGAAGTCACCCACCACCAATAATCCTGCTTCAGGTTGCAATTGTATTACTTCCTGTAGTAAAACTTTTAAGTTCACCCAAATCTCAGAATCATAATATTTTGTGTTTTGTGGAGGAATATAACAGTTACAGATATATAGTAGATTGTCATTCTATTGTACTAAAGTAATAATTATATTTGGAATAGGTACTAGGAATGATTTTTCTACATTTTCCATTGTTTTAACAAAGGTTACAAGCCTTCCCCCGCCCACTGGTCTACCTTGTTTAACTAGTTTTTGTGCTATAGAAAATATACAAATATAGCGTTCCAGGTAAAAATGTTCTACCGCCCTAGTTTTCTGTAAGCGTATTATGATGTATTCTGACAAAAATTGTTTGAAACAAGGATCGGGGGTGTGATTCTTGCAGAATGGCAGTGACTTGTGCCAAACTCATTTGCGACAAGGACCCTGCACCCGATTCTTGAAGGGACAGGGTCCCTGCAGCTAAGTCCAGTGACTTGCGACATGCGGACGGCTGTGCCAAACAAATGGCATAACTGAGGGACATGCCACAAGTCACAAGCTCTGGCAGGCTGGTGCAGGTGTCCCCTCCACAACCAGAAAGCACCATGGGGCCTGCTCTCTCCCTCCAGCCCCTGAACCCCTCGTTGGAAAATGCCCCACAGGGTTGCAGTGACCGCTCCAGCCCTGAGCCCCCCAACTGCAAGTGCCCTGCAGGGCAGCTGTGTCCCCCCACTCCTGGGCCCCCAAACTGTTGATGCCTCACAAGGCAGCTCTGTCCTCCCTCCAACCAGTTCATCGACCCAGAGACACAGGTCCTCACAGTGTCGCACTCTGTAAAAATAAAAGTATCACACAAATATCCCTGGTAGTCTAGTGGCCCCCCACTATCCCACTCAGCAGTGCCAGTCCACCCTGCACCCCCTGACCTGTCCCCAGCCAGTGACTGGCACAGCCCACCTTTCACTTCCACAGCTAGCTGCTGACTGAGTTCTATAGGAGCGCTTACTGTATAGAGCGCTAAATGAATGAATGTACTCATTCATTCATTGAGCATTCTATACAGTAACCACTCCTATGGAACTCAGCAGCTGGCCATGGAAGTGAGAGGTGGGCTGTACCAGTTGCCTGTGGGGCTTGGACAGTTTGGGGGATTGGGGGGCTTGGAGTGAGAGATGCCCTTCTGGGCACATACTGTGTGGGGGATCGGGGGCTGGGTGGGAGAGATGCCCTGTGGGACACCTACTGTGGTGTTCTGGGCATGGGGAGAGGGCACATGGATTGGGTGCCAGTCTGCTGGCAGGTCTACACAACCCCTGGAGGGCATAAGTACAGTTATGCCACATAAATTCTGGTGTAACTTACTTCAACGGTTCTCCTCTGAGGGTTGTTGTAGAATTGTGACATTAGGGACTTTGTTGCTGCCCTTCCAGAATAGGGAGCAACTGCTGCCATAACCCCCCCCCCCAGCACCATGTCGCAAGGGATTTAGGGGGTAAGTGCTGGCATAAGTCCACTTTGGCGAAAGTGGCCTG
The DNA here is from genome assembly GCA_016271365.2 of Neoceratodus forsteri. Classification (NCBI taxonomy): domain Eukaryota; kingdom Metazoa; phylum Chordata; order Ceratodontiformes; family Ceratodontidae; genus Neoceratodus; species Neoceratodus forsteri. The sequence goes on along the minus strand of CM028136.1, from coordinate 650,510,999 downwards.
CAGCACGTTCCAGTCCACTTTGTAGAATACCATATGTCGCAAATTGCTGGCGTAACTTGATACTTGTGCCATTTTTTGGGGCTCAAGTCAAGTTATGCCAGATGTATCTCTTCTAGAATTGGGCCCCAAGTATACTCTTTGAGTAACCCACTATATTCCACGATAATACAAAAGTTCAGTTTTTTTTTCCTTCTGATTTTCAGTGGAAATTTCCAAGACTGTTTTTTGTGAATTCTCATTAAGTCAATCTTGTCCTAAGTCAGTCAAACACTGAAAATAATTTTGAATTGGAATATTGATGTGGGTGAAATTTTCCAAAGCAACTTTTTGCTGTACAATAACATTTTCCTAATTACAATGGCATGTGTTTTTCTGTAGAGATTGTTTTTGAATCTGATTTTCAGGCCATTCACACAATAGGATTGCCTGTCTCTCCAGTTTGTAAGATTCAGATAGAATTATAGATATAAGATGATATCTCTGACAGCAAACATAATTTGGCATTGATAATTTGTATAACCATTCTCCTTTCTTACCCATGTAACTCCATTATGTCCTAATTTTAAGTTTAAAACATTTGTTATAATGTACCATACTGTCCTCATTAAAATATACTGGGTTTCATGGGCAGGTTTTTCTAAACAATGTCATGTGAGAAGATATTGTCCATCTTCATCCTCACTGATAGGACTATTATTTTTGTTTCTTTGTAACTGATTGCCTAAGTCATCTTTGAGAATGAATTTACCCTGATAAAAATCCTCCTTTATTTCATCCAGGAAGTTTAGCATTGTGAAAGGTGAATCTGCTATTAAATCCAAATGATACAGTGTAAACATCTGTCTCTGTATCCATTTTGTAATTTCCCTATCTGATAAAAGCAAAAACATTGTTTTTTCTGGTGTCAACAAATTCCTTATTGCATAGATCAAGTTATTTCCACCATTTGGGATAGATAATTCAACCTCTAGTGGTTGTGTTAATATATCAAAAAGTGACTTTGGAGACTCATTTTTGTTCCAGAAAATAAAATGAACAACAATAACTACTTCATTACCTGACAACTAGAACCCTTTGGGGACTTATATTTTTCTTGTACATTTTGAATATTCTAGGAGGATCCATCCAAATATGGCACTAATTCTTGTTCTTTATTTAGGGGACAATCCATTGAGGTGTTACAGTTTTCCAATGTAGTTGAAGTTTATCTCTATTTTGCAACATCCTGTCTGTTCTCATAACTTCAAGTTAGGCCCTGTTTATTGAGTCTGCTGAGAAATTTGCCAGCAATCCAGGCTCCCCACAGGCTTCCTTATTACTTTGTCCTTTTTCTAGCTTCCTGGCACCCTCACTAGTTTGCTTAATACCAATGTTCTCATTTTGGGTTGTCTCACCATTTTTGTTTTTAAATCTTGTTTTTATCTGTTTCCTCCTTTTCTTTTTCCTTTTTTCTTTAACTAATTCTCCCCATTTTGATAGTGATAAAACTTGAAATAAAGATTTTGAGGTTACATTTGTAAGGTTTTCAGATTTACTCAATGGTCCAATCTCCACAGAGTGTACCTCTGACCCTAGTTCAACTTTTATTAGTTCTGCCAATAAATTCCTAATCAGTCCTTCATGATGAGTTAGCACAGTTTTAATTGTAGTTATTTCATCTCTCAGAATATATAACTATTCTAGTAGTAATACATTTCCCATATGACTATTATTTAAAGCCTGCATTAACTTGGGTGTAAAGGGAGTGAGATATTTTTAACTAATTCTGAGGTAACTTTATCCGTTGATAGCCCCGTATGAAATCCAATTTCTCTATTGTTTACAGAAATAAACTGACTCAAAATGGGGGACTTCTGTAGTGGGGAAATAGTATGGTCTATTTTTGTTGCAGCCTCAGGGAGAGGTTCCCATTCAAATTTTGTTGGTGTTGGGGGTGAAAAGTTAGCATCTTTGTTTGTCTCAGTGCAGGACAGAGATTGGGTTTGCTTGTCCAAATTGTCTTGTTTTTTTTTTTGTTCAAAATTCCTGTTCAATTTAGCTGGTAATCATATTTTCTTATTTGACTTCATGATTTCACCTGCTTGTGATTTATCGCCCTTATCAGTTAACACTAATTCCCTGTTTTTCTTAACCTCATCTAATTATAAGTGAACCATTTCTGATGTCCCTTTTTGTGATTGCAGAATAGATATACAAAGGAATTTGTTTATTAGTATTTGGTTTGCTTTATATTTTTTGTCTTTGGCCCAGATATTCAAACTGCGCCCAAAAAGTGTGCAACAGCAGGAGCAAGCCAAGTCCACTGCGCCCACACACAAAAAGCACATGATATTCAAAAACTGCGCAGGTCAAGATGCGCCTGTGGCACATGACTGAATATCATGCCACCTGCACCATAACGCAACCAGGGATGTGCAGTGGCACAGTTCAGATGCGCCATAGTGCAGTCAGGGATGCTCAGTGGAGCAGTTCAGATGTGCCATAGTGCAACCAAGGATGCTCAGTGGAGCAGGGCAGCAGTGCAACAGCACAACCAGGGATGCGCAGGGACAGGATGCAGGGGCCCACCACCCATGCCACAATTGGGCAGAGGAGCACACAGCAGAACAGACATCACCCCCCCACACAGCCCATGCACTGCGCGACTGGTGGAGAGCTGGAATGACCAATGGCCCATGGATACCAGCAACAAACCCACAGCCAGGGCATGGTGCCCCAGCACACCCCCTGGCAAGCTGTGACTGGCACATAAGGAGGGCTGACCACCCTGTGCCACACCATCCCACCAATGCAGAGCACACCCTGCACCATGATCCCCAGACACCCTGCCCAGGAGCAGCGTCCACCAGTGCAGGACACCCCATGCATGCCACCACCCCCACTGTGACAAAGCAACCTGGTGCACCACAGGACCATGCAAGGCAGCCCCACCATGAGCACCCATCAGTGGCTGGCAGCAGACAGTGATGCAACGACTGCATACACAGTGCCACCATGCATGCCACCCCGAGGTACAGTTGAGAGACTGACCATGCATCAGCACACGAGGTACCCCACACGTGACAGGGCATGCTCCGAACCCCACCACCAGTGGTACATCACCCTGCACACCCTCCCGAGGACACACTCTGACCCAGCATTGGCCACAACAGCCAGTGCAGACACCCACAGTGCTGCATGGAAGCATGCACCACACAGGATGCAACACAGTGCATGGACAAACACCCACCCATACCCAAGGGCACACCAACACAGGGACACAGTAGTGGGGCAACCAGGCCCCCAGCGTGTGGCCACAGAAACCATGTACACACGACCAGCACCCCTCCATGGCACAGGAGTGCCAGCCACCCTGCACAGGCACCATGGATCTGTATACCACCAGCATGCACCCGGAGCACAAGTGGCAGACAGTGCTGCACATTCCCTGCGACACACAAGCGACAGCATGGAGGTGGGACAACAACAGCGGAGGCCACAGTGTCACCCGAGGCAGAAATGCACCACACCAGTGACAGGAGACAACCCGGCATTGTGCCGGCTACAATGGCTGTCCAACGTGGACAGCCACCACTGACATGCCAGCTGACTGTGCAGGTCACAGACATGCAAGGGTGTCAGCTGCACAGGCCATGGATGGTCTGACAGGTGCGCCATGGACACAGAGCATGCACCATGGACCACTGCATACAGTCATCCAGTGCACAGGGAACAACACACAAACCACAGACAGTGACTGATAGCTACTCCCACACCACTGTCACTTCCTCATGGACACACACACACACACACACACACACACACACACACACATATGCACATGACTGCACCACCCCGACGCCATGCACACCACTGCAGCTGAGCACCTATAGCCTGCTGCAAATCAGAGACTACCACAGTAGGCGTAACAAAGCAAATGTATTGTAAAAGATAAAAAAAAAACTATATACAGCTATTTACAAAAGGTTGGGAGAGGGTCACAAACAAGGTGGGGGTGGGTAAGGGGCAGGGGTGAACAAATGGTAGAGGGAAGGAGGGGTGTGAGGGTGGGTCCAGGGGGGTAAGGGAAATCATGGGGTATAGAATGCTCAGCAGGAGCCCCACTCCCCACTCTGGCTGAGCCTCCCACCATGCCGCCGTCGGACTCCCAGATGGTCTAGTCGCTCCATGATCTCCAGGGAGGCCATGGCAACCTGTAGTATCTCCTGCAGTGTCTCTTGTATCATCTGAAACTGCCATCCACCTAGGAAAAGAGAGCAGTGTCAATAGGTGTGAATGCACAGCCCCCTGCAGCCCACCCACTGTGCATGGCATATGGCCATGGGACATACCTCTGTGATGGTGTGTGACCACCCACAGTGATCGTGTTCACAAGACCTGCCCACCCAGGAACACACAGCCATGTGGACCGCTGCACACACCCACCAGCCAAGTCCCACATAGCACTACCGTGGCTGTACAGTGACATGGCTATGCAGTGCAAAGGCAGTTGCACAGCCATGTACCTGGTGCACACATGGACCACCATTGATGCACTCCCAGACATGCAGTGCCACTGGACAGTGCTGACTGTACCAAGTTGCGTGCATGGTAGTCGTGTCAATGGATGGTGGCCATGCCCCACTGCCCACCCTGTTACACAGCATGCAAAAATAATCATGGATGTAAGGCACTCACCATCATCAGGCTGGTCCCTGCGCCAGTCTGGTCCGGCTGCCCTTACCGCATGATATGGCTCACGGCGCAGCCTCCCCTCTCTGGCATGCTGGTGCTCCTCAGGACCTAGGGTGTAAACATGGAGAGAGGAACATCAGTACAATCCAGTAGCAAAGCCCCTGTGTGTGTACAATCCCACACAGCAATACCCATCTGCCCCCCACCCCATACCACCACCACAGCCCGCACTGAATGGCTCCCACATGTGCTGGACACATGCCACCATGTTACCCATATGGACGTTATCAGTGTATGGATGGGGCACCTACCTGACCATGGATCTGCACCCCTCCTGGTGCATGACTACAGGTGGGCAAGTCTGTCCGGGTTCCAATGCTGCAGGTCCCCATAGCGGTGCCAGCACTGCTGCACCATGCGCTCCATGTCTGTGGCCTCCTCCAGGGCCACCACCATATCCTCTCACATGGCACTCCTGGCCCTGTCTAGGGGTGCCTCCCAAAATAGGGCAACAGCAGGGGGCTCCACCAATTGCACTAGATTGGTCAATTCAACCTGGCTCCAGATCGGTGCCTGTCTCCGTGCCATCCTGAAATCTTTCAGTATCAAAATGGTGCTCTGTAGTGCACGTCCACCACGTGTGGATGCTGCACGGTACTGCGCTGCCATTCCCCATCACTCTGTCACCAAACAGCATGATAGAGGTGCACCCATGTGGACACATGGTGCCTAGGGGCAAAGGTCGGCACAGGGTCAGGGGTCTCTCACACACGGACCACCACAGCGCGATTGGTACTCACTGCATGTAGCACGGTAGGGTGCCTGTATGCCACTTCCTGTAGTGGCCTACTGCACTGTGGCCCCACTGCGGCCCCAGTGCTAGACCGCCATACATGTGAACAGTGCAGTAGCACCACTGGCACAATGGTGGCCTTGCCCTGCATTGCCTCCCATGCACCGCATCTCAGCAGCGCAGCAGGCATCGGCGTCAGCACCCCGGGCATGCGCCATTAGGTGTGCACTGCACATGTCACAGAAATGCACCCTTGCCTGAGCACGTTCAACACAATTGCGCAAGGCGCAACAGCACGATATTCAGCCAGAATATGCAAATCACCTAATCAGCGATTCAATGGCGCAGATACTGCATTAGCATCCACTTAAAATTACACCTCACCTCATTTGCACGTGTTGCGCTATATAAATGCAACATTGGGCTGCAGAGGCCATAGTCTGGTATTGCAGTCTATTGTGGTGAGTTGCATGCTGTTTGGGAGTGTGGACTGTGGTGTGTGGGACATGCATGGGACTGCACAGTCACAGGTAACACCTGTCATTCCCACAGGATCAATAATGAGTGATTGTGAGGTAGAGGAAGAGGAACTGAGACATGGGAGGAAGAGGAGGCCATACTTCACCAAGGCAGAAACAGATGCCCTGTTTGAGGCCTACCTTGACCAGGAGCCTCTGCTCAACAGACAGCGGAGAACACCACAGGCCCATGCTGCTGCATGGGGAGAGGTGGCACATGCCATCAACCTGCATGGCAGCCACCAGCAGTCCATGCAGGAGTGCAAGAAGATAGTGGGCACAGACAGGTGGAGGATTAAGGATAAGGTGGCTGCCATCAGGGCAGCATGGGCTGCGACCAGTGGGAGACAGCCGGCCGTGCAACACCTGACCCCACAAGAAGAGCGGGTTGCTGGCAGTATGCCGCATTGTGCCAGCAAGGGTGTTCCAGGTAGTGGATTCCAGACAGGTGGTAGCCTATCACCGCATGGTAGGTCCTGATCTGTCACTGGGGGGGATGAGACAGGGTAGGACAGATACATTAATGCTACTGTGTTCCCTTACAGCTCCTGAGTGTCTACATGGGTCAGCAGTGGTGGGCTCGTCCACTGAGGGTGATACCATGGACATAGAGGAGGGCCTGTCCACCTCCACAGGTGTCCGAGGGTCAGGGTGACAGTGGGCCCACCTGGCTGTCTGGACTGATGTTGGTGGGGCAGGTGCAGAGGAGGCCCTGCCCATGTCCCAGTGTGCCAGCATCCATAGATGCCAGCATGCTGAGACTCGGACTGGTGCCAGATCCGTCACTGATGATGATGGAGCTCACATCATAGACAGTGATACGTGTAAGCTACAGGATGGCCACACAGCAGGTTACAGCATGTGCATAGCCATAGCTGGTGCCACTGTGGAGGCCTGCATGACATCACATTCCCAGCCTATGCTGCCTGTCTGCACCAGTGGGGCAGCACTGGTGTGTGTCCAAGACAGTGGAGCTGTTGCAGCCACTGTGGCAGCACTGTTGAGCCCTGGAGAGCGACAGCCAGAGGGGCAGTGTCAGCAGTCAGCCAATGGCCATGGGGGTACAGTGTCGGGGGGGACGGCATCAGTGCACCACCTGTGGACATGCCCAGGCATGGCCCTGGTGTGCAGCGCCCACCCTCAAGGGGGTGCTGCCCATCATGGCCGTGAACACCGTGAGGGACAGATCAGGCAGATGACCTTTTAGATGAGCACACCTGCATAGTCCAAGATTCAGTCAATCAGCAGTTGTGGCTTGTGACGGCAGTGGATGCACTCAGTGTGGCCCTGTGCCAGGCAGAGGAGCAGCACAGCAGGGACACCGGTCTGCTCCTGGCAGGGATGGACCGGCTGTGGGAGGATGTGACCACTGCCATTGACAGGCTGACACAGACAATCACAGCTGTCATGGCCACAATGGGAACACAGTTAATTGCCCATGCATCGCAGACACCATGCAGTGCAATGTCCACCCCTCATTCCTGGTGTCTTGCGACACCCTCCTTGTCGACACAGAGTTCAGCTGTGGGCATCCCAAGCATGCCTGGCGCAGGCATTTTCTGTGTGCTGCAGACCCCTGCGGTCGTGTTCACGCAGTGGAACCCCTGTCACTGATGGCAGGTGTCGGCGGGGCCTCCCACACATCCGTGGTGGCCGTGGCACTGTGGTGCATGACTGACCTGTCTCCCACCAAGGTTACTGTCTGACACTGCCCTGTGTGCAGTGTGTTGTTCAACATGCAATGCACAGGTGGGGTACCCAACTCTGTATACACACACACACACACAAATGTTCCATCTGCACACCCTCCCAGCTGCTGTCTGCTGTGGCGTGTTCATGTTGATGCCTACATTGCACTGTCTGCCACTGTGCAATGGTGCCCAGAGTCTGACACATGCACAATGACAGGCACTGGGTGTGGTGGACTGTGGCCGTGTGTGTGGCTAGGGGTGGCAGTTGGGGTCAGTGTGCCTCCTACCCTTTGTGCATGTCTTACGAACATATGAACACATGAAATTTGCCAGCAGATAAAGGCCTAGAGGTCTATCAAGTCTGCTCGAATGTGCAGCTAGCACCCCTTATTCTGCAGCTGCCCCTCCCTTCCACCCTTCCCCTTCATTAACCCTCCCCCTTGTCCTGTCCCATCCTCGTTTGAAGCAGTCCACTCTTCTACTGCATACCACTTCAGCAGGTAACGCATTCCACCAAGTCACCACCCCTCTGTAAAAGTGTCTCCTCATCTCCCTCCTGAACCTTCCTCGCTTCAGTCTCATATCATGGCCCCTGGTGGCCCTCCTCTCCCTTACTTTGAACAGCCCCTCTGTACCCGTCTTGTTTATTCCTTTCATGTATTTAAAGGTTTCAATCATGTCACCCCTGTCTCTCCTCTCCTCCAGTGAATAAATGTTCAACTCCTTCAACCTCCTCTCGTATGATAAGTCCACCAGCCCCTTGATCATCTTTGTCGCTCTGCGCTACACCCCCTCCAGTAACTTAATGTCCCTCTTCAGATATGGACGCCAGTACTGCACGCAGTATTCCAGGTGTGGTCTAGCTAATGACCCATACAGTGGCAGAATCACCTCCTCCTCCTCGAGGATATACCTTGCAATACAACCCAGCATTTTGTTGGCTCTTTGCAGCTGCCTTCCTACATTGTGCCGAGTTGTTCATTGACCCTGTAATGAGCACACCCAAATCCTTCTCCTCCTCTGTCTGGGCTAGCTGCACTCCCCCTAGCTGGTAACTCATCTTAGGGTTCTTCTATTCAAAATGCAGCACCTTGCACTTTTTGGCATTAAAGCCCAGTTGCCAGGTGTCTGACCAGGTTTCAAGCTTTGCCAGATCATCCTGCAACCCCTGCCATCCCCCTAGGTCATCCACCACCACGCCTACCTTGGTATCATCAGCAAACAGACTGATCTTGCTTTTGATGTCCCTGATATGTCTGCAATGAATATCCCAAACAACACTGGTCCCAACACTGAGCCCTGTGGAACACCGCTCATCACTGCCCTTGGGTGTGAGATCTCCCCACCCACCACCACCCTCTGTTGCCTTCCCTGCAGCCAGCTTCCTACTCATCTCACCAGCTTTGCACCCGCTTCTGTGCCTACTAACTTCCTTCCCAGACTTCCATGTGGCACTGAGTTGAATGCCTTACTGAAGTCCAGATACAGGACATCCACTGCATGGCCCCTGTCCAGTTGCCTAGTTACCCAGTCATAGTACTTGACCAGGTTGGTTTGGCAGGATCTGCCATGTATGAAGCCAAGCTGTCTGCTGTCCTGTAGTCCTTTGGCCTCTAGGAGGGCCACCAGCCTCTCCTTCAGGATAGTCTCCATTAGCTTACCCATGATGGATGTGAGGCTCATTGGTCTGTAGTTTCCCAGCTCATTCTTGGGGCCACTCTTGTGGAGGGGCACCGCATGAGCCATCCTCCAGTCCTGAGGTACATATCCCGAATGTAGTGAGGCATTAAATAGGTCTGCCAAAGGTCCTGCAAGGACCTCGGCCAGCTCCTTCAGTACCCTGGGGTGGATGCCATCTGGGCCTGGCACCTTGTCCACCCTCAGTGCCTTCAAACCCTCTCGAACTTTGCTCTCCATGATTTCCCCATCTGTCACCACTTCCCCCCCTGTTTCTGCCATTTCTCCCACCTTGGGTGTCACCCCCCTCTTCTCTTTAGTAAATACTGAGCAGAAATACTCATTTAGTGCTTCCCCCTTATCGCACCCTGCTTCCACCCAACCCCCCTCCTTCCTAATCCTTACTATGTGGTCCTTCCAGTTCCTTTTCTCCCTGATGTACTTAAAGAATTCCTTCTCCCCCTTCTGAATGCCTTGTGCCAGCCTGAGTTCCATAGATACTTTGGCTCCCTTTACTGCCCTTGTCACCTCCTTCGATTCTGTCAAGTACTCCTCCCTGTCCTCCCCCCTCCCTGTTTTCTTGTACTTCCTAAAGGCAGCTCTTTTCCTCCTTACCTTTTCCATGACCTCCTTGCTCAACCAGATTGGTTTTAGCCCTAGCCTTCTTGCTATGGGCTTTGCAGCAGGTTTTGGTTGCCTCCCATCCCCAGCTTTATGAGCTCCCACCTCTGGTTGGTGTCCATACTAGATTGAATTCTGGCCAGGTACCCTTTACCACTGCCCCCATCCTCCCAAAGTTGGCCCTGAAGTCCAGCACTATTGTGCCAGATTCCACCTTCTTTGCCCATATCCAATGTGAGCCATACTGAGCGGTGGTCACTCCCTGACAGTGGTTCCTCCACTGTAAGTTCTCTCTACAAGTCCCCATTTGCCAGCACAGGTCAAGGGTATTTCCTAACCTGGTTGGTTCACTAACCATTTGCAGCAGGAAGCTGTCCTGGAAGGCATCCAGCAGTACCTGTTCCTTCTGTTCCTGGTTGTTGGGGTGCTCAGTCCACTTCTGGCATGTTGAAGTCCCCCACAATCACCACACTACCCTTCCTCGAGGTCCTCCTGATCTGTCCCGCTAGTTCCCTGTCTAACTCCTCCGTCTGAGATGGTGGCCTGTACACCACTCCCATTCTAAGAATCCTATTCTTGGAACCCTGGATTTGCATCCAAAGTGACTCCGTACTACCCTCCTCCCCTTCCTCCCTTACACACTTCAGTCTTTCCTTCACATATAGTGCCACCCCTCCTCCTTTCCCAATCAGCCTGTCCCTACGAAATAATCTGTACCCTGGTACAGACAGATCCCAGTCATTGTATTGGGTGGCCCATGTTTCCATGATGACTGCAATATCCACCTCTCCCTCTGTCATGAGAACCTGTAATTCTGCAGTTTTCCTCCCAAGGCTTCTAGCATTAAGGGTAACCACCTTCCACCCTTCCCCCCCTCCTATCCTGACCTCCTTTCCTAGCAACACCAACAGTACTTGCCATTTGTCCTTTGTCACTGTTATGGGGGGTAAACTCATATGGTTTCCCAACCTGTGGTCTCTGCATATCTCTTCCCCAACTGCCACCCCCACTCCTAGTTTAAATTCCCAACTTCCTCTATGTAGTCCTCCATCATCTGTTTCAACACTTTCTTTCCCTCCTCACTCAAGTGTAATCTGTCCTTGGCATAGAGACTACTGTCCTCCCAGGTCCCTCCCACCCCCAACAGCCCATACCCTTTAGCACACCAGGTTCTTAGCCATCCATTAAATTCCTCTATTCTCAGCTTTCTTGTTGTGCTTGCCTTTGGCATGGGAAGTATCTCTGAAAAAGTTACTGATCTTCCTGCCCCCTCACATAATTGTGCTAGTTCCTCAAACCTCCTCTGGACTGTATCTACGGTCTTGTCAGCCAGGTCGTTTGTTCCAAGATGTATAATTAAATGAGGCTTGTCCCTACCCCTTCAAGCATATTTCATAACAGACTGTCCCACCCTTTCCGCTATCATTCCTGGCATGGCCTCCACCCAAATGCGACTATGCCTCTCCCCCTTGCTACCCCACCTAACTCCTCTTAGTATTGAGTCCCCCAGCACTAAGATTCCACCCCTTTTACTCCCTGCTTGCTTCCATTCATCTCCCTCTCTCATTTCCACCTCCTCTTCTTCCTCCTGTACATTACTTCCCCCTTTTACCCCTGTTGCAATTCTCCCAGCAGAACTTCCCCCCGCTCCAGTTTGGTCCAGACATTTATCAATTACTCCTCTAATTTCATCATTTCCTCCTCCACCTTCTTCCTCTCTAGCAGTGCACAACTATTTTCTGAAGGCCCTTCACACATGCCCACTCCCTCTCTCTTCATAGTAACCTGTTCTCTCCTTTCCACTCCATGACTTTTGCCACTTCTTCACCTCCCCTCACAAGTCCCTATCTCCTCCTTCCATTTGTCTTTTGTCTCCTGACCTGGTTTCCCCGGCAATTGTTCTTTCTGGCCTGGGCTCCTTTGTCTCTGCTTCCCTTCTTCTGACCCTCTTCTCACCACTGTTGGCTTAAATAGCCCTCCCTCATCTCCCCTTCTTCCTCCCTCCAGTATTGGGTTAAACCCACCCCCAATCTGCCTTGCCTGTCTTAGTTCCTCCTGCAGACCCTCAATCTCCTTTCTAAGTTTTTCTATGCGGTTGCACACTAAACATCCTCCCACACTCCAGGCAATTTTTAGAAAGACTGGTGCACTGCAGTTGTTGCAGCCTACCACCCTACCCATTGCTGTCGTTGCCCACCAGCGACCCCCCCACCCTTTCAGATGCAGGATACCAAACACTCCCCCAAGTCTCCCCTCTCCCTCCTCTATCAGTGCAAAACATTTTCTTTATTTCCTTACCTCCTTTGTTGCACATGTTTAGATATATTGAGCAACTGCTTTTTATATTCCTATCCTTCCTATCCACACTCAAAACAGACTTTAAGTAGCCATTGCACAACCTTCTTCAAACTCCTACTCCTCCTTTCCCCTATGCAATATCAATGCGAAGAAGTAATAATGAAAGCTCCTAGATTTGCATTTATTCCCTTCCACTGAGAGAGGAGTCACCTCTTCACTTGCTGCTGTTCCTTTCCTGGATGTCTGCTTTTGCCATGACAGGTGCATATCCTTTGCCTGTTTGAGGAAGTTATGTCAGAACCCCTGGTATAAAGGAAATAATGGACCAAGGGTGGGACCAGCCCAAGTCTTCCAGAAACAGTCAGGTAGCTGAGGCCTCTGGTCAGACCATTAGCACCCTTCCCCCACTCTGCATTCAAACTTTGCAGCTAGTGAAGCCAGCAACAATAAATCACAATTCTACTCAAAGCCCCCAAAATAGGTTTGCTACCCAAAGAAACAGGACTCCAATTCAAACAGCTTCACCAACAACACATCAAAATAGGCTTGTGGGGTGTGTGTGTGTGTGTGTGTGTGTGTGAGTGTGTGTGTGTGTGACAGTGTGCTGTGTTAGACCTTGCCCATCCCTGATGACATATGCAGTTCCAAGCTCAGCCAATTCCCTTTATGACATGCACCCCTGGGGTTTGTCCATTCATGTTTGTGGGTCGTGCCCTTGCCATTGGTGGTTGCACATGGCCACATGACTTACCTGGGTTTGTTGAAGTGCTCCTCTGTGATGGTGTCCCGGGGCAGCTGCACCATCTGGATCAGTCGGGGTTCCCTTCGACCAAGGGGGGCTTCCCATCACCCCTCTTCAACCTGTACAGCTATCCCACAGTCATTGGCCATGTTGTACAGGATGCAACAGGCCAGGAATAGTCTGCAGACCTTTGATGGGCTGTACTGTAGGGCACTGCTAGATGTGTCCAGGCAAGGGAAATGTGCCTTCAGCATCCCGAACACCCACTCAATGACATTGCATGTCATGGCATGTGCATCATTAGCATTGCTGCAGTGGGGTTGCGGGCCGCTGGTATGGTGTGAGCAGCCAGGGAAGGAGTGGGTATCCACTGTCACCTGTGTGTAGAGGGTGGACATTAGTTTGGTGATCAGTGTCATCCTGCCATGGGACATCTAGGCCAGTAACCATGTCACCTCTAACTATGCCCCTCCCAAGATCCATGTCTTTCTGTGTGATTTGCATACTCACCCACTAGGTGACCAGTGGTGATGTCCTCACTCTTGAACCTGTGGCACAGTGCAGACTGGTGCCAGATGAAGGCATCATGTGCTCCCCAGAGTGCATGGCACAGACAGCGATTATGCACCCCCAGGCATCGCACACCACCTGGCAGTTGATGCTTGCATACCCCTTCCGATTTATGTATGCATCCCCTTGGGGGCCAGGTGGCATGTGGATGGCCACATGGATGCAGTCTATTGCCCCAAGCACACCAGGCATATGTGCTATCCTGTGGAACTCCTGTATGTTTGTTGTGTGCTCTGCTGGTGTGCTGGGGAAACAGATGTACTCCACAGTATGTGGCAGCAGTGCGCTGAGGAACTGGGTGAGTAGGTGTGATGCGGTTGACTGGGTTATGCATGTCGTGTCCTCTGCTGGTCTCAGGAAGGTACCCATGGTGAGCAGGCAAATGACAGCTGTCACTTTGGTTTCCACTGACAGAGCATGGCTTCGTCGTATGGGTGCCTGCATCACATCACTGCACAGCTCACAGAGCTGCCTCAGGATCACCCAGTTCCGGTGGTACTGGCCCATGATTTCAGTGTCAGTGTACAGCTCGAAGCTGGTGCGGGCTCGGTACTGCCTGTTGGGGACATACGGCCGATGGGTCCTTCCACGGCTGTGCCCCTCTGCTGCCTGCCTTCTCACACCCCTCATTACTGCCTCCATCTGAATGGTGGCACTGGCCATGTCCCTTGCTTGTGTTACCCCCCCAACAGCTGTTTTACCATTCCCCCTGCTGTCCTTACTGCTACTCCCCTTGCACTGGGAACACCTCCCAGTATTGGACGTACTGCCCACTGTCCACACCCTCAGTCCTGTGTGGCACTTCCCCCTTTTGTCCTGTGCAGTGGCACAGGCTTCCCACTCCTTCCCTGTTCCTGGTGGTTCCAGGTGCTCTGTCCTGCTCCTGCCTTGTCCTGCTCACAGTTGCTGTGTGCCTGCTTGCAGTTCTCCCTCATGTGGCTTTCCTGTAGTGTTCTTGCACCTTTCTCTTGTTCCTTTTTATTTTGGATCATTTCTGCTATCGTGCAACTTCCATTTGCTCCCCTATTGCACATGGCGCATGTTGTTGAATATCGCACTGCGCCATTTATTCATGGTTTCTCCCCCTTCAGTTGAACATGCATTCATTACCATTGCACTTTTGCACATTGTGATTTGGGGGACCATCTGCCACCTGCTGAATATCGCACAATGGCGCATTTTCAGACTTGCGCTGTCGCATCCCTGTTGAATATCTAGGCCTTTATGTATAGTCATCTTGTCTTTTTCATATACTATGGCACTATGATCCACATCATGTGAATTAGCCTGTACATCAGTCTTCTTCCATTTTTTTTATTTTTTATAGAATTTATTTGAGTTTGTAACATTGAGGTCTCAATGGGCCTGATATTCAAAACTTTACCCGGGGCTAAATTAGCAGTGCCCAGTGTGCTAAATTAGCCCAGACCCAATAGTCTGCTATATTCAAAAGGGATAGCCCCAGTGCTAAACCTGCTGAATATAGCATGCTAAGGAAACTGAGCAAACTGGGCTGGGAGTACAGTGCAAGAATAGCCCAGGAAATAAGACAGCTCTGAATATAGTGGCCAGGAAGTGCAAGCCACAACAGCAGCCCAGTGCACAGCAATGTGAAGGAAGGTAAATTTGAACTATGTGACCAATGTGTGCGCTAGCAAAGAAGTGGATTCATTAAAGCTGCAAGCACCAGTGCATGTGAGATTCTGCAGAAATGTACCATGTTTCCAAAAGGTTTGTGCAGCACAGACACATTTGTGCAGGTTTTGAGCATGTTTTGAGAGGAGCTAAACTGTTTGCCTGGTGCTATCACATTTGCCTCGGGAAAACATTTGCTATATTCAAAAGTGACTTGCAAATGAGCCTACTTAGGCATTCTGTTTGCAAACATCCAGATTAGCATCTCACTACATCCTGATTTGCATGCAGTTTGCCCAGTGCTATTGCTGGGTCCCTCAGCTCCACCTGTAGGTCAGTCTAGAAGTACAGGGGCTGGCTGGATCTGCCCACAGCTCCACCAGTAAATCAGTCTGGAAGTGCATGGTGGTAGCTCCAGGCTACATTTTTACAGAACCATATACAATATTGTGCCCCAGGGGACTACACAGCACAAGCACAGGTGGTGGTGCTGCATGCAATTGCAACACTGTAGTTCTTACTACAGTGCACAGCAGATACTACAGTAAAAAGGGGGCCAGTAGTGTGAGGGACACAGCAATGCCTATGGTGTGTAGGGCATCAATGACTGCTGCACGTTACACAGTGACAGGCCCATCTTACAGGTGTGTACTGACAGTGGACATTACTGTTATGCTGTTGTGCAACCCACAGATGCTGTACCACTGGCATGGGATATTCACAGTGACATAAACATGGCTGACTGTGTGTGCTGTGATGTCTGTACAGATATGCAGTATGAGGCTAGGGGGCACATAACATCAGACAGGCACACTGGTGTTGGGGTACTCCCAAAACTGGACCATTTGCACTGCATGACTAGTTCCAGCCTTGTGGCAGCACCCAGTATGTGGTGCAGACAGCCACCTGTACACTCTCCCCTCAACACTCTCCATGGCCCCAGTGCTTCATGTGTGTGCTAGATTCTGTTGGTGTCCACCAAAGGGTGGTCTGCAGGTGTCTGGTGTATGGACACGATGCCATGGTGTCCACTGGGTGCTGGGTCACCACTTACTGCCTGACATGACTAGAAGCAGTGGCAGATGATGGAATCATAGGAGGTGCCATCCATGAGCAGCATGTTACTTCAATGTCTGGTTTCTTTCTGTATTTAATATTTACTGTTTAGGGTCATGAAAAGCAGTGCAAAAGTAATGCAAAGCCACACAAAGCCACAAAGTCATGCAAAACTGGTTTTCCCAGAGTTAAGACTACTTTTTCCTGGGCTTTAATTTGCACCACGCAAGGTGTCATGCTAAGTCACACAAAAACACTTTGCACGGTGCTAATGTGCTGAATATAGCATTGTGCCTATATTCATGTACACGCCCACTTGGTTTGCCCCTTGCATACATTATACTTTTGCCCGGCACTAATGTAGTTTGCCCATACTATTTGACCTTTTGAATATAGCAGATCCACTCAAACCCGATGCTAACCCTGCGCAAACAGTTTGCACCTAGTGCAAATTTTTGAATATCTGGCCTAATGCCTTTTAAATTTGCCTTTTCCCCCTTAGCAGCCACTACCATTTGTTTTATCATGTCTGTAACCAATTAGTTCTTGCTACACAGAATAATTGCTCATCTTATCCTAAACGTTTTAGCTAGTCAATGTATGCAAAAATATTAATGCTCTTTGAATTATTTTTGAATATATATATCTATATATATATAGATATATATACACACACACACACACGCACACATCTGTAATCTCTAGTAAATAGTTAAGAAAATAGTTCTTCACCATGTGTGGTCTCTTTAACAAAATCTCTTAAAACACTGTCTCTGAAAGTTTTTTTTTATAAATAAAATGCTATAAAAGTGCTGAGAGTTTCATGCTTCAGCAAAGACACCGGGAATTATATAAAAATACATAAGCTATAATAAATTGCAATCAGTTATAAGGTGCAAAAATAACAGCACAGCCCAAAAATAGCGAACAATGAATATTGATTACTACCTTGCTGCACAGTTTCCCTCCTATTTTACTTTTAACACTATTACACTTTAATTTGGTCCTATTGCACTTTTATTCAAAATATTAGGCTTTAAACCTGTTATACAGATACACTATTACACTTTATTCTAATGCATCTTGCTAATATTGTGTTCAGTAATTGTAACACTCTGTCATTTTTGCATAAAGTCACTTACTAAAGTCAAGCAAAATTAGAAAAGTTCTGCAGTCACCACCACAATAAAGAGCTTTGATAAAGGAAATAATATTTTCCAAAATGTGTCAGGACATGTTTACCTGTCTGAATCACTTTCAATTAAGGTTTTTTTTTTTTGCACACTACATTTCATGTGGACAGCTCTTCATTGTGGTGGTGAGTGTGGGACATTTCTGATTTTGCTTGTACCTGTTTTGTCCCAGCACCACCATCCCTGTGCACCCTCTTCTTGTAACTGAATGTTGCTTATTAAAATCTCTGCAATTTTGAATTAAGAAACAAAAATAATAAGAATCCTTCAAAACTGTGCTACCTTAATGCTTTAGATGGTTGTTTCATGGAAAGCTTCTTCCTTGAAGTAGCAGGATTTAGAAATGTGTTAGTCCAGGTCCATATTCAACATTCGTAAGCTGTAGCTTCTGTTATAGTATTTTTGCAAACTCAGGAGTTACTTCTATCAATCCTTCCCATGCATACCTCTCAACCTCCTGCCTCATAAATCAGGGACAAGGCTTAAAAAAATCAGGGACAAAGGCCCAAAATCAGGGACACATTTTTAAAATTGGTGCTATCCACTCAGGAAGCTGGCAGAATAAGGGACTCAGTATATAATACATTTTCTGAAGAATAAGAAGTCTGCAACTGTATTGTTTGACATAATTTTATTCTTACAGTCATCACTGTTTAGTCAGGGGAAAACAGATTTTAGGAGGGACAGAGTAACATTTTGAGGTGAAATCAGGGACATCCCTGAAAATCAGGGACACTTGAGAGGTATGTTCCCATGGATCCAATGTGCTCCCACCACTTATTGGTTTAAAAGGTCCCACAGGCTGTAAAATATAAAAAAATATATATAAAAAGACTAATGTTCTGTCCTTTACTGAGCCCCTTGGTTCCTTAAGTGCAAAATAACTAAATATTTAAAAAAAAAGAGAAAGGGGGAGGGATATTGATGAGCACTAATGCTCAATTTATGAAATAAGTTAAAATTAAATATGCAATTTGGAATAGAATCACATTTTGATCAGTAGATATATCTACAAGCAATAAAAAAATACAGAGCAACATACTTTGCATCCTGATAGTTTACTTAAAAAAATATAATTTCCCAGCTGGTTTAAAATGACAAATGCTGATCTCCAAATATGCCATCAAAGCTGCAGGGTGCCAAAAGATTAGATAAGTGAGTCTTAAGACTCTAAAAATAAAAATGGCATCTCAATGCTTCTATTCCTGATGCAAGCAGGAGGCCCCAGTATATGGGTCAGAATGCCAATTGTTAAAAGTGATCTACCTGTAGTGTGTGAAATGCAGAAGGAGCACGCAAAAATATGTGAGCATGTAGAACAGTATTGTTAACAGGTGTGGCTAATTAATTATGTTAGATATAACTTAGTAGTCATATATAAAGTCAACTAATTGAGTATAGCCAACTTAAAATTCTTACAATTTAAAATAATAAGAATGAATAAGGAGTTTATCCATAAACAATCATTCAAAATAAATTCAGTGGAATTGCATCTCTATTTTCTGTATCTCCCAGATAATCTAACCCCATGAACAACTTCTAGCTTGAAAAAGAAATTAGAAGGCTTTGGTAAAAAAAATAAAAATAAAGAAATGATGGAACTAATATGCCTGCAAGCTGTCCATGCCCATGTCCTACAAATACTCCATGAATTCACTGAATGAACAGATGAAAAAAGTATTGCACTCCAAATCCAAATAGTACATTAAAAGTTTCAACTGCAGTAGTTACTCCGGTAACCTGACCTCTCCAGATTCTCTGTGGGTCTTGATGTGTCACCTTCCTCTGCCAACTGACAGTTCTGTGTGTGTGTGTGTGGAGAGGGGTCAACAGAGAGAAAACTATATGAAATAGGCCACTCCTGGCATCCAAAAAAAATTAGTATATAAATTTGAAATACTGAGGCAATGATGGTGTATCTGCAGTAACTAAAAAAAAGATCCCAAGGTTTTAGGTAGCGAAGCTCTGAGTCCTGGTCCAACAGCAGCTTCTCTCACCTCCTAAGGTACAATCTGCCTTCCTGCTTGATTTTCCTAGCAATATCATATTTAAGCAATAAGCCACAGGTGTGGTTATGACATGGCTGGCGTGGTTTGCCCATGAGGCGAAGCCGAGGGGCAACCGCCAGCCGTGGTAAATCCCATAACCCACACCCCAAGTGACTTATTGCGATTATGCCATTACATTCTGTGATGGATATAAGTTTAAATGTTTTATTTATTTATTTATGTCTTAAAAAAATGATTTTTGTAAGAAATATCCTTCCATGAAAAGAAAATAGTACATGCAAGTTTTGTGAGGTATGGAAGAAATTCTCAAAATGAAAGAGTTTAGACCTCCGCATCGAAAGATTCATATCAAGTTTCTTCATTAAAACCGAAATATTTCCTCACCTTCCGAGCGTTGTTGACTGGCACTTTCTGCTATCGCCAGCTACGCAGCGTTTTCAATTTGTTCCCTACAGATTGGCTGTTGCATGCAGCGTAGAGAGGGCAATCGAGTCTGCTGGAGGCCGCGAGGGTCGAGATGATGCTCGGCTGTATGTGCGACTGCAGTATCGGGGTTTTGGCTGGTGGGACAGGAGCGATGTACGGGATGTCTCTGGCTTCTTGAGGTATGTTTTCCATGCGGTCTAAATCTGTGCTTTCATTTTGGAGGATTTTGAAAATTTCATCGAGTTGACTTTCGTTGTTTTCATTTGTTTAAATATTAGGCCTACCAGTGAATGTTAGCGAGAGGAAAGATGATGGCTTTGAAATGTTGGAGGGAGGGTCGGAGTGATTTTTTTACAGGGTGGCACGAGGATGTGGCAGGCTGGCACCTTTTGCGGTGATTATCAGAGGATTTACAACAGAGGCAAGGTGCCAGCCAGCCGTTTTTATTGGTCGGTGTCCGAGGTCCATGGTATAATGCTTGGTAACCCAAGTAGGACCGGGCTGGTGCTTGCATTATCTTTGATTATCTTGATGTAATGTAGGAGCATAAAGAGTAAATAAATAAATGAAACTTAGATCAGTTCAGACATATAGTATTGACAGTCCAAGTATATTAAAAAGAATCCAGTGACCCCTGATGTCGATGTGCAATATTTTCTCTAGCAGTAAAAACAGGTTTTGTAATTTTTTATGATTGTTTGGGAAATGTTGCTAGTATGTGATGACAACCACATTACCCTGCATATTGCAACTGCACTGCCAGTATCTAACATATTCATTGTAAAGTATTTGGAAGAACTTCCTGCAGTGCACAGCACAATATAAAATTATTTCTAATTTGTTTAGATAAATATGGAGCCATAAGAATATCAATGACTCAGTCATATTTTGGGGGTGTATCCATTGTTTATTTTATAAGCCTTTGCTAAGAGATGTCTTTTTCTGCAGTCATAAGTCCTTACATGATTTTATATATGTCAACCTTGAATTCAAAGCAACAGCCAAAGACTCATAAGTGTTTCAGCTGTTTTTCCCCCTTACTATGGCCCAGTACATGCCCTTGCTATATTACTTCACTGATCTTTTGAACTGTGTAGATATACTATGAGTTCACACATTCTGAAAGGGATTTATTCTAAAAAGCAAAGACATTAAAGCATAACTCATTGTCCCTTGTATTGGGAACAAACATTCAGTATCTCATAGTTGCAATCCAGGCTGGCCTTTATGTGTGACAGCAGCATGTGTCACTGCAATGTGGGAGATCGGGGGATATGTGAACCCAGAATCCCACACTGAGGCCATCTGGGTCTGGGCACATCATGGAAGTGAGGCACTTGGCTCTTCAGGTGGGTTTTGGATAGCACAGGCTGCTAAGCACTTGTACTGTACACTCTTTTATTGGTTGTCTAAACAGCAGCAAGGGTTACAATTAGTCAGTCAGATGCTCACCTCTCCCTCCAATCAGAGGATGAGTACAGCTGTTGGTGATCCCATCATTGGGCAGGGATGATGACCAAAGGGGATAAGACTGGGGGAGATGACTGACAAAAGAAAAACAGTATGTCAGCACTGATTTTTTCTAAAGTGAAAAAAGAAGCAAATTATGCATATAAACAGATAGCAATCACTTGTGTGTGTATGTGTGTGTGTGTGTGTGTGTGTGTGTGTGTGTGTGTGTGTGTGTGTGTGTGTGTGTGTGTGTGTGTGTGTGTGCACTTCAGAGAGCACAGCTTAAGAAGACACACTCAACTGGGACAGGCAATGCCAACAATTAGATTTTAAATTTCAGTATGTTCTTAAGTGAAAGGATTATTATTAAAACATTCGAAATATAGCATCATAATGGTCCTAACCTTGTTGATCACATGAATTTAAACAGATAACATTTATTTAAATAAATGGATAGACAACCTGAATATGTGCATAAAACAAAAAACAGAGACACACACGGCATATAGACTTTGAACTTCAGACACAAAGAACCAGCATGCTGTATGGTCATCCAGTGGATCTGCAAATTTTAAATGCAAGTTAGATCCATAAAACAAAAAACAGCGATACACATTGGACATCGACTTCAAACTTCAGACTGCAATCATTTATTTAGGACACAAAACAAAGCTTCCCCAGTGTTTCGAGGGTAGAGACCCTCTTCATCAGGGGGTGGAGTCACATAACATCATACATAATTAAATATTTAAAGTACATTGTGACACTGAAGTACGTATGATGTTATGTGACTCAGGACCCTTGATGAAGAGGGGGTCTACCTTCGAAGTGCCAGGAAAACTTTGCTATATTTCCTAAATAAATCATTGCAGTCTGAAGTTCAAAGTCTGTGTCCTGTGTGTATTGCTGCTTTTTGTTTTATGGCTCTTACTTACCTTTGTAATTTGCAGATCCATGGGATGACCATACAGCATGCTGGTTCTTTGTGTTTCAGTACAATTTGGTTGGCGTGCTACAAGTGCGGCAGTGGTCTAATTGAATTGAACTTCGATTCTGAGTTTCTCTGTATAATGAAAACTTGTTGAAAGAGTCTGCGCAATTTGCTGACAATATCTGGTAAACACTGACTGCTTTTGATCTTTTGGGGTCAGAGCAAAATGGTATGGTGATTGATTTACATTTTTACTTATTTGGACACTATGTGAAACTAACAAAAGTCACAATAACTGTAAAAGCCAATTTATATGGCTGTGACTTTAAGTAAACCTGAGTTGCTCATGTCCCTCACCAGTAACACTTCATAAGCTTGTTGTTGCACCACGTTTATTCTAGTGCCTGCTTGGCAGGAATGAGTGGGGTGAGGGAATCAGAAGAGCTTGTTAGCTCAGATGAAGAAGTATTAATTGAGCAAGACGTGTCCTGCTTGGAGTCATTACAGGAAAGGATCAAGAGACTCCAGATCAGGAGACTGCTCTTCTTTACAGTTTCAACAATAAATGAACAACCAGAAAATACAGTTCAGTTAAAATCAATTTTTACAATGCTTGAGAAACTGTTAAAAACTGATTTATCACTTTATTATAACATCAACAGTTTAGAAGGGAGTATTTAGTTAATAAAAGGGTTCCCCGTGGTCTCCACCTTCATATCAAACCGACAGTGGGAATCAAGAATTTTAAACATAAAACAGAGTTGGAAACAACTTTGGGTATGTGCTTTGATGAATTAATAAGAATCCTAATCAATGAAGACAAATCTAATTATGAGGAACTCCAAAAACAAACTAAGACAACTCAGAAAGAATTAGAGCCTTTCAATCACATCCTGTATTTAAAGTAAAAGAATGGGAGCTGAATAAAAACATTGACTTGCATGAAAAAGAGACAGTTAACTGCAAACACATAAAACACATTAAAGATCTTGAGGACTACACCCTTGGACAAATATTTATCTGGGACAGGCCAGCACTAACGGCAAATAGGGGGCAAAACCAAAGTCGAAGTGTATGTAGAAACAGAGAAAAAGAAACTTAAAATTTAAGCCAAACCTATCAAAAAGTCATGATGAGGGAAATTGATGTGCTATTTTATTTATTTTTTATTTATTAATTTTATTTATGACTTTGGTAACCAGGTAGGTGCACTGATCCCAAGGACCATGTTCAGGCATGACCCGGGTCACGTGCAATGGCACAGAAGTAAACTATAAGCAAAGTACATCAAAACAGTTGGCAGTTTAACACTGAGACAAAAACAAGAATACAACAGTATACGCGATATAAGTTGCAAAATGCAATAAATCTGACTTACAGCAATGGCAGAGATAACAAGCAATATTCACTAATAGTAAAGGGACAAACAGATGAGTGGAGTAGCCCCTGGATGTGGGAGGAGGAACAACAAGTGATGGGGAGTAGAGAGGAGGAAGGGGAAGGAGGGGGAGAGAGAGAAATTGGAAGATTAACACAAAAGGGAAGTTGTTGAGACACAGATAAGCTAAGGCAGTTTGGGCAGACGGGGATGGGGAACTACCCAGTGAAGCAGAGGCAGCGGGATTCTGCCAGGAGCCAGTCTTTGAGGCAGGATTTGAACTGGTAGTGGGTGTTGAGGAAGGGGAGCTCAGCAGGCAGTTTATTCCACTGTGAGAGGGCTGTGGCCTACAAGACTGTCCCACCCATGTTGGTGGATACCCTGGGAACATTTAGAGGGTGGATGTTGTTGGAGCGGAGACAGCGATGTAGTGTTCGGACCTTGAGGAGGGCTGCAAGGGGAGATTCCTGTCCAGAACAGATGGCAGTAGCAACTGTGCAGCAAAGGGTGAGGTCAAAGTGGCCTTGCAGTGGGAGCCATCCGAGTGACTGGTAATGAACACAGTGGTGGGTGGAAAAAGGGGCCAGCAAGGCAAAGTGACAGGCACTATTGTAGGCAGTAGAGAGCTTAGTCATGAGGTTTGTGAATGCCCTAGTATAGATGGTAGAGCAGTAGTCAAGTTTTGGGAGTAGGTTCCCCTGGAAGATGGCAAGTCAGACCACAGGGGTGAGGTAGTGCCAGAATTTGTAGGCAGCACCCAGTTTTTTATGTATCCCATGAACCACTGAGTTGATGTGCTCAGAGGAGAGGGAGGGGTCAAGTAAGACTCCTAGGTATTTGAAGGTATCAGCATCTTCAAGAACTTGGCCATCAGGGAAGACAATGTTGAGAGAGGAGTGTGTTTTGGATTTGGCTAGGAAGGGCTTTGATCCAAACAGCATGGGTTTCATCTTTTTGACATTTATCAGGAGGAGGTTAGCTGCAAACTAGTTGCACATAGTTAAGAGTGAGAACTGAGGATTTATCACTATAGAAAAGTTTGAGGTTATCAGCATAGAGGAGAGAGTTAGGGGGACATTTGAGGAGCTTACCAGTGTCAGTAATTGAGATACTTTTGAAGTAAAAACGGGGGATTTGGGAGGGGTTGGGCCGGTGGAGGTCACAAGGGGAGCTGAGTTGCAGGGCTGCCTTGCTGGAGTAGGGGTTTAGAAGGAAGCTGAAAGATTCCCAGAATTTCATTGGGTCTCCAAGGTTTGCCTTTTGGAGATAATGGAAATGAGCCTGTTTCAGGGATTTGGCAAGATGCTTGCATAGATTTCACCTGCACTTTTAGGTATCCCAGAGGGCAGGGAAGGGGCATGCTTTGTAGGAGGATTAAGCATGATCCCAATCCTTCATGAGGGTAAGGAGATCTTTAGTGACCCGGTGTGAGCAACCACCTCTGACCCATCTTGTAGTAATAGGAAAATGCTGATCCTGTAGAGTCAGTAGGGCCAGTGTGAAGAGGGCTACCGCCGGGGTCACGTCATTGAGTGAGTAGTGAGCAGAACAGTCCAATGACCATGCCTCACCAAGGAGGATAGAGGTGTTAAGGCTGCATAAGTTTCAAAAAGACAGGTATTTGGGTGGGGGACATTTGAATTTAGATGACCAGAGGAGAAACGTAAGGGAGCGGTGGCTGATGGAGTCAGCCATGGTACCGGCATGCAGTACATAATCATCTCTGTTCATGATGATCCAGTCCAAAAGGGTTTGTGTGGTAGTTCATGGGTTTTGTCTGATGGGAAGCGTAATAGTCTGGACCAGGTTATACTGTTTTAGAAGGGAAGCATAGTCAGAGTGGTGGGTACTAAGCCAGTTTAAATTAAAATCGCTGAGGAGAATGGAGTTTCTATGAGGGGATAATGATATCAGGCCTGAAAGAAAGCTGTTTAGACCCATGGTTCCTGCGGATGGAGGGCTGTAGCAGCAACAAATATAGAGTTTCTTAGTGGATCCAAGGGTTAATTCTGAGAGGAGCCATTCACTAGGGGAGGTAAGATCAGAGCGGAGGACAATGTTGGTGGAGAGGGGTTCACTAAAGAAAGGTGCAACACCACCACCCTTCTTTTATCCCGGTCTATTGAGGCATTGGAAGGGTACCCAGGTAGCTGATATGTGGTGTTGATAGGTGAGGCTTTAGCCAGGTTTTGGAAAATTCCAGCATGTGAGGCTTGTCTAGTGATACTCACACCACCAGATTAGGGAACTTGGAGGGAAGGCTGCAAATGTTGATATGTACAATTTTCAGACCTGTGGCATTTGCCCAAATGGTGGAGGAGGTGATATGGGAGTTGGCTGGACTAGGGTTACTCTCAACATGTCCAGCTTGGAGAAGGAGGGTGAGTAGGACAATATAAAGGCAAGGGGGAACAAAAGGAGACCAAGAGAGGGAAAGTAGGTAGTGGCCAAGTAAGTGGCATTCTAAATTGTAGAGAAAAGAGAGGGTGATAGGTCTGAGAAAGGATAGTTCCCATTTGGAGTAAGGGGAGGTGTGTAGTGGGGGAATGGGTGCTGGTGAGGAAGGCAAGATGCTCTTGGTCAGGGGCTAACAAAATAGCACAAGAGTCCATCAGCAGCAGGATGGATGGCAAGGAGACAGCAAACTGTGAGACATAGCAGATTCATCATGACAGCAGTAGCTGACAAAAATGAAAAACACAAGGGATAAGTGGACGGTAATGCAAGCACAACCTAGTCACTAGCTATCGACTCAGTGGATTGAAAGTGAGAAAATGTGGTGGAAGGAGGGGCTGGGAGACAAATGAAAAAGGAGATAGAAGCAGGGTGCAAAAGACAGCAGAGACAGAGCAGTAGCCTGGGAAAGTGTGCTGGATGGAGGGGAAGGGACCTTGTCTTAGATGGGGATTTAGTACAGGAGAAGAATTACTGTTAATTTAAGTTTGGAGCATGGGGCAGAAGACAATGGAGACAGGTTTTGCAGGGGAGGGAGGGGTTTACATGGATTTGATGGGTGCCTGGGTTGGGGATGGGCAGGTGAGAGAAAACTCAAGTTCAAGATGCAGTCTTGTTCACCAGAGCCAGGTCCAGGCCATACCTGTACCAGTGACTTGAGGGTGGGTGGCAGGCTGGTTCTTTATATTGTGGAGGCGGGCAGTTCAGCTTCTGGAGGAGACCACAGATTGCAGTGCTAGCCAAATGGGACAAGTGGGACACCCAAGGGAGAAGGGACAGACAGGGATTAAGTAAAGCCACAAGGAATGGGGGGGAGGATTTGGAGAAAAAGAGCCATTTAAATTAAAACAAAAAGAGCAAGATGGAAAATAAAGGTTAAATAGGGGGTGGGTTGTAGAACACAGGTAAGGCACCAGCAGGGTCAGCAGTCAGAAAAAAAACAAAAGAGGCAGAAATAAGGGTCGGGCGTTTGTCTTAAACAGAAGGCCAGCTCAGAAATAAACACTTTTAAATTCAGTACAAAGAAATTAGTAACTTAGCACTCTAAGATTGAAACAGCAGTTAAACAATGAATACAGCTTTTCGGTGTCCGAATCAGGTACAGTTGCACATTCACAGAAGGTTGATCCAATTTGGTAGAGAAATAATTGGAGACAGCAGCTATTTTGGTAAAAAGTAGGCTGAAAAGGTTCCTAATTAATTAAAATAAAAAAGGGTCAGTTTGAAAATAGCTGAAAGTACCGGGCAGGAATGGCCAATCAGAGAGCTCCTGGGTTGGCAAATGACCAGTGAGGGCTTTTCCCTGAAAAGGCACCGGCCTTTCAAAAATAAGGAAAATTCAAGTTGCGAGATGCAGTCTTGTTCACTGGAGCTGGATCCAGGCCATACCTGTATCAGTGACTTGAGGTCGGGTGGCAGGCTGGTTCTCCATGCCGTGGAGGTGGGCAGCTCAGCTTCAAGAGGAGACCATTGATTGTTGTGCTAGCCTAATGGGCCAAGTGGGACACCTGTACCAGTGACTTGAGGGTGGGTGGCAGGCTGGTTCTTCATGTCATGGAGGCTGGCAGTTCAACTTCAAGAGGAGACCACTGATTGCGGTGTTACCCTGATGGGCCAAGTGGGACATCTGTAACATTGACTTGAGAGTGGATGGCAGGCTGGTTCTTCACACCATGGAGGTAGGCAGTTCAGTTTGTGGAAGAAGACCACGGATTGCGGTGCTAGCCCGATAGGCCAAGTATTTTCAAAGAAATGGTACAATGCTAATGATAATCTTTCCACAATTGAGTGTGACACATTAGAACATATTAAGAGCCTGAAGAACATCATATTTCAACAGGCAGATGAAGGCAGAAATATAGTTGTGCTGAATAAAAAGATTATGAATTGGAAGCAACAAGATTGTTATCTGATGTTGACACTTATGCTATTTTAAACAAGGATAATAATCACAAAGCGTTATTTATATCACACCTTTCTAAATTCAAGGTGCCTTACAATATCTAGCAATATAATAAATAAAAACTAATACATAATAATCTGAGCTCCTAAAATCACAATATTAATTAAAATAAATCTTTGACCATAAATAGGTCTTCAGGACCTTTTTAAATTCCTCCACGGACGCACACTGATGAAGCGGATGGGGTAAAAGCATGAGCACCCGAAGATTTTAAAGAAACCCTCGGAATCTCTAGCAACCCCTTGTCCGCCGAGCGGAGAGATTGCTTAGGGCAGTAGGGAACCAAAAGCTCTTTCAAGTAGTCCGGACCCTGTCTGTGTAGGGCTTTATAAGTCAAAAGACCAACTTTAAAGGTGATCCGCCACTGAATTGGCAGCCAGTGCAGATCACGAGACGTACTTGTCAATAACTGTGCTGCAGCATTCTGCACCAGCTGCAAGTGGCGAATATCAACCCCAGGAAGCCCTAGATACAGGGAGTTGCAATAATCAAGGCATGAGGACACAAAGGCGTGGACCAACGTTGGCAAATCCACGGGTGGAACAAGGTGCTTAATCCTGGTGATGTTCCTAAGATGGTAAAAGGAAAGTTTGACAACTGCCAACACCTGTGAACGAAGTGTCAGCTCATTGTCAAAAATCACCCTCAGGTCCCACACCCATTCAGAGGTAGAGAGCTGGACACCTCCCAGAAATAAACCTGAGAAAAGACCAGCTCCCATCTCCTCTACCCTACGACCTGGGTCCACAAGCATTACCTCCATCTTCTCCGAGTTCAACTTCAGCCCGCTTGAATTCATCCAGCATTGAATTTCAGTGAGGCAGCTATTAAAGACCTAGAGAGCTCTATCCCGGTCGGGTGCAAAAGATAGGTAGAGCTGGCGATCATCTGCATAGCAGTGAAATCTCAGCCCATACCTTCTTACAATGTTTCTGAGGGGCAGCATATACACTGTGAACAACATGGGGGACAACACTGAGCCTGGGGAACCCCACATGACAGAGAGACTGAGTGGGAAGAATTTATCCCCGACACCACTCTCTGAGTTCTGTCAGTGAGGAAAGATCTAAACCATCTGAAGATTGTACCTGACAGGCCACAGATGAACTCCAGGTGCACAAGAAGTACCCCATGGACCACAGTGTCAAAAGCTGATGAGATATCAAGAAGAATGAGGATGGAACAATTATTCTGATCTCTAGCCATCAGGAGATCATTGAGCACCTGAACCAGTGCTGTCTCGGTACTATGCCTCTTTCAAAAACCAGACTGGAGTGGTTCATAGATGTCATGGATGGTTAAATGGTTTTCCAATTGTGCAGCCACTACTTTCTCAATAATCTTCTCAACAAGGGGAAGATTAGAGATTGGTCTGTAGTTAGCAAAGCAGCCTGGGTCCAAGGAAGCTTTCTTCAGGAGGGGTGTCACCACTGCCTCCTTCAGGGAGCTAGAAACTCACCCATATCCAAGGAGCGCCAGACTGCCTGTGCTAGGACAGGGCCAATGATATCAAGACAACCCTTTATCAGAGAAGTCGGACCCAGATCCAGACTACAGCAAGTAGGGCGCATACTATGGACAATCCTCATGACATCTATGAACTCAGGCCAGTCAAAGGAACTCCAGGAGCAGCTGGAGGATGTGACCAAATGCCGATCAGTAGCTTCTCCCATAGAGAAAGCAGGCTGGAGCTCTGCCCTGATGTCAGCCACCTTATCTGCAAAGAAGCGAGCAAGCTCATCACACTCTATCTGTGAAAAGGCTTTCCGAACCTGAAGACAGGCAGGGTTGTACAGTCTGTCAACAGTTTGAAAAAGCTGAGCTGGTCTGTTCTGAGCAGTCGCAATCTCCCCAGACAGGATCTCTGCTTTCTTACAAGAGATTGCGGAATGATAGAGTTGATAATGTTCCATCAGTCTAAGATGGTCAGCATCAAGGGCAGTTCTCCACCAACGATGCTCTAACCTTCGTCCTTGTAGTTGTATCTCCCTCAAGGTCCCATCAAAGCATAGAGACCGAAGTCGAAGGGGGAGAGGATGAACACGCAATTTGAGCAAGAGCTGCGGAGATGGCCCTATTATAAGCCAACACCAAGGAATCCAGATCATCGCTTGCTCCAGAAAACTCTGATAGGTCAAACACCACTGCCAGGCCCATAGAGCTAACATCTCGCAAACAGTGGTACCTAACCATCTCCACAGGGGTAGGCGTACAAGGGGGGATGAAAAAACTGAACCCCACAGTGTAATGATCAGACCAACTGATGGGTTCCACCCCTACGTCAGAGGCCTCAATCCACAGGAGGAAAACCAAGTCCAAGGAGTGACCACTCATGAGTGGCAGAAGTAACCACTTGCGTGAGGCCCAAAGATGTCATTAATTGGAGGAAGTGTTGTCCAAACTGTGAGAGTTTGTCATTGACCCAGGCATTACAATTTCAAGCATCTTTATTTTGCATGATTGATGAGGCTGTCTAGAGGGGTTTCGTCACTGAGAAAGAAAGTAAGTACTTAAAGGTAGAAAACCCCATAATTACAACATTTTCTACCTTCCAAAATAAGTAAAAATCTATGGAACCCCCCCACCCTGGTCGACCCATCGATCTGGTATAGGCTCAGTGGCTGAAAATGTGTCTAGATGTTGTGACATTTGCTTGCAGCTACTAGTCACCAGTCTTTCTTCATACACCAGAGATTCTTTACATGTCAGAGAAAATTAACATTGTGAAATGGAAACCAAACTATATGTGGATTTCTGTTGATGTAAATTCATTTCATACTTGCATCCCACATAACCTAATAATGGGGGGGGGTTCAGGGGCAATGTGAGTAAGTATTTTTTCACAGAGAGGGTAGCGGATGCATGAAACAGCCTTCCTGAGGAGGTTGTTGGGTCAAAAACTGTGGGAGAATTCAAGAATACATGGGACAGACATAAGGCAATTCTTGTGGGGGGTAGAAAGAAATATGCTGTTGGTTAACTAGGATCTGCGGCTTATCCTGTAGGTAGGGAAATGGGCAGACTAGATGGCCAAGCGGTCCTTACCTGCCATCAAAGTCTATGCTTCTATGTTTCTAATACTGCATATACGGATGCCCCTATCTCCAGATTTCTCTCAGATGCTGTTGTATTTATTTTGATGCATAACTATTTCTTGCTTAATGATAGATTTTATTTACAAAGCTGAGGGATAGCTATGTGTGCAACAGTAACACCAAGCTATGCAAGTCTATATCTTGGGTAGTGGGAAAGCAAGTATATTTTCAACATTGAGAATAAGTTCTTTGGGAATATAGCCTTCCAGAGTCATCACTTTGATTACTTGCTGATAATTTGGGAAGGTACTGAATTAGAAGTAATATCATTCATTGAAAATCTGAAAGAAAATGACATGAAGCTGCAGTTTACACATAGAATTGAATTCACCATAATAGATTTTCTAGATTTAACATTTACTGCACATACAAATGGGGAATACACAGTACTAGTTTCAGAAAGGAAACACCAGGTAACTCTTTGTTGCATGCAATAGTGCACATCAACCAGCTTTAATTATATCAATACCTAATGGAGAGTTTCTTCGACTTAAGAGAAACTGCTCCTCGGATGAGTCTTTTAATTAACAACCTCAGGACATGCACAAATGATTTAGTGACAGGGGCTATGAGAAAGGCAATTTGGACAATGCGCTACAAAGAGTCAAATCACAAGTCAGAAGTACCTTGTTAAGCCCCAAACCAAAAGAACCAGATATTCATAACAAAATGACTTTTGTTTTGGAATATTATCATTTACCCCTGAGAGTCAAAACCATTCCACTAAAGAACTGGAAATTGCTAGAACATTGTAATGCACCAGATTTGTTTTCTGTTGCCCCACAGGTAACTTTTAGCAGAGGGAAGGACATGGAAGATTTTATCTCCCATAGCCATTACATTGTGGACAGAATGCGACACATCACTTGGTTACCAGAAAAACCTACTAGATGTTTTCAGTGAAGCCACTGTATGGCCTGCAAACATGTAATGCAGGAAAGACAATTTTCTCTCCTAAGAAAGGATATCTGAGTTGAGATTCTTGAGTTCTTCAATTGTTCAACCAACTACATTGTTTCCTTGGGACAATGTTCGTGTGTACTATTGAATGTTGGCCGAACTGTTAGATGTGCAAAGGAGAGATTCTTGGAACATCTAAGGGATATCTGGAACAATAACATTGATTTCACATTAGGGGTGCACTTTGTAAGTCAACTTAATAGTGACCAGGGATCCTTCAGATTTATAATAATTCAACATGTAAAACCCTTTCAGAGGAAAGGTGACAGAAAACACATTTTGTTACAGAAAGAATCAAAGTGGATATTTACACTAAATTCATGGTAAGCCGGCAAGCATGGAGGACACTTGCTAACACAGTTCCCTCGGGCAGCGGTCTAAAACCTGTGTTTTTAGCTGAACATTCAACTTAGGGTAGCTCCCTTGGTGCTTTCCACCTTCACTGAGCAAATGGCTTCAGGTAAATTAAAAAATAAACCAGCTACACTGCAGTTCGGGAATTGGATGGCTTCAAGAAAAAGTGAGAGTGACTCACGAGGTTCAGGGCCTCCATCTCCGGGCGCTAGCATAGAAGACACGCAGGTAGAGGATAGCATGATGGAGATCACGAAGTCACTGGCAGGGGTACCGGACACTCTCCTATAGATGCAGGGGGGACATGAAGACAGGCTTCAGCAACCTAAACACCCAATTCACCCACCTCCAGTCAGTGGTAACTAGTCTGACAGAAACCACTACCACCCACACCTGTCAGATTTGCAATCTGGAGTGCAGAGTCAGTGAAATGAAAGACTCCTACGCGGGGGTCTTGGCTGAAGGGAATGGGCTAATGTCTGTAATTGGTGAACTCCAGGAGCATCTAGATGACCAAGAAAATAATTCCCGGAGGTCTAACATTCGTATTATTGGGCTGCCCAAGGGGTTGGAAGGGCGAAACCCTAATCTAGAAATCCATCACTGTCTAGTTAGATGCTTAGGCATCGCAGAGGAGGTGTTGGAGTTTGAAGTCGAGTGAGCACATAGGGTGGGCTTTCTGCCTAAACCAGGGGAGCACCCCTGACATTGTCTGATTAAATATTTATGGTTTCAGGACAAGATAACTGCTACAAAAGGCCAAAGAGGTTGGGCCTATTAAGGCAGAGAATGCAACCATCTATGTGAATCAGGACTTTAGTAGGGAGCTCCAAATGAAATGGCAACACTTTAATCTGGTGAAAAACAAACTGTACAATCTTGGCTGGAAATTTTCGTTGACTTGTCCTGCACATTTGAGGGTCGAAAGACCGGGGCAGAGTCCTAGATTCTTCAATTGCCATAAACTAGTGGAGATTTAGAAATGGCTCGAGGAGGAGGAGCAGGAGACCAGGAGGGAGGGAGGGAGTGCAACCTAATGCTGAATGAGTTTTACTCAAATCTCTACTATTTTCTGTGGTTGCACATATAACTAAAATTAGCTATGTTACACTGTTATTTTGAGCTAACGCCCTGGAGTGGCTCTGGGGCTCTTCTTTCCTCCTCGAGGACTACCGAGGTCTTGGTGATTTCTACCATGCAGACTGGGCCTGCTTGAGTTCAGGAGATGGAGCTGTAGCACCAGTTTGCACCCCCAACCGAGTCCGGGGACTCGGGTACCAGTGGGAGATATTAGCTCAATCCCTCTGGATTAAAATGGCACCTAAGGAATGATAAACTTAAATGGGTCCTTTTTGAAATGGGGGGTCAGAGTGGAGTGGTTTCTTTGACTTTTCTAGCAAGGGGGCTAGGAGGTTATTGGGATCCCCCGTGGCATTCTTCCACCTATGCCATTATATCTTTAGCTCTTGGACCCTTTATATCTGTTCATCTACCTTGGTATGCTACTCTCTGAAGATCCTAGGAACTGCCGTTACTGCCCCCGCTGTGTTCCGAGAGTATCACTGTACATAATCTAAGTTGGGTGCTGATGGCTCTTTTTTTTTTTCTTCTCCCTTACTGCCCTCAGAGGTCCAAAGATCACATGGAAATTTTTTACCCAGCGAGGAGTTTCTTCACCCAACCGTGATTGGGGGCATGGGTACCTGCGGACCTGCACTTTGGTACTCCTGGGGGTGTGCCTTAACTAGCAGTATACGCTGTCCGAGATCCTAACTCGGTGGCCCTCTCCGGGAAGTTACTATAACTATGAACTCCTAAAAACTGCTCATATATAGGCAATCTGCTTTTATATACTCTGTATAGTTATGACTCACTGTTTTATAATGTCTTGTGGTGTACACTGTTTCTTTGACACGTTGAATACTTTGCAAATGTTACTGTTAATTAATGTTCAGCTTACCAAGGTGTCTAATCCCCTTTAGAACCTGGGCTGTTGCCCCTCCCTATCCATCTTCTTATGGCTAGCAACATGGGCAGGAGATTTTGTTACTGCCTACTGTTTGTAGTGGGAATGCTGGTGGGTTCACACTCATGGGGGGCCTCAGTCCCATTTGGACTAGGGCAGGGAAGTACTGTTGCAGTATGGAGGGAGAGGAAGGGGTGTTCCTGAGGCATGGGAGGGGGGAACTCATGGTTCAGGGGCTCTCAGCATGCTGTCTTTTGTCCTTGTGAGAGAAGGGTGGGCACTGACTCGAGCACATCTCAATATGCTGTACTATGTGTGTGCTCAGTTGGGGCCTCTTTTAAAGGTACCACTATTCACCCTACTAGTTTGGCTCTATGTTGGGGGTTTGTTTGGGGGATATGTGTTGTTAGTTTGGGGTGGGTGGAGGGAGGAAGGAGGTCCTGGGCTGTTTTGGAAAAGAGAGTGGATGCTTACTTGATGTATGCCAATAAGAAACATAGCTCTAAAATGATGGTTTATGATAGGGGATGATACTCGATGTTTGTCCTGGAATAGTAATGGCCTCAAATCTATAATAAAGCAGAAGAGGGTTATGATGAGGTCTGCAGACACAAAGGGTTGACTGTCTTGTTGCAGTAGACCCACTTCTTTCAAATGGAGTCACAGAAAACAGCTGATTTTATGGGAGGCAGCTGATTTTATGGGAGGCATTTGGGTTTCCTGTACATTTTCCTCTAAGGCTCGGGGTGCTTCTATCTTGGTACCTAGGGGATCCCCAGTACAAATATTGGATAGGTTAGTAGACCAACAAGGTCAGTATGCACTGGCAAAGGTTGAAGTCCTGGGTCAAGGAACACTCCTGGTAGGATCAATATATGCTCCTAATGTGGAATCCTCAGGGGTCTTCTAGAAATTAGCACTGGACATGGCTCATTGGGAGGGCCTTGGTTACTGGGTGGGGACTATAACTGTGTCCTAGATACAATCCTAGATCACTCCAATAAGACCCCGGTGACCAAGACTCATAATGCCAAGGCCCTTGAGGCCTTACAAGCAAAGTTTGACCTAACTGATGTTTGTTGCCACCTCTATCCCTCAGGGAGGTAATATAGCTTCTACTCTCATGCCCATAACTCCTATGCATGCATTGACAGACTATTGTTCTCCAGCACCCTTATAACACATGTGGGGGAAGTGGGGTTCATGCCGATTTTAATATCAGATCATGCACTTCATTATATTACTCTCCATAGTATTGGTGCCCCCTCTGGCCAAAGGGCCTAGAAGCTGGACCCTCTCCTTTTGAAGAATCCAGAGTATATCTCATTTATGGGGTCCACCCTACAGGAGTTTCTGGAATTTAACAGTAGGGGTGATACTTCTCACTGTGCTCAATGGGAGGCCTTGAAGGCTTTTGTGAGAGGGCAATCCATTTCCTTTGCTTTGCATGCCAAGTGCATGGTCGCCAAGGAATTGGAATTTCTTAGAAACAAAATCACAGCCTGTGAGCTGGCACAAATGTTGAACCCTACAGCTGCTCTGTATGAAATTGTTCAAAAATTAAAATGGAGATTTAACACTCTATCTAGTATGCAAGTAGAACGGACTATCCTTATATCCAATGCTGGACATATTTTGATGGGGCAGACCTGGTAAACACTTGACCTGGCAACTGAAATGGAAAGAATCAGTTAAATCAATCAGTTAAATACAAGATGAGCATGGGAATCTAGTGCGGGGTACTAAGGTAATAGGCGATGCCTTTGGTTCCTTTTACAAATCACTCTGCACCTCTGAATGCAACCCCTCTCAGGAAGATTTTGACCTTTTCTTTCAGGGAATTGCTTTAAATAAGACTAGCTCAGCGGAGACTGAGAGATTGGACTCCCCCTGACTAAATCAGAAATACAGACAGTCTTGAAGTCTCTTAAGAATGGTAAAGCCCCAGGGCCTGATGGCTTCCCCATAGACTTCTATAACACCGTTGAAGACTACCTTCTGGACCCCTTGTTTGATGCACTGGAGGATGGCCTATGGAAGATAGAGCTACCCCCATCTACACGGTCCGCAACCATCGCAGTACTGCCTAAACCAGGTAAAGATCTCCCCTATGCTCTTTGTACAGACTGATTTCCTTACTCACCACAGACTATAAAATTTTGGCAAAAGCACTTGCCTCTAGGTTAGAGGTAGTGCTGCCAGCCATTGTGCATCAGGACCAGTCTGGCTTTATTAAGGGCTGTCTGGGAAAACATAATGTCAGGAATACCCTCAACATTATTTTTTGGTGGGCACGTGTCAAGAGGTCTTATGGTGCAGTGGTGGTGGCTTTGGATACTGAGAAGGCCTTTGACCATGTGGAGTGGCGGTATCTTTTGGAAACGCTGGTCAGGCTGGGAGTGGGCACCTCATTTCATTCCTGGTTCCGGGCGAATTGCAATGTATGCTGATGACCAACTACTACACTTACAGAATCCAGAGGAGGACTTGCCAACTGTCCATGCATTAATGCATGCTTTTGTTGCTATATCCGGTCATAAGATAAATTGGTGAAAGAGTGAGCTCCTACCGGTGGGGCTCTTTTACCGTGCACAGCTTATTGCTTAGCTGAGTGGGCTCCAACTAGTCCAGAAATTAAAATACTTGTGGTGCAGATCTCAGCTTCTGTCAGGGATCTATACAAATTAAACCTGAAACCCCTGCTGAATGAACTTGTGGAGGACTGTGAGAGGTGGGTCAGCTTGCCTTTCTCCCTACTTGGCAGAGTTGGAGTTATTAAAATAACAATACTACCCAAGCTTTTGTATTTTTACCAAACCCTCCCCATTAGAATACTGCAGTTCCATTTCAAGCAATTGGAAGCCACCATGCATAAATTCTTGTGGCAGGGAGGGCGTGCTAAAATCCCTCGCACCATCCTTCAAAAAAACCTGGAAGGGGGAGTGGGGTTGCCTAACTTTAAATACTACTATTGGGCAGCCCAGCTGACTTTTATACCTACAGGTAATACATTTAATAATTGCCCCTTGTTAGGCCTAGAGGAGGACTTATTAGTGGGTAATCTCTGAAATGACTTACTAGTTGGTGACTTAGGAGAAAGGGGCACAAGCTGTCTGCGCTACCCGTTTACAGCCACAGCCTTGGCCATCTGGAGGTGGACCCACAAAAGGATTGGGTATGTGGGGGGCAGCTCTCCTAACCTTAGTATTCTCAGTTATATGCAATTTGGAGGGAACTGTACTACCAGGATGGTGCAAAGATTGTGGGTATGGAGGAAAAAGGGTCTTATCGCAATTAACTAGCTGTACGAAGATGGGCTGATGAAAAGCTTTATACACATTTTGGCACAGTGGAATATCCCTCCTGGAAACTTCTTTCTTTACTTGACCATTCGACAGCGGTGTGGTACCAGTATCTCCGTAGTTAACAAATGGGTTGACCCCTCTTCTATTGAAGAAGAGATATTTCACCCCCAGCCCACAGCCAAACCACTGACTATTTACTATCGAGTCCTCCAGGGCTCCCAGTCACCCCTATGGAACTCCAGCCTAGACAAGTGGAGTATCAATTTATCACTGCCGATTGACCAGAGGATGTGGGAATTGGCTTGCACCCACTACTTGCAGTGCTTGCAGAATAACAAATTGTGGCAAATTCAATTGTACTTTTTGCACAGGGCATATGTGTCCCCTAAGTGGCTTCATAAGGTAGATGACTCTAGGTCACCAGAATGTCCTAAATGTGTAATCAGTGAGGTGGACTTTATTCATCTGACACTCACCTGTCCCAAGGTTGCTCCTTTTTGGCACCTGATACATAATATAATGACTCAAGTACTGGGCTATGCTCCTTCTAAATCTCTAGTGGAGCTATTACAGGGTGTGGATCCTTCCCACCCAAATCACAGGTTATCCAACCCCCTCTGGTCAATTGTCCTAATAAATGCTGGAAAAAGTCATGGATTTACAGCTGAGATACCTTCTAGACAACTCTACATTGCTTAACCCCATGCAGTCTGACTTTAGAGCAAAGCGTAGCACTGTTATGGCGCTGACCAAAGTCACTAATGACTGGCAAAGGGACCTTGACAACAAAAAAATTGTTTGTGCTGTGCTTTTAGACCTCAGCAAGGCCTTTGATACAGTCGACCATTGCCTACTTCTCTCCACCTTAAAAACCATAGGTATGGACTCAACCTCACTGGACTGGTTCCAGGATTATCTCTCTGATAGGCAGCAACAAATTAAGGTCGAAGGTGAGCTCTCTCCTCTCAAACCAATAAAAAGAGGAGTCCCACAGGGTTCCATACTGGGCCCTCTACTGTTCGCCATCTACATTAACAACTTGGACCTAGGTATTACAGAAGCCAGTATCCACTTGTTTGCCGATGATACGGTGCTCTATCTAAGCCGTGACTCCCCTGGAGCCGCATGCACAGATCTACAAACTGAATTCAATATGCTGCAGCATCAGCTTCTCAGCAAAATGCTATTGCTAAATGCAAAAAAAACTAAGGCCATGCTCTTTACCCTATCTAGCACTAGGGCCTACTCTGCTGCTACTGGTACCTTTCCTCCCATAACTACCCTTCTAGGTGAAGATCTTGAGTTCGTGCCTAAATTCAAATATCTGGGTATATGGCTGGACAACAAACTCTCCTTTTCGGAGCACACAGAAGAATTTATGAAAAAAACTTAGGCAGAGGCTTGGCCTTTTCTTCAGAATTAAACACCTTCTGACCGCAGACGCAAGAAGACAGCTTGTTCAATCAACTTTCCTCTCATTAATCGACTACGCCGACATTATCTATGGCCAATGCTCCGTCTCACAGAGAGCTAAGATTTATAACTGGTCTCCCATCCTCCATGCATCACTGCTCTTTATATGCAGCCATAGGGTGGCCTTCCCTACAATATAGCTGGTGTAGAAATGCAGCACTCTGGACATTCTGAGCCCTTACCAGCAAACTCCCAGATTACATTGTTGCCTGCCTCCCCCTGAGCCCAATCAGTAGCTATGCACTAAGAAGCCACTCGCTAATTTCTCTGAAAATCCCCAGGATCAGTACCCACTTTGGCAGGGCTGCCATAAGCCACGCTTTGCCTATGCTCTGGAACAGGGTACATAGGTCCTTGAGACTCAGCTTTCCTCTCAGTTTTGCCTTGTTTAGGATCATTTATGACAAAATGTTAGTCAAAATCTGTAAGTGTTTCCATAGTTCCTTGCTGTCCTGCTGACAGTTCACTCCGTATCCTTACCACATCCAGCCACGAACCTAGTTCCTCCCCTCCCTATTTTAATCAAGTCCACTAGTCAGCTGCCATAGTGGCCCTTGGCACCCAAGGCACCACTTCTCCCATATTACTCTTCTCTCACCATTTAACGGAACATACAGACCTCATTAGGGGCCCTAGCGCCCAGGACCCTCACCCAAGTATGAAACGGTCACTGAGGGCTGAAATGCAAAAGAATTGTACCCTCTGATGGAGGCTTGACTAAGAATGACTAAACATACCACCTCAACTTCTGCATACACGGAGTCTGTATATACCACAGCAAAGTTGAGTGATGCATGTATGTTCCTACAAGAATGCTTGGAATGTATATCGTGCACCTACCACTTTTCTGTGAATTTGTTTGTAACTCTTTGCACATGTTGTAATTTGTATTCTCAATCTATGTATGTATAACTGTCTTGGACAACAGCAGGTCCATCTTGTAAATGAGCTTGCTCAATGATGATCGCCTGGATAAATAAAGATTTGATTTGATTTGATTTGATTTGATCTGAAATGCTAGAAGAACAATAGCACAGCTGTGGATGTCCTCGACTACACCTACAATTACACGGTGGGTACAGAATGTCAAATCTTGTATGCTGCTTGAGCAAGCACAGCTCGGCACCCAAGGTAAAATACTCCAATTCCAGGCAATTTGGGAACCGTGGTTGTTAGCAGTGGAGGCTGGTATTATTCCTGACTAATTTGTATGCTTATCACTACCTAGTACAGGGTGAATCTCTTCCCCAAGGCTATCAGACACTCACACACAGTAGAGTCTTAGCAGTACAATTGTGTGTTTCTTACTCTTATAGGTCTGTCAGTAATGGTATGCATTATGGATGACAATTCATGCAAGCTCTCTACTAATCTGCCTGATATATGCTTGAAGTTCAGATGTACTAATGTATGTACTGTATATTCCATCCTTTGTATTTTTGGATACACTGTAAGTTGTCTGCACTCACAATAAAAATATTTTACAAAAAAAACCACTGAATTCATTATTTCCACATGGTTTGAACAGAGAACTCGGACTAAGTGTGTATCTATAAGTAAGATCATACTGCTTTTTTACTCGGTTTGGATTCAAATAGGATTTGGAAGTCACATCCTCCCTGTCATCTCTCTGTGCACCTTACTTATTCTCACATGTCACAAATAGGAATTTACCTGGCACCGTGTGTAGATTAAAACTGTAGATCTACTTTATCTAGTATTAAAAAATTTATTTTTTGTGATCGGCCATTTGGAAGATCTAATTTAATAAATAGAAAAATAATGAGAATAAACATGAGTGCCAGATATACCTGAAATTGGTCTAATTGTGAAAAAAGCATATGTCAATTTGATGGTTAAAGCAGTTCTAGAATACTGAATATCATGTCCAATGTTTTCAGGTAAATATTATGAATCAGACATTCTAATGAAATTGAATATATGTTTTTTTTTACACAAGACAAGCTAAATTAATATAATTTGTATTGGTGAATTTGCACTTTGTTTTTAATATGTTGTGCTTTTATAAGGAAGTTAATATGGAAGCACAATGCCTATTGTTCACTTTGAAATTTTTGAATTATGTCAATGTGCACTTAAGTATTTAAGTGTGTATGATGTTATATGATTCCACCCCCCTGATGAAGAGGGTCTCTACCCTCAAAGTGCTGGGGAAACTTTGTTGTATGTCCTAAATAAATTATTGCAGTTGGAGTTCGAAGTCTAACATGTGTATTGCTGTTTTTTGTTCGATGAATCTAACTTGCCTTTGAAATTTGTGAATCCATGGGATGACCGTGCAGCATGCTAGTTCTCTGTGTTTCAACCTGAATTCATGCCAGTATACCATTCTATTTTTTAATACAGTGAGGCAAGACAAGGCAACCTTTATTGCTTGGGTGCCCAATCCCAGAGGGTCTGGGCACCTTACAAATACAAGCATAAAGTGGGACAGTAAAACAATAGAATAACACAAAATTAAAATTAAAATCAAAGAGAAAAAAATGACAGCAGGCTACACAGTACATCATTACGAAATAGGAGTTAAAATAGCAGGAATAAAACAGCAGGCTGCAAATAAAAGCATATATTGCTAACTCCTAGTTACTTATATCAGGTGATGGAACCATTAAATATCTATGTCTGGGGATGCTAAACCATACAGGTGGGTCTTGAAAACCTCAACTGAAGGGGCCTCCCTGACAGTTGTTGGTAGTAAGTTCCACAGGATAAGGCCAGAGACACTGAATGCCCTGTCGCTGGCAGTTTTTAGCCTCGTCCTGGGAACCACAAGGAGTCCCCTAGAGGAGAAGCGAAGGGAGCGGACACGAGCAGCAGGTGTAAAGAGGTCAGAGAGGCAGCCAGAGCCTAGTCCATGTAAGGCCTTATAGGTGAACAAGCCCACATTAAAGAGGACCCTCCACCTGACCGGTAGCCAGTGCAACTCGCACAAAACCAGGAT
Source organism: Neoceratodus forsteri (assembly GCA_016271365.2). Taxonomy (NCBI): domain Eukaryota; kingdom Metazoa; phylum Chordata; order Ceratodontiformes; family Ceratodontidae; genus Neoceratodus; species Neoceratodus forsteri. The sequence goes on along the minus strand of CM028136.1, from coordinate 650,468,803 downwards.
AACATGACGGAACTTAGAAAGTTCAGTCAGTAGCCGAGTGGCAGCATTTTGCACCAGATGTAGCTGACAGAGGGTGCCTACAGAGACCCCAAAGTACAGCACATTACAGTAGTCAAGCCTGGATGTCAAAAAGGCATGTATCAAGGTAGGGAGGTCCTCAGGCAGGACTAGGGGTTTGCGCCTTACGATATTCCTCAGATGATAAAATCTGCTTTTGATGACAGATGTCACCTGGGGTTCAAATTTCAGTTCATCATCGAGGAATATGCCAAGACTGCACACCCTAGAGGAAGGCATTAATGGTGTAGGCCCAGGAATAAACCTGTTGCTGTGACAGATGCAATCCTATCAAGCCTGTAGTTCAACTTCACTACCAGTACCTCCACCTTGTCTGGGTTTAGTTGTAACAAGCTGGAGGACATCCAGTTATTGATCTCGGTAAGGCAATTATTTAGTACATCCACAGTGTTGGATGTCCCAGGAGCAAAGGAAAGATACAACTGGGTATTAACATTGAAACATAGAATTTGACGGCAGATAAGGACCGCTTGGCCCACCCAGTCTGCCCATTTCCCTACCTGATGGATAAGCTGCAGATCCTAGTTAACCAGCAGCCTACTTCTTCCTACCCAACCCCCTAGAATTGCCTTATGACACTCCCATGCATGCTTGAATTCCACCACTGTTTTTGACTCCACAACCTCCTCTGGAAGGCATTCCATACATCCACAACCCTCTCTGTGAAAAACATTTCCTTAAATTACCACTTGAGCCGCCTCTATCTCTCAAATTGTGCCCCCTTGTTCTTGCACACCTCTTTTTTTGAAAGATGCTACCCTCTTGGACTTTGTTGATTCTCTTGAGGTACTTGAAAGTTTCTATCATGTCCCCCCTCTCCCTCCTTTCCTCGAGGCTATACATATAAGCTCCTTAAGTCTCTCTTCATATGTCTTCGGTGCAGACCCTGCACCATTTTAGTTCTCCTCTCTGGACAGCTTTCATCCTGTCTATGTCTTTGTGGAATTGGGTTCCAGAACTGCACGCAGTACTCCAGATGGGGTCTCACCAGCTGTCTGTACAGAGGATAATAACTTCTTGTTTTCTACTGGTGATGCCTCTCCCTATGCATCCCAGTATCCCCCAGCCCTCCTTGCTGCCCTCTCACATTGCTTTCCACCTTTAAGTCATCTGATATGACTACCCCAGGTCCCTTTCCATTTTGTTGTTGTTAGTATCTCACCCCCATTGTGTACTTTTCCCTGGGTTTTTGTTTCCCAGGTGCATTACCTTGCACTTCTTAGCATTGAATCTAAGCTGCCATACATTTGACCATTCCTCTAACCTTGCCAAGTCCCTTCTCATCCTTTCCACCCCACTTTGTGCATCAACTCTGTTGCAGATCTTTGTGTCATCTGCAAAGAGACATACTTTTCCTTCCAGTCCCTCTGCAATGTAAGCTATAAAGACATTGAAGAGGACGATCTAATACTGAACCCTGCAGTACCCCTACTAACCCCCTTTTTCAGAGTGGACTCCATTTACTATTACTCTATGTGTCCTATTCTCCAGCCAATTCTTTACCTAGACTGTCATCTTGGGACCCACTCCCAGGCTGGCTAACTTGTATATTAATCTTTTGTGTGGGACTGTATCAAATGCCTTGCTAAAGTCTAGGTAGCCATGTTCACAGCCCTCCTGATCAACTACTTTGGTCACCCAGTCAAAGAAATCTATCAGATTTGTCTGGCATGACCTTCCCGCTGAATCCGTGCTGCCTTGGGTCCTGTGCCCTTTGGCCTCTAGATACTCAACAATTCTTTCATTCAGAGTGATGCCATCATTTTCCCTACCACTGAGGTTAAACTAACAGGTCTGTGGTTTCCTGCTTCTGCCTTGCTCCCACTTTTGTGAAGGGGAATCACATCTGCCCCCTCAGTCCTCGGGTACCACCCCATCCTCCCATGATTTGTTAAAGAGGGTAGTCGTGGTGTCACTAGTTCTACCCTTAGTGTTCTTTAGAATTCTGGGATGAATCCCATCAGGCCCCATTGCTTTGTCCACCTTCAGTTTTAAGAGTTCTTTCAGAACCCTTTCTTCTGTAAATGGGCTGGTATCAACTTCTGTATCACAGGCGTTTCTACTGTTTGTTTCAGGTACCTCCCCTCTTCCTTTGTAAATACTAAACAAAAATATTTGTTTAGTATTTCTGCCTTCACAGTCACCCTCTGCCCACCCTCCCTCCCCTTATTAAGCCTCACTATCCCTCCCTTGGTCTTCCTTTGCCTGCATAGCAGTGAAAACCCATGTTGTATTTCCTAATGAGCTCATCCAGGGGCAGCATGTAAATGGAAAACAACACTGGTGACAAGACTGAGTCCTGAGGTACTTCGCAGGACAGGAGACTCAAGGAGGAGGAGGAATTCTCCATCACCACCCATAGCCTCCTGTTCACAAGATAGGATTCAAACCAGCAGATGACAGTGCTGGTAAGTCCACAGTACTCTCTAAGGCAGTCGAGTAACACAACTTGGTCCACTGTGTCAAATGCTGAGGAGAGATCAAGGAGAATGAGAATTGACCCCTCTCCTCTATCTCTTGCCTTGAGGAGGTCATTGTGCACCCGAACTAATGCTATTTCAGTGCTATGCTTCACATGAAATTCAGACTGGAGTGGATCATAGATATTAGAGGCCTCAAGGTGCTCTTCAAGCTGTTGCACCACAATCTTCTTTACAACCTTGCCTAAAAAGGGTAGGATGGAGATGGGACAGTAATTCACCAAGATGTCAGGGTCTAAAGATATTTTTTTAGGAGGGGTCTCATCAGCACCTCTTTTAAAGAATCTGGAAAGACCCCCTCCAATAATGAACACAGGACAATCAAGGCAAACATTGGGCCAACGGAACCGACATATCGCATCAGGAAGCATGTTGGGACTGGGTTCAGTTTGCAATATGTGTGCTTTAACTCGGAAGCAACCCTGATGGCCTCAGCCACCTCTGACCAGTTTAAACTCATCTCAACTAGGTGGTGTGCCACTGCAATGTCCGTGGTAACCCCTGTTGGCCATACTCAGGCTCTCTGGTGGAACTCCCTGTCAGATGGAAGACACCTTGTCAGAGAAGAACCGAGCAAACTCTTCACATATAGAGTCCAAGAAGGCATATTTTTGCTGTAGATAGACTGGATGTAACAGCCAGTCCACAGTCCAAAAAAGCACGGCAGGTTGGTTCTTCCCTGCAGCAATCTCCCTAGACAGGAATTCTGCCTTCTTACAGCCGAGTGCCCCCTGATACTCACTGTAGTTAGCACACAGGGCCAGTTTATCCTCCTCTAGCCTGGACCTCTGCCAGCAGTGCTCTAACTTCTGACCCAGAATCTTCATTGCCTTGAGCTCCCCATCAAACCAAGGGGACCTCAAGTTAGAGGATTTGGGTCATACACGGACCAGTGTGAGGGCATCGAGTGCATCAGACATCACCTTGTTATTGGCAGCAACTGCATTTCTCACACCCTTCACACATGCAGTACCTACACTAGATAGATCAGCTGCTGCCAGAAATCCTTCCAGGGACAATCCTCTCAAAGGGCAGTAGCTGACCATCTCTGCAGGGGAAGGGCTCCTAAGAGAGGCCTCAAATAAGAACTTCACTGTACATGATCAGACCAACATACCTGATCAGTCTTAAGGTTACAGATCTCAAGTCCCAATGAGAACACCAGGTCCAACATGTGGCCACTGTGATGGGTCACGGAAGTAACATTTTGTGTCAGGCCCAACGATGACATAGCCTGGAGGAGGATGGTACGTAGCCTGGAGGATTTGTCATTGGCCCAGACATTGAAGTCCCCCAGCACTATGCATCTGGGGGCCTCCAACACCTCACTGATGACAAAGTCAGCCACCTCATGCAGGAAGTCTCCCACTGCCCCAGGGGGATGGTAAATCAGGAGAATCCTTCAACCTGCAACCAGATGCCCATGTATGGCCACACATTCAAAGGTTCTAGTAGTTCTCATTAAGTGCACAGTGAAGTCCAGGTCAGATCTAAAGCAAATGACCACTCCCCTGCCCCTGTGTTCCATCCTAGGGCAGTGAAATAGAGAGTACCAGGGAGGGGGAGACAGCAGCCTCTAAAACTGGCCTACATCATCACCCATGCAGGTCTCCGTGATGCAAGCCAGATCGATCGATGAAATCAAGTCCACTATAACTGTGGTCTTATTTCTGACCAATCTGGTGTTAGAGAGCACTGCCCTAAGGGGGCTTGCAGGCATTGCAGTTCCACTGGCTACCTGTCCACTCAACCTGGTGGAACCCCTGGGGATGGGGACAAAACATGTCCAGCCTCTCTCTCTAGGTCTCATCTAACCCCAGGGCACCTCCTGCACCTAACCACTTCTATCCCACTCCCTTCAGACACACCTTCAGTGGCCCGCCACCACGGACCGAGGCACCATTCTATTGTGACCTCCCGACTTTAATGGGTTGTCGTGGCTGACACTGGGAGAACAGTGAAAGGACAGAGGTCAAGTAGCTGGGACACCCCATAGGTGATCTGAGCCCACCCTAGACCCTTACACATTGTGGACCACTAGCATAAAGCCTGCATTAAACCACCCAGCACACTATGCTAATTAGAAATATTATCAATCACACACCAAACACACCACTAATACATAGCAAAACCTAAAACATACACACAGAGCACATATACTAATTAAACAGCTAAAATCCATGTCCCCCCACAAAAGGTGCCCCCAAACCACCCCACACAAAGCAGAAAAAGGAAAGCAGTCTTTCTGTTTAATATGGAGAGCTGTTTCAAAGACCACAATCAGAAAAGCAGAGCCCAGGAGAGCATATCTAGAACAAAGCAGAAAAACATGCAAAAACAGTCACTGAATGAAAGAAGAGTTTTAAGTTCTGGGCCCAAGTCTAAGTAATCAGGGGCCTTTTCACAGACCCTGGTTACAGCTGGACAGTTATTGTAGGAACCAAGTCCCACTGATGGGAGCACAGACAAGGAGAGCCACCCCAATCAAACTCAAGGCCTCTCTTATAGGTTCTGGCGGTGGAGGCCCACACAGAAAAAGAATGAGGGTTATCACCAGTCATGGAAAAATGACCAGCTCACCCATACAGTAGTACACAACCAGTGCCTCTCTCACTGGCAAGGCTGTACAGAATGATCTTTCTTCCTCCCCCACGGGGCAGGACAGCCCTTTCATTGGTAAAAGGCAGCTTCTACAGGACAATAGAAAATGTCCCCATGGATCCAAGGTAGACCCCTGAAAGTTCCAACAGAAAACAGACTGGAATTCACTGAAAAAAAGGGCTGTGATCAGATGGGCAAAGATTCCTCCATGCATGGTCTTCCTGTATGACCCAGGAGGCATAGTATGGTCACCACATTCCTGGTGTCCATGTCTTACCTGGAAAACAGTCCATCCAGGGAGAAAATCCAGCACAGTTAGACTGCAAAGTGTCAATCCCTCTCATAGATGACAAAAAGGCAGCCAGCAACCCAAATCAGGGTACTGATGAAGTTCTCCAATGGTTGTCGGGAAAGTGGTCCTTGCAGGTGAAACTAGATGTCAGTGAATCACTGGAGGCCCTCAGGCTTGACAGCTCTAACACCAGGTACAGGTAGTGATGGTGGCTGGTGATAGCTCTTACTAAAAAAGTAATCTTTCTCCTAAACCTACTTCACTTAACCCAGCTCCACCTGTGCTAAAAGCCTTAAACCTAACACCCAACTAAAAGCTTTTTCCAGAGCTATTAAAACATTTTGGATTCTTGGGTAGTATAATGTGAACACAGGAATAATGCATGCCAAATGTAGCTCTTCTTTAAAATTAAATAGAACATCAGAGAGGACTTAATAATGGAATTTATGTTCTGTAGCTAGAGAGCTTGCAGACAGCACCTCAGCATGGCCACCATCTTGCCTCCCCAGGGATCAAGTGATAAAGTTCTTTCATGTAAATCTTGAATCTTTGTTTGGACAGACTAGGGCATGACTGTGGTCATCCAGTTCAATGCTTCTGTTGGCACCAGGGTGGGTCCTCATGGACAAACCCATCAGCAGAATAAACTGCTTCATGTTTGTGTTTGGTCCATTTTGCTCCAATCCCAAATGTAAAAATTGCTATATTTTATTTCACCCATTTGTTTAAAAGTTTATTGGAAATTATTACTTAGAGTAGAAAATAGAAAGTAAAGATCCATCAGGATAACAAACTTTATGTAAATTGTTACAGTGTCTTCTGAAGTACTTTGTGTGACTTCGTACTGTAGAAATGAGATTTTGTCATTTTTTTAAGGCAAGCCGTTAGGGACATAATTCAGAATCTCTGCCTATATAGTAAAATACATACACTATACAGTGAAATTCACATAGTGAAATATTTACATTATATAGTGAAACACATACACAGTGTAGTGAACCACATATACTATCTACTAAAATATATATATATACATCATTTAGTGAAATACATATACTGTATACGGAAATGCATATGTCATGTAGTGAAATACATATGGGGCTGGTTATTCAAAAGGGTTGCGCCATGCGCAATAGGGTTGTGCCTGCGCAAGTCTGAAATTGCGCCATTCTGCCATATTCAGCAGGAGGCAGTTGTGCCCCCAAGTCAAGCTGAGCAACAGCGCAATGCTAATGAAGGCATGCTCAACTGGAGGGGGAGGAACCATGCATAAACTGCACAGCCTGATATTCAGTGTGCTGTGCAGAGTTGTGCAGTCACAACCCCCAACCTGCGCCTGCACAACTTTGAGCAAAAAAAAAAGGAGTAAGTCGAGGGCCACCCACAGGTGAGCTGCCGCATTTCAGGGTTCAACACAGCAGCTGCCACCTGTGGGTGGCCCTCGACTCTCCTGTGCCCTGCAGCCCAATTCTGCGGGCATAATAGTAACCCCTCTGACTGGCCCAATCGTGGGCATAGTGATAAACCCCCTCCCCGACTGGCCCGATCACGGGCATAAGAGTAAGTAAAACCCCCTTCCCCGACTGGCCGGTCGAGGCATAAGTGAAATAAAACCCCACCTCCCGACTGGCCGATCGTGGGCAAACCCCTAGTAACACCCCTTCCCCCCACTAGCTCGATCGCGGGCATTAGAGGTCAACCCCCCAGAACAATATCCCTGGTGGTCCAGTGGACCTCAAAGCCCGATTGCGAGCATTAGAGTCCCCTCAGAACAACATCCCTGGTGGTCCAGTGGACCGCGAAGCCCGATCATGGGCATTAGAGTTCCTCCCAAGGTCCCAGTAGCCTGGTGATCTAGTGGCCCCACCCACCCACCCGGGGCCACCACCTCCCCGTCAGCCACGGGCAGCATCCCACCTGCCTGCGCCTGCCACCCTCCAACTGACTGCTTGGTAGGGCTGCCGCCCGATGGTTCAGAGCAAGAGCCAATGGGCGTGCAGCTCCATACCGTACAAGGCAGTCCAGATATGTGAATGAATGATGCCAATGGGCGTGCAGCCCATACCAGACAAGCAGTCCAGATATGTGAATGAATGAATTCACATTCACATATCTGGACTGCTTGTCTGTTATAGGACTACTGCGCCGTGGCTCTTGCTCTGGGCTGTGGGCATGCAACTACCGGCAGCAGTCGGTTGATGGGCGAAGCGGCAGCGGGCGGGATGCTACCGCCAGATGATGGGGTGGGAGTAGTGAGGCTCAGTGGTGAGATGAGGCAGCCAAATCACCAGGCTACTGAGACAGGGAACTCTAATGCCCAATCAGGCTTTGAGGAAACACTGGACCACCTGAGATATTATTCTAAGAGATGACCTCTAATGCCCCCATGATTGGGCTAGTTGGGGAGGGGGATCCAGCAGTTCTGCCCGCACTGGGCCAGTTGGATGGGTGGGGTTTTACTCTTATGCCTGAGATCGCTGGCCGAAGCGTTGGTCCCCGACAACTGTTGCAGCCTGACAGGGCGCCAGGCGCAAGTCCTCGGGGATCGGCACACCTCCATGCTACTGGCATGCAAATGGGGCCATAAATAGATGCAAATGGCCCCCCCGCGCCTTGCATGAATTATGGCCCCATTTGCATGTCACCTTTTGAATATCGGAAATTAGCGCATGGCGCAATGGAACTTGTGCCACCACATCTTGAATGCTCCACTCTGACCACTTGCGGTGGCGCAAGTTCCACTGCGCCATGCACAGTGGCTGTGGCTGGGGGGTGATATTCAAAGGAGTTGCTCAATAGTCAGCTCCATTGAATATCGCCCCAGCCACACCCCTGCACAACTATTTTGTGCAGCTCAAGGGCTTGCGCCACAGAATGGTGCAGTTTGAATATCCAGCCCATGTTATATAGTGAAATGCTTATGTTATATAGTGAAATACATACACTAGCTACTGAAATATACATACTGAGTACTGAAAATCCACATACACTATATACTGAAAGAAATGCAGTATATACTGAAACATATACACTGCCTATTTATATACATACACTACAGACTGAAAAATCCACATAAACTGTCCACTGAAACAAATATGCTATATATTGTAACACTTCTACTATATATTGAAAAATATCTGCATACACTATATACTGAAATAAATACACTACATATTGTAATACATACACTATACATTGAAAAATCTGCATATACTATATACTGTAACAAATACACTTTATATTGAAACACTTACACAATCTATTGAAAAACATCTGCATACTCTAAATACTGAAAGTAATACGTTACATATTAAACACTACTGAAGGAGAGATTGGTGGAACATCTGGTTGTCAATGGACTATAGGACCCAAGACAGCATGGTTTTACCAGGGGGAGGTCATGTCAGACCAACCTCATTTAATTTTTTGACTTGGTGACTAGGGAGGTAGATCAGGGGAGGGCAGTGGACATGGCCTGTCCGGACTTCAGCAAGGCCTTTGACACAGTGCCACATAGAAGATTATTACACAAACTAGGGAATATGGGTGTGGGCAAGACAGTAGTGTGGTAGGTATGTAACTGGCTGGGTGGCAGAACATAGAGGGAAGTGGTAAATGGATGTCACTCCACAGAGGGAAGAGTGACCAGTGGAGTACCACAGGGATCAGTGCTGGGTCCGGTCCTATTCAACATCTTCATCAATGACATTGCGCAGGACCTAGAAGGCAGAATTTCCCTGTTTGCTGATGACATAAAGCTCTGTAACAGAGTAGACACACCAGAGGGTGTAGTCAGAATGAGAAGGGACCTGCTGAAATTTGAAGAATGGTCAGGGGTTTGGCAGTTGAAATTCAATGCAGAGAAGTGCAAGATAATGCATATGGGGCAAAAAAACACTGGCACAATATATCAGTTGGTGGGGGTGAGGATATAGCATGCACCAACCAGGAAAGGGATCTTGGGGTTATCATCTCTGATGACCTCAAGGTAGGGAAACAGTGTGACAAGACAGCGGATAAAGCAAATATGATGCTGGGATGCATAGGCAGGGGCATCACCAGCAGGAAAAGGGAGGTCATAATTCCACTATATAAGACACTAGTGAAGCCCCACCTGGAGTACAGTGTACAGTTTTGGAGACCTTACTTATGTAAGGACATAGACAGGGTAGAGAAGGCTCAGAGGAGGGCAACAAAGATGGTACATGGATTGCATCACAAGTTCTATGAGGACAGGTTGAAGGAATTGAATATGTACTCCCTGGAGGAGAGGAGGGAGAGAAGGGATATGATAGAGACATACAAGTATCTTATAGGGAGGAATAGGGTGCAGGAATACACTATTTTTAAGTGAAAAATATGTTCCAGGACTAGAGGGTATGGGATGAAGTTGGAGGGAGGACGATTCAGAGGAAACATGAGGAAGAATTTCTTCAACCAGAACGGGTGGTGGACAAGTGGAACACCCTGCCAGAGGAAGTGGTGGGGGCTAAAACAATCACGGGATTTAAGAATGCATAGGACAGACATAAAGGAATTCTGGAGGTCAGGGTTAAGGAGTAACAGACTTCTAGGACAACATAAAGTGAACTTGCAAGCTCAAATTTGCAGACTAGGTGGGCCATAGGCCCTTATCTGCTGACAGTGTCTATGTATCTATGTATCTATGAAATATATTAACAGTATATAAAAAAAATCCACATACACTATATATTGAAACACATACACTACATAGTGAAACACATACACTATATATTGAAATACATACACTATAGACTGAAAAATCCACATACACTATATACTGAAACAAATACACTACATACTGAAATTAACCCCACCCCTGGAATGGCCTGGCCTTGCACTCATTTCCTGCTGTATTCAAGGAACTGCTGGTCTAGTGAGAGGATGTCTAAAGCTGCAGAGCAGAAGGCAAACAAAACAGGGTAATCTTGCATTCTACTTCTTTATGGTGATTTCCATCTTGTTTTGCTTGTACAGCTTTAATCAAATTTCAGAACATTGTGATGTGGCAAGAAACATTTGGAACTAATTTAAATATACAGTAATTTATTCTTTTGAGTGCTGCCTTCATTTACTGTTAAAAACCCATTTGCATGGGAAGCTAACACTTAGGATATTCCTAATATATCTCTCATGCCATGTAAACATAGAGGACTGCACGCATTTTTCTATGTTAAATGTTGATCAGATTTATGTGTAATTAATTACTGTGTTAGTCCAGCAACTTATCTGAACTGAATGCTTGGAAAGCACTGCAGAAACTGTGATAGTGTTAGCCAAAAGTTTTCCTAGTTTGAACTCTACATAGTTCATTTTGATTTAGTTTTTGTTTTTATTTTAATGTTTTGTTTAATAAAAGTTCTCGGTTAAGAAACAAAAATATATATATTTTGCAGCAATCGCTCATGGCCCAGTTCTTGTCAGGAGCTCAGCTGGCATATGCATGATTTGCATAATTCTGTTCTGAATAACTTCACTCTGATGCATCACTGGTGGCACTAACAGTCCCTAGCCTCCCCATTACATATCTGTGGAGTACTGCAAGGTGGACAGAGAGTTCCCAGGCACTGGGTCTCCACTAATAAGCCAGATCTGGTCTAGCCACATAGTGCATTTTTACCCTGCTTATATGGTATGACTGTGTTATTGGGTCTGAGCTTCCAAAACTATTTTTTTCTTTCTTTTTCCATAGAGATTTTTATCTCCTTAGTCACCCTGTAACCCCCTTGCCTACTGACCTGTACAGCCCCATCACCCTCCATCCCCAAGTCTGACTTTCACTTCAATTCCGCTGGCGAAAGTTTTTTTTCATACACCCCTAAGGACTGCTGTATGTGTGCTCCTCCAGTCCTCTGGAACCACTCCTGTTTCCAGTGAGTTGTTGAATAAGGCCATGAGTAGTGTAGCAAGCAATGCCCGGCCTAGTTCCCTTAATACCCTCAGGTGTATCCATCCAGCCCCATGGCCTTGTCCTCTTTTAAATTTGCAAGTACCTTCAATACTCTTTCCTCTGAAAATGGACTTGTGTACACCTCCCCTCCTCCAGTGTTTCTGCTGCTCCTTGGTTGTCTGTCACTGTCTCTTTCCACTGTGAAGACTGAGCAGAAGTACCTGTTCTGGATGCCTGCTTTTTCCTGATCCTCCTCTGTGCAGTCTCTCTTTGTTATCCTCATCCTCACAATCCATCCCCTTGCCTTCCTCTCCTCACTTACTTACCTGAAGAAAGTCTGGTCTTCTTTTGCTACCCCTTTGGCTATGCTTTCTTATGTTTGAGCCTTTGTTCCCCTCACTACCTTACCTGCTTCCCTCTGTTTTACCTGGTACACTTCTCTATCCTCATTCTTCTGTGTTTCTTCATACCTCCTGAATGCCACCCATTTTTCCTTTACTTTCATGGCCACTTCACTACAGTACCATAATGGTCCTTTTTCCTTCTCCTTTTGCTCACTTCCATCATGTAGATGCTGGTTGCCTTCCCTTAATTTTCTCCAATGTTCCTCTACCCCTCCCTCACAATCCTCCCTGGCTATGCTGCTTCTGAGGCAGTCTCCCATATCTTTAAAATCCATCAAACTGAAGTCTAGAACCTTTGTCATTTTTGTGGCTTGCCTCTGCACCCATCTTAATGTTGAACCACACTGTAACGTGATCGCTGGTTCCCAGGGGACAACCCACTGTGACATGACTATGCACTATCACAGCCTCCAGTAGCATAGGGATTCAGAGAAGCAAAGGGAGATAGCGTGTCCCAAATAGGATAACATCTTTACCACATGAGTCATTTTCAGCTCTCAGTATGCTGATAGGGCTTTAAAGGTGCTAATGGACCATTTGCATGCCATTATGGTCTCCTTAACATCTCCGCACAATGCCTCTGTGCATGACTGCATGGAGGAATTGTGCAGGGCAATGCCATCCCCCACCTCCTGATCACCATTCAGATGCCCCTGAGTATTATAATGAATTATAAAATGGGCAGGCTAATTCCTCACATCTGATTGGTTCTTACCTGTGCATTAAATCCATTCAATGCACAGGTAAAAACAAAATCTGAAAATGAGGACTGTAGTGCAGAAACATAAAATCAGTGTGCCATTAGAAAACTGAAATTTGAAATGCCGCCATTTTTTTCCTCTCGTGGGAAACATTCAAACAGTCACTAGTAATCATTTTTTTTTCAATACAGTACCATGCATAGACAAACATTTAGCACATAAATTCAAATTTAAGATAGTAACTGCTGCTGTACTGTGACTTGCTGATAACTGCCTAGATCACGGTACTGCTCGATCAGCATGCCTGCTTCTGCTGTCTGTTTCTAAATTGCACTTCTGCCCTGATAGTTGTAACCCACAATAAATGCCCAGTAAATCCTCTGTAAAGTATATTTAAGCCTTACAAATAATGACATATGTGTTTTTTTACCTAAGAAAACACTTTCCTGCTGACTTTGCCCTGCTGCTTCTTTGACACCCTGCCCACTCCTGTTGCCTGTCTGCTCCAGCTGCCTCTGCTATCCATCACACTCCCATAGTTTTAAATGCAATTTTTCCCCCTCACATTTCAAACTGTGTTTCCAGCTCTGTTCTCTCAGTAAACTGTGGGACAGGGAATACAGTTGCTGCTCCCTAACCTCTGTTTCATTTTCTACAAGTAGAAAACTCACTTGTGGTAGGAAACATGCCAGCAAGAAACAAATGCTTCCAATCCCCGGTTCCAGTTACTCAACAAACTATACTCCATCACAGGAAAGGGAAGGTCCATTGGCTCCTGCAGTACATATTTACTTTAAAAAATAAAAAAAATAAAAAAAAACACCCTCAACACTTACTGTCCTACCCACGCTCACTAAAAAAGATGGTTTTCTCCTAAAGATCATAACAGTTGGGGTTGGGGGTAATGGATGCTATCAACATGACGTCATTATTTAGTAGGAGGAAGAACTTTTTTCCCATAAATTTGCATAAGCAAATGTAATTTTTTTTTTTTACATTAAACATAATTTTACTTACTATATAAGGTAAAAAATAAACAGTAGTCCATTTTATAAGTACAATAAGGCACTATGGGGTGTGCAATGAACAGTTATTACTGCACGCCCCAGGGCTGAAGGCTCTCGGCCTGTGGCTTTGTGCCTCACTGTACCTCTGGGCATGTGGTAATATCTGTTCAATGTACACCCCACCATGCCTTATTGCTTGCATGATCCCTGGCATCTAGTAGTTCCCCCCAATCACATTCAGATATCCCTGATTAGTATATTAAGCACACACCTAATATAGAAACAGATATTCTACAGTAGGCACACACTCACTCTTGTCAGTCATGCAGTGGCCGGCCAAGGTAATGAACGAAGAGACTGTACCGATCATAGTCACAGGGAGGAGGCTGCAATCTTGGGTAAATGGGGGCCAATGGGGAAGGGGTGGAGGGATCTGGTTGAATGGGATTGGGAGGGGGCTCAGATTTGTGGTTGGGGGTAGGGCTACTAGATGCCAGTGATCATGGAAAAATAGAAACATAGAAACATAGACAATGATGGCAGAAAAAGACCAGTGATCCATCCAGTCTACCCCTAGTTCCATATTAAACTCCAAGACCTATTGTCCATACAAGGTACTAGCCTTCATTATCCACTCCCTTGTTCCCCTCCCTACTACTACCACCCTGAGTAACCATTATACTCTTCACTTTCTCACAGCCATGCTTGAAATAATTTCTGGTTTTGGTGCCTGCCATCTTAGTTGGCAGACTATTCCACATTTCCACTACCATTTCTGTAAAACAAAACTTTCTGATATAACTCTTGAACCTCCCTCCCATCAGTTTCCACTCGTGCCCCCATGTTCTTGAACTGTTTACTCATGCTAAGTAGTTCTTCTAATTCCACCTTGTTTATACCTTTCAGGAACTTAAAGATCTCTGTCATATCACTCCTCTCTTGTCTGGTTTCCAGTGAATACATGTTCAGTGCCTTGAGCAGATCCTCATAAGATCTGTCCTGCCAGCTCTGAATCATCCTGATCACCCTTTGTTACACAATCCCTCATTTGTCCTTCTCTTTTTTGAGGTGAGGACTCCAGAACTGGGCACAGTACACTGGGCACAGCCTCACCAATGATCTATAAAGAGGCAGTAATACCTCTTTTCTTCTACTGTCAGAACCCCTTCCTGTACATCCTAGCATCTAATTTGCCTTACTAGAGGCTTTGCTGCACTGGTTTGATTGTTTAAGAGAGTCACTAATGATGACTCCTAGGTCCCTTTCCTCAGCTGTAGTGTTCAGCTTTAGCTCTTCTATCCAGTACTCTGTCCTGGGGTTCTTGTTTCCTAGGTGCATCACCTTGAACTTTTTGGCATTCAATTTAAACTGCCTAATCTTAGACCATCTTTCTACCCTTTGCATGTCACTCTGCAGTTTCCTATTTCTCTCATCACTATCTACCCTCCCATGAGCTTGGTGTTATCTTCAAAGAGACACAGCTTGCCCCAGATTCCTTCTCCAATCAGTGGTGGAGCCAGGTTTGGGAGCATTTGGGAGCCAGGGGGGGTCATTCAGTCAATCACGGGCTCCACGATGGGCACTAAACAGTGAATAAAGATGGTGGCATGGTGCAACTACTCACACTGGGGCAGCCAGCTGGGGTGACCACCCCCCAGCCCTCCCTCTAGCTCCGTCACTGTCTCCAATGTTGCTGATGAGCACATTGAAGAGGACAGGACTCCCACTCATGACCTCCCTTTCTTCTGATTTGACAGCATTAATTATAATTCTCAGCTGCCTCTCTTTCAACTAATCTCTACACCCATATTATAATAATAATCGGGGCATCTGAATGGCAATTTTGGGTGGGGGGGACCACTAGACACCAGGGATAATTTTTTACTGTAATATTTGGGGCCATTTAAAATGTGATCAGGGATGGGGAACCCTTAGATGCCAAGGATCATTTTATTATACTACTTTGGGGCATCAGAATGGTGACCAGTGGTGGGGTGACAATATGCACCACTGTGTGCTCAAATGAGGACAGGATTTTTGGAAGCAGTTAACAGCATTGCAATTTCAGCTGTTAAGCACTTTCAAAATCTTTTCTATAGCACAGTGCTCTGTATGCAGGAGGGGATCCCTCATTTGCATGGCCACAGAATATGCACATGCACATGATCAGGTTAGCAATAGCATCAGGGGCTGCTGAATATGGCACCCATCCAACCGTGCTGTTTCCACATAGCGTGGTGTTTAGATGTTTAGCGCTGTGCTAACCTTCTAAAAATGGGGCTCTAACTGACTAAAAATCCTGGCTGATACCTTTTAAGATGCAGAAAGTAAACAAAAATGGGTTATCTTATTCTGTCTCTTTATGTATTCTTTGATGTTATTTTGCTTGCAAAACATTTATCCAATTTCAAAACACTGTGATGTGACATAAAACATTTATAACAACTGTAGCCAAAATACAGTTTTTTCTTTCATCCGAGTGCTGTTTTTATTTACTTATAAAAACATGTCTGGTGGACTGTCCTAGCAGCTTGGTGGTATCTCTACTGCTTCCCATGACAGTGGCCAGGTTTTGGGGTTTACCTGGGTTGAACAGGGGTCAGCTAGGGGAAGAGATGATCAAGCATATCAGGGGCTATTCTCCTCTCAGGGAGGGGGATTCTTACTACCACACTCTTCAACTGCCACCTAGCTGCGGAAGGCTGGTAGGGCATTGGAGTGTCATAAGGGAGAGGGCTCAGACAGGCACAAAGCAAGTACTTGCCTTTACATGCATTGTCATCATTACATGCATGAATTCTCGGCTGCCCAGGGATGAAACCAAAAGGTAAAAAAACCCAGTGGTAGAAATATCCACCAACCTGCCACAGGCTCTACACTACTAACCAGGTTCTGCACCTGTCTGAATATGTGTCTCCTTGTGAATGGCCCTCTCTCCTCAGTCCCCACCACAGGGGTGGTGGGGGGCCATGGGGGATCTCAGACTAGGTGAGTACTGGGGATGGTGGGTGATGTGATTGGAGAGGTCAGTGGGCAAAGGGGTCACTGGGTGACTAAGAACATAGAAATTTCTATTGAAAAAGAAAGAAATAAAACACAGTTTTGGAATCTCAAAAGCAATATCACAGTCATACCACATAAGAAGGGTAACTATGCACTATGCAGCTAAACCAGAGCAGGCTTATTAGTGGAGACCTAGTGCCTGGGAAAGCTCTGTCCACTTTGCAGTTCTCTGCAGATATGTAATGGGGAGGCTAGGGACTGTGAATACCACCAGTGAGGCATCACAGTGAAGTTATTCAGAATAGAAACATGCAAATCATGAATATGCCAGCTAAGCTCCTGACAAGAACTGGGCTATAAGTGATTGCTGCAAAACAAAATGCATATTTTTGTTTCTTTATCAAGAACTTTTATTAAACAAAACATTAAAATAAAAACTAAATCAAAACAAACTCCATAGAGTACAAACAAGGAAAGCTTTCTACTTGCACTATCACCATTTCTGCAGTGCTTCCCAAGCATTTAGCTCAGATACGTTGCTGCACTAACACAGTACTTAATTACACATAAATCTGATCAAAATTTAACTTAGAAAAATACATGCAGTACCCTATGTTTATATAGTGTGAGCATGATATGTTAGGAATATCCAAAGTATTGTTTCCCATACAAATGTGTTTTTAACAGTATATGAAGACAGCACTCAATTAAAAGAATAAACTACTGTATATTAAAATTAGTTCTAAAAGTTTCTTGTTGCATCACAACGTTCTGAAATTTGATTAAAGGTGTGCAAGCAAAACTAGATGGAAACCCTCATAAAGAAGTAGAATAAAGGAATAATGCATGACAAGGTATGTGTTGTGCTGGGATAACACCATGTCTGGGAGGGTGGGCATGAGGCCGCAGGCCAAGTGCATCCAATGCCCCAGGTGTGGTGTAATCCCAGCACGACACACACCCTGGAGTGCATTATTCTTATTATACAATGACTTGTTGTTATATATAGAACAAAAAATAAATTTTAAAGAATGTTTTTATTAGTGTGGAAGATTATTTTTGTTTCTTAAGAGGAGATGGAAAAAAAGAAAGTAATCTCCAAACAACTTGTGTAATGGGACTAGATCTGTGGTGTTATGCCAGGATAACACCACAGATCCAGCGCAATACTGACCAATCAGATCCCGACATTCTGTCTTGCCATTGTATAATAAAAGGTAGCCCTGCTTTGTTTACCTGTTGCTCTGCAGCTCTAGACATCCTCTCACCATGCCAGCAGTTCCCTGAATGCAGCAGGAAATGAGTATAGGGGCAGATAAGTCCAGGGGCGGGGTGAATTTCAGTATGTAGTGTATTTGTTTCAGCATATAACATATGTGGATTTTTCGGTCTGCAGTGTATGTATTTCACTATGTAGTGTATTTGTTTCAGTATATAGTGTATGTGGATTTTTTAATATTTATTTATTTTATTTAGTTTTTGTTAACCAAGTAAGCACACTAGACAAAACAGATGCTTATTTTCAGGTGCGACCCAGAAGGTTAAAAGGAAATAAGGAAGAAGATTACAAAACAGAGCTCAGGAAGATAAATATTCAGATGTTTCACAGATGAGGGGGGAGGAGAGGCAAAAAAAAAAGAAGCATACAGTAACATACACAGGAGCAGGAAACTTAATATACTGTACAGACATTACAAACTGTGAGCAAAGAGGCAGATTTCAAATACCATTTCAAATACAAAAGGGTGCAAGCACGAGGAACACTGTGGGCAGGTAGGGCTAGGAAGGTAGCCGAGCACAGAGTCCTGGTAGGTGCCCCTCAAAGAGGACCAGTGGTATCCAGTGTGTCATTAGTTTAAGAGGGCCACTGACATCATTAAGTGCAACTGCAGGCTGAGGAGAGCAGCAAGTGATCCTAGAGGGAGTTACAAAAACAGGTATGGGAGTGTGTAGTGTGAACAAGGACAGGAAGGGAGTTCCATAATTTCAGAGCACAAGATGCAAATGCTTTTTCACCCATGTGGGTGTGGGTATTGGGAACCCGGAATATTGCAGGACCATGTGACCTTAGGAAGTTGGAGGAGGTGACAGGTTTGAGGAGCTCTGCCAGAACAGGAGGAGTGGCTGTTCTTACCACCTTGTCAGTAAAACAACCTAGGACAAAGCTACAGTGCTGGCCTGGTGGAAGCCAAGTAAGCTTATTGTAAAGGTCGCAGTGGTGGGTGAGACACTGGGCTGCAAGGGCAAAGTGGCATATATTATTGCAGGCCACATCCCATTTTGAGAGGTGAGTATTAGCAGTGTAAGCAAATGTGATGAGTACATAGCAGAGCATGGAAAGAAACACCTCACTCACCAGGGCAATATGCACAGCGGGGTACTGTGTATGTATTTCAATATGTAATGTATTTCAGTATACAAAGTATGAAGATTTTTTTTTATATTCGAAGTTTATTGAATTTTAATACATAACACATCATAATCACGTAGTACAAAATTAAATTGGTACATACTTTCGCCCAATCATAAACTTGAAACTGGTTACTTTTCTTTCCCCCACCCCTCCCCAATCCCTTCTATCTTTTAATGAAAGGAAAACATACCCCTTGAAAACCCCACCTCCTCCCCTATCCCTCCCCTCTGGCTTGCATCTCCTGAGTGGTGGTTCATTCATATCCCATTTCTCCTACATTCATTGCCTTAGCTTGTCTGAAGAGAATAAAGAGTTAATGAAGGGGCCTAGATTTTGTTAAACTTATCCATTCTCTCTGACAGGCTAGCTATCATTTTTCCACACTAAGGTTGGCTAATAGTTCTTTCAGCCATTCAGCATATGATATGTCTTCGTTATCTTTCCAGTGCCTTAATACCAACTTCTTCACCGACATAGATATTAATGCCATACGATATTTATGGATGTTATCGGGTTACCGAATAATCTCCTAAAGACAGATTCTGTCTGTGAAAGATCATGAAGTCCCAGCAGGGTCCATTTTTGTTGAATTTACAGCCCACAGGAGGTTACTTTGGGACACAACCAGAAGATATGTAGTAAGTTGCCTTCCCCTTGTGAACACCTTGTGCACCTAGCCAAAGAAGCAATACCAAGTTTAGCCATTTTTTTGGGGGGTGTAGTATATGTTACGCAACATTTGGAACTGTGTTAGCCAGAGTTTGTCCTGAACTATAAATTTATGACACCCTTGCCAAAGTACTTCCCAATTAATGGGTATCTCGGGAAGGAGTTTCTCCCAATAATTTGACGGTCTAAAGGGTCTGGGTTGGATCCAATCGTATAAGACATTGTAGATCTTCGATACTGCATGTGGAAGACCTATTTCCTGCCCTAGATTAACCCCATAATTAGGGCTCTTGGTTGTCTGAGACTTCGCCCCAAAGATCCTAATAAGGTTATGACACAGTTGATAAACTTTGAAAATGTTAAAGACCGAGTTCCAACTTGTTTAATATTTCTGGTGATGAAAGCCATTCTCCTTTGGCTTCATTCCAGAAACATGTGAGTTTAGCCTCCCTGGCCTGCAGAAGCCAATGTGGAAGAAGAACCTATCCTTCTGTTTTAATGTTAGGGTTGCCTATCAACGGCTGTTCCAAATCTACACAATGATTATACTTCATGAAACTGCACAGCTGGGAATGAACTCTTACAGATGTTGCAATGGGTGTCGAGTTAAGCTGCTTTGGAAGGCTTTTGAGTCTCACAAAAAGCAACACCTCTGGGGAAAGCTTGTAGTGGCGGATTAGGGCTGATTCTATTTTTATCCAAAGGGGTTTATATGCATAGATCTCTTCTGGATCCTTTCCTTTGATCCACCTTAGGTATTTATTTAAATGACTGGCCCAGTAATAAAGGCCTATATGTGGTACCCGAAGGCCAACTCTAAGTTTGGGGGCTGCTAGTTTATTGAACGCCAAGCGGGGGCACTTTTCCACCCAGATAAAGTTAGCAATAATGCTATGAACCTTCTTAAACCATGACTGAGGCAACCATATATTCAAAAGACTCAGTGGGTAATGCAGCTGAGGGAAAACATTCATTTTAATGAGGTTATTTTTACCCCAGGTAGTTAATGGGAGATGGGACCACCTCTTTAAGTCTTGGGTAATAACTTGCAATAATATATCTAAATTTTCCTTCTGTAACTGTGTGACATTTCCCGTAAGAACTATGCCTAACTATCTCATTGATTTTTTTTCCCAGGATGGGCCTAAAGTGTTAATTTCGTGCTTCAGCACTCTCTGATTTAGGGGGAAAACCACTGTCTTGTCTACATTCAATTTATAATTAGAGAACCTGCTGTATTCTTCAACAACTTCTAGCAGATGTGGAATGGATTTCCCGGGATTGTAAATTTGAAGTAAAAGATCGTCGGCGTAGGCCGAGACTTTGACTTCAATGCCTTGCACAGTGATCCCCTGGATTCCAGAGTTAGCACTTAATCTTCGAATGAGTGGTTCTAAGTACAGGTTAAAAAGTAGCGGGGATAGGGGGGCAACCTTGTCTAGTGCCCAAGCCCAAAGGAATTAATCCCAAGATACATCCATTACACATGACTCTGGCTGTGGGGGCCTTGTAAAGCGTTTGTATCCACTTCTGGAATTCAGAGGGAAAACCGAATGCATGCAGCACTCTGAGGAGGAAAGTCCAATCCACTCTATCAAATGCCTTCTTGGCGTCCAGGGACACCAAAACCGCCGGGTATTTAGCATCCCTGGACACCGAGAAGACATGTGTCAGGGTACGCATGTGGTCACTAGCTGATCTCCCCTTCATGAAGCCTACCTGTTCTGCTCCTATTAATCCAGGAAGTACTCCATTGAGGCAGTCTGCCAACAACTTACTCAGGATTTTAATATCCTGATTAAGCAAAGATATGGGCCTGTAATTGGCCATGTGCACCTGATCTTTTCCGGGCTTTGGCAGCAGAATTATCAGCGCCTCAAATAGTGTATTGTCTGTACTGTTACCTGCAAGTATTTGTTGAAACAACAGAAGAGAGGGGTTAGTTGTTTTGCGACTTTTTTATAAAAATTTGATGAAAAGTCAGCTGGCCCAGGGGACTTATCTAAGGGGAGACTATCTATTGCTGTTAGGATCTCCTCTTCTGTTATGGGATTACACAGAGCAACTTGCTGAATTTCTGAGAGAGAAGGCAGATGGGACTCGGCTAGGTAGGAGTCCATTACTTTGAGCGGGGGGATTAGTCCTTGGGCTGTATAATCTATGAAAAAAGCTCTGGAATTCTGTAGTAATATCTTTTTGGTTATTTATTAGCGTTCCATCGGAGGACCAGATAGAGGCAATGAACCTAGCTGACTCTTGCTGTTTGATTCAGGTAGCTAGAAAGTGACCTGCCTTTTCCCCTTGGTCAATATAAGCAGATTTCAATTTCAGAGTTTGAAATTCTGCCTTCTCCCTCAGAAGATCTAAATAGGAGTCCCTTAATTTTATAAGCTCTAGCTGGGTTTGCTCCGGAGTACAAGGGGACATTTTCTTTTTTATTAATCTTATCTGATTAAGGAGCTGTATTAATTTCTGCTATCTTGTTTTTTTCCTCTTTGATGCAATTCCAATTAGGACTCCTCTCAGGTAGGCCTTTAAGGCACCCCATTCCATATCAGGTTTTCCGGTGGTACTAAGGTTCACAGATATAAATTGTGAGATATGGTTGCTAACAATTTGTACCACTTTTGGTTCCTTTAAAATTTGGTTATTGATTTTCCAGCGCCCGTCTGCTTTTGAAAGTTTAGCTAGACAAATCTGACATGTAACAAGGGAATGGTCTGATGGAGGTCCAGGTTGTATGGTCGATTCTATTCTTCCCGTAAGCAATTGCTGGGAAATCATAATGTAATCAATTCTAGAGGACGTTTTATGGACTGACGATGTGAATGTGTAGCAGTATGCAGATTTTTTTAATAGATACACATTCAATAGATAGTGTGTTTCAATATATAGTGTATTCGCTTCAGTATATAGTGTATGTGGATTCTTTCAATGTATAGTGTATTTATTTCAATAGATAGTGTATGTAGTTCAAGATATAGTGTATATGTTCCAATATATAGTGTATTTGATTCAGTAGGTAGTGTTTGTGGATTTGTCAATGTGTAGTGTGTGTATTTCAATATGTAGTATATTTGTTTCAGTATATAGTGTATGCAGATTTTTTCAATATATAGTGTATGTGTTACAATATATATCATATCTGTTTCAGTAGATAGTTTATGTGGATTTTTCAGTCTGTAGTGTTCAGTGGTGATAATAGGAAAGTATCCTTGGCAACCTGGTATACCTCGGTAGATGCAATATTGAGGGTAGTAATGAGGTATGCCTCGTTACCGCGTCAGTCGGTTGCTAAGTGTTTGCGGTACATCAGTTCTGAATTAATTGATTTCCATTTGTTGGCAGTTCAAATATGCCAGGTGGCGCTGTTTCCAGGTAATCTGCCCATGTGTGTTTCAAGTCTCCAGCGGGTGTCCCCACAGTCTTCTTCTTCTTCCAAATCCCTCCACCTTCCCCAGTTCTCCTGCTGTCCTGTAAAAAAAAAAGCTGTCCTGAAGCAATGCTCTTGACAGCATCAAGAATGCAGACCCTTTAAATGTTACATTTACAGTGCTATCCAGCTCTATCCCTCAATCCTGACAGAGAGCCAAGCAAATCCTCTGTCCGACTGATAAATTATTAGTAAAAATTCCTTACTCCTCCCTCTTCTACTCCCTTATAACTGATCCATTAAAATATTCACTAGAACCAAAAGACGAGTTCCATTGGCGTAACCATGCATAGTTCTCCTACACCAGTGCACAGAAAAATCCAATGTCCTAGTTTAAAAAAAACAAATAGACATTTATATGTATACCCAAAGTTCATCATACGGTCACATTCACACACTGTTATGTAGTCCAACACCACACTAATTTTGTTTTGGCACCAACCAGTGCAGTGCTTAGATAAGATACTATATACAGTACTCAGGCTACAGCACAGCAATGTACAAATTAATTGAATAATCATTTCTGCATGTACCACAGAGACCCTGCATGAACCATTCATCTATTTTTTTTTTAAAGCACACATGTGAAAAGCCACCACACAGACTTTCAATTTCCCCAAATAAACCGTTGGGTTCTCTTTTGTGCTTTTTGGTTCTCTTATTTTACAAGTACCATTTTTTCTACTTGCTTTTAACTGTCATTCTTGAATTACTTTTCATGGATGTCACTTAGATGTGGATTTTAAAAGGTGGTGAGATAACTTCATTTTTTGCCCAACTTAGAGGTTGTGTTGTGCCATCCCTCAGACATGTTGTACTTCAACATGCTTCAAATTAATTTCTAATTTAGTTTACATTCATTATTTGCTATACTGATTTAATGCTTTTGACATATATCAGTATCCGCTATCTAGTCTTCAGGTTGTTTTTGTTGTTTTTGCTGTCAGCTTCAACCCTCCCCACACACACACAGAATGATTCTGTACATACAGTATTTCAGTTTTCACCTGGTTTTGGAGGCATTTCCACTGGATTAAAGAATTTGAAGTTACTTTATATTGGGGGTGCTGCTCTGTGTCATGTCATCTTTTTTTTTTTTTGCATTTGCGTTTGCCGTGTAAGGCATGAGGGTCCTTGAATTAACTGTGACTCTGCCTGATTGTATCGGCTGCTAATTTGTTATTAATAACCTACAGATTTACACAGTCGCCCTTCTTATATACTTCATGCATTCTTCCGAATTGCACACCTTTGCAAGTATTAATTTACAGTGTTGTTTTCCATTTTTATGCTGTGTATTTTGTACAAGTGTTACTGTACTGTGCCACTCAGTTGTACATACAAACACCATTCAGTTTAACAATGAAAGGGATCAAAAGACATTTGGATGCATTTTCTTCCACCAGTATGTACAATGTGGTGCATCAAGTTTATGATATTATTTTTTTTTTAATTCTGACTACCTGTGTCATTTCCAGTAGGCACAGACTAACATGGTAGCAGAGGCACTCATAATTCAAAGGTAGGTACACTATCTCCCAAAACAACAATGAAGCATGAACAAAAAGAGCATCATACTCCACGATCTAAACATACTGTACAGTCACCTACACTCATTTGAAAAAACAAATGTTATTATAATTTGCATTTTGATAAATGAAAGCCTCAACACTAATGCACCAGCTCTTCGCATCCATAGCATGTTGCTTCTTTAGCACCAGTGCATTCCAGCTAATGCTTTCATAAACAAAGTACTGAATACTTTATTTCAAAGTTGTTCGTCAACCTTTGTGACTAATCAAGGTGTGTGCTGACTGCTGACATTTGTGCATTTAAGCACCCTTCCCGATTGAACCTGTTATGTATTATGCTGTTTGCTACCTAATTCATCCAGTATGTACCATTATGTAGTTATCTAGACATGTTCCGTTTTGTGCCTATAGTCTCTTATGCTGTTAGCTACCTATTAATCCCTGTTAATACCTGTTAGTTTCTGTATGTTAACTTTGACTCCTCCTCCTACTGTTCTTGAATGTATGTACCTTGTAACCATCCCAGGTCGCACCTGATAATAGGCACTTGTCTGTCGAGTGTGCTTACCCGGTTAACAAAAGCAAATAAATAAATAAATTCAATATTATTTTCTGCAAGGTCCCTTACCAGCTTGATCCTTGTAAAAGTGTAAGTGCACAATGATTCATTTCATCTTAACTAGTATACTCTATCTGCTATACTACAACCTCTTGCACAATTTCCACATTTACAATATGTTAGTATATAAGCACTTTTTCTGTCTATACAATATATGTTTTCCTCTGGATAAAGCACATTAGTGCTGCAAAATGCTAAAGGTTTTCCATTGTATATGCTGCTACATTTTTATCTGTATTATGTAATAAAGTAATGTGTGCCCCTGTGCTGTGTGGACCTATTCTGTTTATGACTTTCTTGTAACCAAGGCTGTTTTTTTTTACAAACATTCCAGAATTTTGACCCTGTGCTCCAATACTCCCTCTGAGCTACTGTTGTAGTTCCTACATGTACCACAAAGACCCTGCATGAAACATAGAAACATAGAAGCTGACAGCAGATAAGGACAGCAAGGCCCATCCAGTCTGCCGATTTATTTTTCTGCCTTATAAATGTGCCATCAGTCTTTGCTCTGTCAATGGCCTATCTATTCATACTCATTTGTATTGCTCCCTTATGCCTGTCCCATGCCTGTTTGAAGCCCTGCACTGTATTCATATCCACCACTTTCTGAGGTAGGCCATTCCATGCTTCCACCACCCTTTCTGTGAAAAAGAACTTCCTCACATTACCCCTTAATCGGCCTCCTTCTAATCTCATGCTGTGTCCTCTTGTCCTGCAATTTTTCTTATATTGAAACATATTAGACTATTTTACCTTGTTAATGCCCTTAAGGTGTTTGAATGTTTTGATCATATCACCTCTATCCCTCCTTTGCTCTTGGGTATACATATTCAGCTCCATTAATCTGTCTCATATGTTTTCTGATGCAGTCCCTGCACCATTTTGGTTGCCCTTCTCTGGACTCCCTCAATTTGGTTAATGTTCTTGTGAAGGTGTGGCCTCCAGTACTGTACACAGTACTCCAGATGGGGCATAACCAGTGTCTTTTAAAAAGGGATTATTACCTCCCTCTTCTGACTTGTGACTTTAGTCGTCTGCTTGGATGATTTCAGGTCATCGATGATGATGATGCCCAAGTCTCTTTTTTCCCTTGTGGTACTGCCAGCAACTCCCCTTGCAGCATATAGGTGGCTTCAGGGTTTCTCTTCCCTATGTGCATGATCTTGCACTTCTTTGCATTAAACACCAGTTGCCACTCTTTTGACCATTTTACTAGTTTATCCAGATCTCTTCTCATTCTGCCCACCCCATCTGGATCATCTACTCTGTTGCAGATCTTGGTGTCATCTGCAAACAGACAAACCTTACCCTACAGTACATCTGCAATGTCACTGATGAAGATATTGATGAGGACTGGCCCCAGGACTGATCCCTGTGGAACCCCACTTGTGACTTACATCTCTTCTGACTGTATACCATTTACCACAACTCTCTGTTTTCTGCCCATCAACCAGTTTGCCACCCAGTTGACCAACTTCTGACCCACCCTGAGACTACCCAGCTTATTAATCAATCTTCTACAGTATGTGGAACAGTATGAAAAGCTTTGCTGAAGTCAAGGTAGACGACATCAACTGCTCCCCCTTGGTCCACCATTCTGGTTACCCAGTCAAAGAAATCTATGAGATTAGTTTAACAGGACCTTCCTTTTGTAAACCCATGCTGTCTTGGATCCTCTGCTCCTATGGATTCCAGGTGTTGCACTATCCTTTCCTTAAGGAGTGCCTCCATAATCTTGCCCACTACTGAGGTAAGACTGGCTGGTCTGTAGTTCCCTACCTCCTCCCTGCTGCCACTCTTGTGGAGTGGGATCACAGGAGCCCTTCTCCAGTCTTCTGGGACCTCTCCTGTGCTCAGAGACTCACTAAACAGTTCTGATAATGGCTCTGCTAGTTCCACCCTTAGCTCCTTTAGTACCCTGGGATTTATGCCATCAGGTCCTATTGCCTTGTCCACCCAGAGCTTATTGAGCTCTTGTAGGACCCTTTCTTTTGTGAAGGGAGTAGTGCACAACTCCCTCCCCCCTGTGTCCATGGTGCTGAGCTGTGGGCCCTGCCCTACCTTCTCTTCAGTTAATACTGAGAAGAAGTATCTATTTAGGATAGATGCTTTTACATGGTCCTCCTCACACCCCCCTTATCTCCTTTGATCATAGCAATACCCCCTCTGGACTTTCTCCTTTCACTAATGTATCTATAGAAAGTCTTGCCACCTTCTTTTACTGTTTGTGCTAGTGTTTCCTTGGTTTGGGCCTTTGCCTGCCTTACTGCCTTCCTTGCTTCCCTTAGGGAAGTTTGGTATGCCTCCCTGTCTCCATCCCACTGTGTTTCCTTATACTGTATTTCCTGAAGGCCAGCCATTTGGCTCTGACCTTTTCTGCTACTGTTTTTGAGAACCAAAGTGGTTTCCTTCTTCTTTTGCACTTCCTTTTCTCTCTAACACAATGGGATGTTGCTTCAAGTATTGCATCCTTAATGCTTGCCCACTTTGCCTGTACCTCCTCACCTGCATTTCTTTTTGCCAGGGCTAGCTTAACTCTGTTGACCATCTTATCAAAGTCAGCTCCTCTGAAGTCCCATATTTTTGCCTTGGAATGGGATGATTCAGTTCTAGTAGCCAAATTGAACCATACCATGTGATTGTCACTGGCCCTCAGGTGACCTTCTACCTGGAGATCTGTGATCCTTTCCCTGTTAGTCAGTACTAGATCTAGGATAGCCCTGTCTCTTGTGGGTTGTTGTACCAATTGTTTGAGGCACTCCCCCTACAGGGAATCCACCATGTGTCTAGTTCTGGCAGATGTTCCTGCTGGTATTGACCAATCTGTATCTGGCATGTTGAAGTCTCCTATTATTAGAACCTCCCCTTTAGCTGTCATGTTTTGTATATCTCCTAACAGTAATGTGTCTATGTTCTCCCCCTGGTCTAGGGGCCTGCAGATAACTCTAAGTCTTATGGCTGTCCCATTTCCTGTTTCCAGGGTGACCCACAGTTCTTCTGGCTCCTTATGTGTATTCTGAATTTCTGTAGCTTTGATATTTTCATTGACATACAGGGCCACTACACCTTCCCCCCTTTTTGAACCTCAGTCTCTTCTGAACAGTACATAGCCAGGTATTGAAGTCTCCCAAGTGTGGTTACTGGTAAACCACATATCGCAAATTGCTACTATGTCCAGTTTAGCCTCTGTCATTATTGCCTGCAGGTCTGGGATCTTGTTTCCCAGACTGCGAGCATTTGTGTACATGATTTTCCATTGGCCAAATGTCAGTGTGTTAGTTGTTGGGTGAGGCCTGGTGTTTTCCATGTGCATTGTATAGGAAGCCGGACCTTTTTCCTTACCTGGTGATGCAAATGAACTGCAAACATGCTGAGCTCCTGTTTGACTACTAGCTGAGGGGGGAGGGGTGTTCTTCCCATTCGACATATGGGGTGCTGCACCCCTCTCCCCATTTGCTAGTTTAAATATTCTGCATAGATGCCAAACTTCTGCCCCAATGCACTGACTCCTTCCTTAGTCAGATACAGTCCATCAAATTTAAAGAACTTTCACTCCCAAGCTGAAGCCAGTTCCCTACACATTTGTGTCCTTTCTCCTGGCACCAGCCCTTGAGCCACATGTTTAGCTCCCCATCTCACCTTCTCTGACCTTCCTTTCATCTGCCCCCCTCTCCCAGACTGGAAGGATCTCACAGAATGAGATGCCAGATGAAATGGATGATAGTTTGTCACCCAGCCTGGTCAGGTGTTCCTTGGTCTCCGCAACTGACCGGCTGGCGAGATTGTTAGTCCCTATGTGTACCAGGATGTCAATGTTTTCTCCTGCTTCCTGAACAATTTTAGCAATGTGGTCAGTGTCTCTCCATGCTGATGTACCTGGGAGACATGTGACCATTACACCTGGCTGGAGATTGGTATCGACTCCCCAAATTATGGAGTCTCCTATGATCAGGAAGTTTTTGGATTTCCTTTTTATTTTTTTTGTTTTGGCTCCTGTTTTGTATGAGTTTTGTTGTGCTAGCTCCTGTGCTGCAGTGTCCTGCTCTGCAGTATCCTCTGCCCCTTTGTTTGATTTCAGAGATAGAGGCAGATACCTATTTGTAGTTTTTATATGATTTTTGGAGGTAATATGTTGGAGAGCACTGAGTGGTGGGGCACCAGATTTGCCCCTTCTAACCACCTGCAACCTCCAGGACCAACTACCCTGTGTCGTTGAGGTGCCTCTGTTGGATGTTGGGGAAATGGCAGGTGGTTCTTATAATACATTTCCTCTTGAATATGCAATTTGAGGTGTGCAATCTCTGCCCATGCTGCCTGGAGCTGAGCTCTTAGCTCTCCCAATGGCCAAGCATGTAGGAAAGTAAAACCTGTAAAACTGCCCTTCTGAAAAGTGTTCCACAGTACCTGCAGTTAATGATATCCATTCCAGATAAGTTGCTGGGTTTATAACCTGGTCAGACTAATTAGGAGGAAGAAAATGAAAGCAAAAGTTTGATTTTGTGTTTTGTTTGTCTTTGTATAACTTGTTATAACAAGTTAAATTACTAGTGCCCCTGTAAATGAGGTCACCTTGTGGATACCCCACTGATCTGCCCTTTCCTGCTTTGCTACAGGAAATGTCACGACTATGCTACCCTATAAAAGGAGTGTAGTGTGGGGTGGTTGGGGATGGGGTGTGTGGCTGGGCCCATCCCTTGCTGAAAAAGAAGAACCATGGATGAAAGAAACAAGGAGGTAAGAGCAGAAACAATCAGACAGCAACAAATTCAGTAGCCCTTAAAGCTTATCCTAATGATAGAGAAAACTGTAAAACTTATAAAGCACCACCTGTAATAATTTCACAGAAGATATACCCTGTAACAAACACTTTGCTACAGAGAAAAATAAAGTAATAACAAAAGATATACCTTGCAAAAGACAAACCGAATCAGGAGATTACAGCAGTAATCAGTTAGCACACACCTGTAGGCACACCTTGTAATAATGCAGCAGAAGGTATACCCAGCAACAACAATTTGAATCAGAGAAAAATAAAGTAATAAAATGTTAGCAACAAACAGTAACAATCCCTGTGAGTACAAAATAAAAATAACAACACAGTAAATCTTCCTAGCCCAAAGAAGCCTTAATCCTTTCCCTTGCTCTGGTATGGTCCTTTGCTCTGTCCTTTCAAGCAACCTAGAAGAAAAGAGCTCAGGTGAAGCTAGGTGCCTTGGCCAGCAAACCTACTCTTCCATCCGTTCATCTATGTTTTTTAAAGCAAGCATGTGAAAAGTCCCCAGACAGATTATCAATTTCCCCACAGAAACTGATGGGTTTTCTGTTGTACTTTTTGTTTTTCTGATTTTACAAGTACCGTTTTCCTCCATGCTTTTAACTGTCATTCTTGACTTACTTTTCAGGGATGTCACATTGATGTTGATTTTAAAAGGTGGTGAGATCGCTTCATTTCCTGTCCAACTTAAAGGATATGTTGTGCTATCCCTCAGACATTTTGTACCTGAACATGTTGCTTCTAATTAATTTTTAATTTACTTTGTATTCATTGTTTGCTATATTACTTAGATGCTTTTGACATACAGTATATCAGTATCCACTATCTAGCTGGCAGGTTGTTTTTATTCCTGCTTCCCACTTCCAGCTTCAACCCCCTCCCCACACACACACACTCACATCAAACACATCACAGAGAATAATTCTGTACATACAGCATTTCAGTTTTTGCATGGTTCTGGAGGACTTTCTAATGGATTGAGGAATGTGTAGTTAATTTATATTGGAGGTGCTGCTCTGTGTCATGTTTTTTTTATTTTAATTTTTTGCATTTGCCACGTAAGACATGGTGTGGGTCCTTGAATTAACTGTGAATCTGCCTGATTGTATTGGCTGCCCAATTTGTTATTGTTGACTTACAGATTTACACACAGTCATCCTTATATGCTTTATAGAGTCTTCAGAACTGCACACCTTTGCAAGTATTAATTTACAGCATTGTTTTCCATTCTGATGCTGCTGTATTTTGTACAAGTGCTGCTGTACTGTGCCACTCAGTTGTACAAAGGCCATTCAGTTTAACAATGTAAAGGGTAGAAAGGCATTTGGTTGCATTTTCTTTCATCAGTGTGTACAGTGTGGTGCATCAAGTTAATAACATTATTTTTGTTTTAATTCTGACTACCTGTGTCAGTTCCAGTAGGCACAGACTAATATGGTAGTAGAGGAGCTCAGAATTCAAAGGCAGGTACAGTACCTGCCCAAACATCAATGAGGCATGAACAAAAACAGCATCATACTCCATGAAGCTAAGCATAGTGCACCATCACTTACACTCACTTGAAAAAAAATTCTATTGTTCTTTATATTTTGGTAAATGGAAGCCTCAACACTAATGTACCAGCTCTTTGCATCAGTAGCATGATGCTTCATCAGCACTGGTGCATTCCAGCTAATGCTTTCATACACAAAGTACTGAATAATTTATTTCTAATCAGTGTATGTTACCCTTTGTGATCATTCGAGTTGTGTGCTGACTGCTGATATTTATACACTTAACACTCAGCACAAGGAATGATATTTCTGAATGACATAGGATCAATAGGGAGGGTAAATTAGTTGCTCATTGTCACACATGATGAAAGTGGAGGTCATTGGTAAATGTGGAGGTCACGGGTATCAAAACTTGGTCTCAGTCTGCTAGATTATTTTTTTTATTTAGTATGCTTTATTCATTTTTTCCCAGCATCCACAATACACTGTAGGTTACATGGCATAGACACAGTTGTACAAAGACCAAGAACATGCCGTATTAGCCTTATGGTTACATCGGCTAAAATAATCACAATTCTGTTATATATCTACTAATTAATCCAAATCTAGCTACCTAGTGCCCTTCTCCTATAGACCTTTATCCCCCTCCCCCTTTACCACTCCCCACTCCCCTCCAGCAAGTGTGTACATGTTACTCTCAGCATAACTGCAAAGTTGAACACCACCTACAAGGCAAACGGTCAGCTAATTATAGGCCATTATAGGTTACATGTAACAAGCAAAGTTTCTAAGGATCCCCATCTGGGCTGATATAAGTAGTGCCGATTGTTTATGTACAGAATATGTTTTTCTAATTGCAAAGCTATAAGCATCTCCTTATACCACTCCCTCACCGATAACAGTGTTTCTTCTTTCCAGTGCCTCATAATAATGAGTTTAGCTACTGCCGAGACCAAGGCAATATGTGCTTTCCTGACTCTGGGAATTCCTCTCGGAAACCAATATAATAAGCATATTTCTGTAGTGAAGAGGGAGTCTAGCCCAAGCAGTGGGTCCAGTAATTGTTTGATAGACTGCCAAAAGGTCTGGACCACTAAGCAACCCCACAGCATATGATATAGGGAGCTGGGGGCGAGGTCACACCTAGTGCACATAGGGGAGGGGACATGTCCCACTTTATGCAGTTTAACTGGAGTAAAATATAGGTTATTCATAATATTAAACTGTATCATTTGTAGTCTATTCTGCTTAACAAATACATAACCGTTCCTCCATGCTCATCCCCAAGACTCCGCCTCAGGTACAATTAACAGCTCTTGAGCCCAGTAATAGCAAATCCCCCGAGGTAGGCTAGTGTCCATAGATTGTAGCTCTTTATAAATCTTAGAGACTGCGTGAGGTTCCTCGGCTGCCTGTAAGAGCCTAATCAATTTCTCCATATGCAATCTATTTGCATCACCCTCCCCACATGATTTTTTACTGCCTCCTCAACCTGCTTATATTTAAAGAAAAAAGTGACCGGTACAAAGAAAGGTGCACGGAAAGCCGCAAAGGATATCAATTGACCGTTCTCTGTTAAGTCCGTCACCTTCTTATCAGCTAGGAGCAGCCAAAATGTGGCTAGATGGGTTTACAATCAATTTGAAAATGGGGGTTACCCACAATGGGTTGTTCCAGGGATACCTGCCAATTACACGAGAGGAAAGTTTGCAGTTGATGGAGGGCCCGAGCTGACCATCCAATAGGGGTGTTCTTCAGCATGTTGGGTAGCTTCTTAGGGCTGACATAAATCAAAGAGGTGAGAGTACCCTGGTACTGGGTCATTAATGATTTTTCTATATCCAGCCACAGGGGGGTGTAGGCCTGGTTCTTGTTCTCCCAGACTGCCTTTGACCAGTGAACTACTCTACTGAGATGATGGGCACAGAAGTAGGTAAAGAAGGAGGGTAACCATAGACCACCCTGTCCTTTGGGCCCTGTGAGTTTATTATATGATCGCCTAACTGTTTTGCCCCTCCACAGAAAGGCATTTAACAACGACTGGAGTTGGTCAAACCACTTTTTAGGAAGGTAGAACCCAAGCATCCCCACAGGGTATAAAACCCTGGGTAGGACATTCATTTTTACAATATTAGCCCTCCCCCATAATGTAAGCGGAAGACTATCCCATCTTTCCAGATCCGATTTGATGACCTTAAGCAGCTCTGTAAGGTTCAGTTTCATCATGGTGGGAAGATCTCTGGCAACCTGAATACCTAAATAGGTAAGGCTGTGTGGTGCCCACTCCAAACTGGTGCTACTTATGACTGCCTGGGTGGTCCTATCATTCAGGGGGAAGACCTTAGATTTAGATATATTCAGCTTGTAGTGGGAAACCTCTGCAAAGGATTTGATCACTTCCAGAAGCGCTGGAATCCCAATTGCCGGCTCCTCAGTATGTATCAACAGATCATCTGCATACGCGGACAGCGTGTACTGGTGATCACCAAATTTTATACCTCTAATTTGTGGGGATGCCATTAATTTCTTGATAAGGGGTTCCAAATAAAGATTAAACAAAAGGGGGGATGGGGGCATCCTTGCCTGGTCCCTCTCTGCAGCCAAAAAGGGCCAGTCAGGATGCCATTGCACCAAACCTGTGCAGATGGGGAGGAATACAGGATCTTGACCCATTTAATGAATCCTGTTGGGAGGCCATAATGTGCCATTGCTAAAACTAGGAAGTCCCAGGAGACATGTCAAAAGCCTTCTCGGCATCCAGGGACACCAACACTGCTGCGGAGTCAGAGTCCCTGGATGCAGAGAGGATATGCATGACTTTCGGCATATGGTCAACGAATGATCTGCCCACCATAAACCCGATTTGTTCCCACCCAATAAGAGCAGCTAGTATTGGGCCTAGCCTGTTAGCCAAGATCTTGGCTAAGATCTTAACATCTGTATTAATCAACGAGATGGGCCGGTAACTGCCAGGCATGAGGGGGTCCTTCCCCGGCTTGGGTATAAGGGTAATCAATGCTTTCAGAAAACTGTCCTCTAACATGCCCTCTGAGTACCAAAAATTAAACACTTCTGTTAATAGGGGGGCAAGTTCTGACACACACGCTTTGTATAGGTTGTTAGAAAGACCATCTTGTCCAGGAGACTTATCCAGTGTGAGTTGCTGGATAGCCTGTATGACCTCCTTCACAGTGACCAGATTGCCCAATATTTTGGCACTTTGAGGGGTCACTGTTGGTAGCTCTATGGGGCCAGATACTTAAGAATATTTTGATCTTTA
The DNA here is from genome assembly GCA_016271365.2 of Neoceratodus forsteri. Classification (NCBI taxonomy): domain Eukaryota; kingdom Metazoa; phylum Chordata; order Ceratodontiformes; family Ceratodontidae; genus Neoceratodus; species Neoceratodus forsteri. The sequence continues at coordinate 650,434,110 of CM028136.1, read as the reverse complement.
GGGTGGCCCACCTGATCGACTGAGTACAGTCTCTGGTAATATTTTTTTAACTCCTCAACCACTTCTCTGGGTGATGTTATAACTTAATTGCCCACTTTAAGACCGGCAATGAAGCACGAGGCCTCAGTCTGTCTAAGCCTAACAGTTAACAATTTCTCAGCTTTTTCCCCTGCATCCAGATATTTGATCTCGGTATGTTTCAATGACAACTCTACCCTTTGAGCTATCAGGGCTGAGTATTGGGTCTCTAATCTATGTAGAGCTGCCCATTCTGCATCTGGGGACTCATTATTAAGGGTGGCCTCTAAACCTGGGATAGCTAAAAATAGATTGTTTTGCTGAGCTTTGTGTAGTCGGGATTTAATGGTCACCAAACGAAGGCACTCACCTCTCAAAGCACACTTTGTTGCTGCCCAAACCATGTCAATTCTTGTAACCAAACCCCTATTGATTGTTATAAAATTGGGAAGAAAATCCCGTATTTGCTGCTTGGTCTCAGCCTTCTGAAGCAGCTGGTTATTCAATCTCCAGACAAAATCCCTCCTAGGTCCTTTCCCCAAGAAAAACAGTAGTGAAACAGGCGAATGGTCTGATATGACTCTCTCATGAATCTCAGAGCACACCACATTTGGAAGCAAGTGGGAGCTTAATAAGATAAAATCAATACAGGATAGAGATTTGTGCAGGGGTGAGTAGAATGTGTATTGGTGCTCCATAGGATGTAACACCCACCATACATCGAGGATATTTGCACCACTCATCAGGTCATGCAGTGCCCTCTGCTATGGGGAGGGCCTCTGTCTCCGAGAGTCAGATCAGTCCATCCACGTGTCTGGCACTACATTCCAGTCCCCTCCCAATATAGTTGCTACCGGCGGGTTAGTGACCACCATACTTAATAGATTTATAAAGAACTCAGGGGATTCTCCATTCAGACCATATAATGCACCTATTAGGATTGGTCTAGCCTTGATACTACCCAGCAGGATAATATATCTCCCATTGGAGTCATATATCTCATTCTTTAATATAAAGGGATATTCTTATTTATGAGAATAACCACTCCCCAGCTATTATTGACCTCCAGCCGAAGGCCTGCCCTACCCAGGCTTTGATGAATAGGTGGGTGTCTTCCTGTCTCATGTGGGTTTCCTAGAGACACATGATCCCTGCCCTCAGATGCTGCAAGTGTCTGAGGATAACCCACCTTTTGCCCTTGTCTTGCACTCCCTTGATGTTCCAGCTGATAAGGTTGTATTGGTTACTCATTCCCTGCAATTGTATTCATGTTGATATGAGGATCTGCTCCCTTCCATAACCCAAATGTACAGTTGAGCCCTGAAAAATACCTTGGCCAGTGATGTACAGTATCATCCATATTATACACACTTGACACCTTCCCCCCCAAATGCCCTTCCTATTATCTATTCCCCTAATTTCTCCCAGTAAACCCCCAACTAACTTACTAAACAATTACTTTTACCCCCTCTTTCACCCCCAGTTCAGAGAACTGCAACACCCAAACAACTGCGGTGCGTGATGTCCTCTCACAGAGTGATACGCACCATGTACCTCCACCCACTCCCCACTCCCATTTGAACAAGCAGTATGCCAAACCCACATACATTTAAGTTGGTTAGCTCTCTGAACAATAAAAGGAAAAAATGGCAGTGTAAATGAACAGATCTAAAAGCTCTGAAATTGATAACTCGAAGGCCAGTAGCATCATTTGTTCCATCCTTACAAATCCCTCAAACAGGAAGAAGCAGAGGAAGGAATAAAATGACCACACTGAAGAGAAAAGGCAAAAACTAGCAGTTTAAAGTGAGTCTCCAGATGACAGTTGGCACCATTATCAGTCTCCTGTAACTGCCACTGCAGTAAATATAGTCCCTCGCATCTCCGGTAACAATATCTCGCAGCCAAAAGAAATAGAATATCTCGAGTGTCCAGCTTATCCCATCAAGTACTTGCCAGTCTAAGAGACTGGATCCAAAGTAATTCCTTCTGCGTTCTCCCAACATTGGATGGTACTTAGGCCTTAGTCTCTTCTCGTAGTATAACTTGCAGGATGCTGTCCACTCATTCAAATTAGTTAGCTCTCTTAAGCACAAAAAAAAAGGAAAAAGAAAGTACCCATCTGTGTTAGTAGACATAGCAAAACATTTGGATTGAGTAGCTCGAAAGCTAGTAATATCGCTTTGCTCCATCCTCTCAAATCCCTCGAATAGGGAGAAGCTGAAGGGGAATTAAATGGTTGCACCAAAAGGGGAAAAGAAAAAAACAGAAACTAGTGGCTGAAAGTAAGTCTCCGGATGGTGATTGGCACTGTTTTCAGTCTCAGGTCACTGCCACTGCAGTCAAAAGAGTCCTTCATATCTCCGATCACCGTATCTCACAGACGAAGGGAACTGAAATCCCCGAGTGTCCAGCGTGTCCCATAAGGCGCCTGCCCAGTCCGAAGTCTGATTCTGGAACTGTTCCCTTTTTTCATTCCCCCTGCATTAGATAATGTTTAGACCAAGAACTCCTCCTGTGGCATAATTCGCAAAACACTGTCCACCTTTTCTGTATTCACTTCAGATTGATATCCTGATGATTATATGATAAGCTTCAGTAGTATCTCATTTACAAAAACCCTGCTACTGCAATCTCTCGTTGGTTGCAACCTTGATACCTTCTCTCAATCCGTTCCCTTAAACAGATCAGGAAATAATTTCTAAGCTCCTTCAGAGCCTGTTCCTTAGTTTCCAAATGGATCCACCGATCCTGATGCTTGATCTAGAGCACTGCGGGGTATCGCATTTTGAAGGGCTTTCCCGCTGCAATCAATTTGGACACTATTGGATGCATTTCTTGTCATTTCACCCTGACCGAGTGAGGCAGATCTTGTGCAATCCTGAGCCGATGTCCTTCCCATAATATTTCTCGCAAGTCTCTAACCTTGGCCAGGATATATTGTTTATCCAGAAAATTAAGCAAGCAACAGATCAGGTGCCATGGGGGAGAGTTAGGGGGTGGGAGCGGATGAAGGGCCCGGTGTGCTCGCTCAATAATATACGTGGCTCCATTCGGAGAAGGGCCTGCAATCTTCTCAAAGAATTTCTGTAAAAATAGAATTGGATTCGAGCCTTCTTCTTTTTCAGGCACACCAAATATTAAGAGATTGTTTCTCCTACTCCTCCCCTCAAGGTCTTCTAGTTGCTCATCAAGTTTTTTCAGCCTTCTCCCAAACTGCATAATTGCTAACTCACTCTTGTCTTGCTTTCTCTCTAGTGAAAGGAGCTTAGCTTCTGAATCTCCCACTCTCGTAGTCAGGGCTTGCACCAAGGCTTTGATCTGCTGCATATCCTCCACCATCTCCAAGATGTGTTCTTGGAGAGGTCTCATAACCTCCAGAAACCTTTCCTCTGAGAGAGCAGTAGTAGTAGCTGGAGTTCTGTTGACACCCGACTACTGGTGCTTAGGCCACTTCGTGGCCTTCTTCTTTTCCGGTGTTGATGGCAGTGAGTGTCTGGGAGCCGTTTTTTTCATAAATACTTCCATTATGGAAAGATAACTGTCCACTGTGAGACTCTTGCAACCTTCTGATGTAGGTTAGGTACCCTGCTTGTTGTGAAGTAAGTCTGAATTCACTATTTTAATGAACGGAGGTGCGAAGCTGCAGGAGGTTGCTGCTGCCCTTCACTCTGTCATCACGTGACCCCTGAAGCAAATTAATTTACAGCTCACTTGTTTACTCTTTAGAATATAATGCCTGCATCTCAAGTAGGACACAGACACACACACACACACACACACACACACACACACACACACAAACATACACTCTGTGTATGTAACACAATATGAGAAAAGAAGCATACAGAAGTATCTCAGTGTATGCAAAGTATGGACATTTTATAATGAGAAGGGAGTCTGAAGTTCACAAACCAACCCCTCTGCATGCTCATACAGTAGCAGAAGGTAGCCGTATAGCAATGCTGAAATCAAAGTTTTGAAGGCAAACACAGAACTGTCATGTCAGAAAAATTAATATGTAGGTAACAAGTACCTGACAAATGTCATCATGTGATTGTTCCATTCTGAGGGACCATCCAAATGAATGTTTGACAATATAACTACAGCCAATATGCCTGGATGTATACCGAACTTCAGCACCCTACAACTGAGGCAGGGAGTGATGAGTGGGCATAGCAGGTCATGTCTGTGCATCAAATCACATGAAGGAGGCTCTATGAAAGAGGATCACAGACACAACTTATTGATTTCATATATGGGGGTGGGAACAACCTCATTCAGTATGCTGGCTATTCACATTGAGCATGAAAATCAGTATCCAATAGCCCTCCACACTACATTGGTCCAATGAATAGCAGCCTTCCAGTCATTCAATATTATTTTCTGCATGGTCTCTTTCCAGCTTAGTAGCTATAAAGATAACACCATACATTATGTGCTCTTCACTCAGGTTAATGCGCTGTAAATGCATAATGATTCATTTTTTTTAAATAACATAATCCAACTGCTGTACTGCAACCCATGCTTGCACAATTTCTGTATCTATTCCCTTGACTTACAACTACCTTTGACTGACAACAGTGGCAAAAAAAAAACAAAAAAACACTATAATTTGTAAGGAGGTACACTTTGCCCTACATATAATCTGAAGTGCCACTTACTGTATGAACACAATTATTATGAAAGTCCACCCCACCCAACACCTCAGGACTGGAGGTGCCCATAGCTCACTGGACTTTCCTTGAAAACAAGCATGTTTTCCACAGTACTGAATTATTGAACAAACTAATCCATTCTTTGACTGTAATTGCATTAAATTATTGTGATACTCAGGAATGTGAAAATATGAATTACTGTACCAGTCATCCTCACACATTTTGATGCTGTCATCAACGTTTTATACTGTATATTGATTTTGCCCACATCTAAAGCACAAATTGGTAAACAAATCCTGGTCCCTGTGTATACTAACCAAAAGAAGTGCTGAACAGACTGTACAGATGTCTGTGTCCATTATAAGCTAGATGGTGATTGTTGTACTCCCTCATCTGAGCTGCACATCATGGATGGAGTCTGCTAATATGACCTTCTAGTAATGCTTTAACTCAGCATATTAATGTAATATTTTTATTATCGGGTCCAGAATTAACTAGAGGGCCTCAGATGACCTTTTTACAAGCACTTTTATTCTTAGTCAATACCTTATTCACTTGTAGATCCTTGACTGGCACCCTAACCAATATTGAGGTTTAAATATTAGCCCTCCCGGGGGGGTTGGGGTGGGAGGAGGTGATTTTCAGGGCATACTATATGTCTAGATGCAATTTTTAGTATATCTTGGGACATGAGAAAAAAATGCCCCACCTATACTTTTCAAATGGTGCTAAAACTGGTATTTTTATATGGAGCTGTACTGTATTTCAGTTACTGGTCAAATGATTGTTTGTCAATTTGTATGTATTTTGTTGTTGTTGTTGTTGTTACAGTCCATTGAGCTTTGGGCATCAGCTGAGGGAGGATTTTCCTGGTACAGTATATTTTATTTAATTTGCTGTATGTCTTAGCAAGACCCCCACTCCCAGCATACTTACACCCTAAGGTCACCTATCTGTGAAATATAGGAATGCAATGTGACCAGTATGGTAAGTAAAATACACTACAGCTCGATATAAAAATAAATGCTTGATTTATCATCAGTCAGCCAAACAGCCAAGGAGTGCACTATAGTACTTTGAGGTTCCTGCAACCTACAACCAGCCCCCCCACACACTCCTGCACTCACAACTGAGGGGTAAGTGTGGTTGAGGAGGAGGGATATCTTTAACTCTGTCTTCCTTGAGTTACAATATTCTGGTTTTGACAGAGCCTTCTCTTTAGCTGAATAGGCTAGCATAGCAAAAGACCAGTGGATTTTGCATCATGCCCCATTAAGTCATTAAGTCATTAGTGCACCCAGAATGTCTTAACTGTTGGCAATTTGTTGGCATGGAGACCATCAGGTAACAGAATGGTAATGTAAAGTGAGGGAGGGAGGGAAGAAGACAATGGACTTGATTACATGTTATTAACTCCATACTAGAATGTGCACAGTGGTGATGATCCTTTACAGCAATGGCATGCAAATGGCAACAAAACTCATTTTTCTTCTTTTTTCCCAGAAGGGAGAAGCATGATGTAGAACATTAATTAACCAAATAAAAAAACATTAACTAACCAAATAAATAATAGTAGAAACTATCCCTGTCATGGTGGGGACCTGTTGAAACTACTGTATATGGATGATGGGCTGGCTCTTCCACACCTGGTTTTTGCTTTGCAAACTAATATATTTTCTCTTTCTTCCTGGTTTAGTGATATCAAAAGATTTTTTATAAAATCCCTTTGGAGAGTTGAAAAACCAAAAATCCTATGGCAGCAACTGAGGACCCCTAAAAATATGGGCCGGGGGGGGTTACAGTTGCTTGGATCCAGTAATATACATGTGAGCCACCAACTTAAGATTTTATGGGAGGCGGCATTCCACAAAGTCAAGTCTTTGGGAGTTTATAGTATGCAATAAAGAAGACAAGGCTAATTATAATAATACAATTATGGTACTGGGTCATGCCTGAAAATAGGCAAAATTCTTGTCTAGTGCACCTATCCAGTAAACAAAAACTTAATAAATAATATGGGATCTACACAAGAAATTATAGCATATTCCTCAGCAGTTTGGTAGCTTAGAAGCTAGAATACAGCATGCCTCAAATAAACTGTTTATCAAATTTTCCATGTTTATTATTTCCAATGTTTTCATTAAGTTAATCTCATATTCAAAACTGGCTACAACTAATTGATGAAGGTGATGTTTGTTCATATAAAACATTTTAAGAAATGTGCTCGTCTGCAGCAAGAATACATTTTGTAATGTAATGTATCTTACAGCTAAAAATAAGTGTACTTTAGTGTTAAAAATGTAATCAAGACAATATAATTTGGAAAGACTAATTCAATGGCAAGAAACTAACCATGGCTTCTTTAGTTGATGCAACCACACAGTATACCACACAATAAGACGTGATCGAACAAAATACAAATATCAAATAAATGTAACAAAAAGAATAATTTTGAAAATCATTAGAACATAAATGAATAATGGAATAAATGATACATTAATGGATTATTTAGCTACTAAAGCCATCAGAGAAATGATGAGCAACCTCAAGGATAGAGACTTACCGAAATGAAGAACATTTCTCTCCAATATTATGTTTTTACAAGAACTTCTGATAGTTTCCCACCAATTTGCACTACACACATTACATATACAAAATAATTCATGTCTAGAAATCAGGACACATATGCAAATAAACACAAACACATCATTATGTGTTTTACTTTTATTTAAAATACATTCCAGACAAAAATAAACAACTCATGCAGCTGGTAGAAAAGTCATATGCCCAGCATCAAAACTGAGATTTTTCAAAGAGACACACTGCCTAATTTTATTTCCTGCATTAAACTGCACTATTTAATACTATTTAGCATTGTTAAATTTATTAGCCATGAAGATTCTTTTCCATAATATCAATAAATCAACTAAATAAATTGGATAGTTTTTTGCATAGCACTTCTTTTCACATTAATTCTATGTCTCCAGTTACAAAATTGCCCCTTATCTTTGTAAAATATCTCAGCACCAATGAATCTGAAAATGAAAGTTTGATCAATTAAATTGACCCTCAATCTAGTTGGGTAAAGCATAGATGATTTATTATTATTTTTTTCCACAGAAAAGTTGGGGGAGGGGTGCTCTTGTTTCCTACCATCAGGATGGACACAAGTGAGAGGACTGCAAGTGGTTTTGTCATCAAATAATACAGCTGAATTTAACTTTCACTCACAATCCTCGGTAGCGGCAACAACTGTGTGTGACTGTCCAACTCAGATTATTCAATTCATCACACTTAGATTTTTTTTTCTTTCCAGGTGGATTCAATTTCAGAAATGTGTAATATTGTGCACAACCATGTAGCCATGAAGATCTGTATCTTGTTAGTGTGCACTTCTACTTTTTTCTTTTCTCTTTTTCTTGCATCCCCAGGCAGGCTTCAGCACAGTATGTGACTCATAAACAACATACAGTATGCTATGGGGAGGGTGTAAAAAGAGATAGGTAGATAGCCAGATAGATAGATCAGACCCTACAGAATGTTTTGGCAGCACAGTAAATGAAGAGGGTGCTGTGATGCTTGAATAAGACTGTCTTATCCTACATACTGTATACAGCAGTGACAACCAATGTGAAAGCAGTCGTAGTCTTTAGCTATTACACGAGCTCTCCTGTTACAAATGCCTGGTGGTATACAGTACAGTAATTCAGATAAAGTGATCTAGGATTGTAAATTTCCCTGCAAATAAAATATATACATAGAATTATAAAATCATGCATATTTTTGAATGAAAGAAATGGGTAGAGTCACTGCAAGGAGACTTCTGAGCAATGCATTACTGCTAAAAGCCTAAGATTGGGCTAATGTTTCATAAAAGAAATCTATACTTCAGTACCTTAGAAAATGTCAGGGACAAAATACAACCATCTGTAGGTCACTGTTTATCACATGTGTGCTAAAAGCCTGAGATTGGGGCAAAGTTCCATTTATCAGATTCAACAATATTACAACCTGTAATTCAGTGAGAATGAGATACAATACCAGAAAAAAAAGTATTGCCTGAAAAAATAAAGTATAGGGGCAATGGTGACTTACTGAACCTTAATTTAAAGACATGTACAGTATTTTGCATTTGGAATCCTATTAAAAGTTTATATTCTAATTCAAATGGCTTGCCATGAAATAAAACGTGTACTGTATTTCCACCAGCGAGCACTAAATATCGAGAAATGCAATATTGTTCAATGCAGCAAGTAAAACATTAAAAATGTGGTGCTTTTATACCAGTCTTGACATGTTTTCTTTGATTTATAGTCTTTCTACATAACATGATTAAAAACTAGAAGATATACAGTATGTATTGACATTTGATTGAATACTGGAGAGTACTTTATTTAAATGCATGTTTTTATTTATGTCTCTATGTTGGTTCACATGTCCTTTTGCATTGTCTCCTTTTAATGAGATACATGTGAACATTAAATGTGGCATGGCATATTGTTTTTCACATTGCTATAAAGAAGAAATTAATTTTTTTTATTTATCATTTGTGACTTGAAAGCAGGTTTGTTGTGTGGTTACCAGTTATTAACACAGGTTACATCCCTGTTGCATTCCTCGTAAATGGTCTCCAAAGACATATCTACATTTTTGGAAAAGTTGTATACAGGATAAACCCAAACCACCATTTGGGAAAGCAGGCACCTGGAGCTGACAATTACGTAGATAGGGGCACATGTGGTAAAATTTGTGAAATATAATGCCATATACAATTCAGCTTACATTTTCTGTTTTCAGCATCTCAGTTCTTTGTGTGTGTGTGTGTGTGGGGGGAGAATTTCACAGAAAGCAGTCCTTACTCTCAATGGCTTCCATAGTTACACTTGTGAGCAACACCTGAAATCATAATCTTAGATTTCTGACATCATACTTTATTGCTGTGGAAATTATTATAATGTACCATGCAGGGCTACTATGATGCAATAAGTAGACCTGCAACAAATGACGAAGTTGCTGTTTAATGATCTACTCTCTTGTGTTAGCAGCCATTTCACTTTGGTGTATTTTACAAATTAAATGCAGTATTATAAACCTCAAAGAATGTTGCATGCATAAGTTTGCATTCTGATTGGTTTTCTATAGTGGTTTTACCCCCATAATGGACTGCTAGTATAACTAGAACACAGGACAAATTGCACCTTCTAAGATCTAAAACTGTTCTTAAATTACAATATCTGTTACACTTCTGTTAATTTATAAATTCTGTCAGATGATTTACAATAGCAGTAACTCAAAAGCAGGTTAAATTAGACCAGTGAATGAGGGTCTTTGGTCTAGGATAATGACTAGAGGGATGTCACATACAACAAGTTATCTGTCTCAGGTAATTCAATTCCAGGAAAAGACAGTGCCAGAGGGTGCTATTAGTACAATTTATTTTTATTTTCAAACTGAATAAAATTATTTTAGATGTGAACATCTTTCCTGTGGTGACATGACATCCAGTGTAATCATATTAAGAATTAGGTAATACAAGTCTTAACCTAATATCCTCTCCAGTAACAAGATAATAATAATTGTCAGGCTTACTTTACTGTTTAACTTATATCCTGGTCAAGTATCCTCTGCAATATAAACACGCTACATCTTAAGTATGCAATGGGGTTATCCAGGAGTTGGTCTGCATGTAACAAAGCACAGCTAAATATTAGCAAAGTCTATATTTGAGAACTCCAGTTTGATGACAGGTAAGATTGCTTCAGATTTTCTCTGTCTTGGTAATTTTTCCTTATTTAAATTTGTTTTCTTGACCTGTGCCTCTTCTAGGCCTGCAAATCTTTTTTAGACTACTTCTGATCCCAAGATATTTCATCAAGGGACAACACTGATTATCCATAGGGTGAAAAATAATTTCTATATCTTTTATTTATTTTCTCAATCAGATGTGCTTAATTTAATGTGCAACACCATTCTAAAGACTTGCATAACGTAATTCTTAACATAATTATGTTGGCATAATGTAATTATGTTGTTTGAATTATTTTCTGGGCATTTACTAACTGATAAAATGTAGTGACTTATGCAGTTAGCACATATAAATAGTAGATGCTGATGATAAAAGCATAGCATGCCGGCTTCCAAATAACCTCATACCCTCACAACCAAATATGCAGTCTATCATTGGATATATGGTTACAGAAAGGGACTGATGTTGTGTTTCTCTTCACAGTTAAGGGAAGCTCTTATACAACGCTATCACTTTAAACTCACAGCAGTTGTCCTTTAAATATTTGTATAGGCAGGATTAAAAAATGTATACAGGAGCTTCTTTACATTAATCAAAAGTGAATTACATTCTAACCCATTTGAATATTTAAAATGTGTAAAAACTGGACTGGGATGGGCACATACTGTATCAGCAGCAATTTTAGAGGTGATCCGCTCTGAAGTAATTGTTTATTTAAAAAAACATATAAGTAAAGCAATCACAAATAAATAATGTCAGAATAAAGAAACAAAAAAGCCACTTGTTTAAATCCTTATTTTATTTTATTGTAATCTTAAAAAAACATTGCTTTGCCTGGCATTATCCATTTTAAAAGAGTGAAAAATAGATTGCTTAACAACCCCCCTGCCATCTGCTGGAGAATTTTGGATGAGAAAATGTATTTACACTACAGGCACACGTATTGCCTGTACTGCTGTGACAGCTCTTGTAGCCATCTTGTGATCAACTGAGGAATAGCATTTAAGCAAATATTACAATTCGGCATGCAACACTGTGGTAATGCAGTACCACCTCACTAATGCACCACACAGAGCGGTGCCGATCGGTGTACCGTGTTACCGAGGATACTTTTCTATAATCACCACTGTATGTATCTCAATAGGCAGTGTATGTGTTTCAGTACATAGTGCATTTGTTTCAGTATATACTGTATGTGGATTTTCAGTACTCAGTATGTGTATTTCAGTAGATAGTGTATGTATTTCACAATATAATGTAAGCATTTCACTACATAACATATCTTTTTCACTACTTGACATATGCATTTCAGTACACAGTATATGTATTCCACTGTATGATGTATATATTTCAGTAGATATTGTATGTGGTTCACTATAATGTGTGTGCATTTCACTACATAATGTAAATATTTCACTATATGATGTATGTATTTCACTATATAGTGCATGTGTTTTACTATATAGCCAGAGATTCTGAATTATGTCCCTAATGGCTTGTCATATATTTTTTTGAAGGTCTATGCCTATAGTTCAACGGGGTGTGCAACCAGCCACGCCCCCTTCCTGAGCTATATAAGCAGTTCCTCCCAGCCTCCTTCTGAAACACTTTTTCTTTACCAGTCAGAGGCTCTGATGGTCTATCTGCTCCCTTGGGGCCTGCTGGGGCCTCCCCCCAGCACTGCTTGTGGTTTGGGCTGTACCTGATTTGTACTGGATTCTGTTTGTGTGTTTCTCCAGCTTTTGTTAGTATTTGTTTTGCCTTTGGCTGCTGTGTGCTTCTCTGTGTACTTGTTTTCCTGTTGTCCTGTGTTTGTGTTTTTCCTTTTGCATTTTCTTTTTGTTGGGTGACTTCCTGGCTTTCCCAGTATCCTGTTGCCCTTTGTTTGTATTGTGTTAATCCTGTGCCCGTGCTCTCATGCTTCCATTTAGTCATCAAATTTTGCAAACCCTCAGTTCCCTGCATTGTAATCTGTATGCTTCAGCTCAAGCTCCTACTTCCCTGCATAGCAATCCTCAGTTTTCCTGCAATTGGTATGTATACATTAGTTTACATTGCTGTTTCTCTGCTGTCTCATGGTCTTCCACCTGACTTCCAGGGTGTCAACGTGGCTCAGTGGGTAGCACATCTGTCCCTGTGCCAGAAGGTCATCAGTTCTCATCCCACACCAGGATTGGGCTCATACCTAAATGCTGGCACCTGAGTGCAGTATTGGGGGTGCTGTACTGAAGGGGTGTGGCATCCTTCAGATGAGATGTTAAAGTGAGGTCCCTTCTGCTCATCCTGGTGCTGTCCTGGTGGGTATCCAGGAGGAAGTAAAAGAACCGAAGACACTCTTCACAAACTTTCTGTGGTGTTCTATCCAAAATTCCCCTGTCTCATAAAACTGGTTGATGCAATTGTCTGGGCTGTGTGTGGGTGTTGATGTGTGATATGGCCACCTCTACACATTTAGTCACTTCACTACCAGGCTACCATTGCTTGTAAAGTGCTTTGGGATACATTGTGTATGAAATGCACTATATAAATGCTGATTCTTCTTTTTCTTTATTGTTTGCACCTGGTCCAGGCTTATACTGCTCAGCTAGCTGCCACTCCTTGTTGAGCTATGGTTGTTCTACAACTTTGCTCTTAATTCACTCAGTGCCAGATCCACTCAGCCAACTTCTGCATTGCTGTACTGAAACTTTCAGCTATTATATTAGCTGCCTGGTCTAGGCTTATAGCTGCAGGCATTTTAGCAGTATGTTTCTGAATTTAACTAGTTTGAACCTTTCAGTCATTAATTTTCTTCTCCTGTTCACATTACTCTGGCAGCTTGCTATCCTATGGCTTTGTCATTAACTAGGAACTTGCCAGTAAAGGTGCCTCTTTGGTGGTTCCTACTCTACCAACATTACAGTTGCTGTTTGGTCTCATGGTGCTCAGCTTGTGGCTTCCCTGTTGTTTCCATAGTCGTGGACTGCAGTGTCATGGTGGGGCATTGTGGCTCTAATTAGCAGGAGTATGCATTTATGTAAGCTATATGATTTTTGCCCTGCTCCTTTGCCTACATGGTTTTTCAGCTATCCATGCATAAATATATTAACCTTGCAACCTACATGGCTTTCACAATATCCAATGCATTCCATTACTGCATTGTAAAGGCTCCTTACTGAAATAACCTACCTCTGCCATAATGGCATTTCATGTATTCATGCCAATCATATCAATTCACTATTTATGCTGAAACCATAGCAATCATCCACTAAACTTCATCAATTCAATTATGGTAAATCTCATTGATTCAATCACTGGCATCACAGCCTCTCACTGCCTAAAAGTCTATCATTGCCTAAACACCTACCTTCTGTGTCACCATCATTTTGGCTTCCATAATGGAACTGGTTAGCTTGTTTTTCTTTGGTTGCTACTGTGATGCTTGGCCAGCTGGTTATGATTATTGTATGATATTTGAAATATAAAAATATAGTATTAGATTGTCTCACATAAGACATCCTGTGCTTCCATGAGTGCCCCTTCCCCCCTCAGTTTCAGTGAAGCTACAGGAATGTAACTGACCAGGAGATCTCTGTATTGTAATTAACTTCCTTCAGAAATTGCATTTTATGGCCTTTTTATGACCTGTTGCTGCTTTGAAGTTAGGAAACTAAATATTTTATTACAGGGCAGGACATCATTTAGCTGATTCCTGTTGGCTATATCTCACACCTGGGTGATGGATTGTAGGGTTGTAAACCTCAAAAGGAACTGGTGGATCAAAGACTCATAATTTGGGAATTGAGTTTTTGCTGATGTGTCATTATTTAACATATCTTCTGTTACAAAATCATGTTTGGAATTTTTAATTCTAAAAAGGAGGCGCTAGATGATTCAGCAAGGGGGTGGGGATATGGGGTTGAAATATATCCTTGTAACTGGGGAATATGAGATATTATTTTGGGACTCAGAGAGAAACTAACTTAAGCACTTACAGAGGTAATACATTAGATAGAAAAGGTCTAAATGTATAATGGTAGGAGTTTTGGTTTTGTACTTTGCCCTTGTTCTTTTATGTGATTGTGATGTTCTTTGATATTTGTTCTGTATTTTGTCTTACTGTTTTTATCCATTTTTAGTAAACGTATTCTTAAGAGACTGCATGGGTGTCTGCCAGTTCTTTTTTTTTTGCATGTGACATATAGATAGTTAAGTCTGACAATTGTTCAAGGGCTTGATGGTGTTACCAAATTGGAAAAAGGTAAGAATATACCTAAGGTGTCTTATAGAGTTTTAAGGGTTCATTTTGGAAGCCTGGCTTGGTGCCCCAGTGAAAGATTGTACCACAATCCCTGAAGAGGGTATGTATCTGAGCCTGTACATTGGGTACGCTAGCATAAGTTTCACAGTTTGAATCCCCCAGAACTTGAGACTAAAGGTGATTTGGACCCGAAAGCAGACAGGAGGGTTACCCTGTCTGTTACCTCTTCACTCTATTGCACTCTGAGGTTGGCACTGTGGGAGCACAGGGCCTGACCTGCGGAGTGCGTTTGTGACAGTTACTGCTATCAAACCACCAAATGCTGGCTCACACTGCAGCCTCCTAACTCACCCAGGAACAACCTTGGTAGTTCTCATTGTTGCAGAGTTTGTTCACAACCTTTCACAGGCTCTGCCTTGGTAGTTCTCATGTTGCAGCATTCACTCGTAACCTTTCAGGTCCAGCCTCCTCATCGATATCTACAGCCGCTGGTTTGCCTGGCCTCCTCCTATCTAGCAGTCAATGTTGATCATGCTTTCATTCATAAATTGGAGGCATGTCAACCATGTCCATTACCATTTGTGGTTGAGGGCTTGCTCTGTAAGCTGACAATCTCACTCTGCACTCATGAAGCGTGCATCCTGAGCAAGTGAACCTCGGGGTGGGGTTCTTCTTATCTGGCTCATAGTGGGATGTCCTCATTCCAGGCAGAGCTTTAGCATGCAGTCATATAGCACACCTCTTGATGAAGAATTTAAGACTTCAACTGCTAAAGGTTGGCGCCCTTACCACCCAAGAGTGCTCCTTTGACTATGGAATTGCTGTGGCATCTTCAAAACAATTCTCCCTATGACTGCCTCTGGTTCGCCCATTTATTTTTCAGTTGGGAGGCTGACTGAGTGCCTATGCAGTTGTTGCTCTCCTCCTCCCACCTTGGGGGTCTACTCTTGCTTCAAAGTACCTGTTGTTGCAGAGGCCTCTCACAACCTTTCATGGCATTCCCATTATAGGGATAATGAGAGCTTTCCACAAAATTGGAATATTTCCTCCCCTTTGATTGGGTTTCTAAATTGCAGCAGCAGAGCCATCACTAAATAAACTACCACAGCCTGGAAGAAAGGTGACTTTTGAACTCCAACTGGAGACTACAAGATAAAAATTGATGCAGTTCTGGCTGAGGCATGCAATACTGGGACTATTAGTTCAGAGACTAAAAAACAATTAACAGTGGGGGATCCTGTGCTTGCAACCTTTTATACTCCGCCTAAAATCCATAAAGACTAGAAAATCTGCCTCAGTGGCCTATTGTTGTGGGTCTAAGATCCCTCACTGAACCTTTGTCACTGTTTGTGGACCACTTTGCTAAACCTATGGTGGCCAAATTGCCCTAATATATAAGATACTCAGCTGATGCTCTGGCACAACTTGAGGATTTTAAGGTGGAGGCATCCTGGTATCTGGTCACCCTGGATGTGGAGGCATTATATACTAATGCCCCACACCAGGGTGGCCTGGATGCATTACAATACCATTTGAAGTAGAATGAGCATTTATCAGATGCTTTTATTGACTTTTTGATTAAATACACTGAAATGGTTTTGAATTATAGCTATTTCTTGTGTTTTGGTGACATCTGTCTCCAGACACATGAAACAACAATGGGGGAACCCCTGAGCCCTAGCTACATGAATCTGTATTTGGAGCTGTGGGAAAAACTATTCACACTGGATACTGGTAGGAACCCCCCCTTTTTTTTGAGGTTCAGAAATGGATTTAGAAGGGGCTTATTTTCTGATATTTATTATCCTTTCATCATAGCCTCCTACACTGCACTACTCTAACCTATGGAATGATCCAGGGAGTCTAACTGTAAATTTAAAATATCTTATCTTTTAATTTAATTACTGTGTACTCTTACCTTTTTCCTTTTTTTTTTCCTCCCCTTTTCTTTTTCCCTGCCTATGATTTATTTGAGATTTGAATTCCTTGTTGAAGGAGCTTTTGGGAGGGTTGCCATATTTTCAAATAATTTATTTCTTGTTCTTCTTTCAAAAATTCTATTCTTTCTAATTTCATAATGTCTATCATATACTTTAACCACATTTTTGAGTTTTGGGGATTTAAATCTTTCCAATTTAATAAGATACTTTTTTTTGCAGTTGTCATGGCTAATGTAACAAAAACTTGTTGATATTTATCCATACATTATGGTTGGATATGAAGTTCGAACATGGTGAACAACATTTTAAATAGAATTTGCTTATTCAGTTTTTTATTTATAATTTGATATATTTCAGCCCAAAAGTTTGTGGCCCAGATATTCAAATGGATGCACCTGGCACAACTCAGTTGCACCAGGTGCAACCCAGCAATGTGCCCTGGTGTGATATTCAAAAGGGGCATTTGATCAGCACAAATCCCGATGCGCTGGGGAGCACTGTAATAGTAGGTGGAGCATATGAAAGGGGCGTGCCCATGCATATCTGGCACATCCCAATATTCAGCCTGGGATGTGCAGTGCACATGCTGGCACAACCCGCAAATGTGCCACAAACCTGGGTGCAAAGTTGTTTCAGGAAAAATCAGGAACAACTGCCAGCCACCGACAAGTGGGCTGCTTTATTGCAGGGTGCCACACAGCAGCCACCAGCTGTGGGTGGCCACCCACCTATCTATAACACCATCCATAAGCACCCATATGGTCCCTGGTAGTCCAGTGGTTCCCCCAGTCCCCCATAGCCACAATCACCAGTAAACTGTATGGACTACAATCCTTGGAAGTCCAGCTGTCCCCCCCTCTGTCCCATAGCTGTGATCACTGGTAATATGACATTAAGACATTCTCTGGTGGTCTAGTGGTCCCCCTTCTGCCCCTAGCCCTGATCGCTGGTACAATGACATTGATCCATGCCCTAGTGGTTCAGTGGCACCCCCAACCCTCCCACCCACAGGACCCCTTGCCCATCATGCCCCTCCCCCATCAGTGGCGGGCAGCTGCAACCCTCCCGCATACCACCTGACAACCCACCAAATGACAGCATACAGTATGGGCAGTCAGCCCATTGGTGAACATTGTGAACCAATGGGCTTGCAAGGCATACTGTACTAGACAGTCACACATATGTGAATTACTTCATTCACAGATTTGTGACATATTTGTAGCATTCACCTATTTATGACTGGCCAACAGAGTTAAGCTAGTCCTGGCATAAAGAAAAACTATTCATAATGGATACTGGTAGGAACCCCCCCTTTTTTTTTTGAGGTTCAGAAATGAATTTAGAAGGGGCTTATTTTCTGATATTTATTATTCTTTCATCATAGCCTCAAACTCTGCACTACTCTAATCTATGGAAATGATCCAGGGAGTCTAACTGTAAATTTAAAATATCTTATCTTTTAATTTAATTACTGTACTGTGTACTCTTACTTTTTTTCTCCCCTTTTCTTTTTCCCTGCTTATGATTTATTTGAGATTTGAATTCCTTGTTGAAGGAGCTTTTGGAAGGGTTGCTATATCTTTACATAATTTATTTTGTGTTCTTCTTTCAAAAATTCCATTCTTTCTAATTTCATAATGTCTATCATATACTTTAACCACATTTTTGAGTCTGAGGGATTTAAATCTTTCCAGTTTAATAAGATACTTTTTTTGCAGTTGTCATGGCTGATGTAACAAAAACTTGTTGATATTTATCCAAATATTCCAGTTGGATATGAAGTTCAAACATGGTGAACAACATTTTAAATGGAATTTGCTTATTCAGTACTTAATTTATAATTTGATATTTTTCATCCCAAAAGTTTGTGGCTCGGCTATTCAAATGGATGCACCTGGCACAACTCGGTTGCACCAGGTGCAACCCTGCAATGTGCCCTGGTGCAATATTCAAAAGGGGCATTTGATCAGCACAAATCCTGATGAGCCAGGGTGCACTGCAATAGCATGTGGAACATATGAAGGGGCCGTGCCCATGCATATCTGGCACATCCCAATATTCAGCCCAGGATGTGTGGTGCACATGCTGGCACATCCCCCAGATGTGCCACAAACCTGGGCACAAAGTTGTTCCAAGAAAAATCAGGAACAACTGCCAACCACCCACAGGTGGACTGCTGTATTGCAGGGTGCCACACAGCAACCGCCAGCTGTGGGTGGCCACCCGCCCACCAAGAACACCGTCCACAAGCACCCATATGGTCCCTGGTAGTCCAGTGGTTCCCCCCAGCCCCCCATAGCCACGATCATCGGTAAACTGTATGGACTACAATCCTTTGAAAGTCCAGTGCTCCCCCACTGTCCCATAGTTGTGATCACTGATAATATGACATTAAGACATTCCCTGGTGGTCTAGTGGTCCCCCCTCCTGCCCCTAGTCCTGATTGCTGGTACAGTGACATTGATCCATGTCCTAGTGGTCCCATGGCACCCCACCCTCCCACCACACAGGACCCCTTGCCCACCTGCTCCTCCCCCATCATTGGCGGGTGGCTGCAACCCTCCCACATACCACCTGGCCACCCATTGAATGACAGCATACAGTATGGGCTGTCAGCCCATTGGTGAACATTGTGGACCAATGGACTTGCAGGGCATACTGTACTAGACAGTCAAACATATGTGAATGACTTCATTCACATATTTGTGACATACTTGTGACATTCACATATCTGTGACTGGCCAACAGAGTTAAGCTAGTCCTGGCAAAAAGAAATACAGGTGAGCTTGTACAGGCAAAGTGGTCAAGCATTAAGGATGCAATACTTGAAGCAACATCCCATTGTGTTAGAGAGAAAAGGAAGTGCAAAAGAAGAAGGAAACCACTTTGGTTCTCAAAAACAGTAGCAGAAAAGGTCAGACCCAAAAAGCTGGCCTTCAGAAAATATTAAGGAATGCAGCAGAATGAAGATAGGGAGGCATACCAGACTTCCCTAAGGGAAGCAGGGAAGGCAGTACGGGAGACAAAGGCCCAAACAGAAGAAACACTAGCACAAACAGTAAAAGAAGGTGACAAGACTTTCTATAGATACATTAGTGAAAGGAGAAAGTCAAAAGGGGATAAGGGGGCATGTGAGGAGGAGGACTATGTAAAAGCATCTATCCTAAATAGATACTTCTGCTCAGTATTTACTGAAGAGAAGGTTGGGCAGGGCCAACAGCTCAGCACCATGGACACAGGGGGGAGGGAGGTGAGCACTAGTCCCTTCACAAAAGAAAGGGACCTACAGAGCTCAATAAGCTCCAGGGTGGACAAAGGCAATGGGACCTGATGGCATACATCCCACGCTACTAAAGGAGCTAAGGGTGGAACTTGCAGAGCCATTATCAGAACTGTTTAGTGAGTCTCTGAGCACTGGAGAGGTCCCAGAAGAATGGAGAAGGGCTCATGTGATCCCGCTCCACACGAGTGGTAGCAGGGAGGAGGCAGGGAACTACAGACCAGTCAGTCTTACCTCAGTAGTGAGCAAGATTATGGAGGTACTCCTTAAGGAAAGGATAGTGAAACACCTGGAATCCATAGGAGCAGATGATCCAAGACAGCATGGGTTTACAAAAGGAAGATCCTGTCAAACTAATCTCATAGATTTCTTTGACTGGGTAACCAGAGTGGTGGACCAAGGTGGAGCAGTTGATGTCACCTACCTTGACTTCAGCAAAGCTTTTGATACTGTTCCACATAGCAGATTGATTAATAAGCTGGGTAGGCTTGGGGTGGGTCAGAAGTTGGTCAACTGGGTGGAAAACTGGTTGACGGGCAGAACACAGAGTGGTGGTAAATGTTATACCATCAGAAGAGATGCAAATCACAAGTGGGGTACCTCAGGGATCAGTCCTGGGGCCATCCCTCTTCAATATCTTCATCAGTGACATTGCAGAGGGACTGGAGCATAAGGTTTGTATGTTTGCAGATGACACCAAGATCTGCAACAGAGTAGATGATCCAGATGGGGTGGACAGAATGAGAAGAGATCTGGATAAACTGGCAAAATGGTGAGACGAGTGGCAACTGGGGTTTAATGCAAAGAAGTGTAAGATCATGCACATAGGGAAGAGAAACCCTGAAGCCACCTATTGGCTGGGAGGGAAGTTGCTGGCAGACACAAGGGAAGAATGAGCTCTGGGCATCATCATCACCAATTACCTGAAATCATCCAAGCAGACCACTAAAGCAGTAGGTAAGGATAGGGGGATGTTGGGATGTATTAGTAGGGGTATCACAAGTTGTAAGATGAGGTAATAAGCCCTATTTACAAGACACTGGTTAGGCCCCATCTGGAGTACTGGGTGCAGTACAGGAGGCCACATCTTCACAAAGGCATTAACCAAATTGAGGCAGTCCAGAGAAGGGCAACCAAAATGGTGCAGGGACTGCATCAGAAAACATATGAGGACAGATTGACAGAGCTGAATATGTATACCCTAAAGCAAAGGAGAGAGAGAGAGAGAGGTGATATGATCGAAACATTTAAACACCTTAAGGGCATTAATAAGGTGAAAGAGTCTAACATGTTTCAATATAAGAAAAATAGCAGGACAAGAGGACACAGCATGAGATTAGAGGGGGGCCGACTAAGTGGTAATGTGAGGAAGTTCTTTTGCATAGAAAAGGTGGTGGATGCATGGAACGGCCTACCTCAGAAAGTGGTATATATGAATACAGTGTAGGGCTTCAAAAAGGCATGGGATAGGCATAAGGAAGCAATACAGATGAGTATGAATAGATAGGCCATTGACAGAGCAAAGGCCGATGGCACATTCATAGGGTAGAAAAAGAAATGGGCAGACTGGATAGGCCTTGCGGTCCTTATCTGCCATCAACTTTTATGTTTCTATGTGTGAACCACTGGGCTGACAGCCCATACTGTACACTGTCATTCTGCTGGCAGCCGGGTGGTATGCGGGCGGGTTGCAGCCACCCACCAATCAACGGGGAAGCAGGGTGGCAAGGGGTCCTGTGTGGGTGGAGGGGCGGGATGCCACTGGACCACTAGGGCATGGATCGATGTCATTGTACCGGTGATCAGGGATAGGGGTGGGAGGGGGAGACCAATAGACCACCAGGGAATGTCTTAATGTCATATTACCAACAATCACAGCTACGGGAGAGGGGGGACCACTGGACTACTAGGGATTGTGGTCCATACAGTTTACTGGCAATTGTGGCCATGTGGGGGGAACCACTAGACTACCAGGGTGGGGGATGCCCCTGGACCCCCACAGTGCACACGTCATTCTGTGCAGGACGCTAAGTGCATTTCACTGGGCTGCCCTGCACAAGGCATGCAAATGGGGACATAATGACATACAAATGGCCCCACTTGTGCCTTGCATATTTTATGGCCTCATTTGCATGCCGTCTTCTGAATATCACTGGTGCTGTGCCCAGCACAACTGCATTTGTGCTGGCGCATCCCTGTGCTCCCTATCAGTGGCCTGCTCTGGCACAGTGCCACTGCACTGTGTGCAGTCCATGTGATATTCAATGGTGCTGCACCATGGTGCATCACCATTGAATATCACCTGGTTGATGCACAAAAACCATAAGTCCAACTGAAATGCAACTTGGCAAATCAACAGATCTACCATGCCCCCCAATGCATAGCAAATTTCATGCAAATCTGTTGAATGGGTGTAAAGTTATTAACGTGCAAAATTTCAAGTTTAACATAGAAGTGACTTCATAACCCTAAATATAGGGGTGCAACCATTCCCCTAACATATATATATATATATATATATATATATATATATATATTAGAGCGAAAACTCCATTTAATGCATCAGTTAGGGTTGTTCCACAGTGACAAAGCAAGGAAATTCGGTGTTAGGTTTGAAAGCCCCCTTGGACCCCCAGGCCACCCCCCAACCAGCACTGGGGTGCGCTATAGGGTCTTCAGCTTCTCTCACCCCATCACATGTGTAAAGAATCTGAGTTAAAGGAGAATGGGGTGAGAGTTAGGATCGGCGAGCCCATCACGCACCGATGCCAGTTGGGGGTGGGCTGGGGGTCAGGGGCTTCAACTGCTACAAATTTCCCCTCACTAAATCGCTGTGGAACAACCCTACTGATGCATAAATGAGTTTCTTTGCTTTAATTCCCTTCTTTTTGAGAATGAGGATGATAAATAGTGAATGGAATGCAGTGGCGGGAGCGCGGGGCACTTTGGGCCCTGCGTTACCACCACCTGATGTCAGATAGTAACAGGAACAGCAACGCAAACACAAGCACCAACAGTTATGGACATGGTAACACAAACGTAAATGGTAAAGTAAATGTTAATAGAAATGCAAGCTCAAAGTGAAGCTGAAGAGAACAGTGACAGAAACGGACACGCAAGTGCGTATGAAGACACAACTGTTAACATGCACAGTGACGGCACTGGTATTTTAAACACAAATGTTAAGTGTTACAGCAAAAAGAATGCCAAAGGGAACAGAAACAGAAATGTGAACGGAAGCACTCATGTAAATGCAAACTGTGACATGCATGTGCACGGTACCGCAATTGTAAACACAAATGGTAAAGTTAACATGAAGAATAATGCCAAAGGAAACAGAAATGGGAACAGAAGCATGTACGGAAACGCAAACCATAATGCGCACAGTCACGTTACCGCAATTGTAAATAGAAATGTTAACGGTAATAGCAACAATAACTCCAAAGGAAACAGAAACACAAATGCAAGTGCGTACGGAAATGCAAACTGCAACAAGCATGGGCACGGTACTGCAATTGTAAACACAACTGGCAAAGTTAACATGAAGAATAACACCAAAGGAAACAGAAACGGAGATGGGAACGCAAACACGTACAGAACGCAAACCATAATGCGCACGGTCACGTTACCGCAATTGTAAATGTAAATGGTAATGGTAACAGCAACAATAACGCCAAAGGAAACAGAAACGCAAAAGGAAATGCAAGCGCATGTGGAAACACAAACCGTGATGTGCCCGGTCACAGTACGGCAATTAGAAACACAAATGGTAACGTTAACAGCAGAAAAAATGGCAAAGTAAAGAGAAACAGAAACATGAGCGCAAGTGCGCACGCAAACAGGAACGCAAAGGCTAATGCACACAGTGGCGTACACGGTAACGGTAATGCAAACGCATACAGAAGCACAAATGGTAATGGTAACTGTAACAGTAATGGAAGTGCACACCCTGGTTTTGCCGAACAGCTGCATAGAGAAACACAGTGTGTACAAAGAATGGCCTAATAATTGGCCTTAGAGATGAAAATGAGGTGTTGGAATTTTAAATTGCTTATATCTCAGTAACTGTACAAGGTAGAAAAAAAAATTATTCATGATTTTCCTGGCTACTTATGCATTGTCATAATGAAAATTCCGTATCTCGCACCGTTTTTGAGATACGAGCCCCGAAAGGCGCAGCATACGCCACCATGTTAGTCTATGGGAAAAAAACATCAATTTGGAGTACTGTAACTTGGCAGCCATGCAATATTTTTTCACCAAACCACAAAAGGCACATCTGTGAGATGTTAGCTGCCTTCCCTCCAAATTTCAGCCCAAAAGACCAAACGGTTCTTTTGCAGCAGGGTGGCAAGGAACTCCTGTCATTTTGGCCATAGTCTGGAAAAGTAGCTTCGCAGTTTGCGACCCTTTTTGCAAATATTTGTGAAAGTGTCGAGCGTACGACACTACTTTGCAACACTACTGTTTCCAAAAATTTGAAAAACATATTTCTGGGGTGTTTAACCCCAAAATAAAGACATGGGTAACATCCTCAGGATCCGACTAGGTGAACACAGAAAGAATTGTGTCCCTAGAGGGTCCCGATTTTAAATGCCAAGCATTTTTCTGATCATTAACTGAAAACAAAATGGCGTATTTGCGACACTACTAGGGCAATTTGCGACACTAAAAAGTGCATTTGCAACACTTTCAAACTTTTTAACTTTTCCCATTGACTTATAATGGGAACTTGTTTTTTGAATAACTTTTGACCTTTTAATATTTTTTTGACGAAATCTTCAAAAGGCACATCAGGGACCCTGGCCACACGTCCTCTGAAGTTTTTGGGCAGGTCATGCAAACCGGGCGACCTGTAGGCGAGAGCAAAGAATTTGCAAAAAAAATGTAATTGTGCTTTTGGTTGTCACTTAATAACTCTGCAGCTGTATATCAGACCAGTACACAAGTTGGCAGAGCCTGAGATCTACTATGCCCAATTGTGCATACCAAATTTCAAGCAAATTCATTGAACGGTGGCAAAGTTATTAAGGTGCAAAATTTCACCTTAAAAGTGCTACTCAACCCTAACTATGGTAGCACTACCGTGCTATATATATATATATATATATATATATATATATATATATATATATATATATATATAGCTATATATATAGAGAGATAGTTATATAGATATATACATATATATATATAGATAGATAGATAGATAGATATAGAGATACATATATATATATATATATATATATATATATATATATATAGATATATATATATATATATATACACACATATACAGATTTGAAAAGGCATTGTTCTAGTTTCTGCTCTGTTCATTTCTCCTAGGCAGCTCCCGGCATGTAGTCTGTCATGGTTATGCTAATACTAGACAGATCGATTCACGGCACCAATGGCAATGGCCTTACACATAATACGCTAGGAATCTGCTACAACAATTAGATATGGACTTGATCCAGTTCACTTGTTATTCATGAAATGAGAAGATTTTTTTAGTGACTACTTGGTTAGCTTTAATCTAAGGTCTGAGAATTGAAATTATTCAACAGTTTGGACTTGCCTCCTCAAGCAGTATGCAATGAAATCTTATTGTTTACATTGATAGTTGTATGGGGGAAGTTTAACTTGTCACTGATTTAATTGATTGAAAAAGTCTTCAAAATAGCAGCTTTTTTATAATCCTGATTTTTAATATTTTACCAGATATGCTTATTTAAGCCACTATTATTCAAGTAATAATTTCATTCAGGGTGTTTATGGACATATCTAATACTTTTCAGATAGTAACTAGATGTATTAGATAGCTACCTGTAATTGTATGGTTACATTTACAAATGTTCACATTGTGGGATTGCAGAAATCAGAGGGGTATTTAAGACTCTGTGCAATATTGCAGTTTTAGCTCTTGATAAAGCTCCAAGGGAGGGAGTGAAATGCCATTCGGCATTTTAGCTGGGGTGGCACTTTATTCCTGCATTGGTTCATAGGTGTATTACAAGCTTAGGAGGTCAGAAGACCTATAAATAACTTGTTACTTGTTAGTGGCAATATCTGCACTTATCCCTATTCAGCGTTCACCCGACCAGGGCATCTCTCAGAAGCAGTGGCTGCAGCACGGCTCCTTACCATTCAGCCACACCACAGCAAACCACCCAACAACATCTGTGCACAGCGTTCACCCGAATGGGGCACCTCTCAGTAGCAATGGCCACCACAGGGCTCCTTACCATTCGGCTGCACCACAGCAACTCACCTGCCATCATCTGTGCACAGGTAGGCTGCAGCCCTCTGCTGCAACAGGGGAAATTGAAAGCCCACTAAACCACTGGTTTCTGCTCCTCTCCAGCTAGAAAGCCATTGGCTGCAGCTCCCTGTCTGGCCAATCAGACTGGCTGCTGTTTTTGTGCTTGGGGGCCAGGATCTGAATTTTAAAAGTCTGTCAGACTGTAACTCGAATTTTTTACTGGGAACTTAGCCCCCTTCCCGAGGCTACAACAGTTACCAATGAATGTTCTTCACTGAACTGTACTAATTATTTCTGCTTAGTCTGTATGTATAATTTATTACCAGCTTATTAGATAACCACAGTGAATTGTTGTCTACTTAATGAAATTGATTATTACTAAACGTAAAGTATGATTTGTTACCCGCTTCCTAGATAACCTGCACAGTGTATTCTGATCTGCTAAGCTAAAGTTGATAGCTGCCCTTAGTAGCCACCCTTAGAAAGCCATTGACTGCAGCTCCCCATCTGGCCAATCAGACTGGCTGCTGTTTTTGTGCTCGGGGGCCAGGACCTGAATTTTTAAAAGTTCGTCAGGCGGTAACTCAATTTTATTTTTCCAGCACACCCTCCCACACCCCAGCACTCTTTAAATCCACTTTCGGCCCAGGGTGACTGCCCCTTTCCCTGCTGATTTGTCGCTGAAATCATCAAGACTCCATCCTTCTTAAAGAAGTACTCCATCCTTCCTTAGGAGTTAATATTATAGTTGTGCATTAAGAGCCTGCCACACTTACACCTTTAGCCCTGTAATTATCCCCTACTCCACAACTAATAGTGAAGCATGAAGACATTACTGCAGCTCTTCATAGTATTATCCCTTGTAATACCTCTTTCAATTAATTCCTCCTCAAGTGACAATGTTGATAGTATCACATTGCACAGTGCACACTGCCCAAACACGACATCAGCTCCACCACTCTCACCATTTGATGTCTGTCATTTCAACCTAAGAACAATGCAATCTTCATTTAACTGTGTATATCCCCTCCCCCTCCTATCTTAAACATACTCCTACTAACTAGTAATAACTCTAAGCAACCGACAACCCGAAGGATCCTCTCGCTAATGTTAAAACAACTCAAGCTGCAGGTAACTCGGCTGATCTGGCTGCTCTTGCTCCTCTTGGGTAACATTCAACCTAATCCTGTCCCCAAACCCTTGAGCTCCTACCCCTCACTGAAGAGGTGAATTCTCACAGTTGCTTCCATCAACATCTGCAGTCTATTATCCAAATCTGACCAACTGCAAGTATGGGTTACTCAATATAGGCCAGATGTACTATCGGTTGTCGAGACCTGGCTCACGCCGAGGCCCTCTGATACTGAAATACTACTAAATGGTTATACCTCATTTAAACTGGATACAGTTAGGAAATGTGGAGGAGGTTGCATCATTTATATTAAGGACCACCTTCAGGGCCAAGTACTACCACCGATAAAAACAAGAACCAATGTTCAAATTCTCCCCATAAAAATAATCCATGAGATTCAAGGAAAGCGAAGGGAAAGACCATCCTTTCCACTTATATACCCCCAAAGGAAGAGGCAGAAGGTTTTAAGGTACTACTTGAGTACCTTACCAGCCTTACCAGCCTCAGCCATAACTCGGAGATAATTGTGGTGGAAGATTTTAATATAAATTAGCTGTCTCCTGACTCTGCCCCTTACAGAGATGCCTTGGCAGGTATAAATTTTGACCGGATGGTAGTATTTCCCACATGCATCAACTAATGTACTGGGTCCAGTACACTACTGGACTGGCTGTTCACAAATCATGCTATGTGAATCATCAGCACTGATGTTCTCCCCGATTCCATAAGTGACCATTCCCCTATACTCAATATTTGGTCTAACAAGTCTCCAAAAATCCCTGCAAAAAAAGTTACTACCCAGGTCTTAAGAAAAGGGCAACTAGGACCCCTGAAAGTCTACCTTAGACAGCTAAGTTGGTCTGCAATCTACTCAGCAGTTGACGTTGACATTGCATTAGACAGCGTCATTCAGAATTTCAATGCCGCCTGTGACATCTTTGCCCCCACCACTACAATGAAGGTTAAAGGTTGCCAGAACTCCTGGATAACCCCCACCCTTATTTCCCAAATTCATTCCAGAGATAAAGCACAGGCTCCCCCTTTCCCCTCCAAAATTATAGGTTGGCTCACAGCAAATGCACCCAGGCCATCTGTCAGGCCAAAGCCAACTCATGGGGTGATGGCTGCAAATTCTGGGAGAATATACAGGCTATAACTGGGAAACCTAACAAAGTGCCACCTGCTATGCTGGCAAATAACACAAGACCCAATGCTCATCACCAATACCTTCAACAAGACCTTCACTGATCTCAGTGGAGTGCTCTCCGTGGAGTATCTAAACCCAATTAGAGAAGAAGAAAGCAATACACCAAGTCCAAGCCCCCCAACCATGTACCCCATTCTACCTAAAGACAATCACTATCCCTGAAGCTAAAAAATAGCTATGGCAGGTTCTGGGCAAAACCAGACACAGCGGAAATGGCCTGGACCTCAAATTAATCTCACTCACCCTAGATGGTATCTGAATCTCTCATGTACCACTGGGCAGTTCCCAAAGCTTTGGAAAGCTGCAGTAGTTACCCCAGTTTTTAAAAATAGGGATTGAATGGTACAAACTAACTACCAGCCAATTTTCATCTTACCTCCAAATTCTAAAGCCCTAGAATGTGTTGTCTATGATCAGCTAGTTGACCTCCTAGAAAAATACCATCTACAATGTAAGGCACAACACATTTTTAAAAAGCAACATAGTACAAAAACATCCATAGTCAAATTTAAAAGCTTTATACATGGAACCCTTGACCGGGGGCACTTAGTTGGGGCTACCTTCATTGACCTCACTAAGGCCTTCTACATGGTCAAACATGAACTATTACTGAATCAATTAGGGGAAACAACTGTATCCTCCACTTCACTAAACTGGTTACATAGTTATCTCTCTGGGATGGTTCAGCAGGTTAAGATCAGTAGCACTCTGTCTGACTGCCAAAATGTAAATACCGGTGCTCCTCAAGGGTCCATCCTGGGCCCCTTGCTTTTCAGTCTCTTTTTAAATCACTTCCCCCAAGCGTGTCAGGACAACATGCTCCTATATGCTGATGATGTTGTCCTCTTCTCAAGCCATCCAGACCTGGTCACCCTCAAACAATGACTGTAGAGTAATTTAAAACTAGTTGAAGATTGGTTCACTAATTCTCAACAACTGCTAAACTACAAGAAAACAAAAACAATGTTGTTCACCTCCACGCATAACAAACATAAAACCTTCCAACTGTCTATCTACAATAAACCAAATGAAACTGTTGAAATCTTCTACTCATTCAAATACTTTGGGGTAAAACTCAACAGCTCCCTATCTTACTACACATTGAACATGTCTCTAAAGCAGCAAACAGAAAGATTAGTCAGCTGTATAGACACAGACATTGCCTCACTGTAGGTGCCCTTAAACTCACTATTAATAGTTCTGTCTTCTCGACATTAGACTACAGCCTCATCATTTTATAGTTCGGCCAATGATTTGTCCTTAAAAAGAATAGCGCTTACACTAAATAAGGCATGCAGGCTACTACTGGGAGCTCTACACCTTACCCACACCTGCAACCTTTATTCCTTCATGAGTTGGTTCAACTTGGAAAACCACACACGGTATTAGCTCCTTCTTCTTGCCAAGAAGGCTACCCTTGGCCTCACCTGAAGATGGGGGGGGCAGCTCAGAGGTAATTTAAGGAAGTATTTTTTCACAGAGAGGCTTGTGGATGCATGGAATGGCCTTCCAGAGGAGGTTGTGT
Source organism: Neoceratodus forsteri (assembly GCA_016271365.2). Lineage (NCBI taxonomy): Eukaryota > Metazoa > Chordata > Ceratodontiformes > Ceratodontidae > Neoceratodus > Neoceratodus forsteri. Next base: position 650,404,102 of record CM028136.1, on the reverse strand, counting down.
AGTCAAAATCAGTGGTGGAATTCAAGCATGCATGGGACAGTCATAAGGCAATTCTAGGGGGTGGGGGTAGGAAGAAGTAGGCTGCTGGTTAACTAGGATCTGCAGCTTATCCAGTAGGTAGGGAAATGGGCAGACTGGGTGGGCCAAGAGGTCCTTATCTGCTGTCAAATTCTATGTTTCTATGTTTCTACCCCTCCCAGAGTCCAAGCCATATTAAGTCCAGCTGCACTCACTAGGCTGACCCATGGGACACATAACAACCCTTTCAAGTTTCCATTCTGTCACACCTCTCAAGGGCAGTGATCCTTTGAATACCATGTTCCATACTTGCTCAACTCCCTCCTGAATGATCTTCTTGCTGAATCTAAAAATGGGCCTTTTAAATTTAAACTATGTACCCTCCTCTCCAGGCAAATGATGTGCTATTGTTCCCATTGACGTGCTCTAGTGGCTTGGTCTGGCATTGATCCAACCAGTATTTAATCTCCTCTGGATTTCGACTCCTTTTCTAAGCAAGCTACCCTTTTTCTCCCCTCTTATCCACTATCTACCTGAGCTGTCTGTTCTCTCCCCTGTCAACTGCCATGTCTCCCTGCCCCTAAACTTCCTTACCCACCCTGCACACCCCCTTACCTCCCCTACACCTTGTACCACATTTCCTCTGCTATACCCCTGACAAAGGTACCTCTGGCTGCTTATACCACTACACAAATTGCTACTTTAACCCAAGACTGTACTGACCTAAGTCTGTACTCTGAAGTTACAAAAGTGCTGTACTGTACTCATGCAGTGCTGTTGTTACTTCACACTTATTTTATGTAACAGCAACTGTGTAACCATTTGTTTCTTATGTATCTACTGTATTTGATATCATATCTGACTGTGATTTCCTGAAACCTACTGTATGTAATGTATTGTATTTTTTTTTGTCTGACATAGAACCTTTGTGAATGAGCCCTTGGCTCAAAGGTGTTAATCCAAAGCTGAATAAATGAAACATCACCCATGTGTTTATCCAATGCTTTTTTAAATGCAGACATGCTATTACATGTGACCACCCAATCTGGTAGGGAATTACAAGCTGTTATGACCCTCTGATTGAACCATTTAGTTATGTTTACAGTGTTTGCTACCTCACCATGTAAGTGTAAATGGTGAGACCTAGTCTCTCTGGTTAGGTACCGGGTCAATACTGCACATGTCAGACAGCACAGCATTAACTGCACTGTATAGTGAGCACCTGGGTTTACAGCATCAGGGCTAGAACAGTGGTAGGGGAATATCGCAACCCCTGTTACTGCATGCTGAATGGGAGGGTGGAGAAGTTGCCATGTGCTGGGTGCCTGGTCAAGCCGCTCCCACGGAGAAGTGGTTAAGGCACCAGCACATGACACAGTCAGGAGACCTGAGACCATGATTTGGTTCCCCCCAGGTCTCCCCTGCTACAAGGTTTTGCCACAATTTAAAAAAAAATACCCCGACCTGAGTTTTTCCCCATCATCCCATTCTGTATGCAGCAACAAGGGTAGCGATATTACCCTACCACTGTTCTTCCCCGATGCTGTAAACCCAGGTGCTCACTACAAAGGCTAAGAGAGAGAAAGAAAGCAGCCACCAGCTTCCTTAAATCAAGGAGGTAATTTAATAGACTACACTGAATTGAGTTATTAATTTTTGGGCTTGTATAAGTAAGTAGTCTTGATTCTCTGTTTTGGGGGTTGACTTTTCTTAGTTTAACTTTTATTTTCCAGGGAGGAACTCTAGCTGGAAGATATTTGCAGTCATTTCTGACTAGACCTGTTATTTAACCTCTGTGAAATAGGTGTCTGAAAGGAAGGAAGGCACTCCCGGGGTGGAGGGTCAGAGTTGTAGTTGATTGTTTCTGGAGGGCACAGGTTTACTCCACCCACCCTGCCCCTCAGCCCAACCACCACAAGCACATAACTTCCTTTATATCAGAGGTTCTGACATCACTTCCCCAAAATTGCTAACAACATACAGCTGTTCATATCCTTAAAGACACAGCACACTGAATAGGAGGTAGAGACACTCACAAGCTTGTGCACACTAAAACAAGAACAAAAAAAAATCTGAAACAGGAAGGGAGACAGATATGTGGGGAGTGGTGCAATGCACTGGCTGTGGAGCAACAGTCTTCTGGGAGACATTCTGGAGACTATGTTGCTGCCCTATTTGCAGGCACCTCTCTGATCTGAGGGAGGAGGTTGCTTGTCTCCATGCTGACCTGGCAAGGATTCAGGAAACCTGCTCCCCCACCCAGGGACCACACAGGCTACCACCACTACCTTAGAGGTTGCCAAGAAAGAGGAGTGGTTGGACCACGGTGGGCTCAGGAAGGGTGAGAGTGGTGGAACTGAGACACATCCTCCAACTGTGCCTCTCCACAATTCATTTGCCACTCTGGCAGAGCATGGTTCCTCTATGGAGGCACCTGCAGTGGAGACCAAGGAGGATGCTGGGAACCTCTCCAGGTGGGGGACTCATTTATTAGGGGGAGAACTGGGGAAGGGATGGAAGGGAAAGAGAGGTAAGGTGCCATGGTTTGGAGGGACAGGAAACAAATTCTCAGGATTGTGGGAGCAGCTGCCAGGGGGAGTGACCTGGATGTCATTATCCACCCAGGGACAAATGACATCACTGAGAATGGGATCAAAGGAGTGCAACAGGAGTTTGTGGAGTTGGGGAGTGGTCTTAGATAAGTAGCACAAACAGTATCTTTCTTGGAAGTGCTACTTGTCTATGGCATGGAAGAGGCTAGGGTACTACACACCATGGGATTCAATGACTGATTGATAAACTGGTGCACAGCTCAGGGATTTGGCTTCATTGGGGACTGGGGCTCCACCTGGAGGGATGCAGGCCTATACTGGCATGACAGTCTGCATCTGTCCTGGAGGAGAACCAGGATCCTAGGTGATAGGTTTAAATGCTTCATTGGCAAGCATTTAAACTAGCCAAGGGAGAAGGTACTGAAAAGGAGAAGGGAAATCTTAGCCCTCCAAAAAATCAGGGTAGTTAGTGAGGTAAACACCAAGATAGAGCAGTCAATGGGGAGAAGGGCAGGGGTAAATGGAGAAAAAGACAAAGGCAGTAAGGACAGGGATGGTGCAAAAAGAAATAAGGCCATAAAAAAATGGAGGGTAGTAAGTACCAATGCCCATAGTCTAGGTAAAAAGTTCCCCGAAATGGTGGCCTTGATGGAAGAGGGATGCCTGGATATTGTGGCAGTCACAGAAACATGGTACACAGAGAACTCTGACTGGGATGTCAACATACCAGGGTACACAATCTACAGGAGGTACAGGGAGGGTAGAAGAGGAGGAGAAGGAGTAGCTCTCTATGTAAGGGAATGTATCAAAGCAACAGAACTGAATGGTAAACAGGGAGGAGAGGAGGCACTGTAGGTCACCCTGGAGACTAGGAATGGCACCACAATCCGCACGAGGTTGTATACAGAACCCCTTTCTCTAGGGGAGTAAATGGACAAGGAAATGATAGAAGACATCCTTAGGATGGCAGAGAAAGGGGAGATACTGCTGATGGGGGACCTGAATATGCCAGATGTTAACTGGAGCACCTTTGCTGCAGCCACATTCAAGAGCAGGGCCATTCTCAATGCCTTACAGGGAGCATGCCTCAGACAGCTAGTTTTGGAACCCACTCAGGAGAGAACAATCTTAGACCTGGTACTCTCAAATGGGCACAGAGAGAAGATCTCAGATCTAGAAGTGGGTAGCCATCTGGGAACAAGTGACCACCAAACAGTGTCATTCACGATAAACTTAACTGTAGACTCAAGCCATACAAAAGTGAAGGTACTGGACTTCAGGAGGGCTGATTTTGTCAAAATAGGAGAGTGCCTCAGAAAAGCACTAGCAAACAGGCAAGAAGGTGGGGTGGAGCAACAATGGGGAAACAGTTGAACTGCCATCACAGAGGCAACAAGCCTCTGTTTGAAGCAAATAAATCAAAACAAAGGAAAAAAACACTATGGTTCTCAAAAGAAGTGATGGGGAATGTTAAGGAGAAAAAGATAGCATTCAGGAAGTATAAGGAAACACAGAAGGAGCAGGACAGATAACTGTACCAGTTAAAGAAGAAGGAAGCGGGGAAGGCAGTCAGAATAGCAGAGGCCCAAACCAAGGAAAAGATAGCCAACTCGGTTAAGAAGGGGGATAAAACCTTTTATAGGTACATTAGGGAGCAAAGAAAGACTAAGGCAGGGATACTGAGGCTGAATAAAGAAGAGACTGGTTGGGCAGAAAGCGACAGTAAAAAAGCAGGGATACTGAATGAATACTTCTGCTCAGTATTCACAATGGAAGAGCAGGGGGAGATACCTAATCCAGTCAATAGAAGCACTCTGGATAGGAGGGTTGATATTAGTCCTTTCACAGAAGAAAGGATTCTGAAATAGCTCCTAAAACTGAAGGTGGATAAAGCAATGGGGACTGATGGGATTCACCCCAGAATTCTAAAATAACTAAGGGAAGAACTAGTAACACCACTGACTACCCTTTTTAATAAATCAGGGGAGGATGGTTTGGTACCTGAGGACTGGAGGCGGGCAGATGTGATTCCCCTTCACAAAAGTGGGAGCAAGAGAGAGGCAGGAAACTACAGACCTGTCAGTTTGACCTCAGTGGTAGGGAAATGATGGAATTACTTCTGAAGGAAAGAATTGTTGAGTACCTAGAGGCCAGTGGGACACAAGACCCAAGGTAGCATGGATTCACAGGAGGAAGGTCATGTCAGACAAATCTAATTGATTTCTTTGACTGGGTGACCAAAGTAGTAGACCAGGAAGGGGCTGTGGACATAGCCTACCTAGACTTTAGCAAGGCATTTGACACAGCCCCACACAAAAGATTAATAAACAAATTAGCCCACCTTGGAGTGGGTCCCAGGGTGGTAGCCTGGGTAATATATTGGCTGGACAACAGGACACAGAGGGTAATACTAAATGGAGTCCACAATGAAGAAAGGGGGGTTACTAGTGGGGTATCACAGGGTTCAGTACTTGGGCCGGTCCTTTTTAATATCTTTATAAGTGACATTGCAGAGGGACTGAAAGGAAAAGTATGTCTCTTTGCAGATGACACAAAGATCTGCAACATGGTTGATAAGCAAGGTGGGGTGGAAAGGATGAAAAGGGACTTGGCAAGGTTGGAGGAATGGTCAAATGTATGGCAGCTTGGATTCAGTGCAAAGAAGTGCAAAGTAATACACCTTTGAAACAAAAACCCAGGGAAAGAATACACAATGGGGGGTGAGATACTGACAACAACAAAAATGGAAAAAGACCTGGGGGTAGTCATATCAGATGAGTTAAAGGTGGGCAAGCAATGTGAGAAGGCAGTAAGGAGGGTTGGGGGGATACTGGGATGCATAGGGAGAGGCATCACCAGTAGAAAACAAAATGTTGTTATCCCTCTGTACAGACAGTTGGTAAGACCACATCTGGAGTACTGTGTACAGTTTTGGAGACCCCATCTCCACAAAGACATAGACAGGGTAGAGGCTGTCCAGAGGAGGGCAACCAAAATGGTGCAGGGTCTGCACCAGAAGACATATGAAGAAAGACTAAAGGAACTAAAGATGTATAGCCTCGAGGAAAGGAAGGGAGGCATGATAGAAACTTTCAAATACCTCAAGAGAATCAACAAAGTCCAAGAGGGTAGCATTTTTCAGAAAAAGAGATGTGCAAGAACAAGGGGGCACAATTTGAAGTTAGAGGGAGGACGACTCAGAGGTAATATGAGGAAATATTTCTTCACAGAGAGGGTTGTAGATGCATGGAACAGCCTGCTTAAGGAGGTCATAGAGTCAAAAACAGTGGGGGGATTCAAGAATGCATAGGATAGACATAAGGCAATTCTAGTGAGGGGTGGGAGGAAGTAGGCTGTTGGTTAACTAGGATCTGCAGCTTATCTGTTAGGAAGGGAAATGGGCAGACTTGGTGGACCAATTGGTACTTATCTGCCATCAGATTCTATGTTTCTATCCTTGCGGTCCCCCCAAGAGTTAGTTATTTAAGTCCCTGGTGGTGTGCAGGTCGAAGTCCCCCATGTGGGGGGGTGTAAGGGGCAATGTTCCCCCCAAAAAACATGAAGACCCATTGTTTCCAATGGGCGCAGTGCACAGAACAGGTTGGTGTTTTGCCTGGCTCTGTTTTTTCAGGTATTGTTTCGCTGCAGCATTTTTAGCTGCATTATTTTGATATGCGGCGGAATGAACCCGTGCCATCTGGTTAATATTCTCCTGCACAATCCAGAACTTTCCTAAGTCAAGTCATCATTCATAGTTTCATTCACAAAGCACAGATCTCCTCTTAATCTTCTGTAATGCATAGAGTAAAGGCCCGGGTCGTGTAGTCATTCTCCATAATTTTTATGCTTTAAAGTACCAATTTTTTTAGTTATTTGCTTATGGACTCTTTCTATCCATTTTTGCCTTTTTATACTTTGAGGTGCACAGAAAGCTGAGCAATATTCTAAGTGTGGTCTCACAAGGGATGAAAATAAGGGGATCATAACCTTCGATTCTCTGCTTTTAATATTTTTAATATACTTGATTGAATCCTGTTACATTTCTTGACAGTGTTTCTAGTGTGTGGCTCAAAAGATAAATAATTAAATATTATGACACCAAGGTTCCTTTCATTTGATGTTCCCTGTAACCTAGTTTTGTTCAGCTCAAACTGATGTCTTAGGTTATTTTTTCCAAGGTGCATAACTTTAAACTTTGCCTCATTAAATCTTAGTTTGCTAGTTTCTGCCCACTGTTCTAGTTGGTGTAGATCATCCTGAAGTTGTCTGGTTGAATTACTGTTGCTTATGATAGACCCTATTTTGTTATGATTGGTGTATTTGTATAACCAAGAATTATCTGATGTTTGCATAGACAAGATGAACACATTAAACAAAGTGCGTCCCAGGACTGATCCCTGAGGGACCCCACACATCACCTCCCCCTACTCTGAATAATGACCTGTCATTACGACTCTCTGTCTCCTTCTGTCTAACCATGATTCGACTCAAGAAATAATCTTTGGGTGTAATTCCATTTCCCATAGTTGTTTTATTAAGATTAATGTGTGATACAGTGTTAAAGGCCTTCGAGTAGTCTAGAAACATTATGTCAACCGGAAGGCCTTTGTTAAGTGCCAAGCTTACCGTTTCATAGAATTGAAGCTGATTCGTTAGGCATGAATGCCCTTGAACAAACCCATGTTGTGTTATGTCTTCTTGACACTGTTCCCTAATGTGATTGTGTATATACTCCTGTAACATGCCTTCTAACAGTTTACCTAAAACAGAGGTCAAATTACTGGGGCGATCATTTTTCACATCTTGTCTATCCCCTTTTTTGTAAATTGGAGAAACAATGGCCTCTCTCCATTCTGCTAGTGTGGCCCCTTTATTTACTGTGTCATTGAAAAGCAGTGCTAATGGTCCTGCTAATCGCTCTGATAACTCAGTTACTTGTTTCTGATGTATATTGTCAGGGCCAGGTGACTTATCTGGTTTTGTTTTTCTGATTCTGTCCATGACTTCCTGCTTGGAAATTCTAATCTCTGTGTCATTAGACTGACCTGACATTTTGTTCCTTATTTGTTGATCCTTTGGTAAATATGTACTTAAAAAGGAATTATTGAATTCCGTAACCATGTCTAGGTCTTTATTAATTATTCTATCACCAGTTTTCTAAGGTCCTATTCCAGATTGATTGCTCCTTAATGATCCAATAAAATTGAAAAACTGTTTTTTGTTGTCCTTAATGCTGGATGCCAGCTTGGTTTCTGCATCTATTTTTGATCTTTTTAATAACTTTTTGCATTTATTAGCTCGAGTCTTATATTCTTTCCAGTTTATCTGTGTTGCATCTTTATTATACCTTTTATGTTCTTTTTTATTGTCTTTCAAATCATCCTGGTACTCCTGTTCTTTTATATTTCTTTTTTATGGGCACATATTCATCAGTGCAAAATTTTAGTTTCTTCCTAATTATTTTCCATATTTGTTGCATCCCTTTTGTCTTTAATTCTTCTTCTCAGTTCCAGTCTTTTAAATAATTTTTCATTGCTCCATAATCTGCCTTATGATAACATTTGAATGTTGTAACACCCCTGACTGTTTCCCACCATTTCTATGATAAGTCTTATCATGTTGTGGTCTGAGTCTGCCAAAGGCTTGAGTATTGTTAATTCCTTGATGATCTCAGGTGAGGCAGTGAAGACTAGACCTAGGATGTTACTTTCCCTAGTGTTACTAGCTACTATTTGTTCTAGGTTATTCTGAACAGTGGCGTCATTAAATATATTTTCTATTTGTGTGATTCCTTCCAATGTGCTCCAATTAACTTTAGGGAAGTTGAAATCTCCCATGAGAATATACTCTCCGTCTGTTTTCAGTTGCTTGACCACTGTTAGAAAGTTATTATTTTCTTCTGTAGTAAGGTCTGCAGACCTATATTTATATTTTAGTTTGTGTGCTTGTAACTTAATAAAGATTTGGCTCTGTTTTTGTACAAGACACACTTTAGTTTGGTGTTGATCTTTTACATTCACTTTATGGAGGGCTGTGAGGCTCCTTTACACTGAGTTTATAGTATATTCCCTAGTTTCCTTAGGTAGGTTTCCACTATTGGATGGAGATGAATAGTGGCCCTACTCACCATTCCCTCTCTCCTCAGGAAGCCCCCTGATGTCATTAACTGCAATTCATTTTATCAGTGCAATTCTGACAACCTCTGCATTTCATTTTTGCATAATCAACCTGTCTTGTTGCTGTCAATCTACTTCTCTACCTTGTAGTCAAAGTTTACTGCTAAGTGTTTTTTTAGGGCACCTTTCTATGGTACCTTTAGCCAAGGGAAACTTTCCTACAGCATCTCTTGCCTACGGTACCCTAGAGGGTGGTAATTCACCATGGAATAGAGAATGTATATGGCCAAACAGTTATTACAGTTGCACAAGCATAACATTACTCTGGTTGCATAGCCCATTGAATTGAAAGTCTATGCCTATAGTTCAATGGGGTGAGCAACCAGCCATGCCCTCTTCCTGAGCTATATAGGCAGTTCTTCCCAGCCTCCTTCTGAAGCACTTTTTCTTTGCCCCACCATCCTCCCCTCCTCCTCCAGTGGCATGCTTCTCTCCTCGGTAGGGGGGCTCCTTTGTAAGATACCCTTAGCCAAGGGAATCTTTCCCATTGCACCTCTAGGGGTGGAATCCCCTTTAAGGGTTCCTTGCCTTCTGTACCCCTACAGGGTGGTAATTTCCCATTGAATAGAGAGTGCAAATGGTCAAACAGTTATCACAGTTGCACAAGCATAACACTACCCTGGCTGCAGAGGCCCATTGAACTAATATGTTCTGATTGCAGCTAAGGCTTCAGTAAGGGTGAAAATGATTTACCTGAGCCAAAACAAAAATGCACATCTATGAGATTATGATTGATGATTTCATATAATTTACTAAACTGCAGGTATAAAAGTTGATGTGTTAGAGTAGGGTGATGGTCATGGTTGTGTTTGAGAATTGTTGTGGACTGATTGCTGGCAATCAAAGAGACTATATGAACTGCTACAAAGATAGTACTTAAGTTGACCTAATTTGGGGATGACACACTGTATTTCCCAATATGTATTTCATTTTGAGAAAGAAAGAAAGAAAGAAAGAAAGAAAGAAAGAAAGAAAGAAAGAAAGAAAGAAAGAAAGAAAGAGCAACACAAGGCTGAAAGTTTGGTAACTATTCAAAATACTTCAAAACTAAATGTTAAAATACAGAACAGATGCTGGTGTCATGTAGATATTTAACATTCTTTTGATGATATGAGTACTAATCTTTTGTGTTTATTTGTTTGTTTAGATGCTGTAGTGATGTCTCCAGTACAGAAGGAATAACTAGAAAACTGGAGAGAGTACAGATTAGATTTGAAGATAAGGAAATGGTCATGCTTCATGAATCACAAAGTACACAGAAAAGTTTACTTTTGGTTATGAATAATAGTTTATGATGAGCTTTAGGAGTCCTGTATTAAAGCAGTTCATCAAACATTTTTGCTGGACAAACCTCTGAATTAGTTGAAAGTACTGAATAGAGACTCTGGGCTGGATTTTCCAAGGGTGATCCAGGGCCTGCATTAAGCCCTGCATCAAAACCATGTTGTGGTACAGCTGCACTGAACATCTTTAGTCTAATAGAAAAGGGCAAAATAGTACAAGAATTGTTCAAAATTTGAAAAGAAAACCATGCAAATTGACCTATAGGTAGATTTTTGTATGCTGTTTCATATAGCAGCAGGACACAAGTGATCCAGCAGTGTTTAGGGGTTGCAAATGGGATTTTTATTTAAGCATACCCCATCTGCAGCCATTAATGTCAAAAGTGTGTTTGACCAGCAGATAGATTTGTATATCATATAATCTTCATGTTTGAGATTTGATAGTAATCTTATCAATGGTAGAAATTGCAACATTTTCTTGTAATTATCTTGTTTAGTAATCTTCTTGTATTTATTTGCAGGGAAACTATGGAAGGTAGAAGCAAAATCATCTGATGAAACATTGTGGGGTAGTGACTTCAGTGGCACAGTGCTAGGGCTGTAGTCTACTAATATGGATGCGACAATGTCTAAGAAGTGTAAATTTGTAAATCCTGGGGAGAGAACTTTGAAAATGCAGCATGAGTCCACAAAGCCTGAAACGGATTAACGCCTTTGTGCTTTATGTCAGACAGATAGCTGCGAAAAACTTGTGAACACAAGAGAAGCAAAATTCAGGAGCAGTGGAAAAGAATCTGGTTATAGAGTTATTGCAGAAAATATCCTTTGGTTTGAAAAGCTAGGCTGTGCACCACTGAACATTGACACAAGAAGACTTGATAATGGCAATGGTATAGAAATGACATTCCAGCTAAATAAGATAGTGTGGCATAAATGTTTTTGAAATAGGTTAGGCAGTCAAAAGCTCCAATGTTATCAGAAAAGGAAAGCAAATGCTAACAAAGAACCTGAACATAGTCTAGTAAAAACAAGAATGAGTGCAGGTTGGGAGTCTTTGCCAAGAACAAACAAGTGTTTTTTTTTCTGTGGCAATGATGAAAGTAGTGAACACCAGCATAATTCCTGCACATTAGCACTAGATCATCAAGTTTGTGAATATGCACAAATTTTGCAAGACAGGAAGTTATTAGAATTGTCTGAAGGAGCTATGCATGCTTTGGATGCCAGATATCCCCTTAGTTGTTTGACTGCTTTGCACAATCATACTAGACCACACAAGGCTGGAGGAATGCAGCAAGGAACAGGAAAGACATTAAAGGGAATAGATTTGGGAGAGCTGGAGTCATACTTAGAACAGTATAGAAGAGCACAGAGATAATGACATACTTCCTGTGTTCAAATTCATAAATTTAGGGAAGTTTTATCAGTGCAGACTCCAGGGGCTAGATTCACAAAAAGATGCAAAGCACAGCACAAAATTTTTCATTGCATTTTGCTTTTGCCCAGGTGTCTAAGTTTGCTATTCACAGTCAGATACCACATTGCCCTATCTGACTGTAAATAGGGCTAGGCTGAGCCAGCATTAATCCTATTATCACTAGCACTGACTTCAGCAGCACTGCCCCAACATGCAGCCAGGAGTATGGCCCACAATGAATAGTGCAGGTGACAATTTCCAATTCACAAAAGCAGCCATGTAAATGTGCCCATTGGGCATGCAAGGCTCTAGGTGGCCATTCGCATGCCAATTATGGGCTCATTTGCATAGGGTACTGGGTCAATATGTTGGGGATGAAATATTGCATAAAGAACTGAGCAGTCTAAAGTGTGGAATGTATTACAGTAACAGAGGTATAACAGTGGTAGGAAACTACCGCTACCCCTGTCACTCGATAGGAACTGGAGGAAGGACTTAAGAGGCCACATGTGCTGTGCCTAGTTGAGCCACTTCCATGGTGGAGTGGCTAAGGCACAAGCACCTGGTGCAGTGGAGATCCAGGGATCAGGGTCTGATTACCCATCTCCTGAGCATTCTCTTCTCCCCATCAGTCCACACCCCCCTCAGAGTTTGTTATTTTAGTTTGGGGGAGTGGGGGGTGCAGTTCCCTGCATAACATAGATTTTGATACTGTTCCGAATGGTGTTCACTGTTGTGTGTCGGTCAGCGTGTTGTGCCAACCTTATTTTGCTGCATGCCATTTTGTGTGTGGTATAGTTGTTTTCTGTGGTTTTGGTCACAACATAATAATCCCATTCCTTTGCATAGGCTGTGTGGAGTTTGGCACAGCCCCCTCCAGATCCTGCCTGATACACAGCCATGGTCCCTGTTGTGCAGTGGTCCCCCCGTTCAACAGCCCAAATATATATATTTAACATTCCCTGGTGACAGTGCCCTCCCCCCATGATCAGCTACCTGAGTATATATATCTTTTCCATTCCCTGATGACAGTGGATCCCAACCCCACCTGAAATTGCCAACCTGATTGTACAAATATAAGGTATTCCTGGTGACCAACAGTTCCCCCTGCAATTGCTGGCCTGAGTGTAAACACATACTTTTTCCCGTGCTGGGCAGTGGTCACTCTCCTTGCCCAATCCCTGGCCAGATGTAAAGATACAGTTTCTCTGGTGTCCAGTGGTCCCTCCCCCACCTGATCCCTCACCCAATCTGTACAACATTTTTTCTGGTGTCTAGTCGATCCTCCCACCATCTGATTCCCCTCCCCAGTGTGACAAGCCCCACCCCAAAAGACAGCCCCAGTCCCATTCTGTGATCTCCACCCCACTTCCCCAAGCCTGTCCCTTGTTTGTGTCCAGTGGCCCTTTCTCCCCGATCTGCTCATATACTGCATATATATATATTATAGTAGCACGGTAGTGCTAACATAGTTAGGGTTGAGGAGCCATTTACATGTTAAGCCCAAAATTTTTCAGCTTAATAACTTTGCAACCATTCAATGGATTTGCCTGACATTTGGAATACAGAACCAAAACCCATATGTCTTGGGATCTGCCAAGTTTTGTACCAGTCAGATATATGGCTGTGGAGTTTTTAAGCATGATCTGCGTGTGCGTTTATGCTTTTCTGGGAATTCTATGGTCATGCCTACAGTTCACACGGTTTGCGCAACCGGTCCAAAATTTTCAGGGAATGTGTGGCCAGGGTCCCCAATGTGCCTTTCAAAGATTTCGTGAAAAAATATTAAACAGTTCAAAAGTTATTCAAAAAACAAGTTCCCATTATAAGTCAATGGAAAAAGTTAACAAAAAGTTCGACAGTGTCGCAAATGCAGTTTTTACTTTCGGAGATGGCCCTTTTACTGTCACAAGTCCACCATTTTGTTTTCAGCTGGTGATCAGAAAAATGCTTGGCATTTAAATTTGGGACCCTCTAGCAACCTAATTATTTTTGTATTCACCTAGTCGGACCCTGAGGATGCTAGCCATGTCTTTATTTTGGGGTAAAATACCCCAGAAATATGTTTTTCAGATTTCTGGAAAAGGTGCCTTCACAAAGTAGTGTCACACTCACTAAAGTGTCGCAAATTTTTGCGAAAGCTTTCGCAAATTGCGACAGTACTTTTCTAGGCTGTGGGAAAATGACAGCAATTCTTTGGCACCCAGCTGCAAAAGAACGGTTTGGAGTTTTGGGCTGAAATTTGGAGGGAATGCAGCCGACATCTCACAGATGTGTATTTCAGAGTTTCATTGAAAAAATATTACATGGAGGCAAAGTTACAGTACTCCAAAGTTGACACTTTTTCCCATAGGATAACATTATGGCGTATGACGCATTGCAGCAATTGTTTGGCGCCCTGCTGCAAAATAACGGTTTGGTCTTTTGGGATGAAATTTGCAGGGAACACAGCAAACATCCCACAGATGTGCCTTTCAGTGGTTTGGTGAAAACATATTACAGGGAGGCAAAGTTATGGCATTCCAAACTTCTATTTTTTCCCCATAGGATAACATTATGGCGTTCGCCTCGCCTTTCAGGGCCTGTATCTCGGAAACGGTGCGAGATACGGACTTTTTGTTGAAAAAATGCTTAGCCCCCCTAACAGAAGCCAAGTACAAAACTAGCCAGGAAAGTGATAATTCATATCACTTTAAAAAAATTTTTCTATGTCGTACGGTTCCTGAGATATAAGCAATTTACTATTCCAAGTCCTCATTTTTGTGTTCCGAGAGTCATTATTTTGCATTCATTCTTTGTACTCACTGTCTTTCTCTATACAGTTTTTGTGGAAAACCAGCCTATGCGCTTACATTACTGTTACCATTACCATTTCCGCTTGCGGTTAAATACCCGTTTCACTTACTGTTCATGTTTATGCCACCATGTGCGTTACCCTTTGCGTTTTCATTTCCACTTGCGTTTGTGTTGTTTTTAACATTTCTGTCTACAGTACTGTTTCTCTTTCTGTTTTGTTTTGTGTCACCATGCGCATTACGATTTGCGTTTGCAGGCACAATGTTACTATGTGACAAGACATCACATGGCGGGAGCACGGCCGCCGCTGCATTACATTCACTATTTCTCATTATCATTCTCAAAAAGAAGCAAAATTAGAGGAAAAAAACTCTGTTTACTGCATCAGTTAGGGTTGTTCCACAGCGACAAAAGCGAGGAAATTCAATGTTAGGGTTGAAACCCTCTTTGCACCCTTCCAGCCCACTCCCCAACTGGAATCGGGGTGCACGTTGGGGTCATTGGTCCTAACTCTTACCCCATACTCCTATTCCTCAGCTTCTTTCAACATGTGATGGGCTGAGAGTTAGGGCTGATGACCCCAACACGCAACCCAATTCCAGTTGGGGGTGGGCTGGAGGGGTGCAAAGGGGATTTCAACCCTAACATCGAATTTCCTCGCTTTTGTCACTGTGGAACAACCCTAACTGATGCAGTAAACCGAGTTTTTTGCCTCTAAATCTATATATATATATATATATATCTATTATAGTGGCACAGTAGTGCCACTATAGTTAGGGTTGAGGAGCCATTTACATGTTAAACCCCAAAGTTTGCATCTTAATAACTTTGCAACCGTTCAACAGATTTGCCTGAAATTTGGAATACATGATCAAGACCCATATGCCTTGGGATCTGCCAAGTTTTGTACCAGTCAGATATATGACTGCAGAGTTATTAAGCATGATCTGTGCATTCATTTATGCTTTTTTGGAATTCTACGGTCACGCCTACAGGTCGCATGGTTTGTGCGACCAGTCCAAAATCTTCAGGGACCATGCAGCCAGGGTCCCCAATGTGCCTTTTGAAGATTTCCTGAAAAAATATTAAATGGTTCAAAAGTTATTCAAAAAACAAGGTCCCCTTATAAATCAATGGGAAAAGTTAACAAAAAGTTCAACAGTGTCGCAAATGCAGTTTTTACTTTTGCAAATGGCCCTTTTACTGTCTCAAATCCACCATTTTGTTTTCAGTTAGCGATCAGAAAAATGCTTGGCATTTAAATTTGGGACTCTCTAGCAACCTAATTATTTTTGTATTCACCTAGTCGGACCCTGAGGATGCTAGTCATGTCTTTATTTTGGGGTAAAACACCCCAGAAATATGTTTTCAAATTTCTGGAAAAAGTACTTTTGCAAAGTACTGTCGCACTTGCAACACTGTCCAATGAATTTGCGAAAGCTTTTGCAAACTGTGACAGTACTTTTCTAGGCTGTGGGAAGATGACATAAATTCTTTGGCACCCTGCTGCACAAAAATGGTTTGGTGTTTTGGCCTGAAATTTGGAGGGAATGCAGCCGACATCTCACAGATGTGTGTTTCAGTGCTTTTTTGAAATACTATTACATGGTGGCAAAGTTATGGCACTCCAAAGTTGACGCTTTTTCCCATAGGATAACATTAAGGTGTCCGACGCATTACAGGAATCCTTTGGCGCCCTGCTGCAAAATAACGGTTTGGTCTTTTGGGCTGAAATTTGGAGGGAACATAGCCAACATCCCACAGATGTGCCTTTTTGTGATTTGGTGAAAGAATATTACAGGGAGCCAAAGTTATGGCACTCCAAACGTCTCTTCTTTTCCCATAGGATAACATTACGGCGTTCACTGCACCTTTCAGGGCCCGTATCTCGGAAACGGGCTAAGTACAAAACTAGCCAGGAAAGTCATAAATCATATGACTTTTAAATTTTTTTTCTATGTCATACGGTTCCTGAGCTATAAGCAATTTAGTATTCCAAGTCCTCATTTTCTGCTCCGAGAAACATTATTATGCATGCATTCTTTGTACTCACTGTCTTTCTTTATGCAGATTTAGGGGAAAACCAGCCTGTGTGCTTACATTACTGTTACCGTTACCATTTTGGCTTGCGGTTCCGTTCACGTTTCACTTACCATTCATGTTTACGCCACCATGTGCGTTACCCTTTGCATTTTCATTTGCACTTGCTTTTGCATTGTTTTTAACATTTCTGTCTACACTACTGTTTCTCTTTCCATTTTGCTTTGCATCACCATGTGCATTACTATTTGCATTTGTGGGCACAATGTTACTATGTTACAAGATGCTCCCGCCGCTGCATTACATTCACTATTTCTCATTATCATTCTCAAAAAGAAGGGAAATTAGAGGCAAAAAACATTGTTTAATGCATTAGTTAGGGTTGTTCCACACCAACAAAAGTGAGAAAATTCAGTGTTAGGGTTGCCTGCCCCCCTTGGCCCCCCTACTCACACCCTCAACCGGCATCGGGGTGCGCATTAGGTTGTCGGTCCTAACTCTCACCCCATTCTCCTACACCTCTGCTTCTTTAAACATGTGATGGGGTGAGAGTTATGGCTGACAACTGTATTGCACACCCCGATGCCGATTGGGGGTGTGGGCGGGGGGGGCCAAGGGGGGCTGTCAACCCTAACATCGAATTTCCTCACTTTGTCAGTGTGGAACAACCCTAACTAATGCATTAAATTTATTTTTTTGCCTCTAATATATATATAGATATGTGTGTGTGTGTGTGTGTGTGTGTGTGTATATATTTTATAGGGGTGCGGTCACACCCCTATAGTTAGGGTTGAGTAGGCACTTTAATGTAAAACCTCAATTTTTGCACCTTAATAACTTTGCAACTGTTCAACAGATTTGCACAAAATGTGGAATGCATGGTCTGGTATGGTAGATCTCTTGATTTACCAAGTTGAATTTTGGTCAGATGTATGGTTTTTGTGCAGCGAATCACTGAAAAACTCATTTTTTGCCACTTTTGACACATTTTTTCCTTATGGTGCTGTGACCACATCATTTGATGTTTTGGTCTGAGATATGAAATATAGAAAGAGTGTGGGTCAAAGAACAATCCAGCATTGGTTTGGTTAAAAAAATATTAATCTGTTTCAAAGTTATTTAATTTAAAATTTGGGGGTTCTTGAGCATGCTCAGTCCACATCAAGATTTATATGTATATTTTTCTAACTAGGATTGGGCTCACAGTCAAGGATTTTGTCAGCTTGCAGATGAGGATTTAAAAAAATCCTAATCTGTGAGAAAAAATTTGTTGTCCACAAGCCGCCATCTTGTTTTCATTTTTCCCCCAAACAAAATGAAGTAGCTTTCTCCATGCGTAACTTTTTTGTGTAATGAGACACGGGTTTTGTTCAGGGTGACATCCTCTACAAACCCATAACTTTGGTTTGCTTAATTTTGTCCAAAAAATAGCCTTTAAAATTAAAAAAATGTTTGACCATGATCCTAGTCTGCGAACTGAAAAAATCCTAGTCCACGAGCCAATCCTCTTTCACGAGGCTGCAAAACTCTTGTCCATCACTTTGTGACCAGATGGCCCCTCTTGCAGATGAGGATTAAGCTGACGTTCAAGGATTTTGCTACCTCATAAAAGATGATCAGTATGCGGACTAGAAATTTGTCAGCTCACAGATGTGGATTGGGTTTTTGAATCCTCTCTCATGAGGTGACAAAATCACAGTGTGTGAGCTGTCAAAATCCTAGTCTGGGAGCAGATCCTCTTTTATGAGGTAGCAAAATCCTTGATCATCACTTTGCGACTAGATGGCCCTTCTCCTGGACAAAGATTGATTCACGGTCAAGGATTTTGCTACCTTGTGAAAGAGGATCAGTTGATGAACTAGGATTTTGTCAGCTTGTGAAAGGGGATTGGATTTTTGAATCCTCTTTTGTTAGTTGACATAATCCCAGTCCATGAGCTGTCAAAATCCTAGTCCACCACCCGATCCTCTTTCACGAGGTAGCAAAATCCTTTACCGTCTCTTAGGGACTAGATGACCAAAATCTGATGGTCAAGGATTTCTTGTGGACAGTGATTTTGACAGCTCGCAGACAGGGATTGATCTGATGGTCAGGGATTTTGCTACCTCACAAACTAGGAATTTTTTTAAACTTTAAAAAAATTTTCCACTGCATTGTAACTTAACTGTTTGGTTTCTTGACTTGCAATTTTCAGGGTATTAAGGGGATGCCCTAGAGATGTGAATTATGCTGTTTAGATGTTGAAAAGTTAAGCAGTTCAATAGATACACCATCACAAATTTGAGATTTTTCCCATAGGATAACATTGTGGGTGCTGTTATGCTTTTCAGTGCCCATATGTTGAAAACTGTTCGAGATACGGATTTGCTGCCCCCAAAGGGTGGCAAAGAACATAAGTTAGTTGGAAAGCCATGAATTCCATAAAGTTTTAATTTATTTTCCACCTTGTACAGTTTCTGAGATATTTAGAAAATAGTATTGCAATTGCTCATTTTCAGTTCCATGGGCCAGTATTACACCCTCAAAGTTAGCACACACAGCACTTTTCGGTGCCTGTATCTCATAAACAATGTGAGATGTAGTTGCAGTCTCTGTATCTTCTGTAGACATCTCGCTCTCATGGTTACAATGACACTTGCATTTTTTTTCTAGCTGCTACAGTTCCCGAGATATTGACCAATTAGTGTTACAAGGGTTCCTTGCCATATAGGGCTGCTGTATGGCTCCATAGCTATGTATAAGTGGGAGTTCAGGGCCCAGAGGGCCCATGCTCCCACAGACACATATCATTATGCACAAATGGGCAGCTTAGTTTAGGTCTTGCGCTCCCACCAACCCATGCTGTTTACTAGTCATATTACACTTTTCCAAAAAGTAAGGAAATTCATTGCAAAAAACTTCATTTAATGCACCAGTTAGGATTAAAGCAACAAAACTGGTGAAATGAGATGTTAGGGTTCAGCCCCTAACCCCCAACACCTCACCCCCATCCTCCACAGACCGTCAGACACTGGGGTGTGCCATGGAGTTATGAGGCCTAACTCTCACCCCATTCTCCTTTACTGTGGCATGTTAACCTGTTTAGACATGGAATGGGGTGACAGTTGGGCCTCAAAACTCCATGGCACACCCGATGTCTGTCGGCCTGTGGAGGATGGGGGGGTGAGGTATCCGGGGGTTAGGGGCTCAATCATAACATCTCATTTCCCCACTTTTGTTGCTTTAACCCTAACTGATGCATCAAATGAAGTTTTTTGCAATGAAAATATATACATATATATATATATTTTTTTTTTTTTTCATCCCCAATATTTTCCATAATCCCAATCTAGGGAATACTCAATAACTACACTTCATTCCCTGGTGTTCAGTGGACTCACCACCCTCTCACACCCACAGGTAGTGACCCACCACCCTCCCCCCATCTTAACCTCAAGATGATGACCAGCACAGTACTCCATTTACCACCATGGTTGGCCGCCGACTGAGCTGTCAATGAGTGCATACTGTATACAGTACATACTCATTGAATGAGCTGTCAATCAATGAGTGTGTACTGCATACAGTATGCGCTTATTAACAGCTCACTCAGCAGCCAACAGTGGTGGTGAGTGGAGGGCTGTGCCTGTCACCTGGTCGAGGTTGAGATGGGGGGGCAGCGGGATGGTAGGACACTACCTGTCAGGGTGGGGTTCCCCTGGAAACCATGGAATAAAGTGTATTTATTGAGCATTCCACAGATTGGGAATGGGGGGGTCCACTAGACACCGGAGACGTAGGGGGAAAAATAAAAATAAAATATATATATAGATAGATAGATAGATAGATAGATAGATAGATAGATAGATAGATAGATAGATAGCTATATGTTGCAAAAAGCAACAGTAATGCTCCAGTTAGGGTCAAAGTGACAAAAGTTGGGAAATGAGTGTTAGGGTTTCCCTAACACCCCATCCTGTCAAAACAGGGAGGCGAGTAGGTGTGCGGTCTACCTTGGGCTTCTCAAGCCTAAAACTCACCCCATTCTCATAAAGTCTACACATATGACCTCATTTACATATCGAATGGTGTAATCATTAGGCTTGAGAAGCCCATGGTATACCCCACACCTGCTTCCCTTAGCTTAGCGAGAGGACAGCTTCTCCCATGTTCTCTGTATGAGAAAATAGTGTCATTTTCTTGGCTTCTGCAGCCACAGCTGGAACTCATGCTGCCAGCTACCATTTCAGCTTTGAGCTGCCCATTTGCCTAGTGTCTAGTGGCACAACCCACCCACCGATCACTGTCCCTAGTGGCACCCCCTCACATATATTTCCCAGGTGTCTAGTGGCACCCCCACCCTCTGATTCACATACATTATTTATTTATTTAATCTGACACTTATCCAACGCTGGGATGCCCACCCCTGTTGTTAGATGCCTCCCCAGTGCAGCCTTTTGTTGTGTTGCTACTGCTGACATCGGGGGGCATTATCCCTGTGTCAGCATTTCCACACACTCCCAGCAGTCTGGTACACTCAGGAGCCCACCCTCATGTACAAAAATACTGTTATTAACTTTAAGAATAACCTGAAAAGAAAAAAGTCCCACTGCGTCTGTTTTTTTTGGTACCAGGTCATAATGTCGCATGCTTAATAGCGTACAACATTATGGTTAACCCGATACAGTGCTGCACCAGTGAGCTAATGATGCAATACCGCATATACTGCTGTACGCATTATTGCATCATTCTCACTCTCCTAGGCAGAGGATAAGCCCTCTGGTGGGAGTGGATTCTGCTGACCAGCTGCTGTGGCTCAACAGACTGAGCCACAGCAGCAGGGAACTCAGGCAGTGCTTCTGGGACCGGGTTTAATTCCCGGTCCCAGAAGCTTTTATTTTTTTTTCAACTGTTGTGCTCCTGACTTGAACCCCCAGGTTGAAAATCTATATTGGGGTTGGGGCAGAGACCCCCATTACGAGGTGTGTGTGGGGTGGAGCCCCCACAGAAAAAAGAGATATGCCACATTGGAAGAATCGCACTGTATTGGCAGCGTGATTTTGCCATGCGGCATAATGTCTTGCGACATTATGACCCCCTGCCATTTTTTTACCTAGAAAAAAGAAAATGGTCCCTCATTATCCCCTTCCCCCTCCCTGCCCTCCCAATGTGCACCCACCACTCCACAGTCCCCTTAACCTGTACATACCTCCGGAGGTCTGCTGGTGTCATCTTCTCTGGACCAGGACACATCTGCACTCTTCAAAGCCGAACTGTGAAGTGATGAATACAGATAAATGTGGTATAATGCATTTCCAATGGTATTTTAAGTTTATGTTGATAACTTTGACATTTTTCCAATTTTTACACCAAATTTTCAACTTGGCCTTTTGGGGACCCCACCTCATGAGCACTGTCACTGTCAATTCACTAATCAGCCCTGAAAGGTGATTTCGTTGTCATTGCATGGAATCGCCTTTTGGGACTGATTAATGAAATGATAGTGCCAGTGTTCATGAGGTGGGGTCCCCAAAAGGCCATGCTGAAAATTTGGTGAAAAAATTTGAAAAAATGGCTGCATTACAAGCATGTGTTGTGCATTTTTTTACACAGGGGCATAACTTGGCTAATTTACAATATTTTGACTCCAGATTTTGAATGTACCCATTTTTGCATGCCATCTCATGAAAAGTACAGCTGTCATTTCTCCCATCCTGCCCAAAATGTGTTTTCATATCTGTGGCATGGAATGTTGCAATAGCTGTGTAGAATCACCTTTCTGGACTGATTAATGAAATGACAGTGCCAGTGTTCATGAGATGGGGTCCCAAAAAGCCCATGTTGAAAATCTGGTAAAAAATAGTAAAAATGGCCACATTACGAGCGTGTGTTGCACAGTGTCTATGCAGGTGCATAACTTAGGTCATTTACAATATTTTGACTGCAGATTTTAAATATACCCATTTTTTCACACCACCTCATGAACAGTACAGCTGTCATTTTTAACAACCTGTCTGAAACGTGTTTTCACACCTGTGGCAAGGAATGGCTTTTTGGCACAGATTTGAACATTTTCAACTATGAGTTAATGTGGTGGGGTCATAAGAAGAATATGTTGAATGTTTGGAGTCAAAATTTGAAAAAGCAAAGAATTTATTAAGTAACATTGATTGCTTGGATGTCCATTGCACCTCTGGGTGACATGTTGCTTTACTGTGCCAGTGAGCTGAGTTCAGGTGTGAATTCAGTGAGCTGGTTTACTGGGACAAAGCTGATAGGGAAGGTGCTGCAGCATGCAGCAACAGTCATGGCCTGGGTAGGGACAGAGTAGTGTTTCAGCACAGACATCACACTCTGTGGTGGGTCAGGGAACTTCACTCACAGGATATCGATATGTGTGCCGGGGTCTGCTGGGACCATACACTGCATCATGACTGTCTCCAATATTGCATTTAGCTCATTTTTCATAGGTCCTGAAGGGAACTGCACAAATGAGGATACAATTCCAGGACCATCTTCAATATTGTAGTTCTCTCATTTTGATGAGGATACATTTCCACTATTACAAAAAGAAGGGATATTAGTTGCAAAAAACTATGTTAATGCAGAGATTAGGGTTGTAAATATGCAAAGCATACAAAGATGGGAAAATGAAAAAAAATGAGTGATTTGGGTTTCCGCAGTATTGGCAAGTCAGCGATGGGGTCTTACTTGGGGTTGTCAACCCTATTGCCCACCCCTGCCCTGAATCAGACAAGGTCAATGTGATGTCTTCATGCAGGGCCTGTAGGGCCCTGTGTGAAGAAAGCTTTCACTGATTATGTTAGCCATACAGTATCAGTATGAGGCACTAGGCTGGAGCTGTATCTTGAGCTTCAGATAGGAGGCTACAGGCTGGGGTGGGTATTAGGTTTGACAACCCTAAGTAAGACCCCACCACTGATTCACCAATACCGCAGAGACCAAAATCCCTAACATATATATATATGTAATAGATATACCACTCTGAGGTGTGCAGTCATGCTCTGATATACGCATGCCTTGGTGTGCATTGTACGCACAAGGCCATAGACTGAGTGCGTCAACTGCCCAAGGCATGCATATATCAGGAGCATGAGGCACACCTCAGAGTGGTTTATCTATCTTATAAAATGTCAAAATTGTTTTGGAGGGGGTGTAAAAGTGCAGGTGTGCGGTCGCGCTCTGATATAAGCACAGTCATGTGATGCTCATCATCCAATAAGACAACAATTTCCCTACCCATTTAATAAATATATATATATATATACTATATATATATATATATATATATATATATATATAGGCGTGGTGGCGCCCCTATAGTTAGGGTTGAGTAGGCACTTTAATGTTAAACCTCAAATTTTACACATTAATAACTTTGCAACTGTTCAACAGATTTGCACTAAATTTGGAATGCACGGTTTGGTATGGTAGATCTCTTGATTTGCCAAGTTGCATTTTGGTCGGACATATGGCTTTTGTGCAGCAAAATGCAAAAAATGTACTTTTCGCCAGTTTTGACGTGTTTTTTGCCCATGGCACTGTGACCACACCATGTGGTCTTTTCATCTGAAATTTGGAACATGGAAAGAGGTTGGTTAAAGGAACAATCCAGTATTGGTTTGGTAAAATAATATTAATTCATTCCAAAGTTATTGCATTTTTAACTTTTGAGTTCTGAGCATGCTCAGTTCAGTCAAACATGTATATGTATATTTTGTTAAAGATAAATGGTCTCATGATCAAAGATTTTGTCAGCTCATGAATGAAAAATCCTTTTTCATCTGAGAATTCTTCATTTGCGAGCAGCCATCTTGTTTTTAGTTTTCCAGACAAACAAAATGTTGTAATTTTCTCACCAGGTGACTTTTGGAGAAATGAGGCATCGGTTTGGTTTAGGTTGACCTCCTCTACAAAGCCATGTATTTGGTTTGCTTCATTTCTGTCAAAAAATAGGTTTTTAAAAATCAAACATTCTTCTTTTGTGACTCGTTAATGATCTTCATTCATGAGCCTGCAAAATCCTGGTCCGCAAGAAGATCCTAGTCTGTGAGCTTTGTTTGTGAGGGGACAACCAGATAACCAGAATTTCATGACCAGATGTCCTTGGGGATGACCAGATGGATCAGATTGGCGTGACCAGATGTCCAATCTCAGACTAAGATTTTGTTAGGTCGCAGACTAGGATTTCTCTCGTGGCTGAGGATGTTGCTATCTCACGACCGAAAAATATTTAAAAGTGTAAAGATTTCAGAACTGCATATCTCATTAACAGTTGGGTCTTTTTCCTTGAAATTTTTAGGGTGTTAAGGGGATGCCCCAGGGTGTGAATTATGCCGTTTAGGTGTTGGGGAATAAATTGGTTGCATAGATATGCTATGATGAAATTGACATTTACCCCATAGGATTACATTGCAGTATCTGTCATGCATTTCAGCACTATTATCTCAAAAATGAAGCGAGATATGGAGTTTTCGGTACTGTTGCCATAGATCACCCTTAGATGATCTATGCCACTGGAACAAGATTTTAAGCCATAACATAAGGCTGCAGTGGAATTTATTTGTAGGTTGCATGATTAATAAGAAATTGTTAAATTTGTGTTCCAAGGGCTCCTTGCCATATAGGGATGTTGTATAGCTATGTGTAAGTGGGAGCGTGGGCCCTCTGGGCCCACGCTCCCACATATATGCATATTGTTAGGCAGTAATGGGCAGCTTAATGGGAACACAGGGCCCCACCAATACATGTTTTTTACTAGTTATATTACACTTTTTCAAAAAGTAAGAAAATTAACGGCAAAAAAATGCATTTAATGCATCAGTTAGGGTTAAAGTGACAAAAGTAAGGACATGAGATGTTAGGGTTGAGCACCTAACCCCCCACACCTATCCTCCACAGACTAACAGATGCCAGGGTGTGCCATTGGGTCATGCAGCCTAACTCTCACCCCATTCTCCTTTATTGTAGCATATCAACCTCCTTATACTGTACATGGAATGGGGTGAGAGTTGGGCCTCATAATGCCATGGCATACCCTGGTATCTGTCAGTCTGTGAAGGATAGGTGTGGGGGGGTATTAGGTGCTCAACTCTAATGTCTCTTTTCCTTACTTTTGTCGC
This sequence comes from Neoceratodus forsteri, assembly GCA_016271365.2. Classification (NCBI taxonomy): domain Eukaryota; kingdom Metazoa; phylum Chordata; order Ceratodontiformes; family Ceratodontidae; genus Neoceratodus; species Neoceratodus forsteri. Next base: position 650,378,698 of record CM028136.1, on the reverse strand, counting down.
TTTAACCCTAACTGATGCATTAAATGCAGGTTTTGTTATGAATATATCTATCTATCTATCTATCTATATATATATATATATATATATATATATCGATATATAGATATATAGATATATCTATTATATATATATAGTCATGGCAAAAAATGCATTTAATGCATCATTTAGGGTTAAAGTGAAAAAAGTCAGGAAATGAAACATTAGGGTTGAGCCCCTAATCCCCCCACACAACCCGCACCCCCATCCTCCACAGACTAACAGACAGAAGGGTATGCCATTGTGGGTCTTGTGGCCAAACATTCGCCTCATTCCATGTGACATTTTACAGTTAAGGAGAATGGGGTGAGATTTAGGCATCACAACCCCAATGGCAAACCCCAGCATCTGTCAGTCTGTGGAGGATGGGGCATGTGGGGTGTTTGGGGGGATTGGGGGCTCAACCCTAATGTTTAATTTCCTGACATTTTTTACTTTAACCCTAAATGATGCATTAAATGCAGTTTTTTCTCATGAATTTCCTTACTTTTTGAAAAAGTGTAATATAATTAGTAAAAACATGTATTGGTGGGAGCGTGGGGCCCCCCACCAACTTGCCAATATTTGAATAACAATATGCATCTGTAGAAGAGTGGGACCTCTGAGCCATACTCCCACTTATGCAAAGCTATACAGCCATGCAGCAGCCCTATAGGCCACCAAACCCTTGTAACAGTAATTTGCAGATATCTTGCAAACTGTAAGAACTAGAAAAAAAATGTAAGTGTCATTGTATTCATGACAGCAAGTACTTCATGCAGCATTGAAAGACTGTACCCATATCTACATTGTTTCCAAGATATGGGCACTGAAAAGCACTGGACAGGCACTCTTTGAACCCTTGTGACAGTAATTTTACAATATCTCATGAATCTTGCAATGTACAAAAAAATTCCACTGCTGACTTACTCTACAATTTCAAATCTTTTTCCTGTGGCAGTAAGCCACCAGTATCGAAAAGATTGTATCTCACTTTGTTTCTGAGATAACGGTGCCAAAAGTCGTGACACAGACTGCAATGTTATCCTATGGAAAAAATGTCAAGTATGTCATTGAATATCTCTGAAACTAATTAATTTCCCAACACCTAAACAGCATAATTCACATCTCTAGGACATCCCCTCAACACTCTACAAATTTCAAGTAAAAAGACCAAACCATTATGGAGATATGGTTATCCCAATTTGAGCCATCTAGTCTTCACTAGGGACATCTGGTCTTTTCTTATGGACACTGCAAAATATGCATATAAATTTTCCCATAGGATATAATGGGAACTTCAAATTGTAATAACTTTTGAAAAGATTAATATTTTTCCACCAAACAAACACTGGCATGTTCCTTGTCCCAAACGTTTTCTACATTCCAAGTTTCGGACCAATAGACCACATGGTGTCCATGCAGTGCCACATACAAAAAAATTTGCAAACTTGGTGAAAAGAGAATTTTTTGGCACTTCACTGTGCAAAAAAATGTATGTCTGACCAAAATGCAACTTAGTAAATCAAGAGATCCACCATACCAGATCATGCATTCCAAATTCTGTGCAAATCCGTTGAACAGTTGCAAAGTTAGTAATGCGGACAATCTGAGGTTTAACATTAAAGTGCCTAAAAGTGAATTTTTTGGTGCTTTGCTGCACAAAAACCATATGCCCACCTGAAATGCAACTTGACAAATCAAGAGAACTACCATACCGGACCGAGCATTCCAAATTTCATGCAAATCTGTTGAACAGTTGCAAAGTTATTAAAGTGCAAAATTTGAGGTTTAACGTTAAGGTGCCTACTCAACCCTAAATATAGGGGTGTGACTGCACCCCTATAATAATTCTCCAACACCTAAACAGCATAATTCACATCTCTAGGGCATTCTCTCTACACCCTGTAACTTTCAAGTAAAAAAGACCAAACTGTTAATGAGATATGTAATCCTAAAGTTTTTACACCTTTAAAAATTTTTCAGCTGAGAAATAGCAAAATCTTCAGCTGCAAGAAAATCTCCTGCTGTGAGCATGCAAAATCTTCAGCTGTGAGAAAAGACAAGATGTCCAGATTGCCATTCTTCTTTTGCAAAATATACATATAAATTTTCCCATAGGATATAATAGAAAATTAAAAGTTTAATAACTTTTGAATTGATTAATATTTTTTCACCAAGCCAATACTGGCATATTCCATGACCCAAGCTTTTTCTATGTCCCATGTTTAGGACCAATAGCCCACATGGTGTCCATGTAGTGCAACAGGCAAAAAACACAAAACAGCGGTGAAAAATGCATTTTATGGCAGTTTACTGCACAAAAACTGTACATCTGACTGAAACACAACTTGGTAAATCAAGTGATCCACCATACCACATCATGCATTCCAAATTCTGTTCAAATCTGTTGAACAGTTGCAAAATTATTAATGTGCAAAATTTGAGGTTTAACATTAAAGTGCCTACTCAACCCTAAATATAGAGGCACGACTGTGTCCCTATAATATATAGATAGAGAGAGAGAGAGAGAGATGGCTAGATAGATAGATAGATAGATAGATAGATAGATAGATAGATAGAGACACTCTTTGCAAAAAAATATATTATTGCATCAGTTAGAGTTCAGGATAAAGAGACAAAAATAGGGAAATATGACATTAGGGTTTCAAATCCTAAAACCCCTGCTGGACCCTGAAGTGAATGAGGGGTGGAGTCTTCCTCAGAGTTGTCAAACCTAATGCTCACCAGTTTTCAGTAACAAAAAGCTAAGATTTGGTGGAAACAGGTGTGTATGTTTCATGAATGCATACAATGGGATGAGCATTGAGTGAGGGTGTGTGGGGGTGTACTGAGGAGGTGTTGGGTGCAGAGTGGGAGGTAGTGGTGGGGTGCTGATTGGTGAGGAACTGTTTTTTTTCAGGTTAAAAAGGAGGGTTTTCTTTATTTCAGGGATGGACACCAATGGGCAGTTGCCACTAGACACCAGGGACATAAAGCACCGGGAGGGCCATCAGGGAATGGAGGATGATAAGGGACAAGTGGACCACCTATAAAATATATATAACATGTGGATGGCAAATTGAGAGTGGGAGAGGGACCACTGGATTACTAGGGAAATCATTTTTGGCTATGTGGAAGGCAATTGAACATTGGGGAGGGACCACTGGACTACCAGGGAATATACTAAAAACATATGGGACTGTGATTGAAGAATGGGGAAGGGGAAAGACCACTGGACTACCAGGGAGTATAAAAATAAACATTGGGGATGGTGATCCGAGAACGGGGAGGGGGAGGAGGTAGGGACCACTGGACTATCAGGGAGTACAAAAAAAATCAGGGATGGTGATCAAAGAATGGGGAAGGGGGAGGGACCACTAGACTACCATGGAATATATAATATGTTATTCAGGAGATAGAAATTAATGGGTAGGGGGTGTAACTAGACACCAGGGAGCTATGACAGTTTGAACTGTCATGGACATTTACTGTTCACAGTCTTTACAGTTCAAACAGTAAAGTTCGAACCGTAAACAACTGTAAATGGATATTTTCCGATCCATTGATCCTTAACTAAGTGAATGACGGGTGATATGATTCTCACCCCAGAAACACATACCTGCAATCAAAATACAAAAATGGAACTAAGCAAGTGACTGAGACCTAAATACAGGTCTTGGTCATTCCTTACCAAGTAGGATTTCTTTAGAAAACAATTTTTAAATGGAAAAACAAAAACAAGATTTCAGAAGCACAAAAAGTATGTCTCTGAACACGAACAGCAAATCCTTAATTAACAGTTCAAACTGTTTACATGAAACAATTTTTAGATGGAAAAACAAAATCAAGATGTCAGAAGCACAAATAGTATTTCTCTGAACACGAACAGTAAATCCTTAACAATTAACAGTTCAAACTGTGTGTATCTTATTTGACTTAAACATGTACGCTGTATTTCCTGGTATAATCTGCTAAGTTATCTGTTGTATAATGCTAATTGCTGTTTGAATTTCTCCTATGTCTCGCTTGTTGATTGTACTGTATCTTGTACCCTCCCGGGTCGTGCTTGAAAATTGGCAGGTCCTTGCCTAACGCACCCACCCAGTCAACAAAAACTAATACATAAAATATTTTCTTTCCACACTATCCAAAGGCACCCCCTTTGCACAGAACCCATCATCCCTGACAATTTCAAGAATAAATTTCATTACAGGGCAGTAGATAAGGGCAAAAAATCTAATGTTAACCACTGAGAAAAAGGTTTTTTTTTTCCATTTTATACTACTCCATATCTAAAACACCATACAAGATGGCATCATGAAACTTTCCAGATCTTGAGACACTGGCAGAATGACCACACATGCCACATTTTGTGCTATTTTGTCAAAATATGCAAAAGTTATTAAAGATCAAATGCACACATATTTCATAAAAAGCTTGAATTCATGTCACTGTGTCATGAGTTATGTTTCCTGAAAATATCATGCTGTTTGGTTTTGTGGTTTTCTTTAAATCAGCATCTGGTAATGTGCTCTGCAGTAACTGAAAACAGTGAAGAATCAGTGAAGATGTTTCTGTACCTGTCAGTGAGCAATGACATCATACTTGTCCAGCCTGCTGCTTCAGCAATTAAGTCCCTGATTTGACTGAATAAGCTGTTGCAGTTCCTAGTTTGAACACTCTGTAGAGCTAATTGTTTTCACTCAGAGTTTGCTACTAATCCATCTGGTTTGTGTTTAGACAGATATGCTTAAAATATATCTTTCTGTTCTCATAAAAAGTTGATCATTTGGGATTCAGTGCTAAACTGAGGTGGTATGAATGAATGTCTGTGAGAAATTACCTTGTCTGTATCACAGATGTCAGTTCTCCATCATCAAACCTCTGCATTCTATTCTGGCTGTATAACACAGGGTTGTTTAATGGATATAAAATAAATCTACATTCCCTTAATTGATAGAAGCATTGTGTCTTTGATGTTGCCTTAATAAATAGGTTTATGTGAGAACAATTTTGTTTTCAAGTCAGATTGACAAACCTGTGTCCACCACATTCTGTTATTTCAGGAACGTGTACTGTATGAACTCCTAAAATTCAGTTCTTTGAGGGTTTCTGTGTGAAAATGTATCATGCATGTGTGTATAACTGAATTATTTGATTTTTGGCACCTTCTTCACTCTCTCTTTCCCTGGTTGGTTGTCTCAGCGTACCTGATCCTTTCCTTTGGTCACTTTCAGGGCACTGGATTTTCACACTGTAACCCATCTTATCTCTCTGCCAAACTACTGGTACTGTTTTTTGGCTAACCCCCCTCCCCCACCCCTGCCACTCTTTAAATACTCTTTCTCCCCTTGAGCTCCACCCCTCTCCTTTCTCTCTTGTCTGCGACATCCTCTCTCTCAAAGGTGCAGTCACCTGCTAATGAAACTCCGTAATTTTACTCTGCTAAAGCCACAAATTTTGACTCCTTCCACCAACTGCAACTCTAAATTGTCACTCCAGCTCAGCATATCCATCTACCAAAATGAAATTCTTCATACTACACTGCTCTGTTGTACTTTTGCTCGTGCTGTCACTCCCTAACTGCAACTCACAGGAACCATACCCTGACAAATCCATCCCCAAACTTGTCTGTGATCACTTCAGCCTTCCTGCACCTGTGACCAAGTGCAGAGACATTGCCTTTCAAAACTTCCTGAGGTCATAGTACCCAGATAAGTGCACCTACCCAATCCCTCAGACTCAACTGAACATGCACCTAGTCTCCCTGGATAAGAGCAATAATAAATCCAATTCTCACAGCATATCCCAGGAGTTAAAATGCTTAAAACTACATGCACTAAGACTAGCCTGGCTTCTTCTACTGCTCTCGGGGAATATACATTCCAACCCTGGTCCTGTAACAAAAATATCTACATCAGTACAGAGAGTCAGCGCTATAACAATTGCATCCATTAACATTTGCAGCCTCCTGTCAAAATTTGATGCACTTCAGGTATAGGCTTTCCAACATAAACCAGAGGCCCTCTCGGTTGTGGAAACATGGCTTACCCCAAAAACCTAAGACCTGGCTATCCAATTGGAGGGCTACACAACCTTCAGGGTTGACAGACTAGGGAAAAGAGGTGGATGCTGTGTCATATATGTTAAGGACACCCTCCAAGGCAGAGCACTCCCCGTCCCATCCCCAGAGGGCAGCTCCCAACTGCTTGCAGTCCAGTTTCAAATTGGAAGCCATGGGAAGTGTCTCACCATAATATCTGTGGACATACCCCCCCAAAACCTCAGGTGGCTGGTTTTAAACTAGCTCTTGACTACATAGCTGATCTTCACAATTCCTCTGAAGTACTAATGCTGGGGGGTTTCAATATAAATTGGTTATCCCCTGAAGCAGCTCTTTCTATGGATGTCATTGTGGCCATTGATGTGGTCCAACTTGTCCAGTCCCCTACCAGGGTAAACTACCACACTGGTACCAGTACACTTATAGACTGGATACTAACTAATCAGCCACAAATAATATCTAGTACCACTGTACTAGCAGATACTATCAGCAATCATGCACCTGTTTTATGCACCTGGAGGAACAAGTCTCCAAAAACCCCTCCTAGAACAATAACCATGAGAGTTCTGAAAAAGGGGCATCTTACCTCCCCCATAGCCTACTTCAGCATGCAAGACTGGGCTGGCATCTTTTCTGCTGCAGATGTGGATTCTGCACTACAATGCTTTATTAACACTTTCAGTATGGCCTGCAACATATTTGCCTCACTTAAAATGAGGAAAATTAAAGGCTCCAGTAAGATGCAGATCACACAGCAGCTCATAGAACTTATGAGGGCTAGGGATAATCTGTGGCACATAACTAAAAGCATGATGTCTCCCGTAGACCTCCAAAATTATAAAACAGCAAGGAATAAGTGCACCAGAGCAATTAGCCTAACTAAAATATCTCTCTTCCAAAGTAAACTGAACAATTCCTGGAGTGATAGCCGTGGAATCTGGGAGAACATCAAATCCCTAACAAGCTGAATCAGCAAAACCCTTCCCACACTACTTAATATCAATGGAGTAATTACCCAAGACACTAAAAATATTGCCGATGCCTTCAACAAGGCATTCTCAGACATTAGTAGAGTTCCGCCACCGGTCTTTCTTCTTCCCAATCCCTGTGATAAACCAAGCCACAACTCCATCTCATCGGCTGGTGCAACACCACCCTTCTACCGAAAGATCCTCATGACTTCTGAGGCCAAATGTTCCTAGGAAAGGTACTCAGAAAAGAAAGCTCCAACGGTGACTCACTTGATCTTAAGATCTTAACCCTCACCCTGGATGTTCTCCTCTCTCCCTCACCAGGATCTTAAATCTCTCACTTACCACAGGCAAGTTCTCCCACCACTGGAAAACAGCAGTGGTCACCCCGATATTCAAATCTAGTGATAGAACTTGCCTCACCAACTACTGGCCAATCTGTATCCTTCCCCCCTCTCTAAAGCCCTTGAAAGAATAGTCTATGACCAGCTAGTAGAATACCTTAATAAACACAACCTTTGATGTCACACAGCAGCATGGTTTTAGAAAGACCCATAGTACTTCCACAGCCTTGGTTGACTTTACTGGCTATATCCATGAAGAACTTGATCAGAGGCTCTTGTTGGGGGCTACATTCATCGACCTTACCAAAGCCTTCGATACAGTCAATCATGGTTTGTTACTCAACCAATTTGCTAGAACTGTGTTAGCTCCTCAGTTCCTGGGCTGGTTCCACAGTTACCTCTCCAACCAAACACAGCAGATCAAGATCTACAAAGCCTTATCTGACCACAAGGCTCCATATTGGGTCCCCTGCTATTCAGCCTGTTTCTGAATGAGCTACCAGGAATATGCCAAATCAGGATCCTACTATATGCAGATGATGCTGTGCTTTTCACATGCCACTCTGAACCTGAAGCTCTAGAAGGAAGCAAGCAAGCAAGCAGACTTCAAAGCCATTGAAACCTACTTCCTTAACTCCAAGCTCTTGCTTAATTACAAAAAAAACCCTATGTTGTTCGCCTCCCATCAAAACTTTCGTAAGTCATATTCTCTTAGAATACACAACAATAAGTTTGAGCTACTTGAAATGGTTAACAGCTTCAAGTACCTTGGAATCATCCTGGATGACTCTCTCTTATATAGCCAACAAATTGATTACATTGCCAAGGCTGCCAGTGCCAGAATAGGCCAACTTTATTGGCACAGACACTGCCTTACGGAGAATGCTATCAAGCTAGCAGCTAAGAGTTCAGTGCTCTCAATTATAAACTACAGATTAGTAGTGTATGGGGCAAACACCAACACAGCCCTCAGGAGGATCAAGACTGCCTTAAACAAAGCCTGCAGGCTTGTCCTGTCTGCAGATCATCTAACTGACATGTGTGAGCTGTATTCCAGTACTGGTTGGCTCTCATTGGACAATAGAATCCAATACCAGGTCTGCTTGCTAGCTAAAAAATCCACACTTGGCCTTGCACCCCCCCCCTCCGGAGTGCAGAAATGCCTCAGATATTCCTCCAATCCAAGACTAACCAGGAGATTCAGTAAAACCTATTTCCAGATCCTGTTTCACCATACCTCACAAGGACAAAGAGCTAATGAATACAGGGCCTCTCTCTGGCTAAACTCCCTTAGCCCTGAATTCATTACGGAACCTAAACTCTTCCCCTTCAAATCCAAACTGTGTATGCACCTGATTGCTCACACTATATGTGACTGTGACACAACCTACTAGAGCCACCATGGCATTCACTCCTATATGTAACCTTTCTACTCCCCTCCATTCCTCCCCTGCCCATTCTTCCCCCTTTACTGACCTTTACCCAGTTCCTAGAACCTTCCCAGGAATTTCACCCCTCGTAGCTCTTCTCCTCCTCCCCACTTGCCCCCTTTGCTTCTCCTCTCCCCTCTCTCTCCCTGCCTCTGACACTAACACTGCCCCATCTCCTTTCCCTCCCAGACTAACTCTGCCACAAACTACATGCCTAATCAACCCTACCAGTTTGCTTCCTCTCTTGTACTTCAATTTTCAACCCCTATACGTAACTACTCTTTTTTCTCAAAATAACTCGTGGCGGTCCACTCCCTTCTGCTTAACATCTCCTCATTACCCCTCCATTATATCCTCTACCCCTACATCCCTTACCTTCCTCATTGCCCCCCATAACTTGATCCACTTTTCCCCCATAGATAGTCTCCCATGTCTCCACTCCTGCTACCCCTCTACCTCTACCCATTGTCTCATAAAATTCCCCAGTGACACTTGTCATACCTCTCTTCCTGGATCAAGAAGAAGAGGGCTGTTAGGCAATCGGCTATGGTAACTTACCCAATGGGTTGTAGTTTCAAAGACTGTGTGGGATATGCAGTCCTTGTTTACAATTAAAGTTAATGTTTATATGTTACCATGTTAAGACCTAATTGTTCTGTATCATCTGTGTACTCACTATTGTGTAATTCTCATGTGTTAGCTTGCAGTGTCAATTGTTCCCTGTAGTTTGTCTGTAAACTTGGTGTGGAATCTTTACAAATTAGCTTTTAGCTCAAAGTATTAATCTGAGACTTCAATAAATAAATAAGTAAATATAACTAGAAATACTTTATTGCATCTTGTTGCCTTTGTCTCCTGACTCTCAAACGAGGCTGCTGCATCCAATTTCCCTCTGTCCCCCACCCCCACAGTCAGGGCTGATGGACTCTGTTGTCCCCTTTTCCTATCTCCATAGATAGGGCTGCTGTGCTCTGCTAAGCCCTAGAGTCCCAGGACCTCTGCCTCCACAGTTTGGGCTGATGCACCATGCTGCTTCAGGCCACCAAAGGTGGGGCTTTCACTGCACCTTGCTACCCACTTCCATTTCCCCAAATGGTCATGACCACTGTACCATGTGCACCCCATCACACAGTCAAAGCTTCTGTATCCTGATTCCCCACTGTGTCCTGCACCATAATTAAGGCTTCTGCACCATGCTGTCCTCTGCCCCCCGACACCACTGTGCCCTGCTGCACCATTGAGCTTCCTGCCTCCACAGTTAGAGTTGTTGCACTATGCTGCTCCCTGCCACTAGAGTCAGATCCTTTGGTATACTGCCCAAAACTACTTAAAGGAAAAAACAAAAAATACTTTCATCTTGTGTTATAGGGTGGGGCACAGAGGGTATCAGGGTGCAGTAGCCTCAGCTGTTTATGCAGCAGTTAGCAGGGTGCAGCAGCACTGGCTGTGTGAAGAAGACAGTGGGCAGTGGGTTGCAGCAGCCTCAAATGGGGCAGGAGACAGGGGGCTTTTGGGGCAGGGGAAAGGGGAAGCAAAGAGCTGCTGCCTCAATTGTCAGGCAGGAGACAGGGGCATATAGTATTTCTAGTTATACACATACATAGAAACATAGAAACATAGACTTTGATGGCAGATAAGGACCGCTTGGCCCATCTAGTCTGCCCATTTCCCTACCTACAGGATAGGCAGCAGATCCTAGTTAACCAACAGCCTATTTCTTCCTACCCCCCACAAGAATTGCCTTATGTCTGTCCCATGCATTCTTGAATTCTCCCACAGTTTTAGACCCCCAACCTCCTCAGGAAGGCTGTTCCATGCATCCACTACCCTGTCTGTGAAATAATACTTCCTCCATTGCCCTGACCACCCTCCTTCTATCTTTAAATTGTGTCCCTTGTTCTTGCAAGTCTTTTTTCTGAAAGATGCTACCCTCTTGGACTTTGCTGATCCACTGAGGTACTTAAAGTTTCTATCATGTCCCCCCTCTCCCTTCTTTCCTCAAGGGTATACATATTAAGCTCATTTAGTCTCTCCTCATCGGCTTCTCTTGCAGACCCTGCACCATTATAGTTGCCCTCCTCTGGACTACCTCTATCCTGTCTATGTCCTTGCGGAGATGGGGTGTCAGAACTGGACCTGATACTCCAGATGGGGTCTCACCAACTGTCTGTACAGAGGATAACAACTTCCTGTTTTCTGCTGCTGATGCCTCTCCCTATACATCCCAGTATACCCCAGCCCTCCTACTGCCTTCTCATTGCTTGCTAACCTTAAGGTCATCTGATATGATTACCCCAGGTCCCTTTCCTTTTTGGTTGTTGTTACTACCTCCCCACCCATTGTGTATTCTTCCCTGGGTTCTTGTTTCCCAGGTGCATTATTTGCACTTCTTTGCATTGAATCCTAGCTGCCATACTTCTGACCATTCCTCCAACCTTGTCAAGTCCTTTTCATCCTTTCACGCCTCCTTGTGTATCAACCCTGTTGCAGATCCTTGTGTCATCTGCAAAAGGTATCTTCCTTCCAGTCCCACTGCAATGTCACTGATGAAGACATTAAAAGGACTGGACCCAATACTGAACCCTGCGGTACCCCACTAGTAACCCCTCTTTCTTCAGAGTGGACTCCATTTACAATTACCTTCTGTGTTCTGTTGTGCAGCCAATGTTTTACCTAGGCTACAACCCTGGGACCCACTCCCAGGCTGGTTAATTTGACTATTAATCTTTTGTGTGGGACTGTGTCAAATGCCTTGCTAAAGTTTAGGTGGGCCATGTCCACAGCCCCTCCCTGGTCTAGTACTTTGGTCATCCAGTCAAAGAAATCTATTAGATTCGTCTGACATGACCTTCCCGCTGTGAACCCATGCTGCCTTGGGTCCTGTGCTCCACTGGTCTCTAGGTACTCAACTGTTCTTTCCTTCAGAAGTGACTCCATCACTTTCCCTACCACAGAGGTCAGACTGACAGGTCTGTAGTTTCCTGCCTCTGTCTTGGTCCCACTTTTGTGAAGGGAATCATCTGCCTTCCTCCAGTCCTCAGGTACCACACTCCTCCCATGATTTATTAAAAGAGTAGCCAGTGGTTTCACTGGTTCCTCCATAATTCTTTTAAAATTCTGGGGTGAATTCCATCAGGACCCATTGCTTTGTCCACCTTCAGTTTTAGGAGTTCTTGCAGAACCCTTTCTTCTGTGAAAGGACTGGGATTGACCCCCCTATCAAGAGTGCTTCTGTTAATTGGATTAGGCACTTCCCCCTCCTCTTTTGTGAATACTGAGCAGAAAAATTTGTTCAGTATCCCTGCTTTTTCACTGTCCCCCTCTGCCCAACCACCGTTTATTCTATTCAGCCTCACTATCCCTCCCTTTGTCTTTCTGCACTCGCTGATGTACCTATAAAAGGTTTTATCCCCCTTCTTAACTGAGTTGGCTATCTTTTCCTCAGTTTGGGCCTTTGCTATTCTGACTTCCCTCCCTGCTTCCTTATGTCTTAACTGGTACAGCTCTCTGTCCTGCTCCTTCTGTGTTTCCTTATACTTCCGGAATGCTATCTTTTTCTTTCTGACTTTCACAGCCACCTCTTTTGAGAACCATAGTGGCTTTTTCTTTCATTTTGATTTGTTTATTTGATTGACACAAAGTCTTGTTGCCTCTGTGATGGCAGTTTTGATTATTCCCCATTGTTGCTCCACACCTCCTTCTAGCTTGTTTGCTAGTGCTTTTCTGAGGCACTCTCCCATCTTGCCAAAGTCAGCCCTCCTAAAGTCCAGTACCCTCACTTTTGTATGGCTTGACTCTGTAGCTGAGTTTAACATGAACCACACTGTTTGATGGTCACTTGTCCCCAGATGGCAACCCACTTCTAGATCTGAGATCCTCTCACTGCCCCATTTGAGAGTACGAGGTCTAAGATTGCTCTCTCACGAGTGAAGTATTTTCACACAGAAACCCTCAAAGAACTGAAATTTAGGAGTTCATACAGTGCATGTTCCTGAAATAGCAGATTGTGGCAGACACACATTTGTCATACTGATATGAAAACAACATTGTTATCACATGAACTTATTTATTGAGGCTACATTAAATACACATTGCTTCTATGAATTGATGGAATGTAGATTTATTTTTATATCCATTAAACAACCCTGTATTATTTAGCAAGAATAGAATGAAGAGTTTTGATGTCAAAGAACTGAATCTGTGATACAGACATGGGGCCCGATTTCAAGACAGTGGTTAGAGAAGTGCGTGAAGTACACCAGCGCAGAAGATATGCCAAAATCCCTATGACATGTGAGCTGCACCAAATTCTGAAACAGCCACTAGATATGATAAGAAAAGCCAGAATCTGCATCTCACAACTAACACTGCTAGTGCATGTTGCAGCCTGCAAGAACAGCAAAGCACTACACATGTCTCAACCCTATGACCATAAAGGTGTGCGCCAGTCACAGGTATGTTGTAGGAGCTACGAGATGGCAGGTAGCAGGGGAGAGGTGGCAAGCGGTAGCAAGAACAGGAAGAGGAACTTAATGTTACAAGACACCAATGTGCTCTTAGAAGAGCTAGAGGCAAATCAGACCAATTATTGGGCAACGGGGGGGGGGCGAGTGACAAGAACAACTCCAGAGGAAGGCAGCATGAAACATAGTCATGCAGAAGGTGAATTGGGTGGCACATGCACGCCGCATCATGCATGACCTGCAGAAGTGATATAGTGACCTTGAGTGCCACGCCATGGCAAATGAGGCATACAACAAGCAGCTGGCAATGGTCATAGGAGGCAGGACACAGGATGTGCGACCCCTAAGTATACATAAGGAGAGAGTGCTGACATTCGTGAGCCAGTACAGTGCCCACGGGGACTCAGACCTGGACACGTTCCAGATGGACCCAGGGATGGGTAAGTGGATGTGCGAATAATAGCAAATAAAACATGAAGATGTAATGTAACAATGGACAAGAGGGAATGTGACATGCTGTGTGCACAGGCAGTGTGCTGCAGCACAGTGGTAACTGAGAAAGTGGGCACTGAAATGCAATGTAGAACAGTGCATAGATGGGGTGGACAATGTGGGAATTTAGCATGTCATGGTGCACAGCCAGGTGAACAGCAGGCGGTGCAGCCACCACATGAGCAGGCAGCACTGATGCACTGTATTTCTCCCCCACAGGTGCAGCTGCAGTGGACAGAGGGGTGGGTATGGTGGTGGCCAGTACCACTCCGGTATGAGGTACACAGAGACACAGAGGCATGCATGGTGGCACACATGGTGGGCATTGACTGTAGTGGTTACACTGAAGCACTGTTGTTAACTCCACAGGTGATAAGCCAGAGGACACAGGGGAAGGTAAGCCAATGATCAGCTGCACCAATGCCCTGAGGGATGGCACTGTAGGGTAGTGTTCTGTGGCAGGCACGGGAGTCATGTAATGGTGCAGCAACACTGATACCCTCACATTCTCCCACAGGTACAGAGGCAGAAGGCAATGGGGCAGGTAAGGACATGGTCAGTGCCAACACCAGTGCATGGGAGTGCAACGCAGGGGTCAGACAGTAGCAGGCATGTCACTGGATGTACCACTGATGCACTGATGTCTCCCCACAGGCACAGCAGCAGTGGACACAGTGGCAGTGGACAGAGCACACAACACTGCAGGGCAGGACCTGCAGGACACAGCAGAGACAGCAGTGTTGGGGGAACAGCAAATAGTGGAGTACCAACTGCAAGAGGAGATTGGACTGTACCTCAGTGACTACCTGAGTTGGTGCAGCCTGGAGGGTGATATAGCACAAGACCTGAGCCCTGCATCCTACCAAAGGCTGGAGGAGGCCCTGAATGGGACAACAACATCACCCGAGGTGGAGAGGCTGTGGATCCTGACTGATTACACAGGGTTCTGCCAGACCCTGGTGATCGCCCACGTGGTGCAATCGGAGATGCTGGGCTGCTTAAGGCTCAGCATGGATGCCCACTAAGTGGCACAGCAGGAGCAGATGGCTGCACTCATAGGGGTGCTGGAGACTGGGGTGCAGACCACATCCTCCACCATGGAAAGTATTATGGAGGTCATGGCTGCCACACAGGCCAGTGCACAGGCACAGACATGTGCCATCACCCCCCTGACCATGATTGTCGAAGGGTCGGTGGCACAACAAGCGAGGCAGAATGATGCCCCCATCACCCTGTAGTAGGCCACACAAGCAGACATGTGCCCATGGGACACTGCTGGGTGTGAAGCAGCCACACAGGTGGCATGGGAGGAGCAGCCAGCACCAGCCCCACCAACAGTGCCAAGAACAGTTGTGGAATCACCAGAGCCACTGCCAGTGGTGGTGGCAAAGGCTGTGCCGCCAACACCCCCCCACCACCAATGCCAATGCCACTGCCACCACCAACACCAATACCCACCACCCACACTGCCCCCAGCAGCTGTGACACAGCAGGTGGCCCCAGCTCTACAACCACCGGCACCAGTGCCACCGACTATGTCACAGGCACTGCAGCCCCCTGTGCCACCAACACCCACAGCACTGGGGCAACAGTAACCACTGAAAGGCAAATGAACATGCACCAATGATACCATGAGCTGCAGGGGTGACAGGCAAGAAGGCAGCAGCAACACCTGCCACCAGGGGCAAGGGGCAGAAGGTGCTGGGCACTGAGCTTTTCTGGATACACATGCCATTATATCAGTGACCTACATTGATAGAAACATTCCATATCACCAACTACATGGGGCCCACTATCTGTAGTCATGTTCTTGTGTAGAATAAGGCAGTGCTACACATACTGGCCCTTTGCTATGATATGTGAAGGCCTGTGCTATGATTTGAACTGCTGAGGGGTTGAGAGGTATGGGTGGGTACATGGGCGTTGCTCAGCCTGCACAGGTATCACATCAAGTCAACGCAAGCATTTCAGCGCTAGCATAACAGCACCACTAATTAAGCGTAAAACAATTAGCACTAACTGTACATTTCAGAGTAATTAAATTACAGCGCAGTTGGATTTTACTCAGGAAGGATAAGATCCCCTCCTAGAAGAATCTGGGTGGTTGTGTAAATCATGTTGTGGGGCATCCTTCTTTGGTGAAAAAAGCAGGGCCCTCCAGACTGAGCACCGTAGAAAGTTAAGGGTAACCCCCATCGAGTCCCACATGCAACTCAGTACGAACCTGTGGAGGAATGAGGAACTGTATCCATATGATCCCTCAACAATGGGACCAATAACAGTTCCCACCTGACTGTTGTATAGAAAAAGCATCTACCTGCACAGTGTCCTTAGTGCTGTTGAAATGGACTGGGTCCAGAACAACAGCCTGCTCCCTCTGAAACATCAAGTAAATCTGGTTCCCCATTTTCCACTAGTTCCAGCAGGTAATCCTCCTTTCTTCTCATAGTCTCAAGTCCCCCTCCAGCAAACAGGGTTCCAGTTGGACACTACTGGCCACAAATGAGGCTACAACATTCCCCTCTCCAGCAAAACCTTGCCCGGGTGATTCATCCTGCAAAAAGTCATCACTAGCCAATAAGTCTGATGTTGCTACAGGGGCCAAAGAGTGCAACCCAGCAACTCCACCACCTCCATGCTCCAAGGCATGCATATCCTGGCTAAATTTACTCCATTCACTTGAAATACCACCACTAACTTAATATGGTTCAGTTTAATTTGATTTGGAATCGGCACTCCGTGTGAGTGGCTGCAGTAGGAGTGGTGAGAGTAACTCGGCAGAGTCATCAGGGGGAGGCTTGAGGGGAGACTACTTAAAAAAAATATTTTTATAACAGTAATCTTCCAGATTTGCATTGAAATGACTAGCGGTAACATTGGATAGCACTGCTTTTGGATGTGCCAAAATGACTGCACTTTAATTTACCACTATCAATTTTCTTGCACACACTTGACATGAAACCACCTGCACATATACAGAACTCTGTGCCCCCTTGCAATTGCCACTGTACTGTACATGAATGTCACACACACAATGGCTTTTGGTAGATGCAGTGATAGTGTAGAATCTGCACCTCTGGGATGGGTGAGGGACATTGCACATTCAGATGTGCTGCACAGTATGCATCCACCATGTGGTACATGCAGTCAGTACTGCAGCCTCCCATCAGTACTCTCAGGTGTGGCACATGGAATAGCAGGAGATAGGAGGCCTGAGCAGCACCACCACCACCATGCAGCACTCACTGTTGACACCTGTGCTCACTGCCATGCTTCCATTTCCCCATCCAGTTGCCACACATCTGTCTTCAGCCCTGCCATCAGGGGCATACTGGGAACACAATGAAGGTAGGTGCCTTTCCCAGGGTGATTGTGCTGTGCCACATGTACAGCCACAGCTGGGATTCCTGTCATGGTTCTGTGGAAGGTCACAGATTGTCAGTGCCATGTCACACAGCAGGGACATGAGCCTGAGTGGCTGTGTGACAGACTACACACCAGAGGAGATGGTGCAGCTGGTTAACCAGGTGCAGCAGTGCGCACCACACTGTTGCCACCCAGATGCAGGCACTGCACAACTGCAGAACGGGAGAGGGCATGGTGTGCCATAGCAGCTCATGTCAGGGTGGTCCACGGCGTGTTCCACAGCATGCATCAGCTGCAACACAGGTGACAGGACCTGGCCAGACAGGAGCCCCAGATCCTTACATGCCTGCTTGACATGGCAGCTCAGAGAGACCGGAAGAGGACCGTCGGTAGCTGCACCTAAGGTGGGTATGACAACATGTTGCATGCCACAAGCACTACTCCCCAACCCGTGCACATCCTGCAGTGGTGTACCTGTGTGACACTGTTCATTCCCCACACAGGTGCAGGTCCCAGCCAGCATGGATACCAGGTACATCCAGCCCTGGAACATGACCATGGCCACCAGCAGCAAGAGACACATGGCCATGGGAGGTCAGATAAATGCCATCATAACTCAACTCACAGCATGCCCACAGCAAGATGGCTGTGGGTGGGGCCCTGCATTGCATGGCCATGGTCACATGTAGCCATGTGCACCTGCAGTGCCTGTGGCCATTGTGCAATGCCAGTGTGCCTGCCACCATGCACCATGTGGTGCATAGTGTGTGTGCGTGTCTGGCACTGCTTGTGGTGGGCTTTCTGGCATGCACGCTTGTGTGCTGCTCTGTATAGCATTTCTTGCTATGATCTCTGCCCTTCTTCCTTGCAGGTGGTGGTAGCCACCTTGCCCCACAGCAGCAGGCACTGCTGAGGGCAATGGCAGACCTGAAGGCCCAGGATTTGTAAGAGTACTGCCATCACACACACCATCGCAACAGGGTACTCCCAGTACCACGTACAATGGATGAGGAGATGGAGGGGGACATGTTACCTGAGGAGGTCTCCTGTGACAGTGGGACACAAGGGTCTGAGGGGCACCATGTGATGCTGCCCATGGAGGAGCAGGCTGAGGAGGATCCAGGTGCTGCATATGTCCTGGTGGCAGCTGTGCAGCTGGAGGAGGGCCTGATGGTGGAGGAACACTCTGCAGGGAAGCCAAGTTGATGGAGCTGGCTGGAGGGGTGCTGGAGGTGGAGGCACATGGTGCAGTGGTGCAGGAGGTGGGGGTGCAATGCCCTGTGGTTTGGCAGGCTGTAGTGGAGCAGCACCTGGTGGTGAAGCAGGTGGTGGAAGACATGCCCCAGGATGCTGGTGCTGTCTGCCACTCTGGGCACTGTGACCTTGCCCCTCAGCTGCAGGTCAGCCATGGCGCTGCTGCCGAGGCACCTGGGGGACAGACGAGCCTGCAGGTGAACTTGTACTCAGGGCAGCCAGTGCCTGGTGACCAGCACTCGGTGGTGCTTGTCTCTGCCATTATGGTGGACGTTGCACGCCTGCATGGCTCACTCAGGGCTTTCCTTTCTGCAGAACAGAGTCACTTGTCATGTTGGTGCATGGCCTGGGACCATGGACAGTTGGGGTGCGCACTACATTGGGGGCCTGGAACTTACTGAGTGTCCATTGGGGTGGGGTGGGGCAACTGCCATGTATCATGGGGTGGGAGTCTTGTGGACTGTGCATCCAGTTACACAGGGGGTGCCACCCATGTGTGTGGTGTTTGTGTTGGGCTGCATGCCTGGGTGGGTGGCAGTGGTTGCTGTGGGGGTGCCATCTGCAGGGGGGGTACATATCGGCCTGGTCTGTATCCTACACTGTTGCTGTTTGTACTGGGTACTTGGGTGGGAATGTTTCCCATCGCTATTGTTGTTTTGGTTATAATTGTTGTCATTGTTGTTGTTGATGTTTTTGCTTTTCATCCCATACTGTTGCATTAAATGCCTTTTACACACCCATGTCTCTCTGCGCATCTGTCTGTGGTCTGCATGTGCATGTGTGTGTGTCTCACTGTGCCCATGCGGGCACACATGTGGCGATGCTGCACCATCACTTGTGTGTTCCCACTGTGCACATGGTTGCTGTGTGCTGGCTGTGCACTTCACAGCCATGGGCATGCATACAGGTGGTCATGGCTGCATGGTGCCCTGTCTGCAGAAGTACACTGTGCCAGGTCCAGGCCACATGCCATAACACATTGCATGCCCCAGCTGTGTGGTGGCCTTGGGCCTGTATGGCACCCTTCCACCCAGTGTATCTTGTGGGTGGCACCAGTGGCACAGGCATTGGTGTATCTCACTGCCGTATGTCTACAGGTCTGTGCCACCCGGTGCTGTGTCCCTGTTGTGACTGCACTGTTTACATTTATCAGTGGCCATGTCAGGGGCATTGTGCCTAGTGGTGCCATTATCCCAGCATTGTGTATGTGGACTCTGTGCACCCTTTGCCTCCTGTGCCACCCATGCCCTTGGCACAAGCACTGCTGCCCCTTTCACTCTGTCATGTGTGTACTAGGTGCGTTGGCTTGGGTGTTCCACTGTTTGCACTATGGTCCACCTAGGGGAACTGCTGTTTGTGTGGTGTGCTGCTGTCTGGCTGGGGGGTTCCAATGGTCTGTGCACTGTTTAAGACAGCTATTGCCTATTCTAACTTATGAGACCTTCCTCTACCGTAGCTCTGTATGCTACCTGCTTTGGAATAGCAGTTCCATGGTGCTAGTGTGTTACGCCTGTTGTAGGCTGCATTATGCAGTGGCATATGCATTTTCTGTCATAACTGTGTCATATCTTGTGGTCATTGTAGCAGTTGTGGGGTGCAGCGTAAGTGTTCTTTTGGAATTGCACATGTTGCAACTCGCTGTCGTAACTTGTGATTTGCACTATCAGAACTGGCGTACTGTGTTTACGCCTGGTGTAACTGTCTTGGAATCAGGCCCAAGGTAATTTCTCCAATTCATTTATACCACTTCAGTTTAGCACTGAACCTGAAATGATCAACTTTTTATGAGAACAGAAAGACAGATTTTACACTAACCTCTCTAAACACAAACCAGATGGGTTACTAACAAACTCTGAGTGAAAACAATTAGCTTTACAGATTGCTATAACTATGAACTGCAACAGCTTATTTAGTCAATCAGGGACTTAACTGCTGAAGCAGCAGACTTGACAAGTATGATGTCATTGCTCTCTGACAGGGACAGAAAAATCTTCCCTGTTCCTTCACTGTTTTCAGTTACTGCAGAGCACATTAACAGATGCTGATTTAAAGAAAACCACAAAATCAAACAGCATGATATTTTCAGGAAACATTAATCATGACACAGGGATGTGAATTCAACTGAATTCAAACTTTTTATGAAAAATATGCCTTTGATCTTTAAGGTACAAAATTTTGAATTTAACATAGAAGTGCAGCAAACAACCCTAACTATAGGGGTGCTACCATGCCCCTATAACCTATACCCATCCATCTATTTACAAATATATATATATGTGTGTGTGTGTGGATCGGGGCTGCCGACGAGGGACTGGCTTGAGGGGGAGATCACAGCATGGAATTGGTACTGAGGCTGTGTTTTGGGGGGCTTGTTACAATGGGGAGGGAGATCAGATGGGGGATGTGCCACTAGACACCAGGGAAAATGCTGTACAGGTCTGGCAAGGGATTGGGCAGAGGGAGGGACCACTGGGTACCAGGGAAAACTTAAGTCTTTACAGTCAGGCCAGCAATTGGGGGGGGAGCAACTGGCCACCAGGGATACCTTATATTTGTACAATTGGGCCAGCGATCATGGGGAGGATCACTAGCACTGGGGAATGTTAAATATATATATTATAGGTGGCGATTGCAGAGGTGACCACAGTCACCAGGAAATCTTGAATATGCTGTATATAATCAGGCTGGTGATTACCGGGGAGGGGGGGATCAGTAGCACCAGGGAATGTAAAACATATGTACTTGGGCTGGCGATCATGGGGGTCCACCGCAGTACCTCTGCCAGCCACTAGATTTGCGGGATTAAAGAAAAGTCTTGGTTAGCGGTATTTGCTCCATGCAAGAGGCCCTTGAGTGGAACAAATGCTATGTTAATCAGACAGCTGATATTCACTCCTCTCCCTCCCATTTGCATTGCAGCCCCCTCCATGCATTGCCCCAGAGCAAACCCAGATTGACCATGCAAACCGAGCTTCTATGAATACCAACTCAGCATAAAACCTAGTTTGCTCATGCAAAACCAGGTTTATGCCAGGGCAAAGTTTTGAGAATTCTGACCCAAGAGTTTAATACAACAAGACTGAAGGAGAGATCACTGGGAATGATTTCAAATTTAATAGCACAAACTCAAGGAAGAGATGTAGTATTGAAGTTTAATGCAGGCATTATTGAGATTGTCAAGATTGCATGTTCTCATAATTCCGATAAAAACACAATTCCCATTGTGTGTGCTACTCAGTGTTAGAAATGAAACTCTTTCCCAAGATTACTCTTTTGATGGGTCTTTTCCACCTGGGTATTAGGCTGCCTTAGTAGATCACACAAAAAAAGCTGCATATTAGGGAGGTCATCGTTGGGGGAAAACTCTAGTAGCACAACAAGAAGAAAAAATTACTCACCTTAGTAATTATGTTTCTTCTAATGGAGTCTTGCTGTATTCTGACTATTGCAGTTAGCCCCAGCACTCAAACTGCCCCGGAGAGTAGACGGTTATTTTTCTATGCAGAGCATAGAACGTTGAGCTCGAGCTCAGTTCAGACCTCTGTCTGCTGCACTATGAAGCGTAACCGTCAGATTCTTATGAGCTAATACTAACTACTATGTGGAAATTATAAAATTTTTACTAGCCAAATGATAACCAAATATTTTGGATCCCCAAAAAGGCTCAAGCCAAGAAATTCAAAAACAAAAAACAGGTAGTGAACAACTTAAGTTAAGACTATTAAATTAATAAATATAACCCACTCCCTCTCTCTGAAAAGAGGAGTGCCCAAATGCACCCCTGGGGTGCAACACTGCACCTGCCAGCCCACTTCCCAAAAACAGGTTCTGAGAGGGGTGGCAGGGAGAGAGGTCAGAATACAGCAAGAGTCCATTAGAAGAAACATAATTACTAAGGTGAGTATTTTTTTCTTCAAACAACATGAAGTCTTGCTGTATTCTGACTATTGCAGACTACCAAGCAGTGCCTCCATGGGGGAGGGATTCAAACCTACTTTGGGAATAGGCTCTGCAGTACTGCTGTACCAAACCAAGCATCACTCCTATAGCAAAGGAATATCCCTGGCCGCAGCCAGGGAAGCAGCTGTACCTCTAGTCGAATGAGGCCTCAGGCCTGAGGGTGGTATTTTGCCTAGTTTCTCATAGCAGAATCGTATGCAAGAGACAATCCACCTAGCAATAGTTCTTTTAGTAGCAGGTTTGCCCTTTCTCACTTCCGCATAAGTGAGAAACAACTGGAGGGAGTCAAATCTGTGAACCTTAGTACGCTCAATATAGTAACTAAGGGCTCTTTTAACATCCAAATTGTGTAAACTTCTTTCTCCTGAAGAAGAATGATCAGTGAAGAACATAGGGAGAGACATACACTGGTTCAGATGAAAATCTGAAACCACATTAGGTAAGAACCTCCTATTGGTTCTAAGGACCACCTTATCTCTATGGAATGAGATAAAATCAGGTTCCACTGAGAGAGCTTGCAATTCACTGATACGCCTGGCAGAGATAATAGTTACCAGAAACACAGTTTTCCAAGTCAAGTACTTAAGTTCTGCTGAAGACAAAGGCTGAAAGGGGGGTTACATAAGCTGAGCAATGCAAACATTAAGATCCCAAGCAGGAGTAGGATTCCTAAAGGGGAGATTGATATGAAGCAATCCCCCTGAAACATTTACAGAATACAGGGTGAGATAACAGTTAGGAAGGCTTTCCCACTGACAGAAAAGCAGAAACTGCTGACAAAGGTACTTTGAGAGTAGCTGGTCTGAGGCCTAGACCATTAAGATGAACCATATTATCCAAAACTGTATGCAATTCAGCAGTGTCTGGGGATATATGCTTCTTGGAACACCAAATGCTGAATCTCTTCCATTTAGAGTTATAGGTTTTTCTGATGGCAGGCTTTCGAGAGGCTTTGAGAATATCCAGACCCCTTGGGACAGATGCAAATCTGCATATTCTAACTCTTCAAGAGCCATGCCTTGAGATTGAGAGACCAAAGATTGGGGTACCAAATCCTCCCCTGAGAGGAGGTTAACAGGTTGTAATTCCTGGGAAGAGACAGGGGAAGATGGACTGCTAGGGACAGCAACAGGGGGTACCAGGACTACCTGGCCCAGTCTGGAGCAATCAGAATCACTTTGCAGGTTTGTGACCTCATTTTGACCAGAACTCTAAACAGCAGTGGAAAGGCATATAGAAATTTCCCTTCCCAGTTCAAAATCAGTGCATCCAGAGGGACTGAGCCCAAGACTGGGGGTCTGCAACAAAACAGAGGAAGTTGGTGATTGTCTGGGGCTGCAAAGAGATCTATCTCTGGAGTGTCCCACCTTGAAAAAATCACTTTTAACACCAGAGGGTCCAGGGACCATTCATGATGGCCCTGGGAGATCCTGCTCAATGCATCTGCTAGCACATTGTCCTTTCTTGGAAGGTGTCCTTTCTTGGAAGGTGGACTGCTATCAGAGATGTCTGCAGAGAATAAGCTAGGGATCACAATTTCATGGCTTCCATGCATGAGGCCATGGACTGAGTGCCTCTCTGCTTGTTGATGTACCACCTGGTGGTGGTGTTGTCTGTCCTGACCTGAACCACCTTGTTCTGCACTGACTGAGAGAAAGCTTGCAGGGCCAGAAAGACCGCCCTGAGCTCCAAAAGATTGATATGAAGAAAGGATTCCTGATGGGACCACAGTCCCTGGGCTGTGAGAGCACCCAGATGGGCTCCCCACTCCAATAGAGAAGCATCCGTGGTTAGGACCACAAAGTAAGACTGAGTGACAAATGGGACTCCTTGCCTGAGGTTGTCCTGATCTTGCCACCATTGGAGAGCCTGGATCAGAGTCTGAGTCACTGGAATTAGTTTGGTTAGAGAATCTTTCCTCTGAGACCAAAAGGACCTCAGGTGAAACTGAATGTCCCTCATCTGAAATCTGGCCTCTTGGACCACTGCTGTAGAAGCTGCCATATGGCCCAGAAGCTGGAGGAAGTGCCTTGCTGGCTGAGAGACCAGAAGGTGGAATGAAGAAACCAGCTCCACAATAGCCCTTGCCCTTTCTAGGGGAAGAAAAGCTTTTGCTTTGACTGTATCCAACTCTGCCCCATGAAGGCGAGGAGCTGAACAGGCTTGAGAACTGACTTGGGGAGACTGATAAGGAAGCCTAGGGAAGTGAGCACTTGCTGAGTCACTTGCAGATCTGACTTGGCTTGGTCTGGGGACTGATCCACAATGAGCCAGTCATCCAGGTATGGAAATATGGAAATATGTTTCCTTCTTAAAAAGGCCACTACTACTGCTAGGCATTTTGTAAACACCCTTGGAGCTGATGTCAGGCTGAAGGGCATAGCTTTGAACTGAAACTGGCCTGAAGGCAATTCGAACCTGAGGTACTTTCTGTGGGAGCACCTGATGGGAATGTGAAAGTAGGTATCTTTTAAGTCCAGGGAGGCTAGCCAGTCCCCTGGCCTTAGAGAGGGAAGGATTATTCCCAGAGTCACCATTTTGAATTTTGGTTTTAAAAGATGTTTGTTCTGGTATCTTAAGTCTAGGATGGGTCGCCACTCCCCTGTCTCTGGGAGTAAGGAAGTACCTGGAGTACAGACCTTTGCCCCTGTGCAATCTAGGAACTCTTTCTATAGCCTCTAGAGCCAGTAAAGATGAAACCTCTGCCTCTAGGTGATGGTTTTGGAGATGCTAGCAGGTGGAAAAGATCTAGCCCTCAGCTTTGGAAACTTCTTGAAGCTGAGAACCAGCCCCTGGCTTACCACCTCCAGAACCCACTTGTCTGAGGTAACAGACATCCAGTCCTGGACAAAGTAAGCCAGCCTGCCTCCTACAGGAATGGGGGAGTCAACCCAGGCTGACACATCAGAGTTTCTGCTTGGCAGGAGCATTAGGCTGAGGGGTGGATGCAGCCCTGCTCATCCCCCTTCTTCCTCTCCCTCTGAAGAACCCCCTCTGATGAAAAGGAGAAGAGGCCTGTGCTTGGTAGAAAGGCCTATGAAAAGGCCTGCCCCTGCTCCTAGCTTGCGGCTTTTGAGGAGTTGCCTACCTATCCTTGGCCTGTGCACTCTTATAGGTGGTCCTATACTCATCCATTTTTTTCATGCAATTCTCTGTCTGCTCACCAGACAGAGAATTACCCTCCACAGGGAAATCCATAGGCTTAGCCTGGGTGTCCTGTGACAGGCTAGTACATCTGAGCCAAGCCATTCTCTGATGAGCCACAGATGTAGCCGTGACACTAGATGATACATCATTGGAGTCCCCAGCAGCATGAAATTGTACTTTGGATGCCTCAATCCCATCAGCAGCTGCCTTCTACAGCTCTGAGGCAAGTTGGGGGGAAGCCTGCTTAGCCAGTGCCAGTACAGTGTCCCACCTGGACTTCTGGTACCTGGCTGCATAGGCCATATAATTAGCCTCCCTGAGTCCCAGGGCAGATGCCATGTACTGAATCTATGCCATGGCATCCAGCTTCCTAGAATCTTTATCTGGGGGGTGTGATGCCAAGGGTATGTTAGCCTTATCACAGGCTGCGGCATGCATGACTCCAACAAGGCTGCATTGTTGATACAAGTACTCTGTACCTGAACCTGATAAGTTGTACCTTTTGTCCATCCTTCTGTCAACAGGAGGTACAGAATTTGTAGGTTTAAAAATCTTTTGTGTCTGTTTCCCAAAGGACTTATGAAGGGGAATAGACAGTCTCTTGGACTCTGGGATGTCCATCATCTCCACATAATCAGGTTCCTCTTATTCCTCTACAGCTTCTTCCATAGGGAGCTGGAGGGGTTTCTGCCACTTTCCTGTAAAACATGTAGTGGGAAGGGGACTCAGAAAGCCTAGGAGGGGAAACATCAGAAGGTCTGTCTGGGGAGATGTCCAGTTCAATGGACTCATACAGACCTTCCACACCATCTTCATCGTCATCATCATCATCATCATAATCTTGATCCCCCTCCAAATCCAGTTCATAAAAATCTTCCGGGGCATAATCCTAAACCAGAGGAACTGACTGCACCGAGCACCTGCCATAAGGCACCGGATCAGATGGAACTGGGTGAAGCAATTCCACAGTCCTAATCATTTTGGTAATCTCTTCGGTGGTTGGAAAATGGGTCTCTGGATCCGAACCAGCTGATTTTTCTTTTCTTTTTCTTTTTGTAGGAACCAATCCCTCAGGATTGGCTTTCCTCTTGCCCAAAAGAGTATCGCCATGGTCAGAGGGCACTCCCTCAGGTTCCATGGGAACCGAACCGGGCTTGCCATCCAGGTTGGCAGACTTCTCAGCCTTCTTATCCTTAAGCCTACCTAACCTTTTTTCCAGGGTAGACTTAGGTAAATTTTTACAGATTTGACAGTCTGAATCAAGGTGGTCAAACCCCAGACAATAAACACAGTTGGTGTGGGGATCAGCCTTAGCAAAGACCTCCCCACACACACTGCAGTGTTGAAACCCAGTGGGCCCAGTTTTTCTTTTGGAGTTCTCAGACGTAGCCATCCTAACCAACAAACTTACCCTTTTTATGGCAAACAACCAGGCAAGACACCCTTATCGGTTTCTAACCATGTCACGGGTATTAGAAAAAAATGTAAGAGAACACTTTTTTTTTTTAAACTGATAAGGACCAGTAACCACACTCTAAGTTTAGAAACAAAGACAGAAATATACAATTCACTAAATGGCCGGTTCAGCTGAACCGGTCGAAAAATCAAGTTTTACAATTTCTACAAGTTTACTATGTCTAGTTCACTACCTAGTACTTACTATACCACAGACAAAGATCTGAACCGAAACTTGCAAAAAAATAATTGGTGAAACCGAGGTCTTTAACTGACTTAGCACCATGAGCAAAGGAGAAATCTCTGGAGCGACTGTTCAGTTAGGCAGAGTAAAGAATCTGATGGTTACGCTTCAAAGTGCAGCAGACAGACGTTTGAACTGAGCTCAAGCTCAATGTTCTATGCTCTGCATAGAAAATTAACCCTCTACTCTTCGGGGCAGTTTGAGTGCTGGGGCTAACTGCAATAGTCAGAATACAGCAAGACTTCGTGTTGTTTGAACTGTCAAGACCAGCTAGCTGGGTTAGGAAACTAGACAATGAGAAAGACTGGATCCCCATTTGGACAGTCCTTCCAGAGGCAGCTAAATCATATAAAGAGTTGATCAAATGTGTTTGCACCCTTACAAAAATATAGATGTGCTGTGTACATGTAGAATGCATGCCACATGCTTAATGTGCAATGTTTGCATACGGTTCACATACACAAAGTGAACATAAGCATCAGGTTCACATGCTGCAGGCTTAACATGTGTGCAGCAGGTAAACTGGCGCGAACATCTTCTAAAATTCACATCAGATTCACGGCTGCATGCTTGACCTGACTGCAGCAGTTAAGATGGTGTGAACATCATTTAAAAATCACATCAGGTTCAAATGCTGCATGCTTGCCATGTGTGCACCCACTAAGCTGGAGTGAATTTCATCTGAAAAACACATCACTTTCTATTTCTCATATTACTGCTAGCAATTAGAGCCATTAAAATACCCTTTTCATTGATTTCCCATTAAGATTAGGGAAACTCAAATAATTATGATCCTTTTGCAAGCTGTTTAATGGCTTTTAATTTGCATCATTAAATTGCCATTCATTTGTAAAGTATTGTTTGTATAGTACATTAAATGAATAGGATATAGTTAGTCAACATCCCCCATTCCAAATGTGTGAAGGGGGCCTCTGTGTTGTGAAGCTTGACCTTTTTGTTTTAGACCATGCAAATCCCCTTATGCATATTTAGTGCTACAAATATGTTTCTCCATGACTGTTTCGGCTCACTTTCCCTTTGTCATTCTGTATGGAGCATATACACTATGGCCATGCTCAGCACTTTTTGTGCTGAATAGGGTCTTGGAAGCATGCACCATATCTCATACTTTGTCACTGAAATGAGGGACATGGACACTCAAAATGCGGGATAATGAGGGACACTAACCCTCATGATTATCAGGACACATCCTGAAACATGGAGATACAGTACCTCAGAACACAGAAGAAACCATTGCATTTACTTGTACTGATATTAGCACCCGAGAATGAATTTCTACCATAAATCAGGGGTGCCATTTAGGTAGGGCAGAGAGGAGCAGTTGCCCCCCCCAACATGTGTATGAACATACGAATCTGTCAGCAGAAACATGCCTCATGATCTATCATGTCTGCTCGAGTGCTCAGCTAGCACCCCTTGACTGCAGCTGCCCCAACCTCCCTTTCCTATTCAGGACATTTTTAGCTCTACTCACCCAGACTCTCCCACATGCCCTGTCCCATGCCCTTTACAAACTTCTCCACCATCTTACATGGTATCACCCCCTCTGGTAGGGTGTTCCACTTTACCACCACCATTTCTGTGAAGTAATGTCTCTACATCTCTCTCCTAAATCTTCCACCCTCAAATCTTAGCCCATGCCCTCTTATGTCCATACCCTTCCTCAGCTTAAACAACCCATCAGCACCAGCTTTGTTTATACCCCTCAAGTACCTGAACATTTCAATCATATCCCCCATCTCTTCTCTTCTCCAGGGTGTACATACTCAGTTTGCTTAGCCTGTCCTCATAGGCTTTGCCCTCCACCCCCATAACATTTTTGTTGCCCTACACTGTACCCCTTCCAGCAGTCTAATATCATTCTTCAGACATGAACACCAGTACTGCATGCAGTACTGCAAATGCAGCCTGATCAAGGACCTATAGAGGGGCAGGATCACTTCCCTATGCCTAGATGAGAACCCCTTGTGATACACCCCAGCATCTTGTTAATCTTAGCTGCAGCCTTCCTGCATTGAGCAGTGTTGTTCATGCTCTCTGTTACCATCACCCCCAGGTCCTTCTCTTCCTCCGTGACCCCCATCCTCACCCCCCAAATGATAGTCTCTCTTTGGGTTCTTGGTCTCGAAGTGCATGACCTTGCACTTCTTTGCATTAAAACCCAGCTGCCACTTCTCTGACCACTCCGCCAGTTTGGTTGGGTCCCCTTCTAGTTGTTTCCACCCTTCCACTTCATTCACTACCATCCCATTTTACCATTGTCTACTAACAGACTGATCCTGCTCCCAACTCCATGTGAGATATCCGATAAGAATAGCCCAAACAGCACTGGACCCAGCACAGAGCTTGTGGTATTCTACTCTTTACTGGCCTAGGTCTTGAGAGTTTCAACCCCACCAAAACCACTCCTTGCTGCCTCCCCCTCAGCCAGTTCCCGTTCCAGGTTACCAGGTTCACCCCACCCCCACAGAAGTTAGTTTCCCTCCTAGCCACCCATGAGGTACTGAATTTAAGCCTTGCTGAAGTCCAAATATAGGACATCCACAGTGTGACCCTTATCCAGCTCTCTTGTTACTCACTCATAATATTCTACTAGACTGATCTGACAAGACTTCCCTGAGATGAACCCGTGCTGCTGTCCATCCTGGAGGTCATTTCCTTCATGAAATAACACCAGTCTCTTATTCAGTAACACCTCCATAAGTTTATCCACTATGAAAGTGAGACTGACAGGTTGGTAGTTGCCTGGCTCATCCTGTGGGCCACTCTTGTGAATAGGCACCACATGGGCCATCCTCCAGTTCAGAGGCATGCATTCCATGTCCAGGCAGGTGCTGAACAGGTCCACCAGTGGCCTGGCCAACACCTCCACCATCTCCCTCTGCACCCTGGGGTAAATGCCATTAGGAATCTGGTACCTTGTTCACCCTTAGTGTCTTCAGACCCTCTAGCACTTTAATCTCCTCAATCATTCCATCAGTCATCTCCTCCCCCCTCTACCCCACCTTTCCAGTCC
The DNA here is from genome assembly GCA_016271365.2 of Neoceratodus forsteri. Taxonomy (NCBI): domain Eukaryota; kingdom Metazoa; phylum Chordata; order Ceratodontiformes; family Ceratodontidae; genus Neoceratodus; species Neoceratodus forsteri. Next base: position 650,348,453 of record CM028136.1, on the reverse strand, counting down.
ACAGAGGTAGTGGACCACCCTTCTCCTGTGTGAACACACAGCAGAAGTATTCATTCAGTGTTTCTGCTTGTTCTGCACCCTTTTCCACCCACTGCCCACCACTCTTGATCCATACTATGTAATCTCTGCACTTTGTTTTTCCTTCACATACCTAAAAAAGTAATTCTCCCCTCCTTTAATGTCCTGAGCTAACCTTAGCTCCATGGAGGCTTTGGTTTCCCTAAACCACTTGGTTACCTCCTTGGACCAACTTGCATATTCCTCCCTGTCCTCCCCCTCCCCATCCTCTTGAATCTCCAAAACACAGCCCTCTTTGCCCTCACCCCCTCTAGCACTTTACTGTTTAACCAGCATGGGTTCTTGGATCTGCTCTTCTTGCTCAGAGTCCAGGTACAAGCCTCTGTATCCTCTGATAGACCAAGTTTAATGACATCCCACTTTTGTTGTGCATTTATCTCTGGCCTAATTCCCTGTAGTTGCCCCTGCAGTATTTCTCACATCTTTCCAAAGTCCATCCTCTTGATGTCCATCAGCCTTGTTTCTGAGATTACAGTCTTCCTACTCAACCTGAGTGTGAACCACGCTGATTCAATCAATCAATCAATCAATCAATCAAAATCTTTATTTAATCAGGCGAACATCATTGAGCATAGCTCATTTACAAGATGGACCTGAGTGGTCAAGAAGTGCAAGTGTTATTACATTGACAAGGGTAGCATAAACAGTAATACAATGACAGGGGTAACATAAACAGTAATACAATGACATAAGTGCTAATATATAACAATATACATATGTACACACGGCACATTAAAACTTTTAATCTGTGAGACAGAAGGCAAACGGCACATCATGAGTAATATGTAGATTATAGGACCTAGCAGGCATTTTGAGGGTGAATCTTGGGACTGGAAATGGGAGTTTTATCAGCATATAGGAACACAAAAAAAAGGGGGGGTAGGTAGGGCCGGGTTTAGGCCTTGTGGAAGCAGTTGCAGAGTTCTGGGAATAGGGTGGTGAATAATCTTTGAAGGATATTAGGGTAGGAGGTTATTTAGCTTCATGGTTTTTGGAGTGAATTCAAACAATTGCTAGTGAGTAGCTGATAGCAGCCCTCCCAAACTGGGTGCAGGCATTGGGGACCTTAAGAATGATAATTTTGCTGATCCTTAGGTTGTATAGCCTAGAAGTAATTTGAGTAAAACAGTCTGAGATATAGGTAGGTAGCTTGCCTGATAAGGCTTTGAATATCAAATTGCAGCATTCCTATTTCTTCTGTGTTGTAATGATGTCCAGTTAACTGCCTTATAAAGGGAGCAATGATGGGTGCTGAAGGAAGGTCAGTAATGAATCTGATGGACCTGTGGTATAGGTGTACAGTTTATTTAAGAGGGGGTGAACAATGTCCATACAGAAAGTCAGCATAGTCAATGAGGGATAGGAATGAAGCCTGGATTAATCTTTTTGGAGTCTCTGTTGAGGTAGTGCTTTATTCTAAAAATAAACCAAGCCTTTGTCTCAGTTTCTTTAGTAGCTCCTCAATATGGACAGAATAGTCAAGCTTGTTATCAATCCAGACTCCAAGGTATTTGAAGTTATCAGAATTCCAGCTTCTCTCAAGTAAGGTGATTAGTTGTAGGGTGGTGGATGGTGGGGTAGTGGCAGAGCAACTCTTTGAGGTAAAGAACATAGCTTTTGTTTTTTTGGCATTTAGAAGTAGTTTTTTATCCAGTAGGTTGTGTTGTAGGATGGAAAATTCAGATTGTAGCAGTTCACAGGCTTTAGATAATGAAGGATTGCTAACATACAATACAGTATCATCAACAAACGGATGTTGGATTGAGTGAGGTTAGCATCAATATTATTAATATAGATGGCAAAGAGGATGGGGCCAAGAATAGAGCCTTGCGGTACACCTCTTAACAGTGGTTTTAAGGTGGATAGGTAGTTTCCATCTTTTACCAGTTGTGACCTATCTGATAGATAGCACTTGAACCAATTGAGTGAAGGGGAATCCAACCCTAGTGAGCCAAGGGAGGTGATTAATGATTCATGATCCACTGTGTCAAATGCTTTGCTCAAATCCAGGAACACAGCACAGGTACTGTTCTTCTTATCCATAGCAATCTGCCAGTCATTGGTTACTTTGGCTAGGGCCGAAATGGTGCTATGCCTTGATCTAAATCCTGATTGTGCTGTATTTAGGAGGTTATTGTTATCCAGGTAGTCCCTTAATTGTGAGTTTACTAACTTTTCGAGCATCTTGGATAGAACTGATAGGATGGAAATGGGCCTGTAATTATTGAGGTCCATGGGATCACCAGATTTGAGTAAAGGAACTACTTGAGCTGTTTTCCAAGTGGAGGAATGGATCCAGTGGTGAGGAAAGATTGAAGAGATGAGTGAGGGGTAGATAAGACTTGAGATGCAATCTTGAGGAAGTAGGGGTCCGGAGTCTGTACCTGCACTTTTGAAGTATCTAAATTGGAGAGGAGATCTTCCACTTCTTTCAAGGATATTGGGTTGAAGGAGAGGTTGATGTAGCCTTTTGACCCATGGTGGATTGAAGGTTCAAGGAAGATCTCAGGAGATTTGCAGGTGAAGAGTCAAATGCTAGTCCAGCTGTGGTGAAGTGGTCATTGAAGGTATTTAGGATTTCTTGTTGGTCCGTAATTTCTGTGTTATTTAGTAGCAGTTTGCAGGTTAAGGCAGGGTAGAGTTTTGGCCCAAGATACCCTTCATAGTTCCCAGAGCCTGGTTGGGTTATTGTAGGAGGCATCCAATTCAGCTCTATAATAGACAGCTTTGGCAGATCTTATTTGTGTTGTACATGAATTTCTTGCTTTTCTGAAATTTAGCCAGTCTCTGGAATCCTTAGTTTTTCTTGCCTTTTCCACAGTTTGTCTCTGGCTAGCAAGGCTGTTTTAAGATCAGTGGTGAACCAGGGCAGGACCTTGCTTTAGTTCTGATATTGGTGAATGGTGCATGAATATTGAGAGCATTAGTGATAATGTCCTTTAAGATCTGGAGAGCTGTTTCCACTGAGGTTGTAAGGAAGAAATCTTGCCAATATATTGTGTTACTCAGGTCATGGAGGTATCCTGGTATGTTGAACTTCTTTTGACCTTTTGAGGACAAATTCAGCAGGGTTGGGTGGTTTGAGTGAAGATCTTATGCCAGCTATGGGACAATGGTCACTTACATCATTCGGTAGTACTCCTGCATGTGTATATAAGTGAGGCTTGTTTACCAACATAATATCCAGGAGTGAGCTGTTGCTAAATTTTTAGGTTAACCCTGGTTGGGTCTTTAATTAGCTGTGTAAAGTCATAGGTGTCACAAAAGGTTACCAATGTGCAGATGCATTAGATAGCCAGTTTAAATTCAAATCACCAAGGATGATGGTATCTTCAGGGCCTAGATTGGTTATTGACCCCAGGTGAGATAATAATTTGAGGCCTGCTGAGGGGGGCCTATAGCAGCCAATCAATTTAAATGAAGACAAGTTAGGAAGGGATATTTTGATTGACAAACATTCAAATTCCTTTCGTTCGGATGTGTTGATGAGGCAGGTAGCAGAGATGGTGTCCTTAATGTATATGGCCACCCCACCACCCCTGGAAGGGCGATCTGCTCTGAAGAGCTGATAGTTGGTAAGGTTTAACACTGTCTTTGGTCGAAGGTCTGAGCCAAGATTCAGAGATGACCAGAAAGTCAGGCAGGGTGTGCCACCCAGGCCTGAATTACGGAGAATTTTTTTAAGAGGCTGCAGGCATTGAAGTGTAGGAAGCTTAGTCCATTTATAGAGGATAGATCAGCAGGGGAAAATAAACTTTCAATGGGGCCAGGATTTATTTCAATGGTACCAAAACAGATCAGAAGGTAGAAGATTAATTTGAGGAGGGCACCAAGGGACAGGGATAGTGAGTGGTCAGAGCGTTGGTTGGTGGTCACTCCCAGCTAGTGGGTCACCCACCATCATTTCCCTCCTCACCTCCCTCTTTGACAGTACTAGGTCCAGCATGTTACCTAGCTGAGTTGGCCCACAGACCAGCTGTGTCAGGAGACCATCCTGGAATGCACCCAGGAGTACCTGCTCCCTGGCACTGCTAAACCTAGGTTGTTCTTATGGTGTGGCAATAATGGCATTAAATTTGAATTTAATTTTTTGCACAATAAGTGCCCTCCTGGCCTGTGTGCACTAACGCTGCAGGTGCACTCCTGACTCGACTGTGTCTGTATTGTGTTGTTCACTATCTCTACCTATTAGCAGCATGATCACATGTGACATGGAGGAGTGCCAGCCAAGGAACAGCACATGAGTCAAGTGCAACACTGTCTTTCCCACCACAGAGTAGCCAGGCTGCATTCTACAGCTTGGAGGAGTCAGTGAGCACTGAACTGTCAATAGCAGTATTGTGGCAGCATATTTTTGTTGGTCTACTTTTAGTAATACTCCATCTCTTTGGTGGCTGAAGGGGCAGAGGGTAAACTACAATCTACGTGGAGACTAGACTACCTACTTACTCTACTAGGCTTGCCTTGCAAAAAAAAATTGCACAGGCCCTCTGTGGCAGCAAGCTAGGCCTAGCAGCAGCAGTGACAGCAGTGTGGGTGGCCTTCATAGGCCGTGATCAGTGCAGTGTGGCAGCAGCCATGGCAGCAGCCAAGCAAGAAGTAAACAACACAGGTATGGTGGGTTCAGTCGGTGAGGTGACTTCATCGCAGACTATGTTGGGGACCTGGGATGGTCGGTTCTAGCATCCAGCTTCTGGCAGAAGGACAGAGAAGTAGTGGACTGAAAACTGGGCTGGTGGCATACTTGGCCAGGCTGCAGGTTCTGGCCAGATGGCCAGGTAAGTAAAAGTAAATATTATTTTTAGAGGAGATTGGAGATGGAGGAAGGACTTAAATATTGATGTGTTTTTCATGTTTCTGTGCTTTTAGGCAGCTTCACAACCTATATGGAATAGATATTGAGTGGAATGGAGTTGCAGAGAGAAATTGGGACAAAGTTTTTTTTGGGGGGGGCAGAACTTCAGCCAAGAAAAAAAAATGGTTAGTAACTTGGAGGGCTTAAGCCCAAATCTGATACACTGCTCCGGGGTATAGACATATGAATCTTATACATTTGAATTTTTCCTGACTTGCATATCACTTTTTCAGTCACAGCAAATAAGCTTTACCTTTTAGAGAAGTTCCAAACATTCTACAGCTTGCCACCGAGGGGCTAACTGGCACCTGGCCTCAACTAGTTGTTGGCTCCCTCCCCCACTGAAATCTGAAATCTTGTCCCTGCCAAAAAGTCTAAGTTTACAGGACATCCTCTGTGTGAGCAACATGATTTCCATGAGGGATAGATGAGGAGCAGAGCAGTTTTCAAGGGTAAAATGAGAGCTATCCCTTGCATTCAGGGACAGTTGAGTGGTATGGTATGCACAGACCATTGGATCCCATTGTAGTCAGGCTTTTCTTCCCCCCCAGTGATGCTGACCTCTACATCTTCATGCTCAGGCATATTATGACAAAGGGCAATGGAGACTGGAGGGGCATGCACCATTGAAATGAATAGGGGTATTTTTTTATTACTATTTTATACATTATTGATGGAGAGTTGGAGATTAATTACAGCGACTAACAAGGGCCTTATTAGTAGAACAGTGGCCTTCATTATTCTCCAACTCACCATCATAATGTATAAAATAGTAATAAAAAACCAAACTCCATTCATTTCAAGGGGATACATCCCAGCACTCTGACCCATGGACATTATCTCTTAAAGACTCCTGCCTCTTGCTCCCTAGTTCTCAGGTAAGAAACTCTTTACTTATATCTAGAATTGGTGGTTTGTCTGTAGCAGCATAGCTACACCAGCTACAGTGTGTGTACATGGGGGGGGGGATTTCCCATATGGGAGGGTGGATGTCGAGTTATTGCTACTTTCATGTTTGCACCTTAAAGTCTGTTTGTGTGGAAGCATTCAAAACTATGGCAAGAAAATAGTAGGAGTACAGGTAAGACAGAAGTAATTAAGGAGCTTTTTGGGTAAGTGTGTGTATTGGTGGGGGGAAGAACCACATGTGTTTCCACTGGTATGTGTGCTTCAGTTCAGCTGTGCAGCTGAGATGAGGTGGGGACAGGAAAACTAAAGTACAACAGTGGCTCTAAACATGCTGCATGCCTACAGATGTATGCAGATTTGTATTGAAGTACAAGCAAGCTATGAGTGTGCAGGCAGTATAGCTTAGTTGTTAAAGGCACTGAACTACAACCAGGAGTCTTGGAGATGACCTGAGGACATGGGTTTGAATCTCATCAACCCCATTTGTATATGCTGTGATCCTGAGCATGTCACTTAACTTCTGTGTGTGCAGTTATCAGTGACCACTTGCTTTTTGCATGCGTGCCACATGCTTGCAGTCTGCTCCAATTTTCTTTTTTTATAGATTCTATTTATTTGCTCCGATGGACCAGGGCATCTCTTGGAAGTGCCCACTCAACCATCACCTCTACTCCCTGTCTAATACCTTCATCCTCCGGGACCCCCTTCCAAGACCTTCCAGCCCCCCCAGATCACCCTCCAGGGAGGGCTCACCCCACCTACCTAGTGGTCTTTCTGTAATTAGAGGGTCAGTCCTGGTCAAGGGCCTGGAGAACTACTGGAGGAATGGTCTGGCACTGAGGATGTGGGCTAGGTCACTGGATCCTTCATCATCTCCCTGGTCCTCTGGGGTATTTATAGTGTTATGGTTTCCCCCTGGAGTGTGATCCTGCAAACATGTCCATGCAGTGATGTGTCAACATCTGCCACCACTCCACCCCCTAGTCACTGCACAACATATTCCTTGCATTGCCCATCAGGGGCTGCTAAGGAGCAGTGCTGGGCCCAGATCCCCCCCGGAAGGGAGAGCAGTCCTCTGGATACTCAATCCCTTTCCTCCCCTGCTGTTCCCTGGTGGTCTGAGTCCATTTCTGAACCCAGGTTGCCGGCATGGCATGAGGTGTGGTATCCAACGCCTCAACCCTCAGTGACACCGGGCTGGATAGTCTGTTCCAATTTAACATAAAAGATATGCTTTCACACTTGCTTGCAGCACACATGCCACATGCATGCAATCAGTTCCAATTTGACATTTAAATCATACTTGCATCATGGATATCACATGGGTAGTTTTATGTGTGCAGCATGAAAACATTTCTAATAATTATTTCTGTGAGGACAGAAAGGCTGCAGACCACCATGCAAATGTGTCAGTGCCTCACTTCCATGTACTGATCTGTATGCTTGTGCTAAATTGTGCTACAGAGACAATGTTAGTGATAATTAAGTATTTTTGAAATTTCTGTAAACAAGTATGATAATTTTAATTTAATTCATCCCTTAACTGTAACAAGTATTTACTATTGAAATTTTGTAACCTGATTATGTGATATCATAGAGTGTTATTTGTGTGAAGTACACTTTTGTGAGATAATGACAGTAAACATATCCTATTTTCATTTCTTTACCATTTTTAGCAATCTTTTTTAAAAATGTGTCTTTAAAGATATAGCTGTAATACATATTTCTAAAGATAACATGAGTGTTTGATTGTCTTTAGATGACAGCACATTTCTACATCACAGTTATCTGTATACAGTACTTCAAATTGTACAATTCCAGCTTTTAAAGTTAGTAAGTATGGGCCCTATACACCATGCCTATGCATGAGGAAACCAGGCATGTAGGCATAGATACATGTGAATGCCGCACAGCAGGGGTTCTGTGGACCCCATGTGGCATTCACAAATGGTGCACAAAACTGAAATACACTGGATTCCCCAGATGTGCAGTTTGCAATGTGCCAGGATCATTCTGGGGGCATGCCCACAATATGCAGCACTCACAAAGCTGCATAGTACAGCACACTGGGGTGCAGAGGAGGGTGGCCATTACACCAGGGTGAACCCTGCCATACATCCCCTATATCCCCTACCCCCATGCAGACCAGACAAGGGAACATCCCCACAGCAGGTGGGTGGCAGGTGGGTGACCTCTGCATAGCAGGCCAGCCCCATCTCTATACCCCAGAGGCTGACCCCCCACATACATCATGCTGCCCCATCCACCCTAAGCAACACTCCCCACCCCAGGGCAGATCTGTCATGCCCATGCTGCCCACAACCCAACACTGAGCTGGCAAGGCACCCAGAGAGGCACAGCACCCCCCACACACACATGGTTGCACCCATTCCAGTCCACATGGCACCCCCCATGGGGCACCTGCCTCCGGTGATACAGTCCACGCACACACACACACACACACACACATACACTGACACAGTTGTGTCCCAGTCTCCATTACAAACACTGCTGGCCAGAAATACTCCCCACACATACCTGTGGCATTGACACCCCCCCGCATGGTCCATAGGTGCCACATCATGGGATGGCCAGCGGTGCTGCTGGCCCACACACTACCATGGCTGCAGGCCATCCAACAACTGTAGGGTTGCACAGCCAACAGTGCACCCAGCTGCATAAGGAATACACTGTTGGACCCAGGATGGGCATCCTTTTGGATGCCTGCCTGGGTCTGTGGCTCCTCCCCATCTACCCCACATGACCCAGCATTCCAGGAGGGCTGGGCCATAGACTGGTGGCTAGCATTCATGAATGTTACTGGGCACACACCTCTCCACAGTTGCGGAGCTAAGTGAGCTTTATATGCACCTCAGGCACATACTTGTCGCCCGTTAGTGCATAGGGCCCTATGGTAGAGCAATGGGTGGTTTGGCAATTCTAATAAAGAGAACTTTAGATTTATGCTGTTCAGAGTCTAGTTTGTGTAATAGATTGCATATGTATTTTGTCTTAATAAGTGACAATACTGTAGTTATAGTATTTAATATTTATATACCTCTGTCTACTGTCTTAAAATATTTTCAAGAGGTGCTCAGTAGGATAAGTTATGATTTAGATGCAATAAAGAGTGGATACCCCAATTCTACCATTTTTATTGCAGGTGATTTAAATAGTAGGGTGACAGCAGAACTAGAAGCAAAATCTAATGAATGGTGTATAGATGATACAATAAATATTCTATTTAGGTATTCAAAAGACAAAATATTAAACTATAGAGGAAAGAGTATACTGGGGTTCTTAAATAAAAATACGTTGAGGCTTTTAAATGGAAGCACTGAAAAAGATTGGCATGGTGAAATAACCTTTCCAACACCTACTGTAGGGAGTGTTCTCGACATTTGCATTATTAATGCTATGGGTTATATAAAGATAATTAGTCTAGAAATACTGAAAGTGTGGGAGGGTTACCATTTGCCTATCTGTACTGAAATAGATTTGAAATTGCAGCTTTTGCAAAAGAACAAGATTATCGAGAAAGAAGCAAATAATAATATATGCATTTATTATGGAAAAAAATGGACTCCATATTCTAAAACAGTCATGGATATGGTATCAACAAGTAATGAGTCAGTTGAACTTATAAATAAATTAATGAATCTAGATAGCAGACCTGCCAATACTTTAATAAAATAATTTTCTGATTTTATGCATGCATTTGAACTAAATTTACTTAAGAACTCTAAAACCAAATGAAAAACTGATGTTGGTCAAAAAAATAATTTGATATGATTTGGAATGCAGTAAATTGAAGAAAGAGATAAAAAGTAAGTAGGTTATTGGGAAACATAGTACCCCAGGCTTACTATTAGCCTTCAAAAATTTGAAGTTGGAGTATAAAAAATGATACACAGTAAATGAATAAATTATAGAAATTCACTTTGGGAGACATTACAAAAGGCTATTTAGGTCAAAGATATGCAGACTTTTTGGACAATGGTTGCATTGGGTTGTAATGAAAATGATCATAGGTATAATATACAATGCCACATTGATGCAAAATATTGGATAAATCACTTTAAGGAAATATATGGGGAAATCAATGAAAATATTCTAGAACAGAAACAGGTAATTATGGCTATACAGAGTATTGAAGAATATAAGATTACAGAGCAAGAAATTATATCTGCAATTAAGGCACAAAAATGAAACATGGCAGCAGGTGTACGGTAGATGGTATACCTGCTTAAAGAGAAACAATGGAAAAGACAAAGCTTTCCTCAGACACTGCAGAAACTCTCATGTTAGTGCTTTCAGACAGTAACAACTGTATTTACTGATTTAGAACAGCTACCCACAACTTCCACTTCCTGTTGCTGGCAGCAGCCATTTCATGAGCAGCAGTGAGCTTCCTGAGCTCACTGTGTGCTAATATGCCTGTTTGACCTCAGCTATTGGTTGGCAGGACATATTAGCATGAAGTGAGCTCAGGAAGCTCTCTGCTACTCATGAAATGGTGGCTGCCAGCAATAGAAAGTGAAAGTTGAAGGCCACTGTTTAAATCACTAAAAAATCAATTAGAGTAATTTGTTAAAAAATGTTACTGTCTGAAAGCACTAATCAGGCATTTTTGTAGTGCCTGGGTAAAGATGTGCCTTTTCCACTGTTTCCCTTTAAATTTATCAATATAAACCTGAACTCTGAGCCAGCTTATTAGCACCAATATTTACAATTGTAAGCACATATCTAATTTTACCACCACACTGGAATAAAAGTATGATAGTTCCACTTTTCAAAAAAGGGAATGGACAAGATATGAAATGTTAAAGACCTAGTTCACTTTTACCAATAATACAGAAAATATTCACAAGGATAATTTTAGATAAAATACAAGTATGGGTTGGTGAAAATAATATAATATCCAAGTTTCAATGCAGCTGTAAGAAATACAACAGTACATTTGATTAGATTTTCTCATTGCAATACATTCTGCATAAGTATGTGACTGGGAAAAAAGCAAAGATATATGTTTGTTATATTAACATAAAATTAACCTTTGACTCTGTAAACAAAAATTTGCTATGGAAACTACTTGCAGACCTAGGAATGGACAATAAGACAGTATCAATATTAAAACTTTTGCATACTGGCTGCAAAGCCCAGGTAAAGTTTAGCACAGATGACACTCTAACAGAAGAAATACCAATATATAGGGGAGTCAAGCAAGGGTGCTTACTGGTGCCCATACTTTTTAATATTTATATAGAAACATTAATAAAAGGGTTACAAGATGTTGAAAGATTTCCACCACAAATTAACAATGAGAAAGTTAGGTCAATGTTGTATGCAGTTGATGCAATACTCTTATCTCAAACCCTGGTAGGGCTTAAAAGAGGGCTTAATAACACCATAAGTAAATTAAGAGAACTAGATCTGGAACTGAATATTGAAAAAAAATGATGGTATTTGGAAACAGAGGTAAAAGCCACTAAACATGGTGCATCAATGGGAAAATATTTGAGGAAGTAATAGATATAAATATTTGGGGGTTTTATTTGAACAAAACTTTACTTGAAAAGACACTTAAAGGAAACAAAAGAAAAGGCACATAAAACAACAAAGGCAATAAGAATGTCTGACTATAAGTTTGCCAGTAATTCTTTTTTAGCCTTGAACTCTTCCTTTGAGGAACAAACTATAAGTCAGACCCTATATGGATCTGAGATATGGGGCCTAGTTATTTCAACAAAAAACAATAGCATGGAAATAATAAAAAACGTTTTCATTAGAATCTCCGTAGGCTTGCCCTGTGATTATCCAACCTCTTTTCTTAGGCTAGAGACAGGTATGCCCTCAATAGGAACAAGTATTATAAGAATAGTTAACTTTTGGAAATGGATTATGAAAATGGAAGACTTCCAATTGCCAAAAATGTGTTGTCTTGAATACTTGGGGAATAAACATACAAAACAACATGAGCAATGTTGGTTTAATGTACTAAACCTGAAATTAAAGAAGTTAAGGCTAGAGAATTTATGGTCAGAAAGGGCAAATGCCAATATATATATATATTTTTGTCTTTGGTAACAGGGTAAGGCCCACTAGGCACAAGTGCCTGTTTTCAGGGGTGACCTGGGAGCACTGGGCAGTTAAGTGACTTGCTCAGAGTCACACAGTATGCAAGTGGAGGCTGTGAGAATCAGACTCAGGTCTGGTCTGCTGGATGTACAAAGCTCATTTATACCTTGTTCCTCTAGGCTATACTGCCAGCCCAATATATATATACTGATATATATATGTGAGTGAAATGGTCCAAAGGATATATGATACAGCAATGCAGAAGGATATGAAGAATCTACATATTATATATAGCAATACTCCATACTTAAATATGAAGTTATCCTTAGATGGAGAAAAATACCTAATGCTTTGTGAGCATAGAACACATAGAAACTTACTAAGTAATCTTAGACTGAATTCAGTCAAAACAATATATGAAACCTAAGTGTACCTGTTCTGTAAATAACAGAAAACCATTTGTGCACAATATTTTACTTGAATGTAAAAACTTGAGTGAAGAAAGGGAAAAGTGGATAAATCTGCAGTTGAATGTAAAAAAAGAACTCCCATGATATGGATAAATATATTTTTCTGCTGAAACTGGATAATATTTAAAAAAAATGTACAGTATGGCAAAATGTTTAATGGCTGCACAATATCACTTTGGTGGGAAATTCTTGAGATAATTTAAGTAAATGGATGGGGGTTGTAAAAGGATATGTGATTTTAAGAAGATGTAATTTGTAATTGTATAGATATTGTATGCTCCATTTTAATGGATGCTCTGATAATTGAATGTAACAAATTTGATGGAATTTTAATACATTTTTTTAAAATAAAATTGAAATGAACTGAAATTGTACAATAATTTTGAACATTTTTCCACATGATACAAGATTAATTTCAAACCAACAGTCAGCATGCGTGGTTTAAAGCAGTAATGTATAAAAGGTTATTTGGTGCAATTTGTAACAATCTGGAAACATATTTGCGGACTGAGTCAAATGCATGCACATTTTTGGTGTTTTTATGTAATTGTATGTTAGCTGCATTTTGAAACCCTTAATCTCATCAGATCATGAGTTTCTTGCATTTATTTTAAAGAAACATAAAGACTTGCTTATGTTCCAATTTTCATGCTGTTTCCACATTTTTAATGATTTGTTCAAAATTTTGCTAGACTACTGTGCCACAACTGTGACTGATATTAGTACATTGGGCACAGTTACAACAGTTTTTCAATATATGACAGCTTGCACCAAATATTTGACACAATCCCTGTGAAAATGGTGCCTGGGATTGCCACAAGCTAGACCAGCAAAAAAGCTGGCCTAACCTGTAGCAAATAGTACATGGGATAGAAAATGCTTATCACTGGCTGGGAGACTGTTGCAAGCCCCGTGTGTCAAATAATCAGAGCACCAAAGTGCTTACGGCATTCTCTGAGCATTGAAAATCTAGCCCTCTGCATCGCAAATTGTCAGTTTTTGAATATTTCAGAAATAGTGTATGGGAGACTGGTGATAACCTTTGAAGGCCTGCTATGCATATGTGCATTTGGTAATTAACAGATACAGATGTTGCTGAAAACACCATAGGTCTTAGGAATCCAAAGAATGCTAGCACCATTGAGGATTGCAGCTGTACATCTAAGGCATGCCATAATACTGCTGAGCAAAGTAGACTAAATAATGAAGAATGTCTTAATGTCAGAGGTTATATGACATGTGTTAAAATAAAGCATTAGAGTAGATTTTCTAAGAATAAGCAGGTATAGTTAAGTAGAGTGAGCCAAGACTGACTAACAGTCAGATACTATAAGCTGAAATTAGAATTTGGTTTCTGAGAAGTACTGTGTGATGGTATAGAATAAAGTAATTTAGCTTCTTTACTTTATAAATCACAACAAATATTTTCTGGCCTCTTTATGGATTTGGCAAGAAGAAAGTGGTCCCCATCCTCAAAAAGAGGGCTGGGCACACTCAGAAAACTACAGGGCAGTTAGCCTAAAATCAGTACTGGGCAAGGTCTTGGAATCCATTATCAAGGACCAAATACTGGATCACTTGTTTGACACCAACTTTCACCACCCCCATAAAATAGCTTTATGAGGGAAAGATGGTGCAAAATGAACCTGATCACTTTCTTCAAAAGGGCGATCCGAGAGGAGAACAAGGGTGAGGCCGTAGACATAGTCAATTTGGACTTCAGAAAGGCCTTTGTTTCTGCTGAAGTACACCAGTGTGGTATATATGAGGCATACACAAGGTAGATTGATACCTGGCTTGGGGCAGAAGTAATAGGTTTGTGGATGATGGACTGTACTCCAAATGGAGGGGGCACTCAACGATATCTCTAAGGGATTGGTGCTGGGGCCACTGCTTTTCAACATTTTCATCAAAATTCTGGAACCTGAAATCTCTGCACTGAACATTTACTTGCTGAAGGCCAGATGAGAGGTGAAATATGTTAGACTCCTTCAGGTTCCTAAAAGGATTGAACAAGTTAATTTGTGAGGAACTACTCAGCATGAATAGTGGATCACGAACATGGGGGCCAGATGGAAACTTATAGGGAGAGGTTGAAGAGGGATGTGAGAAAGTTCTACTTTACAGAAAGGGTGGTGGCACTGTGGAACAATCTACCAGATGATGTGATGGATGCTAAAACTATCAGTGGTTTCAAATTCAGCTGGACAGAGTGATGGGCTTAGTGGTTGTTCACGGTGGTAGTGGCAGGTTAGGAAGCATGGAAGGGATAGTGTGGGTTAGAACCCTGTACAGACAATAGGTCCCAGGTTTGTTAGGGTTTTATAGGCATACTGGATGGACCAATGGTCTTTTTATGCTGTCAGTGTCTTTATTTCTATGTTTCTTTGACATCATTCTTCTCCAATCAGTATTGTTTATTTCTTAATATTCAATAAACTCATAAATATGACCTGCACCAGAGTGTAGAGATCAGCAGCATTGAGGTAAGAGTAAATTCTGGTACTATGATTAAAGGAGGGTAGGTCCAGGTGGCTTAATGACCTGATACATTTGGAAATGGGGGATAATGACAGAAGATTGTCCAGATGCTATATACGATATGTGATCAATGCAGGTTTCAGGAAGGGTGCAAGCAACTACAATGCAGCAGAGGTACAATGTATGAACTCATTTATTAACAAATTGGTTGCAACAGTAGAGGTTGATAGGTTGGGCTCAGCAATAAGCTAGGTAAGGTTTAGGGATGCAATTACAAGAGTGATGGATTTTTCCATGGGGAGACCCAATTGACATTAAGATCCCAAAGTTGATGAGCTCACCTGTGGCAGAAAAAGACTAACTAGTGGAAAGAGAAGATGTCAGTGAGGGAATCTAGTTTTGCACTGGGGGAAGTTGATATTACCAATAAAAATGAGAAGAGAATACAGTAGGATAAAGAAAGTCTGCCCTGAAGACTTCAAGGGAAGAGAGAGAACAAAAGGCCAAGACATGATCTTGCAGTTCAGGCAGAGATACACATAAATAGCCTCATAGCCTCCATACTTTTCTGCAATCCTGTTAATAGACTTCATAACCAGGGATCCCAGCTTTCACATTATAGACCCAGGCACAGAGCTAGGACTCAGTACCGTCTAGGATATCTAAGCAGACCTGCAGGACACACTTCCCAATCTGGTCATGTTTAGGAAGAAGGCTCCGAACAATAAAGTGGAAAACACCCAACCACTTAGGGAGAGTACAGTGGAAAGTGGAAAATGCCCAACCCATCAGGGAGAGTAGAAAGAGGAGAAAATGGTAAAGGGGCCCGATTATTTATTTATTAAATTTTGTTAACCAGGTAAGCCCACTGGGCCCCAAGGGTCTTTTTTTCAGGAGTGACCTGGAATTAGTTACACAGAGCAGTGCAGATACATACAAGTGATACAGTGCAGGACATATAGTACAGGGATACAATGACAATATACATTTTTCAATTATTATTGAGGATAGCACTCACCTACAGCACAATTAGACAGTTAGTTCAACAGTGGCAGCTGACATACTTAGGGCCACACCACAGGGAAGGGGTGGCGGGTTGGTTAACCTTCAGGACAGGAGCAGGGACTATAGTTTAGGAGGTGAGTATGCAGTCCCTTCTGGAATGTGGCTAAGGAGGGGACTTCCTGAAGGTGTTGGGGGAGCTTGTTCCAATGTGGAGGGGCTATATGGGCAAAGGATTTACTACCAGCTAAGGAGCAGGGGGCGGGTAGTTCCAGGTGTTTTATGCCCAAAGTCCTGAGTGGTCTGATGGTCCGCTTAGGGGCAAGGAGGCTGGTTAGCCCTGCAGTAGGGTCAGCATTGAGAAGCTTGTATATCCAGCTTAATAGGGGGTACTGGAGCCTATGGTTCAAGGTGGGCCAGTTGAGTCCGGCAAGGGCTACACAGTGGTGGGACCTGGGGTGAGCTTCCATGGCAAATCATGCAATTTTGTGATACAGAGTTTGTGCTCTGGAGTGGTGAAGTTTTCCTAAGCCTGGAAGTGTTGGGGCAGCATAGGTAAGAGTAGGGAGGAGCATACTCTATGATTGCCAGTCTAGTCTCTGGTATCATGTTGGCACTTAGCCAGTAGAGCAGGCCAAGTTTTTGGTGTATCTTTTTTGTTACCATGTCCACGTGTGGCTTTAGAGTGAGCCCCTGATCTAGTGTAAGACCTAGGTATCTGAATGATTGGACCACTTCTATAGTGGAGCCAGATACAGTAACAAGTGAGAGAAGGTGGGCCCAGGAAGGGCCTAGGGAATTTGGGCCAAACAGGAGTGCTTTTGTTTTGTTAGTATTAAGGACCAGACAATTTTTGACTAGCCAGACTTTGGCCTTGGTAAAGTCAGACTGAAGCAGTTGCCCTAAGTCATCCATGTGCTGCATAGTTCTGTAGAGTACAGCAGAGTCAGCATACTGCACCACTGAGCTGTTCCCACAATGGAGGCAGAGGTCATTAACAAACAAGGAGAACAAGAGTGGACCGAGGATGGAACCTTGAGGGACCCCCTCATTCAAAGGTAGAGGTCCAGAGATAACGTCTTTCCACTTGACCTGTTGTCAGTGGCCAGACAGGTAGTTGCAATTATTCTCCATATTTCTGAACACCAAAATCAATAGGGTGATAAGAAGCATCAGCGAGTGAGTTTTCCATTGGAAAGAAGTCTTAAAATAGAAGGCTAAGGAAGGTGGAGATGTCAGAGAGATAGAACACATGAGGACTCCTAGGTTCAGAGAAGAATGGAGTCTGGTCTGTACAGTGAGGAGGTAAGGAGGTAAAAGAGGTGGAATACTTACTAAGAGTGAAGAGAGGGGAGGAGGCCCTGGGTGGAGGATTCAAGATGGGGAAAAACAGAAGGAAGCATAGAAGCATAAAATTTATGGCAGATAAGGATCTCTTGGCCTATCTAATATGTCCATTTTTTCCTGTCTATAGTATTACCGTAGATCCTATTTAATCTCAAGCCCATTCACCCACTCCTTTCCATTTCTGTATGATTCCCTTATGCCCATCCCATGCATTCTTGAACCCTGCCACAGTTTTGGCCCCCACAACCTCTGCTGGAAAAGTGTTCCAGGAATCTACCACTTTTTCAATATAGAAGTACTTCTTCACATTTCTCCTGAATATACCCCACTTCAGTTTCTTATCATGTCCCCTCTCCCTTGAGTACCTTTTTTCTGAAACATATTTCCCTCTTGTACCTTTTTTACCCCATGAGGTATTTAAAGATCTCTATCATATTCTCTCTCTCTCTCTCTCTCTCTCTCTCTCTGTCATAGCAAAGTGCTATATATATATATATATATATACCTATATATAGATATATGTGTATATATATTTTTATTATTTGGTTATGGGATATGGTTATTTGGATGTCATGTAATACTAAAACATTGGCAATTTACTTAGAATTCCAATCTTATTTAGCTGAATAAACTGACAAGACATGAGAACAAGCCGAGTTTATTTTTTAAAGCACTACAAGTTGTCCCTTTCAACAGAAAGTGAGCCTCCCTGACTTCAGAGTGGGTTTCCTGCAGACTGATAAAGAGGTCAAGGGTGAATCTCCTAAGCAAGGGATTTCCATGACAACTTGCATTCCAACAGCTACAGCACTAACAGTGTCCTGGTACAATCAGGCACCAAATGACAATAAGAGAAAGGGACTCAATGTCTTTAATAATGGACATATGCTTTTGCTTATTATCATGAAATGAAAGTTACTGCAAGCATGAAAATAACATAAACTGGAAACAGAGGTTTTTATCTGTTGATAACTTGATGCTCACATGGAATCTCATCATGAAACAGAAGTCATTTGTAAATATGTCTTCTGCTAACAGTTGGATTTTTCTGAATGCTCACGTCATTCAACTTTCAAAAATTTGACTTTTATGCATCTGAGTGGTTGCCAAGAAGTTATGTTGGTTTAAAGTTTTGCTGTTTTAAAAGTCTTCTAAGACACCTGAAGATTTATAGCCTGTTATGCCTGAAAAGCTATAGATAAAGGAAAAGTTTGCTCAGAAGAGAGTTTGGGTCTTTTAACCTAGTTCCTAAAGGTTTATTGGAAGGAAAAATACCTTATCTTAAAGCACAAGAAGTGAGGATCGAGAAAGTATAATTTTGTCAAGATATTTGCTTGGAAACAATGTCTATGGGCTATGTTGTGAACTACAGACTCTAGAGAAAAGTGACTAATATGAAAAGGTGCAGAATGATGTGATGAATTCAATAATGTGTATATAGAGACATGTATCTGGTGGCTTCCAGATACAATGATGGAAACGAACTTCAATTTTAATTATTTTAAAAGTCAGCACTGTACCAGAGAGAGGTATGTCTAAGAAATGGAATTTGCTTTTCCCTCCTCTTTGCAAGATCCAGTCAGAATTGGTAAATTAGAATATGTGTTGTCATAATGTGACTGACTTATAAAACCCAGACATTTTGGAAATGGGTCATAACATCGTCAAACCAGATGCTGTGCAATTCAACATTGATTGAGACTGTCTTATAACTTATATGCCTTCCCACCAAGATCCCAAGCCTCTCTGTCAGATACCAGAGGTCTTCCCTGATATCAGAGTTTAAGGTGCCAGAGTGAGAGAAGAAACTGCCACACTAAAGTTTCAGGGCCCAACATTCAAAAGTGGCAGGCTGCACCACGCAAGTGAGTGCGTTGCACATCTAACTGTTCCAGCACAAGACAGTGGGATAATCAGAAAATGCACCAGCAAAAGTGACCATGCATGCCTGACTGAATATCCTAAGTATATGCAATCAAGCAACTGAAGATATGCAGCATAGCAGGCCACGTTTGAATATGGGGGAATCATGCACAAAAGGCCAGGGACTGATGCACAAACAGTGGCAGTGGCACATTGCATGTATGCATGGGAGGCTGGTGGTGGTGCAGAAGTGCAGTAGCCCAGGGGGAAGGGGTGGCACAGTGGCACACCATAGTACCCACAAGGGCCTGATGTAAGTCTAGCGAGTGGCCAGCACAATGCACCATACAGATATGGCCAGGCATGTGCATAGCAATGTACAATGCCCAGGGCAGACACACACACACACACACACACACACACTCACACACAGCCATGGATAGGAGACTACAACATTGTCTGTAACCAATGGACAGTGTCGAAGGCCAATGCTGAGTGACACAGCAGCAGACATGCCAGTGTGGTGGATGGCTCAGTGTGTCAACAGGACAATGCCACAATGGCATGTAGCCAGAAGTCACACATGTGGCCTACACCAACACCAAGACATGGCAGACGATAGTGTAGGACACAAGCACACAGGTACACAAGGTTGCATGCTGTGGTCAATGTCACCCTCGCAGTACACTGCTGTGCCACCACAGTGAACCAGAGGGGTGGAGTATAAGACACACCATGTAACCTGTGTAGGTGAACACAGTGATGTGCCCCCCCCCAGGGACAGGGAGCAATGGGTGATGCAAAGGCTTGCACCCACCTGTGCACCTCTGGACATATGGATGAGCAGCACATGTGCCAAACACCTGGCAAATTTCCCTATGGAAGAACACACTGCACACTGCCATGCGAATTATTTAAATATATATATTTAAAACTATTAAAACACACAACAACAAACAAACTGCAAGAAAACCAGAAAAGCAACTCAGGAACAATGATTAATAACAAAAATAGCAACAGCAATATATACAATCCAATAGAAAACTATTTACAGAGAGGGCATGGAGGGGAAAGGTTTGAAAAGGGTGGTTGGGGCACACCTATGTACAATGGAAGGGGGCAGGGGTGTGTGGGCTGGGTAGGGGTATGGCACTAAACACAAGGTGCTGGGGACACCTAAGGGCCTACAGGGGCATTACGTGGCACTGTCTGCAGTGTGGGGCACCCAGAATATCTTAAATGGCCATCACAGCCTGAGCAATTGCCCTTATGGTTCACAACATGGCCCCCTGTTGCAGACAGAGGGTGTTGAGCAGCCACTGTGTCCTTGTTCCCCTCTGCAATGGTGGCCCCACCTGCTGGCTCCATCCCAGGCCTCCTCGTCCTCCTGGCTGGACACATCCTATGGGAAGAAAAAGAAAAGCACAATCCAACAGCAGTGCCAATGGTCCATCATGTATGCAGAGATAATCCTGCCCTCCCTCAACAAAGGTGGTGATGTGCAGCCATGAATGCATGAAGTGCCATGCACAGGCCCTGCCACAGTGATGCATGCAACAGTGACCACTGATGTGTGGTCTGAGAGATACAGCAGTGGTTCTCTGATGAACCCGATCTGCCAGACTGCCACCCACAGTCCAGGTCTGAAGCCACCAGCCCCTCATAGAAACACAGGTAGTCTGAGAGCCACAGCTGTGGTTCTCTGACAAACCCCAATCTGCCAGACTGCCACCCGCAGTCCAGATCTGAAGCCCTCAGCCTCTCAATGAAATGCAGGTAGTCTAAGAGCCACAGTCGTGGTTCTCTGATGAACCCGACCTGCCAGACTGCAACACACAGTTCAGGTCTGAAGCCACCAGCCCCTCACAGAAGCACAAGTCTGGACTTGCCCTCAGGGACTGATTACCTCCAGGAAGGGAGCCCTAGCTGCCAATTGTTGCTTTCTTTACATGAGGGCAGTTGTCTCTGGGTTTAAATCCAGAGTCTTTTACTGCTGTGGCTCACTGGCTGCAGTCAGACCCAGGAGCACTCCCGATTGGCTCCATATAGCTCTGTACTGTTAATGTTTGATTATATTGTACTAGATTATGTTTTCTCTTACAACTGTCTTTTTTGTATTTTATAGCTGAAGTTTTCTGACTTAATGTAAATGCCTATTTTGTGTTCCTCATAAGACCAGTAGCAATCTCAGCTGAGGACTTTGAACCCTCCCTTCACCTTTTTATGCTAGCATTGTGTTTTAAATAGCCCTGTTATTGCTCACTCAGACTTGGAGGCACCTTGCCTAACATCTTGGTCTGCAAACCCCCTTGTTTAAGCCAGTCTGCATTTCTTTTTAGCTCCATGAGCAGCCCAACCCCCTCTTACTTTCTTATTTAATTCTCCTCTGCCTTCTCCTTCCAGGTAGTCTGAGAGCCACAGCTGTGATTCTCTGGCGAACCCAACATGCCAGATTGCCACCCACAGTCCAGGTCTGAAGCCACCAGTCCCTCACAGAAATGCAGGTAGCCTGAGAACCACAGTAGTGGTACTCTGATGAACCCGACCTGACAGACTACCACCCTCAATCCAGGTCTGAAGCCACCAGCCCCTCACAGAAATGCCGGTATGGACTTGCCCTCAGGGACTGATTAGCTTCAGGAAGGGAGCCCTAGCTGCCAATTTTTGCTTTCTTTACATGAGGGCAGTTGACTCTGGGTTTAAATACAGAGTCTTTTACTGCTGTGGCCCACTGGCTGCAGTCAGCCCCAGGAGCACTGCGATTGGCTCCATAAAGCTCTGCACTGTTAATGTTTGATTATATTGTACTAGATTATGTTTTCTCTTAAAACTGTCTTTTTTTGTATTTTATAGCTGAAGTTTTCTGATTTAATGTAAATGCCTGCATTGTGTTCCTCATAAGACCAGTATCAATCTCAGCTCAGGCCTTTGAACCCCCCCTTCACCTTTTTACGCTAGTATTGTGTTTTAAATAGCCCTGTTATAGCTCACTCAGACTCTCAGACTTGGAGGCACCTTGCCTAACATCTTGGTCTGCAACCCCCCCCCCCCAGTTAAGCCAGTCTGCATTTCTTTTTAGCTCCATGAGCAGTCCCACCCCCTCTGACTTTCTTATTTAATTCTCCTCTGCCTCCTCCTTCCAGGTAGTCTGAGAGCCACAGCCATGGTTATCTGAGGAACCCGACCTGCCAGACTGCCACCTGCAGTCCAGGTCTGAAGCCACCAGCCCCTCACAGAAATGCAGGTATGAACTT
The DNA here is from genome assembly GCA_016271365.2 of Neoceratodus forsteri. Lineage (NCBI taxonomy): Eukaryota > Metazoa > Chordata > Ceratodontiformes > Ceratodontidae > Neoceratodus > Neoceratodus forsteri. Next base: position 650,326,116 of record CM028136.1, on the reverse strand, counting down.
GCCCTCAGGGACTGATTACTTCCAGGAAGGGAGCCCTAGCTGCCAATTTTTTAGCCCACCCAACTACCCCCCCAGTCCTGATTAAATACACATAAACCCTACCCTGGCTTTCTAGCTCACTCCTCTCTAGCTCCCCCCATCCTTATTCCACTATGTGTGTCCAATCATGGATCCTGTTCTGGTCCTTCTTCTATCTCATATCGCATGCCCAATATATGCCACCTCAGGCCTTTATTACTGTGGATACTAATCTGATCTGCTCTGTAATTACTTCCTGTCCCTACGTGGATATATGCCTTTTCAACTCCCCAATTCTTCAACACTATTTTCATATTACCTTTAATGCTGGTACACAAAATGAATTACTACCTCAGCTTATGACTTCCGCCAACATCATAGAGGCATCACCTCTACTGATAGCAGTCAGAGTGCTCATCTCTGCCACCCTTAGTGGGAAGGGCAAAAAATGTTGGGGCGTGACTCCCAGAACAATGGCCCTCAACGACATAAAGGGGTTACCAGTGCGAAGCTTACTATTGCCACTCTAAGAAAACTTTTACTCCTTCTTCTTCTGTGCTCAGGAAATGTGGAGCTCAATCTGGGGCCACCAGCTGCAATCACATCACCCTCTGACCTTGCCACACTGAAAGGCATGAGTTTCCTCCACATTAATGTATGCAGTCTGTTAAAAAAGTTCTCCATTATCCCGGCCTGGGTCCTCCATACTTGACCAGATATCCTAGTGGTTTCAGAAACCTGGCTTAGACCAGCCACCTCAGACCGGGAAGTCAATATCTCTAACTATTTACTATTTAGAGAAGACAGACACTTCAGGGGTGGAGGGTGTGCCATCTATGTCAAGGGTAGGTATTCGGCATCCTGTCTGAGTGCTTTATCTGTTGCAAATGCTTATGAATGTCTGTCTCTTCAAGTCACCATCTCGTACACTTCAACATTATGTATTACAGGGTGCTATAGACCTCCTTCTGCCGATCTGCAATTGTTACCTCATCTGAGTAATATCATCAAACAACAATCCTCAGAAATAATTATTTTTGGGGATCTTAATTTAGACTGGCTATCTAAAACTGCCACTCCTCTCATAGCTTTCTGTGACACCCATGGATTATTGCAACTCATTGTCGAACCAACACGAGTAAATAAAAAGAACGTGGATAATGCCTCCCTGCTAGATGTTATCCTAGTGAATAAACCACATCTCTTCTCCTTTGCTGGCACCTTCTTCAGTGATATCAGTGATCACTCATTTATTGCTTGCATAAGATCAAACAGCAAACCTACTATTTCGCCGAAGTTTGCTGCCAAGAGATCTAGATGGAACTTTGATCTCATTACCTACATAAACAAACTGAAACACACCTTGTATTGGCAGGAGTTCAATTTAGCAAAAAACATGCAATCAGCTTTCAACATATTCAGCAAAATTATCCTAGATGCTCTAAATAAATATGCCCCTATAGTTAAGATGTGAATAGCAAAAAATGCATGTAGATGGTTCACACCATTATTAAAATCTGCATTGACTGAAAGAGATAACCTATGGAAAAAAGCACACAAAACCCAGCCTGCTGTGGACTGGTGCAAGTTCAAAAGGGCACAAAACTCATGTACTAGAATGGTTAGAGATACAAAAGCTGCATACTATCAATCTGAATTTCTCTCTGCCTCCAAAAATCCTACAAAATTTTGGAAAACCGTCAAGGACTTGTCTGGTCACACGCCCGGTGGCTCACTACCTGATGAAATCTCCTTAAACAATAACACCATTAGTGACAGACTGGAAGCTCTGGATGCCTTCAATTATCACTTTGAGACTGCAGGCTTAACCTTCTACAATTCCTCAGTGAATCTGATACACTCTCAGGTGGATAATCAAGGTGCAGATCCTAGCGTCACCGATTCAGTCTTCTCCTTGCGTCCTACTACTCTGAAAGAAGTTGAAGACCTATTGCTAAAACTGGATGTAAAAAAAGTGCTGGTGCAGATATCCTCAACCCATATTTGTTGGAGGTGGCCATCCATGTGTTAGCCGTGCCCATAACCCATTTATTTAACCTATCATTAACTCAAGGATCCATTCCTTCTATGTGGAAAACAGCACACATCATACCCCTGTTCAAGTCCGGAAATCCCTGTGATCTAAATAATTACAGACCAATTTTGATTCTCCTGGTCTTGTCAAAATTACTGGAAAAAGTCATAAGTAACCAGCTGAGGCAGTATCTAGAAGCTAATAACCTGCTTAATCCAGTCCAATCAGGGTTTAGAGCTTAACATAGCACCATCACAGCACTTGCCAATATGACTAATGACTGGCAAAGAGAGCTAGACAACAGGAATTACACCTGTGCCATATTCTTGAACCTGAGCAAGGCCTTCGACACTATCGACCATTCTCTGCTACTCTCTTCCCTGACCTCAATAGGTGCTGACCCATTATCTTTACAGTGGTTCAACAACTACATTTCTGGCAGTTTCCAGTAGGTGAAAGCGGAAGGAGATCTCTCAACTCTCAAACCTCTCCTAAGAGGTGTTCCCCAGTAATTCTATCTTAGGACCGATCTTATTTGCAATATACATCAGCAATATTGATGAAAGCATAACTAAGGCCAACTTTCATCTGTCTGCAGATGACACAGTTCTTTACGTAAGCTGCCCGTCATTACAATCTGCATGTAATGAACTTCAATCTGAGTTCAACCTGCTGCAACACCAACTCCTAAACAAAAAACTATTACTTAACACCAAGAAAACAAAAGCAATGCTCTTTTCTTAGGCTGCCCAAATGGTAAATTCAGCCCTATCAGATCCTGTGCTGCAGATTACTACAATTCTTGGCGAGAAGCTGGAATTTGTCCCTAAATTCAAATACCTGGGAGTATGGCTGGACCATAGTCTCTCCTTTATATAGCACATTGAAGAATTACTAAAAAAATTATGACAGAGACTTGGCCTGTTCTTTAGTATAGCCCGCTTCTTAACTAGAGATGCCAAACTACAGCTGGTACAATCAACCTTTCTATCCTTGATAGATTATGCTGACATCCTCTACAGTCACTGTCCCATTTTCTACCTCACCAAACTTGACACATTATATCATAGACCTTTGAGGTTCATCACAGGCCTGCGTTATTCCACTCGCCACTGCTCCCTATATCAATCAGTGGGGTGGAGTTCTCTTCAGTTCAGGCATGATAAAAATACAGCCGTATGGACCCTGAGAGTCATCTCCAAAAAACTGCCCCAATACATTACAGACTGTCTTCCTATAAAACCAATAGGCAATTACACCATGAGAAGTTGCAAATCTCTCCTACTGATGGTTCCCAAAGTTAACTCTTGCTTTGGCAGGGCTGCTATAAGTTTTACACTGTCCTCCTTGTCAAATAAATTGCAAAAAACACTGAAACCGAGGTCACCCATTGGCATCTCATCTTTCAAGCTCTTATATTCACGTCTTAGAAATGATCAGTGAAATTGTTTCCCATGACCATGAATTGTCATCATGCTAACCTGTACCATTTAACAATGAATGAATTACTTCTAGTGCTTGTCTCCTCCTTGGCCCTGGTCTGTCATCATGCTTTCACGTAACACCTTGATGCCTCTGTCCTTCCTTTGATACTGGTCTATCTTCACGCTTTCTTCAGCATTCTTTTCACAACTCTATACTGCACTCATCCACAATCTACATGCAATCATACTATAAAAGTCCTAACTCCCCTTTCCCTCTCCCCCTAGGCCCGCACTGCCACATCAGTTCTACCGACCTATCCTTGGGACTTCACTTCTCACAATGTTTATCCTTCGCCTACATATTACATACCCCTCCTGGTACCCCATCTGCCATTAGTTGGTGGTTCTCCAAGCCATTTGATGGCTAGTACTAGTGACTGCCCCTGGTAAATTAACTAACTGGTACTTCTATAAAGAGAACATTGTTTATATACAGTTGCATGGTTCAATAGTAGACCTGCCCCCTTGTATTTGAATCCTCCACTGTTATGACTTGTCTTGTCTTCCTTTTATCATTTGACTCCCCTATTACTGCACCATTGTGTTTGTGTTTACATACTTATTTACGTGTATTTATATGTTTTTATGATGGATGTTACCTGACCCTGTTCTAACAAGGTCCATCTTGTAAAAGAGCTCTGCTCAGTGATGTCGCCTGGATAACTAAAGATTTTGATTGATTTGATGTGTAACATGAAGCTCAACAAATATGTGGTGGGCATGGCGGCAGACAAAGGCACTGCAGGAGATGCAGCCAACAGGGCACAGGGCACTGTTGTGGAGAGGCATGTGGCTGTGTGTAGGATGCACAGTAGCCTTTGCCATGTCACACCATCCAACCACAGAAGCATGTGTGTGTGTTGGCCACAGGTGGCCAATCCTTGGTACAGGTATGCCTGAAGCACCACCACCAACTTCCCTGACTGTCCACAATGGCTTCCAATGCAAGCAAGGATGGATGGCATTCATTACCCATGTGTGGACACATTAACACCCCCACTATCCATGACAACATTCATAGTCTGGCGGGCCTGGGGACAGCTTTGCAGATGAACATACAGGTATGGACACAGGCACCGGCATGCCAGCTGAATATAGGGTGACATCATGTAGCCATGGGGTGAACAGTCCTGAACTAGTTCAGTGGACATGCAGTGACAGGGATATGACCCAGTAGGTACAGTGGCAGAGCCATGTAAATAGGCCGTGGGCATGTGCATTATCTAAATCACGAGCCCTATTGGGCAATGCAAGCATGCCAAAATGACATCCCACCCCCAATGGAAATGTGTAGCACCACATGGCCACACCTATACACAGACCACACAGTGCAGAGGATCCTGTATGTTAACAAGGCACATGGCCATGTTCCTGTCACAGAGAGGGCACCATAAGGCTGACACCTGTCACTGGGTATAGCTGGCACACAGGGTGACACAACAGACCATCATGCACCGTGTATGGAGGTGGACAATGCAAAGGCCAAACACAGTGTCAGTGGGCATGACTGCATGGCATAACTACAACCTGCACAATGGATGGTGTCATGTACACAGACGGACACATTTTCAGGAATGTAGCAGAGGAATAGGAGGTGGACACACCCTCTGATGTGTGTCACACTCAGGTCACACAGTGACATGGTGATGTAGGCCAATGGGACAGGCCGCCAGGAAACAGCCAATGGAGAACACTGGACAACACCAACACACAGCCAGTGTAATAAGCACATGTGACACATGGCCATTGGTGAGCATTGTGGCAACACCACCAATAGTGTCTGATGCGAGACTGCCTTGGCTGCCCCCCAATGCCATGTGTGTGGCAAAATCTGCACTAGGCAGGTATACGCAATATTCAGCACACAGGGTGTGGCCATGGCCATACCAATAGCCTTTTGTGGCACATCTGGGCTCAACACAGTACCATACCTGGACACCTACCCAACATACTGGCATAGTATGAGGGCACAGCACTGGAACAATGTGAGCCATGTAATATGTGAGGGTGATGGGGGGGGATTGTCTACTGGATGACTGCAGCATACCCTGAATGTATGGTGGACAGTACAGGGGGCATGGAGAGCGATGCAGTACCAAACACATTAATGTGACCACACAACTTGAGGACACACTGCACTGTGTGCGACATGTGCATGGGTGTATGGTGTACACTGCAATTGGTGGTTTGTGTATGTGTTATGATGTACTGGGCTATGCAGAGACTCCTGAGTCTGTCAGCGGTGCAGAACCGAGCAACAGCATACCACTGCTATCACAAGGGCTAGATGTGACTGTCACCTGGACTTGTTCAAGCTGCATGCCACAGACCACATTGGCCCATGTGGGGCCCTCATGACCACATCACTAATGCAACCATGGGCAGGTGTGTACACTGCTCCAGTGCTGAACACATATAGCAGGACAGGGACACAAAGTGTAGCCCATGGTCTATGTAATGTGCCAGCATGCACCATGTGTGATGGAGCCCTGCAGGGGATGTCAGTCCAACACAGATATGGGCTACACAGCTGCATTGGACATGCCTTGTGGCACAGGTCAGGACTATCCAGTGCACAGCACCAGAAGCATGTCAGTACACATGGCCCACCATGGTGGACAACTGGGTGTTGATGACCACAATGTACAATGTGGATGCATCCTCAAGTGCAAGATCAGGATTCAAACACATATGGTGTACTAATGGCCACAGTGAGTGACTCACAATGTATTTGCAGAACACAGTGGGCATGGCACTGTCAAACACACATGCATACTCATGTAAGGGCCCTTGCAGCAACAGCCTGGCCATGCCACGCTGGCTATAGCCTCACATCCCCATTTGTTCACGACTGTGCGCGTTCCTCCAGACCCATCTCCTGGTATCTCTGTCTGCAATGTGAACACAATGACAAAGCCACAATCAGAGCCATGTGGTACCAGACATGTCCTCCATGGAACACCAAAATATGATCCAGCATTGTGGATGTCTCCTGTACACCCACGAGCATTTGTATGAACACCCAACAGTGGATGGCATACAGTGTACCACCACAGGGGCAACATATTGGGTCATACACTTCCTCCCATTCCACCAGAATACTCATACAGGACAGTGAAAGGTGATGGCACATGTACAGTAGTAAGCGGGTGTACAATGTAATGCATCCGACACCCTACAAAAGTCCCCTGACTGTGTGCCTTGTATGTACAGTACATAGCCGGTGTCTTGTGGACCACGCCCCAGGATGACTGCTGACATAGCTGTCAGGCAGCCCAGAGAGCACTACTATTGTGTGGCATAGGCAACCAATGCACAAGATGGACACCCATCCCAGTGGGCATTCCTCTGTGGTCTGCAATGGATACCCATGTCAGCATAGTGACATTCACATGTGCATCCCACACCGGACTGTGTGGGACATATGTACATGGCCATGTGACACCAATGGCAGACCACAGCAGCTGGACAACACTGTCTGGGGCCACTGTCATGGCCTTGTGACAACAGGGATGGTATAAGGGCCAACCATTGGGATGATGTGGACAGACACAGGTCCACATAGTTGTGGCAGTATGGTCACCCATATGACCCATGACACCTGATGGCCACCAAGTCCATAACAGGTGCCTACATGTGTATAGCTATGCAAGTCCACCGTGTCATGTCAGGTCAGGACATACCACAGCGGTCCTTTGCTTGTCACCACTGTGACCCCTGACTTGCAGCAAATACTACAAGATGGATACATTGTCACCACCACTATACTAGTTGTAGGAATGGATGCAGGGACACACAGTGGACCCTGCTGGACACATATGTCATCCAGGAACCTGCATACCCTGTTGCTGTGTCTTGAGAAGTGACACACGGTATCACAGGGATACATATTGGGCACCCACCATGCCACATGGTGCTGTGCCATGCTACGTGCCTACATACCACAGCATTTACAGACACATGGAGCACTGTGCTGCACAGGGACATGTGGGGTTCATTGGGGGGACTGTTGTATATGGGCATGCAGGGGCATGCCATGTCCATGTACCATGTCCTGTATTGTGGCCTGTGGCACATGGGCAGACACATGCATGGACACATATGGACATCAATGGCATGGGAATGTTATGTGACCTCACACTGCAAATTGGAAATGCTGTACGTTGCCACAACCACACATTGTGCCATGACCTTGAGTGACATAGTTGCAATGCACCGGTCCTGCAGCCTGTACATCATTGCTCATTGTGTGCCCAGATCCTGAAGGCACCATTCTCTGACTGAATGATTGTCTACAAGTACTGCTTGGCAGCCTGTCAGCCTCTGTTGGCAGGTGATGCCATCAGTAGATCAGACATGGGCATGTGCCACTGTTCTCATGCTCTATATAGTGGGTGGGCATGCCTGTGAAATCCACAACAGACCGTTATGCGGCATCATGTTCCACATCTGTGGTCCAATACAGATGGCATGCCACAGTCCACAATGGTCAGTGTCAGGCACAAACACATCCCTGACATATAACAACAAATATCATGTCACATGGTGTGCATAGAAACATAGAAACATAGACTTTGATGGCAAATAAGGACCTCTTGGCCCATCTAGTCTGCTCATTTCCCTACCTAAAGGATAGGCAACAGATCCTAGTTAACCAACAGCCTATTTCTTCCTACCCCCCACAAGAATTGCCTTATGTCTGTCCCATGCATTCTTGAATTCTCCCACAGTTTTAGACCCCAAAACCTCCTCAGGAAGGCTGTTCCATGCATCCACTACCCTCTATGAAATAATACTTCCTCACATTGCCCCTGAACTGCCCTCCTTCTATCTTTTAAATTGTGTCCCTTGTTCTTGCACTTCTCTTTGTGAAAGATGCTACCCTCTTGGACTTTGTTGATTCCACTGAGGTACTTAAAGTTTCTATCATGTCCCCCTCTCCCTTCTTTCCTCAAGGGTATACATATTAAGCTCATTTAGTCTCTCCTCATATGGCTTCTCTTGCAGACCCTGCACCATTTTAGTTGCCCTCTCTGGACTACTTCTATCCTGTCTATGTCCTTGCTGAGATGGGGTCTCCAGAACTGGACACAGTACTCCAGATGGGGTCTCACCAACTGTCTGTACAGAGGGATAGCAACTTCCTGTTTTCTGCTGCTGATCCCTCTCCCTATACATTCCAGTATACCCCCAGCCCTCCCTAATGCCTTCTCACATTGCTTGCTAACCTTAAGGTCATCTGATATGATTACCCCCAGGTCCCTTTCCTTTTTTGTTGTTGTTACTACCTCCCCACCCATTGTGTATTCTTCCCCTGGGTTCTTGTTTCCCAGGTGCATTATTTTGCACTTCTTTGCATTGAATCCTAGCTGCCATACTTCTGACCTTCCTTCCAACCTTGCCAAGTTCTTTTTCATCCTTTCCACGCCTTCTTGTGTATCAACCCTGTTGCAGATCTTTGTGTCATCTGCAAAAAGGCATAATTTTCTTTCCAGTCCCTCTGCAATGTCACTGTTGAAGACATTAAAAAGGACTGGACCCAATACTGAACCCTGCAGTACCTTACTAGTAACCCCTCTTTCTTCAGAGTGGACTCCATTTACAATTACCTTCTGTGTCCTGTTGTGCAGCAAATGTTTTACCCAGGCTACCACCCTGGGACCCACTTCCAGGCTGGTTAATTTGACTATTAATCTTTTGTGTGGGACTGTGTTAAATGCCTTGCTAAAGTCTAGGTAGGCCATGTCCACAGCCCCTCCCTGGTCTACTACTTTGGTCACCCAGTCAAAGAAATCGATTAGATTCATCTGACATGACCTTCCCACTGTGAACCCATGCTGCCTTGGGTCCTGTGCTCCACTGGCCTCTAGGTACTCAACTATTCTTTCCTTCAGAAGTGACTCCATCACTTTCCCTACCCAGAGGTCAGACTGACAGGTCTGTAGTTATCTGCCTCTGTCTTGGTCCCACTTTTGTGAAGGGGAATCACATCTCCTTCCTCCAGTCCTCGGGTACCACACCATCCTCCCATGATTTATTAAAAATAGTAGCCAGGGGTTTCTCTAGTTCCTCCCTTAATTCTTTTAGAATTCTGGGGTGAATTCCATCAGGACCCATTGCTTTGTCCACCTTCAGTTTCAGGAGTTCTTGCAGAACTCTTTCTACTGTGAAAGGACTGGGATCGACCCCCCTATCAAGAGTGCTTCTGTTAATTGGATTAGGCACTTCCCCCTCCTCTTTTGTGAATACTGAGCAGAAATATTCACTCAGTATCCCTGCTTTTTCACTGTCCCCCTCTGCCCACCCACCGTTCATTCTATAAAGCCTCACTATCCCTCCCTTTGTCTTTCTACGCTCGCTGATGTACCTATAAAAGGTTTTATCCCCCTTCTTAACTGAGTTGGCTATCTTTTCCTCAGTTTGGGCCTTTGCTAGTCTGACTTCCCTCCCTGCTTCCTTCTGTCTTAACTGGTACAGATCTCTGTCCTGCTCCTTCTGTGTTTCCTTATACTTCCGGAATGCTATCTTTTCTTCCTGACTTTCACAGCCACCTCTTTTGAGAACCATAGTGGCTTTTCTTTCATTTGATTTGTTTATTTGCTTCACACAAAGGCTTGTTGTCTCTGTGATGGCAGTTTTGATGATTCCCATTGTTGCTCCATACCTCCTTCTAGCCTGTTTGCTAGTGCTTTTCAGAGCACTCTCCCATCTTGCCAAAGTCAGCCCTCCTAAAATCCAGTACCCTCACTTTTGTATGGCTTGACTCTGTAGCTGAGTTTAAATGAACCACATTGTTTGATGGTCACTTGTCCCCAGATGGCAACCCACTTCTAGATCGAGATCCTCTCACTGCCCCCATTTGAGAGTATGAGGTCTAAGATTGCTCCTCATGAGTGGGTTCCGAAACTAGCTGTCTGAGGCCTGCCACCTGTAGGGCATCAAGAATGGCCCTGCTTTTGGATGTGGCTGCAGCAAATGTGCTCCAGTTAACATCTGGCATATTCAGGTCTCCCATCAACAGTATCTCACCTTTCTCTGTCATTCTAAGAATGCCTTCTATCATATACTTGTCCATTCCCTCTCCCTGACATGGGGGTCTGTATACAACCCCTGTGTGGATTGTGGTGCCCTTTCCAGTCTCCAAGGTGACCCACAGTGCCTCCTCTCCTCCCTGTTTATTCTTTTGATCAGTTGCTTTTATCCCTTCCTTTACATAGAGAGCTACTCCTCCCCCTCTTCTCCCCTGCATGCCTCTCCTGTAGGTTATGTACCCTGGTATGTTAACATCCCAGTCATGGTTCTCTGTGTACCATGTTTCTGTGACTGCTACGATATCCAGTCATCCCTATTCCATCAAGGCCACCAGCTCAGGGAGCTTGTTGCCCAGACTACGGGCATTGGTACTCATTACCCTCCATATTTCTGATGGTCTTACTCCCTTTTGCCCCATCCCTGTCCTTCTTGCCGTTGTCACTTTCTCCATTTACCCCTGCCCTTCTCCCTATCAACACCTCTATGTTGGTGTTTGCCACACTTACTACCATGATTATTTGGGGGGGGTAGGATTTCCCTGCTCCTTTCCAGTGCCTCCCCCCTTGGCTAGTTTAAATGCTTGCCAATGAAGCATTTAAACCTATCACCTAGGATCCTGGTTCCCCTCCTGGACAGATGCAGCCCATCATGCCAGTATAGGCTTGCATCACTCCAGGTGGACCCCCAGTCCCCAATGAAGCCAAATCCCTGAGCTCCACACCAGTTTTTCAACCACTGATTGAATCCCTTGGTGCGGAACACCCTAGTCTCTCATATGCCATAGATGGGCAGCACCTCTGAGAAGGTTACCGTGCGTGCTACTTGACTAAGTCCGCTCCCCAATTCCACAAACTCTTCCTGCACTTCTCTAATCCCTTTCTTAGCCAGGTAATTTGTCCCTAGGTGGACAATGACATCCAGCTCCCTCTTCTGTGCAGCTGCTCCAGCAATCCTGAGGATTCGCTCCCTGTCCCTCCAAGCCATGGCACCAGGCAGGCACCTTACCTCCCTCTCCCCTTCCTCTCCCAGTTCTACCTTCCTAACAATGGTGTCCCCCACCAGCAGTTGTTTCCTTCCCCTGCAGGGTCCCCTGCCACCCTCCTTTGGTTCTCCTTTGTGGAGGTTCCCAGCATCCTCCTTGGTCTCCACTGTGGGTGCCTCCATAGAGGAACCACACTTTGCCAGAATGGCATAGGAATTGTGGAGAGGTACGACTGGAGGGATGCACCTCTATTCCACCACCCTCACCCTCCCTGAGCCCACTATGGTCCAACCACTCCTCTTTCTTGGCAACCTCTGAGGCAACGGCAGTGGCACTGGTGGTCCCTGGTTGGAAGAGGAGGTCCCACAAATCCTGGCCAACTCAGCCTGGAGATGAGCAACCTTCTCCCTCAGCCCAGAGAGGTGCCTGCAGATGGGACAACACCACATCCTCCAGAACATCTCCCGGAAGACTGCTGATCCACAGCCACTGCACTGCACCACTCCCATCATGTCTTATTTCTGGCCCCTTAACTGTTTGCAATCCTTACTCTTTCCTCTGTTTTTTTTTCTTTCTCTCCTTACTTTCTGCCTGTGTGCCCTTTAAGCTCCTGATTGTCCTGTTCTGAGACAAGAATATCCTATATTTCTCAGTAGACCACTTACTTGCTCAGAGGCAGACCTCTAGCAGCTAGAGGGCCCCAGAGAGCTACTCTTGCCCTTCTAGGATGGTGGGTCTTTGGTGTTTCTGTGATCACTCACTTCCTGCTCCCAAACAGGAAGTTCCTGTTGTCAGTCAAATCCTGTGCCTATAAAAATAGAACCAGCTTTGGATGAGGGGGTGGAGGGGAGGAAAGGAGGGCAATATAGTCCCAGCAGAGAAGTCCAGTCACACAGCAGTCCTTTCTCCTGGTGTCTTCTGCCAAGCTATTAGCAGAATCTTTCTAATGCAGTCTTTAAATGTAGCTTCCTTCTAGCTAAGCCACTCCCCCTACTTACTAGATCTTTCTACAAGTAATTTAAAACTCACAGTTATTAAGTCCTTTCAATCACCTGAGATTTACACCTAGATAACTGTTCAGATACCCATTCAGTTCAGTTAACTCAGACAAACACACACTTTTTTTGGTTTTGTTTGTTAGTTTTTTTTTACCCTAAATTAAAGGTCCAAGTACAAAAGTTCTTCTTCTTTAGTCCCAGCAGAGAAGTCCAGTCACACAGCAGTCCTTTCTCCTGGTGTCTTCTGCCAAGCTATATACCTGTATATGGCATTGTGCCCCGCTCCACCATTGCGAGGAAGTAATTGAGGCATGCCATCCCTGAACCACAGCAGCACTGCTCTGTGGTGCATAAAATGCCAGTATGTCTGCTGAGGTGACTGGCAATCTCAGACCATACAGCTGACTTGGCCCTGTCCAGCTCCTTCTGCCCAAACAGCTGACCCTCCCTGGGGACCATCAGGTCCACCAAGTTTGCCAGCTGTTCCTCCTACTACTTCAGGGTGCGCTGGAAGGGTGCCATCCTATGTGTAGTACATGCCATTGTGGTGCTGCTGCAGCTGGACTATAACTCTGGCCACATTTTGTCAGTCCTCTTTCCAGTGTATGTAGTGCAATAGAGCACAAATGGTTTGCCACCTGCTGCTTGTGTTTGTACCACGACATTGGGCGATAGGGTTTCATGGTCGTGAAACTCAGCATATCTTGATGAAGTTTTGCCATGCGGAAACTAAGGAGTCCTCCCCGTGCTACCACTCATACACAGCACCCACACGACCACATCTTGTGAAGGGCACTTGCTGCCATAACCTCAGCCATCCATACCGTGCACTGCAAGGCCCATGCGTGTCAGACACCTGTCACACATGACAGACATGTGTTTGCGTCTGTGCAATATCATACTGCTGTCATCACTGAATGGCGCATGCATGTCTTGCACAGTGCAGTGATGTATGGTGTCTATTGAGCAGATGCCTGTGAATATGCATCATAGTGTTCGGAGGAATAAACTGTAATGCACGATAACAAACCAATTATGTGGGGCGCGTTTTTGCAATATTCAGCCAGGATAAGCAAATCACCTCATTGCAAAGTCTGTGCCCAGTCCACACATCTGCATCTCATTACTGGAATGTATTCAGCTAATTTGCATGCAAATTACTATAAAAACAGGACTGCGCCACCAGTCCGCTCAGGAGAGGTACTGCAGCCTTGAAGGTAGGTTTTGTGTCATGGTTCTGTGTGTCTGTATTTATTCTGTGCAGGGTGCTGTTATTATATTTCCATGTCATTGTAACTGGGCCTGTCTCTATGTTTTTGTTCCACAAGCACCAGTATGGCTTTGTAGAGATGGAGACATCCAAATATTACAAAGAATGAGCTAAAGGTCCTCACCGAGGTCTATGTTCTCAGGGAGGATCTCCTCAGTTAGAAGTGTGGGACACCGCAGGACTGGGAACAGGGCTGGAGGGAGGTGGTGGAGGCCGTGAATGCACAAGGGGACTACAACTGTACTCCTCAATAGTGGATTAAGTTGATCAGTGGCTCCCAGGTGTGATGCAAGATCCTCCAATCAGCCAGGCCAGTGCTTCCCTTTAGGCAACTGGTGGCAGACCCTCCACAGCTCCTGTTCTGACACTGCAGGAGGCACTTATGGCCACTACCTTCAGCCAGGTGGCTGTGGAAGTTGTTCGCAGTGGGGAAATTGAGAAAGATGGATGGCTGTCGCAGCACTCTGACTATACAGATTGCAATTCATGTCTGGTCAGGCATGTGGCTTCCTATGTCTGTGTGTATCATGTTTCCATTATGTGTAGCACTGTGTGGCCACAGAACAGTGTCCACTGTATGTGTGTGCATACCTATGAATCTGTTTGCATCCTAACATTTCTGGTATGTGCCGTGCTCACAATGTCATGCCTCTGTGTGTTTTCACCTGCATTCCTGGTACATGCATGAGCACCTACCTGTGTATGTTATAGTGCTGTTGACATGGACATACATCCCTAACAATGCTCTTCCCTTTCATTTCCACAGCACCATCACATCTTGGGACAGGTGGAGGTCCACAGGTACAGCTTCCCGCACAGTGTGGCACTGTACTTGTGGCCACAGCCAGTGTGGGGCCCACTGCTGTGGAGCCACACACATGGGGGGGGATCGGATGGTGATGATGATAAGACTATCTCTCTGTCAGTCAATGCACTCCTGAATGCTGTGGATTTGCTCACCAGACACTGATGATGATGACACCATGTATATTGACAGCATCATCCCGACCCGGGCCCCCAGTGAGGTCCGGACTGATTCCACACATGCAGCAGATGCCACCAGCAGCCATCCAGTGGGCCACTGCATGCAGTTGGCCACAATGCAGATAAAGGGCAGTGAGTTGCAGCCTGCAGAGCTGCAGCAGATGGGCACTGTTGCCCAGAGTTGGGGAACTGGTAACCAGCCACAGCCTGACCAGCTGTGTGTTCAGGCAGCCCCAGTGCACATTGTTGATGCACGTGCCTCATCCCCACATCCATAGCAGCCACCCATGGAGTAGCCACATGCTGTGGCAGTTGTACATCAAGCCACCCCCCCCAGATCAGCAGCCTCCCTTGCACAACAACACATTGCCCCAGGCAATGAGCTGTCAGAACATATGAGGCTACTGAGGGCCTCCATGGAGAGCCAGGAAGTACTCCAAGACACTCTGCTGGGAGTGTGGTCACAGATTCACCACCTTGAGGAGTGGGCAACTGTCCACCTTGCAGAGCTCATTGTAGCTATTCACCTGTTATGTACTGACATTACTACAGGCTTCTGCGGTGTAATAGCGGCTATACAGGAAGGCACTGAAGCACTGGCTGACTTTGGATTCCATACTATATGGCACACAGCTTGCAGAAACACTAGCACCCCCTGAACACCATGAAGCATCCGAATTTCCCCTAACACCCCATCCTCTACCCTCAGATACCCACCCACTATGGCTATGGTGTTCGGTTCTCAACACCCACCCCGAAGCATAGCCATTCATGGTCACATGTTTCTACCCCCTCAGAGGCAGAGGCATTGCCCCATGTGGCCCAGGATTCCCAATTGGAGTTACCTGTACCTATGGGGTGAGGCCATCTACGTGTCCACGGAGACCACACACACACACACCCTGAGGTGTCCAAGGCCCTTACAGACTACCTGTGCTGCTTCCAGGCTGCAGGTGGGGCTACATTTGCCCTGTGGTGCCTATGGCTGTGCGATGTCCACACCCTGTGACCACACTGCCCCACGTACCCACCCCTGTGGCATTGTTACACTGTGTGGATGGCATCCAGGTCTTGGATGTGGGTCATGGTATCGTGGGACTGGCATGGACATGATAAGTGCATGTGTGGCTTACCACTGTGGGTATGTGCCAATGATCTCTCTCAGACCCATGCCAATCCAATACCGGTACCTCTGTGCATCCTTGGCAGTGTTGTCCCACCTGTGGTTATGTATGCATGCGACTGCAATACACCTGTCTACACATCACAACAGGGTGACAGTTTCATACTCAGAATTACCATGAGGCGTACCATGCACCCACATATACACTACCTGTGTGCATAACAGCAATGTCACAGCTGCAAGCATTACTCACCTTCAGGGTTGAAATGTTCTTGCACAATGGTGTCCCTGTGCTACCATCCCCTCAGGGCCAATCTTGGGTCCCTCTGGTCTTGCTGTAGATGCTTACCCTCATCTGTCAGCTCCAGCTTCTCTGCACTGTCATTCTCTGGGACCTGGACAACTACTCCATGGTCTGTGGCCATGTTGTGTAGCATACAACAGGCCAGGAATATGTCACAGGCTTTGTCCAGGCTACATTGTAGGGCACCGGATGGACCTGTCCAGATATCTGAAGTGCATCTCCAGCATGCTAAACACAAGCTCTATGATGTTACGTTTAGCCATGTGTACTTCATTGTGCCTCTCTTCTGCATCAGATGTGGGCACAGTACTGGGGTGAGTATCCACAGCCAGAGGGGGTATGTGCTGTCTCCTGTGTGGGGGATGGTGATATGTTAGTATACATTACAGATCCATGGCATTCTGCTCTCCACACAGACCTGTTATATCTGGTCAACCTCATCTGCACATTTCTCTGCCCACAGTGTCACTGCTACATATTCCCACCCTGCTCTTTCTGGCCCGTTCCCTGCTGTCGTATTTCCACTATGACTGACAGTACTGCCTGCATGTTATTTGGTCTGCAGGGCATGGCATAACCCTGGCCTGGATGTGCCACACAGCACTTTTCCCTTCCAATGCGTCACATTACGCTACCCCTCCCACATTGTCACAGGCCCCTACTGGCTGGCACCACCCCTGTAACCTGTGCCTATAACACACTATCACATGTTCTCCCTCCAATGGTGGTATTCCACATCTGTTCAGAGTCAGTCCTATTCTGGTGTCATCTCTGCCTCCCTCCCCCCATCCCATGTGTCACATGGCTGTCTGCCACTGCAGCACTCCTTTTTACTGTGCTGACATCTGCACAGACGCCATCACTGCATCATGATACTGTGTGGACACCTTGCATGTGGCTGTTTTCCACTGACCCACAAGATGGTCACTGGGTATCTCCCTGGACTTGAACCGATGACACGGGGTGACTGATGCCAGATGTATGCATCGGGTACACTCCCAGGATAATGGGCACAGACATGTGTGATGTGTCTTGTGGAACTTCACACCACCTGGCAGTCTATAGAGTGGTACCCCTTCCTGTTAACGTAGACATCCTTGTCTCCACTAGATAGTGCTCTGATGGCCACATGTGTATAGTTAGTGGCCTCTAGCACACCCGGTAGGTGTGCAACCCTGTAAAAATACTGCATCTTTGCTGTCCACTCTGCTGGTATGCTAGGGAATCAAATAAACTCACTAGCATGGTGCAGCACAGTGGTGAGGAACTGTGTGAGGAGATGTGACGTGGCCAACTGGGTGAAGACAGTGGTGACATCCACTGGTATTTGGAAGGTGCCCATGGCAAGCAGGAACAGTGCTACTGTGACCTTGGTCTTCACCGTCATAGCATGACTTCTGTGTGTGTGGGTGCCTGATCTCATCATGGAGTAGCTCACAGCTTTCATAGAACTGCCTTGTTGAGCCTGTACCGGCCCACGATGTTTGTGTCACTGAGCTGTTCCAATGTGACGTGGGGCCGGTACCATCTTTGTGCGGTATACCAGCTACGGGCCCTTCTTTGGCCACCTTGTTGTTCCATCAGTCTCCTCACATCAGCCATTACTGCTGCCATGTGAAATGCAAGCCCAGACATTGTTCCTGCAGTGCAGCGGCCTACCTCTGGATGGCTGGCCGATTTAGAGCTACCCCTTTTATTCCTAATTTTTTGCGGCCCAATTTTCGGTGGCACAGCACATGTGCCACTCATTTTAGCTAATATACACAAGCACAGCATATTCAGGTGTCTGCCCCCTTTTTCTGCATGGTATTCATTATATTAGCGCAATTGTGCATTGCGACTTGTGTGATGCATTTCCTGCTCTTGAATATCATGCCACCATGCATTTTCCAGAATGCACCATGCATCTCCATTTTGTGCCACACAACTCATTTGGATATGTGGGCCTCAGCAACTAGAGTAACAATCCACAGCAGAGAGGAAGAGTTCTCCATTATTTTTTACACCACGAAGAAAGATCCATATTTTGTGCCAACTCCAAATGTCTAAATATTGCTTTAATATCTTTATATATATATATATATATATATATATATATATATATTTTAGTGTAGCTTAGGAAAGAGCTGGTTACATGAGGGGGAAATCTTTTAACCTATATTAAGTATGGGTATGCCAAAAAATATTTATGCATTTTGTATGCAAAGAAATATTTAAATATTTTATATGCAAGAATAATGTTGCTATTTTCAAAAGTGAACTAAGACTGCATATTGTCTGTTTACATGTGTTTGTTGTTTTGAAAGTTTTGTTGCTTTGTTTGCCTTGTGTTTATTTTTGTTCTATGCAATATTTACCAGACTTGATGTATCTATGCAATATTGTTTATTATCCTTATTAGTTTATATTGCACAAGAATAATACATTCTATTTTTGTATCACTCTGGGGTTGCCACATGCCATGTTCATTTATAAATTATAAGAACCTTTATGCAGTATGTTGTGAAGGAAAACCCTGAGCTAGTTTTTCACTGTTCTGCATGATTTATAAAGTCAAGGCTTGAGCCAGAGCTAAGTGGTCATAATAAGCAACTGATATTCCAGCCTATTCTTCTGACACTCCTCTCTTCCAAGGTGTACATTTTAGATCCTTTAATCTCCTCATAGGGCTTCTGATGCAGACACTGCACCATTTTAGTTGCCCTCCTCCAGACCACTTCCAATCTGTCTATGTCCTTTCTGAGATGTGAGCTCCAGAACTGGACACAGTACTCTAGGTGGGGTTTTACCAGAAAGCTATAGAGACAACAACTCCTCCCTCTTTCTTCTGGTGATATCCCTCCCTGTGCACTACATCATCCCTTTTGTCTTCCCATGTGTCTTGTCGCTCTAACTAGCCACCTTTAGGTCATCTGATAAAATAACCCACATGTCTCTTTCCTGCTTTGTGGTCATCAGTACCATGCCCCCGTTTGTATGCTGCCCGTTTTCTATGCTTTAAGTGCATTATTTTGAACTTTTTTGTGTTGAAACCCAGCTGCCATACCCATGACCACTCATCAAGTTTTCTCATGTTGCTGCACACCCTTTCCACCCCACCTGGAGTATCCACTCTATTTCAGAGTTTGGTGTCATCCACAAAGAGGCAGACCTTCCCGTCCAGCTCCTGTGCAATATGACTTATAAAGACATTATAAAGAGGACTGCTCCAAGCACTGATCACTGAGACACCCCACTAGTCACCCTCCCTTCCTCTGAGTGAACTCTGTTCACCACCATAGAAGCATAGAAATATAGAATTTGACGGCAGATAAGGACCGCTTGGCCCACCCAGTCTGCCCATTTCCCTGCCTAATGGATAAGCTGCAGATCCTAGTTAACCAGCAGTCTACTTCTTCCTATCCCCACCCCCTAGAATTGCTGTATGACTGTCCCATGCATGCTTGAATTCCACCACTGTTTTTGACTCCACAACCTCCTCCGGAAGGCTGTTCCATGCATCCACAACCCTCTCTGTGAAAAAATGCTGCCACATTACCTCCTGAGCTGCCCCCCCATCTTCAAATGTACCCCTTGTTCTTGCACACCCCTCTTTTTTGAAAGATGCTACCCTCTTGGACTTTGTTTGATTCCCTTGAGGTACCTAAAAGTTTCTATCCTGTCCCCCCTCTCCCTCCTTTCCTCGGGGCTATACATATTAAGCTCCTTAAGTCTCTCTTCATATGTCTTCTGGTGGAGACCCTACACCATTTTAGTTGCCCTCATCTGGACAGCTTCCATCCTGTCTATGTCTTTGCAGAGATTGGGTCTCCAGAACTGCATGCAGTACTCCAGATGGGGTCTCACCAGCTGTCGGTACAGAGGGATAATAACTTCCTGTTTTCTACTAGTGATGCT
Organism: Neoceratodus forsteri; assembly: GCA_016271365.2. NCBI lineage: Eukaryota > Metazoa > Chordata > Ceratodontiformes > Ceratodontidae > Neoceratodus > Neoceratodus forsteri. The sequence continues at coordinate 650,305,989 of CM028136.1, read as the reverse complement.
TCTCCCTATGCATCCCAGGATCCCCCCAACCCTCCTTACTGCCCTCTCACGTTGCTTGCCCACCTTTAGGTAATCTGATATGACTACCCCAGGTCCCTTTCCATTTTTGTTGTTGTTAGTATCTCACCCCCCATTGTGTACTCTTCCCCTGGGTTTTTGTTTCCCAGGTGCATTACCTTGCACTTCCTAGCGTTGAATCTTAGCTGCCATACATTATAGCAAACTTCTACCATCTTCTTAGAGCATCTTCTACCATCTATCCCTTAACCAATTTCTTACACAGTTTATCACCTTGGACCCACTCCTAAGCTACCCAGCTTGCTTACTAGTCTCCTATGTGGAACAGTGTCAAAACTTTATTGAAATCTTGGTAGTCTATGTCCATTGCTCCACTCTGATCTAATCCCTTGGTTACCCAGTCAAAGAACTCTATCAGATCTGTTTGACAAGATCACCCTCCTCCCATGCATGCATGCTGCCTCAGGTCTTGTAGCCCACTGGAGTCAAGATATTCCACAATTCTTTAGTTCAGCAGTGATTCCAATAACGTTCCCAGCACCAAAGTCAGACTGACCTATAACTACCAGCCTCTTCCTTGCTACCACTTTTGTGAACTGGGGCTACATCTGCCCTCCTCCAGTCCTCCAGGACCACTCCCGTTTCCAATGAGCTGTTAAACTTCAATACCCTTGGGCGGACCCTGTCTGGCCCCATTGCTTTGTCCACTTTCAGATTTGGGAGTCCCCTTTAGGACTCTTTCTTCTGAAAATGGACTAGTGTCCACCTCTCTCCCTCCAATGCTCCTGTTACATTTTTGTGCCCCCTGCCCATCTCTTTCCTGTGAACACTGAACAAAAGTATTTGCTCAGGATGTCTGCCTTTTCCTCTTCCCCTATTCACAGTCCTCCCCCCTATTCTGTTCTTAACCTTACAGTCTCACCCCAGCCTTCATTTCTTTGTTTACATAATCCAAAAAATGTCTTGTCCCCTTTTTTACTGCCTTGGCTATTCTGCCTTCAGTTTGAACCTTTGTACTCCTTACTGCTCTCCCTGCTTCCCTTTGTTTCCCCTGACACTCCTCCCTATCCTTATTCCTCCACATCTCCTTTTACTCTTTGAATGCTACCCTCTTTAACTTTTCCACCACGTCTTTTGAGAACCATAGAGGTCTCTTTTTCTGCTTTCTTTTGCTTTCTTGCTTGATGCAGAGGTTTGTTGCCTTCACAATGGACCTTTTTAGTTTCTCCCACTGTTCTTTCAACCTCTCCCAATACTTCCCTTCCCCCTCAAGGTCATCCCTGAGGCATTCGACCATCTTTTATAAAATCTGCCATCATGAAGTCTAGGACCCTCACATTTGAATAGTTCGATTCAGCAGCTGTCCTTATATTGAACCACACTGTACGGTGATCGCTGATCCCCAGACAGCCCCCAACCTTGACTTCTGCAACACTATCCCTGTTGGCAAATACCACGTCCAGTATTACCTCATCATGGGTGGGTTCACTGACAAGTTGCCTGAGGAATGCCCCCTGCAGGGAGTCCAAGATTTCCTCTGTTCTAGCTGAAGCCACATCGAGGAGGCCCCAATCAACATCTGACAGACTGAAGTCCCCCAACAGCACTTCCCCCTTTTCTGCCATGTTGCCAGTGGCTTCCATCATTACCTAATTTAACTCTTACCCCTGTGCTAGAGATCTATAGATTACACCAATGTGAATGGAGGCGCATTCCCTGTCTCTAGAGTGACCCACAATACCTCTGTCCTCCCCTGTATTCCCTGTATCTCTGTCGCTTTAATGCCCTCCCTCCCATAAAGTACGACACACCCTCCTTTATTTCCTACTCTGTCTTCCTGAGCAGAATATAGCCTGGTATGGCCATGTCCCAGTCATGATTTTCAGTGCACCATAACTCAGAAATGGCCACAATATCCAGGTTGGCCTCTGCCATTGCGGATTCTAGGTCTGGAATCTTATTTCCTGGACTTCTAGTATTGACACACATGGCTTTCCAGGTTTTGTTACCACTCCATTTGTTACCTCCCTTTTTTACCTTTTGCTTTCCCTCCTTCCCCCTATCTTTTTAATTCACCCGTTCTCATCACACATAATTTCTGACTCTGCTTCCTGTATTAATTTGCACCCCAGGGGATTCTACTCCTCTTGAGTTCTCCCTAATCTCTACTTCAGCCTGATGAGGGGCAGTTTCTGCCTCCTTGATCTCTTCTGCCACCCCACTCAGCTAGTTTAAATGTACATCAAAGTAACATTTAAACTGTCTACTGAGGACTCTGTTTCCCCTTTTGGATGCACGCAGGTCATCACCCCTGTATTGGGCCTTATCCTCCCAGGTGGCTCCCCAGTCTCCAATGTAGCCAAACCCCTCCTCTCTGCACCATTACTTCAGCAATGAGTCAAAGCTCCTAGTGTGGAGATCCCTCTCCATGTTATAGATATGCATCACCTTGGAGAAAGCCACTGAGTGTGCTGCCTCTCTTAGACCCCCTCCCCAGCTTCCTAAATTCCCCCTGCTCTATCCCAGCCCTGTCCCTAGCCAGGTCATTAGTCCTCAGGTGGACAAGGACATCCAGCTCTGCCTCTTGTCCTGTGCTGTAGCAATCCTTAGGATCTGCTTCCCATCTCTCCAGGCCATGGTGCCACATGGGCACTAATGTCTCTTTCCCTTCCCCTTTCAATTCTCTAATCTATCTCCATCACAACTGAGTCTCCCACCAGAATTTGATTCCTCTTTCAGTGGGTCCTCTTCCACCCTCCTTGGAGTCTCCTCGATGAAGAAGCCCAACATCCTCCCTGGTCCCTACCATGGATGCCTCATCATAGCAGTCCTGCCTCATCAGAGCAGCACAGGAATTGAACAGAGGTACTGGTTGAGGAAAATGCATTTGACCTATCACCATACCCTTCTCAAGCCCTACGCAGGTCCAGCAATTCATCCTCTGTATAATGAAACAGGAGAAAAAGAGTTAGAGAATCATGCAGGGGAAAAAGAGATTGATGGGGGGGGATGAAAAACAGAAATTCATGGGCAGGTTGGAGGTAGAGGTTGCTGAGAAACTCAAGAATGTACTCCTGAATCATAAGTCACAGTAACTGTACATATACAGTAAACATATAACTTGAAGCAAACACTAGGGACAGATTATTAGAAATATGCAAAGGCAACACATGAATCCCAAATTCTAGCCAGAGCAGTAAGATAAATTATCTTTCTACGTAGTCTGGTAAGATAAAATGATGGATGGAGCCAGGTGCTGGATGATGGTAGAGCATTTCTTGTGGAGAGGAATGTTCACATTATTAGGTCTTGATACAATGGCATTGGAGTGTGGGTGAGGTCTGCTGATGGAACCAAATGGCAAAACTTCAGACACTGAAATCAGGGAAGAAAGTCAGAAAATAAAAGTGAAGTTCCAGGTATGTATATGGCTTTAAATAGGAAGTTTCCAAGTAGTGAGGCTGAAATAAGTTTACAATGAAAGGCCATTATAGTTGGAGAAGATAACCGTGCTTTATATTGAATGTCAGTGGTAGACTTGTCACAGAATAGATTACAGTTTGTGAATTGTATACGATTCTGCATATTACCACAGAGGCAACCATAGGATAGATTTGAAAAAGAACAGAAAGGTTCAGCATAAACCATGTGATTTGTTCTAGAGGTCATGGCCCATTAAACCCAAGATACTACCAGAAGGAGGCAAAATCATATGTTGGAGAAAAATCAATGAGAACTTCCAGCACAAATGCTTTGAGTTCATTAGAACAGAACAGTAAGATATAATTCCAGATTGCGAAAAATAGTCCTACATTGGAAGGTCAGATCAGGCAATGGCTTTGAAACAGTAACTACATGATGATCTAATTCTGGAGCTGAATTAAATGAGAAATACAGAAGCATCACTCAGGGATATCTTGCTTAGGCAAATCAAAATGCCCTTTACTGATAGCCATTAATTTTTAATGCATGGTCTCTTAAAAGTAAAAGAAGATTTGTCTGAAGATTGGGCTGACATTCTTAAATGTTTCTCAAAACTGATAAGTGTTCCCATCACATGGGAACCTAATGCAAAGCAGTTCATAGGAACTTGATTTCCATTGTGGGTCCTAGGGTGTTTACAGGATTCAGGGGAATTCCACATTTTTGGGATACATTGGTTAAGCAGGATATGCCAACTACCAGCAGTACATGATACTGGTATACTAACAGGATATTATCCAGAAGATGGAGAGCAAAGGGACATTTAGATACATTTAACAATACCCAATAAAGTGATCCAAAGACGGTTTCAAATAGTATTGGACTATTTGCATCCAAAGAATCACTTCAAAGGCGAGGTTTTCCTTAGCTGATCTAAAATTGTTGCATACAAATGAGGTTCATTAAATCATAGAAATGTGGTGGCAGATAAGGACCCATTACAGCCTATCAAGTCTGCTCCTTACCCGCTCCTCCCTACTTGCCCCTCTTGTCCAGAGAGCTCCCCTCCACCCACTGGTCAACCCCTTGAGTCTGTCCCATGCCATCTTGAATCCCTCCACCATTTCAGCCCTCACCACCCCTTTGGCAGACTGTTCCAGGGCTCCACCACCCTCTCAGTAAAGCAGCTCCCCCTCACATTGCCCCTAAACCTTCCTCCTTCTAATCTTAGACTATGGCCCCTAGTTCTAGCGCCTACTTAATTGTGAATAAGCTCCCACCATATTAATCCCCTTCACATACTCAAATGTTTCTATCATGTCCCCCTCTCCTTTCTAGTCTCCAGTGGGTACAGATCCAACTCCCTCAACGTCTCCTCATAGGGCTTCCCATGCAACCCAGGCACCATCTTGGTGACCCTCCTCTGAACCCTTTCAATCCTATCTGTGTTCTTGCGTAGGTGAGGTCTCCAGAATTGGACACCATGCTCCAGGTGCAGCCTCACCATGGATTTGTAAAGTGATACCAGAATCTCCTTTCTTCTACTTGTTACACCTCTCCATATGCACACAAGCATTCTATTTGCTTTGCCCACTGCCTTGCTGCATTGGGTCCCCATCTTAAGGTTATCTGAAATTATAATCCCCAGATCCCTCTCCTGCTCAGATGCCTTAATTACATCACCCCCCAAGTTTGTAACTCACTTGTGGGTTATTTTGCCCCGTGTGCATTACTGTGCACTTTTTGGCATTGAATTTCAGCTGCCAGGTTCACGACCACCCCTCCAGAAGTCAAAGATCTTCCCTTATATCCTTCACCCCCACTGGGGTTTCCACCCTATTGCAGATCTTCATATCATTTGCAAATAGGCAGACCTTCCCCTGCAGACCCTCCATTATGTCACTGATGTAGGTGTTAAACAGGATGGGCCCCAGCACGACCACTGGGGCAGCCCGCTCATCACCTCCTTCTCTCTGAAATGTACCCCATTTACCACCACCCTTTGGCTTCTGCCCTTCAGCCAGTTCTTCACCCACCTTGTTATTTTCTGCCCCACCCCCAAACTCTCCAGCTTGTTTACCAGTGTTCTTTGCTGGAAAGTGTCAAAGGCCTTCCCAAAGTCCAGATAGGCCACATCCACTGCCCCTCCCTGATCGACTACCCTTGTGACCCAATCAAAAAACTTGATTATGTTCATCTGGCATGACCTCCCTTGTGTGAAGCCATGTTGTCAGATGTCCTGTAGCCCACTTTCTACCAGGTAGTTGACTACTCTTTCCCTTATCATTGCCTCCATCACCTTCCCCACCACTGAGGTGAGACTGACCAGACAATAATTACCCACCTCCTTCCTGCTGCCACTTTTGTGAAGTGGCACCACGTCTGTCCTATTCCAGTTATTAGGCATACACCCTGTCTCCAGTGACAAGTTAAACAACCTTGCTAGAGGTGCTGCCAGCTCCTCTTTTAATTCTCAAAGTACCCTTGGATGCAGATCGTCCGGACCCATAGCCTTGTCCACCCTCAACTTACCTAATTCATCTCTTACCCTGTCCTCACAGATCTGGCTAGTATCCACCCTAATGTCCTCCCTTTCCCTCTCCCTTAACCTCGGTCCCCTTCCTTCCCCTTCCACTGTGATGACTGAGCAGAAGTATCTATAAGCACCTCTGCCTACTTTAAGTCCCCTCCACTTGTACTCCCCTTCACCCTTACTATCTCCTGTCTTACCTCCCCCATATACTGGAAAAGTTTTTCTCCCTTCTGGCCTGCTGTGCAATTCTCTCTTCTGTTTCTGCTTTTTCCTTGCCAATCTTCTGCCCTGCCAACCTCAGCTTTTCCCTGTATATCCCCCTGTCCTCTTCCCCCTGCATCTTCTTGTATGCCCCGAAATCCTTTTTTTCCCCCAAATTGCAGCTCTCACTTCTCTGGTGAACCAGAGCAGCCTATTTCTTTTTCTATTCTTCCTCACTTTCCTAATGCAGATTTCAGTGACTTTTAGTAACCACCCCTCCTTAATTGAATTCCATAATTCCTCAACTTCCCCTATTTTCTCCTTTCCCTCCATTTCATTCCTGAATATCTCCCTCATTCTGTCAAAATCTTCCTGCCTGAAGTCCAGGACCTCAGTGATGGTCCCACTTACCACATTCCCCATCCTAACCCTGAAGTTCACTGTATTGTGGTTGCTTGCACCTAGTAGGGCCCCAACTCCAACTCCTTCCACATTATCCCCATTTGCGAGGATCACATCTAGTATGCTGCTACCCCTAGTGGGCTCCCTAACCAGCTGTTCCAGGAAAACTCTCTGGAGGGACTCTAGGATCTCTTTGCTTCTTGTTGTTTGAGCTGATGGGATATCCCAGTCAGCATCTGGGAGATTGAGGTCACCCACCAGCAGAATCTCCCCCTTAAGTGCCATCTGTTGAACCACCTGCAACAGCTGTCTATCCACTTCCTTGCTCTGCGTCGGAGGTCTGTAAGTCACCCCCAGCCTTATTGATGCCCCAGACCATTTTTCTAGCGTGACCCATAAGATCTCTGCCCCCCCAAGTTCTTCCCACCCTTCTGTCACCTTAATCTCTTCCCTGATGTATAATGCAACCCCACCCTTCTACCAGCCCTGTCCTTCCTAAAAAGCCTATACCCTGGGATACCCACTTCCCATATCTGGTGCTGAGACCACCAGGTCTCCATTATGGCTACAGTGTCCAGACCCTCATCCACCATTATGGCCTCTAGGTCCACCATGTTTCCCCATGCTCCTGACATTTGTGAAAAGTCCTTTCCACCAAACACCCCCCCTCCTCTCTGCCATCCCTCCCCAACATTCCTGCTCCCTTATGTGGGGAGTGCTAGCTAGTCCATTTTTTCTTCCTGTCATTCTCTCTCCCTTCCTAGTCTTGTACTCCTCCCTTATCAGTTTAAATTCTCCCTTAAGACCTTGTCTATATAACCATGTGGACTTCCCCTAAGCACTCTTACACCTCTTTCACTTAGATATAGCCTGTCCTTCCAATATAAGTCCTCATCCTCCCATGTGCCCCCCCCCCACTCACCTATTCAGGCTAACTCTTCCTTCCTGCACCATTCCCTGAGTAATTCATTGAACTCTCTAATTCTTTGCTGTCTAGCAGTACTGGTACAGGAGACTGGCAAGAATTTTGAGAACACTAATGATCTCACCTCTTCCTTGCATCCCCTTTCCTCCCTCACTTCATTGCTCATCAAGTCATTTGTCCCCAAGTGAATGGCTAGGTGTAGTTTCCCTACCACCCTTGCACACTCCCTGGTTTTTTGCATTGCCTTCCCTGCCTCCATCTCTGGTTCACAGAAGACTGACCTCTTCGGTAGTTAGGCCCTCTCCTGATCCAATGTACCCCCTTGATGATGGACTCCCCAAATACCATGACACTCTCCACTTCCACAGCCAATGGATCTGATCTTGTTCCTGGTGAACCTAACCCCCCATTCCCTTTCCTCCTAACTGCACCCCCCTGTCTTGAACTGTCTACCAGCTCCTGCTACTTCCTCCCTAGTTCACCTCTATTTCTTCCCCCTTCAAAAGATACTGGCCTTTTATCTGCAGTTCCCCTCTTTTCCCCTTCTGATCCCTATTTATACTACTCTGGCTGCTCCTGCATTCCTGCTTCCCTTGTTTCCTTCCTAACTCCTCCTGCGCTACCTCCTCCCCATTTTCCTTCCTTTGTTCCCGTTCCTTGCCTCCTTTCTCCTTCTGTGCTCTCTTAATCACTTCCTCCTTCATGATCTCCCAAACATCTCCATCCTCTGCTCTTCCATCCCTACTGTACCCTTTATTCCCCTCACATCCATCCTTTTTGCTCTGACTACCCCTTCTCTGCTATATCTCTTCTGACCTCACCAATCTCCCTCCTTTCCCTTCTACTCACCCCCAATCCCTGGCCCCCATTTGTTATACCATTCTATCCCTCCTGATTACCCTGATCCAACCCCTCTGATAAAGGTGTGTACCTGTTGGACATCATAATAACCCATTCAGTGGATGCTCTTCTTACTTTTGGCACTGAGGTACTTGCCCTTCCCTGAGTCCCAGCCCCTGGAACCACCTTCCCTTTCCTCCTCAACTCCTGCAATCCATTGCTTCCTCCATAGCCAGGTCTTAGCCCCTTTCCTCCATGTCCCCCTCTGCCCTGTCCCTTTCCTACATGCCCCCAGCTATTCTCTTCCCTCCCTCTTTCCATCTCTATGGCCCCCCATCCTCCTTGTTGCCATTGCAATTCCCCCTCCCCTCTGCCCTGCCTCATCCTCACCACCTCCCCCATATACTGTTTATCTCTGTAGCCATCTGTCCCAATCTGATACATACCAGACAACTCCCTATCCTCTACAGTGTTTCCATGAACACTGCTGCTCCACACCCATTACACCACACTGTTCTGTGTGTCCCCCTATGTAGCCCTTGAGCTCCCCTCCCTAAGAGACCCCTGCTCTCCCCATCATTCTGTATAATTCATTTTCCTTGCTCTCTCTCCTCCTCAGTCTGCTTTCCCAATGAAGTCCTCAGTATCCTTTTCCTCCCTCACCTGAAGGAACTCACTTGACAGATAAAAACTTGCACATACTTATGGTCCAAATCCCCCAATTCCCTCCTTACCTGCTATCTACCCAATATACATATAAGAACACACAAATACTTGTGGTCAAAAGAAAACCCTCTGTTTCTATACTCCCCTGGTAATACCCAAAAGCAGTATCACATTTTATACCCAAATGCAGAATCCCAAAGTACTGTATATCTCACCAGGTTGTACCCAAATGCAGCAACACTGATTGTACCCAAATGCAGTATCACAAACTATACCTCCCCAGACAATACCCAAATGCAGTATCCCTGATTATACCCACCTGCAGTAGCACAAACTTTACCTCCCCTGGCAGTACCCCACTGTAGCATCACAGAATGTACCCTCCTTTTTATAGATAGAATAATCCCTCAATGCAGTATTCTCATACTTAAAGGATACCTCAACCATCTTTTTCACACATTTTTTTTTAAATGACTCTGTAGTCTTGTAAAGGAGAGGCTGTTATTTACATTTATACTGAAACTGCATTTATTAAAGCAGGATTAAGGCAGTTTCATGGCATTTGAAAACTGTAAACACAGCTTCTCCTGATTCAAAAATCCTGCTGTAAGAATCCTAAAATGGCTGCCTTGATGATGTCATTGAAGAGATAGATGCCCAGCTGTGTAGATGTACTCTAGCTATGATAACCATATTCAAATGTAAATAACTTTAAAATGAAAAATGATAGCATGGTACTGTGAGCACAAACGTTGTTCAGCACAAATATATCTACAAAATGATTTCTGTTTCATTTATAGATACCATTTCATTTTTTAAAAATTAGCAAAAAAACAGTAGAAAATTCAATTATTTTTCACTTTTTCAATAAACAAATGGAAATAATATTAAAACAGAAAGTGATAGCATGGTACTGTGAGCACGACATTTGTACAGCACAAAAATATCTACAAAATGAGAAGTAGTGCAACAAACACATGAAAATAGCTTTGAATTGAAAATGAGCGTGTGTGTATATATATATATATATATATGTGTGTGTGTGTGTGTGTGTATATATATATATATATATATATATATATATATATATATATATATATTTCCAGTACGGAAGTAGCTTATTCCTTGTATTCCATACCTTCAATAAAAATGAGATAAAAATTGAATTTCCAATTATATTTCACCTTTATAAAAAAAAAATCTAAACAGTATCTATAAATGAAACACTACTCATCTGGTAGATATTTTTGTGCTGAACAACTTTTGTGCTCAAAGTACCCTGCTATCATGCTTTAATTTAAAGTTACTTGTATTTGTTGCAAAAAGTGAAAAATAATTGAACATTTTGCTGTTTTATGCTAATTATAAAAAAAAACTAAAAGGTGCATATAAATGAAACACCGCTCATTTGATAGATATTTTTGCGCTGGACAACTTTTGTGCTCAAAGTACCATGCTGTCATTTTTCAGTTTAAAGATATCTGCATTTGTTGCAAAAAGTGAAAAATAATTGAACTTTCTGCTGTTTTTTGCTAATTGTAAAAACCAGTAAAAGGCACATATAAATGAAACAGTAATCATGTTGTAAATATTTTTTTGCTGAACAAATGTCATGCTCACAGTACCATGCTATTATGTTTTTGTTTTACTATTATTTGCATTTGTTTGTTGAAAAAGTAAAAAATAATTGAATTTCTGTTGCCTTTTTTACTAATTTTTAAAAACTAAAAGGTATCTATAAATGAAACACCAGTCATTTTGTAGATTATTTTGTGCTAAACAACTTTTGTGCTCACAGTATCATGCTATCATTTTTCATTTTAACGTTGTTTGCATTTGAATACGGTTATCACAGTTAGAATGTATTTGCACAGCTGGGCATCTATCTCTTCAACGACATCATCAAGGCAGCCATTTGGGGATTCTAAGAGCAGGATTTTTGAATCAGGAGAGGCTGTGTTTACAATTTTCAAATGCTATGAAACTGCAATTATCCTGCTTTAATAAATGCATTTTCAGTATAAATGTAAACAACAGCCTCTCCTTTACAAGATTATAGAGTAATTAAAAAAAATGTGTAAAAAAGTTGCTTTAGGTATCCTTTAAACCTTATCGGCTAGACATTCACATACACCTCTATTAACAAATTCCCCAAAACAGCGTCCCACATATGGACACCCCATTAACAATTTCCCACAAGCAGTGTCTCACATACAGTCACTGGTGTCATTGATGAGCAGATGGGACCGGAAGTTCATTCAATCAGTATTGTGATTCAAGACGTATCCAGTCCTCAGCACTGTGCCCCTCCTCTTCTGCTAATTCACCAAATCTGCAGTTCTTCAGTAGCTCAACCCCATCTGTGTGGGTATTTAAAAAGTCATAGGGGTGGGAAAGGGTGGTTGGGCTGAACAACTCTCTGAACTGCTAGAAGACCAAGGAGTTTGCTATTTAAGGCTGCCTTGGAGTTTTAAAACTGGCACCTTTTTCTTGAACAGCCCTGATTGGCTGTGGCTGCTCTCTGGATCTCCAGTGTGGCAACAGCCACTGAACAACTCTCCCCCTTTGGTGAGTACAAACTTTCTCTGTGGCTGTGGTAAATCTGGCGCAGGGGATGGGCAGAGGGTTTCTTGCTGTCCTGCCTGCGGTCCACCACCAACATCCTCCTTTGCTGGTCTAAACAACTCTCTAAACTGCTAGCAGACCAACAAGTCTGCTATTTATGGTTGCCTTGGAATTTTAAAACTTGTGCCTTTTCTCTTGAACAGCCCTGAATGGCTGTGGCTGCTCTCTGGCTCTCTGGTGCAGCAATGGCCACAGAACGACTCCCCCCACCTTTGGTGAGCACAAACTCTCTCTGTGTCTCCAACAAATCCAAATCTGGTGCTGGGGATGGGCAGAGAGTTACTTGCTGCCCTGCCTGTGGTTCCCACTAACATCCTCCTCTGCTGGTAGGAACAACTCTCTGAATAGTTTACTTGAACCACCATGTGATCTGAAGTTCAATTTTAATTTTTTCATCAGTTTTTTTTCTTTAAAGATTACAAAAACATACAAAAGGAAAAATATGAATGCATGTACAATAAATATAATGCACATAAATGTAGTTTATTCAAAGTGTGTGCAGTAATAATCAATCCAGTTTCAAAGGCATGTTATGGAAATGCTACATCTACTTTGTTTTCCATTCAGATACAAAATATTTTCATTTGTTGCTCTTTGTACATAAACAGGCCCATCCTATGAATAATTAAAGGTTTTTCAGAGTCAAAATATTTAGTACCGTTGTTCCCATAGATAAGGGGAGAAGTCTCCCTAAGCATCATTCCCAGAAGTGATTTACAAATTTTCACATAATATGGACAAAAATATGTCTCATAGCCCCCTTACCAATTTTATAATCACAAAGATAATCATCCAGATTCAACAATTTATTATACCTAGCTATTAGTATATTGTGAGGGTTTGTCTGAAATTAAAAGTAGTGAAAGCTTTTCTATTATACAGATCTGCCTATAAATGCAAAATGTTAGCTTAAGCCAACCAAGAACTAATTTAAACAGTTATGTCTTTGTCTACTACAGTTTAACACAATTTGCAGGTAATACATTTTTTTATATGAACAGTGCAGCATAACATTTTCTTGCACCAGACTCAATAAATGTTGCTGCTGTGTCCTCTGTAATATTGTCATGAGAGTTTTGAGTCAGAGGCCCAATTTTCACAAGCTCAGGATTTGCAAAAGGGGCTTGTGCCAAGGATAAATGGTGCAAAGAGCTTTTTGTACCACACCTTGTGCCAGTCCTCATTTGGTAAGGCACACTGAACCACTGTGGGGGGGGCGCCTGTGCTAACCAGGCTTGTGCCTTGCCTGTGAAGGCCACGCTGATGTGCCATGGTGGAAGGGAGCTTGGACCAGGGCAGCACTGTAGTATCCCCTAAAATGGGATTTTCCAACCCCCCCAATAGGCACACGGACCCTGCTACTAGATCAGCCTGGTGCGTCACTCCCAGAGCCATCAAAGGGTGGGGGTTACCCTGTGTTCCCCTAGGGAACAGTACTCTCACAGCCTCCAACATCTGCCAGATCACTGCTGGAGTTGCTGGTGGTCATTGGCAGGTAAGACCCCACAAACCCCCACACCCCATGGTGGCACCAGTGCATCTGCCCCCCTCCCACATGGACCTGCACTGACAGGTGGCAGCCATGTATTTTCCCCATCAGGACAGTTGCTACCCCTTCCCTATCTGGATCCATCCCACTCCCCACAAGTCGGGCCATGCCCAAGGATGACCCACCACCCACCAAAGCAACTGACTGGCAGGTCACCATCACTGGCTGCTGCTGTCACTGCAAACCCATCCCTGGGCTTTCAGCATTCCTTTCCCATATGCCATTTAGTCAATGCAGCTCTTGGCTTGCAGCAAACTTGGGGACTTGGCAACAGGACCCCTCTTTTCCCAAAATCCAGCACAGTGTCCCTGGCACACTCTTAGTTTGCTGCAGCAGAGGGTTTGGCACAAATGGTGACAATCTACAGACCCTTTGAAAATCAGGCCCAGTGTATTCAATTCCCAGACCTGACAAATAAAGCTATTATGCATATGTTTGGCTCTCTAGAGATGTCTTTTCCATATGGCAGATCTTTAACCAAAAGTTAAATACTCATGAGAGAGACAAGCCAATGAAGCACTTTGCCCTAATTCAGCTCTTAGAAGTGCTCCAGGGACACTTTGGAACCCCCAGGATTGTTTGGTAAAGCTTCTTTAATATGATTTCCAATTTGAAGATATCTGTTCAGCCTTATGTTTGGATTGCATATAAAATTAACAGAGCTAATTCTGCTTTAAGTGCTCTGATAGATGCTCTTAAAGAACTACCAGCATAAACTCTTTTGAACCTCAAAAGATTGAAGATGTTTGCAGAGATTTTACTTTCAGATATTCAATATTATTTGCCCAAGAAAGGGATCTATGTTAGACACAGATATGTGAACTGCTTCACATTATTATCTCTTTTGAGGTAATACATCATCTACAAGTAATTTTTTTCTTAATAAATTGCATAATTGCTGTCCCCCAAAGACAGCATCTGCAACCACCTTATGAACTGATACCTTTGGTTGTGTCTGTGCAGTCTGGTTCTGAGTCAAACTTTGGGCTCAGTTATGAACTGGATGTTTGTTTGCGGTGAATAGTAATTGATAATGAGGATAGTCAGGGGCGTGGCAAGCACTAGTGGAAGATGGCCACCTGATCTGTGAGTTCCTTCACTGCAAACTATAACCCTGAGCTATTTTACATCCTCCACCAGCAGTGATACCAGCCATAATGAAATGCTGTCTGTGAACACTATTAGTTATTGCTGTTCTTTTGTATCTTGGACTTTCCATTGGGGCTGTGAGCATCACCAACAGTCTCGCCCATTCCACAGTATCCTTCCACATGGTCTGTGTGTCAGCATGGCAGCATCCCTCTCAGCTGAGCATCTCAAAGCTCTGTTCAGCCAAGTTGTAAAGGAACTGAAAGAAACAAAACTGGTTAACACATAGAACACCCATTCTGTAAAATCAGAAAATAGAATGACAGCCACAGAGACCTACACTGCTCAGATGGAGGGCCTGTGCCATAGGTTTCAGGCTATTAAACAGGACCAAGAAAGCAGCTTCAAGCCCTGCATGACAAGGTGGACGATATAGGGAACTGGGCCTGGCCTAATAACTTATGCGTTCTCAGTTTTCAATAGCAAGTTAAACTGAAAGATCCTATTACTTTTCTGCACCATGTCCTCCTTGCCATCCTAAAGCTGCCTGGTCACCCTTGAATCAAAATCAAGTGGGTCCAAATCTGGTGAGAGATCAAGACCTAGCCTGGCTGGTTTCTCTGGTTCTAGTCAAAGAAGACATCCTCCATTGGGCTGGGGAACTAGGGACCCTAGAGTGGCATGGTCACAGATTAATGATCTTCCAGGACTACTCCCAATGTCTGATCAACAAAAGGAGGGCCTACACTGAAGCTCTGCAAGCCTTTCATCAACTGGGAGTTCTGTCACATCTCGGCTCACTGACCGAAATAGGGTGACACCTGGCACCAGGTACCCAAAGTGAAGAGGTGCAACCACAATTGCATCCAGGACAAGAAAAAAATCAATTAGACCACAGCTCTGTTCTTGGAGTCACAGAGAAACAAGCAAGTCAGAGGACAGCACATAAGATCCATCCAGCTTCATGCACTGAAACTGTTATGTTCCACTGCAGCCCACCTCTCCTCTCCCTAATCCCTCAGGAAAGAAAGCTGATACATACCCACCCCAGCCAGTGATGATACCTCTGCCTAGGACTGTAGCCCCAGCCTTGCCACAACAGAATCTCTCTTGGGCCTTCATCGTTGCAGCCGTGGTCCCACTGCCAGCTTCTGGATACTTGGGACTGAAGAGACATGTGCAGTTTCCCTTCAGCTGCAGGTGCCGATGCCAGTAACCTAGTGGCTGCTCCACAGTGACTGAACTCCTACTGATAGTAAGGACATTTTCTTCAGCGTGAATGTGTGTGCTTCTACTGTAGGAGATGTGGAGGCATGAGCACTGGAGCTCAGTGCTTTGCTAACTGTGCATTGTAACAAAAGCACTGTTTTCTGTTTGTTTTCTCTACCATTAGATCTCAGCCTCCCATGCTTGAAACATTTGATTACCACCCTCCTAGTGGTATAAGTGCATGCTCCTGAGCTTGGACTGACATCATCAAGTCTGGTCTGGACAGTCGCTTGTCCAGCCCCCACATTACAATCTCTGTGCCCAGTGCCAGTGGCTACCTCTTCTTTGTGCATCTCACCAGTGACTGTTAGCATACAATTGATATCCTTTGCATGGTTCCACATTGTTGGCATTATTGCATAGTGAATCTGATGCTCTCCCTTAACTAAACTGTACTGCTATGGTGAAATGCTTGTTGTTACAGTCACATTAAGGGGGTTTACTCAGGTTATCAGTTGATACACTGGGCTCCCATCAGTGGTCCTACAACCCTGCCCCTGAGTGAATAGCCTGGCTATATGTAGATAGGGACCCTTTCTGTAAGCAGCTCCTACCTCTTGTGCCGAGGGCTCCTGGCCAGGACCCCCACTGGCTGCACCAGTTTTACTCTCTTTTCTTTCAGCTTCTAGTTGTTTTACTTGGTGTGCCACCAAACCCCTCCCCACTACACAGGCTCCCTGGCATTCTCCTCCCTCTTTCCTGCTCTCCCCAGTGCCCGCTTCTTATCCCTTTTATGGAAGGCAGACAAGCCCTGTCTGGGTAATGCATCTTGTATCCTTGAACCATCATATGTCTGTAGCATGGCAGAGGCTTGACCTGGTTCCCATGTGGCCTCATCTGCATTGTTCAGAGATATCCAGGTCGAGCTAGCCTAGCATATCACAACCCACAGGCTTTTTGGTAGTGGAGTTCACCTTCTAATTGGCAACAACACCCGGTGAGACTGCTCACCTTCTGATTGCCCAAAACATTCAGAGAGACTGCTGTTTATGCCAGGTCATAATGCCACTTAAGCCCTACCCACTATGTCACTAACCTGGAATGGAAGTAGAAGCACCACACTCAATCACATTTTCTGCATTAATGGCATCAGTCATAGAGTCTCACTTGCTGAACTACCCATGCCAATCTAGAGTCCTCTGGTAATTTTCTGACCTGCTCTATAGCATCTGTGTCATGCCTATCCAGACAGAAATGCTCTAGGACAGCATTCAGGAGGTACTTTCTACAGTGCACAATTGCCTGCCTCCCTTTTTTTCCTTCCACCACTTTCTTCCCTTCTGCATCATCTAGTTTCCTAACCTCCCACTCCTGTACATCCCCACCAGGACCTTAACAGTAGCCTCATGGCCATAGCCCCCATCCACTAGCCTCTATATCTAGCCTGCTCCAGGTTACCCCCCTACACTAGGCACACCCAAGTGCACTGGAAACAATGTCTCTTGCACTAGGCTGTTAGAAGGGCACTGACAGGCCCCATTTTATTAGGGATGTCTCCTTCACACCTTCCATCTTCCAGGTGGGATTGGAGTTTTGGGGTGAATGGTTTACTGTTTTGAACTAGTCAACTACCTACTCAGTTTTTGCATTACTACTGTTCAGTTTTACTTGCCACCCTCATGAGGGTACAAGGTGATCCTAGGAGATTGCAGGTGTTCAGTTCAATGTACCTGATCTCCCAAGTTGACTGTACATTTCAGGTTTTCTTGTTATTTGCACTTGCATTGATCATGGTTTCTGTGTTGTATGTATTGTTCTTTCATCGGTGGCATCACTTGTTCTCTCACTGGAATTCTCCCATATGGCCTGGCCCTTTAGAGTCCTGCAGAATGTGGCACAGTACCCCTCTGCCACACCCCCAAAATATTTACTGCCTCTGCAATATAACAGATCCCCTCCCTCACTGATGCTGAGTTTTCTAGTTGCTCATTCCATGACACACTCTCTCTCTCTCTCTCATGTTTTTTGTTCATCATCCCACATGACCACTGATGCTCCCTTTCACAGCTGGAATATCTGGGAATTAAATTCCCTGTTTAAGTGAAAGCAGGTATTGACCACCTACTCTGCATGCACACCCAGTTGGTTCCACTTCAGGAGACTATTCTCACCAGCCTTGAGGCCCAGAAACTTTCCTGGGCATTGATGGGTCTCGAAATCAATAGAGCAGTGGTAGCCAAAAAGAGAGGTGTTTTCATCTTGGTCCACAAATCACTCCACTGAAAGTTGGTCAATAAAGAGGTCAACACAGAGGGCAGATGGTGGAACATTGACCTTTTTGATACTCACCATGGGCTCTTGGCACTTGGCAACCTCTATACCACAAACATCAACTCCCTGAGTTTCTTTCATAATATGGCTGTCAGGAATGTGCAGTTTAATGACTCTCAGGTGCCTCTCATTATTGGTGGTGACTTTAATTTCACTATGAACCTCTTGGCAAATAGGATCCATGGCAATCAGGAATCCTACACAAAGGCTGCTGAGGCCATTTCTTATGGCTCCAGGATCACCCTTCTCTCTGACATCTGGTGAATTCATAATCCACTAGTGCTGGATTATACCTGCTAGTTGGTGGTCAATGGCTCCAACAGCCACCTTGACATGTGACTCAGCTCTCAGCAGGCCACATCCATGATACTGTCGGTCACTATTACCCCGCTCATTATCTCAGACCACGCTCCAGTGCAGCTTGACTTCCTGCTGGGGAGAACCTACCCACTGATCACCCAGCTGGTGTCTTGCCCCTCTTCTGTTTCATGATCCTCACTTCCATCCTTGGTGAAAGAAAAAGATAAATGATTATTTCAGGCACAAAAACAGAGGTGCCACCTTGGTGGCTACCTTAAGAGAGGTGTTCAAGGCCACTATTCATGGACAGATCATGGGCTAAACCTCTCAAAGGCACAAGAAAAGAGAGAGGGAGCTTGGTGACTTGAAGGTCCAGCTTAGACTGGTAGAGGTGCAGTTTAAAGTAGACCCCAAAGTTTGGGCCCAGTCTCAAACCCATAAAGATATCCTGAAGCTATTCATTGACATCATCAACAAGCTGTTGGGAAGGGTGAGGTAGAAAGACTGCAATAGCTGTTGGGACAGGGAACTACTAACACTGTTGAATACATTAAACTGTGAGTTAAAGTGATTTTGGAGACTGCCACTGCCTGCAGCTTTGGGATGAAATAGCTGAGCATGCACTCCTCTATGGACTGAAAACAGGGCTACATGTAGTGCCCATTTCATGAAAAAATAAATACAAATAAAATAATAATAAACAAGAGATTTTCTTTAGGTGAATGATTACATTTCAAGAAAGCAGTTTGTTCAAAAAATGTGGTTACTTTGATGGTGGAGTGAGTGATGAGAATTTTGAGAGGGAAATGTGTGGGTGCTATAGATGGGGGGCAGTGATATATTTTTTTTTCATCTTTTTCTGCAGACACATGTGCTGGACCGTAATACAGTGATGTTATACTGAGATAACATTACTGTTCCAGGCACGCACACACTGACAGTTCAGAAGCCAGGAAACTATTCTTGCCATTGTATAATCCTTGTTTTAGGATAGGAAAGAGACCAGTACTCTGGATTTCCAGGAAAGCCAAATCCATCCTGCAGGTGGTAATGATCTAACCAGTGACCAGAAACATGTGGGTTCTTTCCAGAACTTACAAGATAAGGTTGGGCTGCCCAAATCTAACTTCTGGAGAGTTCTCCAATTGCATGATATGCTACGGTTTCACCTTGCCGCTGCTGAGATGATCACTTCCCAGGGAGACTCCCAGATACTAAAGAAACAGGCCTTCTTGTAAAGAGGGAGAGCTGGGGCCATGGAAGAGGAAATTAGATTAGCTATTTCTTCTGAGACCACACAAGCCCAACAGAGCTGGAAAGCAGTGCGGAATCTACAAATTCTGCTTTCACTGAAACTTCATGGAACTTTTTTTTAAACCCTGCCTAGTGCTGCAGAATTCTGTCAGGACCAGAATTTTAAAAGTCTAAAGGCAGAATGTTAACTGTGGAATTATATTCCATGGTTCATGTAAACTGCAGATTCATATTTCTCAAACTGAAGAATAATATTCAATGGACTATGAAGTCTGCAAAATATTGTTCTGCAGTTTACATAGAAATGCTTTTGGTAATTCCACAGATTTAAATTCTGAAAGCATCCTGGAAGTGGAACTTCCATTCTACATGAATTCTGCTGGCAGATTTCCACATTCCACACAGCTCTACCACTCAGCCTGTAAGGATCTCAGATCGAGACTAATTGAAACCAAAGTTCTCTACAGATAGTACCAAACACTCTAGGAGTCTTCCCTCCACTCCTTTGTAGTCATCCCCAGAAGCAGTTGTCAGCACTGTTCCCAGTAGGGTGCTTAACTACTTCATATCCAGTGGGACTGCCCTTTTTTAGCCCTCTTCTCATCAAAGATGTACTCCAGATGTGAAGCAATCCTGGGCATTAAAATTCCCAAAATGAATAGCTTTTTCTATTGGGTAACACCTACCTCCTCTCTCAAATACCAGTGAATCACTGCTCCTGGTTTAATGTGGCCTGTATTAAAAGCAAGGAATTAATTCCACAAAACTGAGGAGCCAAATACCCCACATACCTCAGAAACATTGATAAAAGGTTGAGCTTCTAGATTTGGATGCCAAATATAAACACAAGTCCTACCAGGCCATGAAAAGGGATTATTTCTTCCCAAGTAAATGATCCCCTTTCATGTCATGTTTGGCCACCACTTGACTGTCCCTTGTGTCTGAAGGAGAAGTCCTAAAACCCTCTTATTTAAATCCACTAGACCAGATTTTCAAAGGCCAGAGAATGATGCATGGTGCTTGGTCAAAAACAACTGACTCAAGGTGCAGGATGCATCAAACCTTGCACCAGTTCTGTTTTCAAATGGTGCTTACGTCAAAAACAGGTCTGCATGTGCCAGAGTGACTTGCTCCACGCTTGCACCAAAAATATGCCCGCCCCATGTTGGAAGGGATGCCTGTGTCACTGAAATGATACACCATCCCCTTATCTGGGATTTTCAAAGAATGCAAGTCCTCTCCTTGTGCCTAAGATGCCTGTCGCTGTTAAACCAGCCAGAGCTGGTCTAAGGGACACTACAGCATATAAAGAGACCTAAAGCAGGTGACAGACCTGATTATGCTACTATTAAGGGCCCGTATTCTCCTGCAGGACTAGTTTAGAACATTTTGGGGGCTTAGTTTTGACCATTTTATCTGCGTTTTGTTTTACTTAGCTTGCGTCATTCTCGCCCTTTGCGTCATTTTTTTACTCAACTTGGACCATTTCTGTTACTCATCTTGCACCATTTTTGTACTCAGTTTGCATCATTTTTGTTCCTTGAGTCATTTTTATGACTCAGCTTGCATAATTTTTGACTCAACTTGCACCATTTATTTTGGTGCAGCTTGTGTCATTCTCATCCCTTGAGTTGATGCTTAAGAATACTATCCCATGTGTCATGTTTAACCACAACTGTGTTTGGATATGGATGCCCCCTTACCTGCTGCTGGTATTACTAAAAATGCTAACCCTCTTCATCCAAAAAGGCACACTGTATATAGAATGCTGTCACAGGATATTTTCAAGGCGTGATTATTGCTGTCTCAACTTTAATCATTTCAGATACTGAACAATTTTATATTGTGTTTAACGCATATAATATTCCTCCTTTCAGGATGTCATTATTTTGTTGTCATGTTGAGTTTCTATGTCCTTAGGATTTAAATAAAAAGAGTAAGTACAAAAGATTAGGATTTTAATGAAAGTTTTTTTTACAGTTTAACTGGAATGCATGTAAACTTCTGTCACAATACAATGTAAAAGTGAGAATCAACTCTTAAGCAACCATTTCTACAAGACTTTGTGCTGGACCTAGTATTACTATGCAATGCATTAATACATGAAAAAGCAACTCATTGTCATGAGAGCTTAAACTGTACTGTACTTCCTCACCCTTTAACTCCTCATGTGCTGATACAGAATGTCTGGTGATGGAGACATCATTACAGGTTTTCTTGGGTGTTTTCACAGTAAGAGAAACAGTGAGTTTTAATTCACTAATGGCAACACCTGAGCTATTAGTAGGAGGGGAATTGTATCCACTTGCTGATAAAAAAGTCATATAGTAGGAAGATAATACAGTAATGCTCTTAGGTTAAATTGGTGGCAGAAGCAATGCAGGGAAATACAGTGTTTTTAGCTTTCTGGAAAATAAATGCTGTTGGCATCAGCAGAACTCATATTTCATGACATTGTTAAATGAGTCACAGTTCAGGGCATTCCAACCTTCATTGCAAAAGACATTTACTTGAAAACAGGCCTTTTGTCCCTTAAACATTAGCTGTTTCCACTCATGAGGCCAATCCTCTGATTGTGACATCAGAATAATTTCTGTGGTGATCAGTTGTTATGCCATAAGAAGGCATTATTACTTACAGGTAGGGTTTCCGGTTTTAGGTGTTTATTTTTTGTAAAAAAAAGGTGTTTATTTTCAGCATTTTTCTCTGCCTTTCAGAAGTACCAAAAATCTGTTATTTTAGGTGTAATCAATTTCTCGGACAACAAAAATCTTTATAAATCAGTGTTTATTCACTCAAGTTAAAAAATAGATATTACACTTTTTCAAACTGTGTACCATGACTATTGCATGTTAGCACCATAGATACTGCACCATATTAATATTGCATTAGTTTTACAAAACAGTGCACCATAACTGTAGAACTATACATATATAAATATGTAGATGGTGATGGTGAGCTAGGAGCAGCACAGTATTAGAGCTCTGTTCCACCATACAAGTGAAAGGTGTAATACAAAAAAAACACGATCCACCCACATATGCAGCTCACAGTTGGTCACCTGGAAGAGTGGGGACACAATGAAATTCGGTGTTTTTCAGTTATAACTGATTTCCCGATTTTCACCACGGTGGTGTTTTATCGGTGTTTATCAGTTATAACCTAAAACCGGAAACCCTACTTATAGGAAAGAAAAGCAATGGGAACAGATTAAGTCTAAGGAAAAACACTTTGTTTTAATGAAAGCATCTTCTGTAATAACAAGCTTTTATCAATGCCAAATGTTTGTTTGCTGGTATTGGCATTGGTAGCGCAGGAGTTAGATAGATGCATAATAGGAATGGCAGTAAAGTATTGAAGTAACACCAACCCCCACCCTGCAGAGACTGAGAGGCATTGTGGGTGTGCCTTTGGGACAATGGCCATAAAACTCACACCATTCCACCTCATCCCACCCTGCAGGCACTGACAGCTGTCACAATGTGTCTTGAGGTCTTCGGCTCTTATGCTCACCCCATTCCATAAGGAAATAAGCTGAGATGGGTACAGTATAGGAGAATGGGGTGAACATTAGGGCTGAAGTCCCCAAGGCACAACTCAATGCCTGTCAGTGGCTACAGTGTGGGGGTGAAGTGGAGTGGAATGGCATGAGCATTATGGCTGATGACCCCAAGTCACACCCCCAATGCCTGTCAGTCTGTACAGGGTGGGTGTTACGGTTAGAAACCCTAATGCCCCGGATGTTTGTTGCTATTTTTGCTCCAAATTTTCAACATGGGCTTTTTGGGATGCCACCTCACTAACAGTGGCAGTATCATTTCATTACTCAATCCCAAAAGGTGATTTTGCATAGTGAGTGTGACATTCAGTGCCACAGGTGTGAAAACACATTCTGGGCAGGATATGAATAATGGCAGCTATGCTGTTCATGAGGAGGTGTGAAGAAATGGCATTGTTAAAAATCTGGAATGAAAATATGAACAAGTGGTGAAGTTATGAGTGTGAATAGAAACTGTGCAACTCGCGCACATAATGCAGTAATTTTTGGGAATATTTTCAACAAATTTTCAACATGGCCTTTTTGGGACCTCCCCTCGTGAACAGTGGCACTGTGATTTCGTTAATCTGTCCCAAAAGTTGATTTAGCACAGCGACCACTCCATTCTGTGCCACAGGTACAAAAATACATTTCAGGAAGGATGCAAAAAATGACAGCTGTACTGTTCATATGGAGGTGTGAAAAAAATGGCAATGCTGGAATTTTTTTTTTTTTTATTTAGTTGTTTAACCAGGTATAGCACACTAAGCTAGAAGCTGTTTTACAGGAGCGATCTGGGAGCACAAGGAGGTTAAGTGACTTGTTCAGGGTCACACAGTATGCAAGTGGAAGCTGTGGGATTCAAACCCAGGTCTGGTCTACTAGATGTCACCAGATTTGCAGCTCAGAGCCTTAGACCACTGTGCTATATTGCCTCCTACTATTTCTATACTACTTCCTGCTATACTGGAAATTTGGAGTGAAAATATTTATAATTGATGAAGTTATGAACGTGCAAAGAAATCGAGCAATGAATGCTCATAACACAGTCATTTTGGGAAGTTCTTTTCACTAAAATTGCAACACGGGCTTTTTGGGACCCCACTTCATGAACAGTGGCACTGTCATTTCATTAACTGGTCCCAAAATGTGATTCCATGCTTCGGCTACAAAATCACCTTTAGGGAATGAGAAACAAAATGACAGCACCAATGTTCACAATGTGGGGTCCCAAGAACCCAATGTTGAAAACCTGGGACCAAAACTACACAAATTGGCTGAGAGATCAACCTAAGTTGAA
This sequence comes from Neoceratodus forsteri, assembly GCA_016271365.2. Taxonomy (NCBI): domain Eukaryota; kingdom Metazoa; phylum Chordata; order Ceratodontiformes; family Ceratodontidae; genus Neoceratodus; species Neoceratodus forsteri. The sequence continues at coordinate 650,281,786 of CM028136.1, read as the reverse complement.
AAAACCCCATTGACTGCCATTATAGGGCTTACTGTCATTTCTTCAGTTCCCAGTTGGTCTTTGAAGAGTGCAGACATGTTCCCGGTCCACAGAAGATCACTGCTCCCAACCTTGAGAGGTAAGTATGGGTGATGGGGGAGTGCAGGGAGGTGTGGTGCACAGAGGGAGGTGTGGGATGGGGGAAGGGGCAGGCGGGAATGACGAGGGACCGTTTTCTTTTTTTTTCAGGTTTTAAAAAAAAATGTCTGTGGACTGTTTTCATTTTTACAGGTGACATATTAACAAGGAGGATTTTGGCACACTGGAATGGGTTCCCAGTGTGCCAGAGTACCGGGGGGGGATCAATGTCAACCCAGGGATCAGGCACCCTGAGGTTAGCTGAGAACATAGGGGCATGTGGGGGTGGCATGCCAGGAGTGGGCATCCCAGTGTCAGAAACATCCATGAAGTATTTTTTGGCACACTGGGGTGGACTTACATTGTGCTACATTAATGGGGGGAAGGGAGGCACATGCTGACACAGGGACTGAGCACCCCGATGTCACCAGGGGACAGAGAACGGGGGGGGTGCAGTGCGGGCAACAGCAGTGGGAAGGAGCTAACATTTAAATTTGTTGCCCTGCTGTGTGCCTGGTTGGGAGGGAAAGAGGACTGCCACTGCAATGACAAAACTGCCCCTGACTGCAGCGGCAGATTTCTGCTCAAGTGTGATTTGTTCCCATAATGCTGTTCTTGGAGCAGTGCTGCCTCTGGGGCAGCACCCTTTAGTTCCTCCTCCAGCTTACTCCTATTGGTGGATTTCGCCCATTGGCAGTGCTGCTCCTGATGCAGCACCCTCATGCTCCACCTCCCACCTATCCCTATTGGTGGATTTCATCCCATGCCCCCAGGGAAGCAACCTGTAGCTGTTACTTCTCACAGATCTAATTGGTACAAATCTCAGGAATTGAGGGTTTTAAGTGTAGACGAGAATGTTATTAAAATGCTCCCCCCCAGCAATGTGTACTGCTTGTCTTTAAATATATTGCCCCCCCCACCACCATAGGGCAGATAGAGATTTACAGTTATTTTTTTTTGGGGGGGGGGTTCATGGCATGTAAACCTGATAAAAAGTTGAACATTTCTGAGGACGGTGTTATTGTTCTGATGTTAGTGTGACCAACTTTATTAATTTGCTTTTTCTGAAGGAGATACAGAGTAGTATGACTAGACTTGTAAATCATAGAAAACTTCAGTGTGCTTCAGTAGCTCAGTAGGTATGTCAGCCTACTACAGATATATGGGTCAAGGGTTCAAACCTTAACCAGAGAACATTTTCCTTTTTCTGAAGGACAGATATGGAGTAGTGACTACATTTTGATCCAATCTAAATTAACTGTGCTTCTGTGGCTCAATATGTATGTCAGTGTGCAGAAATCAAGAGTTCAAGGCTTGAACAGGGATTTTGTTTATGTGTCTCTTTATTCTGAGTAGAGACAAAACTTGGGAAAACTAATAAAAACAGTGTGTTTTTGTGGCTCAAGGAGTATGTATGTCTGCATCCAAAAGAGCCAGACTTCAAGTGTTCAGACTTTAACCAGGGACTTTTTTTGTGCTTTGTATAAAACTCAGTTGTGAGCATTTAATCATATGTGTCACAAATCACTACCTTTTTTTTAATATTGCTAAATTAAGAGAGAAGTAAGCTAGAGAATATATTTTATTTATAAATTGTAATAAGTGGGACAGTGCCGCGCTGATCAGTTACTGGCAATGCCCCTGAGGCAGTGCCATGATGGTTGGTTTCTGTTGGCTGCCCCTGGGGCAGTGCTCTTGCTGCCCCTGGGGCAGCGCCTGTATAATTGGTTCTCAAGGGATGCACCTGGGACAGTGTACTCACTGCCCTTGGGCAGTGCCTATGTAATTGGTTCCCATTGGCTGCCCTTGGGGCAGTGCCTGGGAAGTTGGTTTCTACTGGCTGCCCTGGGTGCAGTGCTGTGATGGCTGGTTACTGGCACTGCCTCTGGGGTAGTGCCATGATGGTTGGTTTCTTTTGGCTGCCCCTGGGGCAGTGCCTGTGTAACTGGTTCCTGTGGGCTGCACCTGGGGAACTGCCTGGTTAGTTCATTCCCAGGTCTGCCCTTGGGGCAGTGCCTGTGTAATTGGTCACCACAGGCTGCCCCCCTGGGTAGTGTCCTTGCTGCCCTGGGGCAGTGCTTGTGTAATTGTTTCCCATGGGCTTCCCCAAGGAATTGCCTGGGTAGTTGGTCCCTGGGTCTGCCCCTGGGGCAGTGCCTGTGTAATTGTGTTACTGTGGGCTGCCCCTGGGGCAGTGTCCTTGCTGCCCATGGGGCAGTGCTTGTGTAATTGGTTTCCATGACACTGCTGCTGGAGTAGTGCTATGATGGTTGGTTTCTGTTGACTGTCCCTTAGGGTGGTGATCTTGCTACACCAGGGCAGCACCTGAGTAATTGGTTCCCATTGGCTGCCCCTGGGGCAGTGTCCTCACTGCCCCTTGGGCAGTGCCTGTGTAATTAGTTACCATGGGCAGCCCACAGTAACCAATTACACTGGTGCTACCCCAGGGGCAGCAAGGACACTGCCCAGGAGCAGCCCATGGGAACCAATTACATAGGTGCTGCTCCAGGAGTAGACCCAGGGACCAACTACTCAGGCACTTCCCCAGGTGCAGCCCATGGAAACTAATTACACAGGCACTGCCCTGGGGCAGCTTATGGGAACCAATTACACAGGCACTGCTCCAGGGGTAGTGAGGACACTGCCGCAGGGGCAGCCCATGGGAACCAATTACCCAGGCACTGCCCCAGGGAAGGCAAGAGCACCACCCCAGAGGCAGCCAAGAGAAACCAGCCATCATGGCACTATCCCAGGGGCAGCGGCAGTAATCAACTATCATGACACTTCCCCAGGGGGCAGCCAGTAGAAACCAACTACCCAGGCACTGCTCTAGGGGCAGCCCATGGAACCAATTACACAGGCACTGCCCAAGGGGCAGGGAGGATACTGCCCCGGGGCAGCAAGGATACTGCCCCGGGGCAGCGAGGACACTGCCCCAGGGGCAGCCCATGAGAACCAATTATATAGGCATTGCCCCAGGGACAGCGAGGATACTGCCTCGGGGCAGCCCATGGGAACCAATTAGAGAAGCGCTGCCTCAGGGGCAGCAAAAGCACTGCCCCAGGGACAGCCAACAGAAACCATCATGGCACTGCCCCATTTATTACCATATATAAAAAAATATATTCGCTCACTAACATCTGTCTTAATTTAGCAAAATTAAAAAAAGGTAATGATTTGTGACACTTATATGATTAAATGCTCACAACTGAGTTTGACACAAAGCACAACAAATGCCCCTGGTTAGGGTTTGAACCATTTAAGTCTGGCTCTTTTGAATACAGACAGACATACAGTACACCTTGAGTCACCAAAATACACTGTTTTTATTAGTTTTCCCATAAAAAAAATATCCCTGCTCAAGGCCTGAATCCTTAACTTTTGGATCTTTTGCATGCTGACATACATATTGAGCCACAGAAGCAGAGTGAATTTAGATAGGATTTCAAAATGTAGCCACTACTCCATATCTATCCTTCAGAAAAAGGACATTTTTCCCTGATTAAGGTCTGAATCCTTGACCCATGGATTTGTAGTATGCTGATATACCTCTTGAGCCACTGAAGCACGCTGAAGTAGTATGGGATTTTCAAGTCTAGTCATTCTACTGTGTTTCTCCCTCAGAAAAAGCAAATTAATAAAGTTGGTCACACTAACATCAGAACAATGACACTGTCCTCTGAAATGTTCAACTTTTTGTCAGATTTATATGCCATGAACCCCCCACCCAAAAAAATATAAATAAAACTGGTTCTATAACTCTATCTGCCCTTGGAAATATGGGGGGGGGGTAATATATTCAAACACAAGCGTTACACATTACTGGGGGGAGAATTTACATAACATTCTCATCTACACTTAAAACCCTCAATTCCAGAGACTTGCACCAAACAGATTTGTGGGAAGTAACAGCTACATGTTGCTGTTCTGGGGGCAGGGGACAAAATCCACCAATAGGGATAGGTGGGAGGTGGAGCACGAGGGTGCCGCTATAGGGGCAGCACTGCCAGTGTTGAAATCCACCAATAGGAATAAGCTGGAGGAGGCACTAAAGGGAGCTTCCTCGGGGGCAGCACTACCCCAAGAACAGCATTACGGGAACAAATCACACTAAAGCCAGGTTTCTTTCAAGTGCTGTGCTTGCTCTGAAATTGCTGTCATCAGTAGCTTCAGCATTAATCCGTGGCCAAGGGACGTGCCCCTTTAAAGCATCTGCTGCATTGGCCACAACACTGCCATACCTCTGCAATGCTCTACTATCTCAATATGTTTCTTGTGTGCTGTGTGCTCAAGCAAATATAACAAGTTCTAGCCAGAGCCGATAGGGCTGTGAAGAGCTACCAAATGACCAAACTTACACATGTGTATAAAAATTATTCAATGCCTAGGTGAAACTTGGCCATATTTTGGAGGTGTTGCACCAAATTTTCAACATGGCCTTTTTTGGACCCCTCCTCATGAACAGTGCCGGTGACATTCTGTTCACTTGTCCTGAAAAGTGATTTCACAGAGCAAATGTGTTCTTCTGCACCATAAGTGTGAAAACATGTTTTGGGCAGGTTGTGGAAAATGACAGGTGTACTGTTTTGAAGGAGGTGTGCAAAAATGATAATGTTGAAAATGTGGAGTGAAAATATTAAAAACTGGTGAAGTTAGGAGCGTGTGTAGCAACTGAGCAATGCACACTCATAATGCAGTCATTTTTCAGAATTTTTTCACCACATTTGCAAAATGGGCTTTTTGGGACCCCACTTCATGAACAGTGGCACTGTCATTTTGTGAATCAGTCCTGAAAGGTTATTCCACACAGCAACTGCGAAATCACCTTTCAGGACAGAGTAACAAAATGTCAGTGACAGTTTTCATGAGCTGAGGTCCCAAGAATCCCAAGTTGAAAATTTGGGGAAAAAATTCTAAAAAATGGCTGTTATATCAGCATAAGTTGAAAACCCCACTGAATGGAATTACGGCAGGCTTACCTTTGATTCTTCAGTTCACTGTTCGACTTTGAAGGGTGCAGACGTGTCCCAGTCCAGAGAAGATGACAGTGCCGACCTCCGGAGGTAAGTACAGAGTAAGGGGGAGTGTGGGGGTGTGGGTGCTCAGTGGGAGGATGGGGATGGGAAGGGGGACTACAGCAATGATAAAGGATGTTTTTTTTGTTTACAGGGAGAAAAAAACAAGACTGCAGTGATGACAAAGGACTGTTTTCTGTTTTACAGAAAAAAGAAACATTTAGGCACACTGGGGTGGGCTCCCAGTTTGCCATATGACTGGGGGGTGTACACACGGGGATTGGGCACCCCGATGTTGGTGGCAGTGGGTGGGAGGGCACAATTAGGCACATTAGGGTGCCACATGAGTTCAGGGGGACACAGAATGCCACAGAACTGGCGGTGGCTGACATGGGGATTGGGTCATGCATGAGACTCACTCATGCACAGTCGCAGTGAATGGCATCTTGCCATACATGATGCCACCAGCAGAACTGCATGTGCGTGAGTCATGCATGCACAATTCATGCCATGGAATGTGGAAGTAACAGCTAAAATAGTGCAGCTGTTATTCCATAGCAGGCATTTGTGATGGAGGGTTTCAGGCTCTGTTGGGCATTCAGAAGGATACTTCCAAATGTACAATGGAAGGTTCCACGATCGGCCATTTTCAGAGCTATGATCCCAGTAATGCTGCAGGCTCTGCCCACAGCCCTAAAAATGGGAAACTCATAAAAGGTACATTTTGAGCAGATGTTCTACAACTAAATTTTTCCAATGTCAAATATGACATTATATTTTGATGGAAAGAAGTTTTATTTTATTAAGGCCCTAGAGGCAACTCAGCAGGCAGTAATACTGCAGACCAAATATGTGAAATCAGAGCCAGGGCATGGCAGCAAGTATTATAACCCTAGGACTGAAGCATGTCAGTGGGCTTAAACCTGGATGTAACATCATTGGGCAAGCTCAGAAACTGAATTTGGCTGTCAGCTCAAACTGTAATAGATGGGGTGTCATATATAGCCCAAAATAAGATTTGTTGGGTGGTAGTTTACATGCCTAATTGGCAGGTAGAAGCCTGTAAGTGGCTAAGCATTAAGTGTCAGCTAGCACTGTTGTGGAGAAGGAGATTTAGATACAAATATATGCTATTTTTGACAAGCCTAGAAAATGTCATATGTTTAGCAAGTAAAGGCATTATGATACTGGAGTGTGATTACTACATTGCATTGAAAGGCCTAATGTTTTCAACAGACTAGCACATCAGAGACTCAGAACAGACTTTTTTTTTATTTTTAACAGGTCTCGGCTGGAGTGCCAGAAACTTCATTGGGCTAGGGCTCTGCCAACATTAGCTCTTACACTACATCCATTCAGCATTATTGGTGTCATCATGGTAATGCAAGCAACATTCAAACCAGAATTTTATTTTTTTATTTTCAGTAGAATTTACCAGGGGTATCATGAGTATTATAGAACTTGCCTACACTGACACTGGCTCTTAAATGACAGAATTATTGGTTTCAGCAGATTATCACTATGGAGATTCAGACCTGAAAATATATCAGAGGAGAGGGGGTGATTTTCCAACATACTGATGCAGTTGGTGCAGTTATGACAGTTTATGTGCTTTACTGCAAACAAAATGACTAGACACCTGCATCAATAGTTGGATGCATGCACCATTTTCCTAGCACAACTTGAAAAGCTAGACCACATTTTACGTCGTCTGACTGCTGTGACACAGGCCATGCATGTGCACTCCAAACATGATGCATGGTGGGAAATGTGTCTGAAAGAGCTTTGAAAATCAGGCCAATTATTTTCAACAGGTTTTACTGAGAAGCCATAATCAACATGGTAGTGTTCAAAAAAGTTATGCAATAGAGGTTTATGGTGATGAATTGCCAGTGCATCTTAACCCTTGCTGTGTCACAGACTTCTGTAACAGTCATGAATTCCAGTGTTCTGAATCTACTGGTAGCCTAAGGATTAGGAGCTCAGCAAAGTATTGTAATGCACATTATGAAATGGGTACTAAGAATTCTGAATCCTGATTGGCTGAGAGCTACTTTCAGCGGTGCCGTTATCCCAGCACAACAGCCCAGCTGAAAGTACTCCCAGACCAACAGACTCTTCATGCACAATTAGAGCCATCTGCCTCAGTCACTATGGACAGCACATCTTGCTGCTGAACGCAGCTCATTTCAAACTTGTGACCAAAATGCCCACAGTACAAATGGCTGCCCTGGCATCACCTGAGGAACTGGCATAACAACACAATGACTACAGCTCTTAGTAAACCTTCACACTTCCTTCAATATATTCATGCCTGCTGTATGCTGCCTGTTACTGCTGCTGATGAAATCACTGTGATCCCTGACCAAGAGTACTAACCACCTCCCCAGCAGCCTACTCATGCTACTGACTAGTGCTCCTTGTTTCAGCTTTGGACACTTTCTCCTCCATATGGCAACAGTACAGCCTTACCGGCACCCAGTGCGAAGCAACATTTTTTTATATCCTCCTGTGAGGACCCCTGCAGCTGCAGAACAGCACATGCTTAGAACTAAGCAAAACACTGTTCACCAGCCATTAGCACGTGCTTCATCTCTCGCCAGCCACTTGCACTTCAACCTCTCTCTCTCCCCAAAAAAAAAAAAAAAAAAAACACAGGCTCATGAGTGGTAAACCCACCACTGTAATTTCAAAAAAAAAATAAAAAAGAGAAACCCCAATAATGGACTAACGGGAGCCAGAAAGGGTGTGTGCATTTATGTGTATGTGGGGTTGGGGGGTTATCACATTCCACCTTCCCATTGAAGGCAGGACCACCACTGTAATTGAAAAAAAAATAAAAAGGGAAACCTTAATAATGGATGAACAGGAACTGGGAAGTGGGTGGGGAGTGTTATCACAGTCCACCTTGCCATTGAAGCCACAGCTCACAGCATTGCTTTACCATCTTCACTGTGCTGGCCATAGTTTCTGACATATACATTTAAAGAGTGTTGGCACCACCTACTGGAGTAAAAACTACACAACAAGAACATTATACAGAACAAAGGGCTTTATTTTTTTCTTTTTTGCAATGCATTGCTACATTTTATAGTTTTTTAACAATTTAAGAACACAGATACTGTTTATTTTTTAAATTTAATTTATTAATACTGATGAACCCATTTCATAATCACAATAAGGCACTCAAGGGGGTGCGTTATGGTGGGATAACGGCCCTTCTCGGGTGGTGGAAGCACTCAGCTTCACCTTGTGCGCCAACTCACCTGAGGTGGGCCATTATCCCACCATAACCACCCTGTCATGCCTTATTGCTTAATTTTCTGAAATGGATATCAAGAATCTTGGCTCCTGATTGGTCAAGAGCTGCTTTCAGCTGGGCCATTATCCCAGCACAACAGCCCAGCTGAAAGTACTCCCAGACCAACAGACTGACCACTGACTTTTGGAGCACTCCATCTAGACTGACCATTGCCAGCTGCCTGCCACATAGCGAGCAGATCGTGCCTTCACTTTTTTTTAATTATCAAACATCCACTCTTTTACCACAAGGTAGGGTGGAGACAAGATTATGATGACTCCACAAACAAATGGAAATTGCAGAGATTTGGTTGTTAGCTTTGCCATCAAATGCGGCTCACAGCAGTAATTGCTCCCGCAGTCACAGCTAACTCGTGACGTAGAAGTCCAGCTCACAGTAACAGCTCCTGCTAACTGGAGATATACCTTTTCTTTTTTAATAAAAAAAATGGACAAGCTATCTTGTCACCTTCATCTCCAGTCCTTGCTCTTTCTGCCTGAATCAGCTCCACACTGTAGTGCACAAAGCTGGTTGACTGCACTTCCCATTATTCTGTTAAATCATATAGCAGTAGGCAGCTGATGTAAACATTGATGTCCAGCCCCCGAGTGTCATCCACCAAACCTCCACTGCAAGAATATAACAAAGCATACAGCAAGCAGCAGCACCGGTGGCAAGAATATCCCATGTGATAAAGGAAACTTTCAGTAACCCTCACTTGTTCAGCAGCACTCGGGTGTCCACGTCCTACTGACTGCAGTTTTAATGCAACTGCAAATGCAGAAAAGAAAAATGTGAAGGATGTCATCTATCACACCAAACAGAACTAGCTGCAAACTTCAGGGAGAGGGTGGGGGACAATCATACTTTTTGTATTCTTGTTAATGGTCTAAATGTAACTGATAGTATCATATCCCTGCCAAACATGCCATGCTCACATGAAGTGGCCAACCTCTCAAGTAGACTCCCCCAAGTTATTAACATTTCTTGAGGTTCAGTGTTATTTAAACCTGTGTGAGTCTAGGAATCCATTACACATCTGGTAGCAAAGCCAATGATTGGATTACCTGCAGTAACATTGACGCCACCTTCTGGCAAAGTGGTCACAGCACAATGGCCGCAGAGGACTATTTTTCTTTGTAAAGATTTAGTCAACATTTTTGCATCTTTGTTTTAGGAAAATAAAATATAGATTTTACTAATTATCTATTTATTGATATAGTACTGGTAATTACTCATTTCATAATCACAATAAGGCACTCCAGGGAGGTCATTATGGTGGGCTAACAACCCTTCTTGGGTGGTGGAAGTACTTGGCTTCACCTTGTGCTTCAACCCACCTGAGGTGGTCCATTTTCCTACAGTAACACCCCCTGTCATGCCTTATTGCTTAAATAGCCAACAGCAAGAGAGAATGTGCTGTGCAGTGCTGTCAGTGTGTAATGGCTGGAGAAAGGAGATGAGGTGTTTGTTGTAGTATCTGTTTAACTGTGCAAAAGAAATGTAAAATAAGTTATTTAACTGCATCTAGCAAGTGTGATTCTTTCTACAAAGTGGACGTGCTGCCCAAAACAGTGGAGAAGTCTTGGGCTCAGCTGTTCAGGGGGTTGTAACTCTGCTGTCATTGGCTCTTCAGCTGCATTAGCATCATTGCTTTTAACAGTAGCAATTGGAAAATGAAAGCACTGTAGATCGTGACCTGAACATTTCTGTTACAGGTCTCATGGAAGACTTGTTTTAGGAGACTGAACCATGAGAGAGTTTGACATAAACTATTATGTGACAAGCCTTGAATATGATTAAACGTTTGAACTGTATGGGAGAGAGGCACACAGTTTCATGAGACATTCCTTAAATAGAGCATATTACAGGAAACTGGAGTACAAAGTAGTGTGACATACATTGGTGTGTGGCAGGCCTAATAGTTATCCTGCTTCAGGAGCTTGAGCCATTGGAAAGTGTGACGTAAACTGTTGTGCCACAGTCCTTCTGTAAGGTTAATTTCAGGAGATTGCATCAGAGGAGAGTGTTGCATTAAGTGCTGTGTAACAAGAGAGGAATTCAGGTCAGCTGAGGAGACTGAACTAGTAGAGAGTGTAATATAAACTGCCGTGTGGTAGGCCTTGAATAAGGTTTACAGCGTTGTAGGAGATGGAATCACAGAAGAGTGTGACACATACTGTTGTGTTACATGCCTTACATGAGGGTTCTTTGAGGAGATTGAGCCATTAGAGAGTGTGAGATTAATAGTTATGTGACAGGCGCTGAGTACGGCTTATTGATGTTTACTGGTGCTTCCACAGTCTTTGCCAAAGACATAATTAGTTCTCTAGTACATGATGGTGATACATGATGGTGTTACATTTAAAACTTAGTTTGTATTTATGTATTTAAAACTTAGTATTATGTACTACGTTAAAATTATGTATTTAAAACTTAGTAAACAATGGGTTCCCATATTTGGTTTTGGGTTTACTTGGTAACACTTAGATCCTATTGTTTAAAATCAGTAAACCATATGAGCATCGTTATTGGAACTACAATCATGTTATGACCTTTTCTTTTTACCAACATATCACTCCAATATGAATTATCCCTACTCTGACACCCCTAAATGTAGAGCAGTACATAAGTGTGTTATTTTGTTTCCGTTTCTGTACATAAGTGCAGAAAAACATCTCAGTCAGTTACATAAAATGTTACCTGTGGAGTGGAGTCCAGTGGCAGGTCCAGATTTACACAGAATTTCAGCATATGGATGTTGACCCACAGCACTAAAAAGGTGGCTGCACGAGCAGATCTTGAGCTGCAAAACTATGGTCCAAAGGAGATAGCACTGTCAAAACAGAATAGCACCAGGGCTCCTGTAAGCCATATCCAGCCCAAGCATGCAAATGACCTCATTGGGTATGCAAGGTGCTAAGGGGCCATCTGCATGCAGCATTATGAGATCATTTGGATGTGCACAGCAGACCACTAGCGTCGAGCGGTACCATATCTCAGGTGGTCTACTGGACCCCATCCCCCTTATTGTCCCTGTCAGCACTATTAAACATATCCCTGGTGCACTACTAGACCCCCATCTCCCCTGTACTACAATAAAGACAGCTACTCCTGCTGTCTAGCAGTTCCCTGATCACCCCTGTATTAAAATAATGTCAGTTTTATCTGGTACTCTAGTGGACTGCCCTCCCTTGCATCACCCCGATATAGGTTTTGTGCAAATTTGCTGATTCCTACCAACTCCCTTCCCAATTGTCACACCCTACCCATCCACCTGCTAAAGACCCCCTGCCCTACATCTTCTCACCCTGGTCAATACTCACCACATCTGCCAAGGTCAAATCAGTGGCCAGCACAACCCTCCACTCACCTCCTCTGTTGGCCACAATCTGACAGTCACAAAGCACAATCACGAGTACATATGCGATCACGTTCTATGACTGTAAGATGGTGGCCAGCTGAGGAGGTGAGTGGAGGGCTGTGCTGACCACTGATTTGACCTTGGCAGATGTGGTGAGTGTTGAATGGGGAGAGGGGGTGTCAAGCAGAAGGAGGGTTGGTGGCACTCAGGGGGGAGCTAACCCACCAGGAAATTTGCACAAAACTTATGTCAGGAGTGATCGAGTGAGAGGGTCTACTAGACTACCATGGAGAGTTGTAATTATTTTGATATAGGGGCAAACAAGTGTCAGTGTGGCTCAGTTGGTAGCACATCAGCCTCTGGACCAGAAGATCATGGGTTCTCGTCTCACACACCTGGATTGGACTCATACCTAAAACGCTGGCATCTGAGTGCAGTATTGTGGGGGTGCTGTACTGCTGGGGTGTACTGTCCTTCAGATGAGATGTTAAACTGAGGTTCCTTCTACCTGTCCTGGTGGGTGTTCAGGTGGCAATAAAAGAACCCAGGGCACTCTTCACAAAGAGTAGGGGACATTCCTGGCAAGCATTCCCCTTGCCATAAAACTGGATCATGCAATTGTCCAGGGTGTGGGTGTGGGTGTAGGTGTTGATGTGTGATATGGCCACCACTGCACATTCAGTCACTTCACTACCAGTCTAGAATTGCTTGTAAAGTGTTTTGGGATACACTGTGTATGTGTAATCCCCCTACAAATGGGGGTTCCCAAAAAGTCTTCCTCAAGCTTGCCTAAATGCTCACTGCCAGGCTGGTATCCTGCATTTTAGCAGTTTAAATGTGATTGCCAGAGAGTGCCTGTATAGCCTCTGTGCACTGTCTCTTTAAGAGCTGCCTGGATTGCAGTCATAAGTAATCTGAGATGGAGCTCTGTTAAAAGATGTAACTATTTGCTGAAAATCATTTAGAGTGACAATGATAATGTAGTTTGCCTAATATGCCTTCTTTGCAGCAAGGACTGTTTTGTTTATCTCCACTATCTTGGTCCTGGACTGCGAATTGGACCAATCAGTACTGGTGGGACCTAAAATGGAGCTGGACTACAGGAGCTGTCTGGAGTCAAAATCTGTAGGAATTGTAGTTTTGGGCTTTTTGCACCTGAAGGGAGAGCCTTTGTTGTGACTGATAGGAGAATCAGCCAACTGAACCTTTTGGATCTTGGGGAATTTCCCAGGCTGCTGCCGCTATTTTGAGTCTGAGCTGGGAAGTGAGATGAGAACAGCTCAAGTGATTTGGGCAGTAGTTCTGTGTAGTTTTACATGGAGAACTGTGAAAGGGATGAGTTTTGGCCTGCCTGTCTGCCTGCTGTCCCTGAGAGGGAAAATAGAGTTTATTCAGACTGAATCTGAGTTGTGAGGACTGTTTAAGCCACTGGACCGTGACCAGGATTTAACCTGAAGAAGACTGAAGATTTCCTGAATGTGATCGGCCTGTCTGGACTTCCAGCCATCTCTGAGCTCCTGGTGAGTGCAGAGACTTTGCGAATGTGACCAAAGAGCGGTTTGCCTGGTACGGTAAAATTTCCTTACATATAAATGTGCTGTGAGCTGCTAGTGGGTCGTGATTTGATTCCCCACTGTGTGAACTATGTTCTGCTTACTGGAAGCTTTATCCAGCCCCAAACAGACTGCATCCAAATTTGTCTCCATTTGGCCTGGGTCTTGCCATACTGGCCCAGCCAGACTACCCACTACACAGAGAAGCCATCAACGAGAGACCTGCCTGGGGATCAACCCCCTGCTCCACACTTGAACAGGAATAACGCCTTGGTGATTTGTGTGGGCCCTGCTTCTCCTGGCACTCCAGATTAACCACCTGCTGTCTCAATTTTCATCCAGCCTGTGTCCAGTCTTGGGTATCGTGAGTAATCATCAGGGCAGCTCCCTGCAAAAACAGCCTAATCTAAAAGTGTGTCATCTGATTGTCTTGTTGTTTTCTTTTCATGAACTGAGCCCTCCGCCTCCGGAATACAAATCGTGTGTGTTGTGCATGTTATTTTTCTTCCATCACAGGGCCCCAACCTGCTGCCATGTTCCTGGCTAGCCCACCATTCTCCATCTGGGTACCCAGGGTGTGTGACTGTTTATGGACCCTGAAGTGCATGCATAACTGTTTGATTGATGCAGCCTTTAAGCAAATTAACCTGATTACGCTCCTCCCTTGTTCAAGTCCCTTAAATAAATCAGACCTAACTCTTTTTTGCATTTATCCTGACTGTGGTTCCAGTTTGTGCAAGAGTACTGTACTGCTGTAATTTGCTGTGTATAACCTTGTTTTACAGGGGGTCCCCAGGGCTGAGCCAGAGGAAAGCCCTGGTGGTAAATGCAAACAGTGTGGGTACTGTGAAAGTGATTATTGTGCATTGTTCTGGCCACTAGTAAGGAAAGAGGGGGTTACAGTGTCCCAGAGGGCTGTGCCCAGGTTAACATAACCACTACAAACCCTTACCTCAGGGTGGAGGGACCCATATCAGAACTCAGGCCCCTTAACCTGCTACTAGCCAAGCAGGCAGGGGTAGTAGCCCTTGGGATATTGCCACCTAGGGGTTACATCTTGGAGGCTCACCGCTGGGATTCTGTGCCTTCTAGTGGCCAAAAATGATGAATTATTGTTAAAGATTAATGGCTACCCCAGTAGAAATGACTGTACACCAGTTGGTGGGGTGGTGTACTGGGCAGGAGATTGACCCCCAAAATACTCTGCTTATACTGGATATTCCCTGGGTACCAGTAAGGACACTGTAGAGAGAGTGCTCTCCAAAGTTGAATGTTATAAAACCCAGCGGTGGTGGGTCATAGGCTGATTTAATCGCCCAAACTTTCATAGCCTTAGTAGAGTGTAGTGACCTTATTGACAGCTCTAAAGTGCCACAGACTATTGCTCCAGAAGGGGTACCAGCTGCCTGGAGAGTGATAACAAAAGACAGTAAAGACCCCAGGGAGGATGAGCTCCCACCATTATCTGAGACTTTTGAGGAGAAATTTGCTAAGTTGTTGCTGGAGGAAAGGAAATCTGTAGAGGACTGTAAGAAACTATTCTTGCCACCTAGGGGTGTTCCTTCCCCAACACCCCTCCCACTCCAGCACCTGTTACTGCCCCGCCTTCTGTGCCTGTGCCGATGCTGGCCCCTATATCTGTACCTGCCATTAGTCACGACTCCTACCAAAGGCTGAGAATCTTCTCATTCACAATCCCCACCCCCCAGGGCGAGGATGACTGGGAGACCTGGATAGACTATGTGGCTCCTCTAGTACTTGAATGGCAATGCTCAGAAGCAGAGAAATGAAAGAAGTTGAGTGAGAGCCTCCGAGGTCCTGCCCTGGCTACCATCTGTGCCAAGCTGGCCAATAACCCCAGAGCAACTGCACAGGACTATCTTGATGCATTGGAGAATGTGTATGGGAGCCCGGATTCAGATGAGGATCTGTGGTGAAGAGTAAGAAACGCTCAACAGTACCCAGGGAGCCATTGTCTGTGTACGTACCTCGGCCTGAAAAGCTGCTACAAGAGTGCCTCAGAAAGGGTAGTTTGCCATCAAATTAATTAGATCGAACTAGGCTGGACCAGATCCTTAAGTCTGCTCCATTTTCAGAATTGTTACTGCTTCAGTTGCACCTTGCCATCTGACTGGAATCGCCCCCCTCCTATGACGAGCTAATGAAATAAATTTGGGGGGTTGAGCAAAGGTGACCCCATGGGGGAATTGCACCCATATCTGCTACTGCTATGCTAGTGACTGGGAGTGATCAGCCAAGTGAGGCTCAAAGGCAAAAGTCGGCACCTAATGAGCACTCTGAGAATACAAAGGACTTCCTGCCCTGGGCCCAGCATTGGAAAGACAAGCTACTAAAGGAAGTCCAAGAGTCGAAGATGGGTGCCTCTGCAAGGGTTTCCCCCATGGAACAAGATTTTGGTCCCTTTCAGGATGTGACTGCCATGGGAGTGGGGGGTGCACCCTCAGGCATCAGCTATCAAGGGTGGCTCCTAGGCTGAGATCACCGGATTGACTGCCACTCTAAAAGAACTGTTAAGACACGTTGCAACACTCTCACCGCTGCAAGCAGATACTAGATCCCGATCTCTTACTACTGCTTCAGTTTCTCAAACGATGTTCTTTCCCAGGATGACCCAGGAGTCTATCATTTGTCACAACTGTGGAAAAGATGACCATATGAAAAAAGAATGCCGGTCTCAGAAGGACTTAGAAAGAGCAGTAAACAGACTCCAAGGGGAGCTCCAAAAAGCAAATCATTGGCCAAGGGGTGCCCGAAATTACTGCAGTGAGGGTTCGAGAAACACTAACTCAAATATCTTTGTGGCTAAATGATCTGTCCAGGCCTCTGCTACTGCCTCTCCAGTGTCAGGAGGTCTAAACCTCACTCTCAGGTTCTTGGCAATATTGGAAATGCAAGAAATCACAGACATGTTGCATAAGAGTAATAAACTTGTTTATTACTACCAAAGGGATAAATCACAGTTGCCCTAAGCAGTTCTTACCCATACATGCCATGGCCACTTAGAGAAAAGATCAGTTACCACAAGAGTATACTTGTTGTTTCTGCTGGTATTGGTCAAAGGACCAATAAAATCAATATGTACAGCATGCCAAGGGCCGGAATGTCTCGGTGGTAGGAGTTTGGCATTTCATGTGGTGAGAATGGGGTTGTTTTATGCACAAATAAGGTAATTGTCTATGTACTGTTTGACATCTTTGGTGACACCAGGCAGTGGGCTTAAGCCTCTGGAGGGTGTTTTCCACTCCCTGGTGTCCACCAGTGGGGGTATCATGCACTTGGTGCAAGAATTTGGACCTAAGATGCATGGGGACCACCCTCAATTTGGTGGTGGAATCATCTGGTTGGTACCAGATGAGCTTGTCATCCGGGGACAAGTGTAACTTACCTTCATGCCTCCAATAAGGGTTATGTCTGGGAAGTTTTTCTTTGGTACCCTTGTCAAGGAATCTGAACACTTCTTTGAGTTCAGTGTCAGCATGTTGGGCTTCTGAGAGGTCCAAGGGGGAGAAAGGTTCAGGTTTCATCCTGATTGCTGCTATGTCTACAGCCGCATTGGCCTCTGGATGGTCCATCATCCAGGTGCTCCCCCCTTGGGCCCCTTCCTTGGCAAGGGTGTCAGTCGTGTCATTGAAGGCATGGTAGGGGTCATGTATGGAGTGAGCTTTAACTTTGTCTACATACAGTTTGTGTGCAAACCTTTGTGCCAGTGAGTGTATGTATATTACCAGTTCTTTGTGTTTCACTGGGCTACCGTCAGAGGAGAGGAAGACATTCTTCTGCCAGAAAGGAAGGAATTATGTAAGAGAACAACAAACCCAGTTAGAGTCTGTGAAAATGATGGTATCCTCGGTTCCATGCTGGATGAACTTGAGGGCACAGGCCACTGCTGCCTTTTCAGCATACTGTGAAAATGCCACACTGCAGCGCTTAGAGATTTTAGCAGTGTTACTATAAGGGTAAAACACTAAGATACCCATCCCTGCAATCTGTTCTCCCTGGTAGTAGGAAGCTGAACCGTCTGTGAAAATATGACACAATGAGGTGGTCTTAAGTAATTGTGGCATGGCAGGGAGGAAAGGACCTGGATCTGCCAGATCAGGTGGTTGCAGTGTACGGTCATGGGGTCCTCCTTCAAAAAGGAGTCCATGTGCCAGCATAGATGGCATTTTGGTTGGGTGTACCTGTATGTCTCTATCCTGGAGAAGAAGTAACCAATGTGTCAGCCTGGTGTTAGAGACTGACCCATCCTTCACTCTGTCTGATAGCAGAAAGGTAGTTGGGGTGTGATTTGTGTTAATGATCAGTGGAGAGTACCCAATGATATACAGAAAGTGCTTGACAGCCCAGTAGGTGGCCAGAAGGTTCCTTTCACAAAGGCTGTACTTCTGTTCCACTGGGGTCAAGAGCTGTGATGCATATGCAATAGGTCTCAGAGTACCATGAACCTTCTAGGCCAGCACTGCTGACATAGCAATGTCAGAGGTGGCACACTCCAGATGGAATGGTAGTGCTGGATTGAGGTTGACCAGAGCTGTAGCAGAGGCCAAGGACTGTTTCAGGGACATCACAGCCTGGGTGTGTATGGGGCCCCAAGTCCAGGGAATGCCCATTTTCAGTAGCTGATACAGAGGAGCAACCTTCTGACCAAAATCACAAATAAAATCTCTAGAATAGTTCACCATACCTAGAAACCTTCTAAGAGTTGCCACACTGGTGGGTAAAGGCAAGTCTTGTAATCCTTGTATCTTCTTCCAGGTAGGGCTGTGGCCTTGGTCAGTTATTCTAAGGCTCAGAAAGAGTACCTCTCTCTGACATAGTTGTGCTTTTGCTGGGTTACATTTGAGGCCTGTTCTCTGGATGAGAGTCAATAGTTCATCCAAGAGATCTAAGTGTTGTTCCTGTGTGGCTGTTGCCAACAAAAGGTCATCCACATACTGCAAGAGACACTGGGAGTAGAGAAACCCTCAAGAGCATCCATCATATGTAGATGGAACAGGGATGGGCTGTTATGGAATCCCTGTGGTAAGCAGGTCCATGTGTACTGTCTACCATCAAAAGTGAAGGCGAACTTATATTGACTCTTGAGGGCCAATGGTAGTGAGCAGAAACCATTGGAGATATCCAGGGCACTGAACCATTTTTGGTCAGGGGTAAAGAGTCGTAGCACATCAGGTGCTGAGGCCACAGTTGGAGCACAACTGGGGGTGACCTGATTCAGTTTCCTGTAGTCAATAGTAAGTCTCCAGTCACCTGTGTTTTTTTTCACGGGCCACACTGGGGAGTTGGCGGTGGAGACACATGTTCTGATTACACCTTGGTTGAGGAGTGATTTTATTGTTTCCCTAAGAGAAGGCAAGGCCTCAGATGGGAAAGGATATTGCCTTTGCCTCTCATGTGCTGGGTCTGGCACTTTGATGACAATGTGCATTCTGCCATAGTCATGCTTGTTGGTAGCAAATGCTTCCAAATATCTTTGTAGAATGGGGAGGAGCTTTGGGAAAAGCTCATTATTCTTGAACAAATCTATGATGGCATATTCCTTATTGTTGGCAGATATTGTTGCCATCATGTGCGAATCAGGGATCAAAATAGTATGATATTCGCCCTGAATCTGTATCAATAGCATGTTTGCTAGATCCACCACACAGCCGTGTGCTGCAAGGAAGTCAATTCCAATGATACTAGGATGATCATGCAATACCATCAGTTGGAATGTGTGTGAGGCCTTCAGGTGTCCCAACTCCACAGGTAGTGGTAGAGAGCGTTAGGCAGGCAACCTAGTACCATCTACTCCTGACATATTGGTCCTCCGTTTGGTGGACCAAGGAGATGTATCCGGGTGGTCATCATGTAACACAGAGACAGCCACGCCTGTATCCAATAACACTGTAAGTGGGCAGCCCCAAACCTTGGCCTCAGTGCAGGGCCTTCCATTTGTATCCAAGACCAGCTTGTTTACAATCCAGACTGAGGCCTGTAATTGTCAATCTGTACTGGAGGAAACATGGAGAGGTTGGGCCTGGCTCCTTTGAAGCACTTCACCATGCTGCACTGATGCTATATAGGGAGGTGCTTCTGGGTTCAGGCCTGTATGGGCCTGAGGGCCTGTACTTCCTGTATCACCATGGCCCATTGGGGCCTGGGTTCCCAGTTGTATGGCTGCAAGGGACTGAGCTGGAACAGCATCCGCTACAGAACGCACTTGCCCCAGGAGCTCTCTGAACTTCTGATTCTCTTCGGCTTTCTCCCTATAGGAAGAACCTGGTCTTTGTTGTTCTTTACTCTTGTTCTTGTGCTGTTTCTTATTCTTATGATAATTCCAGTCCCCCCCATTGTTGTTGCTGTTGCTGTTGTGATTGTTGCGCCTGCTGGGGGTGTTGGTGGTTGACAGGGAGGGGCTGTTTGTGTTGGACCTGCCCTTCCACCATGTAGTGCATCACGGCCTCTGTGGTAGGCTCCACGGTGACTACTTTCTTGGAACCAGAGGCCAGATCACAGATGTAGAGTTAATAAACTCTCTCAGTTTTCTGAAGGATATCGGAAAATTTTTCCATAGTGGGATAGGTGGTTGGCTCTCCCTTTTCTCTTACTGCAGAGATCATGTTCATAAAGGAACAAGGTCTTATATTCAATAAGATCCACATCCGGAGCTTCTAGTGCGAGTTGTTTTCCTGCTCGGTAGGCCATCCAGAGTCTCTGGTGGTAAGTCACTGGACTTTCCTTTGCATTCTGTTTTACAGAGTATGCAAGCATCACTCCTACTACACCTGGGCTGTGTGCAGAAATTAGTTCAGCTGCGACCTCATCATAGATGGCATTGCCAGCCTGGCAGATGGTATCGAGGAGTTTGGCCCACAGTCCAGGCTCGATGGTCTGGCGTAGTATTTGGACCTGATAGTCTGCAGTGAGGCTAAGCATCTCACATTTGTAATGCACCTTTTCCAAGTGGCAGCTGAGGTTGTCAGACGGGCTCATCCAGCCGATACTGTCAGCTATTACCTGAATAAAGTAGGCCATTTGTAGGGGATTACTGGGTCGATCAGGCTGGGGTAGGTTACCTTGGGCACTATCTAGGGCTGCCCAGGCTGCAGCCTCAGCCGTGGTATGAACCATGCCTTCCTGAGTACCAGCCTCTTGCAGAAGCTGTCTAATCTGGGTTTTAAGGACACACTTATTTCTCTCAGAGATAGGCACGTTACCTATTGCATTCTCAATCATTTTTTCTATCTCCTGCCTGTCTTCCACATTAATAATGGCTACCGGTGGTGCCATCAGGACCAGGCTTGAGCCTGCCCACCCACCATGGGGGCTGTCATGGTGACGTCACCCATGATGTGTGTCACGGCTTCGATGACGTATAACAAGGCATGGGTGGAGTGGGGACCCGCCATGTTGTGGATGGCTGGGTGGGGTTTCTGGGCCATAGTAGGGGTGTGACTGTGCATTGTACTGGGAGATGTCATCATCTGAGACCTCCCCTTCAGATGACGTGGTTAAGGTAGGGGCTATGCCTCCCATCACCTTAACATGTCCAGACAGAACCTCCCACTGATGGCACAGTTTCGCCATCTTAGATTCATATTCTGCATGACTCATATTCGCAACATTCTCATCAATATCATTTTGTATTTGTTTTTGCAACACTCTATATGCGGCGCTCAATTAGCGATTGTCCCTAGTAGCCACTTCTAAGTCATTACGTACCTGGTTTATCTCATCCTGTAGCTCTCCCATCTCCTCACTCAATTGTTCATTCGCTCTACTTAAAAAGTCATTCATATTCAAAGCCTGTCCCTTATCTTGTCTCAAACTTTCACACTCCTGCTTCAACATACAAATTTCTTGCTCTCCTACCTATGCAGAATGATGCAAAAGTGAATCCTTTTCATTGCGCAGTGTTTGAAGTTCAGACTCCAAATTCTGCTGCAGTCTAACACATTCTGTTTCCTGCAAACCCATCTCTTGTTTAAGAGACAAAATCTGCAGTTCAAGGGTTTGAAACCTCACTTCAGAGGCTTCCAGAGCAGCATAGAGAGCCATGACCAACAGATCTTTAGCATGACGCTTATTAGCTGTTTGTCTTGTCTCTGAGTAGTGGGTTGAAATCCCCAATATAGGGTTTTCAGATTGACTTGCCTCCCACACGAAGTCAGCCCATCCTCCATGGGAGGCAAGGAAGTTCGAGACATTGAGCCTCAGTTCTGCACAGATATTTGATACTGTGGCCATTGTGTGGGAGGGAATGAAAAATTAAACTGTGACAAAGGCACTGTGATGTGTATCGATCCACAGCAGGAGCACTTTACACACAGTCAGGCTACTGTACCTTTGTAGGTTAGCAATTCAAAGCCACTGTGGAGTGGGTCAAGACGGCATCGACCACACCCAAGAAAAGCAGCCAGACTTTGCAAGCTACTACAAAGTGGTGAGAAAACAGGAGAGGTGATGCAGGTATGCACATCTACAGTCCCTGTTGGGGAGGAAAAGGTTTTAAGCAAGAAGTGAAATCACACAAACACCAGATATTGCCTGCACTCGGTCACCAATCGTCAGGAGGTCTAAACCTCACTCTCAGGTTCTTGGCAATATTGGGAATGCAAGAAATCACAGACTCTTTGCATAAGAGTAATAAACTTGTTTATCACTACCAACGGGATAAATCACAGTTGCCCTAAGCAGTTCTTACCAATATGAACCAGGAGCCAATGCTAAGCGTTCCCTATACCTAGAGGTTTCTTCGTGTCTCTTGGGGTCTCCGAGGTATAAGAATCAGTGTCTCACATTATATACCTGTGATAATTGCTATGGTTACTGTAAGATAGAAACATTTCTAGTTACAGAGATGAGCCCTATTGGTTAAATTAGAGGTGGCTCCATAGTCCAAGATAACATTATACACTTTTGTAGTAGTCATCACTTTGTGAAACAAAAGACTACAGTTCTTACACAAATCAGGGCAGTAGTACAAATCACCAAAAGGTAGCAATGCTGTCTTACATATAATAATCATTACAAGGACACAGATGTCCTAACATCTTATGAGTGAGAAATACATATTATATATATATATATATATATATATATTTATTAGGAAGCAAAGTGTATAACAATAATATGCATACATATCCTGACATCTACTCTTGTACGATAGAGTACCTTAGCCCTATATGTTAGTATAACATATGTCTAAGCACTAGCTGTCTACGGTGTACCTGTGGGGGTACCAATAAGGGTGCAGGGACCTCGTGTAGCACCAGACTGGTTAAAAATAGTGGCCCTTCAATGGAGACTACGGTGACTGTGAATGGTATTCATACTCAAGCTGTGCTTGACAGTGGGTCTCAAGTAACCATTGTATTTCAGAACTGGTATGACAAACACTTATCTGATGTGCCTTTGCAATTCCTGGAAGGCTTACATGTGTGGGGCCTAAGCAACAGGTCTTATCCCTACCTAGGGTATGTCCACCTCTGGTTGTCCTTTTCTGCAACTGTAACTAGTGTAGAGGAGCGAGTAGAGACATTGGCCCTAGTATGTCCCCTCACTGGACTGTATGATGGGGTCCCCCTGCTTATTGGGACAAGCGCCCATATGTTTGGGAGACTGGTGCAACTCTGTCATGAGAAACAAGGGAGGTGGACTAGGAGGGCCCTGAGAATTCTGGCTCTAATCAAGAGGGTCTATGATTTGCAACAGAAACCTGAGGAAGTAGACCAGGATGAACCGGAGGAGATCATGTCGAAGAAGGATCCCGATTCAATGGTACTGGCCCCTAATGCCCAGTGTACCATTCAATGGAAGGTCTGCCTCCTGAAAGATGGCAAGAACGAAATACTGATGTTGGATGTACCAGGTGATGGATAATTGCCAGAAGGATTATTGGTCAAGCCCAGCATCTTGCCTGCTCATGCCCATGCCTATGCATGACGAGTGATGGTCCAGATTCACAATGTGTCAGATCGGGAGATCTGGGTGAACAGAGGGTGCACCCTAGCTATGGTACACTGTGCAGACACTGCAGTATTACCCAGCAACAAGCATTCTGGTGACAAGGAGAGAGTAACCCCTGACTTGTTTGATTTTGGTGACTCCCTGTTGTCAGCTGAATGGAAGGCTAGAATTAGCAAGAGACTTGCCCAGAGAGACCAAGTGTTTTCATTGAAGGAATGGGATGTGGGATGTGTCCAGGGTGCAGAGCATCACATACGCCTGCACGATGAATGTCCATTTCAAGAGAGGTCCCAATGCCTAGCCCCAGCAGACATAGATGATGTGAGAAGACACCTGCAGGAAATGCTCACTGCTGGCATCATACAAGAATCCAGGAGACCATACTCCATTCCCATTGTGGTTATGCATAAGAAGAATGGGTCTGTGAGGATGTGTGTTGATTATCGAACCCTGAACCGGTGGACCATCCTAGACCAATACACTATGTCTCATACACATGATGCCCTGGATTGCTTGAATGGGAGCTGTCCACTGACAAGTGCCAGTTTTCAAAACCTCAGTGAAGTATGTAGGGCACATAGTATCTACAAAAGGGATAGAGACTGATCCCAGTAAGGTTGAAGCACTGACTACCTGGCCCCAGCCCCATAATCTGGAAGAACTACAACATTTCCTGGCATTCTGTGGCTACTACCACAGGTTCATAAAAGGTTATTCCAAGGTGATTCACCCACTCTTGAACCTTACCCAGGATTACAATCCTACCAGTTGTAAATACAAAAAAGGGTCTGTTAAAGAACCAGGAAAACTATACTTCCACCGAGGTGAACTCTTCAGGCCCTGCTGGATGCCTGACTGTGAAGCAGCCTTCCATGAAATCATATACCAGCTCACCCATACCCCATCCTCGCCTATGCTGACTCCACCAAACCCTATGTGCTGCATACGGATGCTAGTCTGCAGGGTCTAGGAGAGGTGCTGTATCAGAACCATTAGGATGGCCTTAGACCAGTAGCTTTCGCCAATAGGAGCTTGACCCCGTCTGAACAAAACTACCCTGTGCATATGTTGGAGTTCCTTGCTCTAAAATGGGCCAGCTTTGACCAGTTTCATGAATACCTCTATGGGGCAAAGATATTGGTGAAGACTGACAATAACCCATTGACCTATGAACAGACTTCAGCTAACCTAGATGCCACTGAACACCAGTGGCTTTCTGCATTATCAACCTATGATTATTCTGTTGAATACAGACTGGGACTGAACCATATTGATGCTGACACCCTATCATGAAGGCCCACTTCCAAGAGTGATTGGGTCAGGCTTTCTGAACCTGACATTTGAGCATTGTGCCAGAAGTTTGATAGAGATGAACAGATGTCCTGCGGACACAGAGGACTGTTTAGTAGATTGCTTGGGCCCTTCTGACACCTGCATACCAGCTGCTTATTGACACTTCTTTGCTCTAGATATTAGTGCACTACTTCAGGTCAATGACAGCATTCTGTGGGCTCAATCTCAAGATCCTATGATTCAGCCAGCACTTGATGCCCTGCGTGCGGGGAAAGATATGTCTAAGTTACGTTCCACTGACTTGCAAACTACTTTATTGTTTAAAGAAGGCACCAGACTGAAGTTGCTCAGTCAGTTGTTGTAGAAAGACAGTAGATCGTAGTGGCAAAAGTAGACAAGCAACAATTGGTCCTGCCAATGGCCTTTAAAAATGTGGTACTGAGGTCCCTCCACAATCACATGAGGCACCTCGGTATTGACAGAACCCTTGACCTGGTACGATCTCGCTTCTACTGACCCAAAATGGGGGTCGATGTTGAGCAACATGTAAAGACTTGTAGTCGCTGCCTGCAAAGAAAATCCCTGCCTCAGAGGACTGCCCCCCCTTGTTAATATTACTATCAGCACCCCCATGGAACTAGTCTGCATAGACTTCTTGTGTTTAGAACCTGATCAGCAGAACATTGGCAATGTGGTAGTGGTTACGAATCATTTCACACAGTATGCACAAGCTTTTCCCACCAAAGATCAAAAGGCGTCTACGGTGGTCAAGGTGCTAGTGGAAAATTTCTTTCTCCACTATGGTGCTCCCCAGTACATCCACTCTGACCAGGGCAGAGACTTTGAGAGTTGGTTAATCAAAGAAATTCTCTCTCTATGGGGGGTGCGAAAGTCAAGAACCACTCCCTATCACCCACAGGGAGGCCCTCAACCAGAACATTTTAACCGCACCCTTCTAGACATGCTGGGCACCCTCCACCCAAAAGACAAGCATAAATGAAGCCAGCAGATTAGCACCTTGGTACACACATACAATTGCATGAAAAATGATGCTACTGGGTTCTCCTCCTCCTGCCTCATGTTCAGGAGAGAGGCCCGGCTGCCAGTTGATGTCTGTTTTGGGGTCTCTCGAGATGGGGTCTGAGCTGAAAACTACTTGCAATATGTACAAAAACTGAAAGCTCAATTGAGCCATGCCTATCAACTGGCCCAGACAATGGCTGCCAAGAAAAATCTAGCCAACAAAGAGAGGCATGATAAAAAAGTAAAGGCTCAAGAGCTTTGACCTGGAGACCGTGTGTCATTACGCAATTTGGGACTGCATGGTAAACACAAAATTGCTGATTAGTGGCACCATCTTCCCCATGTAGTAGTTCAAAAGTTGGATGATTTACCTGTGTACAAGGTGCGCCCAGAGAACAACTCCAAAGCTGTCAAGACCATGCACAGTAATCACTTGCTACCTATCGGCAAAGTCATGATTGAGGCTGAACCCCCAGAAATTGATCCCCTTGGGCCGGTGACTCATGCTGCTGCAAGAAAGAGACAGAGTCAACGTACCCCAGTGGTCACAGATTTAAGGTTTCCTCTGCAGCAGGCCCAGGATGATAGTGACTGTCAGTCCACTTCTGACGAAAGTGAATATGACCATGCCTATTACCCCTCTTATGAACTGAGTCAGCTGTTTCAAGGTAACCCCCTGATAAACTGTGGGATGAAGCTGTGCCTTCTGGACTGCCTTACTCCCCCAGCTTTGTCCTTGGGGCCAATGCTCCCAGAAAGTGAAATGCAAAGTATCATGTCTATGCAGCCCATGATGCTTTGCATTGTGGGGGCATGTGTGATTTTGTATTTTCTTGAAACTTGGCTTCCCAGCCAAATGCCCTTTGGGGTAACCCTTGCCTCAGTGTTTATGCACAGAGGTTCTATGTCTGAAGATGTTGAGTCTCTGTGTATTGTGGAACTTTATGATTTGCTTGAGGGAAGGGCTGATGGAATGAGTCTTTCTGGTGACATACCAGAACTTGAAGAATACTATGAGAGTGCTGACCACCCCGTAAAAGTGCCTCAAAGCTTGACTGTGCCTGAGCTTTCTCAAAATGAGTCAAGTGTTGTAGAAACAGAGCCTACAGAGCAAGGAGCTGACAGTGCTCTAAGTTTGGACATTCCCATCCAGGCAGAGACACCCCTCACAAGTGATGAGAGTCCCCAGACCAGTGCTGAGAGTACAGAGACTGTAGTTGTCCCCCTCAGAAAGACTGACCGAGTTGTCAAGCCAGTAGTACTCCTCAGTTATGATTCTCCTGGGAGACCAGTGGATTTGCTTCTCAATGTGGTGCACAAAGGTGTTTATGTCTCACCAAGCTCACTGCCCAAATTGAGCTTGACAGACAATTCCAGGTTACTTGTCTTTCCCTCTCACCATGGTGCCCCTGCTCCCTCTAGCCCCAAGTTAGCTGATAGGGAAGGGCCACCTCTTGCATTGTTTAAGGTACAAGAAGTTATTACCTGATTCAGTATAGTAATGTTCAATTTACCTGTGTGAAATATGCAAAATGTGTTGTCAGAATGAATATAGTGTCATGAATTGTAGTGAATATGTAAAGTAATAAGTTTATGTTAAGTGATGCCTGATGGGACAGATTTGACATGGACACCAAGTTTTCTTCAGGCAGGGAAGGGTGTAACCCCCTTACAAATGGGGGTTCCTGAAAAGTCTTCTTTGAGCTTTCCTAAATGCTCACTGCTAGGTTGGTGTCCTGCGGTTTAACAGTTTAAATGTGATTTTCCAGAGAGTGCCTGTAAAGCCTCTGTGCACTGTCTCTTTAAGAGCTGCCTGGATTGCAGTCATAAGTAATTGGAGAGGAAGCTCTGTTGAAAGATGTAACCATTTGCTGAAAATCATTTAGAGTGATAATATTAATGTAGTTTACCTAACCTGCCTTCTTTGCAGCAAGGACTGTTTTGTTAATCTCCATTATCTTGGTCCTGGACTGCGAATTGGACCAATCAGTACTGGTGGGACCTAAAATGGAGGTGGACTACAGGAGCTGTCTGGAGTCAAAATCTGTAGGAATTGTAGTTTTTGGCTTTTTGCACCTGTTTGCACTTGAAGGGGGAGCCTTTGTTGTGACTGACAGGAGGATCAGCTAACCGAACCTTTCGGATCTTGGGGAATTTCCCAGGCTGCTGCAGCTAGTTTGAGTCTGAGTTGGGAAGTGAGATGAGAACAGCTCAAGTGATTTGGGCAGTAGTTCTGTGTAGTTTTGCATGAGAGAACTGTGAAAGGGCTGAGTTTTGGCCTCCCTGTCTGCCTGCCTACTGTCCCTGAGAGGGAAAATAGAGTTTATTCAGACTGAATCTGAGTTGTGAGGACTGTTTAAGCCACTGGACTGTGACCAGGCTTTAACCTGAAGAAGACCAAAGATTTGCTGAATGCCATAGGCCTGTCTGGACTTCCAGCCACCTCTGAGCTCCTGGTGTGTGCAGAGACTTTGCAAATGTGACTAGACAGCGGTTTGCCTGGTACAGTAAAATTTCCTTACATGTAAATGTGCTGTAGCTGCTAGTGGGTCATGATTTGATTCCCCACTGTGTGAAGTGTGTTCTGCTTACTGGAAGCTGTATCCAGCCCAAAATGTACTACATCCAAATTTGTCTCCATTTGGCCTGGGTCTTGCCATACTGGCTCAGCCAGACTACCCACTGCACAGAGAAGCCATGAATGAGAGACCTGCCTGGGGATCAGCCCCCAGCTCCATGCTTGAACAGGAACGATGCCTCAGCAATTCATGTGGGCCCTGCTTCTCCTGGCACTCCAGATTAACCACCACCTGTCTCAGTTTTTATCTAACCTGTGTCCAGTCTTGAGTATCATGAGCAGGGCCACTGGAAAATTGCGGAAAATTTTACCCAAAAATGCGGGGATTTTCTTGCAAAAATTGCGGGAAAATTACGGGGGTTCACTATACATCCCCACTGCCCCCTAATAAATATTTTATTGTTTGCTGCAGCATGTATTGATCACATAAATTGTTAGATAAATGTATTGCCACTTGTAAATGCTTTTAATATGAAGAAAAATGTGTGTTTTTAAAATGCACTGTAAACTAATCATTATGTAGCATATCTTCTAAAAAATCAAGACATCTAAGTCATGCAGTGATAACTACAATTTATTCAGTAATTTACAGTTAGTCTGTACTGAATACATCCTGAAACATATTTTGCCAGTTTCTAGATGTTAAATAATGAAGCCTGTTTAAACTACTTACTTTGGTGCAAGAAAAAAATAAACAGATAACCAGGGTGCCTAATAAAGGTCTAGTAAGAAAAATATTTATTCTGTTAAAATTATTACTGTTCTTAATCAGCACTGTAAGCACATTTTTAAAATCACATGATAAAAGTATCAAATCATACCAATAGCTTTTCATTACATCATACAGTCATTTTTAATACATTGTACTTTTGTTCTACTCGGTTTGCAGTGATTTTACTTGAGTTGCAATTATTTTGTCTATTTGAAGGTAACTGTTTAACTATACTTAACCTGTTCAGCATGTTTTCAGAAATGTTTGTTTTTTTGTAGGCTTTGTATGTGAGTATACAGTTGTGGCAGACTGACATGTAAGGAATCACTGTCACCAACCCCCTCAGAAGCACATTCAGATTTATAATCAGGAGGGCCATCCAAACTCTTGACACATTTGAATCAAAATCCTTTCAGACTGAAAGTATTTACAGAAGGTAAATATACCCTACCATTCAAAAACAAGCATTGTGGTCAAGGCTTCATTTAGGTGAATGGGGCACTTTGCACCTCTTCTCACAACTATTGTTTCAGTCTCTGTGTCGGCAAAAAAGTTCTCTGATAGTCTGCTTTAACACAGATTTTAAGTGTTCAAGTCTACATATGCATGACCAGAGGATTCTGAAACCAAAGCAGAGAAGTGAATCACATGAAAGCAGAGTCACATTTGACCCCTTCTCACCTCACACTGTACTGTTTTGGTCAAATCCAAGTCTGTGTACCATATCTGAGTAGATTTCCTTGATAATTTAAATATTTTATACAATTTCAGTCAAAAATTCCATATATGTAAGAAATTGCAAGAAATTGCGGATTTTGTGCGGAGAAGGGTGAAGATTGCGGAAATTGAGGAAAAATTGCGCCCGCAATTTTCCATTGGCCCTGATCATGAGTAATTCTCAGGGTAGCTCCCTGCAAAAACAGCCTAATCTAAAAGTGTGTCATCTGATTGTCTTGTTGTTTTCTTTTCACAAACTGAGCCCTCTAGCTCTGGATTACAAATCGTGTGTGTTGTACATGTTGTTTTTCTTCCATCATAGGGCCCCAACCAGCTGCAACGTTCCTGGCTAGCCCACCATTCTCCATCTGGGTACCCAGGGTGTGTGACTGTTTATGGACCCTGAAGTGCATGAATAACTGTTTGATTGATACAGCCTTTAAGCAAATTAACCTGATTATGCCCCTCCCTTGCTCAAGTCCCTTAAATAAATCAGATCTAACTCTTTTTTGCATTTACCCTGACTGTGGTTCCAGTTTGTGCAAGAGTACTGTACTGCTGTTATTTGCTGTGTATAACCTTGTTTCACAGGGGGTCCCCAGGGCTGAGCCAGAGGAAAGCCCTGGTGGTAAGTGCAAACAGTGTGGGTACTGTGAAAGTGATTATTGTGTATTGTTCTGGCCACTAGTAAGGAAAGAGGGGGGTTACAGTGTCCCAGAGGGCTGTGCCCAGGTTAGCGTAACCACTACAAACCCTGACCTCCTGGTGGAGGCACCCATTTCAGAACTCAGGCCCCTTACCTGCTACTAGCCAAGCAGGTAGGGGTAGTAGCCCTTGGGATAGCACCACCTAGGGGTTACATCTGAAAAATGTTATTCTTCTTCTTCTAGGGAGGACTGCTAGGCACCAGGGAGAGATTTATTTATTTTACTACAGGGGTGATTGGGCAGGGGGGCTTCATTAGAAACAGGGTGGGTGCAGCCACCCTGCCTTTGGGGTGGCTGGGGTGTAACCATCGTGCTGTGTTAAGATTTTTTTGGGCAGGGGTAAACAGCACCACTTGGGGCTGTTTAGCACTGCTGAAACCATTTGAAAACACTGCAGCATGTTTATGCATGAAGGATCCCCTCATTTGTATTGGCACAGCAGTATGATAAGCTCAGTCATGCTGACAGGTTTGGACAGCACTCAGGTGAGCCTCTGAATATGAACCCCCCCTTAGAGCACCAGCACTAATCCAGTTTAGCATAGGCACTAACTCAGTTTGTCCAATGCTAACCTTTTGAATATGGGGCAACAACTTGTAACATGGCCACCATGTACATAGCAGAACAACACCTCTCACCCTGGCACAAGGAGATGAAAAATATAACAGGGAATATGGATCTTTTTTTGTATGATTTTGAGAATTTTATCTCGCCCTATATACAGCACTCAAGCATGGATCTACCATCTGATGCACCACCAGAGGTATCACATCTATGGCAAACAATGGAGGAGGAGGGTGACAAGAAAATTGATCCAAGGGTGGGATCAAAGTTAGAGAAAGGGGGATACTAAAATGTCGATAAGAAACATCTCCCAGCAGCTGTAGAATCATTTGTGAACCATAATTTAATTGTAATGGGGCTAGCTAAAATTAAAAGGGAAATAGGACGAACAAATGATTTATTAAGAGACATGTTGAAACTGCTATGATGAAGGCAAGAATTAAAAAAAGGAGAAGGATAAGAATATACTAGAAACAAAAGAGGAAAAATGGGATAACAAAAGGAAATAGATTCAAAAATAACTGAGGAAATAGGGGAGAAAGAGTTAAAGGAAGCAGAAACTCTTAAAAAGGACAAGTGCATTCAGAAAAAGGCAAATAATAATAACAATAGGCACAAAGCATCTAGGCAGTGTCCATATTGCAAACAAGGAGAAGGAACAGGACAGAAGGCTATGCAGAATATAGGGAAGGCGGAAGGAGTTGATAGAATGCAAAGGAAAGTAAAATCAAGGGGGAGGGAAGATAAAAGTGTACAGGGTGAGATAGAACCAGAAGAATATGGAAAAGGAGCTGATGCCTGGGTAAAGGTCACAGATAAGCAACATAAACTGGA
Source organism: Neoceratodus forsteri (assembly GCA_016271365.2). Lineage (NCBI taxonomy): Eukaryota > Metazoa > Chordata > Ceratodontiformes > Ceratodontidae > Neoceratodus > Neoceratodus forsteri. The sequence continues at coordinate 650,250,036 of CM028136.1, read as the reverse complement.
TAAAAAAGAGAGGTTAATAAAACAGGGAAAATTATTACCCACTGTTTTTATTAAAGGAATGCCTAAGGTGAAACATGAGTTACCTTTCACCCTAAAACTGATAGCATATAATCTTTGCAAGAGGGTTTTAGGAAATGCCATTGAATGGACAGACCTAGCAACAGTGTATAGACACTTAACAGGGGGAGAGAAAGACTGGGTGTGTATTACATTGAAAAGACCCGAAATCAGGACAAAAATGTTAAGTCAAAGAGAGGATTTTAAGAAAATGAGAATTAACATGAATGAGACAGTGGTAGGGTTAGAAGAGTTTAAAACAAAGGAAATGGAAATTTAAAAATTAAAGAAAAAGGGGAAGCAAGTAAGATCGGAATTGGAAGACCATCCTGTTAAACAGAAGCAACAAAGAATAACTGAATACTTACAACCAATGGTCACTATGCATTCATTTGGTAGTGACACTGAGGAAGAGCCAGAGATTTATATGAGGGCGTAAACATAGAAATATTAAGATCAACACCAGTGTCGTATTAGAAACCAGTTCTTTGTTAGCCCCAACTTCCTCCCCAATTCAAGATGTAAACCCTAAAAAATGGAAAAGGGTTACTAATGACAGCACAGAGATAGAAGGAAGCTGGTATAGCAGTAGTCCCCTCATAGATCTTGAAACATCTGCATGAAAGAGAGCTTGTCCAGACCAGCATATTATATGTACAGTGGAGACCAAAATTTTGAGTTGGAGTGTAGCTGACCTAGAAGGAAAATTAGAGGATGTCCAGTGGGTCCAGGAGGTACAGAAGTTTCAGGTAGTGATGTTTATTTTATTTTATTTATTTATTTGAAGCTAGGATTACAAGTACCTTTGAGCCAAGGCTCTTTAACAAAGGTTCCACATCAGTTGCAGTACAATAACAACAAAAAAACAAGACAATTAAGTAACAAAGGCAGCATAACAGGGTAACAATCAGTTACATGAATATGAATACATACATTTGGGTTAAACTAAAGCCAGAGGCATTGATGGGGTAAATAGTGTTACAAGACATGAAAAGGACACAAAAGGTAAGAGATGCCAGAGGCATTGTCACACCACAGAGAGAACAACAAGCAGTGGAGAGGTACAGGGGGAGGGGGAGAGAGAGAGAGAGAGAGAGAGAGAGGGTGGGGGGTTGTAGGAGATTAGGGGTAGATAATAGAAGTGCTATGTAGAAAGAGCTGAGACAAGGATTGGGTAATGGTAAGGAGGGCTGATTAAAGGAGAGAGTCACAGGTGCTAGATGGAGAGAGGAGTAGGCAGAGCCTGGATTTGAAGGGGCCAAGCTTAGGTATGGAGGAGATGTCACTGCTGAGCCCATTCAACTAGCTAGGGGGCCCTATGAGCAAAGGATCTTTGTCCCTGGGTGGTACGCTAATGAGGGACCTGCAGGAGTTGAGATTTGGATCCCCTAGTGTGGCGAGGATTACTACTGGGGCAAAGGAGAGCTTGGAATCTGGGGGCTGCTTGGCCCATGGTTAGTTTCTTTGCCATAATGCCGGTTTGGTACTTCATGCAGTTTGAGAGTTGTAGCCAGTCAGTTTGTGCATAGAGGTCACACATATGACTGAGACAGTGAGCTCCAGTGATGAGCTGACAAGCTTTGTTGAGAGACGTGGATATGCATCTGAGGGCAATTACAGTAGCAGAGTCATATATGATCAGGTCATAGTCAGTTATGGAGACAACAGAGCTCTGAACAGCAACCATTAAGGCTTCTGGAGTAAAGGTGTTGCCTGTGTCTGTAGAGTAGTCCAATGTGAGTATTTGCAGCTTTGGCGATGCTATCGATGAGGGCACCATAGGATAGGTTACAGTCAAGAGAGATCCCAAGATATTTAAATGAATGAGCCTGTTTGAGAGCCGCTCCTAGGCAGTTTGTGTTAGTCAGGGGGAGTAGTCTGTACTTGTTGTGGGAGCTGCTGAAAAACATTGATTTGGTTTTCTTTTAATTTAGGACCAATTTGTGTTTACTAAACCAGTTCTCAACTGAGGCAAAGCCTAGCTGTAGATTTTTTTGTAGGGGTTGGGGATCCTTATGGGTGGTGTGAATTACAGTGTCATCAGCATAGAAGAAAATTTGTTCTGGCCAAGATTGTGGAAGGCTGTTCAGAAAGAGACTGAACAGAAGGGGACCCAGTATGGATCCCTGGTGGACTCCAGAGTGGACAAGTCTAGCACCAGAGAAGATTTCTGCAATTTTAACTTTTTGGGATCAGTTTTCCAGATAGCTTTTAAACCAGGCTTTGGAGTCAGGAGAGTCCAGCATTCAGAAGCTGCTCAAGTAGTAGACAATGGTGGACAGTGTTGAAAGCCTTAGTTAAATTGATAAAGACTGACCCGGCTAGGTGACCATTATTCAGAGAATTGTGGATGGCTCCGGTGAATTCCAGAAGGGTAGAAGTGGTGCTGTGCCCTTGTCTGAACCCATGTTGTTGAGAGCACAACATATTGTGTTTGTCCAGGTAATCGGTGAGTTGGTCTGCTGCTATGCGTTCGATGGCTTTGGAGAGGGAAGGGAATATGGAGATCAGTTGATAGTTTCCATGGAGGGCCCTGTCTCCACTTTTGTGGACTGGAGTAACAGTAGCAGATTTCCATCTGTCAAGGAACTGGCTGAGGCTGAGGGAGAGGCTGAAGATATTTGTTAATGGTCCTAGTACTTCTTCGAGGGTGAGGGACAGCAGTTTGAGGTCAAGTGTGTCCCCACTGTTTCTGGACTTGGCAATTGCTTTACTAATGTATTTGCGGGCTTTGTGCATCTTGACTGCTTTAAAGTAGAACAGCAGGTACAGGAAACATGGCTAGAAAGAATTGAAGTAAATGTGATTCATATGCATTATATACCTGCTAAAAGAACAGCAAGGTATGGGCATGCAAGAGAGGGCCTAGCAACACTGATCTCAACAGAAGCATTTAAAAATGCAGAAAGGTTAGAATGGAATAGTCGTTATATTTTAGGAAGTATTTTGAGAAGTAAGGATAAACCTTCTCTGATTTGTGTTAATGAATATATTCCACCAAAAGTAAACAGAGATATAGAAAATGAGATATTTTTAGAATTGACATGAATTGTAGAGAATGTGATGGGAAATAATGGTTCCAGTCTGATATGTATAATGGGTAATGTCAATACAAGTGTAGCTGACAAGGTAGAAAATTATTCCAATAAATGGGGGGTAGATGACTTATTGTCCATTCAAATTAGAGCTTCGAAGGATACAAAATTAAACCCTAGGCATAAGAAATTGCTTAATTTTGCTGCAAATAATGGACTAAGAATATTGAATGGGAGGACAAAGGGAGACTACAGTATGCTGGTAGTTATACATTCCCATTAAAAAATGGTGGCTCAGTCATTGACATTGCCTTTATAGATGTATGGTCATTCAATAAAGTTAAAGAATGTGTGGTTCTGGAAAAGTGGGAAAGTGATCATTTCCCAATAGTTGTAACTTTGGACTTAGGGAGTGAGGGGTATCATCATCTCTTAGGGGAAAAAACTGATGATGCTAATGAGCATACGGTAGTAATGAATAACAAAAAGATAAAGTGGGATCCATACAGCTCTAAGAAGAGGTTGTACAAATAACTGATTTGGGCAATTATAATGGAAATAAGGAAAGGATACAAACTTTGGAGGAAGTCTTTAAAGTTATAGTAGTTTCATTAGTTAAAGTGGTTAGAGTGAGGAAACTACAAGAGAAGGTGATAAAGGATGATATGATAATGAGTGTAAGAAATACTGTATGAAAACTTAATAATAAAAGCTGGAAGGTATAGTAAAGGATTTAATGACAGGGGGTAAGATAAGCCTATTTAAATCTTAGGAAAGAATATAAAAGATTGACAAAGGAAAAAAAATCTGCATAAGAACAAATTATGGACTACTCTACAGGATGCCATTATATATAGGGACTGTAGGAAGTTCTGGAATCTGGTAGCTTTAGGTAAGGATAATACAGAATTAAATATAGAAGGGATAATCATGCTACAGGTATGGTTTAGGTATTATGACAACTTGTATGAAAGTCATCTAAAGGAAATAGAGAATAATGGATGGGGAAGGGTTTGATATGAGAATTTAATGCACACCTGAGTTGCAGGATGCTACATAAACCGCGAGGGCGAAGCCTGAGGGGTTTATCAAAGCATCCCACAACAAGGGTGTGCATTAAATTCTCATATCAAACACCTTCCCCATCTTTTATTTTTTATAATAACAGACCAGCAATTGTTCTCCAGCAGTTTGTGAGACTGTTTGGCCCCGCCCACATACAGAATGTTGGCCAATGAGGCAGCAGCACAGTTTGACTGGCATGGCTCATGAATGTCATAACAACCAGCTGGTTGTTATGGAAAATATCAACCTGGTCAGTACATTGAGAGAAATTGCTGACCAGTTATTATAATATGGTAACAAATAATGTAGATAGAGAACTAGAGCCCTGGCCCATGGTTACAGAAGAGGATGTGATACAGGCAATAAATGAGCAAAAAAATAATAAAGCACCAGGACCAGATGATATCCTGGCAGAAGTATTTAAAGCAAAACAGGATTAGTGGGCAAAGATACTGGTGCCAATATTTACATATATAAATAATAGCCTTAAGATGCCAAAAAGTTGGAATGAAGGATTAATTGTTCCTCTTTTTAAGAAAGGGGTTAGGACAAATGCAGCTTGCTACACATCTATTACATTATTATGTACTTCAATGAAGATATATACCAGAGTTATTTTGCAGATATTAGAATCCTGGATCATATAACAGAAGATTATATCTGTATACCAAGTGGGGTTCAGGAAATCTTATAGTACAGTAGATCATATTTTTGTGCTGAATCATCTGAGCCAAAAATATGTGGGGCATAAAAAAGGAAAACTATATATGGCATTTTTGGACATTCATGCAGCCTTTGATAATATCAGCAGAGATATTTTATGGCAAATGCTAGAAGATCTGAACATTAATACTAGATTATTGCTAATATTGAAAATGTTACATTCAAACACTTCAGCAAGGGTCAGGGTAACAAGACAAGGGAAACTAACTGATGAAATATATATAGATAGGGGAGTAAAGCAAGGTTGCTTATTAGCACCATCATTGTTTGCAATATATATTGAATCTCTGGTAAAACAGCTAAAGAAGACTACTATGCATAGCCCGCTGATTAAAAATCAAGATGTGCAAGTATTACTGTATGCGGACAATATTGTTTTACTATCAAGAACACCAATTGGATTGAGAATAGCTTTAACCAGGACTGTTGAACATCTGGGAAATCTACATTTAAAGATAAATGCAACAAAGAGTAAAGTAATGGTTATGGGGAAAAATAAAGAAAAGGTTGAAAAGTGGATTATTAACAATTTAGAAATGGAATGAGTCACAATATTTACTTACCTAGGCGTAACTTTTAATTACAATGAAAGGTGGAAAGATCATGTGGATAGAGTTAAAGAAACAGGAATAGTGTCTGCAAAAGCCATAAATAGATTTGCAAATCATTTTGGAAGTAACTTCTTCATTGCAATGAGAAGGGTTTTTGAAGCTAAAGTAAACGGCCAGCTTCTATACTGTAGTGAAGTATGGGGACTGCAAGCTAATATAGAGAATTTAGAGATGGTGGAAACTTTTTTTATTAGGCTAGTACTGGGATTACTAAAGAACACCCCAACTGCTATACTTGGCTTGGAAACAGGAATGACTAGAACAACTGATATATTATAGAGCCTTGAATTATTGGGAAATGATAATGAAAATGGAAGCTATGAGACTGCCAAAACAATGTTGGGAAGAAACTAAAAAAATGGGTTGTTCCTACTCTTGGTTTATCCTACTTAATAATAGAATGAGACATGTTGGCCTTGTACCAATATGGCTTCAAGAACAGAAGGATAGTATGACTGCATATGACTGCATATGTAAAAGAAGCCAGGCAAAGAATGATGAATGTGTATTATCAAAAAGACAAGGGAAAATAGAATTCCTGCCTATTATGAGAATATATTAGGGAGAGAAAACATATAAGAAAGTAGAGTATTATCTGAAAGTGGTAGAAAACAAGAAAGACATGAATATAATCTGTTTATCAAGAATAGGGATGATTAACAAACAAAAGTGGTGGGATAGTTATTGGACTGAAACCAGGGGTGATGAATTTTGTAAATGTGACATAAATGAAAAAAGAACTGTCACTCATTATGTTTGCTTGCACACATGTGCAAGAAACATAGTGTCACCATACGAGAATTTGTAGGTGTGCCTCCCCCACTTCAAATGCCCTGCTGCCTTTTGCAGGCATGGCCACACCCCGCCAATGAATGTTGGAGCTATCTATGACTGCCCTTCAGATGCAGTGGCGTACAATTGAAGGCAAAAAATGGCTGCAATCAGTGCCACGTCGGCAGTATGCACAGTGCCTACACATTGGCACTGCACTGAATCAGCTGCCATAGACAGCTCCATTCCCCGTATCAAGTAGCACGCTGGGAGCCCATCACAGCGTGCTTATGTGCTCCACCCCCACACACACTGTATGGCTGACAGGGGTGCCCAATCCCCTGTCAACTCTGCTGTGCTCCCCCCCAACAGAGTTCCAGGTGCCACGTTGGGAGCTCACCCCAGCATGGCAACAGTTCGGTAAGGCCAATGGGGTGCCCAATCCCTGTTAGTTCCATTGTATTCCCCCCCCAACAGACTTCCAGGTGCCACACTGGGAGACCACCCCAGCATGGCAACAGTCCATATGGCCGATGGGGGTGCCCAATCCCCCATTGGCTCCACTGCCCCCCCAAACAGCCTTCCAGCTGCCACGCTGCCAGATTCTGGCAATGGCATGCATGTCTGTACAGGATCAAACTGAATCCTGGCACAACAAAACTGCAGAGCTTTGGATGCTTCTGGTTCAGTCATGAACCGTACAGCGGTTCATCCATAACGATACCTGGTGTTAGAACTTGCCATGGTGTGATATTGGTCTTTAGAAAGGTGATTCAATGTCAGATCAGCAAAAATTGAAGTGTATACATTAAATCTCATGTCTTCTTCTAGGTGACGTCTGTGCTGCAGTTCAGTTCTTGGGGGCAGGCCACCCAGACACAAACCTCAATACTGTCAATTATGCTGACATTGTCTTTGTTCCAAACCTTCACCTCTACTCAGTGGCTTCCAATACCTAATATTCCTTTCTCACAGAAAGTAGGATGATAATGCTCAAAATACTGAAAACAAATAGGACACATGGTTTATACTATGCTATGGTTTTAGGAGAGCAGAAGGTGATATGCTCATAGATGCCATCCCCACTTCTCTGTGGATTGATTTGTAAATATCACTATTTTTAAAGTAGTCATCAAGTTTGGATTTGAACCCCAAGAAGGTTGTTTGGTTTATTACATCCTGAGGAAGTTTGTTTCATAATCTGAGCACCCTAAGTAGAAAGGTGTTACTTTTAAGATTAGTTCTGGATTTATCACCCTGTAACTGCATATTAAGCATTATCAAGTTATGCGTGTGTAACCCCTAGGTGGCACTATCCTATGGACTACTACCCCTGCCTGCATGACTATGCACAGGTTGAGGGGCCTGAGTTCAGTGAACGGGTGCCTTCACCTGGAGGAATGGTATTGGGGTAGTTTAGCTGCTTAGGTATAGTTCTCCTGGATGCTATAACCACCCACCAACCCTTCTAGTGGTCTGAACAGTAAAACAGTAGGACAGTCACATTCACCAAGTAATAGTAATAATATGCTCACACCCCTTGCACTTACCAGCAGGGCTGGATCTTCTGCAACTGCCCTGGAGACCCCCTGAAAAATAAGACCAGTGATGCAACAATGCAATAATAATGCTGTAACCCAACCGATGAGGTGTACACTAGCCAGGCTAAACGTGAACACCAAAAATCTGGTTTATTTAGGGGATGTGAACAAGGGTAGGGCGTGAATCTAGCAAATGATTGCAACTTCTGATCTGATTCAGATTCATTCAACATGCACTGTAAGTCCCTTTGAGACAGTCCCACAACCCTGGGTACGAAGAATGTTAAACAGTCTAGCCTGACGCATTGCCCAGGGTAGGCCAGTTTTGCAGCTGTTATTGGGGCCCTTAGGAAGGAAAACAGTTAACATGCACACAATCCAAATAATTGTAATCCAGAGCCAGATGGCTCAGTCCATTGTAATAAACCCAGAACAAGAAAATCAAATGGCACACTTTGATTGCAGTTATTGTTGCAGGGAGCTACCCTGTTTTGTACTCATGCTACCCAGACCAGGATGCAGAACTGATGAGATGAAGACCTCATGGTGTTGCACTGGATTGCCAGGGGAAGCAGAACCTACACAACTCACCTACTGGTGGTCGCTACCTGTTCGGTGGTGTTGATTAGGGGGCCGAATCCCCAAGTGAGGGGGAAGCGACCATGAGGAGTACCAAGGGAGAGAGCAGATGGCTGTGGATAGGGAGGTACCAGGGGTGGGATGAGGGGTGGCATGGAGGGGAACAAGTAGGAGGGGGGACCCAATAGGGGGAAGAGATGTAGGAGGGGTATCAACTAGGAATAGATTTGTGCCTCTGCTATGGGAGAGAGAGAGAGAGGGAACAGGAACATACTGAAGGGGGGAGGACAAGTGGGGCATGAGAGGGATGGCAACAGGTAGGGGAAGAGATAGCAAGGATGAAAGGGTAGAAGGGGGACTCATAAGGAAGGAGGGGATGGTGACTGGAGGAGAGAAGGCTACGGGAAGGGGGAAGGATGGAAGGGGTATCACTATCAGGGTAGAAGGGAAAGGGGGCTCTAAATTGACAACAGCAGGGATACGAGAGGGGTTGTAAATCAGCAGAGGAGGGGGGAGGTCCACATGGGAAGCCCAGTAGCAAGTAGTCAGGCTGGGCAGGGGTTCAAAGGGGATGGGAGGAATAAGGCAGAGAAAAGGGGTGAGACAGAAGTAAGGGGTACAGATACAGAAGTCACAGATGGTGCAGCTGGCAGGGGTAAGGGGCAGAGAAGAATGAATACTGGGGTGTTGGAAGGGGTATTAGAAAGGAAATGGGGTAAGGGATGACGGCTACTCATCCTGGGGGATTCTATTCTGAAAGGGGTGAGATGAGGTGGCAGGAGGGAAAGGCACAGCCCTATTTGGGTTGAAGCTATCCCCAGGTTGACTGCTGGAGGGGTAGGGCAGGCACTGCTCAAGTGTGTAGTAAGGGGGAAGAAGAAACCTCATTTAGTATTGCATGTGGGTATAAACAACTTGGCGGGGGAGACTGTGGAAGTAGTGATGGGGAGGTTCGAGTAGTTGTGCAGGCAAGCAGTGTGAGGGGGTGGGGGAGTTGGTGGCATTCTCGGAGGTACTCCTGGTACCATGTGCAAGCATGGGAAAGAAGGGGAGGATTAAGGAGTTCAACGAGTGGCTGAGGAATTGGTGCCACACCAAAAATTATGGGTTAGTGACTAACTGGGATAGGGTCTGGGGGAATAGTGACTTGTATGTGGGGGACAGGGTACACTTGAGCAGGAAGGGGAAGGGAGCATTAAAGGCAGGATTAGAGGGGTATATCTCTACTAAGGTGGATTTAAACTAGTGGGGGGGTGGCCAAAAGACTGAGGTTGGTAGACAGGCCCTGACAGGGGAGCCTAATGAGCTTACACCCCTAGATATAGGTAAAGGCGGTGGCTTAGTAACTCTGGGAGGGGGTGGGCAGAGTCATTTGAGTGTAGTACAGAAGGCACCACCACCCAGTAAGAATAAGGAGGAGAAAGTGTGTGGACTACTGGGAGGAGGGACACAGTCCAAGGAGGAGAAGAGTGAGAAGAAGGAGGGGTACGGATGGAAGGTGATCTGACTAAATGGATAGAGAACTAGTTACAGGGGAAGGGTGCAGAGGGTGGGGGGGAAGCTCTCGGCACCCAGAACAGTGACAAGCTTGGTGCAGCAGGAGTCAGTGCTGGACCCGGTGCTATTTGGGCTCTTTATCTTCGATATAGCACATGGAATGGGGAGGAGGGTTAGTCTGTTTGCACATTATACCAAATTGGGGCTGGTGGTGGACGAAGAGGACAGATGGCAAAAACTGCAGGGGGACCTAACCAAACTAGAGACATGGTTGGTGGAATGGCAGCTAGGATTCAGTGCAAAGAAGTGTAAGGTGATGCACTTCAGGACTAAGAACCAGAAAAGGGACTATTGGTTGGGGATCACAGAGGAGGAGAAGGACCTAGGGGTGTTGGTAACTGAGAGCATGAACAACTCGGCCCAGTGCAAGAAAGCAGCAGTGAAGGCAAACAGGATGCTGGGGTGCATCACAAGGGGATTCTCATTCAGACACAGGGATGTGATCCTACCTCTCTACACATCATTGGTCACACCACACCTAGAGTACTGTGTGCAATACTGGAGGCCATATCTGAGGAGAGATATAAAGTTACTGGAAGGGGTGCAAAGGAGGGCAACAAAAATGTTAAAGGGGATAGAAGGAAAGGAATATAAAGTTAGGCTGAAGGAACTGAACATGTACACACTGAAGGAGAACAGGGATGAGGGGATATGATTGAAGCATTTAAATACCTAAGGGGGCAAATAAACCTAGCACCATGGGGGTGTTTAAACTGAGGAGTGGAAGTGAGACGAGGGGGCACAGACTAAGGTTGGAAGGAGGATGTTTCAAGAGGGAAATGAGGAGGCATTACTTCTCTGAAAGAGTGGTCTCTAGTTGGAATGCACTGCCAGAGAGGGTGGTAACATGTTGGACAGTCAATAACTTTAAGGAGTAGTGGGATAAAGCAAGAGGAAGAGTTGGGGGCAGGGGCTAGGAGAAGCTGGGAGAAACTGAGGGGGAGGAGGCTGGGGCAGCTGCAATCTAGGGTGCTAGCTGCACATTCGGGCAGACTTACATAGACCGATTGGTGTGTTCTGCTGGCAGATTCGTGTGTTCATATGTTAGTATGTATATTTGTATGTAAAATCACACTGACTCTGTTCATGAGTAGCGGTCCTAAAATGCCTGTGTTGAAAATTTGGTGACAAATGTCCATAAAATGACTGTGTTACAAGTGTGCATTGTGCAGTTTCCACATACCCTCTTAACTTTGCAAATGTGTAGTATTTTCACTCCAGATTTTCAACATTGGCATTTTTTCAGACCTCCTTAAGAACAGGTGCACTAAGGAGGGAGTCAGTGCATTGGGGCAGAAGTTTGACGTCTTTGCAGAATATTTAAACTAGCAAATGGGGAGAGGGGTGCAGCACCCCATACATCGAATGGGAAGAACACCCGTCCCCCCTCAGCTAGTGGTCAAGCAGGGATTCAGCTTGTTTGCAGTTCATTTGCGTCACCAAGTAAGAAAAAAGGTTTGTCTCCCCATACGACCCACAGGGGTAATGCCAAACCTCACCCAACAACTAACACACCAAAATCTGGCCAATTGAAACACAAAATGCTCACAGCCTAGGAAATAAGATCCCAGACCTGCAGACAATAATGTCAGAGGCTAAACTGGACATAGTAGCAATTAGTGAGACGTGGTTTACCAGTAACCACACTTGGGAGACTTCAGTACCTGGCTATGTATTGTTCAGAAGAGACCGAGATGCAAAAGGGGGAGGAGTGGCCCTGTATGTCAATGAAAATATCAAAGCTACAGAAATTCAGAATACACATAAGGAGCCAGAAGAACTGTGGGTCACCCTGGAAACAGGAAATGGGACAGCCATAAGAACTGGGGTTGTCTACAGGCCCCCAGACCAGGGGGAGGACATAGACACATTACTGTTAGAAGATATACAAAACATGACAACTAAAGGGGAGGTTCTGATAATGGGAGACTTCAACATGCCGGATACAGATTGGTCAATACCAGCAGGAACATCTGCCAGAACTAGACACATAGTGGATTCCCTGCAGGAGGAGGGCCTCAAACAACTGGTACAGTAACCCACAAGAGACAGGGCTATCCTAGATCTAGTACTGACTAACAAGGAAGGGATCACAGATCTCCAGGTAGAAGGTCACCTGGGGGCCAGTGACCATCACATGGTATGGTTCAATTTGGCTACTACATCTAAATCATCCCATTCCAAGGCAAAATATGGGACTTCAGAGGAGCTGACTTTGATAAGATGGCCAACAGAGTTAAGCTAGCCCTGACAAAAAGAAACACAGGTGAGGGGGTACAGGCAAAGTGGGCAAGCATTAAGGATGCAATACTTGAAGCAACATCCCATTGTGTTAGACAGAAAAGGATGCGCAAAAGAAGAAGAAAACCACTTTGGTTCTCAAATACAGTAGCAGAAAAGGTCAGAGCCAAAAGGCTGGCCTTCGGGAAATATAAGGGAACACAGCTTGATGAAGATAGGGAGGCATACCAAACTGCCTTAAGGGAAGCAGGGAAAGCAGTAAGGCAGGCAAAGTCCCAAACTGAGGAAACACTAGCACGAACAGTAAAAGAAGGTGACAAGACTTTCTATAGATACATTAGTGAAAGGAGAAAGTCCAGAGGGGGTATTGTTAAGCTTAATGGAGAAAAAGGAGCATGTAAGGAGGAGGACCCTGTAAAGGCATCTATCCTAAATAGATACTTTTGCTCAGTATTTACTGAAGAGAAGGTAGGGCAGGGCCCACAGCTCAGCATCATGGACACAGGGGGGAGGGAGGTGAGCACTACTCCCTTCACAAAAGAAACGGTCCTACAAGAGCTTGCTAAGCTCAGTGTGGATAAGGCAATGGGACCTGATGGCATACATCCCAGGGTACTTAAGGAGCTAAAGGTGGAACTAGCAGAGCCATTAGCAGAACTATTTAGTGAGTCTCTGAGCACAGGAGAGGTCCCAGAAGACTGGAGAAGGGCTTATGTGATCCTGCTCCACAAGAGTGGTAGCAGGGAGGAGGTGGGGAACTACAGACCAGTCAGTCTTACCTCAGTAGTGGGCAAGATTATGGAGGCACTCCTTAAGGAAAGGATAGTGCAACACCTGGAATCCATAGGGGCACAGGATCCAAGACAGCATGGGTTTACAAAGGGAGGTCCTGTCAAACTAATCTCATAGATTTCTTTGACTGGGTAACCAGAGTGGTGGACCAAGGGGGAGCAGTTGATGTTGCCTACCTTGACTTCAGCAAAGCTTTTGACACTGTTCCACACAGAAGATTGATAAATAAGCTGGGTAGGCTCTGGATGGGTCAGAAGTTGGTCAACTGGGTGGAAACTGGTTGACGGGCAGAAAACAGAGAGTGGTGGTAAATGGTATACAGTCAGAAGAGATGCAAGTCACAAGTGGGGTACCTCAGGGATCAGTCCTGGGGCCAGTCCTCTTCAACATCTTCATTAGTGACCTTGCAGATGGACTAGAGGTAAGGCTTGTCTGTTTGCAGATGACACCAAGATCTGCAACAGAGTAGATGATCCAGATGGGTGGGCAGAATAAGAAGAGATCTGGATAAACTAGCAAAATGGTCAGAAAAGTGGCAACTGGGATTTAATGCAAAGAAGTGCAAAATCATGCACATAGGGAAGAGAAACCCTGAAGCCACCTATAGGCTGGGAGGGGAGTTGCTAGCAGTCACAAAGGAAGAAAGAGACTTGGGCATCATCATCACTGATGACCTGAAATCATCCAAGCAGACCTCTAAAGCAGTAGGTAAGGCTAGGGGTGTTAGGGTGTATTAGTAGGGGTATCACAAGTCGTAAAAGGGAGGTAATAATCCCTCTTTACAAGACACTGGTTAGGCCCCATCTGGAGTACTGCGTGCAGTATTGGAGGCCACACCTTCACAAGGACATTAACCAAATTGAGGCAGTCCAGAGAAGGGCAACCAAAATGGTGCAGGGACTGCATCAGAAGACATATGAGGACAGATTAACAGAGCTCAATATGTATACCCTTGAGCAAAGGAGGGAGAGAGGTGATATGATCGAGGCATTCAAACACCTTAAGGGCATTAACAAGGTGAAAGAGTCTAATATGTTTAAATATAAGAAAAATAGCAGGACAAGAGGGCACAGCATGAGATTAGAGGGGGGCTGATTAAGGGGGAATGTGAGGAAATTCTTTTTCACAGAAAGGGTGGTGGATGCATGGAATGGCTTACCACAATAAGTGGTGGCTATGAATACAGTGCAGGGCTTCAAACAGGCATGGGATAGGCATAAGGGAGCAATACAAATGACTATGAATAGGCCACTGACAGAGCAAAGGCCGATGGCACATTTATAAGGTAGAAAAAGAAATGGGCAGACTGGATGGGTCTTGCGGTCCTTATCTGCCGTCAACTTCTATGTTTCTATGTTTCTACAGTACAGCTGTCATTTTTCACATCCTGCCCGAAATATGCATTTACACATCTGGCGCAGAATACCGCGGTTGCTGTAGGAAATCAATGTTCGGGACAGATTAAGAAAATCATAGTGACAGTGTTCATGAGCAGAGGTCACAAAATGCCTACGATGAATATTTGATGAAATAATTCTACTAAATAAGTGTTACATGTATGTGCTGTGCAGTTTCCATGTACTCTTGGAAGTTTGAGCAGTTTTAATATTTTCACTAGAGATTTTCAACATCGCCATCTCTTCACGTCTCTCTATGAATGGTACAGCTGTCAGTCTTCACATCCTGCCCAATCTGTGTTTTTGTACAACTGGTGCACAATGGCACGGTCGCTGTGGAAACTCAAATGTCAGGACACATTGACAAAATCACAGTGCCACTGTCCATGAGAAGAGGTCCCAAATGCTTTAATGAGGTGGGGGCCACAAAATGGCCATGTTGAACAATTGTACTGCAAATACCAACAAATGCCTGGAGCGTTACGGTTTCTATCCATAACGTCCCATCCTGTACAGACTAACAGGCATCAGGGGTGTGCCTTTGGATTGCCGACTGTAATGCTCATGCCATTCCAACCCCACCCACTGACCCACTGATAGCATCGAGGTTTGCCTTGTACTCTTTGGCCCCAGAGTTCACCCCATTCTATATTGCACCCATTTCAGCATATGTCCTTATGGAGTGGAGTGACTGTAAGGCCGAACACCCCAAGGCACACCTCAACACTTGTCAGTGCCTGCAGGATAGGGTGAGGTGAAATAGCATGAACATTATGGGTGACAACCCAAACGCATATCCCAATGCCTATCTGTCTCTACAGGGTGGAGGTCGGGTTGGCGTGAAGTTCAATACTTCACTGCCATTCCTACTCTGCATCTGTCTAACTCCTGCATTTTCAATGCTAATATCAGCAAGCAAACATTTGGCATTGACAAATGCTTGTTGGTTATAGTTGCCACCTTTTGACAGTCTGGGCAACTGTGGCAATATTCTGCTACCTGATTGTGGATGCCTACCCAACTGAATTTTAAAAGGAGGCGACTTAAGCTACGATCTCTACCCAGATGTTATGCTAGGGGGATGTCATTGGCTAAATATAAAAGTTGTGTTCTATACTTAATGGCCACTAATAACTGTTCCACTACTTCCCAAGTGGTAGTATTCACACATTCCCTAAACAGCACCCCTCCCTTTTTAATACATTTTGGCCCTTTTTCATCATCTCACCCCACCATCTGAAAAAAAGGCTTCAAAGTTACAACATTCATTTGTTCTGCACCAAACTCATTGTCCTTAACCACCTGTAACAACTTATCATCATTTGAGTCCATATACTTTTATGTCTATTGTTCTCTATCCCTTCATTTCTCTTTCTTTGTTTTCTGAGTTTTCCCCGGAAGTCCATAAACATCTTCGTCAAAAAGGAAGTGTTGTACCCATTGTTTCTCCTGCTTTGCCTGGGCTCTGATGGTAACAACACAGGCCAACTTAATATCAGTTATCAGAAATCTGGGTGGTCATGTCCAAGAAGCACAGGGACTGGTAGATGGGGGACCAGACCAACACTAAGTCGGAGACTAGCTTCTTTAACTTGTAGGTCAATTTTGGTGAGAGGATAGTGATGGGTGTCACCATGGATACATGTGACGCTAGTCGTGGGATCATTTTTGGGCTTCCCTCTTACCAAGTCTGCCTGCACCAGGGTTTGTCTGCTCCCCAAGTCTATTAAACCATAGACATCTGTGTTCTCAACTTTAACAGGTAGCATAAAGTGTCCCCCATTGGCCAAGGCTAATTGTGTTGGTGCAGTCTTTTTCTTGGGGCAGAATCTGGCAATGTGTCCCTTTCCTTGGCACTCTCTACAAATGACATCAGGTTATAGGTTCACCCTTTTTGAAAAGTCTTATTACCCCCAGCATTCCCAGTATTAACAGAAGAAGCTGTAGTAGGTCTTACCATGGGTAGGATGGCACTTGTCCCGGGATATCCCCTTTGGCGGTTGGGTCGAGCAGCAAGATAGTCCTTGGCAAGTGTGGTGGCCTTTTCAGTGATTTCTGGGTGGTGCTCCCGAACCCATATCTGAACATCTGGTGACAGGACTTTTACAAATTGTTCCAGAATAATCATCTCCAGCATCTGTTCCAGACTTTTTAGTCCAGGTTGGAGCCACTTGTGGCACAGTTCTTTCAATCATACATAGGCTTCACAGGGGTTATCACAATTCTGAAACCTGAAAGTCCAAAATCTTTGTCTATAGGTTTCAAGACTAATATCATACCATCACAAAATGTCCCACTGAATGGCTTCATAATTATTTGCCTGTTGGCTGTCCATGTAGCTATACACCAGCAGGGCTTTCCAGGTCAGATAGGGTGCTAGCCTGATGACCCATTGCTCTCTCTGCCACACACAAGCTTGTGCCACTCTTTCAAAAGTGGTAAGATATGATTCAGTCATCTGACTCTCCCAACTTGGTGATTTTGATGTCCTTTGGGGAGTCAGCAGGTGGAGGGTTGTGGGTCCCAATTGCCTGTATAGCTCTTAAAGTGTCCAATCATCTGTCCTCACTTCTCTGGCAGTCTGATTCCCAGTTACTGTCCATATCCACTTGTTTCATGCAGAGCTATAGTAACAATCCCTGCATATCCTCACGGGGAACATCCTCAGAGGGCTCCTCAAAAGTTGCCCCATCTTTCTTCTTTGTCTGGGTGTGGTCTTTCTTCTCACATCCTTGAGTCCAGCTACTGGCATTTCTCCAAATCTCTCTTCCTTGGTTCCAGTGAGGACACCATTAGGTTTCACTGTGTCCTCTGGCTGCATCTGTTGTCCACCTGGATATCAGTAGATATCCTCATTGGAGCACTCTTTGGCACATGTACCCCAACTTTATCCTACTGCTGACACCACTGTCAAGGATTTGTGGGAAAAGATGG
This sequence comes from Neoceratodus forsteri, assembly GCA_016271365.2. Taxonomy (NCBI): domain Eukaryota; kingdom Metazoa; phylum Chordata; order Ceratodontiformes; family Ceratodontidae; genus Neoceratodus; species Neoceratodus forsteri. The sequence continues at coordinate 650,232,733 of CM028136.1, read as the reverse complement.
ACATGTACACAGATTTTGAGAAGGCAAGGCTCCAAGGCCGAGTGGTAGTTTTATTAAGTAAACAAAATTAACAGGGGACTTGCAATGATCAAAATAAAACAAAAAACAACAGAAGTCAAATATACAATATTAACTCTATAACTCTAGAAAGGCAGCTAGAGTTCTGGCTACAGTGCTAGCCAGGCTCAGCACTATACTGATCCTCCAACATATCTGAAGTGGATGCTAGGTAGCACTTCTTTTATCCCAGGAGCTGATCATGGGATCTCTGAAACATCACCCCTTGATTTTTTTAAACATAAAATTCTTCTCCCAGCAAGTATTATTCTTAATACAGCAACATAAATAAAGGAACACTATAATAAATGCTTTTATATGAGGTTTTGTACAAAAATCCATAGCCAGGACAAACTCCACCCCTTTTGCCTGTCCGGAGTATAGACATGGGGAAGAAAGGGTCTGCTGGCTATTAGAGACACTGTGGGCAGCAAAAAGAGAGGAACCTGCAGCATTGGAGAGGGAGAAAATAACTCAAAATAAAAGAAGATAAATTGATTCATATTCTGGGTAACTCTTCTGTTTTTAGACAAAATGCATTGCTTACAACAGATTTAAAAGTTTTTATAAATTAGCTAAAAGCATTTCCAACCTAAATGCCATTATTAATAGTTTTAAATAAACATGCATGTAAAATTATAATGTGAGAACCTCGTATGCTTCTGTTCTGTTAGCACTGCAGCTGCGATGCTGGGGAGTGGTCAGTAGAACAGAACAGCAGCTGGTGTCTGTACCAACAATTTTTGTACATACTCCTGGTCCTGGTACAGCAGGTAACTGCATACGATAAAATAAAGTAATATTCCTTATTTTAGACATTTCTCACACAAACTCCCCTTCCTATCGTTACTAGGGAGTACTGTTCACACAGTAACTTTCCCGAGAGGGATTGGCTGTCCTGTCACGTAGTAGAGGGCTGGACAGAGTACAATATAAACAGTTTCAGTCATGTCCTCATGGCTCACTACCTGACCTGCAAGCAAAGAAACATTTAGCCCTGATGCCTCCCTTTAAAACTCCAGAAAAGAAAATGGGAAAGAAAACTGCTGGGGGGTGGGGGAGGCACTTTTATCTGGGCATACAGTACAGGGCTGAATGAGAGCAGGCTTTTCTTTTCTGATACTGAACGTCTCGGCAAGCCATAACAAGCACTGCCAGATGTTGAATAAGCTAGCAATATGCAGCAGTAAAACAGTACTGCTACAAAGCCAGAGAAACATACACATAAAAAAAAAACTAAAGTGTAACCAGAGCCACAACTGGCCATGGATAGAAATACTTTTATTTCTTTTGGGTGATACAGATTTTTCTTGGGAAGGGGGGACTCGAGTGCAAAAACACTCTGAAGGACCCATAGAAAGAACAGTTATAGAAAGATAAGAGCCATTTTCAGGCGGCCAATCTGGAAAAGGGTGAAAGAAAAGGGGAAGAGAAAGCAAAAGGGAAGGATGCTGCTGCAGCAGACTAAGGGGGGAAGTGAAAGGATCCAGAGGAGCTCTGCACACTGTAACACAGCACATTACTGATATTTTCAGAACCATTGACGTGATTAACATCAGTTTCCATAACATTGTCAGCTTCATTACCGACAAGCAGTTCCATGCTTACTGGTATGTCTTCAGCAGTGTTTTCCATTTCAGGTTCTTTTTTCTGCAACTCAAATAGGTCTACCAAACATAGAGGCAGCTGCATCAGAAGTCACACTTTGCACCTCACTTTTGGGGGACACAGGGTTTATGGAGAAGGCTGGAGGGTTAGGCAGTCCTGAAGGTCCAGCTTCATCTCCAAAATTGTACATGGGGTTACCTTGGAACAGCTGACTCTGTTCATAATATGGATAATAGGGTACGTCACACTTACTGTCCTCAGAATCAGACATTCAGTTATTATCATTTTGGGCCTGCCTGGGGGAAGGCCTTGAATCCTTGACAACCGGAGAAGAGGTTATCTGTTTCTTTTTAGTGGCAGCTCTAGTTTCAGGCCGGTAGGGGCAGTGTTTTGAGGTGCAGAATCGATGATTATTTGACCAATGGGCAGCAAATGATTCTGGTGCATTGTCTTGGCAGCTCATTGGTCATTTTCAAGGTGCACCTTATAGACTGGCAGATCTTCCAGCTTACTAACAACTATGTAAGGGAGGTGTTGCTGCCCATCAACAATTTTATGCTTTCCATGCAATCCCAAATTTCATAATAGAACACAGTCTCCAGGTGGCAGCTCCTAAGCCTTGACACGCTTGTCATGCCTTTCTTTATTTGCTAAGTTTCTCTTTGCTGCCATGGTGTGTTTTAGTTGGTAAGCATGGTTTAACTGGTCCTTTAGCTTTCGAACATATTGTAGGTGGGTTTTAGCTTTGACTCCATCCAGAGACACTCCGAAGCAATTGTCTATGGGCAACCAGGCTTCCTGACCAAACATCAGACAGTAGGGGGAAACCCAGAGGCATCACTTTTGGTGTAATTATAGACGTGTACCAAGGTGCTTATCTGTTGGCTTCACCTTGACTTGTCCCGGGGATGGAGCGTGCCCCGCATGTCCAGTAATGTTCAATTAGACCTTTCAGGCTGTGAATCCCCCTGGGGTGATGGGGGTAGTTCTGGATTTTTGTACTACCCAGAGTGAGAGCATTTCCTTGATCAGACGGCTTTCAAAGTCCCTCCCCTGAACGGAGTGAATTTTCTGAGGTGCACCATAATGGACAAAGAATTTTTCAATTAAGACCTTGGCCAATGTGGATGCTTTCTGGTCTTTAGTTGGGTATGCCTGGGCATAACATGTGAAATGATCAGTCACCACTAGCACATTGCCAATATTCTTTTTATCTGGCTCAAGACACAAGAAAACAATACACACAAGCTCCATAGGCGCACTTGTAGAAATGTTGACTAAGGGTGCAGCCCTATGGGATGGAGCTTTTCTCTGGAGACAATGGCTGCACGTCCTGATATGAGTCTCAATATCAACCCCCATTTTTGGCCAATAGAATCGAGCATGGACCAAGTCTATAATTCAATCACAACCCAAGTGCCCCATCTGGTCATGGAGGGTTCATAGCGCTACACATTTAAAAGCTGTGGGTAACACTAATTGATGTTTGTCAGTTTGACCTTGTTGGTTTATAGTATCTCTATAAAGTAGCTGGTTATGCAATTTTAGTCTGGGCCCCTCTCTAAATAACAGAGAAGTTCATGGATCTGAGGAACGCAGCTTGGACACATCTTTCCCAGCATATATAACATTGAGCACGGGCTTCATCATGGGGTCGAGCCTGTGCCCACTGTATGTTGTCAGGAGTAAGCTGAGGCAATGCACTGAGGTCTAGGGCTGCAAGATGGCAGTAGAACATGGGAACACAAGTGTCAGGAGGACCCAAGCAGTCTACTAGGCAATCAACTGTCTCAGGAGGGGGGTGCTCATCTGTGTTGAATTTTTGATAGAGGACTTTGACAGTTCTGAGAACCACTGTCACCCGCTGAGGCAGTCAAGGGCATTCTGGATCCGGGGCATGGTTTATTGGTCAGGGACAGTTCACCGATTTAATGTCCGGTAGTTCACACACATCCTCACCGACATATTCTTCTTTGGGACTACCACAATTGGAGAGGTATATGGACTTCGAAATTCTTGGATAATTCCAGTGGCCAGCATTTCCTGAAGATGACGTCTAACGTCGTCTATGTCAGCAGGTGCAAGGCAATGAGATCTCTCTCTGAACAGCCTCTCATCATGAAGTTGGATGTAGTGTTCAGCCCCTGTGATATAACCTACGTTCCACTCTTTCAAGGAGAATACTTGGTTTCTCTGAGCCAACTTCTGGTTGATTCTGGCTTTCCATTCTGCAGGAAGAGGGGACTCCCCAAAGTCAAACAGATCAGAAGTCACCTCATCACCCTCCCTATTACATAAACAATCTCAGAAAGTAGACTAAATAATAATAATAATAATAATACAGATTCTTGTGTCTTCGGAGTCTGCCAAGAAACATTCGTAAACAAGCAAGGAGTACTAATAAAGTTTATTATACTACTTACGCCAAGCATGTGATAGAGAAAATCACAAGGGAGATGGGTTCCTCACCACTCTCCTGAAGAATGTACATAATCTCCAGTATTTGTAGATCTTAGGTTCTCTAAGATCGTGTTTTCTCTGCGAGCTCATTCTATCTGCATGTAAAACTAGGCTACAGAAACCTAAATACTACAGATAACAGCATAGCAACAGAGATCACATAGTTACAGATAAGAGAAGCAATATGTATTGGTCCTAAGTCATTCTGCATTGAATGATGACTTAGTAGACAATTACTAATGAGTATCATATGAAACAGAATATGCTTCCATTAGCATTATAGTTTAGACAAAAGAAATGCTGACTGGGCTCTATTACATGTGACATTTATTGCTTATGTATAATATAAGACATAACAAAGGATTTCTCTCTGTCAGCTTGCTTAGACAAAGAGAAGTGCTGACAGGGCTCTATTATACGTGGCATATCTGCCTGAGTGTAAAACACACACTACATATAATTATATGAGAATATAAGTATACAATAATCACTGATGATCCCTCAGAGTCATCTTATCAGTGATTATTTAGCTTTTTTGTTGACCGGGTAAGTGCACTAGACAAATCCTGCCTATTTTCAGGCACGACCCGGGGGAGGGGGATACAGATACAGATGAATGCCAACTGACCTTGAACCAGATTAAGCTGTTGGTGGTATTTTTAGTGAAGGTGGATTATATATGGAATATATGTAAAAGACAAACATAATATAGATAAATGTATTATAGTGAGGTATAATGAATCATGCATGATAAACATTAGCATATATTAACAGCAAAGCATATTCTTAGCACTCATGCTTTTATGATTTGTGCCTATATCTAAATGTTAGTGCAGAATAGCAGTATCACAGTATAATAGACCAGGACTACAGTGTGAGGTGTATGTAGGATGATAGGGGGTATAGCCCAGGCATAACATTCCCAGGGTACTTGCTGGGTAGCACAGCAGTATCCACACAATATATAGTGGCTAGGGTGCACCCTTGACTCACTCGAACTTTTCGATCTGACATGTTCTGAACTTGCACCACTACCCGCCAGACGTGGGCATGGGCTCAAGCAGGTAGAATGCTATGCTTGACCAATAGTCCCTCAAGCAGTTTCCCCTCTTCTGTGGCATCCAGAATAAGGATTTAATTTTTTTACATCTGCTTTTAGGCACACTTCATCACTGATGGTGCCCTGAGCATTGGGAGGTAGTACCAGCGAGTCAGGATCCTTTTTCCAGACTACTCCCAAGGGTTCATCATTCTCAATCTCTTGTGTTTGCATCTGTAAATTGTAGGCTCACTGTACTAGAGCTGGAATGTGCAGGGTCCTTTCAGTCTGCTTGGCTTGCTTTTCCTGACAAAGCTGGGCTAACTGGCCAAACATATGTGAATTGGTACCAGTTAGTAATGGGACATGTCATACAATCCACTTGGCGGCACACCAAGGCCAGGATCTCCACTTGCTCATCCACACCCATTACTGCAGTAGGGAAAGACAACCAAATTCATACATACACCAGGTAAGGATAGGATTTCTCACTCAACCGTCATACCTGCAGTCCTTCAAGGGGTTGGAGTGGGAGGTCAGATAAGTACTGGTTGTACCAATCCTGAAATATATTGGTGACCTGTGAGCCACTATCTAGCACAGTGTGAGTGGAAATGCCATTAACTGCTACTGTGGTCTCCATGGAGGGGCCACCATCTCAGACTAGTCCGGAGAGGTCGGTTTGGTGGACAGGCCCACAGCAGTTTGGGAGGAAAAAGATTTTCTGGATGGGCCTGGCTGTGGCTTTATTTTGCTCTGATGAACCAAGTTTAGCAGTCTGGCCATGACTTTCCTCAGGTTTTCTGGAGAGTTGCAGCCTCGTCGGGTATGCCCATCTTCTCCTCATCTGTAGCAGAACTCCTGTTCCTTGGAATCATTGGAGTGGCTAGGTTCTTCCCAAACTTTGTGGCTGGTTGAAGGAGTGAGTTCTACTGGCTTCCTTTGACTTGGGCTCAGTTTCTCTTTCCACACAACTTCCCCAGTGGGCAGAAGTACAAGTGGTGTGTATGAGGTTTCCCAGTAATGCTCTCAGTTCTCTCATTTCTTCCACCAATTTAGACTCAGCCTGGGGTTCAGGAGTGATGGTATGGGCCACCACACCCCCGGGTGGAGCCTCGCTTCTAGTCTCAGTTGGCAATGGTTAAGGGTGGGAGCTTCTGGCCGCTTCAACTGTAACTTGTTGACTGGTTCACATGTCCTTTATTTCTTTGAGCAGTTCCCTGACCTGCTGGGTCTCAACCGATTCCTCTGTTTATTCAGATCGTTCTGAGACCTGGCTGGTGCAGGCAACCCCTGCATAGAGCTTTCATCCATCCTCGTCATTTTCAACATCTCGAATTTCCTTCATCAGCCAGCAGTATTTGTGAGGGTTAGCTTTCCTCTCTTGAAACTTCAACCTCAGCATGAGCACACTAGAGTAATGGGCAGATTTGAGAATGTGTTCCAGCCTGACTCGGTTCAGTTCAATAGCTGGAACAGCCCCTTTTCTACGAGCTCTCTGCAAGGCCCGTTCAATCTGGTTGACAAAAGAAGAAAACTTTTCATTTTTTCATTGCTTAGAAGACTTGAACTTCCACATTAAGTCTTCCCCAGATTCCGTACTGCCAAACACCCCTTCTAAGGCAGAGAGGTACTCAGCTGCAGTGGCCTGTGGGTTAGTGGACCAGAGAAATTGGATGGCTTCCAGTGCAGGGCCACTTAAGCTTTCCATAAGTTTCTTTCACTGCTCCCCCTCTGAATATTGCCACTCTAGGACCAGGGGAGTAGCATAGTCCATTCATATTTCAAGGTCATCCTCCACTACTGGTATAGAGACTGCACCAGAGAACAGTCCGAGTCTGCGATAGGAGTCCAGGTGTACAGAAGATGTCACAAGGTAGGAGGTCACATCAGGGGATGCCGGCGAGTAGACGGAGAGGCTGGAGGAGACAGTATGGGAGTGATCTCCTCTAAATTTCCTAACACCTTTAACAATTCCTTAGCTGTCCTGCCTTCAGCAGCTAACAGCCTTAATAGTTTATCTTTGAATCCCTCCACCCTCGGAGACCCCCCAAGGGAAGACAGGTCACTATGCAAATGAAAAACTCTCCACCCCTTCTGGGACCCCTTGGGCATGATAATAAGAGGTACCTTTTCAGGGTCTATTGAGAGACTATAAGAAAGGATGGCCACCAAGGTCTTGTCAAATAGAGCTAAGTCCCACCCCATACATCAACCTTTCCCAGACACTTAACCTTCCCCACAGTTTCTTCAATAGTGTCATTAGAGGTCCGCAGAGGGATATCAAGTAGCAGTATGGCATGGCAGGGGTCCATCCCTTCAGCCTCACTCCACCCCATCATGCGATGCATGACCAGCTTGTGGGCAGAGATTTTCCATTTGTGCATGGTAAGCACCTCCATTCCAGTTCCAGTCTCTGTTTTGCACTTGGCTGAAATTCTACCATTAGGCCACTAGAGGGTGCAAATCTCAGTGGTGCCTCGAAGATGTAACCCTTATGTGGCTCTGTCCTATGGGCTACTACCCCTGCCTGTGTGACTATGCACAGGATGAGGGCCCTGAGTTCAGTGAACGGGTGCCTCCACCTGGAGGAATGGTATTTGGGTAGTGTAGCTGCTTTGGTATAGCCCTCTGGGATGCTATAACCACCCACCAACCCTTCTAGTGGCCTGAACAGTAAAACAGTAGGACATTTACATTCACCAAGTAACAGTAATAATATGCTCATGTCCCTTGCACTTACCACCAGGGCTGGATCTTCTGCATCTGCCCTAGAGACCCCCAGAAAAATAAGACCAGTGATGCAACAATGCAATAATAGTGCTGTAATCCAACCAATAAGGTACGCACTAGCCAGGTTAAATGTGAACACCAGCAATCTGGTTTATTTAGTGGAAGTGAACAAGGGTGGGGTGTAAATCTGGCAAATGATTGTCATTTCTGATCTGATTCAAATTGATACAGCATGCACTGTAAGTCCCTTTGAAACAGTCCCACAATTCTGGATACCCAGTATGTTAAACAGACTAGCCTGATGCATTGCCCGGGGTAGGCTGGTGTTGCAACTGTTGTTGGGGTCCTTAGAAAGGAAAACAGTTAACATGCACACAACCCAAATAATTGTAATCCAGAGCCGGATAGCTCAGTCCATTGCAGTAAACCCAGAACAAGAAAATCAGATGGCACACTATGATTGCAGCTATAGTTGCAGGCAGCTACCCTGTTTTGTACTCATGCTATCCAGACCAGGATGCAGGACCGGTGAGATAAAGACCTCATGGTGTTGCACTGGATTGTCAGGTGAAGCAGAGTCTACATGACTCATCTCCTGGTGGTCACTACCTGTTCAGTGGTGTTAAGCAGGGGGCTGAATCCTCAAGCGGATCTTTTACCGAAAATGTCTCTGAGTTGGGAGTAGCAGCCAAGGCCAAGACAGGCAAGGCCCAGGCAGAAGGAATATAGAAACATAGAAACATAGACTTTGATGGCAGATAAGGACCGCTTGGCCCATCTAGTCTGCCCATTTCCCTACCTACAGGATAGGCTGCAGATCCTAGTTAACCAACAGCCTATTTCTTCCTACCCCCACAAGAATTGCCTTATGTCTGTCCATGCATTCTTGAATTCTCCACATTTTAACCCCTAACCTCCTCAGGGAAGGCTGTTCCATGCATCCACTACCCTCTCTGTGAAATAATACTTCCCTCACATTGCCCCTGAACTGCCCTCCTTCTAAATTGTGTCCCTTTGTTTTTGCAAGTCTCTTTTTCTGAAAGATGCTACCTTCTTGGACTATGTTGATTCCACTGAGGTACTTAAAAGTTTCTATCATGTCCCCCCTCTCCCTTCTTTCCTCAAGGGTATACATATTAAGCTCCTTTTGTCTCTCCTCATACGGCTTCTTTTGCAGACCCTGCACCATTTTAGTTGCCCTCCTCTGGACTACCTCTATCCTGTCTATGTCCTTGCGGAGATGGGGTCTCCAGAACTGTACACAGTACTCCAGATGGGGTCTCACCAACTGTCTGTACAGAAGGATAACAACTTCCTGTTTTCTGCTGCTGATGCCTCTCCCTATACATCCCAGTATACCCCAGCCCTCCCTACTGCCTTCTCATATTGCTTGCTAACCTTAAGGTCATCTGATATGATTACCCTAGGTCCCTTTCCTTTTTTGTTGTTGTTACTACCTCCCCACCCATTGTGTATTCTTCCCCTGGGTTCTTGTTTCCCAGGTGCATTATTTTGCACTTCTTTGCATTGAATACTAGCTGCCATACTTCTGACCATTCCTACAACCTTGCCAAGTCCCTTTTCATCCTTTCCACACCTCCTTGTGTATCAACCCTGTTGCAGATCCTTGTGTCATCTGCAAAAATGCATACTTTTCCTTCCAGTCCCCCTGCAATGTCACTGATGAAGACATTAAAAAGGACTGGACCCAATGCTGAACCCCACGGTACACCACTAGTAACCCCTCTTTCTTCAGAGTGGACTCCATTTACAATTACCTTCTGTGTCCTGTTGTGCAGCCAATGTTTTACCCAGGCTACCACCATGGGACCCACTCCCAGACTGGTTAATTTGACTATTAATCTTTTGTGTGGGACTGTGTCAAATGCCTTGCTAAAGTCTAGGTAGACCATGTTCACAGCCCCTCCCTGGTCTATTACTGTGGTCACCCAGTCAAAGAAATCTATTAGATTTGTCTGACATGACCTTCCCACTGTGAGCCCATGCTGCCTTGGGTCCTGTGCCCCACTGGCCTCTAGGTACTCAACTATTCTTTCCTTCAGAAGTGACTCCATCACTTTCCCTACCACAGAGTCAGCCTGGCAGGTCTGTAGTTTCCTGCCTCTGTCTTGGTCCCACTTTTGTGAAGAATCACATCCGCCTTCCTCCAGTCCTCGTTACCACACCATCCTCCCATGATTTATTAAAAAGTAGCCAGTGGTTTCACTAGTTCCTCCTTAATTCTTTAGAATTCTGGGTGAATTCCATCAGGACCCATTGCTTTGTCCACCTTCAGTTTTAGGAGTTCTTGCAGAACCCTTTCTTCTGTGAAAGGACTGGGATCGACCCCCCTATCAAGAGTGCTTCTGTTAATTGGATTAGGCACGTCCCCCTCCTCTTTTGTGAATACTGAGCAGAAATATTCATTCAGTATCCCTGCTTTTTCACTGTCCCCCTCTGCCCACCCACCGTTCATGCTATTCAGTCCCACTATTCCTCCCTTTGTCTTTCTACACTCGCTGATGTACCTATCAAAAGTTTTATCCCCCTTCTTAACTGAATTGGCTATCTTTTCCTCAGTTTGGGCCTTTGCTATTCCGACTTCCCTCCCTGCTTCCTTCTGCCTTAACTGGAACAGCTCTCTGTCCTGCTCCTTCTGTGTTTCCTTATACTTCCGGAATGCTATCTTTTTCTTCCTGACTTTCACAGCCACCTCTTTTGAGGACCATAGTGGCTTTTCTTTCATTTTGATTTGTTTGTTGCTTCACACAAGAGCTTGTTGCCTCTGTGATGGCAGTTTTGATGATTCCTCATTGTTGGTCCACACCTCCTTCTAGCCTGTTTGCTAGTGCTTTTCTGAGGTGCTCTCTCATCTTGCCAAAGTCAGCCCTCCTAAAGTCCAGTACCCTCACTTTTGTATGGCTTGACTCTGTAGCTGAGTTTAATGTGAACCACACTGTTTGATGGTCACTTGTCCCCAGATGGCAACCCACTTCTAGATCTGAGATCCTCTCACTGCCCCCATTTGAGAGTATGAGGTCTAAGATTGCTCCCTCATGAGTGGGTTCCGAAACTAGCTGTCTAAGGCCTGCCACCTGTAGGGCATCAATAATGGCCCTGCTCTTGGATGTGGCTGCAGCAAATGTGCACCAGTTAAGATCTGGCATATTCAGGTCTCCTATCAACAGTATCTCCCCTTTCTCTGCCATTCTAAGAATGCCTTCTATCATATCCTTGTCCATTTCCCTCCCCTGACTTGGGGGTCTGTACACACAACCCTGTGCAGATTATGGTGCCCTTTCCAGTCTCCAAGGTGACCCACAGTGCCTCCTCTTCTCCCTGTTTACTCTTTTGTTCATTTGCTTTTATCCCTTCCTTTACATAGAGAGCTACTCCTCCCCCTCTTCTCCCCTCCCTGTCTCTCCTGTAGGTTATGTACCCTTGTGTGTTAACATCCCAGTCATAGTTCTCTGTGTACCATGTTTCTGTGACTGCTACGATATCCAGGCATCCCTCTTCCATCAAGACCACCAGCTCAGGGTGCTTGTTGCCCAGACTATGGCCATTGGTACTCATTACCCTCCATTTCCTGATGGCCTTACTCCCTTTTGCCCCATCCCTGTCCTTCTTGCCTTTGTCACTTTCTCCATTTACCCCTGCTCTTCTCCTATAAGACACCTCTATGTTGGTGTTTGCCGCACTTACTACCGTGATTATTTGGGGGTCTAGGATTTCCCTGCTTCTTTCCAGTGCCTCCCACTTGGCTAGTTTAAAAGCTTGCCAATGAAGCATTTAAACCTATCACCTAGGATCCTGGTTCCCCTCCCGGACAGATGCAGCCCATCATGCCAGTATAGGCTTGCATCACTCCAGGTGGACCCCTAGTCCCCAATGAAGCCAAATCCCTGAGCTCCACACTAGTTTTTCAACCACTGATTGAATCCCATGGTGCGGAATACCCTAGCCTCTCCTATGCCATAGATGGGCTGTACCTCCGAGAAGGTTACTGTGCGTGCTACTTGACTAAGGCCCCTCCCCAATTCCACAAACTCTTCCTGCACTTCTCTAATCACTTTCTTAGCCAGGTTATTTGTCCCTAGGTGGACAATGACATCCAGCTCCCTCCCTTGTGTGGCTGCTCTGGCAATCCTGAGGATTTGCTCCCTGTCCCTCCAAGCCATGGCACCAGGCAGGCACCTTACCTCACTCTCCCCTTCCTCCCCCAGTTCTACCTTCCTAACAATGGGTTCCCCCACCAGGAGTTGTTTCCTTCTCCTGTAGGGTCCCCTGCCACCCTTCTGTGGGTCTCCTTTCTGGAGGTTCCCAGCATCCTCCTTGGTCTCCACTGTGGGTGCCTCCATAGAGGAACCACACTTTGCCAGAATGGCATAGGAATTGTGGAGAGGTACAACTGGAGTGATGTGCCTCTGTTCCACCACCCTCACCCTCCCTGAGCCCACTGTGGTCCAACTGCTCCTCTTTCTTGGCAACCTCTGAGGCAACGGCAGTGGCACTGGTGGTCCCTGGATGGAAGAGGAGGTCCCACAAATCCTGGCCAACTCAGCCTGGAGATGAGCAACCTCCTCCCTCAGCCCAGAGAGGTGCCTGCAGATGGGACAACACCGCATCCTCCAGAACGTCTCCTGTAAGACTGCTGCTCCACAGCCACTACACTGCACCACTCCAATCATGTCTTATTTCTGTCCCCTTAACTGTTTGCAATCCTTACTCTTTCCTCTGTTTTTTTTCTCTCTCTCCTTACTTTCTGCCTGTGTGCCCTTTAAGCTCCTGATTGTCCTGTTCTGAGACAAGAATATCCTATATTTCTCAGTAGACCACTTACTTGCTCTGAGGCAGACCTCCAGCAGCTAGAGGGGGCCGGAGAGCTACTCTTGCCCTTCTAGGATGGTGGGTCTTTGGTGGTTCTGTGATCACTCACTTCCTACTCCCAAACAGAAAGTTCCTGTTGTCAGTCAAATCCTGTGCCTATAAAAATAGAACTAGCTTTGGTTGGGGGGTGGAGGGGAGGAAAGCAGGGCAATATAGTCCCAGCAGAGAAGTTCAGTCACACAGCAGTCCTTTTGCCTGGTGTCTTCTGCCAAGCTATTAGCAGAATCCTTCTAAGGCAGTCTTTAAATGTAGCTTCCTTCTAGCTAAGCCACTCCCCCTACTTACTAGATCTTTCTACAAGTAATTTAAACCTCACAGCTATTAAGTCCTTTCAATCACCTGAAATTTACACCTAGATAACTGTTCAGGTACCCATTCAGTTCAGTTAACCCAGACAAACACACACTTTTTTTTTGTTTTGTTTGTTGGTTTTTTTTTACCCTAAATTAAAGGTCCAAGTACAAAAGTTCTTCTTCTTTAGTCCCAGCAGAGAAGTCCAGTCACACAGCAGTCCTTTCTCCTGGTGTCTTCTGCCAGTCTGAACAGTTCAGAAAATGTCTGTGGTTGGATGCTGGAAAAACCTCCAGCTGGCGTAATGGAACTTGCCGTGGGGAACCAAATCGTGACCCACAAATCACATATACTATACTTAGTTTTCATAGTCACAGTTTGGATAAAGACTGTTTGCCAATTACAGCTTCACTGCACAAACCTTTCGATCTGAGGCTCTCTTTTCATGTCCGGCGGGCTGATCACTTCTGGAGGAAGTCTTCAGTCCACTTGCAAGTAGCAATAACACACTCTTCTCTCCTCTGCTGATGCAGGTCTTAACCAGAAATTGCAAAAGTTCGACTTTGACACTCAAGACTGGAGAACGTGACAGGCAGGCCAGCAGAGCCTTCCCGCTGATTCCCCTGCGCTCCTCCCTGGAGCAGCTGCTTGATGGCTCGAGCTGTTCACTCTTCAACCTCCAACTTTCGACTAACTTCTGCTTCAGGCAATTCTTGGGGTTGCCCAGTGATCCAAAGGGTTCAGTTGGCTGAGGGAACTGTCTGTCACAGCGAGGGCTCCCCCTCCAGGTCCATTTAGGTGCCAAACCCTTAAAACTACAAATACTACAGAATTTCCTTCCCACAAGACCTCTGAGGACAGTCTCCATTTTAGGTCCTATGAGGTTCAATTGGTCCAACACTGGAAGTCCAGAACCAAAATGGGGGTTCCTATTCAAAAGCTCAATCTGAAGTTAAAGCAGGTTAGACAAACTCCTCTATCATTATTTTTATAGCAGTTAAACAGTAAATAATCACTTTCCCTAACAAAACTCCCTCTGCACAAGTAGCAACTGCAGAATGGAGCAGAATAATAGACTGTCCGGCTGGTTGTGAGCCTTAAATCACTTGGGTCCAGCCCAGATGGATTTTCTAACACAGCATAGGTGCTATCTTAAAGAGACAGGCACAGAGGCTTACTGAAGCACTCTCATACAGACAATTAGAACAACTGCAGACAGGATACCATCCTGACAGTGAGCATTAGGGAGCCCAGGAAGACAATATAGTAAACTTCAATTTGCAGGGGGTGTTACACATGTTACCTGTGTAAATAATTTCAAGATTTTATGATAGCTCTGTGTTTCTTAGAAGTTTATATAAGGTGAGTAGGTCTCCCCTATCTCTCTCTCATGCCTTCAAAATATGTGACACATCATCAAATATGGAGATACAAGAGCTTGACATTGCAACAACTAGTGTTTTCATTTGTGCATAGTCTAATTTTGCTTTCGCATTATAGTGTGTGTTAAATTCAAATAGCACTTATGCTGCATTACTGCTCTTGACTGCATTGACACTGAACTAGCTGGTGCAATGGCTGTGCTTACAAGAAAAAATGGCCTGCTGTTTCTGTGTAAGCATGGTCACAATTAAGGAACATTGCTGCCTACTGTTTCTGTGTAAGTAAGGTTGTGATTAAATAATGCCAGTGTCTGCTGTTTCTCTATAAGTGCAGTCATGATTAAGGGATCCTGGTGTCTGCTGATTCAGTGTAAACATGGTAATGAGTAGGGGACACTGGTGTATGGAACTCTGCATAAGCAGTAGACACTAGCATTTCTTACTCGAAAATGCCATTGTTTAAGACCTTGCTTTCACTGGAGTGATAGGCATAAGTGCCCCTTGCTCATGATCATGCTCCTACTAACACAGCAACCCCCTCCCCATGATCTTGCACCACTCCAAACTGCAAAAAAGACCAAAAAGAACACAAGCACAGTGCATAAAGTGCTGTATAAAATATTTACTTTTTAAATTTATATATTTATTATTTTTTTGTTGACCAGGAAAGGCGGGCTAGACAATATTGCTTATTTTCAGCCTCATACCAGTAGGGAGAGGTATACAGATACAAATCAACTGAAACCGAATAAGATTAAGCTGTTGGTGGTATTTTAGTGACTGGGATAAATTTGTCTGGGGCACTGCAGAAATTTGTCTTCTTTTTTTGAGAAGTGCCATGGAATCCTGAACAACCACCTGAAAAGGCAAACGGGAACTTGGTTTAACATCTCATCTGATGGATGGCGCACCCTGACAGTATGGCATCCACCATTACTGTACTCAGATGCCAGCAGTTATGGTATGAGCCCAGTCCTGGAGTGGAACTGTAACCTACAACCTTTTGGGCCAGAGACAGATGTGCTACCAGCTGATCCACACTTATGGTATGTAACGTATCACAGTTATGTAGTTTAGTTATACATTCTTTTCATGTTTACTGTACTTTATTTGTACTTTCTGTACTTTCTTTCTTTGTACTGTTTGTAATTAGAACTGTGTGACCCATGGCTGGATTGGCCCTGGGATGCACCACTGTCACATCAAATCATTATATGTGACAAGTGTCTTTTATGCGTTGTCCTTGTCCTTGAGTTTCCCTTCAACTTTTGTACCATCATGATAATTTCTCTTCTTCAAAAGTCCCTGTTTCTAATTTATGCAATATGAATTCCATGGGCTCAATTTCTGAAGGTTGGCACAAGCTGCGCCAACGGCTGCTTGCTCTGATTGCAAGTGCACCAGAGACCCTGCACCTGATTCTTTATCAGGTAGGGTCCCGGCAGAAAATTCCCACAGCTTGCAGTAACTGTGGCTATGCCCCAAACAAACAGTGCATCTGCAAGGTTTGCCACAAGCTGTGGGGCAGTCAGGTGGCAGCTGCACCCTTGGATAGTGACCAGCACTATTCAATAACCAAGCACAAATCACTGTTGAATCAACATATATACATCCCTTCCCTAGAGTTTAGTGTTCCCCCTGATCTCCAGTGTCCCCTGTATGCAGACATAACAGAACTTTCTGATGGCTAGTGGGTACCCCTCACCCTCCCCAATCCCATATATACTACCATGTCAACATTGCCCTGGTGTCCAGCATTCCACTCCCTCTCCATCCCTGTGCACCCCATCCATCAATACCCAACAGTACCTGTTGTCTAGGGGACCCCCACCCCCCACTCTGGCAGGTAGTGCTCCACCACCCCACTCCTCCATCCCATCTCAGAGTGGGCGACCAGCACAGACCTCCACTCTCCACCATGGCTGGCTGCCAACTGAACTGTAAAGGAGTATGTACTGTACAATCAGCTGTTACAGTACACGCTCCTTGACAACTCAGTTGGCAGCCAGCTGTGGTGGAGAGCGAAGGTCTGTGCCAGTCACCAGCTCTGGGATGAGACGGGGCCGAGAGGGGTGTTGGGGCTCTGCTTGTCAGAATGGGGTATGGGGGTCCACTAGACCACCAGGGAAAGATATATGCTACAATATATTGGTGGATGGGGATGGTGAGAGGGTCCACTAGAACACCAGGGACAGATATATGTGTATTTAAGGGAGGAGATCAGGGATGGTGGGGGGGACTGTGTGACATGTTCCCTCCTACCAAGGGAGGGCTCTGTGGGTGGTGTAAGGACCCTTAGACTAGCCCTGGCTGTACTAGCGAATGTTTGATTTTTGTGGCAATGCACCCTTTTGTGACTTCCAGAAATGGGGATGATGCAGCATTACACTGGCACAAGACTCCTCGCTACATGCCACAGCAAATTCTGTGCCACAAGGATGATACAAGCCCCCTTTGTCTCATGCAGCCTACATTTCATGCAGGCTGCTTTTATGAATTTCAACCGGTGCATCTTTTGTTGCAAGCCACCCCTTGTGCCATTCCTTGTTGCACAAGCTTCTTGTGTCAGTTGGGGAAGCTTTGAGAATCGAGCCCCATGTGTTCAGTTCAGTTGTGGTCCCCTCTCTGTCTCATCCTTTTTTGCAACACTCCTCCACCTTCCTCTCCTCATCTTCTCCTCCACCTTTCTCTCCTTATCTTTCATTTGATTCTGTTCCCTGACTCATCCATATCTGATCCCCATCTGAACATGAGTGCCGCTATGTGACATATGCTGGTCTATAACAACACAACAGCAATGAAGTGATAATCAGTATGAAAAAGGCAGCAAAACACTACTTTACATTTTTTTATGTAAATCTACTCTGATCTGCATACAGTACTCCAATAATAAGAAATGGGGAAAAAGTAAACACTCCAAATTGTTCAGAGCTGTACATTGCTGTAAAAGAAGCAAATGGAGTCCATCTCCATCAGAGAATGAGTGTCCACACATTCAAGTTACTACTCTGTGATAACATATCAGTACTCAGCAAGCAGCCAAAAACTACAGTATTATAGCATATGGTTAGGGCTTATTGTGTATGAAAAACCACCACCTCAAAAAGCTTGTTGTGCACATTCTATGTTGTTGTGCATGTTCTAAAAGTTGTTGTGCACATTATATCATAAACTGCACCTGTGTCCCGGCTTGCCCTGACTCTCCCTGGCACCAACTTTCAGTTTCACTCACCATGACTTTTGCAGGTCACAGCCTGCCTTCACAATCCCACTAGTGGTTCATGATTCCTGTCCTTAGTGTGTCTGAGAGGATTCCCCTGTGAGGCATAGCACTCACTAGGCAGAGCCACTGCTCAGCTCACACTCTCACTTTCTGCAGTGGAACAACTGCCACTGCTGGACTTTGATCCAGATGGGGAAGAAAAAGATTATCCTTGGATTTTATCTTTTTTTTTTTTTTTTTTGATATGTGAAGTAAATGACAATATGTACTGCTAGCCCTATCTCAGCAGAGCTCCTCCTTGGCTCTCACGGTCTCTCTCTCTCTCTCTCTCTCACTAGTTCCTTTTACAGAACCATATACTATAAAAAATAAAATAAAAGTGACCGTACACAACTCACCTTGTGTTTCCATCTCAGGGTTGAGATACAGCATGGACCTCTTGAGTTTCTCTCCCAAGGTCCATATGTTGTTATCTCAACACCTCAATCGAAGTGCAGGATTGTTGTGTATGATCACCCATACATTATTCTTTACTTTTGTGTAAAACTAATCCAATCAACATACAGTACTACTGAAAAAGAAATGATGACAAAGTAATCACCCCAAAACATTCAGAACAGTACAGTGTTGTATCAAAAACAAATAGAGCCCATCCCCATTGAAGAATGGGCATCCACACATGTAGGATACTGCTCTGTGAAATAACAGCATGGAGAAGGCAGCAAAACACTTCTATACTTAGTGCTACACTTAGCGCAATAGATGGAAAAAGACACTTGGCCATCTTCTCCATCCCCCCATTGTGAGTGAGTCCAATGTATCCCTCTGATAGAGATTAAAAATGTAGTGTGTCTATATATATATATATACAGTATATATTGTATATATATATATATATATATATATATATATATATATATATATATATATATATATATATATATATATATGTTATAGTAGCATGGTAGTGCCACTATAGTTAGGGCTGAGGAGACTTTTACATGTTAAACCCAAAATTGTGCACCTTAATAACTTTGCAACCATTTGATGGATTTGTCCGAAATTTGGAATACATGATCAAGACCCATACACCTTGGGATCTGCCAAGTTTAGTGCCAGTTGGATATATGGCTGCGGAGTTATAAAACATGATCTGCGTGTGTGTTTACGCTTTTTTTGAAGTCTACGGTCGCCCCTACAGGTCGTACGATTTGTGCGACTGGTCCGAAATCTTCAGGAAACATGTGGCCAGGGTCCCCAATGTGCTTTTCAAAGATTTCATGAAAAAATATTAAATGATTCAAAAGTTATTCAAAAAACAAGTTCCCAGTATAAGTCAATGGGAAAAGTTATAAAAAAGTTCAACAGTGTCGCAAATGCAGTTTTTACTTTCGCAAATGGGCCTTTTACTGTCACAAATCCACTACTTTGTTTTCAGTTGGTGACAGAAAAATGCTTGGCATTTAAATTTGGGACCCTCTAGCAACCTAATTCTTTTTGTATTCACCTAGTCGGACCCTGAGGATGCTAGCCATGTCTTTATTTTGGGGTAAAACACCCCAGAAATATGTTTTTCACATTTCTGGAAAAAGTACTTTTGCAAAGTACTTTTGCACTTGCGACACTGTCGAATGAATTTGCGAACGCTTCTGCAAATTGTGACAGTACTTTTCTAGGCTGTGGGAAAATGATAGCAATTCTTTGGCACCCCGCCGCAAAAGAACAGTTTGGAGTTTTGGGCTGAAATTTGAAGGGAACGCGTGTTTTGTTGAAAAAATATTGCATGGCGGCAAAGTTACGGAACTCCAAATTTGACACCTTTTCCCATAGGATAACGTTATGGTGTACGACGCATTGCAGCAATCGGTTGGCACCCTGCTGCAAAATAATGATTCGGTCTTTTGGGCTGAAATTTACAGGGAAAACAGCCAACATCCCACAGATGTGCCTTTCTGTGGTTTGTTGAAATAATAGTGCAGGGAGGCAAAGTTATGTCACTTCAAACTTCAGTTTTTTCCCCGTAGGATAACATTACGGCGTTTGCCGCGCGTTTCAGGGCCCGTATCTAGAAAACGGTATGAGATACCTACTTTTTGTTGGAAAAATGCTTAGCCCTCTAATGGGGCCTAAGTATAAAACTAGCCAGGAAAGTGATAATTCATATGACTTTTAAATATTTTTCCTATGTCGTACGGTTCCTGAGATATAAGCAAGTTACTATTCCAAGTCCTCATTTTCTGTTCCGAGAGTCATTATTTTGCATACATTCTTTGTACTCACTGTCTTTCTCTATGCAGCTTTTGGGGAAAACCAGCCTGTGCGCTTACATTACTGTTACCATTACCATTTCCTCTTGCGGTTCCGTACCCGTTTCACTTACCGTTCACGTCTACGCCACCATGAGCGTTACCCTTTGCGTTTTCATTTGCGGTTGCATTTGCCTTGTTTTTAACATTTCTGTCTACAGTACTGTTTCTCTTTCTGTTTCGCTTTGTGTCACCATGCACATTACGATTTGCGTTTGCAGGCACAATGTTACTATGTGACAAGATGGGCCCCGCGCTCCCACTGCCGCATTACATTCACCATTTCTTGTTATCATTCTCAAAAAGAAGAGAACTCAGAGGCAAAAAACTCTGTTTAATGCATCAGTTAAGGTTGCTCCACAGCAATAAAAGTGAGGAAATTTGATGCTAGGGTTGAAACCCCCTTGCACCCTTCCAGCCCACCCCCCCAATCGAAAGCGGGGTGCGCATTGGGGTCATCGGTCCTAACTCTCACCCCATTCTCCTATTCCTCAGCTTCTTTCCACATGTGATGGGATGAGAGTTATGGCTGAGGACCCCAGTGCACCCCAATTCTGGTTGGGGGTGGGCTGAAGGGGTGCAAAGGGGGTTTCAACCCTAACATCAAATTTCCTTGCTTTTTTCGCTGTGGAGCAACCCTAACTGATGCATTAAAAGGATTTTTGCCTCTAATATATAAATATATAAATATATATATATATATATATATATATATATATATATATATTTTAATTAACAGATGTTTTTGCCTCTATTATATCTTTTGGGAGTTTGTTCCAGTGCCTTCTCACCCTTTATGAAAAAATCTCCCTTCTTGTATTCTTTTTTTGTGCACTCAAGATTTAACAGTTTATTGTGGGACCTAAGATTGAACTCCTTAACCTGCATTTTCAGGCCCAATGCTTCAGCTAAATCAGGGTCTAGAGTAGCTCTATATACAGTAACTGGTGCATATCCCCCTGATACTTCACTCTTTCAGGGTGAACAGACCCAATTCTTGTATTCTAGTTTCATAAGACAAGTTATTTAATCTTGGTACCATCTTGGTGCTCCAGCACTGTGCCTTCTTGATAGTAGCAACATCTTTCCTGTAATATGAATTCAACAGTTGTGAACAGTAGTCCACATGGGAATGAAAATAGGTGTTGTAACTTCTTTCCAGCCATTCTTTTGTAAAACTACATTGAAGCCCACCAGGATACAATGCAAAATACTGCAGAATTCTTCAGAATTACTGCAGGAAACAGTGCAATTTTAATGGAAGTAAATTACTCTTGTTATTCTGAAATATGTGGCACTGCATTAAATACTAACGGGCTCCATTGTACTTTTAAAATATTTGCACTTATCCAAACTTGATACCAATTTCCCACGTGGGCAAGGCTGTGTGGGATGAATCAGGTGGGGCCAAATAGCCTCTGTTTAGGTTTCATTTTCTTTATGCAACCCATCACTTAGCTGATGGTGCCTCATCTGATTGAGTGTATACTGCAGTGAGGTTACTGGGCTGTGTTTTTAGTGTATCCTTCATGTCCGATACAGCTTATCTAGCCTTAAAGGGTCACCCTACATGTTACAATGCACAGATTTCATTAATGAGTTCATCGATGCCATGTACATGTACTGCAGTTTTATCAGCTTATATGTCATCAATCATAGCCCCTAGGTCTGCAAAACATCATGTGTAAAGATTCAGTTCTAGATGTTAAATGTTTGGAAAGTTTTGCAAAAATCAGTTCAGCAGTTTAAAAGTTATTAATTTGTGAAGCCACATTCTGCACTTCTTTTGTGCACAACTAGAGAAAAAAATATGTTTTAAATTAAGAAATGTTGTATATAATTGAAAAAAATAACTACATCCTACTCAAGCAAAATGTTTAAATCCACAGAACAGGAAAAGGAGTCAAGAACACTACTGAAAGAAAGCCAGTGCATGCATGTTGTACTACAATTAATGTTATACACAGTTAAAATAGTAAACAAGTTCTGTCTCATATCCAACTTCACTCAAGGCCCTGTGCAGTGTAAGTTAGGACTTGAGAGGCCCTGCACAAAGCACCTTCTATGCAAAGCAAGTTAAGACTCTATTTTCTCTAAAAGTAAGGAAATACTTTGCAGAAAAAAAATACATTATTGTACATTAATGCATAATTGGAACAGACCTGTAGCTTGGCCTTGAATCATGAAAGTTGGGCTAGGGGATGAGGGGTGGGTGTCAGGGTCCAAAAATATTAAAACCGAATTCCCCTCTTTTCAGTTTTGTAACCCTAATATATGTAAATTTGAAATCTTCAGGTGCTCGGGCATTTGCATATGTAGTCCCCACCCTTTGGAACTCTCTACCCCGTCGGTTGTGGGAGTGCACTTCTGTGGAGGGCTTTAAGTGAGGTCTGAAGACTTTTTTATGGGAAACCGCATTTTTAGAAGACTGACTGTTATGACTGTTTTGTTTTAATTGTATGTTTTAATTATTTTTTCTTTTATTGTTCTGATTTGTTATTTATGTATGGTGCCTTGGTGTTCAAAAGGCGCCTTATAAATAAAATTATTATTATTATGTATTAATGCAGTTTTCGGCAATGAATATATGTAACTGACAACACACAACAGGGTGAACGGTCATGTTTTGATATACACACACCTTGGATGCATTGTTTGGCAAGAGGCTGAACACTGAGAGTATTCAACCATCCAAAGCATGCATATACTGTATCAGATCATCTCCACACACCATGAAGTGTGTTACCAGTCTCTGATTGTTTTAAGTAAAGGAAAGAAATAATTTGCAGATCAGAAATGATTGTAATTCATTTGTAAAATATAGGAATTCATAAAGCAGACCCACTGGACTGGCTAAACTAACTCACTGTAACTCTAAGCACTGTGATAGCGTTAACAACATGGGGGGGGATAAGGGAACTGCAGAGAGACCTGCAAAGACTGGAAAATTGGTCCAAAGTACGGCAACTGAAATGTAATGCCGAGACATGCAAAGTGATGCAATAAGGGAACAAAAACCCAACAAAACATCTGAGGAAAGGGACCTAGGAATTATCATTACAGACTCCTTCAAGCAAACCAGACATTGTAATAAAGCCTTCAGCAAAGCTAACAAAGTGCTAGGGTTTATTGGGAGGGGGATTGACAGTAGAAAAAGGATTTATTGTTACCTCTGTATAGGTCACTAGTGAGGCCCCACCTAGAGTACTGTGACCAGTTCTGGAATCTCCACCAGAAAAGGACAAGGACAGGCTGGGGCAGTGAAATACAGGGTGACCAAGATGATGCAGGGTCAGTAGGGTAGATCCTCTGAGGATCGACTAAAGGCACTAAACATGTTTTCACTCTAATCCGAATGACAGAGGGTGGGATATAAGAGAGACCTTCAAGTTCTGCAAAGGAATAAATAGGGTGAACTGTGAAGAGCTATTTACCAGGAACAGAGAAGCTAGGACACAGGGTCATGAGTGGTGTTTAATGGGGGAAATGTTCAACAAGCATTTGTCAATGCCGAATGTTTGCTTGCTGGCATTGGCATTGGTAGTGCAGAAGTTAGAGAGATGCATAATAGGAAAGGCAGTGAAGTACTGAACTGATGCCAACCCCATCCACACCCTGCAAAGACTGACAGGCATTGGGGTTTGCCTTTGGGTCATCAGCTATAACGCTCACATGATTTCACCTCACCTTACCCTGCAGACACCAAGTGTCACGGTGTGCTCTGGGGTCTTCAGATCTTATACTCACCCCATTACATAAAGAAATATGCTGAGATGAGTGCAGTATAGGAGAATGGGGTGAACTTTGGGGACAAAGAGGCCAAGGCACACCTCAATGCCTGTCAGAGGCTGCAGGCTGAGGGTGGGGATAGAATGGCGTGAGCATTACAGCTGAAAATCCCAAGTCACACCCCTGAGGCCTGTCAGTCTCTACACGGTGGGGTACTACAGTTGGAAACCCTAATGCCCCAGAAGTTTGTTGGTATTCCTCCAAAATTTCAACATGGGCTTTGTGACCCCACCTCGTGCTTCAGTGAAGTAGCAAAAGGTGATTTGCACACCGACTGCATATGACACCACAGATGTGAAACATTTCAGACAGGATTGAAAAAACAGCTGTACTGTTCACGAGGAGGTGGAAAATGGTAATGTTGAAAATCTGGAGTGAAAATATGAAAAATTGGTGAAGTCACGAGCATGCAGAGAAACTACGCAGCATACGACAATAACGCAATTATTTTGGGGATGTTTTTAACCAAATTTTCAACATTGGCATTTTGGGACCTCCGCTCAAGAACAGTGGCACTGTAATTTCATTAATCTCTCTCGAACGTTGATTTCCCACAACAACCAGGAAATTCTGTGCCAGACGTGTGAAAACACATTTCGAGTAGGATGTGAAAAATGACAGCTGTACTGTTCATAAGGAGGTGTGATGAATGTTGAAAATCTAGAGTGAAAATATTAAAAATTCTCAAAGTTATGCGCGTACGTAGAAACTGCACAATGCACGCTTGTAACACAGTCATTTTTGGGAATTTTTTCACCAAATTTTCAACATAGGCATTTTGAGACCTTCATTAATGAACAGCATCACTGTGATTTTCTTAATCTGTCACAAACATTGATTTCCCACAGTGACCGCACCATTGTGTGTCAGATGTGTGAAAACACATTTTCAGAAGGATGTTAAAAATGACAACTGTACTGTTCATAAGGAGGTTGGTTGAAAATCTGGAGTGAAAATATGAAAATTTCTTGAAGTTACTAGTGTGCATGGAAACTGTGCAATGCATGCTGATAACGCAGTCATTTTCTGGAATTATTTCACCAAATTTGCAACATAGGCTTTTGAGGAGCCCACCTCATGAACAGTGGAATTACAGTTTTGTTAATCTGTCCTAAAAGGTGATTCCATGCAGTGACCATGAAATCACCTTTTACGACCAAATAAAGAAATTACAGTGGCTGATTTCATGAGGTGGGCTCCCAAGAACTCCATGTAGAAAATTTGGAGCCAAAAGTAAAAAAAAATGGCTGAGATATCCATTTAAGTTGAAACCTCCCCCACTGATGCCATTATACAGTTTACCGGCATTTCTTCAGTTCGCAGTCAGCTTTGAAGAGTTCAGACGTGTACCTGCTCCACCGAAGATCATGGTGCTGACCTTTGGAGGTAAGTATGGGGTGAGGGGCTATGTGGGGAAGTGGGGTGTACAGAGGGTGGGTGAAAATTAGGGGAGGAGCATCGCCAACAGCGAGGGACCATTTTCTTTATTTCAGGTACTTTAAAAAAAAGGAACACTGTGCACTGTGGATGTTTTTTTTTCTTTACAGGTGTAAGAAAACAAATGTTGTGCATGCTGGGTGGGCTCCCAATGTGCTCCATGACTTTGGGGGGTGATGTTGGCAACACTGGGGTGGGTTCCCAGTGTGTCACACAATCTTGGGGGGGGGTATTAAACATACTGACAGGGGGATTGGGCACTCCTGAAGTCAACTTTCTAGGGATTGTGAGAGGTGGACAGCACAAGCTGCCACCATGTTTATTGAAATGTTTCAACAGGCAAGGCACATAGGGGAGGTGTGTCATCTGTGCCACTGCATGACAAGCTTGTCTCTGATTGCAGCAGCAAGTTTGTTTCAAATTGGTGGCACTGCATAAAACTTGTGTCACCACTAGCATGCTCGCCAATTGGCGAATGAGAGACCCACCTTCTAAAGTGTGCCCTGCAGTCGTCAAAACTGACACACCTCTGCATTTCTCCTACTACCATCTCCTACTGCCACAAAATGTTGCTTGTGCATGTGCAAGACAACATAAAAAGGAATTTAGGAAGTGTTGTTTTACAGAAATAGTGGTTGAGCCATAGAATGGTCTGCTGGCAGAGGCAGTGGGTGAAAAATCCATAAACAGCTTCAGACATGGCTGGGATAGAGCCAGGTGCATAGTAGCTACTCAGAGGGACATGGGAGGAGGAAGCATGGTGAAAAATAGGGATAATAGTGTAGGCAAAGACCCCACTGGAACAACAGGTCCTTTGGTATGATAGAATAACATGGGCAGACTAGATGGACCATTGTTCTTTTTCTGCCATCATCGTCTGTGTTTTTCTGTGTAACACTGTTTACCAAAGAGGGGACTCACACCTGATTTTGTGCTTAGGGGTAACTTTTTAGGTAAAGTCCATTTAGTTGAAGGTGGCAAACTAAAGTGGTCTGAAACTTGGTTTAAACTTGCTTGTTGGTTTAAATGGAAACTTTTTTGCATTCTGTTTGTTGTAAACATGAAACTGCAGGTTACCATGCATTGTGAAGTTTTGCACATATGGTGCAAGGGGTTTTATCCTTGGTGCTGTCAGTGTTGCAGGTTCAGTTGGATTTGACCCTGTAGGTGGTGCTGTTTATTCTGGATGCATTTGTTGGTTGGAGAGAGAGATCAAGGCTGTGCTTTTGCTGGCAGTTACAAAGACTGTGCTTGATGTGCTGCTGGGAGTCCTGTCATTAGAGGACATTCGAAGCTCAGATTTGATGTTGCACTGCTTTTGACTGTCTTGCAGCATCAGGGTCCAGAAGTGTGTAAGGCTAGATTTAGACTGGTGCCCAGTCACAGCCATAATCTGCCATGATTCCAGCCCAGCTTGCATGAGGAGTTGCACAATGCTAGTTCAGAGGCAGTGATTGGTGTAATGATGGGAGAGAACAACTTTAGTGGAGAGTGTTAGGAAAGGCAGATAATTGACCCCCATCAGCTCACATAAGTACCAGATCAGGTCTGGGAAGGAAATGTCCTGGGTAGTTCATTTTGATTGGAGAAATAATGCAGTTACATCACAAGAGTGCACATGGAGTATTGTCTTGTAGGATAGGACTAGGGAGAGTGGATCGTGTGGCCTGGTAAAGACGAAGCTTCAGAGAGAGGTTTGGTTTACCTCACAAGCATCCTTAAGGTTTTTAATGTTGGGGTTTTGTGACTGGCTGATGTACTCAGAGCCATTGTTATCTATTATTAACATAAAAAGAGGTAATTTGAGTTCACACTGACCTGCTCTTCCTCTTATGCCCATAAAACATCTGCAGATTGGTTCCAACTTTTTTAATATTCTGGGCACATTGTCTGGTGAGACAGCATGGGACACTCACAGTTTTTTTTTCATCTGCCTTCGTGAGACAGTCATGGTGCTCAGTGCTGTCTTTTCCAGCTTTGTGGTACCTTTTCTTAACACAGATGACATTATTGGAACCTTGAAAATCACATTCTGTGACAATGCTGAGCTGTATGAAAAAAGTTACTGGGAGGGATTTTCAAAGGTGTACTTTATTAAGACACCTGCAGTTTTGACAATTATAAATCATGTCAGTGAGTGATGGGAACAGGAGCATAGAAGCTGCAGAGGAGACAGTGAGTATTCTCAATGTTTCTTCAATGAATCTCTCTAATGTGTCCATATATTATTCCTACACTGACGCTGACAGAAGACACATGTTCTGGAATTGTTATAATGAAAAATGGAGCCAAGTTGGTCCAAAAACCACCTGAATCTCCATATATCACCCCAGTCGAGATTGTGTTTCATTAGATGAAGCAGCTATATTGGAAGGCAAAACCATGGAACAATTCCCTGCTGATATGATCCATCGGACACTTCTGAATGAGAGTACTGACAGTACAAGATAGAAATCAGTACACAGACCACATTACTAAAGTGATGTCTGATTTTCTCATACTAATGGTACTGCTTTGACAATGTTAAAACTAGAATTGCATTTCACATTACGTTAATATTTTCCATGCTAGAAATAAAACAAAATAAAATACAAACAGCATTTTTACCTTAATGCCGTGTATTTTTAATTTTGTATTGTGACTAAATCCTCAGTACTGTACATTAGAAGTACTCAGCCTGCTCAGCACTAAATCACATTGTTACAATCATATTTCACCCCACAACTGAACTGTAATGAACAGTAAGCTCATTGAAGCTCCTGAGTCATCAAACTTGTAAATGTCACATTGCAGAAAAGCAAGGTGTAACATGGTACTGTGGGAAGGGGCACACATAATAAAGAAGGAACTGATACCACCTGCACAACACTTCAGGAATACTGCACTATCAATTAAAAAAAAATGAAGGAACTGATAAAATGGAACAGGTCACATACTGTACAGTATAGGCCTTCAAAGAACAATCAGTGTGTCAAGGACAAATGTCCCAAACAGGGACACATTTTGCAAAATGAGAATACTGAAGCCACTCAGATAGTATATTGTGAAACTTACAGTTCAGTCAATGGTAGAAACGAAAGAGGACCAGGGAAAAACTTGGATCCAGGTGTAAAATTACAGGTCTAACTCAGTTCCAGGAGCCAAATGGGGAAGGAATGCCCTTGTGTAAAATGTACAACAATAAAGGCATCAAACTGACTAAACAAAGTGTAAAACTGCAGCATATAATGAGAAAATGTATCCCCAGACCCTTGTCAGGTATGCTCAGTCCTATGGTACCTCAAAGGTAGTGGGTTCCCCCAGTGATTTTTTTTCCATTTCCCACACTGCTCACCATGAAACACATTTTCCAAAGGGGAACTAGACTGTCACATTAGTCACTGGTAATATTTTACACTTCAAATCACTACCCGTTTGGGTCAGAACTGCAAATTTTGAGAGGAACAGCAAAAAAACAGTATCCGAGACAAATCCGGGACATCCCTTTAAATTATTAGCAAAAAGTAGGTCTAGGCAAAATTTTATCTTCCACTTGTGGAATTCCGACAAAATAATGATTTTGCTTCCATGGACTTAGTGAAATTTTGCCAAGATTGTAATTTCTGTTATATCCATCTAATTTAAAATGTTATTACATTACACCAGCTTTGATGTGGCGAGTTTACTAATAACCATGAAGAAGTGTCTCGAGTCTTAGATCTCTGTCTTTACGGGTTTACTGAGATATAAGCTTCCAAACATTCAACAATTTTAAAATGACTTTCTGCAAGTATGTAAACTGCAGAATTTTAAGGCCCTATAACATTAAAACTAAAGAGATTATCAAACAATTATAATAGATTCACTGCCCCTAACAATGAGTTTGTGAGGCTACAGTGATGGCCCAACAGCAGCGTACTGTGCTGCTGTGCTTATAACCGGGTTCAGACGTGAGCCCTGGGAAATCACATCTGGAGGCAGGCCATTACTGAGACAGCTGACGCTTGACAGTGCATCTTGGTTGTAGAAGGTTGTTGGCAGGTTCCGCCAGCACAGGCTCCTCTGTAGCTGGGCCTGGGAGCTTTCTTCTGCTACAGAGGAAACTGTTGCTGTGCGAGGCTGACAGAGGTGCTGCCTCTGCCAGAGGAGGTGGAAGGGGAAAAAAGTAGGAGAAAAACTCAGTATATCCCTAAGAGATGAGCTGCTGGTGAGGAGAAAAAAACAATATAGAAAAAATAAGAGGCTATGTTTGTGCCAACTCTCTTATCTCTTGCTCAAAGGCAAACCAAGCTATAGGTAGCCAACATTTCCAAAATAACATTAGTAATGAATGTTGAATTTCATGAATGTTTGAGAAATTGTGGAATTTTGTGATACTTTTTTTGAAGCCATATCTATACATTTTTCCCAGCCCTACACATGACCTGCCATTGTGGAGGAAGGTAAAGGCTGTGTAGAGTGTCAATACGGCAGCATTCAAAGGTATTTCCATAGTAAAAGTATAGTGGTGCCAAGTGTCAGGTCACTATCTTGAGTGAAGAACCATGACAAATAGTCATGGACATTGCTGCTCAACTCTGTCCACTTAAAATATACCAGCTAACCAGTAGAGCTCACTGTCTAAATGACTTATGGAAGCACATGCATGGGGAACCTTCTTTCTGTACAATGCCACATAAAAACCCAGTAGATAACAATATATATTTTTAGCATTTTGAAACAATGGCACCAAGTGATGTCAAGCATTACAACTGGTTGTATCTGAGGCCATTGTGCCAGACGTATCTGGATATCTTTGGTCATGATGGAGAATGATGCCAAACATCACTGTCACAGGAGTGTTGGAGGGGAATTGCAGAGCCACAATGCTAGTACAGCTAATGTGATTTGCCTGCCTGCTGTACAAGTCAACCAAATGTGACCAATAGACAACCCAAGATGGACTGAAGTTCTGCAAAAACAGAGGGGGTATGATCATGTTAATGAAAAGAGATGCAGAATTGTAGGATAAGGGAGGTAGCTAGTGTGTGGGTCACCATTGGCAGAAGTTAGATGCATGTATTCACCAAGAAAAGGAAAGCTGGGATGAGTAGCAAAAGAATAGTAGACCACCAATTGAAGCAAGAAGAAGAAGAAGCAGCAGCATTTATATAACACTTTCCATACACAGTATATCTCAAAGCACTTGTACAAACAATGCTAGACTGGAAGTGAAGTGACTGAATGTGTAGTGGCGGCCATATTGCACATCAACACCCACACCCACACACAGCCTGGACAATTGCATGATGAGGTAGCACACTCGCCTCTGTGGCCGGGAGATCAGAGAGCTGTGGGTTCAGTTCCCACATCTGGCACTTGGGTTAATATCCCAGTACTGACACTGTAGTGCAGCATGAGAGGTGTGCTGCACTTCTGAGGTGCCGTCTTTCGGATGAGATGTTAAACCGAGGTCCCACCTGCCTGGATTGGTGGTAGTTCAGGTGGATGTTAAAGATCCCATGGCACTTATCGAAAAAGAGTAGGGGAAATTAACTGGTGTCCTGGCCAAATTTCCCTCTTTCACTAAAAATACCACCAACAGTTTAATCTGGTTCAAGGTCAGTTGGCATTCATCTGTATCCCCCTCCCCCGGGTCGTGCCTGAAAATAGGCAAGATTTGTCTAGTGCACTTACCCGGTCAACAAAAGCTAAATAAATAATAAATAAATATGGGAAGGAGAATGTTGGTCAGGACACCGGGAATGTCCCGTATTATTTGTGAAGTGTGCCCTTGGTTCTTTTACTTCCATCTTGACACCCCCCAGGACAGCACCAGGATAGGTAGAAGGGACCTCCTTTTAATGTCTCATCCAAGGGACGACACACCCCAGCAGTACAGTACCCCCCCAATACTGCACTTGGATGCCAGCATTTTAGGTATGAGTCCAGTCCCAGTGTGGGACAAGAACCCATGACCTTCTGATCCAGAGGCAGATGTGCTACCAACTGAGCCACACTGACACAGCAAGCAAGCATACAGGAACAATTCTCACTTGATAGCAGGATGTATGAGACTCACACAAGCTAAATTGACTGGTCTGAGCATCAAATACACTTGGAAGTCCAGAACTTAGAGGAATTCATAGAGACCCAATGAGGGAAGAAAGTCACTGGGGGAACTAAGAAGGAGACATTGTGGTTATTCCTAAGGGATAGGTCCTACAGGAAAAGGAGTAGGAGCTCTTTCTTCAAGTGAGGTTCCATATGAAAAACAAGGAGGAAATCAGTGTGACAAGCAGATTCACAGAGCTCATCTGGTCAAGCTCAGAGAAAATAATCGGGGACAGAATATTCACCCATGTAACAGGAGCATTGGAGGGAGGGAGCTGGACACTAGTCCATTTTTGGAGGAGAGAATTCTGAAAGAACTAGCAGATCTGAAAGTGGACAAAGCAATGAGGCCAGAATGGGTCAACCCAAGGGCATTGAGGAAGCTCATGGAGGTACTGGCAGCACCTCTGATGGCCTTATTTTACAGCTCATTGGAAACAGACATGGTCCTGGATGACTGGAGGAGGGCAGATGTAGTCCCACTTCACAAAAGTCATAGCAGAGAAGAGGCTGGCAATTATAGGCCAGTCAGCCCGACTTCAGTGGTGGGAAAGTTAATGGAATAACTGCTGAAAGAAAGGTCTGTGGGATATTTTGAATCCAGTGGGTTACAAGACCCTAGGCGCCATGGCTTTGCAGGGTGGGAGAAGGTCATGTCAGATGAATCTGAAAGAGTTCTTTGATTGGGTAACCAAGGAACTAGATCAGGGCAAAGCAGTGGATGTAGCCTACCTAGATTTCATTAAGGAGTTTACTATCATTCCACATACGAGACTAGTAAGTAATATCTAACGCAATGCTTACTTGAATTAAATGATCCTTTGTTTCTAGGACTCAGGAATGTATTATTCCCCTGTATAGAGCTCATGTAAGGCCACATTCTGACTACGGTTCTCCTTTTTGGAGCCCTTATTTAAGACAGGACAGGGACAGAATATAAAAAATTCAAAGGAGAGCTACCAAAATGGTTCCACATTTGTCCAAAATGGACTATTGGGGTAGACTTCAGGAAACCAGGTTACATTCACTTCAATCAAGACGAATCAGAAGTGACCTGCTTCTATTATATAAAATTCAGAACTCTCAGGACCTAATTTACCAATGTAGTTTAAACTTCTCTAGTAGAAGGATTACCCCACAGTTCCACAACAAATTGAAGTGGCAAAATCTAAAACAAATAAAAGGTTAAATTATTTTACAGTAAGAACACTCAGAGTTTGGAACTCACTTCCTCAAGCTCTGGTGGAAAGTAACTCCATTTCTTCCTTTAAAAAAGATTTGGATCTTTGGATGGAGTCCAACAGCTCCAGGGTATAACTTTTCCCACCATGTTGGTGGGGGACAATCTCGATGGGCTATAGCCTTCTTTTGTCCTTTAAAACCAAGTAATCTGGGTAGCTTAGTAGAAGGCTTTCCTTTTTTCTAAAGCATTTAATGTCTAGATGAATATTTATAGTTAAGGTTTTGGTTCTTGTTAGATTTGTATTCATTATGTATAAGTTATATATTTATTAATTTTAAATGTCTGTTTTAAAGTTTGTACGGTGCCCAGAGCCTCTGGGATTGAGCGTCTTTTAAATAAATTTTGCCTTGCCTTGCCTTGCCTTAGTAGTGAGTCCAAAAGTAGAACATTGGGTAAGAAATTGACTAAGGGAAGGAAACAGAGGGTCGTGATAAATGGAGTTCATGCCAGCGTTCTCAGGGGTAGAGATTAGGGCCTAACGCAGTCATCTCCACAACTATGAAAAAACTCTTGCCCCACTGCCATGCCACATGATCCTGGTGGGGGGGGGGGATAAAGAGCACAGGATGGTCTGTCTGCCACCACCTAGCCCTTGCCAGCAGTCGGGAACTAAAAAATTTCCCTATCAAAAAAAAAAAAAAAGAAGCTGGAAGGGATAGATTGAGGAGAGATGTGAGGAAGTACTTTGTCACAGAAAGAGTGGTGGATTCCTGGAGCAGTCTTCCAGAAGAAGTGGTGGGGGAGAAAACAGTGGTAATGTTCAAAAATGCATGGATAGTTTTTTTGGAATCTTAGAGAAAGGAAAGGGTGGGTGGGTGAATGGGCTGGAGATCAAGTACGATCTGCAGTGACAGTTTAGCTAGGAAAAAAATGAGCAGACCAGGTGGGCCAAGTGGTCCTCATCTGCTGGCAGATTCTGTTTCTAAGTTTTTGTGTTAGCCAGAAAGGAACCATAGGCAGGGGCATTGTTAGGGCTGGGCCTCTGGGGCTCAGGCCCGGAATGTTTTGCTGGGGGCCATGAACCTTATCCTGCACAACCCTGCTTTTAAACTCCCATTTCTCCCAAATTCCAACTGTTCTGCATTCCCTGGCTTGGGTCCCTTCCCCCCCCCCATTATTCGCTGCAGTCTCAAGATGAGAAAAATCCGCCTGTTTTGCCTGAGGCAAATTAGAATGCTGTTTGTCAGCTGACACATCAAAGTCACTTTATAGCCAAACAGTTGAAAACAGGGTAACACAGCATTAACCCCACCCACATCCTTGCAGATATCCCATCAGGATTATTCATTTACCACCCTCCACCAGAATTGGGTAACATAATGTAATGTACTCACCGTCCATACTTGTGGTGACTAGAATGACATTACTCCCAAAAGAGAAGATACATGTTTAAATAGAGGTTCATGCCGGATTACAAACTGCAAACTCTGGAGTGTGCATCTGTACTTTCCATTCTGTCTGCAGAGTTTAGAAAGAAGTCTACAAATGGTGCTCTGCCTAGCCTCGAGCCTTGCCTTTTTGTTTAATTTTTTTCCCATGTGAGGCTTCCTTTTCAATGCATTAGGAAGACACTGCCTAAGGTCTTCATTGGTAATCCCAGTGCAGTCAATAACCCAGCAACATTTGTCTACCCTACATTGACCCAGACCCTCAACCACTCACCCCCCCAACTATCACCTCCAACCATTGACACTGGGGTCAGAGGGGAATGAGATGCTGGGGAATGCTCTAATTCCTGAAGCAAGGCACCCAGAATCGGGTAATGTTCTCTCTGCCCACACTTCTAGTTGTTGGAATAACATTACCTCAAAAGCAA
This sequence comes from Neoceratodus forsteri, assembly GCA_016271365.2. NCBI lineage: Eukaryota > Metazoa > Chordata > Ceratodontiformes > Ceratodontidae > Neoceratodus > Neoceratodus forsteri. Next base: position 650,198,387 of record CM028136.1, on the reverse strand, counting down.
AACTGATGCAATGAAGATTACTGAGCACCTGCAACCATATGGTTTTGGCCACTGACACTCCACTGTTGAGATCTACAAATTCCGTGGTGTAGTTCACTGAGTCAGTGGACCTTAGACTGTCCAGATGTAATGTCCTGTCATTCCTGAACAGCTCAGCTCTCCCCAGGTAATCAGCAGGATATGTTGGGTCAGTACTAATTTTTCTGTCTCTTACCACCAGTTGGCTGGTTGTCAGATGTCTGAATTGCTAAGTCAGATTGCAGTCTGTAGGAAAGGTGATGTCCACTAACAGGACTAACACTTGTTTGGACATGTGCTTTCTCTCACCTATTCTTTTTCCAGAAGGTGTTAAGTGTTATCTTTGTGGTATTGGGGAGCAATTTCAATTTTTTAATTGTTTTACCACAGTTATGTGTAGAGCTGGGAGTGTGCTGTCTTGAGAAAGTAGAAAACGCACTTTGTGGCAAGAACCGTCGTTATAACCAGCTGTCAGTGGTCATGCTAATCATGGTTTGGCTGAATAATGAGATCACGAATCTCCTTTTAAAAGTATGGAATGACCACTGAAAGTGAGTAAGAGAACAAAATAACTATAAAGGATGTGCAGGATCTTTCAAGCACCATTTTGTAGGGGGTGTACTGGTTATGTTTGATTTTGATTATGATGGAAAATTACACATAACTTTTTATTAGCAAAAAAAATGGATGACCAGAAACCATATATTCTTACAATCCCACACATCCATCCATGCAACTATAAAATACACCAAACTAAATTACTAACAAATTTGCTACTAATAGAATGAAGACACGTGGAGAAATAGTCATGTGATAAATGCCTAGATGGAAGAGAAATAGCAGTGTGTTATTGAGTAACGTCAGTGTTTGATTAGGGAAAGATGCAGGGAGTGGAAAGGTGCTTATACATGGCACATTAAATAATGTACCTTAACATAATTTCAGAATCACGGTCCCCTGGACTTCATCCGCTCTGACTTGATTATATTTGCCCTTGATATCACAATCTCCTACTTCTGAAATCATAAATGTTTCCACAGCAACAGAATGGGATGTCAAAAGCAGAGCTATGTTTACATGTAGTAGGAATTAATTACTTTGTAATCAATTCACTTCATTCAGATTGTAATCCTTTTTGGTTTATATGCTGTTGGATTGATAACAATGAACAACTAGATTCAAAATCCTCAATTGCTGTGTGTTTGCATGCAGTGGGAATCAGTCACTTTGTAATCAATTCAGTTTGAATTGATTACAAGGTGACTGATTCCCACTGCATGCAAACACACAGCAATTGAGGATTTTGAATCTAGTTGCATTCCTTTTGCTGCAGTTTCAACAGTTAAGTATAGCAGAATCAATTCACAATCAGGTTTACATGTACAAAGAAACCGGGTTCAAAATAATCAATGCTTTTGAATCACTACAGTTGAACCCAGTTTAGACAGAAACAGGATACCAGCTCAGAATGAGTTTACATGAGCTTCCAATTGAGGAACGCAGCACTGATTCCACTGAAATTGGAGTTTGAACCTGGTTCCAGTGAGCATGTAAACAAGGCAATTGTGAAGTGAGGTGTAGGTGGACACCCCAAGCAGATGACATCTCATCTGGGGGGACAGCAGTCCTGATTTCATGTTAATGAGCTAAGATAGTAATAAAAAAAAGAGACACCCAACTGACAATAGATATGCAAAATAAACTGAAATGTGTCTAAAAATATATATTTTTTTAAATTCGGAATGTCCCTTAGACCGCAGGTGGTCTATAAAATGGATAACATTGAACTCAAAGGATGTGAGATTACCAGTGACTGGAGGCTAGTACTGAATAGGGACCACCATAATTGGTGCCCTCCTTTTTGACCTATACTGCCCATTACCCCTGCCCCCAAGGATTAAAGGGGTTCAGTTTTCAGAATGACAAATGTAAGTGCATCTCTTGAGATTCGTCCATGTCTACACTTGCTCCCCTGCAGCTGACCAAATGCACTGAAGCTATTTTCAAAGGTTTATTCTGTTTGCAACACTTTTGGCACAATATATAGCCATTCAGTTCTCAAACCAGAAGGAAATTCTTTACATTGGACATAAGAGTTAAAACTTGTAAAACATGGACTAGCTCTACTGCATCCAGGTCAAGGCATTCAGCATTGGAATGGCTACAGATGGCATTTTCAGTCATGGTTACTGAATGATTATCACCATCACGATCCAGACCTAATAGCAATGTGGCCACAGTTATAGTGCAGAACCCATGCTGGCAGCATGATGGCAGTAGCAGCCGGACCTCAGTCTGACCTGCAGTAAGTCGTGTGGTGGCATTCTCTTTCTCTCTCTCTCTCTCTCAGTGCTCTGCTCTCTTGCCACTCGGCGCTCTGTGTACTACTCTCCATCCCAAATCAACTATTCTCTCTTGCCGGTTGCATCACCATCAATAAGGATAGAAGCCCACCCCAGACTCCCTCCTGGTTCAGGACAGACAGTGACATAGGCAGGGGCTCAAAGTTGTAGTGGACCCACTGAACCAGTACGTAGTCAGTTAGGCTGCTTGGAGGGGATGAAATATTTGTGCCAAGTTATGGAGTCTCCAAAAATGGTTGCAGTGCTGTGTGTGTGGGAGGGAATGAGGACAGCAGCTACCATGAGGTGGAGTGAAGTGAAGCAGAAGCTGTCTAATGAGCAGCAACCAGCATGATGACCGCTTATTATTAGTATCCCCTGTGTAGTGCTCAGATAATGCTGTACAGTCAGGGTTGGATTGGGGTACAGGAGGCCCATCTGAAAAGTAGATGCAGTGGCCCACCTGGAAAATCAATAAGGGAAGGCCCAGGGTGACACATTCTTATCAGTATTCCACATACATTTAATATATTAGCTCTGTGTTTGCATCTTAAATTTACTTGCAGTGACCAAACAACCCCATTTAATTAGAAAATAGATAACAAATGCAGAATGCAGAAGGTGGTCAGGTACCCAAAAGAGGGGGGTCTGCCTGAAAGTTTTCCAGTATCTGTTTGGGCCAGTCCTACTCTGTGTACAGCAGAGTCTCCAAAATGGTTGTGGTTCTATGTGTGCTGGGGGAGGGAGTGAGGACAGCAGCTACTGTGTGGAGTTAACTGTTATAGAGGTGGGGAAAAACCAAGGAAAAGATACCAGAGAGGTGTTATTTTGCACAAGAGAGCACTAAAATTTTAATAGCTTCTGGGGGCCTAGGCAGGCACCCGGCCTACAGTTTTGGGTCCCGGACCACAGACAATATCTCATGCTAGCAACACCTTGGATCATAGGACTGCAAACAGCTCAGCAAACTAAATTAATTCAGTGGTGATAAGTGCTTTTTAAAGTTAGTTTCCACAAATGGAATTTTTAATGGCATTAACTATTATACATCCTTGAGTATTTCAGCACATTCTGCCATTAAGTAATTTCTAAAATTCCCACAATAAATGTTAACCTATTAAACAACATGTATCCAGCTTTATTAGGTTATAGGATATATGTACATTTTGTATGTATGCTAAATTTTGGGTGTACATCTGCAATAGCAGCGGAGCTACAAAATTTGAAATATTTTGAAAATGTTCACACAATCAAACAAATTAAATTTTGAAATTTGAACACCTGTAACTTATAAATGCAGTTACAGTTTCTAAGACTCTTCCAAGAATGTATACATATAACTTTTTAATAACCTAGCTCTAAAGGTGGCTAAGCTGTAAGGATAGAAATATTTTCAGAAATTTTCAAATAAATATTAAATTGCCAGAATTTGAGCTCATATAAGTTCCATGCCCCTCATCCAAATGTCATGTAATTTGGCATCCCTTTAGGGTATGCCACATTTATGGTCTCTTGCTGTAATAATATTGGAGTTATCACTAAAGAATGTCAGAAAATTCAATTACATTTCACAAAGTTCATAGAATCTCATGAAAATTCTCCCAGCCCTAACATATAATTAAAATGCAAGCACTTAAAAACTTTTAGAGCAGTCACACATTCTCCTTAAAAAAGCACCAGTAGAATTGTAAGTTGTCTTCTTGTTAATAGTACCGGATAGTCATTTTAAATGAATGCTTAATTGTTCAGTTTTTCAGTAACCAATAAAAGTCTATCAAAATTCTCTGTAGACATAGTATATGCATTATGTACTTAAACCATGAAAAGCATGGCACATACACAGTATAAATGACAGACTGCACCATCTCGTTGTCATTGGAGAACATGAAATAAGTTTCCAGATGCAATATCAGATTGCAACAAAAAGAGAGTCAATAATGCAAAACTGATTCAAGTTACCATGTTGAGATGTTGTTATGTATGATAATAGTCACCACTATGTATGAGCTCTGCAGTCTTCTGCACTTAAATCTTCAGCCCTGGAGCAAAGGCATGTCCTTTTTCATGAGTATGAGGGTGCTAGCTGCCTTGGCATCCTAACCCACAGGCTATGTCTTGAGCATCATAGAATTTGCCACGAGGCATTTGTGTCTAGATACTTGTGCCAAGTTTCTAGGTTTCACACGTGATGCAAATATATTGGCGAGATCTCCACTATGATCCCAGCTGTATGCCCTGCTACCTGACCAAGGTTTGATGATTAGTAGGTATACACACCACAATAACACATGCCCACATGAGTGCAATAAACACCATGCCAACATACATCATGTATCAAAGTGCGCCACAGTTTCTGCTCCACACAGGTGACAAACTACTCACTGAGAACATGCCTCCTGATGTCATTCCTGTAACTAGAGACAAATACATGCACAGTTACAGGACAATGACACATACTGACAAACAAGGGGCATTATTGAATGTGTCTTTGGCATGTTGAAAATGTGCTTTAACCTGGTAATGACTGGTGGCAATGCACTGCTGGCCTTTGATAATGTGTGCTGCATATCTGTAGCATGCTGACTGCTGCACAAAATACAGTAGCTATATCAAAAGGAGGCTTTTTTTATGAGGATGAGGATGTTGCTGCAGATGTTAATGTATCATTAATGAGAATGCACTATGTCCTCCTACCCCTCTCAAATGGATGGACACTGAAAACAGCGCAGACAATGCTTGGAGACAAGGGGTGGAGAATGCCTAACTCACTGGGGGGAGGGCTGTGGAGAACTGTATGTAGGATTCTGGTGTGGGGTGTTGTGTTTTGTGGCTTTACAGTAATTGTGAATTCCAATAACATGCAATGTTATTTACTGTATGTACTGAGATGTGCAACCATGCCACGTTGTGTAGTATGAAAGCATATGGCAGTGGGAGCATGTATGTGTTGGGTGCAAATAGAATGGTGCCTACCCTGTGGTAATGGATTAGGGGAGTCCTGTGTTTTATGTGCCACCTTATGATTTAGCCCTGTGCTTGCCAGGGGTGGGTAAGGAATAAGTTCTTGGCACTTTTAGAAGGCACCCTTTTCTTGTTCCTTGCACATGTCCTTCTTCCTCATTAGCAGAGGGCACAGGCACTGTTGTTGTTTGGACAGGAGGCTCTGTAATACCTGGATGGGACCCTTGGCTGGCAATGACAGTTGCTGTAAAGGTTGCAAGACTACATTTATACTTCCAGACAGTCAGTCAAAGCCCCCTTCCACAGCCTGTTTGATGGTATCAATCTCTGGGTCCACAACCTATATCTCAGTGTGCAAAGCCCCAGTATAGGTGTAGAGATCTCAAAGCTTGCTATACACAGCACCCAGCTTTGATCTGAAGAAAACCATTTGGGTGGCCACACAAGCCACATCTAAGCAGAGGGCAATAACCTTGCTGCAGAGATGGTGCAAACCAGTTAGCCTGCCTTTGTTTTAGGTAGCCTCTGCTATTGCATCAGCCTTTCCAAGGGGAATATCCCCTAAAAAGCATACCTCCTATTATCAATGGGTGCAGTCATGGTCCTTGATGGTCCCATAAGGTAATCACTGAAATCAATCTGTGTTGAAGTTTCCTTGCTTGTTCTTTGGAGTGTGCTATATCAGTAACAGATGAGGGGGCAGGGTCTGCATCTCCCCATGTGTCCAACATGATGTTGTCATCCTTCAGAGGTGCCTGGATCATCAGTGTTCTGGGGAAAGGTCCTAGTGCCACTGTCCTACATGAACGTGATTGACTAGGTAGTGCTACTGCTAGCATGTGTGTTTCTGCTATCACATGGTCTCCTTGCACCTCCATATATACACAGGTAATACTGCATTGTCTATGTTAGCATTTGCTGTTGCACATTTGGGTGTGTGACACCCATATGGTTGCTCAGTGAATGATCAAACAGGAAGTACTCCTCCTAGTCCCACCTATATGTCTGCCTGTGGCTGGAGATGACTGTCCTTCTTATCATATTGCTGCTCAACATCTGCAGGTGGGTGGTCTGGCATTACTTTTAGCCAGTTATTACAGACAGTACATTATGAAATGGTTTAGTATGATACTCACATTCCAGTGTGTCCATTCCATCCTCTTCACCACCAACAGACTGCTGACTAAATGTATTCACATGTACTCAACATGGTTCAGCTCTGTATTTTCAGCGCTGCCCTCCACCCCACCCCCGGGGCCAGCTGGGCCTGGTGGTGGCAAAACACTTGTTTTTACGATCTTAGTCATTCTGTTTGTGGCTGATTGCACTGATGGTTTGAGAGGTATTACCATCTACCTTGATAACAGCCTCATGCTTTCCCACACTATGCCTTTGTGGGCTAGTGTACCTCTCAGTGCTTCAGACCCAAACAAGATCCAGTAATGGTAGCAGACCCTCATGGCAGGAATCACTGTCTCCTTTGTCATAAAATTAGATGTCCATGGCTATCCAAGCAACTGGCAGCCATGACCACACAATTTCCCCATTCCCTGGTCCAGCTGATCTGTCTGTCTGTGAGTGCTGGATTCACCAGTACTTTGTAGCCCAGTTTTTGAACATTGCTTGGCTACTCTGGTATGGACCTTACTGTGCTATACCCAGATGACATTTCAATGTTAGGCCTATGTGGTGCATTCTTACTCCTTATATAGTGAGGTCAAGGGGTATTTCATGGGAGTGTTTATTTTGAACTACTCCATACCACCCTGTGTGTGTTGGCCTATCTCACCACTAGTGAGGATCTGGTGATTCATGCAGTTGCTACACAGCAACTGAACATGCACACTATGATGTGTTTTACTTTTGCATATCACACTCTCCTTTATAGATTTGGTCCATAATCCCTACTTTGCAGGATGACAGTGATTCCCACGATAACAGATTATGAGGTCAATAAAGGATTTCATCTTCAGTGGTGGGTGTGAAGCAGATGGATGAGATGTAGTCTAAAGGACAAAGATAGCATTTTTATGCACAAATCCACAGTTATAAAGGACAATATTCAGTCATACAGGAAATTAATGAAATATAAATTGAATTTCATCTCAACGGTATATTTTAAAGAGTTGACATGTCCCAAGAAGAAATCTGCACTCACAGAGGATGTCTACACAATGTTTTCACTGATGCAAAAATAAAGCTTTAATAAGCCAAAATAAAGGTGTAAATGCAGACCAAGCTGCCAGCCATAACTGCCCCGCTGCTTCATGTTTGTAGTCTTCGCCCCAATGGACATCCTTTGTGAGTGTGGATTTCTTCTTAGTACTTGTCATATCTATCAGGCTGGATGCCTGTTTTATACTACACCAGCACTGCACCATAGTTCTCAGTCATCCTTCCTGAACTATTTTAAAAAGTTTCCCTGGATGTTGGAAAACCTGTTTTACCACCCAAATTTTTAGGTGATATATCTCGGTATTAGTTCAATCCTTCTCTGTGCTGAAAATGGTAGGACCATTATCTGCCATCCCTCTCCTGGTTTGAAGAGCACTTGGGGATGCTGTTTGTATGAAAGATGTTACATAAAACCAACTTTATCTACTTACATTTAAAAATATGGCCTTCTTGTACCCCATTCTGTTGAAAATGACCAGTCTGGGCAGTGTGATGATGGCAACCCCAAAAGGTAAATCCTATACGGGATGAGCAGGTTGACTTTTTTGGATTGAATGGGCCAGGCTGGATTGGACTGAGAAAATCAGAACAAAATTAGTTAAGTTACATGGCAGCTCTTTATATACTGCACATGAGGCCAGTGTGGGGTACTGGCTTCACTTTATACCCCTTCTGTGCTACCTTGACACCACCTAACCTATTAAGAATACTATAGGATAAGGCTCCATGAATCAGAGGAGACCGCTGATAAAATGAGAGATTTTTCTTTTTAGGGTTTCTGATGGACCCTAGAGTACAGCAATGTGCTGTCCTTGCAGCTGAGGGTATTAGTTGTTGCCAGGGAGGTCTGGAATGGATGGCAGTGATGCAACTAGGATACCTGGTGGGAAATGTGGGGGCAGAAGCAACATAATCAAGTTGAGTGGTCCCACAAACTCCACCTAGATGGGTAGAAAAGGCAATTAAATTCAACAAATGTTTGTATACAAAATGCATTGTGTATTATGAAGTACATATACAGTGGTAGTTATCTAAAAGGTGACTGCCTCAGGGTAATGCTGAGATAATGTGAAGCACTCAAATTACATTTTGCATTAGCTGTAATGTAATTCTGCCTCAGCATTGCCCTAGTATACCTCAACACTAAATAACTTTTGTACAACTACCATTGTAGTTGTAGCAGGGGATTTGGTTCATGCAATCAGAAGTCTTTATGTGTGGCAACTATCTTGACCAATGTATATACAGTATAGGATCTGTGTTATGCAAGTCACGGCCACTGATGTACAATTCCTTCCACCTGAATCAAGTGCCTTGTATAACATTTAATAGCTGCTTGTTAAATTGGAGTATTTACCATTAAGTTACATTGAGTTATTGCAGAATCCTCCAAGGTATCCCAAGAAAAACTATGATACAGCACTTGATCTTGGTGTATGGCAGTGTACAAGTCCCCCAAAATCAAAACTGCCCCTATATGATGGGAACTGATTCACAGTGCTACCACATAGTACCCCTACAACCTGTACATAGTCTACTAATATTTGTACAGTAAGCAATAACACAAGACAGAGTGTGTGTGCTCATTGGGATATTGGGATATTTAGGCACTGCTCAAGAGTGTGTGTGTGTGTGTGTGTGTGTGTGTGTGTGTGTGTGTGTGTGTGTGCTGAGGCATGAGGCTACAGGCTAAGTGCTTCTTAGCACACACCAGAGGAATACATATATAGTAGTCTCCACTTACACCATATATCTATAAGCCAGCATGCCGGGTGAATATGCCATTTCAAGAATAGCACTGGTAAAAACCACGCTGCAACAATAGCAAAATCAATGACAGGTACAGGGATAGCTTAGTGAAAGTCAGTTACTGCTACCCCTGAAGCTGTCATCACATATGAGCAAGGACAAAGCAGTGGGCTGATTGGTATCTCACTGAGCTGCTCCCATGGTGAAGGGGGCTGCAACCACGAGCAGCTGTGGTATGATGTCCCAGAAACCAAGGTTCTGTTCCCGGTCTCTTGACTGTTTGCTTTTTTCTATGCCCCCCAACATGTTTTGTTTTTTTTATGTTCCTCCACTCTGCACTGTTGCAATCCCCCCAATTTCCTCCCTGTCCCCAAGTTTCGTCCCTAACAGAGTTGGCTATAAATAGTTTGGGGGTGCAGCAGATGAATCCCCCCGTGTCAGGGGGTGCAAGTGGTGGAGCCCTCTACTAACATTCATTGTAACTGCTGTTTTCCTGTCTGCATGATATTGCTCACTGTTTTCCTGAGCGCTACCATTGCTGTCACTGTGTTGACGTATGTGGTTTTTGTCCATGCTATTCTTGAAACAGCATTATGGCCTAGTGCCATAAGCCAGACAGCTGCTTCAGTCAGGCAAAAAGGAAAATTCCCAAACAACTGCCAAAGTGGACCTCTTGAAAAACTGCTTGTTGTAGCATACTATAGTGGATGTCTATAGTGGATGCCCATACATCCTAAAAGGTATTAACTGACTAGAGTCTCAGCCATTGTCTACCTTCAGATTACCTGATAATGTAGTGATGAGGTGTTAACATTGCTCATGGCCATTTGAATTATACTGTGATGTGGAATGTGTGCCATGTCAGCAGCCATTCATTGAGAGAGGAATCACTTTCTGGGCATGGTAAAATGGAGCACTACGCAGTGGTCATAGTACATTCTTGCCTCAGAGAGGCAGAGTGAGGCACATTACAGAAGGAGCACAAAGCTATCATCAAGAGAGAGTTTTGGTGATGTTTCTTCATCTTATGTAGCAAGCCAGCAGCAAGGTTGCAGACTGTGGGGCAGTCACAGCATATTTCAGACAGTCAGGTGCAAGTGAGTTTGAGTGCTGATCAGTAGTAAGGATATGATTAAGAATGCATCCTGAAGGCAGGTGCAACACCATTTTGTATTTCTTATTCAGGCGAGAATATAGATACTGCATGACAGGGGAAAGAGAAAGTTTGTGATTGTGAAGAGTAGGGAAGAATGACCAAAGCAGGCAAGAACAACATAATTTATTTACAATTCGGTGATCTGGTGTTGATAATAGGGAAAGGAGTATTGAGTGATGAAAAAATCAAGCTACTCAACTGCACAGTGTGATAACATTTTCTAGTAAAATTATTTTATATCCACTTGCATCACTATTTTGTACACAATGATACAAATGGAAGGGAAGGGAAAGGGAAAATTGTTTAACCAGGAAAGGCACGTTAAGCTGAAGCTTGTTGCCAGGTGCAACCTGGGAGCACAAGGAAGTTAAATGGCTTGCTCAGGGTTATACCGTATGCACGTGGGGGCTGTGGGATTCAAACCCATGTCTCCAGGTTTACAGCTCAGTGCCCTAAACCACAGCACTACACTGCCTCCTAACTGCCAAAACTGCTATACTGCCAAACAAACAATTGCTATTCCAGTCAAAATGACCTCTCAGAAAGTAGTCCAACATAGGAAGTGCTGACTGTATATCCCAACAATACAGCACCCTGGAGTGTGCTATTGCACTTTTAAAAAAGGCCAGAATTAAACATTTAAGTTTAGAAGATATCAAAGAACAAAAAGGCAGCACCCATTGCAGAGAGACCATCATTCAGGACACAGTATATCTAAACAAACTGATCTTTTATTCCAAAAATGGTAAAAAATAGGCTGCAACAGCAGCAACAGTTCTGACTGTCGCTGCTGCTGCCTGTTATGCACCTTTGGAATAAAAGACAGTTGTTGAATACTGTGTCCTACTGATGGTCTCTCTGCATATGCTCGCTGCCTTTTGTTCTTTGATTCCTAATTGTTATAAACAGCATCGCTTCCTTGTACCCTGGTGCTCATACACCTGCTCTAAGTTTAGAAGATGTAGTGCAATTTGTTCAAAAGTAAATATGGCTATGGCATGTAACTTGGTGCATCCAATCAGACAACAGTATTTGCATTAGGCACTGTGGTAATATATGTGTATATATATATATATATATATATAAATATATATATGTGTACACACATATACAGTATACATACTGTAGATAAATCGTCAGATATTACAAAAACTATGTTAATGCATGTATTAGAGTTGAAATGCAAATGTGTAAAGTACAGAAATTAAAAATTAGGGTTTAAGGTCTCTGAACCATTTGCAAATTGGTAGTGTGGTGTTCACTGGGATTTAAATGATCATATGCATGGTTGATGTTATCCTAATACCATCTCTCTCTCTCTCTCTCTCGCTCTCTCTCTCTCTCTCTCTCCCTCCCTCTCTCTCTCTCTCTCTCTCTCTCCAGGCATTAATGTGTCATTTACTTTATGTGACAACGACAAGACAGTGACACTATTAGAGTAACACCAACCCTGTGTTATATATCATTCAAACTTCAAGAAATATCACACCTATGATTTGCCAATGTTCCAGAGACTTTGAACATTAATTGTTTTATGTCCCTACTTTAAATGCTTTGCTTTTCAACCCTAATAGTTTCATTGTCATCGTTTTTTGGCAACTGATTTACCATCCAGGGACGATCTCTTGCATGCCCTACACAGTCACTGGCCCCAGCATCCCTGGAGGAAAGGGCAGATTTTCTGAATAGAATGGAGTTTAGTTCCGGCACATCCCAACACTAGGTTACATACAGGTGCCTGTTGGTAAGACGCATGGAGGCACCAGCATTAAGCCCCAGCCCCAATCCCCATGGCAGTAACAGCAAAACATGGTCTTGCTTCTCACAGTAACAGGCACAGTCTCTCATGTTGACCAGGTGGTGTTTTACCTGTCCCCAGGTCTTGTCCACTCAATGTCTTTAGTGATAATGGGTCAAGAAGAAGGGAACTGCATGGTTGCTCAATGCTGCTAGGTGTGCTGCACCTTGCTAGGGAGTTGGCTGGTGAAATACCATAAATCCACAAACTCAAGTATGATTAGACTGGCCTATGGCATGATGGGTTCCCTTGTGGTAGGGTGTTGTAGACAATAACAAAGATACACTATATGGCTGGATAAATTGAGAAATGTTACAGAAATCCAATTGAGATAAGTGAGAATTTCCTGAGATATATCATCATGATATACTGTATGTGGATAGTCTACATCATGCCACTTGCTACCACTGTAATACCTGCAGGAAAACTGTGGGATCTGAGGGTGAGCAGGATAAACCTTATAGAATGAGAATTGAAAATAAATGCTGAAGGGGACTCAAAATGGAGAAAAGAGTATTTTACAAGACAGAATATAAAGAGCAATCTAAATTAGAATAAAAACAAGTGTATTTGCAGTACAACATTTTTATCATAACTTGCATTGTTGTCTCAAAGAGCAGCAATTTCATTTTTCTGGACCCCCAAGCCCCTGCAGCAGGCCTAACATAAACTCATTTAATTGGAAAGAAAGTCTAATTTATTCTATGCAGCTTCAGAGGGTCAGAAAAATCGTGACTTTTCTATGGAGAACATATTGCCCCATGCTCTGATATGTGTACTGAAAGAGTTTTGAGAGGATAGGGTGTACTAATAGAAACCAATAGGAGCACGTTATACAGATTTTTTGAAATTTTATAAATCCATTTTGTTCAAATCAAAGTCAGTGTTCACCTAACAAGAGTCTTGCAGCTCATTCCACATTTGCTGAGATGACACGTGTGACTGTCCCTATAAACTTATGGAGGGCTTTGTGAATCAGCCTCTACCTGTGTAGCAGTACATCCCATAGATCCAAGTGGTCCTTAGAATTAAAAACTCCTAGCTGTGTAGTTAATATGGTTCGATATTCAACTGTCAGTTTACTTAGTATGTGGTGCTCATACATCTCAAATAGATGCAAGATTCATGGACCAAATTTGACATAGACAAAAAAATTCACAGGTGATGTGAAGGAGATCTTCATTATTTGTACAAGCATGCAAAAAGACCAGTCCAGATATGCACATGGTGTTCCCCCGGGTATTTAAGTACAGGAGGGTGACTAACTTGAGACCATTTGAATGAGCTTAATTTCAAACTCAGTTGCAGGTGTTTAATGAGGCATACCACTAGTATCCCAGACTTTGATCTAGTTCCTAAGGTGGAGCCCATTCAAATAAATCAATAAGCAGTTATCACCTGGCCCAATTCTCACCACAGCCCTCACACATTTTGATTTTAGTTTGGTTAATGTTGCTAACCATCTCTGTTTTCCTTGATTTAAAATGAATTTCCCAGTTTGTCTACATGTTGTGGGGATGGGCTGTGCAGATGTGCCAACTGCACATCTGCACCCACAGCCACCCCTGGTGGACACAGCACCACTTAATCTGGCCAGAATTCACAAATTAACAAGGTCTTAACCTAATGTTAGGTGATGCAGTGTTGTTGGTCATGAGTCAGATTTTTAATATAGGGTTACATATGAACGTATGAAATTGCCAGCAGAAAAAGGCATTATGGTGCATCAAGTCTGCTCGATTGTGCAGCTAGCAACTTCTGTACTGCACCTACTCCCCTCCCATGACCCTACTTAATGTACCCTGTCCCATCCCCTTTTGAAGAAGCCCACTGTTCTACAGGATACCACTTCTGCAGGCAATGCATTCTACCCAAACACAACCCTCTCTGTAAAAAAGTGTCTTCTCATTTCCCTCATGAACCATCCCCCCTCCAATCTCAGATGATGGCCTTGAGTGTCCCTCCCCTCCTTAACTTGAAAAGTCCATCTGTACCTATCTAGTTTATTCCTTTCATGCACTCGAAGGTTTCAATCATATCTCCCCTGTCCCTCCTTTCCTCCAGTGAGTACATGTTCAGCTCCCTCATCCTGCTCTTGTTGGGTATATCCCCTACCCCTTGTATCATCTTTGTTGCCCTGCACTGCACCCCCTCTGGTAACTTAATGTCCTTCTTCAGGTATGGATGCCAGTACTGAACACAGTAGTCCAGGTGTGGCCTAACCAGTGACCTATACAGCTGCATACATACGCACCCCATTTAGAAATGGGAAAAAACAGCCAGTTTGTATCCAGAAATCAGATGCCAATATTTTAAATACTGGCTCACAACCTTCAAGTGCAGCACAATTAGTGTACCAGCAGCATACTACTGTGCTGGGCCACAGTAATTTGTGTTTTGTCAGTTTTATATGTAAATGTCTGAGAACTATTATTTTTACTAACATTTTCAGTTCTTGTTTTTAATTATATAATTATAATTGCCACAACAATTGAATGGATTGGTATTTTAGGCAGCTGCATAAAAGTCATAGTGAAGAGATTGCTGACATCTGGAATGTAAAGACTCATTTGAAAAAGAGCAGTAATTAGCTTTAGACTAATGTTTATTTGTACACAACTCTATTGACACTTCTCAGCCAATGCTTTTAGCCTTCATCATAACTGATTCTCATGTACCGATTTATTTACTGGAAGCTGTTTTTTATAAGGTAACGGTAATTTAAAAATTGCACATTTATGACGAAGAAATTATATAGGAAGAAATGCTACATGATTAAATGATTTATTAAATGTAATGCTGTCAATGTAAACTGCACAGCAATTTTTTTTTAATTGTAAGCCATACTTTCTGAAATCTTTCAGAGCACAGTACGCTAAAAATAATCCCATAAAACAATGTTAAAAGTAAATTTAATTTACATACAATAAACCTGAAACAAATTACATAAAATCTATAAAAGCAACTATGGACTGGCAAAAACAAATTAGGTTGTTTTCCACTGGATAAAGAACAGAATGTATATGAGAGGACTCTTTAACTATCAAACAGGAAAAACACAGTCAGATCAAATGCAGGTATTTTGGATGGCAAATGATGAAAGGACAAGTGACGTCTAATGATTTTTTTTAAATTAAATTTACATCAAACCTATGACAGGTCTGCCCAATTTGATAGCATGGGTAGTATTTTCAAATGTCGTAAAATGGGCAAAATTCCTAGTGGTGGCAGCTGGCATTTTCAAATGTCATAATAGAAGCAAAATTCTACTTATGCTGTGTGGTATTTTCAAAAGTCATAAAATGGACACAATCCATGGTTATGTCAGGTGAAATTTTCAAAAGGACATACAGGGCCTGATTCTCAAAGCTTCCAGCATGGCCAAAGGGGCTTGCACCACAAGGAAAGGTGCAAAGTGCTCTTGCACCAAAAGATGCACTGGGAATTATTTTCAAACACAGCCTGTGTCAACAGCAGGCTACGTGCACCAAAGGGGGCTTGAACCATCCATGTGTCACAAAAGTGGGTTGTGGCATGATGCCATGGTTTTGCGGCAGATACTAGCTGCCTAATCCCCTACATCAGGATTCTCAAAACTTTCCCAGAGGGCTGATTTCTAAGTACCCTTAGACCAGTCAGGGCTGGTCTAAGAGTACTTAGAAATGTGCCCTCTGGGACAGTTGAGCAACATGCAGCAATGTGCCATGGTCCCCCCTTCCCAGCCCCTATCCCCATTTATTAAATTAATGAAGTCCCTGGTGGTCTAGCAGCACTTCCATCCCCAATCCTCATATTTATAATGTAATCAGTCCCTGGTGGTCTAGTGGACACCCACCCCTGCAGTTACTGCCATAAACCCCACTTCCCCCATCCCAAACAGGAGCTGGAAATCAACACAAATCTCTTCTCACCACCACGTCTGACCACCGACTGACCTGTCAGGGAGTGCATACTATATAATTACTCACTCATTGATTGACAGTTCACTTGAGCTCTTAGTCAGTGAGCACATACTGTATACAGTACACACTTTCTGACAGTTCAGTTGATGGCTGGCCTTAGTGGTGGGTGGAGAGCTATGCTGGTCATTGGCTCTTGTTCAGGATGGAAGGGGGCTGGCAGTGGGCACTAACTGCAAAGGTGGGGATCCACTAGACCACCAGGGACTGACTTCTGTAATAATACAGCAAAAAGGGCATGGGGGGATTACTAGACCACCAGGGACTGATTATATTAATAATACAGGGATTGGGGCTGGGGGGATTATAGACCACCAGGGAATGACACTAGTCTCGATACTGGATGGCCACATTTGCCACATAGAGTCTGCATCAAACCCATCCCATGCGCCATGTGTTTGTTGCATGGGGGAGGTGCTGCAAGTGTGGGGACTTAGGCACAGGGACCCCTCCTGTACTTGAATCTGGTGCAGGGTCCCTGGCACACTGGGCTTCAGCACAAGCTGCTGTTTTCCACAGCTTGCATCAATCTAAGCTCTCTTTGAGAATTGAGTCCACAGTATCTGCAGCACTTTTAGCTGTGTATGGTACTTTACATCCACTTCTGAATAATAATTCTGGACATACAGGGAAGCCAGCCATAATACATTGCAGTATCTTGCAGTAAATGACATGTCACAAAATATTGCATGACAAAGGGACTTAATTTCCATTGCATTACATTGTTTACTGCAGCATACTGCAGCACTCTGGAGATTTACTGCAGTACTTCTGTAAGGTATTGCATTGCATCCTGGCCCATGTCTTTATATAAGTAAATGAAAGACCAGGTTATATGTGGTCTGAAAATTGTGTCCAGGCTCATTTACTTTATATCTGAACTTTGCAAACTGGACATCACTATATCACAGTTTTGTAAATTAGACTTAGTTATGTCTTTATTTTGAACATAGGACATAACTGAACTTTGGCTTATGGTCAAAGTTATATGATAGAAAATTGCATTTGAACATAAGTTTTGAAAAGTATTTCATTTTCCTAGGGGTCACATGGCACAGCAAGGAATGAAAACTACAGTACATGGGAAGCAGGATGGGCCAATTGCACTCAACATGTGTAGTAGTAGTTCTATGACTACTACTACTACTACTACTACTACTACTATACTAGTACTAAACTTGCAGTAGAAATGTGGAATAGACTTCACAGCTGGTGTCATCAGTTCACATTACAACAAATTAAAAGAGAAATTGATGCCTCCAGAAGACATTTGAAAAGCATACTATTTGAACTTGGTTTTACATATATTTTACATTAGTTCTGTATTTCTCCTCTTTGAGGCCATGTGCTTGAAAACAAGATCTTTGTTCTTTGAAAGTTCATCAGCTCTCATTGTTTAATAACCACCTGATGTCAAAGCAGTCTGCTTATTATATCACAGTTATTAAATAGTTATTAATAATCGATTGTTGTTGCCATTGAGGAAGTCCTGGTTGCCGACAGTCCGTTGGTAACCGTCCGTGTGCTGGAGGATTGGAACGCTTAGCGGTGGAGCACCGGTTTCGATCTGGGAGGAAATTCTGCCAGACTGCAGGAAGAGGAGGTGATCGGTTCCACATTGTGACTGGACCTGCTGTGGAAGGAAGCATCTGTGGAGCAATTGGACAGTGGAAACGGTCGATTACTTGGAACTGAGTGTCCAGATTCCCTGGCCCAGACAGGGCAGCGGGTTTCTCTGCCTCCGGAGGGTGGTGGGATTAGCTCTGCTTCCTAGTTGAGACAGGGGAACCACCAGAGGGTGATTCAGCTTGCCTCATAGTAGCAAGGGCTAGGTTGAGTCTGGACTGTCAGCTGGAGCTGGAGCTTTCTGTTGGATGCCTATAGGATTTTGGCACTGAAATTGGATCTATGAGGATCGTGGTGTTGACTTGGTGATGTATATTTGAACTTTTTGCCAGTTTATGATACTTTGGGAAAATGACTGGGAAAGACTAAAACTTGAGTTTATTAGTTCAGTCTTGTGAGAGGAAACTGACTAAAACTTTGGGCCATACTAGTGGTGAGAGCACAATAAGTGTGGACATCAAAAACAAAAAACCTTGAACTTCTGTTTTTGGTTTTCCTTTGGGTAAATGAAAGCATTGAATTTAGGATTATGGGAGATTAAACTTTGAGTCAAAATTTTATAAGGGGTTCTGTATAGGCGGAAAGCTCCCTCCTTTGCAGTGGTGAGAGCACTGTGGGTGGGGGCAGATGGATAAGTGCTTCTGATAAAATGAATGTGTAAGCTCTGACACATTGTTAGGAAAATGGTTTTGTTTTGTTCTTAATTATTGTATTTATATTTTATATTTTGATATAGTGTGGTTAATTTTATTTGTATTGTTCGGGTATAATTTTGTTTTGTAGTATTTATATTTCTTTATTTTTGTGTTGTGTTTTAGAATTTCTGTTATTTATATAAACCGGTGGGGATTACTGTAATTAGTTGTGTTATTCATTATGTGTTGGAGTGAAAATAGGACAGTTGGCTATTATTCCCCCTCCAGGCTCAGGGAGCTTCGTCCTTTCTCCTGTCCCCCCCTGTCACCGGAAGCCTATAGAAGGTGTAGGGCTCTGGGGATTGTGAGGGGGAGGAGGAGAGTTGGAGCTGGGCCTGTGGGGGGAATGGAAAGAAGCGGGCGGATAGGGATAGTGAAGTCAAGGAGATGCCCTGGGGTGAAATGGGCACAGAAGAGGGGTTCTTCCTGTCTTGTGCCCATACCCAAGGGTTCTGGTTATCAGCAGGTAAGGCGGTCATCATCGGGAGGTTCATCCTGCTCGGGTGGTGTTGTGCAATGCTAGGTCTATTAAAAACAAGACAGCCATTATAGCCAATCTTGTTGGGTCAGCTGACCTAGCATGCATCACCGAGACCTGACTGGATGGAAATGCTGGGCCAGTTTTAGCCACAGCAGTTCCGGCCGGGTACTCGGTGATACACCACCCGAGGCAGGATCATAGGGGCGGGGGCGTTGCCATTTGTTTTAAATCAGAATTGGGCCTGGTGGAGGTACCGATGGAAGTCACCAGATCCTTTGAGTGTGTTTTAGGTGAGGGTGTGGGGTGCAGGATACTTCTCGTATACCATCCACCAGGTGACGAGAATGTTTTCCTGCAAGAAGTCGCGGATTTCATTGTCGACCTGACGTTGGGGTCCCCCAGATGGTTGGTTCTGGGGGACTTCAATGCTTGGGTCAACGATGAACTCTACGCTTTGGTCAAGACTTCCTCCAGTTGATGTTATCACTGGGCTTCACACAGGTAGTTTCCTCCTCAACCCATATTGGTGGGCACTCATTGGATCTCGTGTTCCTTCTGGGGATGGGGATATCTGATTTGGTGGTGGAACCACTCGGATGGTCTGACCATCACTCCATTAGGTTCAATTTTGAGGCTGCCCCTATTAGGTCAGCCCCTTTGGAGATGGTCCGGTACTGCCCATTAAGGGGTGTGTCCCTGGATGACCTGATGGTGGTGCTGGAGCTATTGGACCTTACGATAGATTACTTGGATCCAGGTGACCTAGTACAGGCCAATAATAGGGCGGTTACGGGGGCCCTGGATTCTATCGCACCTGTTCGTGTTCGTCCTCTCACTCTTCGCCCCAGGTCTCCATGGTTCGATGAGACCATGAGGGAGTTGAGGAGGGTTGGACGAAGGCTGGAGAGGTGTTTGTGGAAGTCTGGTCTGGATGATGACAGACTTAGTTTGATGGACCATTATATGGCTTATCAATCCGCAATCTCTCATAAGAAGGCAGAATTCCTGTCCAGGGAGATAGCGGCTGCACAGAATAGACCAGCTCAGCTCTTTCGGACTGTGGACAGACTGTGCAGTCCAGTCTGTCTTCATCCCGGAAGGGCCTTTTCCACAGAACGGTGTGAGGAGTTTGCTCTCTTCTTTGCAGATAAGGTTGCCAAAATCAGATCAGACGTCCGTTCTTCCCTCTCCAATGGGAGTGGTGATGGTCGGCTGGAGATGTCGAACACCCATTTGGCATGGTCTGACTTCAGCCTCCCCATTATCGATGATATTGTGATGGTCATCTGAGCATTGCGACCAACCAGCTGTGATTTGGACCCTGGCCCCACACGCCTCTTAGTGGATTGTGTGGATAAAATCGTCCTAGTCCTGGCTTTGATAGTCTGGAAGTCTTTGGAAAGGGGGATCTTTCCAGATCCCCTTAAAGAGGCTATAGTTAAGCCTCTTTTAAAGAAGTCCTCCTTAGACCCAGATTGTCTAGCAAATTACTGACCAGTCTCTAACCTACCCTTTGTGGGTAAGGTTATTGAGAAGGTGGTCGCAAGGCAACTGGAGGATCATCGGACCAACAACAATATCTACGATTCTCTCCAATCTGGATTTAGGAAGAGGCATAGTACTGAGACCGCACTTGTTCGGGTACTAAATGACCTCCTAATAGCGAGAGATCGTAGGACCCGTTCTATCTTGGTACTTCTTGATCTCTCAGCAGCATTTGACACTGTTGATCATGGTGTGCTGTTAGAGCGTCTGCGGTCCATCTGTGGATTATCTGGTATGGTCCTTAGGTGGTTTAGATCTTACCTCGAAGGTAGGACTCAGAGGGTGGTGTCGGGAATTTTTTCCTCGGCATCAGTCTCCCTATCTTGTGGGGTACCGCAGGGCTGTATTCTAGCGCCTATGTTATTTGCGGTGTATATGCTGCCGTTGGGATCGATTATAAGATGATGCGGTCTGGGTTTCCATTGCTATGCCGATGATACCCAGCTGTATATGTCTTTTGTGCCCGGCCAGGATGCTGCCTTGTCGGTATTTAATAACTGTCTTGCAGAAATCCAAGATTGGATGAATGGGAGTTGGTTGAGGTTAAACCCGGAGAAAACTGAGGTGTTGGTTGTGGACAAAGGTCGCTGTGAGGCGGGTTTGCCGGCTGGATTGCACTCAGGCTTATGGCTTGCAGGCATTCCGCTGACGACCTCAGATCAGGTGCGGAATCTTGGCGTAATAATTGATGACCACTTGATGCTTAAAGCTCAGATGTCAGCGGTGGTCAAAACTTCCTTTTTCCATCTGAGGAATATCACCAGAGTGAAGCACCTGGTTCCTCCAGAAGATCTCCCAACATTGATCCACGCCTTTGTTACCTCCCGCCTTGACTATTGCAACTCCCTGTACCTAGGGCTATCGGGGTTTAGCTTTGCTGTTTGAAGCTAGTGCAGAATGCGGCAGCCAGGTTATTGACTGGTTCTTCTAGATCCAGCCATATAATGCCTGTGCTCCGCGGACTGCACTGGCTGTCAGTATTTTGGCGAATCACCTTCAAGGTCGGTTTGCTGACCTATAAAGCCCTACATGACCAGGGACCTACTTACCTGAAAGAGCTCCTTTGCCCCTACTGTCCCTCCGGCCCCCTCCAATCCACTGATGAGGGATTGCTGGAGATTCCCAGGGTCTGTTTGAAGACTTCAGGGGCTAGATCATTTAGTTTTATGGCCCCGACCCTGTGGAATTCTCTACCTCATCAGGTGCAAAATAGTCCGACTGTCCTGAGTTTTAAAGGAGCCTTGAAGACCCACCTTTTTAACATAGCTTTTATTGATTTATAATAGTTTTAGATTTTGTTTATTTATTGTTTTATGAAATTGTACAGGCACTTTGGTTTTAAGAAAAGTGCCTTTTTAAAAATAAAGTTTGATTGATTGATTGATTGATTGATTACCGTTCCATGACAAAATACTGTGACTAGAGCTGGATGAAAGCTACAAATTCCAGTTTACTGGAACTTTCACAGAATTTTCAGAACTTCCGCCTTTGGCAAAATTGAAAATCTTCCAAATGTGTTTGGCAAATTTTTGCACTGTTTCATGATTATTTTTTTTTTTTACTGAACTGTGGAATAACACCCATAAACTCTGGAACTTATACAGTAATGTGCAATTCATGTAATTATTCCTCAGTTCAGTTAGCAGTTCTGTGCTGTCCCTGGTAACAGAAAAAAAAAATGTACCTGCTGTCTAGTGGCACCCCCTCCTCCGGTTGCCAGCCCCCTATGAAATAAATGTTTCCTTGGTGTCTACTGTAGTGGCCCCCTCAATCCTCTGATCACCAGCCCCCTATTAAATAATGTTTCCCTGGTGACTTGTGGCACTCCCCACCCCCAGATCACCATGCCCCTATTAAATAAACATTTCCCATGTGTCTAGTGGCTCCCCCCACCATCTGATCACTGGCCACCTCTTAAATAAACTTTTCCCTGGTGTGTAGTGGCACCCCCCACCCTCTGATCACCAGTCCCTTATTAAATAAATGCTCCCTGGTGCTTAGTGGCAAAGCCCCCACTCTCAGATCACTGGCCCCTATTAAATAAATGTTTCCCTGGTGTCTAATGGCACCCTCACCCTCCAATCATTAGCCCTCTATAAAATATATATGCTTGCTTGGTGTCTAGTGGCACCCCCACCCTCAGATCACAAGCCTCCATTAAACAAATGCTTCCTTAGTGTCTAGTGGCATCTCTACACTCTGATCACTGGCCCCCTCTTAAATAAATTTTCCATGGTGTCTGGTCACTCCTACCACCTTGCCATCACTCGCTGCTATTTAAATCCCTGGCATCTAGCAGCCCCCTGCACCACCCACACCAGGTTGAGTACACAAACCTGCCTTCCCCCCTTTCCATAGTCTTTGTTGCCTTGGGGGACCATATGACATCCAGCACAGCACTCCTCTCACCACCTTGGCTGACCACCATATGCAATGACCCTGTCATTGCATACGGTGGCCTGCTGAAGTGATGAGAGGAGGGCTGTGCTGATTGCCATATAGGCCCTCCAAGGCAACAAAGACTATGGAATGGGGGATTGGCAGGTTAGTATACTCTCAACCCAGTGTGGCTGGTGTGTGGGGTCGCTAGATGCCAGAGGGATTAACAACAGCAAGCTATCAGAGGGTAGGACATGCTACTAGACTCCAGGAAAACATTTATTTAATAGGGGTCTGGCAATCAGAGGGTGGGGGTGCTGCTAGGAACTAGGGAAACGTTTATTTAATAGGGAACTGGCGATCAGAGGTTGGGGGGGTACCACTAGACACCAGGGAAGAATTCAGTTAATATGGGGCTGATGATCGGGGTGGTTCTGCCACTAAACACCAGGGAACCATTACATAAATACAGGGCCAGAAGGAATGGTTGGGGATGTCACTAGATATGAGGGAAGGAAACTTTAAATGAATATGGGGCTGGTGATGCACATTTCATTTTGCCATTCAGTGATTCACTGAACTGAAAATGCATGCATGAATTGTGGGTCATGTTTTAAACTGCTGAAAGAATTTTGGCAGATTTCACCTCTGGCAGTGATAGGTTCTGCAGAATTTTCTTCTGCAGTTTAGTACATTAATCCACAGTTAATACATTTTTCCTACAACTCTAAGTTGGAATTTCGGTGAAAGCAACCAAATTGATTTCCAAAGTCTCGCAGAAGCAAAAGTCTGACTTCCACGCAAATTCCGCCAGTGGAAGTTTTTTTTCACAGAACACTAACTGTGACATCACAACAGAGGATTATGACTTCAAGTGAGTAATTAGCTTTATGTGCAGGTGAACTCTGACTGATAAACATCCTGTTTCCATGCAGATTTCCTCAGTAGAAAAATATTTGGAGAGGAATTCTATAGAAGATATGTACAATACAATCTGAATTATGTGTAAATATTACATTTTCCAAAGTTTTCTGAGAGGCGTCAGCAGCTTTTTAAAGATCAGGCTCAACAAATACTTTGTTGAATAATGGTGACAAGCAGATGTGTGCAAGATAACAAATTCTGCTGGTGAAATTTTATCAGAGTGAAAATTTCATTTCTGAAGTGCTTTTCAGAATAGGTTGTTTTTTTTTCATATTTATTATGCTTTTTCTCGGGGTTCTTCTGCCATCAGCCCCACTCCAGTCACCTTATCTTGCTCTCCTATAGCCGCCTGAATCGTTTTGTAAATTACATTGAATTCTGAAAGTGTATTTTTTTATTTAATGACGGATTTGCATTCTGCATGTGTAAAAATTCAGGAATAGTTTTCGGCAGTTTACATTAAAGAGCAAATATTTGACCCCTTCTCCCACCTTAGCCTCCCCTCCCTCTTACCTTATGACAGGGCCTCTGGACGCCATATTTTCTTTTCCTTCTCTATCTGGACTCTACCCTCTCATCTCCCTTACCTCTTCCTTACTCTTCCCCTTCCTCACATCTCTGATTAGCAACGTTGCTTCAAATGTACCTTATAGTTTTCTATGCTTGCTTGTAATCTTGGGTGTATAGCACTGTTCCCACTTAGTTACCAGTTGACTTGCTGTGCTCCAGTGATACCATGAATGTTGTCTGTACCACCATTGATACCATGAATGTTGTCTATACCTCCCAACTTTATTGTGACCCTTTCCTTTGACATGGAACCTTTGTAAATCAGCTGCCCCTAGTTCAAAGGTATTTGTAATCCAAGATTTAAATAAATAAAAAAAAATATAAACTGTGGAATGTGGGACACTTTCTGAACAAATAAATGATAAAAATGATATATCTCAATATTGTAAACTGTTACTGAAATATATGTAACTCACCTAGAAAGAATTTAGACTGGTTCTTCTTTAAGCAGGAGAGCATGATGCAAAATAACCTTTCACACAGTCTGCAAAGTCTTAAAACAGAAGACACTGGCAGGTAATTTGTTGTTGTCAGGACTCATCAATCTGCTTCATCTGTATTTCAACTGAGGGGACATAAAAACCAACCCTATGATAGTCTTACTGGTTTGGGGCATGATGAGCCCAAAATAGGGAAACAATCTAAAGGATAAAGAACCAAACTGCAGAAAGTATCAAAACATATTGTAATATAATATAATATAATGGTATAATGAAGCAATTTACAATTGTGTGACAGGCCATTTTGAACCATCTTCTTTTCTTCTTAAAGCAGAACAAATCTAGATTATTTAATGATAATTTGCATAAATGTCCCATGATGCTCTGCGTCATTGGGGTATGAGCAAGAGCATCTTTGTGTTTCTGTGAAACTTGGCTTTATTGCCAATGTCATAACAGAGTGACTCTTGCTGCAGTGCCTTTGCACTGAGGTTTTCTATCTTTCAGTTTCTAAACATATACTTGACTGTCAAAAAAATCAGCTAGAATCCCCAGAAAGCTGCCTAAGGGTCACCAGGAAGCACGTGGGCAGGGGCAGATTAAGACACAGGCCTGAGCCTAAGGTCCCTGCCTGACAGGGGGCCCCCAGCAATCACCAAAATATTTTTACTATAGTCCATTTTCTTTCTGCCTGAGCTGCTTCTGCTTTTTCTTTGTAAAGGACTCAGCCACTGAGTTATCTGAACAAGGCAGGGTTTGAACTGTGACATGACTCTCACCTCCCTGATTAGGTATAAGTGCAGCTGTTAGCTTTAGGAAGCCCTGGCCTGACTGCCCTTTAAGGTGTAAACAGGCCTGTTTCCTTTGCTTTGTCTCCCATCTATTCCTCATAGCCTCTGAGCATTAAAATTCATAGCACTAGGCTTCAAATTTCAGAGGAAATGGCCAGAATGTGTAGCACTTTCTTATTTTAAAGGGACACTGTTAGCCTTTTGGGGAAATTTTAAACTGCCTGTAATTAAGGTGTCTCTATCAAGCTTTATCAATGTTTAATACATACAGAGTAGCAGATTTTCACAGTAGCAGAAGTGGAGCTACAGGGAGGGTGGGGGGTGCAGGTGCCCACCCTGTTACCTCTCTAGCTGCCTGATCTTGGAAAGGCACATTCAGTGTCTAATGCTGTGCCGGTGGCCTCTGTCACTGAACATGGTGCTCTTTTACCTCAATCTGCCACCTCAGTACCACCTCTCTGGTTGGAGACAGAGTTTCACTTGCCCTTGCAGGGTGACATCCTGACTACAACAGAGGGTCCAGCAGTGTTGCTCCCTGAGCTGTCCCTCCCTGAACTTACTGCAAATGGTGGTTTATTGCCCACAGACCTTGAGGTAAGGGACTGACAGGTCACTTTGTTGGTTCAGCTGATTGTTGATCATGTGACTTCTGAGATGGGTTGAGCCCAGATAAGGCACTTCAGAGGGTGGGCTGGACGATTGGGCCAGATGGCAAGTTCTGGATCCCAGACCCAGCTCACCTACCTACTTATCAGATTGATACTTGTGCAGGCTGTCACTCTGGGGGTTCCTTGGATACTGGGCCTCCTCTTCCTTTTTTAACTGAGCCACCCTTATGTCCCGAGCATGAGATTGTGACTTTTCTTTTCAACCACCTAGTTCTACCTACCTACCTACCAGGTAGCAACCCCATGTCTGGAGGTCCTGGGGTTAGCATCCACGAATGCCATGCAGGTACCTCAGGGCCTCTCAGGGGCTCTGCAGGACACCCTGTTTAACCTGTTGGACCTCTTTTGAGCACATCCAGCCCCTGCTCTTCAGCGGAATGTGGTCTAGCTTAAATATGTTATGAATGAAGAACTTCCCCCAGACTGCTCTTTCTTGATTGAGAAACTCTTGATAAACTCCCTGGGTTTTGTTCCCATAGACATCTTTGCCATCATATATGTCTCCGGGTCCTTCTACTATTTATTTTTATTTATTTGATCTTGGATTTACATACCTTGAGCTAGAGGCTCATTTACAAAGATTCCACATCTAATGAGAAAAAACAGAAATACAATACAAGACATAACAATACATACAGTATCTAGGAAGTCTTAGTTACATTGTTTCAAAGAGGTTAAGAAAACATGTTAGAAAAAGGTTTTTGTCTAAGTGCAGTACATGTGGTTCAGGTGTACAGTAGTTATGGCTGTTGACTGAGCAGAGTGGCCATTTCCAGTTGAAGAGATGGATTAGCCCAGTGGGGCTAGGAGGATTACAAGGATAGGACAGAGGACATTCAGATGGATCGAGATGACAGGCCAATTGCAGTTTCAGTGGTTATGTACTGAAGTTGATGGGGGAATGGGACCAAGTGCTGGTATGGTCCTAGGGAGGAGGAGGAGAGAAGTGAGGAAGGAAAGTCTGCAGGTGGTAGTGAGGTGGGGTAGATGTTGAGTTGGGGGTGAATTTCCAGTTGGTAGGTGGAGGGAGGAGTAAAGTGTGAAACAGTAAGTGCAAAGGTAGAATGTGGTTTTCAGGCCAAGCTGGTACAGTTAGGAGTTAATCATAACTACTGTGTGATGCGAGATGGGCACGAAGCATTAATTTAAATGGACCTTGTTTAGTTTCTGACAGAAGATTGTCACTGAGCATATTTAGCCAGTACTGATACGATATAAGCTTTCGGCTTCATTCCATGCTTGACAGATTTTGGACAAAATATAACTTTTTACAGTACATGGAGCTCCGGCTCTCATTTCAGGCAACCTCCCTCATGCAACCTACCACTTGTACAGTAACAGTGATGTTCCATAATGAAGGGGTGGGCATCCAAAATGTGACCTATCGGTTAGAGCAATGCTGCTAAGTGTTTGGCAGCCTGAAGTCAATTTTAGACATACAGAATTTGGACTGGGGGCTGTAAAAATGTAGCTCCATGCATCTGACTCAGGTCTGTCTCATCTCCCTAATATTTTTTTTCTGGGCCATGATCATGGGGTATGTTTCTATTCAGGTCAGCTGAAGGCATGTTTTAAATGTGGATAGTTGAACCATTTTAGCAACATCTGTGACCAACAGCTTTGTACAGTAGTCTCTGTATGGAACATGGACATATTGCTGCCAAATGTATCAATTGCATGAAAAGCAACCTATGCCAGATGGATGGACATTCCTTTTGTGATTGCCCTTAGGTGGCTCACAACAAGCTTGAAACTTCCCATTTCAATAACTTGTTAGTCCCGTCACAGCAGCCCAGCAATTTCCCACCTTTGGACTCCTCTGCTCTGCCATCCCTTTTGATAGCATCTAGTCCACTGAATCCTTTGGACATGTCTTCTTTGGCTGAGCCAGCATTCCAGACTCCTCTTCCATCTCCCAACCCGGTGTCTGTGGCTCCAGCTGTGCCAGCAGCACTTGCAGCTCCCTTTCAGGCTACTCTTTGCTCCTTGGTTCTTCTGGAAGTCCCAGATACAGCTTCTATGCCTCCTCCACCCTTCTTCACTGACGTTTCTCTTAGATAATCCCTTTGGAACTGGACAACTCGTGGGGATCTACAGCAAGGGTTTCCTGAAACTCTCCTCTCTGGAGTGGATTTCACCTGCTTGACCCCCCCCCCCCAAGAACTGGGGTGATACTGATGCAGATATGGACTCCGATGACTCCTTTTTGATATCAATCGGACTGATGGGCTCACCTGACACCATTGATGATGTCTGGGCCTGGGTTCATCCTCATAAATGGAAAGACTGGCCCTCACCGGGTTCAAAATTTAAATTTAAAAAGAATCATAGCCTTCCTCCTTAGCGGTGACATCTCTGTTTCCTTGATGTTGGACTTTTCTTTTTTCCTTCTTAAATGAGAGTTGTGACATTCACTGTGAACAGCCTTCTCAATCTTCTTCATCAAAAGGTTGTTTTGCAGGTTCTGCAAGACTCTCGAGCGAACCTTGTCCTTTTAGAAGGTACTAGGTTGTGCTCTTTGGCTTATATTGCTTCTACTCAAAGACTATGGACATCAGGTATATCTTATCTTTCCCTGGACACTGACAAATGCTCAAGGATTGCCATACTCTTTAACAATCTTTCTCCTACAGTTACGAGGGTGCTGAGTATAGCCAGGTCAGGCTTTTCTGCTTACTTGTCTACATTTCATCTGAGTGTTATTTATGACCCACAATCCAAATTTGACAAGGTCATATTGTTTAACTTACTCCACTGTTATCTTAGTATGTCTAGAATGATTATTTTTGAGGGGAATTTCATTTACCCTTTACATGTCCAGGACAGAGGGGCCCTCACGATCAAGTTGTTTTGTGATTCCTTGTGTTTGTAGGTTATTTGTAGAGTCTCAACTGACTTGACACTTTTCGTGCTCTTCATCCCATTGAAGATTTTACATACCATCAAGCCCAGTGTATGACTCGTATTGATTGTGTGTTTGTTTCCAGCAGATGTTCCATTTTGTCTGCTGCAACAATTCCTGTTGCACTTTCTGATAATTTACTCTGAAGTGTTTCTTTATCGATTGACCCATCTGTTTTGCCTGGTAAGCCCTGCTGGAGGTTGAACAAAACCATCATGCAGGACCCTTCCTTTTTTGACTCCCTGAGATCACTTATATCGGCTGGCACATCAGTCCTGGATCTTTACTCTGACGTGTTGCAATGGTGGGATCATACTAAATCCGCCATGAGTGCCCTGGCAAAAAGATTTTCCCGATTGATAGACACGTCTACTTATCATGGCTACCTCGAAAACCACAATACCCTTTTTAAATTACTTTTCCTACAAGCTGAAAGAGGTTTCTCCCTGCAAGCCAAAATCAGATCTATCTCTGATCTTATGAAATCTGATGTAGTTAAGACACTGAATTTTGAATGTGCTTATGGGTCTCAAAGTAAACATTTGACTGGGGTTGTATTCCAGAGCTGCTTTCATAGGGTTAAATGGGTTCTTTAACAGATATAGCAAGATTGGACCATTTTTCCTG
The DNA here is from genome assembly GCA_016271365.2 of Neoceratodus forsteri. NCBI lineage: Eukaryota > Metazoa > Chordata > Ceratodontiformes > Ceratodontidae > Neoceratodus > Neoceratodus forsteri. The sequence continues at coordinate 650,168,581 of CM028136.1, read as the reverse complement.
CCCTGGGATGCTGACGGTGGTCAATGACTTCTTACTGCATATGGTAGGTACCCGTTTTTCCCTTGGGGATTTGGTGGCTGTTTTTTAGATTCCTTACATTTGTTGCAGGTGACCCCCAGCTGGCAATGACTTTCTTACCTGGCCCATTGCTGATGGTGAAGTCCTTTTTGCCATCCAATCCCTACATCAATGAACTTCACCTGGGACCAATGGCTTGACATTTGATTTTTACCACCTGGTACTGTCACTTAGGGTTCTGATACTTCCTTTTGTGTTTAATACCATCCTGGGTTGGATGTCCCTCTCTGGCTACATTACTGAAGCTATTCACATTTTTTGCTTAAGTCAGGGAATAAATGACTTCTTATTAACTAGAGATCTATTTGCCTCCTTAATACAGATGCAAAACTTCTTATTAAGATCTTTTGCACATGACTAGCGAATATTTTTGCTTCCATAGTTCATCTCCTCCAATTCTGCTCCATTCCTGGCCACAAGATTCAGGATAACCTGCTGTTGATTAGAGAGTTGATCACTTCCTGTCATTCCCACCAGAAAGGCCATTTCCTTTTTTGTGTTAGATCAAGTGAAGGCTTTCAACATGGTTTCCCATGACTATCTTTTTTTTTGGTATTCCAGAAGTACGGTTTCTCCCATACTTTAATTAACTTGATTCATTTGTTGTATTCCTGTTCCTCCATAATCCCCACTATAAATGGTTGGTGGGGACCCTATGTTTACCCATACTGGGCGGGGGTGGTTCGCCAAGGATGCCTATTAAGTCCTCTCCTTTATATTCTCACCCTGGACCCACTGTTGCTGGCAGTAACAAAGGCACCCCATATTTTGGGTCTCCCCCATCCTCTCACTTCCACATCTGTTAAGCAGTCAGCCTGTGCCGATGATGTCTGTCTATTCATCAAGTATGTCCTCTCCAGTGAACATGCAGTACAGCTGCACAGTTCCATTGCCATGATTACTGGTTCCAGTTTTAAGTATGTGAAATGTTGGATACTTCCTACTGGAATGCATGGTTCATTTTCTATGGCTACTGGTGGAGTTACTGTGTCCCAGAAGCCTGTCAAGATTCTAGAAATTTATTTTGGGACCTCCAATTTGCCAGAGCTTAATTGGGCTAAAGTCGCTTATATTGGGGCAGCCTGTGTGACCCTTTGTAAATTTTGGCAACTGTCCAAGAAAAAAGGGTAGAAGTGGTTAAAACTTTCCTGATCCCAAATTTGTCTTTATATCAGAGCTATTTTTCCCTGTCCTGTAAGTTTGGAGACTAAATTATATAGCATCTTTTTTACTATGGTTTGGGGGAGTAGGCTTAACAAGATAAAGAGGGACATTCTTTATCTCATTTATGATAAGGGCGGTTTATGCATGGTGTACCCTGTGTTTTTATAGTGTTTTTTTTCAGTATAATAGTCCCCTGGATATCAGGATCACCTTCCCAATGGAAGGAATGGGTGCTTGACTGGGTGACACCCCTTCAAGTGGAATGGAGTAAGCCAACCCCCCTTTTCTGGCCAGCAAGCCATTTTCCAGGGTTTTTAGAACCCTTTTTGACATTCATAAAATGACCCTAATTGTTCTGGGATATAATCTGTACCCAACATAAGAAGGCCTTTTATAGAGCATTGTTCCCCATGGACATGGAGAACCTGCCAGGGCTCACACCTGCCATTAGAAACCAGGCTTTGCTTTATCTAACCAAATCTTTTTTTCATCCTCAATACTGGGATATATCATGGCTGTGTTGCCATGGCAGCTAAATGTCAAAGGCAATAATAAACAAAACAGTATCACGGAAAGATATTGCCCCAAGGACTGTTGCCAAGACATGATTGAATCAATTCAGTACTAATTTTCTGACTGTCCATTCACTCTCCATTTTTGGTCCTTCTTGGGAACTTCATGGGCTGACCCTTTCTGGTATTTCCTTACTTATGACACCTTTATTTATGGGTTCATGACTGGCAGGTTCTCACAGCATGATCCTTATGTGTTGCTCATCACTTTTTCCTGTTTCAAAGTGGTAATATGGATAGTTTGCTATAAATTTGTATTGTAACAGCAGCTCTTGGACCATGCCACCATGTTATGAATGGTAGAATCTGACCTACGAAGACTGTGTGCAGGAGAACGGACCAAGCTCCCCTTAGTCGGACTAGATCCACTGTTGGAAGCACTGCTCATGGGCAATTTTCTGATTTTTATACTGTTATTTTTTTCCTTCTGGCTGCAGGTTGCCTTTTGTTTTGTTTTTTAATTGTACCTTTTGATTTTTCCTGTTTCTTTCCTATTCCTGTTTTTCCCCCTTTGCTGTTGTTTTCTTAGTCTTCCCTGTACACATCCTCTGTTGGTTTTTGTGCAATTGTGGTCTTTAATTTAGTTTTTTGCTTTCTCTTTTTCTTCCATTTGTGCATTTCCTTTCAATTTTTCTTTATGTTCAATTCCCGTTCTCTTGGTTTTATGATTCTGCATGAGGTAATGCAATAGTTCATGTTTTTCCTTTTTGTTTGTTGCCTATTTTCCTTGCGATTTTTGCTTGTATCTGTACTATTATTAATTGATTATTGTAAATAAACAATTCCCCTACTCTTTTTGAGAAGTGCCATGGGATCTTTAATGTTCACCTGAACAACCAGCAGAATAGACACATGGGTCCTCGGTTTAATGTTTAATTCAAAAAGCTATTAGGAGTTTATTGTTCTTTGTTTTTTTTATGAGCAATCACCTACATATCTGCTGCACAGAGAACAACTGTCTCTACATTAGCTTACAGTATATGTGGCTCTGAGGTCCTGACCTTTGAATTTATAATTAAACCAAAGAAAATGATACAGAACACCCAGACTACAGTTATTTGCTCATTTGCTTAGTATTATGAAATGGCTAGTGACTTTCCTGCAATTGGATTGGCTCCTAGCCATGCATTAAAGGTGTCTAATGCATGGCTAGAAAAAAGTCCAGCAAAAGCATTACCTTGACTGTTCCACAAGTATCACTGCTCCCTCAGAACTTTCTCACCTGAAACAGCAGCCATGTTTGTTCTGCTAGCCACAATAGCCAAAATTATCAGCTTCCCAATTACTGACCAAAAAAATCCACAATGACAGCTGTACATGACCCAAATCCAATGTAAAAGATGTAGAACATGCCCTAATTCACTTTGTAGTGAATGCAGCACATAAAAAAACAAAACTGTATCTGCCAGGACATCTACCTTGCCCACTCGCTCACTGTGCTCCTCAGTTCCCAACCATCTGCCCGCTCGCTACTTTTATCCCTAAACCCACACTTGTAACATTTTCTCTTTTTTTGTAAGATGCTGAAAAAACTGGATACACCACATAAATAAATAATAAAAATGTTCAACAAAATTTCTCACCCACCTATCTGCCCGCTTTCTGTCTCTTTCTCCAGTTAATGAGACAAGATTTGTCACTTACCCACCCAACCATCTCTCTCTCTCTCTCCTGTTTACTGACCTCAAGCAAGTACCTGCCTCAGCCATAGCTGAAATTAAAAAATGCATTTTTTAACATAAAAGAGGAATAAAAATAAAATACCACCATCTCTATGACATAAGGTTCCCGTTCCAACCCACAGTAGTCTAGCATCCCACTCCAGTCCACACACTCATCACTCACTCACTCCTTGCTTGCCATGCTGTTCCACTTCAAAAAATAAAATTAAAAACATGCAAACACCATAAAATGATGCAAGTGAGCATGTGTCTCTGTGAATGTCTGTGTGTGTGGGGGGGGGCATGACAACCAGCACAAGACAGATTACAACTACAGGGGCAATCCTTGGGCAAAAGTCCTCAACTGAAAAAAAAATGCACACAGCAAATCCATCTAGGCAGAGGAACTATTTACTTAAATTAAACACAAAAATGTAACTTTATTATTAATCCAAATAATTCTTTCACATGCATGAACAATTTTCATGGCTATTTCATAAGCACAATAAGACACTCTGGGAAGTGTGCTAGACAATTCTAATGCATGGCTAGGGACTGGACACACTTGGCCTGTGGTCTCATACCTCAGTACACCCCCTAGCCATGCATTATAACTGTCTAACATGTACCCCATTGCATCTCATCACTTACATTTGTTTTATCCATATATTTGTTGCATTGAAAATGACCTCTAAATAATGAAATGGATTTTTGAATTGTGTAGGGGAGCTGGCTGTGTTGAGAATGGGGGAGTTGGCTGTTTGTGGAGTTTGCCATGTGTGTAGCAGGGGGAGCTAGATGTGTGAGGGAGGGGCAAGATGGCCATGCATGAAAGGGGGAGCTGGCTGTGTGTGTAAGGGGACTATTTGTTTGTGTAGGGGAATTTGATGGAGGGAGTTGGCCCTGTGTGTGGGGTGGGGTGGGGATGTTGACCTTGTGTGTGGGGTGGGGGTGAGCTGGCTGTGGTGGGGGCTGAGCTGGCCATATGTGTAGGGGAGGAGCTATCTGTGTGTGGGGGATGATGGTGTGTGTAATGGGGTGGCTATGACTGTGCAAGTAGCTGGTCTTGTGAAAGGATAGCTCACAGTGTGGGTGGGAGCACTGGGGGGCTGGTCATTTGTATGGCTTTGCTGAGCTGAAGGCTAAAAAGTGGGACTTACTGAATGGGGAGATGGGCTTGTCTTTGGGGTAGGTGGGTATGTGGACTGGTAACATTTTGTTATCATTTCTGAACAGGGTAGTTCTGTGTGTGTGTGTGTGTGTGTGTGTGTGTGTGTGTGTGTGTGTGTGTGTGTGTGTGTGTGTGTGTTTATGCTTCTGACTATACCACATTTTCAAATTGTCACTTGCTGCAACATGGAGCCCCCAGCTGACTGACTTACCCCACCCATCTTACAAATCTGGCTCCTCCATTGCACAGTAGTGCAAGATGTTCTTGCAAAAAAGATATTTCATCATCCTAAACAAAATGTCGGGGACACATGTCACCTAGCAAGAATGGTGCAGAGCCAAGGGGAAGCTTATTCATGATCAAGTTACTTATTTCTGGACATAGAAGTAAAAATGGTTGCATCTCTTACCATTCATGATAGACATTTGTACAAAGTTATTTCAGTCCAAAATGAGTGCTATAACTGATTTTATTTTGCATAAGAATTAGAGCAACGAGTCTGGGCATGCATATTAGAGTTGATTCTAATGTGCATGCCTAGAGTTAGGGTTCTAATTGCTATATACAAAATAAAATGGGTTACTGTGCACATTTTTGAATTGGAATATCTTTCTGTAAATCTATATCATGAACTGCAAGAGATGCAGTCATTTTTGCATGTATATCCAGAAATAAGTAACTGGTTCCAGAATGAGTCTCTCTTGGCTCTGCACCATTCTAGCTTTGTGATGCATGCCACTGACATTTAAGTCAGGACAACCAAAATAACTGTTTAACAAGCATATGAAATATCTTGAACTACTGTGCGTATCTACTGCCCTGTATGTGTTTTATGTTGATAAGGATTGCTGCAGACACCTTAATTACAGACAGTTTAAAATTGCCCTAAATAGCTGACCGTATCCCTTTAAAGAATAATATGCCTACAAATAGTGGGGCCCATACATTTAGTGTTAAGGAATGTGTCTATCAAGTTAGCTCAATGGTTTAAGTTTGTGTGTCCAAAAATAGTTCTGACATTATTAAAAGCATAAGTAAACCTTTGTGGAGCAAGATTAAATCTGAATATAAAATCATAGCTATATGCCAAATTTATAGCAGTTGAGAGGTATGCTCCCATCCCCTGTTATTCCACGTGAGTGGAAGTGGCTAGAAAGGATCCATGCTCCCTGACTGGTGTTCCTGATATGGAAGGTGACTGGTGTGAATCTTAACTAGGATCTTTCTGTGGTAGTCTGTCAACTATTTGTCTCATCATGAGCATTTGAGGGGGCGCCGCTATCATCCAGCAGAAGAATCAGAGACTCAGCAGAGCCTGCCTATTGGACTGCTTGTTCCAAGTTCCAGCAGATCAGAGATGACTCGAGCTGCACCACAGCTGCTACATACAGCCTCAGGTCCATCACCACAGGAGACTGGAATGGGCCCCAACAAGTCATCAGAGAGAGAACACCAGCCGGAACCAGGATGAACCAGAAGAGTCATCAGGACTCTCAGAGAAACTAGCACACTGCTATAGTACACAGTCAGTGGCAACACACCAGGCACTAACTTGGTACAGAAGTGTACAATGTTTTAAAGACAAGTATATAAGCAGGAGAGGAAGGAGATGAAAAGATGAAGTGTCATCTATCTCCACTAAAGGTACACAATCCTTTCATTCAGTCACTATTTTGATTAAGAAAAAAACAAAATTTGTTTCTTTTAATTCCTGAAAGTGAAGGAGGGAGGGAGGGAAAGAAAAAGGTAAGACCAAGCATTTGCATTCTTTTAGGATGGGGGGAGAGAGAGATAGAGAGAGAGAGAGAGAGAGTAGGGATGAGCTGCAGGAAGAATTAACATGATTCAAGGTTTTTTAAGTACTTGAACCCTCTCTTCTCATCTGTCTCTTTGCCATTGGTCATGACCTAGCTCCCAGTCCCAGTCACTCTCCAATCACTGGTCCAAGATGGTGAGGTATGTGCATGCCAGGGTGCTACTGGCCATGGATGCTTCTGTCCTAAGCTACATCACAGGGGAGATAAGGCAAGTAGTGGACAGAATTCCTCAGGGGTCCCCATTTAAGACAGAGTGAGAGTAGGACTGAGAGTAGAACTGCAAGGACTACTGATTTGAGTATCATTTTTTTATTATTTAAACTACACAATTATATACACCCAAAACATTTTACAGAATGCTATGCAATTGTGTGTATCAGTAATTCTATCCCAATGTAAGAATTTTTAAATATTTAATTATCACAGTCCTGTGAAACTCACTCACTGAGAATGAAATCTTACTCTCAAACATAAAAGATTAACAGTGCAACTCAATGTGTATGACTTTTATTTAATCTCATTCCTAAAATCACGAGATCTACAATATGTTTCAATGGTAGAATTAAAAATCTTACTCATTCTTATTCCCTCATTTCACTCATTTAAAAGTTCTGAGCTTGACATAGTGTCATTTTTAGAGTGAACAAATAAACATATTTCCAGGATGCCATTGTGGCACGTGGATAGCCAGTACTGAGTACACTATGATTTTTTTGTAATATAAAAATGTGTTACGGACTGTCTGTCATGAGAGATGCTGAGACAGCATGTGAGATAACACACACACTCCTGGGTTTTAGATGCAAGGTGTTACCTGGAAGGCCAGAAGTAATCACAGGCTAGAACAGGCCTTAATCAAGGATCTCCTATTTATCTAAGTTAATTATAGCTGTAGTTGTTAAGAGGGAAAGCATAAACTTTTATGGCATTTAGGGGAAGAGTGCAGGTTATATGGTACCCTGGTACAAAATCATAAATGCTTTGATGTCTGTGTGAGAGAGAATACTGCTTATATATGAAAGAACATTTATAGACCTAATTGGGGAAGTCACATGGGGAAAGGAGTTTCTGCTAATGTAACCTTAATTATCTTAGCTTCTAATATGATAAAATATCCTGGGTGTATGATTTTTCGTAAATAGAGGAGGAGCTAGGGACCTCACACAAAAGGGTTGGCAAAGACAGTTTTTTAAACAGATTCTGTTTTCCTTCAGAGACACTTTTATCTACACTCTGACAAAGAAACATCTTTGAGCACTTTAAGCAAGCATATAGGAAGAGAGAGAGACAAAATCTAAGTACTTTTAAAAGATTGTATGGTTCTTGTGATATAATGATTCTGTATTTTTTGATTTACATACTTTCATCTATTTTAGTAAAACTCTATTTTTAAGCATACTTGGTTGGTCTTTGAATTTTTTTCTTTAACAAGTGAAATATATATATTGTTAAAGCAGACACTGTGCTTAAGCTTGAATGGTGGTACCAAACTGGAAAAGGTAAGAATAATCAGAGGTCTTTATTGAGTTTTTAAGGATTCATTTTGTACACCTGGTTAGGTGCCCTTAAGCAAAGATATCTGGCCCCCTGCATATAGCATTATTTGAGCCTGTGCACTGGGTATGCTAACAAGAGATTCACAGTTTGAATCCCTCAGGAACTGAGACCAAAGGTTGATTCAAACCCAGAAACAGACATGAAGGTTACCCTGTTTCTGTTAACTGTTCTCAAGACTGTGCTCAGAGGTTAGCGCTTTGGAAGCAGAGGGCTGATCTGCTGAGTGGGTTTGTGACAGATTGGTTGGCAGTGGTACGAAACATTTTAGTATGACAAGCTTTTATTGTTCAGTGTGGCAGCTTGAGACCATCATCTCACTTGCAAAGAAAGAAAAAGGCAGTGATTTATTTTTTTAAAAAAAGAGACAGCACTATATCACTTGGCATACAGTCAAGTTCCTACCCATTTTTTCCCTAAAGTGCAAGTCAGAGTAGAAGTAGTTAGAGAAGATGGCTTCCAACTACAGCAGGTACACTGTAGACTACTTAAAGCACTTGTGCAGAACAGAGGAGTCCTGTTCAAGGCAAAAGCCAGCAAACAAAACCTAGTGGATGCCCTGTTGGTAGCAGATACCCAGAACACCAAGTCACACACCATGACTGAAAAGGACCACCCCTCAAGTGTGGCAGGGCTAGCAGCTAGTGCAGTGCCTAGATCTGATGAGGAGTGCAACAGAGCCACTGTCAGTGAAGGACCACAGTAGCAGGGGAAGGTCACCAGTATGTTGGATCCAGAAGTACTCAGGCTGCAAACTGAGTTGCACAGGATGGAGCTGGAGTTCCAGGAGAAGAGAGAATGAGGGAGATGAGAGGCAGAGCAGGAACAGCGGGAGGCAGACAATGAGGAGCGTGAGCACCAGTGAGCTGCAGAGGAGAAGAGAGAGTGAGAACACTGTGAGGCACAGCAAGAATGCCGAGAGGCAGAGCAAGAACATAGAGACACTGACCGTGAGGAGCAGGAGTGCCAGAGGCAACACGAACCGGAGAAGCTATGACTCCAACCAGTGGCACCAGAGCAGGTAAGTGGCTTTGGTTTAACTGGGACTGCAGGACTGGGTTATAAATTGAACTCCAAATTGATAGCCATATTTAAAGCGGGGAGGATATGGATGCCTTTTTAAATTCTTTTGAAAAAGCTTGTATTCAGGCTAAAATTCCTAGAGAGTCCTGGAGCTTCCAGCTATCCCCGCTACTTACTGGGAAAGCTCAGGATGTATTGGGTCAAATGGACAATGCTGACAGTGATGATTACAGCAAACTTAAAGCTGCACTGCTAAAAACATTTTAATTAACTGCTGAATCATACAGAGCTAAATTCCGTAAGCTCAGTAGAAGTCATGACATGAGCTACAAGGAGCTAGCCACAAAACAACATCAGTTTTTAAAACATTGGTGGGAAGGAATTCAAGCAAACTCTGTTGATAAAATTTAAAATGTGATTTTGTTAGAACAGTTTTATTGGGCATGCCCAGCAGGGCCTTTCACTGTCTAAAGCACATTATAAGTAATGAAGCCAGGAGTGTGGTCTCTTCAAAAACATAAAGGAAGCAAGGAGACCTCAGCACTGTTAAGGCAAGTTAAAATGTGGTGCTTGTTTTGTGAACCTTTCATTGGCCAAAGCACACTATAAGTAATGAAGCCAGGAAAGTGATCTCTTCAAAAATATAGAGGAAGCAGGGAGACCTCAGCTCTGTTAAGGCAAGTTAAAATGTGATGCATGTTACCTGACTGATGGAGGTGGTCACTTTGCTGAAGTGGGCAGGCTTAATTATGATTCAGCTGGATAATGAGAACCAAGAGCCCCTCCAAAAAAGTGTGAAAAGTAAGAACACTGGAGTTAATTTGAGAAAAGTGCAAGCTTTGATGCAGTAAAATGGGGGGAGGGTAGTGCCCTGGTACCTTTACTATATGTTACTGCATGATCAGCAGAGCTAAAAACCTGGCTGGAGGACCAAGTTCCCAAAACAGTGCAAGAGGCTGCTGAACTCTTGGACCACTATGCCAAGAGCAGACCTGCTCTGACAGCGAATGGGGTGGGTGTGGCAGCACAGAAAGGGAAAAGTGCATCTTCAGGGCAGCTAAAATCCTCACAGCTGCCACCAAAACCAGTTAGCCCCAGGTTTCAGAGAAAAGATTTCTCTGAAAAGAGAAATGAATGTTGGTTATGTAAAGAAACTGGGCATATTGCCAGACAGTGTCCCAAAAGAATGAGCAATATTTCGCAGAATGGTACTAGAAAAGGAGAGGGTTGTTTGTGTGTCCCTGGAAGCATGCCTGTGAACATGAGGGAACACATGCACCCAGTCATGGTGAATGGTGTACAGATGCATGGGTTAAGGGACACAGGTGCAACCTTGACCTTGGTAAAAGGGGATCTAGTAGAGCCTGGTCAGCTTATACCCAATAAGTACATCACTGTACAGGACTTTACTGTTGAGGTGAAAACATTGCCCCTCACTAATGTTCTCCTGGACTGGGGTGAAACAGGGGGAACTGTGCAACAGGTGGCTGTAGTCAAAACCTTAACAGTGGATGTGATCCTGGGCAACAATCTCAAACAGGGGATGATGTGTGCAGTTACCAGTAGCCAAGTGGCAAAGGAAAATTGTAGTTCCCTGAACCCAGCAGAAACCATTGTGGAAACCACAGAGAAGCTGGTTTCCCCAGCCTGTGTCTCCAGATGAGGAGACTAATGAAAAGGGGGTAGAAATTTCCTCAGTAGCAAGTAACCACACAGATACAGAGGGTTACTCCAAAGAGGGAGGAGTGATCCATTGTCAGAGGGTTGGGATTGACAGTGATCCTGAGTGCCCTGACACTAGTGTTAGGGACCCTAGCTTAGCAACTGAAGGGGACCTGTCACATGTCTTGGGAATGTGTAAGGGGTTTGCAGCTGCTCAGAGAAGTGACCTTAGCTTAGAGAAGCTGATGGCTTGGGCAGACTAGGATGGCTCACAGGGAGGTGATGGCAGACATAAGGTTTATTGGGAAAATGGACTTAAGTATACTCAGGCTGTACAGACAGAGGGAGGGGTGCTAGTCAGGCAGCTTATCATTCCCCGGAGGTATTGTGAGCTGTTGCTCAAGACTGCCCATGATATTCCCTTGCCTGGTCATCTGGGAATCACATGCACTATGCAGTGGTTGGCCCAGAATTTCTATTGGCCTAACTTCACCCAGTAGGTGAAGGAGTGTTGCAGGTCTTGTCATCAGTGGCATGAAATAGGGAAGGTGGACAAGAAAACCCAAGCTACCTTGATTCCATTGCTTATGGTAGAGGAGCCATTCCAGAGGGTGGGAATGGATATTCTAGGGCCTTTAAATACCCCTAGCTACTCAGGGAAGAGATTAATCCTGACTGTGGTGGATGATGCCACCCGGTACCAACAGGCAGTCGCCCTATCCTCACTGAGGACAGGCAAAGTGGCAGATGACTTACTTGAGATTTTCTCCCATGTTGGGTTTCCGCAGGAGGTTATTACCAATCGACGGGGTTCCTTCATGTCGGACCTGATGAAATGTTTATGGGAGAAGTGTGGGGTGATGCAGAGATGCACAACACCTTATCACCCACAAGCCAAGGGGCTTGTGGAAAGATTCAAAGGTATACTGAAGTCAATGCTCCTGGCATTTGCTGAACAGTATAGGAGGGACTGGGAGAAATACCTTCCCCACCTGTTGTTTGCATACAGGGTGGTGCCCCAAGAGTTGACAGGATTTTCCCCTTCAAACTCTTATATGGACGCCGGGTATGTGGGCCCCTAGACTAGATCTGGGAGGACTGGGAAGGCAAGCATGCCACCCAGGGAACTCCCATTATGGATTACATCCTTAAGTTTAGGAAAAGGCTTAAGGAGTTTATGGGGACAGCCCAGAGCAACCTGGCAGCTGCCCAACAGAAACAAAAAGTGTGGTATGACCGCAGAGCCAGAGCTCGCTCATACATGGTGCATCAGGAAGTCATGGTCCTTATTCTGGTCTGGAAATACAAGCTGTAGGCTGAGTGGGCAGGACTGAACAAAGTGGTTAGGAAGGTAAATGACGTGAACTACATTGTGGAGTTACCAAACCAAAGACAGACAGAAAGGATGTGCCATGTCAACATAATGAAGCCATGTGCAAATAGGGTTGACATGGTGTTTGCAGTGTGTAGTCCTGGGGAGGGGACAGATGAAGGAGAACCCCTTCCAGATTTGCTATAAGAAAGTAAGCGGGAGTCCTCTGAGGAGGCAGTAAAATTGTTTCCCCAGCTGGCCCCAGGGACCAGATCCAGAAAGTAAGGGAGGTTTTAGCTGGCTTTGCCCCATTGTTTAGCACCAAGCCTGGACTAACCCCCTTAGAGTCGCACAATGTGGAGACAGGGACACAGATGCCCATACGGTGGGCAGCATATCAGGTGTCAGAGGCTATCCAGAAGGACATTAGGAGGGAAGTACGGGAGATGCTGGATTTAGGGATAATCCAGGGATCCCACAGCCCATAGGCCTCACCCGTAGTCCTTGTGCCTAAGCCAGATGGCTCTACTTGTTTATGTGTGGACTATCATGGACTTAATGCAGTCACAAAGTTAGACACCCACCTGATGCCCTGGAGAACAAGCTCCTGGACAAGTTGGGAGGGGTGAGCTACCTTTTGACCATTGACCTGACAAAGGGGTATTGGCAGACAGAGTTGACAGACAGAGCAAGGGAGAGGTCAGCTTTCGTCATTCCGATAGGCTTATTTGAGTTTAAAGTAATGCCTTTTGGAATAAAGAATGCCCCAGCCACTTTCCAAAGGTTGGTGAACCAGGTGTTAAATGGTGCTGAGGAGTACACTGTGGCATACCTGGATGAGACTGCCATCTTTAGTACACGCTGGGAGGAACACCTTGCCCACCTTAAGGAAGTGCTGGGCAGGATACAGAGGGATGGGCTCACTGTCAAACCTGAGAAGTGCCAGGTAGCCATGGGAGAGGTGACATACCTCAGGCATGTGGTAGGCCAGGGACAGCTCTGTCCTAACCAAATAAAGATAGAGGTAATCAAGGCATGGCCCCGACCAGAAATGCAGAAGTAGGTCAGAAGTTTTCTGGGAACAGCAGGGTACTACAGAAAATTTGCACCCAATTACAGTGCCCTGGCTGCTCCCCTATCTGACCTGACAAAGAAAAGAATGCCTAAGAAAATTACCAGGGGGCCAGCCTGTGAAGAAGCCTTTACCAGATTGAAGGAGTGCTCCTGTTTTGACAAGTCCTGACTATAGCAAACCCTTTAAAGTTCAGGCTGATACCTCAGATGTGGGTATTGGGGCAGTACTGAGTCAGACATCCAGGAAAGGGACAGATCACCCATTAGTGTACCTGAATAGAAAGTTACTTCCCAGAGAGCAGGCATACTCCACTGTGGAAAAAGAGCATCTTGTCATAGTGTAGGCCCTAAAGAAATTAGAGCCATATTTACATGGGCAGCATTTTCTGGTGCAGACTGACCACAACCCCCTGGTTGGCTGACACAGATGGGAAAGAACAATTGTAGATTGCTAAGATGGAGTCTTTCTTTGAAAGGGTATGATATGACAATTGTACATAGCGCTGGAGCCAGAAACCAGAGCTCTGATGGTCTATCTCACGTGTTATGAGGAGTGAACTGATTTGGGAAGCTTATCCCATGCCGGGGATAGACCCCAAATTCAGTCTAGGTGGGGAGGATTGTGACATGTGGACAGCCAGTTCTGAGTACACTAAGATTTTTTGTAGTATAAAAATGTGTTATGGACTGTCTCTCATGAGAGATTCTGAGACAGCAAGTGCGATAACACACACACTCTCCCAGGTTTTAGATACAAGGTGTTACCTGGAAGGTCAGAAGCTAATTACAGACTAGATCAGGCCTTAATCCAGGATCTCCTATTTATCTAAGTTAATTATAGCTGTATTTACTAAGAGGGACATCATAAACTTTTATGGTGTTTAGGGGGAAGAGTGCAGGTTATATGGCGCCCTGGTGCAAAATCATAAATGCTTTGATGTCTGTGTGAGAGAGGATACTGCTTATAGATGAAAGGAAATTTACAGACTTGATTGGGGAAGTCACATGGGAAAAGAGTTTCTGCTGATGTAACCTTAATTATCTTATCTTCTAATATGATAAAATATCCTGGGTGTATGATTTTTCATAAACAGAGGAGAAGCTAGGTGACCTCACACAAAGGGGTTGGCAAAGACAGTTTTTTAAAAAGATTTTGTTTTTCTTCAGAGGCAGTTTTATCTACACTCTGACAAAGAAACATCTTTGAGCACTTAGAGCAAGTATACAGGTAGAGAGAGACAAAATCTAAGTACTGTAGCAGAAATTGCACTGTTAAACCCTTGTTCTTTTAAAAGGTTGCATGGTTCTTGTGATATAATGGTTCAGTATTTTATGTTTTACATACTTTCATTTACTTCAGTAAAACTCTATTTTTAGAACCTACTTGGTCTGTCTTTGAATTTCTTTTTTATAATAAGTGAAGTACATATGGTTAAAGCAGACACTGTGCAAAAGCTTGAATGGAGATACCAAACTGGTAAAGGTAAGAGTAATCTGAGGTCTTTATTGAGTTTTTAAGGGTTCATTTTGTACACCTGCTTAGGTGACTATAGGCAAAGATGTCTGGCCCCCTGAAGACAGCATTATCTGATACTGTGCATTGGGTACACTAACAAGAGGTTCACAGTTTGAATCCCTCCAGAACTGACACCAAAGATTGATTCAAACCCACAAAACAGACAGGAGGGTTACCCTGTTTCTGTTAACTGTTCAGAAGACTGCACTCAGAGGTTGGCACTTTGGAAGCAGAGGGCTGACTTGCTGAGTGGGTTTGTGACACCCATCAGTAAATCTTGCAATGTATTGATTCTGGCTTACTAATCAATAACAGAAATGTTTGATCTTGGGAATGATTTCTTCCAACAGTCACTTGCTTTGCAATACAATCTCTGTAGTTCATGACTCCACTAGTAAACCATCAGTTCAACTCCTACACCACCCAGGACCTAACCTTTTTCAGAGATGGGTCTCTACCCTACCCAGTAACATTTCTGCATCCTGGTTCATTCTGCCTGACAGGACAAAATGATAACATCCAGAACATGAGAGCATGCATGTGTGTGTGTGTGTGTGTGTGCATATGTGTGTGTGTGTGTGTGTGTGTGGCGTGTGTGTGTGTGAGTGTGTGTTAGGTGAGGATTTCGATGAGTGCAAATCATAATGTTTCATTCCCAAGAAATTATTTTTACTAGGCCAATTAGAAATTATTTTCTCTAAATGATCAGAAATCATTATAGGGGTGTATTATAGGTCACTTTCCCCAACAGCAGAAAAAACAGCTGATTTTTTAAGTACAATAAAAAAGTTGAACATAAGTAATAAAATTATATTAATGGATGACTTTAACTTCCCAGGTATATACTCAAAAATTAGATGGCCAGTGCATCAGCAGAGTTAGAGTTTCTTGACATACAAGCTGCTTTAAGCTTGGAAAATTATGTTAACAGTAATACTACAGGGGAGCGCATATTAGATTTAGTTTTGAGCAACATGGATGATAATATATACAACTGAAAAATTAGGGAAACATTAGCAGGAAGTGACCACTGCATGGCTCAATATTTAATTAACATTAAAATAACAAAACAGCAGGGAATTATTAAAATGAGATGTTTTAACAAGGCCAGTTATGTAGATATTATACCCCACTTGAGAAAATGGAATTGGAGGGAAGAATTCAAGGGGCAAAACCTGGATAAGCCATGGGACACATTAAAAGCAAAGCTGACTAACTTTGTGAAATAGTTTATATTGCTTGTGAGGAAGTATAATAAAAAGGGTAAAATTCCTGCATGATTCACAAAAGGAATTAAAAAAGCAATAATGTGAAGAAAAGAGCATATTGTCTGGCTAAAGCTTGTGGTACACCAGACTCATGGGACAACTATAAGACTAAATTATGAGAATGTAAGAAACAAATCAAGAAGGCTAAAAGGGAGTTTGAGCAAAAGCTAGCAACCAACACAAGAAACAGTAACAATCCTTTTATAATTATATAGGGAGCCTCAGAAAATCAAAACCATGGGTTGGCTCATTAGTTATAAAAATGAAATAACATCCAACTGTAGGGATATGGCAGAGGTTTTTAATAATTTCTTTATCAGTGTACATTAAAACAAAGAGGAACTTGACAAAATATGGGGACTGTCTAAAAATACAAATAACATCAAAGTTACAGCCCTTGAAGTTATGAAAAGACTACAGAAGTTTGATCCTACTTAGTCTTTGGGTCCATGTGTCCATGTCAGGTTTCTAAGGTAAATGGCAGAGGTGATTGCTAAACCTTTGGAGGTTATCTTTCAAAAATCACTTGATGAAAGGCAGGTGATGGAGGATTGGGCAGTGGCACCATTCATCACAATTTATAAGAATGGAGACAGTGCTAAATATGGGAACTACAGACCAGTAAGCCTAGTCTCTTCAGTTGGAAGATATTAGAAATGTTAATTAAAGAGCAGTTAGAACAATCCCTGAATAATACATTGCAAAAAGATTCATCACAGCATGGTTCAGGAAAAACATATCCTGCTGGACCACTCTTTTTGAACCTGTTAGTTTAGCCCTGGGCTTAAATATGCAAACTAGTGTTATATATTTGGATTTTGACAAAGCTTCTGACATGGTCTCACACTCTGAGTTAAGAAAAAGTGGCTCTATTTACTGCAAGGACTCATTCAACCTGTGCATCCTTTATCTGGCACGTCATGCTGTCCTCTCTCCCCTCACCAACCTGCTAAACCATTCCCTGTGCTTGGGACAGTTCCCAGCTGCATGGAAAACTGCAGTAATTACTCCAATTCTAAAGAGCGGTGACCACCCCTCTTCAAAAAATTACCAACCCATCTCCATCCTCCCCCTCCCTCTAAAGCTCCTGAAAAATCCTGCCAGACCAGCTCATGGAATATCTCCACACCCACAAATTGCTCTGCAGGGAACAGCATGGATTTAGGGCAGGTCACAGCACCATGACAGCCCTTACTGAATTCTCGAATAAACTTCACTCTATGCTGGACAATGGACACCTTGCTGGTGCTGTTTTCATTGACCTCTCTAAGGCCTTTGACATGGTCTCTCACCCCCTCCTACTGAGCATACTCCAACACATGGGGGTCTACCAATGGCCCCTCACCTAGTTCTCCAGCTATCTTGCCTCCAGATCCCAGAGTGTTTAAATCAACAACACCTTGTCCTCCACAGTACCAGTATGCTCTGGTGTCCCACAGGGGTCCATCCTGATACCCCTATTATTTGGCATATATCTTAACACTCTGCCCAACTGCAGCTCTGGGAACATTCTCCTATATGTGGACACCACCATCCTATACGCCTCCCACCCAGACCCTTCTGTTCTCTGGCTCTGTTCTCTGGTTAGAAAACTGGTTTGCTGACCACAGGTCAGTGGTCAATATTAAAAAAAAGGCAATGCTATTTGCTCATCGCCAAACCAGGGCAAAAGATTATCATCTGAACATCCTCTCCAGTTCACTTACCCCACTTGATCAGGCTCAAAATTAAAATACCTGGGCGTCACCTTTGACACCACTGTCTCTTTTCACAAACATATCAAAACACTATCCTCAGCCACCAATGCCCATAATAGCCTCCTATACAGGCTCAAGGACTGCTTATCTCAAGAAGTCTTACACCTAGCTGTAATGTCCTCAGTCCTGTCTCTCATGGATTATGGGCTCATGGTCTATGCTGCCTCTGACCCCACTGCACTCCACCAAATCCAGTTGGCAGTAAAAGAAGCTTGCTGGCTTCTCTCCAGTGCAGACAATTGATTGCACACTTGCACAATCTATGTGCTCACTAAACTTCTTTCACTAGGAGAAAGACTACTCTATTAGACTTGTCTCCTCACTAAAAAAAATTCCACCTGGGTTTGGCCCCCCCCCAAGGATCACTGCCTCTCTTCAGTTGGCTACCCTTGCTGTGGCCACTAATACTGCCACCAAAGCTATCTGTAAGGTCCCCAGGGTCAGGACTGCCTTAGCCCAAAGATCTTTCCTCATCATAGCCCCCACCTGGTATAATGCCCTTCCATCCCTCTATCACTGCTATAGATAAACTAGGTCTCTTTAAGGTGTCCCTGAAAACCCACATCATGTCCTCCTAGAATTGTTAACTCATCTGCTAACAATTCTGTCTCAATGGACATTGAACCTCACTCTCTGTCCTCACCTCTGCTGAGGCTACTCACTATCTCCCCTATAGTCCACAGGCCTTGGACACATTAACCTCCTAGATGCTCTGGGATGTGACTCATGACAATGCCTCCTGAAGGCTGCACTCTCCTATTCTAGCTGCAACATGTAATTAATTCTGCTTAGCAACCTACTGTATGACAAATTAGCCTACCTACCACACATATGGGCTAGTTCTTCATCTGTTCATATTACTGTAGTTGTAAATACATTATTCTGTATGTGTATATATATATATATATATATATATATATACAGTATATATAGATATATATATATATATTGTACATATATCCTCCTAGCTTGATAACACCTATGGTATCCTACTGTTTAATTGGTGTGCTGTACTGTATGCACTTAACCGTATTTGTATTGTTTTTTTTTTCTTTCTGTACTTGGCGTGGAGCCTTTGGAAATGAGTCTATGACTCAAAGGGTTGTAATTCCAATGAAATAAAAAAATAAGTGAAAGAATTTTAGATGAAAAGAAATATCATAAGTTGGATTTGTTCTTGATTGGAGAACAGGTGGCAGAGGGTAAGCTTAAGGGGGTAATATTAGTTTTGGGCTAGAGTGACTAGTGGTGTCCCCCAGGGATCGGTATTTGGAACTGTGCTGTTTAACATCTTTGTATCCTGTATGAATTATTCAAGTAATGCATGGCTATGTAAGTTTGCAGATGACACCCAAATGTGTGCAATTGTTAACAGTAAAGGGGATGCCATCAAACTACAAGAGGTTTTAAATATGGCATATTTTTATGGCAGTGTCAGTGGCTCAGTAGGCAGCACACTTGCCTCTGAGGCAGGGAGATCAGATGGCTTTGGGTTCAGCTCTCACATCTGGCACTTGGTTAATATCCCAATACTGACACTGTTGTGCAGCATGAGGGGGGTGCTGCACCTCTGAGGTGCCATCTTTCAGACGAGACATTAAACCGAGGTCCCATCTGCCTGGATTGGTGGTAGTTCAGGTGGATGTTAAAGATCCCATGGCACTTATCAAAAAGAGTAGGGGAAGTTTCATTACAGAAAATAATAGGTACAATACTGTGACATCAAACAATACAAAACCAATACTCACAATACATGACTTCCAGAACAATCAGTAAAAGTACATATGACAAACTTTATGACACAATACATACATGAGTCAAGGAAAATATAATAAAGTAATTCCCTTGGCCTGTGAATAAAACCTAAAAAGAAAAATTACAAGGAGTCAACAATACAAAAAAACAATAGTATGCCAAACTACCAAAATTCAGCAAGAAACCTTCGGAACAGGGAACCATAGAAAGCAGGAGTCCTTAACTCATTCACACCACAAGAGCTCTTTGAGACTTCTATGACTTGTGCCCTGTATACTCTTAGCAATGCATCCTGGGCCTTTCTAAGTAAAATCAAGCCATAATCAGCATGCCACAAACAAATGTGACTACCTCTTGAACCGTAAGTGGTACACACAAAGTATGAATGGCAAAGTTGTTCAGCACAACATTACCTTTCCAATGGTGCTATGCAATCAGTTGTAATCTATTTAGTTTTTATATGTTATACTAGCTGAAATACCAAACAACTGATTTTTTCCTGATTTTTTTCAAGGTGCTTAGGTGACGCATGAGAGACAAATGTCAACCATGCACATCATACCTTAATCAAATGCAAATAATTCCTAAAGTATATGCGGTAGACACAAAATATCAGTGGCAAAATTGTTCAGCACAAAATAACCTTTCTAATGGTGCTATGCAATCAATTGTAATCCATTTAGTTTTTATTTTATAGTAGCTGAAATACCAAACAACTGTTTTTTTTTTCAGATTTATTCAACGTGCTTCGGTGAGGCTTGAGAGACAAATGTTAGCCATGCACACCATACCTTAAACAAATATGAATAACCCCTAAAGTATACATGATAGACACAAAGTATCTACAGCAAAATTGTTCAGAGCAAAATTACCTTTCTAACGGTGCTATGCATTCAATTCTAAGCAATTCAGTTTGTTTAATAGTTAGGCAAAAACTGCTGACTTCCTCAGACATTTCTAGGCCTGAGTGAAAGTCAGTTGAGTACGTCTACAGGCGTTATTGTCCTGAGTGGCTATGCTTTCAGACACCGCCTACAGATGTCTCTAGGCCTGAATGAGTTAAAGGACACCATGATTTACCTCACCCCTGTGTAGGAAAGAAAGAAAAAGGAACACCCCACCACCTCTCCCATTGTGATCACAAAACTGTTCAGACATATTTCAGGATGTTCTTAATTCATACTCCATAATGAAACTTCCTTCCAATGTTTTTTCCACTGCTCCCAAGACATCTGTTCCTTATCAAAGTTTGCATGAATAACAATTTTCTTTTTCAATCATACATACCAGAATCTGTGGAGAGATGTATTTTTGCTGCAGAACAAATTTGCATTGCATCTAGCACATCAAAAGCTTTATAATTGTAATTATCAGTCTGATAGTTCTGGCTTCGATATGCAGCGAAAGTTGTGCAGACCCTGTAATAAGATTGACATACGTAACCTTTGTCAGTCCCACCCACCCCACCCCATTTGTGATCTAGTTCAATCCAGATTCTGCAGCATATGTACATAGAATGAAGAAATGCTCTTGTGTTTCAATCAGGCTCTGACAATGCTTCCTGGGGCAAAACCTCTCCTTAATGCATTTGTGTTTAGCATTACCCTTAACCCCCAAACAACCATGTGCGCTCAACCACAGCACATCCCACATCTGTGGTGGAGTCCTCTTATCAGTTAAATAAGTTTCCACCAAAGGATGGTCACTGCAACACAGTGAAGGATACGTCACTGGAATCTGATAAGACCCCTCTTGGATTGTTAAATACAGCATCTTCCTGGTTGGAACAGAAAGATGTGCCTTAGTCACCTTCCAGTGACGTATTTTTTCCAACCCTTGTACAACAAATGTAGGCCAGATCTCTTGTTTTCATATACTTAGTGGACCCTGTGACCACAGTTGTAACAATGGAGATACCAAGAGGGCCGCCACCCATTTCCAACCTATCTCACCAGGATGAATAGAAATTGACATGTGTTAAACAAAAACAGGCTATGTAAATAACTGATCAGGTTCAGCATCTATAAACCTACCTCTCTAACAGTTCTTTATAGGATCTCCTTCTTAATAGGGTTCAAATGACTTCCCATGTTAGTCAAAAAGTCTGGCTCAAAATGGAGACATCCATTGAACCCCGGGGGTGGAAATATCACCCCCACATACGTTAACAGGGGCAAAAAAAGGTCTTATTAATTGATACACATTTCTTTTTAGTTTGTTGCCAATTTTTCCACTGTTTAACCTTCCCAGCACTGCTTTCCAAAACCTTCCCCCAATTCTCCCTTGCCATATCTCCAGACCCAAATATAATACCCCAAATCATAATACTTTCAGTTGACTTGCAAATATTTTGTATTTCACCCAGGGAAGCAGTACTAGGACTCAAAATACATCCACAACATTTATTAATATTCAAAGCTGAACCTGTAATGTGCAAAAAATGCTGAATTACCCTTAAAGTGCAATCTGCTGAGTCCTTATCCTCTACCAGGAGACAGACATCATCTGCAAAAGCTAATGTTTTCGTAAGTGTTGATACCCCAGGAATATGAATGGCTCTAATCTCAGACGTATGTCCAATCAAGTGAAGCAACAGATCTAAACTAAAAAATATACAAGATTGGGCTCATGGGGCATCCTTGTCAGACTCCTCAAGCAATTTTCACAGGTCTACCTACATGTCCATTAATTAATGGACTGGAGGAAGCAGAGGCATACAACTGCATAATCCAGGTCGTGAAGAGACTAGGTATACCATAATGATCCAACACCGTTTTGAGAAATAAATGTGAAACTTTGTCAAATGCTTGTTCTTGATCCAAGCTTAACAGATATCCCAATAGTACTCCCCTCTGTCCTTGAGATACCACCTCTCTTAAGAGTATCAGATTATCCTTTATCTTTCATCCTTTTACTGTACATACCTGACTTGGGTTGATGAGAAAGGGAGCCACCATCCTAAGTTGATTTGCCAAGATTTTCATTAATATCTTTAAATCTTAATTCATAAGACTCAGTGGATGCCAGTTCTGCAAAAGACATCTGTCTCCTTTTTTAAACACAAATATTTGTACTGAATGACCAAACTGTGGTGCCACCTCTTATCCAATCAGAATTGTATTAAAGGCCACACACCAAACTTCTGCCAACTCTGAAATACATGCCTTATACAGCTCCGAGGTCAAACCATCAGGCCCTGGAGTCATATTATTATTTAAAGAAACAATAGCTGCCATTATTTCCTGTTCAGTATTTGGTTTTACCATGTAAGACTGGGCTCACAAGGAGGCTGCACACAGTGTCAGAGTAAGTCTGCAGTCATATCATGTGACACCTCAGAATCAGTATACAAATTTTATATATGACTGTGGACCTCATAAAGAATGTCATCATGAGACTGTACCACATTCCCGCTCAGGGTGCATAGTAAGGCCATCACTCCTTGTTGCACCCTCATTCTGCAACTCTCAAATATATCCCCTGTGGATGTTTTTCCTGGGGTCCTTATACGATGCTCGTATAAAAGAGAAGAGGCCCGTTCATACTGTAATTTTTTCATTTGTTGCTTTAATTGAGCAATCTGCCAAGCATACTTTCTATTTCCCTCATTAACTAAAGACACCACCCACATATACTGCCACCATAAGGTTAAATAACGGAGGTATTTCTTCGAATGTGAACGGAAAGCCCAATTCTTCAAAAAATACTTAAAATCTGATTTGGTTTGAACCCACCACTGACTTAGATTATGTTCCAATTCAATAACTGATTTTCGAGCCCACATCAGGCCCTGGATACCAGCCACACACTGTATCTCCTGTAGTACTGTGCTATTCATTTTCCAAATCCCCATTTCTTGACTGACATTATTCCCTAGGGACAGACTAACCTTCACCATCATGTGGTCTGAAGTCTCCGGTGGAACAGTGGCAGCCTGTACACACACCAAAGAAGCCGCAACCAAAACTAAATCAATTCTTGTAGCCAACTGTGCTTTGTAAAAAGTATACCCTCCTGAGGCTTACACTCACCTATAAGCATCGACAAGCCCTGACTGACATACAATATTATTTAAAGCATTCATATCACAATATGTTATTTTCCCTCCATCGCCATTCCAGCCACAGGTAAACAGCAATTAAAGTCACCCACAAAGATCAAAAGTCAAGATGCAAACAAAACAGGTTTTATTGCAGTAAATAAATCTACCCTTCTTTTTTTTCGTTTGGGGTGCATATAAAGAAATTAATCTCCATTGTTTCTGGCCATGATTGAAATCTAAGAGGATTGCCCTCCCTGGATCTATATCCATCACCCGTGTGATAAAATAATCTCAGCCCCTAAAGACCATCCCCACCCCTCCACATCATTCCTGGGTAAGGGGGGAAAAAAGGCCGGGCCCCAACACTAAGTTTGTTTGCACATTCTACATCATTTGCTATATGCAATCTCACTTCCTGTAAACAGGCAATGTCAACATAATAGTCTTGAAGGACTGAAAAGGTTACTACTCATCTATGACCATTATGAATACCATTCACATTAATTGTGGCAATACTATAAATGTATGGTTGAGACAGCGTAGTTCAGCAGGAGTGAAATAGCAAAATAAATTCAAGACATAATCAAGTCACTGCCTGTTTACCCAGTCATTGACTATGTCTAGGCATGAACTGTCCTATTTTAGATGAGGCCGTATCGCATGATCCACAGGCATAATGTCATCCCCCTCAGAGTCAGAGGACAACCCTTTGGTAGAGGAAATTGCCATGGAATCTTACAAATCATCTCCATTATCCTGATCTGCAGGTTGAAGCACGTCATACAATGATTCAACAGTGGGATGGCTGGCACCACCTTTCCCATTTTATATACTTTAGCTTTGGATTTCACTGTTTCCAGTGAACGTTTCTTAGAAACCACCACAGTCATCTCCGGGGGGGGGGGCATGTCCCTCATGTTCTCCAGCTGGACTTCCTTTGGTATGTCCACTGCAGATTGTTGAACCTGAGGCAAGTCTGCCACACTCTCCATCTCCATAAGAGTATTTTTCACACAAGTATGATCCTCAACAGGGGCCACTCCCACCATCCCTGAAGTTGGGAGAATCAGGGAAGGATAGAGAGGGGGAGGTTCTGCATAGACAATGTATCAGGATGAGCCAAAGCAGATAGAGGACCCTGTATCTGTGAATCTAGTGTTGCCTCCTTCTGATTTTTCTCTTAATATTTCTCTGTATTAAAATGCTCAGACTTTGTGCCTTATCCACAATATCTTCCTAACTAGAACAGTCAGATTGATTGTGCATGGCCCATTCACACTGTCTAAGGACATGACCCAGTACATCACTCAAATTACATTTTTGAATTTCAGTGCAGTCTGTATTCGTATGTCCAAAGGACTGACAGGAGGCACATTTTGTTCTATTACAGACATTGCTGACGTGTAGATGTGAACCACATCTGAAGCATGTCTTGTTGCCCTGGGTAAAAACAGTGGCCCCTCTCTGATCCCAGGAAAAAAATATTTGGTAAATGTTTAGGACCTTGTGGTCCAGAATGCAGATGGACTTTATATTTCCACCCCCCTGTCCATATATGTTACCCATCTAAAATCGGGGATGGGTCTCCTAGAACCACACACTATTGCTTTAACCAATAAGTCACATCATGCACAGCTACCCCCTCATTCCTAAACAATACTGTGACTTGCTTAATATCTGATTTTGTGAGTGAGATAACACGAAAAGGGATCCATAAAGCAGACTGTTTTTTCTTGTCATATGATGCCCAAAAATGATCCAACCCTACAGGGGATTTAAAACTCACATCATGCACAGTGTCACCTGTTGCATGTATCAATGCATAGATCTCGTTTGAAAAAAATCTCAACAAATCTTTAATCAGAGTTTTACGTATATACAGTCTATCAGGAGGAAAGGGCAATCCCCCCCCCCAATATACTGTATCCAAACAGCATTTTCCCTCTGTGCTGGAATAGTACCAGAAAAAAAAAGACTATTGAGTCTGAAACTGCTTCCAAAGCAGAGTCAGCTTTACACCCCCCCTTGCAAAACAGGGCATTCTGTGTCCATATGTTCCCCCCACGTACCACTGACTTGGGTAGAGTTCTCCACACTAAGTTCTATACAGCTAATGGGAGTGGTGAAAGAAATATTAGGGGCTGCTTCAGACAGTCCAGGCCCAACAGTAGCCTCAGCCAAAAGACAGGGATCAGCCTGTTTCACATCCACAGCAGAAGTTTCAATTGTTATCTCTGTAACTGCAATTTCTAAAGGGTCTGAAACCCACCCCCCAGCTTCCGCTTGTCTCCATCCTGCCCCCGTAAGCACCACCTCCACAGTCCACCAAGTCAGCCAGAGTTCAGCCAAGACAGCAGCACTCTCATCCTCAAGGCCACACTTTATCTTATCAGCTGGAGACACATTTTGTCCAGTATTTGTACCGCATATTGACGTCTCCACCACAGAGATCACATCGGCAATAATTCTTCAGCAGAACTGCAAGCAGTACTTACTCTAGTCCATTTCACACTAGAAGAGTCCAAAATACTCATGGATTCCAAACCATTCACCACCATCTCTGCAGCCTGACAGGACTGTGAATCAGCTAACAGCTTCTGAATTGGAGCCTTGCTCTGGGACGGAATAGCGATAAACAATTCAGCCATGCTCGGGCTTCCCATCTCACTCTCAATAATTTCACCAGCATTTTTGGCAGGAACATCACCTCTCAAGTTCTCTTCATGGCCTGGGGTTGACAGGACCAACAATAAATGCTGTTGCTGTTCAACACTTAATGCCTGTATAAAATTAACCTCTTGCTGCAGTCCAGCAGCACATAAATCCGTATATCCAGTTGCCACTTGGGCTTCATATTCCACTCTCATACCATCCATTTCATGAGACATCTCCTCCAGCCTTATCTCCTGTGCTGGACCTCCAGAGAGGGAGACCTGCTCTCCAGTAGGGCTAACAGCCAACTGAGCAGAACTCGCTCCATCTTCCATGACACACCAGCGCCCCCTACCATCAGAGTAGGGGAAATTCTTATTAATAACCAAAAACAAAATACAACAAAGATATACAAGAACAACACATCAATACATACAGAAAAGACAAACCACAAACATTCAAGGCTAATCAGTATCATAAACACTTACAAAATACAGTGTAACTCCAAAAAAGCAACAAATAATTTTACCCCACCAGTACATAACAAACTTTGATAAAGATTCCACCATCCACTATGTGCCCAGTCCTACCCACAGTATACAGCAATAAAAACAGACATGTAATACTGAAATATACTACCCCATCCACCAAACCTTATTCCATAAGCAGTGTCCAACATCACATCCCAATTAATGAAATTCATACTCATAAATCCTTTCCAGATCACATTGAATCTTAAAGAAAACTTCTTGCATCTGAACTTCTTTATTCTGAAGAAATCTCAGGCATCTCGCCTGCCACACTGACCATTTAATGCATGCTAAAAAGAACAAAAATTGTACTTCTCTTCCATCTGCTCCATCCCTTGGGGATCTGTCCCAATAACAATATGTCATACGCCATATTGCTAAAAAGAGGCTCACCCCACCAATTTGCTAATGCATGCCAGAATCCTTGCACATAAATACATAAAAAAAAAGATGATTGATTGTCTCAAACCGTCCCTCACATAACTGCTCACTACAACCTCTTTCAGCCTGTTGTTTATGCTTTGGATTATCCTTCACATTTAACTTTTGATGCCCACATAACCAAATCATATCTTGCATCTTAAGCAGAATTCTGGGCTCTATCATACTAGCTAACAACTGTTCAGGATTGATATTGTTAGATACTTGAAACAAAGGTTCTTCAGTATAACAGTTATCCACAATAAAAGCATAAAAAACACTTCTTCTCATGTGACAGAAACCAACTAAGCTCAATTTTCCACATTCTAATGTATTTCAATGTAAGCCTTACATAACATAGGAGCAGTGTTTCTGAGGAGTGCCATTTACCCCTCCCCCAAGTCGTCAAAAACATATCTCCCCACAGCTGCATACATAAATTCCCCACGTCAACCTTTTCCAATAACATAGGTCTAATGGAACTATAAAAAAAAATTCTCAAACAAATACACCACAGGCTGTATCATATTAAGACCCCCTGTCTTCCAAGGCCTATACGTATGTACTCGCTTTACAGGATTTAACCAACTGCCCCACAGCAACAGAAAAAAAGACTCATTACTTTTGTATGCATATCATACGGTAAAGGAGATACATGTGAAACATACAAAAAAATAGTGGTAATACATTCCCTGAGAAGGAACACCCTTTTCTTTCTAGTCATTTTCCATGACTGCCATTTGATCACTTTCTGATTGGCTATATCATAAACAGTATCCCAATTCAGTTGCACAGCATCTTGAGTACCATAATAAAGTCCTAACAACTTCACATTCCCTTTAATTACTGTGATCAAAAAATGATCTACCAATAAAGCCTCACCGAACACCAACATTTTACTCTTGCTATAATTTATCCTTATACCAGTGACCATCTGCAGACCTTCAATAACCTGAAATACCCTCCTCTCCGAGTCCAAATCTGCCACTGCAAAAATACAATCATACGCATAAGCCATAACCTTCCTCAAGAAAATCCCCTCCTGTGTTTTAATATGCAAAATCGGCTCATCAGCTTCAGTCAACCTCAAAACTGGATCCAAGCCAAAAACATATAATAAAGGACTCAGTGGGCATCCCTATTGGACACCAATCTTGATATAAACAGGGATGCCCAGATGTCCATTCATGAGAGGAGTAACCTGTGCTTCAAAATATAAAGTTTTCAGCAGGCTGAGTAGTAATTCAGGGACACCATAATATTTCAAAACAGCCCAAATGTGATCCTGTTTCACCGCAACAAATGCTGTCTCTTGATCTAGTCAGAAGACAGTCTTCTAAATTCATTTGTAAACCTTGTTCAACTATCTCCCTATATATGTAAGATTATGAACAATATTCCTTCCAGGAACAGCACATATTTGGGCAGGAATTAACAATTTCTGCACAATTTTAGATACTCTAACCATCAAAATTTTAGCCAAAATCTTATAGTCAGATGTTAGTAAACTCAATGGTCTCCAATTTCTGATAATTTGTGGATCTCCCTTTTTATAAAGGAAGATCATCACCCCATTTTGCCTACTAGGTACAAGTCTATTCTCTGTCCAAATAGCCTCATACAGGAGGTGCAACCATGGAAGTAATGTATCCCAAAAAAGTTGTAAAATTCATTAGGTATCCCATTGACATCTGGGGTAGTGTTTACAGACAGATTACGAATTGCTGCTCTAATTTCACTGTCTAATATAGGAGCCATCAACTCCTCCTCCTCCTCCTCCTCCTTTAATAGCAGAGGGAGCTCTAAATGCTGATAAAATAATTCCTGATACCCCAAACCTTTTTCTTGAAATGTAGCCTTCACATGTGCTTGTACTACCTGCTGTATCCCCCTATTATCATTCACAACGCCTCCAGCACCATCTAGCAGAGCAGACATAACAAGCCTTCGGGACCCTTGCAAGTCAAGATCATAAGGGTTCACTTGTTCCTTGGTACCCTTAAGTAAATATTTTTGCTGCAAAAAATATCTTTCTTCTTTCAGTTTAAGATATCCATGCATCTTACTTTTAACTTCTGCAAGTTGCTGTTGATGTGTACTACCTAAAACAGTGACCTGAGTCAGGAACTTCAAATATTTAGCTCTATACCCCAAATATGCTATATATTGATCCTTTGCCCATGATCTGGACATCTGCATAAACAGTAGTTTTAGATCCCTTTTCGTGTCTTCCCAGCACTCAATGGGACTATCATACAATAAAACTAATATCAGACCACAATTAAAAAAAAAAGATGTATTTGTTCTTTAGTAAACTCCTCCTGCCAAAGGACAACATTCATTTTCCAATCAGGAGCTTTTGTTGTTGTCCTCTCAGTACTTTTACCACCACATGATCTGGTGTCTCCAAAGGCAAAACAGTTAGCATTAAACTAGTAATCCTTTCTGTCAAAAAACAAAAATATATTCTGGATGACAGATAACCCTTTTAAAAGGTATGTGTAGGCTCAATACTTAAAAGATCATACACATCCTTGAAATTATTCTGCGAAATGACAGTATGTAATGTATGAGTATCACAATAGACCTTTTGTGTCTTCCTTCCCCAGTCCCTAGAGGCAAGGCCACAATTAAAATCACCGCCCCCCCATAATACCAATTTTGAAATTATGAAAATAAGGAGCAATACAGTTAAAAAGCAAAGGCCTATCAGGTTTTTGCTGGGGAGCATAGACATTAATAATACGATACACACTATGATGCATTATAACATCTACAAGCACAGCCCTCCCAGGTAGTATATCTAGGACTTGTAACACTGTAGCAGCAATATCTGCAAATAATACCCCTAACCCAACATACTGATCTTCCCCTAGTGACCACAAGGATGCACCCCACCTCCAATCTTTTTCTGCTTCCCATACCTCTGACAAAGTATGCAATCTAGTATCTTGCAAAAATATCACATTCCCACGACCCTCCTCCAAACTTGCAAAAGTAACCCTTCTTTTCTTCTGTGATTTTATGCTATTCACATTAATAGTGAGAAAGGCAATACTCCCCGCCATAAGAAGAAAAAAGAAGCAAACCTGGCAGAGGAATATAAGCAACTACAAAAGAGAAAAAAAGGAAATGAGTCATGTCATTTTTTTTTTCTGTTTCTTTGGTTTTGATTTATCTCCAACACCAACATCAGCCACAATCTGAGTGTGTCAGGAAGCAACTGAAGAAATGTCAGAGACCAAACCACTCTCTTCTTCTTCTTGCTCAAATAGAGCATAAGAATTTTGCAAAGAGACAGAGTCAGAGTCTACAGACACCTGTTGCATGTCCAGATCAGCCTTACCAGACTTAGAGCAAGTTACCCTTTGAAAAGCTGTATCTTGCTGCAAGTCTGGGGGAGGCATATAACCCATATCAGCTACAGTTCCAGCACTCAATCCAGGGTCTCCAACCAAAACACTAATACCATCTTCCTCAGGAGATGGTATAGAAGGGGATGGTGGCTGCACCTGTGTATCTGAAGTAGTAACAGGAAGTACTTCTACTACTGCCATATCTTGCTCATGTGACTCCAACTGAGAAACATCCATCTCTGTCTGTAAGTATATATTGTCAACAACAGTTTCCATTTGCCAAGACCTAGCCACTCTCTGAGGCTTTGAATCAGGAGGAAGTGAATGCACAAGCAAATCTTGCATCCTCTGTTTGTCCTTTTGTGCATTGGCCACATATACATCTTGTTCTGCTCATATAGCAGGATCAATATTATTATGGGATGCCCAGGAACAAGAATGAAATGTATGTCCATGTTCTTCACAGAGATTACATCTCATATGCCATCTACAATGTGCACCAATGTGTCCCAAGTCTCCACAGAGGCCACACTTTTGCTGATCACAAACACTGCTGAGATGATCTACAGCCCCACATTTGTAACAGGATCATGGCTGTCCCAGGTAAAATGTCACCCCTCTATTCCTCCCTAAAAAGAAACAATTAGGAAGGTGCTTTGTGAGACCTTGCTCTGGATGTAAATCTACCAAATATCTCCAGCTCCCATTCCAGAGGTGTTCATCATCCAATATGGGCTCAGGGCATCCCTTCACCTTACAATGTTGCTGTAACCAATAGGTAACATCTGCAACATTAACTCCCTCATTCTGGAACAACACAGTAATTTTTTTGTTACAGGTTTAGTCAGTGAAATCGCCATGAAAGATTTCCACAGAAGTGTATTTTTTAGTGCCTGATACTGCTTCCAAAACCTCTCAAGCCCCCACTGGGTGCTTAAAACTAACATCATAAATGGAGTCACCAGGCATATGTATCAAGGTGTAAATTTCCTAGGCATAACATTTCATGCTTCCCTTAAGAAGCTCCCTCCCAACAAAATGCCTATTGGGCACCTCAGACATGGGCCCTCTAAATTTAAAAATGGACTCCATTACACCTAATTGCAGGCTCAGAGAGCAGTGCAAATGTAACAGGAAAAAGCAGCTCTTTAACTTTATCATGCCATACATTGTTAGAATGTTACTGGTCATGCACAGGTCTTTTGGGAGCATCAGTAGCCTTCAAGTCATCTAGTTGTTTATCAATGCCCAACCTTACACCTGGAAGAGGAGAAGAGGGAGGGGGAGGGGAGACCACATTAGAGGAAGGAACCTCACCCTCTAATCTCTTAATATTATTTAGGAGTAAATTCTGATCAACCTCTGAAAGGTCATAAACCCCTAACAATGGGGATTTTTGTCCAGGTGTGAGTAAAGCATCAGATATTTCTGTAGACTTATGACTCTGCACATCAGGGCCTACATCAACCCCAGAAGTCTCAACTGATTCAGATAAAGCAGCTATATTAGCATCCCATCCCATAAATGTTGAATTCTTAATCCATCCACCAGCCTCCAAAGCTTTCGAAACCCATGCAGCAGGAGCTGCATGCACACCATCCAAAAGCTCAACTGCCACAGGTACCACAGATGAGGGTGGGAGTCACTTAATGCCCTGCAACAAGAGATAACCTTTTTTTCCTTGTCCCTGTCTTGCTGTACCCAAACACTCTCATCCCCCCCCAGAGAGACACCAATATTAAATAGTCCAGTGTAAGAAGGGCCAGAGCCCAAGTCTCCCAAAATAGTTAGTTCCTTACCCAGCAGCACAGTCTGTAGAGAATGTACCTTCATCAGGCAAATCAATTTCTAATGCAGGCATCTACAAGTCTACCTTGCTCTCAGTCAAACCACCACCTCCCTAATGGGCAGTACTTTAACAGTAGTCAAGTCTTTACCACCAGCCTTCATAACTGGAGGTGCAGTATACCAAACAGGAAGAACAGCATGCTCCAATTCCAGCCCTCCAGTAGTCCGTGCAACATCCAGTTCCTGTATGTCCATGGAGTCATCTAGCTGCCTCCTGAATTCTTGCATCAAGCAGTTCTGTATTTTCTGGAACCGTCACTCCTCATCCGCAATTTGTTTATGGATTATATCAGCATTGCAAACTCCAACTAATACCAACTCCACAGAGTCATCAGGCAGCAAATCAGACCGTAAGTCTCCTTTATTGCCATCAATTTCTAATTCAGTAGGGCTAATTCTTCCTCCTGCAACATTTCATCAGCTGTAATGGTCACAAGTAAAAGGGGGGTCAAGGAGGTGACCAGCTCCTCAGTCTCCCACATGTCCTGATTCTCTGCAGACAGCAAACACACTGTGATTTCCAAGGCAAACACAGCACCCTCTAGCAGAGAGTAGGGGAATTTTTTTATTGAAACAAATAATGCAAAACACTACTACATCATACTATTCATAATAAGGTAAAGCAACAAAAACTTAAATAAGTATTTCATCATACAATCACCCCAAGCATAACCACCCCCCACTAAAAGAGTAGGGGAATTTTTTTTAACAAAAACTACAAAAAATGGAACATCCTATAACACAAAAGAAGGAAAGGCAACAATAAAACTTAAATAAGTATTTCATCATACAAACATCCCAAGTACAAACAACCCACTCCAAAAAAATGAGTAGGCAAAATACAAACTCAAAAGAAAGAAAATCAAAAAATAATATGAGCATTGCATGATATAATACCCACAAGCTTAAACCCACTCCTAACCCCCTACTAAAAGAGTAGGAAAAAAAAACAAGAACAGGTGTATGTATTATATCATACAAAAAACCCAAACATAAAGAAAAATCCTAACCAGATCCCCTTCCCCCTTGCCAGAAAAAAAAATTGGGAGAGCAAAAAAACAAAAAAAAGACTTGAAGAAGTATTTTGGCATGCAGGAAATTCAGCAAAGTAACCATGATGACCAAAAAACCCAAAATCCATCTATACCCTCTTCATCAAGAAGAAAAAAATCATAAGAAGGACAACATCACAGATATGGGAAAAAATTCCAATTTTTTGAGTGGACTGCAGGTCGTGTGGTACCAGCTTCAAGCGGGATCAATTTCTGTAAATCATCCTGAATGAAACAAGACAACTGCAATTGAGAAATAGTTTGCTGTCGTAGTGAAAAACAAACCCTACTGTTCCAAATCCAAAATAAAAAAAAATGGACATAATAAGGACACTACAAAGATTATGTAATTTCTAATGCCCCGATAAGAGGCCTAAAACAAAGGTATTGTAATTTGAATATTGAAATGGCAATGTAGTCCACTTGATATGTACAATGTGCCAAAGATCAATAATGTATGGACAATCAAAAAATAAATGTTGTATAGTTTCCAAACTGGTATTACATCCTGGTCGCAGGCAATATCGCTCTGACAATTCTTTATGCTTTAAATTATTTTTAACATTCAATTTCCCCTGAGTGCATAACCATACAGTATCCCAAAGTTTGTGTGGAAGTCTTTTGTCATTTAACATGACACATATATGTTTTTGTTCCAATTGGGATCGATCAGAAAAGGGCAACACTTTAAAATAGGTGTCAACAATCCCTGCATATAAATGCTTCCTAGATAGAGTCTGCAATTGAGACATTTGAATCTCCCAACATTTTAATTTAACAATACTATCTTTCAGGTATGAAGGGAAGCAAGCAGTATGCAATTGTTTTGGAAGCGTACCACACCTAGCCCAAGTGGCAAAAACTTCTTGTAAATGAAAAGTCAACTTCGGTACCCATTTGCGGTGGTCACCACGCAACACAGGAAACAACTGGAATAAAAGAATATAGAAAAAGTAAAAAACTATGGGATGCAACATCCCTAAACCTCCTTCTGCAAGTGAACAGTAAGTAATCCCTCTTTTAACTGGATTCAAATGGCCACCCCTTACTCCAGAAAAAAAAAAAATTGCAATCTAGATTTTTGGGAATCGGAAAAACATAACTAACATACAAAAAGAGAGGTAGCAAATAGGTATGAAGCATAAAAACTTGTTTTAATTTATGCATATGCCATTTATTCCATTTCTGAATTTTGGCATTGACAAGGTCTAAGTGTCGAGATCAATTATAAGTGGCCATGTCACCAGAACCAAAAAGAATTCCCAATATTTTTTGAGGTTCAATAACCAATGGAATCCCTTGAACAGTATGTAGCTGCTGAGTAGACACACCAACATAAAGACAGAAACTCTTAGTCGGATTAATTTTCACACTAGACAACTCAGAGAAGACAGAAAGCACATCCAATGCAGCAATCCTGGAGTCAATGTCTGAAACAATAACCACCAGGTCATCCTCTTATGCACAGATTTTAACCACTAGGAGACATGGTACTGAAATCCCATGTATCAAGTGGGAAGAGTAAACAGCCCATATCACAGGATCCAAAGTAAGAACGTATAATAAGAGGCTTAAAGGGCAGCCCTGGCAAACCCCACGAGCAATTAGGCAGGCTTTACCAAGGAAATTCCTTCCCAAAGGGCAAACAGATGCAGTATCATAATACCCCTGTAGAATATCAATAAAAGACTTAGGGATTCCAAAAATTCATAAACACAGCCACAAAAAGCTATAAGAAATCCTGTCAAATCCCTGGGTTTGGTTAAGAATAATCAAATAAGTATCAGTGTTATGATCCTGATTATAACTTAAAATTTCACGAAATAAAATCAAAGTGTCTGAAATCTTCTAGCCTGGCACTGTACATGTCTGGGCCTGGTGAATATAATCACCCAAAACATTCAACAAACAATTATTGAAAATCTTTGCTAATTTTTTAAGGTCCACATTAAGTAATGTAATCAGTCTCCAATTCACTAAATGGGTCACATCACCCTTTTTATGCAACTAACATAAAATACCAGCATTCGTGGTTTGGGGAATCTCCTTAGAGAAAAAAACCTAATTATAGACATGAACCAGTTCGGCAGAACACTGTAGCCATGACCATCTATAAAATTCAGAGGGGAGACCATATATCCCAGGAGCAGTATTTTGAGATAAAGCATTAATCACCATTCCCAGTTCTAGCATTGAAAGAAGTGTCAAAAAAGTTTCTGTTGAACCTCAGATATATGTGGTAAAGTGAGTGATCTCAACCAGTGCTCAGTTTTGTCCAGAATACAGAAGGAGGAGCCAAATTTATCGAGTAAATATTTATGAATTTCGTTCAAAATATCAGTAGTGGAGGAAACGAAATCCCCATTGTCAGATACAAGTCTGGAAATATGCTTGTTCTGACACCTAAATTTACAGTTCTCATATGGATTAGTGATATATTATTTTCCCTGAGTACCAAATTTCTGTTCAGCCTCCAGAGTAGCAAATCTATTATATTGCAATGAGAGTAATTCAGTTTTAATTGCAGCTAAATAAGCAACCTGAGATTGTGTAACCAATCCTTTGCCTCGCAAAAACTGAAGTTGTGAATGCAGAAACTTACATCTATCATTTTTAGCATGATGATACACCCAGGCTAACTTTTTAAAATAATGTACAAAATCCATTTTTGAGTCCAGCCACCAAGCCACAGCACTACCATATAAACAAAAAACTGAAAAGTCTGGCAGACAGTAACTGTAATGCACCAGGACCCTGGGTAGAAACAAAAAGATCAGAATTAAGTCTCCAAATCCCTTTACCATAAGCAGTGGAAGCCACATCTGATAATCTTATACTAATCAGACAGTGGTCAGAGGTAGCCACAATCTTAGTGTCAGTTGTCAAGACATTAATATCTACTGGGATAAAAAAGAAATCTATCCTAGATGACAAATCACCCTTGTGGAATGTGTGTAATGGGGTTTTCAAAACTGCACATTGAACATCCTTCATTGCAGTCTGGACTAAAATGTGGTTAAGTTCTACAACATCACAGTAAACTTTCTGAGTGTTCCCCTCCTATCAGAGCATAACAACCCACAATTAAAATCACATCCCCAAATGACAGTTTTGGAAGTATGCAAGAAGGGCTGGATAGCTCACCACTTGTCTATGCATCCAGTCTTAGTTTGTGGGGCATAACAATTAATTAATCTATAAAAAATTATTTGAATAATAACATCAAGTAACAGTACTCGTCCTTGCAGAATTTCTACTAATTTCAGGACATTAACATTGTCCCGGATTCCCCCCTTTTTCCTCACAAAAACACAGAGACCATTGCTTGTTGTGCTCAGATTGGCAATTAATTTATTTAAATTCATAAATCCATAATTCATTTTCCATTTCTTTATTGTCATATTTCCATAATTTTCATTTATTTCCATCCATATATCACTCTCTGATTATCCATCCCCCAGGCGAAAACCTGGGTGCCTTCTTCTTCTCCTTTTCTGTTAGGTAACAGTGAAAACCGAGACCGCTTTCTCCTTCATCTTCTTCTGCCTCTTGTGTTACTCCTTTTTTCTTCCCCTCTTCCCCCCCTGCCATCCACCTTGGCAGTCCATAGTCTTACTATTATTATCTGCCCCCAACTCCTTTGCAGACTTCAAGGATTTCGGCCTGCCATCCACCTTTGGCAGTCCATAACCATATTATCCCCCTGCCATCCACCTTTGGCAGTCCATAACCATATTATCCCCTGCCATCCACCGTTGGCAGTCCATAACCATATTATCCCCTGCCATCCACCTTTGGCAGTCCATAACCATATTATCCCCCTGCCATCCACCTTTGGCAGTCCATAACCATATTATCTCCTGCCATCCACCTTTGGCAAGCCATACCATATTATTATCCTCTGCCATTCACCTTTGGCAGTCCACCGTCCTAGCGGGCGTGTCTATCCTCCACCATGACAGACTCTCATACAGCCCCAAATTGACTGTCTTTCCATCTTACCTTTTCTAATAGGGTGGGTGGGAGGATTAAAACTCCACCAAAAGTGGCTGAGGATCCCTTGTGCTGACCCTTATGTACCTCCCTTCTCCCTCCCTTCCTGCTACCTGCCCATTGTTCCGACTCTTGGCTCCTCCCTTCCCCCCTTCTGAGCACAACCATTTCCTAAGGAAGGAAGGGTGCACCAGGACAACATGGTCTGCCCTTAAGGGCAAACTCCATTGTCCTGGATTCCCCTTTTCCCTCACAAAAACACAGAGACCATTGTTGTTGTTGTGCTCAGATTGGCAATTAATTTATTTATATTCATAAATCCATATTCCATTTTCCATTTCTTTATTATCATATTTCCATAATTTTCATTTATTTCCATCCATATATCACTCTCTGATTATCCATCCCCAGGCGAAAACCAGGTGCCTTCTTCTTCTCCTTTTCTGTTAGGTAACAGTGAAAACCGAGACCGCTTCTCCTTCATCTTCTTCTCCTCCTCTTGTGTTATTCCTTTTTTCTTCCCCCTCCGTCCTCTCCCTCCTTTTCCCCTGCCATCCACCTTGGCAGTCCATAATCTATTATCATCTGCCATCCACTTTTTGGCAGTCCATAACCATATTATCACCTGCCATCCACCTTTGGCAGTCCATAACCATATTATCTCCTGCCATCCACCTTTGGCAGTCCATACCTATTATTACCTGCCATTCACCTTTGGCAGTCCACTGTCCCTACTGGATCGTCTGTCCTCCACCATGACAACCATGTCTGGCCCAGATTGACTGTCTTTCCATCTTACCTTTTCTAATAGGGTGGGTGGGAGGGATCAAAACTCCACCAAAAGTGGCTGAGGATCCCTTGTGCTGTCCCTTATGTACCTCTCTACCCCCCTCCCCTTCCTGCTGCCTGGCCATTGTTCTGGCTCTTGGCTCCTCCCCTTCCCTATCCCTTCCCCTTCTGAGCACAACCATTCCTTACAGGAGGAAGGTGCACCAGGACAACATGGTCTGCCCTTTAAAAGGGCAAACTCCATTGTCCTGGATTCCCCCCTTTTCCCTCACAAAAACACAGAGACCATTGCTTGTTGTTGTGCTCAGATTGGCAATTAATTTATTTAAATTCATAAATCCATAATTCATTTCCATTTCTTTATTGTCATATTTCCATAATTTTCCATTTATTTCCATCCATATATCACTCTCGATTATCCATCCCTCAGGAAAACCTGGGTGCCTTCTTCTTCTCCTTTTCTGTTAGGTAACAGTGGAAACCGAGACTGCTTTCTCCTTCATCTTCTTCTTCCTCTTGTGTTACTCCTTTTTCTTCCCCCTCCCGTCCTACCCCCTTTCCCCCTGCCATCCACCTTGGCAGTTCATAGCCTTATTATAATTATCTGCCCCCAACTCCTTGGCAGACTTCAAGGATTTCGGCCTGCCATCCACCTTTGGCAGTCCATAACCATATTATCCCCTGCCATCCACCTTTGGCAGTCCATAACCATATTATCCCCTGCCATCCACCTTTGTCAGTCCATAACCATATTATCTCCTGCCATCCACCTTTGGTAGTCCATACCATATTATCATCCTCTGTCATTCACCTTTGGCAGTCCACCGTCCTAGGGAATGCGTCTGTCCTCCACCATGACAGATTCTCATACAGCCCCAAATTGACTGTCTTTCCATCTTACCTTTTCTAATAGGGTGGGTGGAGGGATCAAAACTCCACCAAAAGTGGCTGAGGCTCCCTTGTGCTGTCCCTTATGTACCTCCCTACCCCCTCACCTTCCTGCTGCCTGGCCATTGTTCTGGCTCTTGGCTCCTCCCCTTTCCTATCCCTTCCCCTTCTGAGCACAACCATTCCTTACAGGAGGGAAGGGGTACACCAGGACAACATGGTCTGCCCCTTAAAAGGGCAAACTCCATTGTCCTGGATTCCCCCCTTTTCCCTCACAAAAACACAGAGACCATTGCTTGTTGTTGTGCTCAGATTGGCAATTAATTTATTTAAATTCATAAATCCATAATTCATTTTCCATTTCTTTATTGTCATATTTCCATAATTTTCATTTATTTCCATCCATATATCACTCTCTGATTATCCATCCCCCAGGCGAAAACCTGGGTGCCTTCTTCTTCTCCTTTTCTGTTAGGTAACGGTGAAAACCGAGACCGCTTTCTCCTTCATCTTCTTCTTCCTCTTGTGTTACTCCTTTTTTCTTCCCCCCTCCCATCCTCCCCCTTTCCCCCCCTGCCATCCACCTTGGCAGTCCATAGCCTTATTATTATTATCTGCCCCAACTCCTTGGCAGACTTCAAGGATTTCGGCCTGCCATCCACCTTTGGCAGTCCATAACCATAATATCCCTGCCATCCACCTTTGGCAGTCCATAACCATATTATCCCTGCCATCCACCTTTGGCAGTCCATAACCATATTATCTCCTGCCATCCACCTTTGGCAGTCCATACCATATTATCATCCTCTGCCATTCACCTTTGGCAGTCCACCGTCCTAGGAAGATCGTCTGTCCTCCACCATGACAGATTCTCACATACAGCCCCAAATTGACTGTCTTTCCATCTTACCTTTTTCTAATAGGGTGGGTGGGAGGATCAAAACTCCAGCAAAAGTGGCTGAGGCTCCTTGTGCTGTCCCTTAGTACCTCCTACCCCTTCACCTTCCTGCTGCCTGGCCATTGTTCTGGCTCTTGGCTCCTCCCTTTCCTATCCCTCCCTTCTGAGCACAACCATTCCTTACAGGAGGGAAGGGGTACACCAGGACAACATGGTCTGCCCCTTAAAAGGGCAAACTCCATTGTCCTGGATTCCCCCCTTTTCCCTCACAAAAACACAGAGACCATTGCTTGTTGTTGTGCTCAGACTGGCAATTAATTTATTTAAATTCATAAATCCATAATTCATTTTCCATTTCTTTATTGTCATATTTCCATAATTTTCATTTATTTCCATCCATATATCACTCTCTGATTATCCATCCCCCAGGCGAAAACCTGGGTGCCTTCTTCTTCTCCTTTTCTGTTAGGTAACGGTGAAAACCGAGACCACTTTCTCCTTCATCTTCTTCTTCCTCTTGTGTTACTCCTTTTTTCTTCCCCCCTCCAGTCCTCACCCCCCTTTTTCCCCACTAGCCAATCTCCAGCTTGTGTTGGATGACTGGCTTCCCTCCAACTTAGGGTATCCCTCTCCCATACCTCTGGTATGAAAAATTTCCTTCCCCTTTTTTTATCTTTTTGTCCATCTTCTCCATTCTTCTATGAAACCCATTGTTTCTGCATTGAACATATCTATTGCTTATATCTGACAGGTGTACCCTGTCTGACCTGTAGAAGTCATCCACCCATTCTTCAACTCCGTGCAGTTTCACCTGTCCTCCCATCTGCCTTATCAGTGTCCCCATTCATCTATTCATCTTTCTCCTGGCCATCTCCACCACCCTGTGGCTGTGTTCCTGTCTCCATACCCTTTGTGGTATTATATCCAACCAGGCAAGGCATACTTGAGGCCACCACTGTCTTATTGCCACTAAGTCCCTCTTAATCTGTAAATATGTGTGCACCCATGGTCTGCCTGCCAGGTCATTGCCCCCT
Source organism: Neoceratodus forsteri (assembly GCA_016271365.2). Taxonomy (NCBI): domain Eukaryota; kingdom Metazoa; phylum Chordata; order Ceratodontiformes; family Ceratodontidae; genus Neoceratodus; species Neoceratodus forsteri. Next base: position 650,127,695 of record CM028136.1, on the reverse strand, counting down.
AGGTGTATAATGATTAGGTCTGGACTGGGCCGATGTCCCTTGAGCTCTTTCAAAGCAGGGAGAAGCTGTGCCCATCTCATCCCCGGTAGGCCGTGCCATACCAACCTACACTGCCTTGCATCCTGGTATAACTGCTTCCCCCCAGCTTTTGTCTCTGCTCTCTTACCAGCCCAGTAAATATAGGAATGGCTACAGATCCAGACTTCTGTGCTCCTCCTCTACCTATGGGGTGCAAAGAAAATTAGTTAATTTACATATACCCTCCATGTCCTCCCTGCATTATCTCCCGCCTTTCTATTATATATTTATTTATATTCCCTCTTTCCTTTTTTTTTTTACATCAGTGCTCTGATGTATCTTTTATAACTGGCTGACTGCCAGTGACCTTTTTCCAAGATGCCCTTCACGGGTTCACCCATTGCCGCCAACTGTGAGGCCGCCCCAATCCTTAGGGAATGGGCTGAGTAATTTGCTGGGTTCTCACCCGAAAAACTCCATTGCCTTCTTCAACACTGCTGTAATTTGATAGCCAGTGAGCCTTTTTCCATCCCCATGCATGAAGAACTTCCCCGTCCTGGTTACCTGCCCTGCGGCAAAAACCCACAGGGCCTGCACTGGGCATATCGCAATCTCTGATTGCCCTCTGAGTGTTATCATGCACCCTTGCCCTTTCTGGTCAGTCTTTGACCATTTTAGCTTGATCCATATTTCCCTTGTCCCCCAACTCACATCCTCCCATTCCACACCTCCTTCCTTGTCATTTTTCCCATGTCCTACCACCTCACTCACTCCCATAGCCCCTGCAAACATTATCACATAAATCGTGTGAAATAGCTGGGCCTCCCCTTTTGATTTGCATATTGCCGGGAGCACCTCTTTTAGCTTCATTAGCCACTGCTCCCCTATAGGCCTCCTATTGTCCCCATCCCTCTTTTCAACCTGCCCCAGCCCTGCATCATCCTTCTGATGACATTGCCTTTGTTGGGTCCTTCCATCCTTTCAGGCTGCAGATCACACTGATCCCTGCCAGATAAACCCCCATTGTGGCGTGAGCCATCCCTTTTTGCCATTGTTCCACTGTGAACATTCCCAACTGTTCTTAAGATAGTGGCCCACTTACCTCCATCTGGTGTTCTGTCCTGAATGTTTGAAAAACCCGTCAGGCCCCATCATAGGCCCTCAGAGTCCGGGCCGCCCTTGAGCTATGAAACAACAGTTCTGCTCCTTCCTGCCAACGTCCCAGATGTTCACTGGTATGGGCGTTTTTTGTTTTTCTGCTGCTGGTGTCAGCTTCTGGAAATGGTCCAGCTGCAGATGGGAAAGGCTGTCAGCCAGGGTATTGTGTACCCCTTCTATATGTTTTGCTCTGAAAGACATGTTTAGCTGCAAAGCCCTTAAAACTAACTGTCGTACTACCTGCATGACTGTGTCCGACCTGGCTCCCTTATTGTTTAGTAACTCAACCACTGCTCTATTGTCACACCAAAATGTCACCTTCTGATCCCGTAATTCCTCCCCACCAAACCAGAGTGCATGCCCATATGGGCATGAGCTCCAGTAGTGTTATATCTTTTACTTTCTCATCCCTCACCCAACTAGCTTGCCATGGTTCCATAAACCACCTGCCCCTCAGGTAACCCCCCCATGCCCAGTCTGTGTAGAGGTCCAGATCTGTGTTGTACAGCCACTCCTCCTGCTAAAATGAACACCCATTATAGTCCTTCAAGAATTCCTCCCATACACTAAAATCCTCCCTGATGCTGCCAGTCAGATTAACCCAGTGATGTGGTTTTGTGACCCCTGCCATTGCCCTGGCCAACCTCCTTGTGAATGCCCTTCCTGGTCCAATGGCCCTGCATGCAAAATTCAGGTGCCCCAGTACCAGCTTAACTAACTTTAGTTGAACCGTTCTCTTGCCAGCATGTACCCCGATTAGCTCCTTCAACCTCCTTACTTTTTTGTCCGGTAACCTAAATACTTCTCTTGTGGCATCAGTCTCTATCCCGAGGAATTCCATAACCTTGCCGGGCCCCTCTGTTTTTTCTGGTACCAGTGGGACTCCTAATTCCCTGCACAATTTCTGAAACTTACCCAGCATCCTCTGTGTCTCCTTTTTGCCTTTTCCAATGAGGAGAAAATCATCCAGGTAATGGATGACTGACTTATAACCCATTTCCTCTTGGAATATCCACTGCAAACATGTGCTGAACGCCTCAAATGTCGCACATGCTGTGGAGCATCCCATTGGCATTGCTTTGTTAAAATAATACTGCCTTTCACTTTTAAAACCCAAGAGATCCCAGTTTTTCCTCCTGATTAGAAGCAGTCTGAAGGCAGACTCAATGTCCGTTTTTGCCATCCATGCATCCTCTGTGGCCTGTATTATCTGGACCGCATCTTCAAGTGTCACGTAAGTTACCCTAGTATGCTCCTCCCTAATATAGTCATTCACTGATTCTCCTTCTGGGTAAGAGAAATGGTGTATCACCCAGTATTCCCCTTCCTGTTTCTTAGGTACCAAACCCAAGGGCGCTATCCGCATGTTTTCCAATGGGGGGTCGTCAAATGGACCCTCCACCCTACCAGCTGCTTTTTCTTTCTCAATCTTCTGCCTTAACATTTGCTCTTTTCCTTTTACAGACCCCGGGTTGATTGCCTCCCTAGGTTGCCTGGGTCCTTTAGATTGCAATGAAAACCCTGTGTCAAAACCACATAAAATCATATCCCGCATGCTCATGTCCGGGTATCTGTCCAGGTGAACTGTCAATGCCACTATGTTGATGGGGGTTCTGGCCACCCCAAATTGTCCCTTGTTATGCCACCTTGAACCCTCCCTTCCTGCCTGTCTGTCTTCCTTTGCTTCAATGTTTTTGACCCCTCCTACTCCCATTCCCCCTGCCCCTCCCTCCATTGTTCCATGTCTGCCCTTGAAACCCCTGGCCATCCTGAAAAAACAGTTGGCCTGATCCTTGCCTCCCATGCCCTTGTGCTCCTTGTATACCTGTTGTTCTGCACTTGCTAGCCGAGTGCCCCCCCACATTTTGCACAGGCATGCTGAAAGTGACACTGAGGCCACGAGCAGAAAGCCCTGTTATACGCCCAGCAACATCTCTGCGGTGTAGCCCCTTTTCTACCCCACCCTCCCTCAGGTCTGGACTGATCTGTTACATGATCCGTCCATAAATCTATTTGCTTGGTGTCCCATTTTACATCCCCAAATGTTGCCATTCTCTGCCGAAAATATTCATCGTAGTATATCCATCCCACTCGCCTTTTGCTTTAGCTCTCTGTATTATCAATGAATAAGTAATGAGCGGGATACCCAGGTCCGGCCTCCTTTCCAGAGTTATGGATGAAAAAATTGCAAAACCTAAGAACCACCCATCCCAGGTCTTCCCTTTCATGAATTTGTCTTCCTCTTTCTTTCCTAATAGCACTATGGTGGCTGCCATCTCACTCTTACCTATGCTTTCTGCCTCTTCGTATTTGGCCGCCACCTCCCAGCTTACCAAAGCAAATATGTCCTCATATCCCCCCCACCATATTTTTTCTTTTGTGGCAACAGGCACATGTTCTCCTATTCTCATCCCCTGTGCCCCCACCTCTCTTGTACCTTGTCCCTCTCTTTCTTCTCCATTTTCCGTATCTCCTGGCACCTCTTTTCTTGCCATAATCTCTGCCAGACCCGATTCCATCTGCCCCAGCCAACCCGTCCCCAGTGCTGCCACTATTTGACCTATATACTCTTTTATACTATCTCCTACTGTATTGGACACATTACCTGTGACGTTATCCTGGCTGGGGTGTCTGGAGGCCTCCAAAGATCCCCTTGCTTCTTCCTGTGGGTGAGGTGAAGGTGGAGGGTGAACTACCGGGATCTGTGGGCCGGACCTCTCGCTCCGAGTTCTAGGTCCCAGTTCCACTGGGGGGATCCCCTTTGATCTGGGGTGGGTGCTGGTGCTGGTGGCTCACCCGGCTGTGTGGGTATTGGCTAAGCAGCCTTGGCAGTCCCTGCTGCCCTTGACGCTACCCTAGGGGGGCTGTGTCACCCCCCAGCTGACCTCTTCCCTTTGCCACCTTTTTCCGTGTCAGCTTTTCTCTTTCCCCTGGGCTTCCCCGGGTCCTCCCCCTCCACCAGTTTCCACATTTTGTTTGCTTTTTCAGCCAGTTCGATTATAGCCTTGTAAGCCTCTTCCTTCGATGGTCAGCTCTTCTTGGGTGCCATGTCCGTTCTGTTCTGTGCTCTGTGAAAACAACTACAGAAAACGAAAACATGGTTATTCGTGCCTCAATTCCTCCCTATATGTTTCTCTCCTGTCTGTCCCATCCCCTCATGCCACGCTAACTGGGACCCATGCATGAAAGGGGGGGCCCCCTTATCCCACCTGGCAGGTCATTTTTTCCCTTAGCACGGGTTCTGCTGTCCGTGCTGACCCTTATCAAGTGAGGTGCACCCTGCCCTTTAAAAACCGCTTTACCTGCATGACCTGGGAGCACAGGAAAGCTAAGTGACATGCTCAGGGTCATACAGTATGCAAATGGGAGCTGTGGAATTCAAAGAAACCCAGGTCTCTCTACTGGATGTCACCAAATTGCAGCTTAGAGCCTCAACCCCTGCATTACCTGGCATCGGCACCCAGCACCTGGCCTCGGGGTGCCATGCCTTATTCACCCTCTTGTTTTGTCCCAGGGCCCCTTCTCTCCCCCTTTTTCATTTACTATCTGTTTATACTTCTCATATATATATCTTTTATTGTAACCTCTCCCTCTTTTTTTTTTTTTGGTGCATCGTAAGCAGCGACAATGCAGAGCAAGGTACATCTTGTTGTGGGTTGCTTGTCCAAACAGCCTGACTCTCTAAAATTTAGCACGGTGAGAAACCCATCTTACTACCACCAAAATGCATCATCCATATTGCAAACGTGGGCCCTGTGTCCCAGTGCCCACTCCCTCACAAGCTCTTGTTCACCCCTCTCTGTGTGCCCTTTTTTCTTTTTTTTTTTTTTTCGGTCAGCCCTGAATTAAGTACTGTCCAGATTCCCATTACTCCCTCTGTCTCCTTATAAACTTACCCCTTTTGTATTAAAATTACCACTTGCTAAATTGGTAATGCCTTTTAATAGTGCTTGCATGCTTAACTGAGTCTCTAAAAGCATTAAGGTCTCCTCTATGGGCAATGTCCTGGGTTGAGGGACAATGTGAATCATTAAAATACAGCGATAAGCTTTTTCATTGGAACTTCCAAACACAGCAAGACGTGACTGAATAGGGCCCTGCGTGAGATGGCCTCCATCAAAACTCTCCACTCGGCGTGTGGCGTCACGCCACGTGGTCACCACTCCGCGATCTCTCCACAGCCCTTCAGGGCCCCTTTAGCTAGCCACCATGGGTTCTTCCTCCACACACCAGCAAAACCAAAACCTGCACTGTGGTCTTGCCCACTGCCTGAGTCACAAGCTTTCATGATCCCCTTGCAAACTACGACGACCCGCCCGGGTCTTCTGCTCCTTTCCTTCCTTACCAAATCCCATACCCACACCTCTTGGAAGGAAAAAAAAAAACACCAGGCCCAATGGCAGCCTCTGGGCCTACCTCACCTGTACTATGTGGTGTGCAAATGCCTGCCCGGCCTCAGGAATAACCCCTCACGGAGTGCTGCCCATGCGCCTCCCGTCCGTCCTTGCCAGCGCCTTCACAACCCACCTCATGGGCACACACACCCTTCTTCTTCACATGAACTAAGCAAACAAAAGGCTCCCTCATGCTCCCAACCACATGTGATGCCACGCCAATGGGTCACTCCCTCAAACGCTAGTCCTTGGCCTTCCCAGGCACATCTTCATATTAGCCCCGCACTCTCCATCGGGCCTAAAGGCAGCCAACCAGCTAACAATAGGGGTTCCTGTTCCTTGCCAAACAACGCCGCACGGCATGCCCACCCACGTGGCCCCTGGTCCTGGCTCTGACTCCTTCCTTTGTGGCCATTCCTGGGCCTGCTAATCCCTGATAAACAGAATTTTTCCTTCTTTTTTTTTAAAAACAATTGCAAACTATCCTTCAAAAACTTATTCTGCCACTCTGTGCTGCCCAAAATGACTCTCCCATGACAATTCCTCCTTGCAAAGGAGCTTCCATCAGAAACTGTTTCATCCTGTCTGCTAGCAGTTCACTTCTTTCCACTAAATGCTACACATTTCACCTCTCTCTGTCCATTGTCTTCTTCTTTTTTTTGATATAACTTCGCATATCTGAATTAATCAATTGTTGCCTTCTTACCTCTTTCTGCTGTGAAACCAACCTCAAAATTAATACCAAATCTGATGTGCTACAGCTGATCGAATCAAAACTCCAGCAAAAGTGGCTGAGGCTCCCTTGTGCTGTCCCTTATGTACCTCCCTACCTCCCTCCCCTTCCTGCTGCCTGGCCATTGTTCTGGCTCTTGGCTTCTCCCCTTCCCTATCCCTTCCCCTTCTGAGCACAATCATTCCTTACAGAAGGGAAGGGTTACACCAGGACAACATGGTCTGCCCCTTAAAAGGGCAAACTCCATTGTCATGAAAGAAACAAGTGGCCATGCCACTACAAAGGTCTAAACCTAAGGACCAAGACTAGGGCCCCACTTTCAATCAGAAGTAGCAATGTTTGCCTCAGTCAGAGAATGATTTCATGTGTCTTGGAGGAAAAGTACTTGTAGAGGAAGGGTTTAAAAAAGTGAAAAAGTCACCTTTCATTTGATATCTGATTGAATACTATTAGTATTCGGAGTGGCAATTGACAAATCCAGCATAGAACAACTCAGGGGGTTTTGTCATGCACAAGCTTAGCTTTGGAACTGGTACCCCTCCTTTTCTTCCTGACCTTAACCTGAGATGTATCAGGTTCTTCATTCCCCGAGGAGGCATCTACCATCAAGGATGCATCAGACACATCCTCCATCTCCATGTCACCCCATTGCAAGGGTGCATACTGATTTTGCAAGGGGAGAGCATCAGCAGGGGCTTTTTCAGTATCGTTTTCCCTCTTCCCTGTTTTACCAAATGAAAAGAAGTCAAATCGGGAGGGGGCATGATGGGGGTGGTATCTGATGAAAGGGTGATACAATTCAGGGAAGGCAGCACAAGAAGAACCTGTGTATCCAAGTCACAGGGTACCTGATGAGTGGGAATAGGATTGGTAGTTAAATAGGCCTCACAATCACTCACTGTTACTAGGGTAGTTGGAGTTAATGCCAGGTGTGGGGGAGGCTGGTCGGTTATCAGACGACCTAGGACAGGAAGTGCTCAAAAACAGTACGGTGACTGGCATGCTTACATACAGCAGTATTCAATTAAAAGTCGTGTTCCACAAAATCAGCATCTGGGGTGTTTTGAGAAGCCCAGCGGCATTTGGTGAAGGTATGGCCTTCAGTGTCACACATACTACATCTAGGAGTAAAAGTACAATGGATACTTGGATGTCCAATATCCCACACATGTTGCATCTAATTTGTTCGCAATTACTATTAACATGTCAAGGGGATCCACATTTAAAGTATGTATGAGGCATCCCTGGATAAAATAAGGTAAGTCCAGGTTTCATAGAGCGGTGCACAAAACACACTAAAACAACAAGACCTAAAACCAGGTCTTAGTGAAAAGCTGCTTTATTTAACAAAAAAGCTAAGAATCCATACAGGGCAACAGTGGCAACCCTCCACCAATGTTTCACATAGCTCTTACACTTTTTCAAGGCAGGGTTATGTGTATTAAGGTATATCCCTTTATAAGGTGAACAATTAAAGAAACACACGTCTCTATTCCTTCAATCAACATAGCTCATCATGAACATAAACTAGTGCCAAATTAAACACACACACACATATATACAGTATATATATATATATATATATATATATATATATATATTAGAGCCCTTCAATCGACCTTGCACTAGACTACTTCCAAAACAGCTTCCTGCAGGTCTGGAACATACATGCTCCGCTAAAAAAAGCTAGAGTAAGGGCCTTCCACCTCCCTTGGATCTCCTCAGATATCATCAGCAAATGCCGTTCCAGGGACCAGGCATGGAAAAAGTTCAAATCAACTAACTCCCATCAAGCCTTCCTATCGTATTGGGCCCTTCATAACTCTTGCACGAAATTGATCAGACATGCTAAACAGTCCTACTTTTCGCTGGCCCTTAGCACAAATCTTAATCACCCGACCAAATTCTGGAAAACTATTAAATCCCTCCTATCCACACCTGTACAACCACCTACCCTGGCCCTATCCTTCTCAGGCACAGCTGTCTCCGACCTCCTTGAAGTTGCCTCTGCTTTCAACACTTTCTTCACCAGCTGTGCTTCCTCCCTGGTTAAGAGTCTACCTCTTTCCCCACTCAAGGCAACTTCTGCTTCCACCTACCAGCACACCTCCCCCTTCTCCTTCTGACCTGTCACCCCTACCGAAGTCTACCATGCGCTGTGTAACCTAAACCACAACAAGGGTAAATGCCCCTCAGGCATGGACTCCAGACAACTCCAGCTCTCAGCCCCTGCTATTGCTACTCCGATAGCTGACCTGCTCAACCTTTCCTTCACTACATCAACAATTCCTTCAGCATGGAAGATGGCAATGGTCATCCCTCTACCTAAAGGGGGTGACCCCTCCTCGCCGGGGAACTACCGCCCCATCTCCCTCCTCCCTACTCTGGCAAAAATACAAGAACAATTTGTTCTTGCTCAGGTCTCACAGTTCTTGGATGAGTCCTCTTTCTTCACCCCTTACCACTCAGGCTTCTGTAAATCCCACTTCACCATCTCCTCCCTTTTAAGAGTCACAAATGACATCCTCTCAGGTATGGATAAAGGCCATATCACCTCAGCCATTTTTATCGATCTAGCCAAAGCCTTTGACACTGTCTCCCATACACTACTTCTGGGCAAACTCAAGGCTGCTGGCCTATCCGACCCTACCACTAACTGATTTTGGGCATACTTGCATGGCAGACAACAATCTGTGAGAATCAGCCCCAGCACATCGTCCCCCCTCCCCATCACCATGGGTGTCCCTCAAGGCTCAGTCCTGGGCCCTATCCTTTTCTCAATTTTCCTGAATGATCTACTGCAAGTATGCTCCCACTCTACTATTCACATGTATGCTGATGATACTGTGATTTACAACACCGGCCCATCTGCAGATACAGTGCATGACCAACTGCAGTAGGATTTCAATGCTGTTCAACTTTGGCTCGAATCAAATCAGCTTTTCTTAAATTCAAAAAAAACAATCTCCCTAACTTTCGGCTCACAACCTCGGCTCACCCGACTCACCAACCGTCCCCCTTTCCTAACCCTTGACCATTCCCCCTTAGATTCCTGTACCTCTTTCCGCTACCTCGGCATCTGGCTCGACCAATATCTTGACTACTCAATTCACATAGACTCCGTCACAAAAAATTGCTTCCCAAACTGGGTGCCCTCTATCACAACAAAGGCTGCCTGTGTACCCTGGTCAGGCATGAACTAGTCCAAAAATGATACTTCCAATCTTTGATTACGGGGATGTAGTCTACGGCACCGCCTCACCCTCCACCCTGACCAGCCTGGACACACTCTTTCATTCCTTCTGCCGCTTCATACTGGAATGTCCTAAACTTACGCACCACTGTGACCTCTATAGCTCTCTGGCCTTTCCCTCACTCTCAGCCCACAGACAAATCCACTGCTCATGTGTTGCTGCTAAATTCTGGTCCCATACCCTCCCACCCTACCTACATTCCACCTTAACTACGCAACCCAGGACATCCTACTCACTGCAACACTCAGATATTAGGTGCTTCCATATCCCATGCATGCGTACCACTATGGGTCAGGCTGCTTTTAGTTACCGCTTGCCTAAACTATGAAATTACCTCCCAGCAGATATCCACCATATCACTAATTCTAGTCACCTCAACTCCCGCCTCTATGAACACTTTCTCACTGTCTGCTCCTGCAATGGGCCTCCACATTAGTAGCCCCAAAGGCCTCCTGGGCCTCAATACCCTACTTTGTGGACTATGTACCCTTTTCTGGAAGAAGCTACTAATGACTAAAGTTTTAATTTATTTATCTGTACAATGAAATATCTTTTCTATGCAATGTCTCCATGCCTGCCTATTTCTTTTAGCTGCATGGCTACCTTAGCTACAAACGTGTATAGACCCTTGCTGTTGTGCCTCTCAACTATACATAAACCTGTATGTCTATTTTGCCTGAATTTTCCCCATTGTTTCCCCCAGGTCGCATCTGGAAACAAGTGGTTAGTCACTCAGTATGCCTGCCTGGTTAAACTTTTAAATATATATATATATATATATATTTTCATGGCAAAAAAATCCATTTAATACATCAGTTAGGATTGTTCCACAGTGACAAAGGCAAGGACATTCTGTGTTAGGATTGAAAGCCCCACTTGCAGCCCCCAGCCATCCCCTCAACAGACATTGTGGTGTGCATTGGACTTGTTGATCCTAACTCTTATCCCATCACATGTGTAAACAAGCTGAGGTATAGGAGAATGGGGTGATAGTTAGGACCAGCGAGCCCAATGCACACCCCAATGCCAGTTGGGGGAAACAGACTGAGGGAGTGCAGGGGGGCTTTCAACCCTAACACCAAATTTCCTTGCTTTTGTCACTGTGGAACAACCCTAACTTATACATTAAACAGAGTTTTTTACCATGAATTTCCCTTCTTTTTGAGAATGAGGACTATAAACAGTGAATAGAATGTGGTGGTGAGAGAGAAGGCTCTTTGGGCCCCACACTCTATCCATATGATGTGAAGTGACATAGTAATGGTAACTGCAATGCAAACTGAAGTGCTAGTGGTTACGCACATGGTGACGCAAACGTAAAAGGAAACACAAACGTTAATAGAAACGCAAGTGCAAAGTGCCAGCAAAGCGAATGGTGACGCAAACGGAGATGCAAGCACATACATAAACGCAACTGGTAATGAGCACAGTCATGGTACCACTATTGTAAATGCAAATGTTAAGTGTTACAGCAACAATAACGCCAAAGGAAACAGAAATGGAAAGGTGAACACAAGTGCGTAAGGAAACACAAAGCGTAAGGCGTACGGTCACAGTATCGCAATTGCAAATGCAAATGGTAATGATAACAGCAAAACTAACGTCAAAGGAAACAGAAATAGAAAGGCAAATCAAGCGCATATGGAAAGGCAACCTGTAACGCATACAGTCATGGTACAGCAATTGGAAATGCAAATGGCAATGGTAAAAAGTAAAATAACACCAAAGGAAACAGAAATGGAAATGCAAATGCAAGCATGTACAGAAACACAAAAGATTACGTGCACGGTCACGGTACTGCAATTGTAAACACAAATGGTAATGGTAACAGCAACAATAACACCAAAGGAAACAGAAATGCAAACGTAAGCATGTACGGAAATGCAAACTGTAATGCGCATGGTGATGGTACCACAATTGTAAATGCTAATGGTAACAGTAACAGTAACAATAACTACAAAGAAAACAGAAACGGCAACGCAAACTCATAAGGAAATGCAAACCGTGACTTGCATAGTGACGGTACTGCAATTGGAAATGCAAATGGTAACATTAACAGCAGAAATAACGGCAAAGTAAACAGAAATGGAAATGCGAATGCAAGTGCGTACATAACGAGAATGCAAAGGGTAATGCACACAGTGGCGTACATGGGAACGGTAACGCAAATGGGTAAGGAAACACAAGTGGGAATGTAACTGTAACAGTAACGGAAGTGCACACCCTGTATTTTCCCAACAGCTGCATAGAGAAACACAGTGTGTAGAAAGAATGTATGCAGAATAATGGACCTCAGAGCAGAAAATGAACTGTTGGAATACTAAATTGCTGATATCTCAGGAACCGTATGACACAGAAAAACAAATTAGATTTCACATGATTCATGAGTTTTCAGGCTAGGTTTTTGCTGAATGCATGGCATTGTCACAATGAAAATTCCATACCTCCCACTGTTTTCGAGATACAAGCCCTGAAAGGTGTGGCTTACGCCACCATGTTAGTCTATGGGGAAAACATCAACTTTGGAGCACCACAACTTGGCATCCGTGCAATATTTTTTCACCAAACCACCTAAAAGCATATATGTGAGATGTTGGCGGCCTTCCTTCCAAATTGCAGCCCAAAAGACCAAACCATTCTTTTGCAGCAGGGTAGCAAAGAATTCCTGTCATTTTGGTCAGAGTCTGGAAAAGTAGTGTCACAATTTGTGAAAGCTTTTGCAAAAATTTGCGAAAGTGTCGCAGATACAGCATTACTTTGTGACACTACTTTTTCCAGAAATTTTAAAAACATATTTCTGGGCTGTTTAACCCCAAAATATGACATGGCTAGCATCCTGAGTGTCCAACTAGGTGAACACAAAAATAATTGTGTTCCTAGATAGTCCCAATTTTAAATGCCAAGCATTTTTCTGATCAGTAACTGAAAACAAAATGGCGGATTTGTGACACTACTAGGGCCATTTGTGACACTAAAAAGTGTATTTGTGAAAGTGTTGAACTTCTTGTTAACTTTTCCCATTGACTTATAAGGGGAACTTGTTTTTTGAATAACTTTTGAACCGTTTAATATTTTTACGCAAAATCTTCAAGAGGTACAACGGGGATGCCGTCCGCACATTCCCTGAAGTGTTTGGACTGGTCGCGCAAACCGTGCAACCTGTAGGTGAGAGCAAAGAATTTGCAAAAAAGCATATTTGCGCACACAGATGTTGCTTAATAACTCTGCAGCCGTATGTCCGACCGGTTGGCAGATCCCAAGATCTATGGTGCCCCCCCCCCCATGCCTGCCATTTTCAGGTAAATCTGTTGAATGGTGGTAAAGTTATTAAGGTGCAAAGTTTCACCCTTTAACCTTAAAAGTGCTACTCAACCCTAACTATGGTAACACTGCTGTGCTACCATAATATATAGATATATGTATACAAGAAACAGTATTATAAAATACATACTATACAGTACTCGACATAAAATATCTGATTATAAGTTTTAAAGACCGCCTAACAAATAAGATGCTACAGGAATAAACAATAGCTATCCAATCTCATTCAAAATACATGAACAGTGTCCTTCCTTCCCTTTCCCTTCTCTTCTCTCCCCTTCCTTCTGCCTTCTAATATTGCACTGTATATATGTTATGAATAAAATTGGTTAGGTTAGGAATAATTCTGTTCCCCCCCCCCTTCCTTCTGGCTTCTAATATTGCACTGTTTACATGTTCTGAATATAGTTGGTTAGGTTCTGAATAATCCTGTTTAAATTATTGCACTGTTCATGTATTTTGAATGAAATTGGATAGCTTTTGTCCTGTAGCATCTTATTTGTTAGGTGGTCTTTAAAACTTATAATCAGATATTTTATGTCGAGTACTGTATAGTATGTATGTATTTTATAATACTGTTTCTTGTAAATAAATATATATATGTTTTTTTAATTTGGCACTAGTTTGTGTTCACAATGAGCTATGTTGATTGAAGGAATAGAAACATGTGTCTCTTTAATTGTTCACCTTATAAAGGGATATACCTTAATACACATAGCCCCACCTTGAAAAAGTGTAAGAGCTACTTGAAACATTGGTGGAGGGTTGCCACTGTCACCCTGTATGGATTCTTAGCTGTTTTGTTAAATAAAGCAGCTTTTTACTAAGACCTGGTTTTAGGTCTTTTTGTTTCAGCGTGTCTTGTGCACTGCTCTGTGGAACCTGGACTTGTTTGAAATTCGTGGTAGTGCAGACAATGCTCCTGTTAGCCGTCTCAAATGGTGTTGGATAAAATAAAATACCCAGTCCCTGTCTAGAAGAAAACTGCTTGGAAGATGCTGCATCCATGCATCTGAAAAGTGAAGTTTAACTTTAAATTTCCACCCCCCAGTCCAAAAGCCCTCACCATCAATAATCGGATCAGGTAAACCCTGAATTTCACACTTTTGTTCTAACCAATATATGATATCCTTAACATTAACCATCTCATTATGGAACAAAATGGTAACAGTTTTCAATGTGGGTTTAGAAAGAGGTACTGAAAAAAAATATGTTTCCAAATGTTAGTGTCTTTGACCAAATTATATTGCTGTCAAAACCTGTACAACAATGCTTCAGAATGAAAGCTAACGATGAAACTCTGTTCTTCTGGGGCATGAATAAATGCAAACACTTCAGAAGGAGAAAAGTGAAGAGATTGTTTGATGAAAAACTTGTCCACAAAACTACGGTCCGGTACTTCATCTAAGCCACTTTTATAGCGAATACGAAAGGCGCGTCTGCATTTCACATTCATCGGGGGGTCATGAAAGAGGCTAGCAAAACTCAATTTGTGGCCCACAGCTTTTGGTTGTGGATCAGAAGTCTCAGAATCAGCATGTAGAGGATCCTCGGAAGCCCATTGCAAAATGTGGCTATATGAAATGTCAAGAGGGGATGGAGACTGCCGAGAGTGAGCAACCGGGAGACAGGGCTCTACACACTTGATCAGTGGTATCAGAGAAGAAAAATCTGGAGCCTTGAACTGGGAGCCATCTTGAATCGCTGGCACCATAGTAACAGAGTCATGTAAGTCTGTAACAATATTAGCCGTACCTGGCAAGGGAATAGCAGGATCTGGCAGCCATGTTCCATCTGATGTATGAATCCAATCCACGTTCTGGAGTGCTGCATCTGGAGACCAGGCAATATTCAGCTGCTCATCATCAGGGTTCATATCCATATGTAGATCTTGATGCTGAGGATCAGTAGAAAGGCTAGCAGATGTAAGTTTTTTACCCATTTGCACATCGGGGCTAGAACTAAGTTGTTTTTGTTTCTTTTTCTCCTCCTCCTCCTCCTCCTCCTCCAGCAAAATACTTTGAGTTTTATATTGCAGTTTGGCTCAGGACAATAATTCAGCCAAACAACATTTTTCTGCACAAAGATTTTCTTACATACACACTTCAGCAATATCTGCCTCCAAAATCACACCATCAGAAATTAAAGAAGGATCCAAAACAGATAACCTCCTGTGCTGGACCTGCAGGAGCAGAAATCTGCTCTCCTGCAGCTTCACCAGCCAACTCCCCAAACTCAGAGTCCATTCAGTGTGTTTATGGTCCCCCTACTGTCAGAGTAGGGGATTTTTTTATTATAATAACATCATAAAAAGAATTCAAGAAATAACAAGAATAAAGAAGAACAAATCATAAATCAAAAAAAATAAAGGGAAAAACATATAAAGTTTCACAAATAACATTATGTACAAAATTTACATAAGTCATCACCCAACCTTAAAAGCAAAGAAAGACCCAGATTTCATTCCCCATGTTACTTATTGTTAGAAATTAATCCCTAAGCCCCCCTTATCGACACTCATAATCTATTTATATTTAATAAACAATATAAACCCGTTTCACCAACTAGTCACGTTTTGTGCTTTACCAAATTATAAGTCTTTCAAATAAACCTTCTCCATAGCCCCTTGAATCAGTAAATGGATTGTTTCATAAGACATCACCCTTTGGTAAAGGACCTACTGGCATCTAGCCTGCCATAAGTAATATTTCAAACAACAGTACAAAATCTGTAGGTTTCTATATTATACCTGGCCCCAAACTGAGGAAAATAACCAAAAACCAGGGTATCATAATTCAGAGTTAACAGCCATTTCATATGCCATTTTGAAGGCAGAAATTTCCAACGTGAACTAGCATAATAACAATGAAAGAAAAAATGCTCTGCTGCCTCTTCCTGATTTATACAGCCATAAAAAGGACATACCCTTTCTTCTTTAACCTTGTGCTTAGCATTTCCCCGTACCCCAATCCTCCCATATACAGTCAACCATAGAAATTCCCACATATAACCCAGCAATCTTGGATTATATAGTTGAGAAAGCACTCTTGGTATAAGAGTAGTAGGACAACTTTTCAAAGCAGGTACTGAAGGATAGAACAATGACATAACTGTATCATATAATTTAGGCCCTGTAGTTACTTCAATAGTTTGTTTAGAAAGGCCCCATTTATACAGTTTCTTTACCACTGGTTTAAAAAATTGAGGAACCTGCAAAAATGATGATAGTTTCGGGGGGGGGGTGTAGAAGACCGTGCCAAAACATAATGACCAAGAACACATAGAGAATAATGGATGGGGAAGGGTTTGATGTGAGAATTTAATGCACACCCGAGTTGTGGGTTGCTACATAAACCCCGAGGGTGAAGCCCAAGAGGTTTATCAGAGCATCCCACAATAAGGTGTGCATTAAATTCTCATCTGAAACACCTTCCCCAACTTTTATTTTTTATAATAACAGGCCAGCATTTTTTCTCCAGCAGTTTGTGAGACTGTTTGGCCCTGCCCTCATACAGAATGTTGGCCAATGAGGCAGCAGCATAGTTTGACTGGCATGGGTCATGAATGTCATAACAACCAGCCGGCTGTTATGGAAAATATCAACCTGGTCAGTACATTGAGAGAAATTGCTGGCCAGTTATTATAATGTAATAAAGAACCACACCAAGATACTGATGGTAATAATCCAAGTTTAACATTTTGGGAAAAAAATAAAGTAAGAAAAAACGTGATGGGATCCACCATTCCTAATCCCCCGTTATCTTTCCCTAAATAGGTATATTGCCTTTTTATGGGATTAAGCCTATTACCCCAAAGCATCTGAAAGAATAGGCTGTACAGTCTGGTTTCAAGTTCTTGAGGAAGTGGGAATATCAATGCTATGTATAAAATTTGGGAATTAAAAATTGCCTTATTACCTGTACCCTTTTAAGTTTAGCCAATCTCCAGTGTTTCCACACCTATACTTTATTACTAGCTGAGGAGAAGGCATGCTCCCAGTTTAGTAGAGAAAGGTTCTGAGGCCTGAAGAATAACCCCAAAATCTTAATTGGGGCTGAAGTAATACAAAATCCCTGAATGGAAACCTCAGCAGGAGAATTAACCCAAATAAATATACCCTGACTTTTCATTTTATTAATTTTTGAATTAGAAACATGTGAGTAAGAAACCAAAAAATTCAAAAAAATAGGAATTTGTGTATAATCAGAGAAAAAAACACAAATAACATCTGCATAGGCTTGTAAATACTAGGTATCCAGACCAGGGGATCCCAACACCCCTTTCCACCATGGATGAAGTGTTAATGATTGTATTAATGTATCAATGGTAAATATATATAATAGAGGACTTAGTGGGCATCCTTGACGAACCCCTGTAGCTATATGAAAGCCTTCTGTAATGCAATTATGAGTAACTGGATGAATAAAAGCAGTATCATAAAGTGTTTTTATCCATTGGACAAAGGAAAATGGGATGTCATGATGTTGCAAAGTTAGAAACAAAAAAGGGTGTTATACCTGCTCAAAGGCCTTCATTTGATCTAAGGAAAGAATACAGCCTGTCAGGTTATGTGATGAAAAATGTTCAATTAGATCTCTAAGAATCATAAGAGCCTACTGTATCTTCTATCCTGGGAGCCCACAATATTGGGATGGAGATATAACCACATTAGCAAAGGTCTTAAGCCGAGAATTTAAGAGGCCAGTCAATAATTTGTAATCTGAGTTTTCCAAACTCTCCTGATCTTCTGATTTATACAGAAGAATTAACAAACCTTCAGAAAACCAAAGGGGAATTTGGGGGTTAAGAGGAAAAACTTAAAAACCAAAGTCAAACATTCTGTAAATTCAGAAGGGAACATTTTGTACAATTGTGATGTTATTCCATTAATTCCTGGGGAAATCCCATTCTGTTGGGATTTTGTTGCAATTTGAACTTCTGCAGCTGTTATTGGAGCAATTAAACTAGACATGTCAAGCTTAGTTTTGAGAAGATGAATCATTTTAAAAAAAGTTTCCATCTCCTCTATACTAGGGGGTGCCACTGGGCTATGTAATCCCTGAAATTGTTTAATAGTGGCATGCATCCTAGTGATATCCTGAACCAGACACCCATCTTGTGCCAACAAAGAAGACATTGTAACTTTAGATTTATATTGTTTAAAAGCCTCATAAGGATCTCCATAAGCCTGTTTCCGAGTACCTTCCTGAAAAAGTACTTTCATAGTACTAGACCTATTGTATTGTACCTCCTGTAATTTTTTTTTATGATTGTTATTTGGGAAGAATAATCAAATTTAGAGGTGTTTTCCATTGAAAATAAATAATACAACTGCTGACGTAGTTTTAAATAGTGCAGAAATTTTAGGTTTTCACTAGGTTTCCCAATTTTTAGTAGCTGTATTTTTAAGTCCTCCTTTGACTCCCTCCACCAGTCATCTAGATCTTCGTAAAGAAAAGTAACTGAGAGCCGTGCACTAAGCAATGATTGTATAGCTTTTAATACAAGCGGATTGCTCAACAATGGAGAGCTCAATTTCCATCTTGATTTTGGGGAGATGTTACCATACCGGATGAAAAAACACTCTTAAGGAGTAAATGATCCAAAAAACCTATAGGGTATGTATAAAATTTACACGGGAGAAGGTTTTTAGACAGAAGAATATAATCAATTGTAGAAGTAAGGATGTTTCTTTTATAGGTACATTTTAGACCCCCTTGCTGATACTGTCTACTATCTACTAGGCCTGATGTGTCCAGTAGTTGGAATAAAGCATTAGAATCACAATAAATCTTTTTCCCTTTATCCGTAAGTCCACCTTTTGCTTTCTGGAGCTCACAGTTAAAGTCGCCGCATAAAAAAATATGAAAGGAAGTAACCAAAAATTGTTGAATCATTGAAAAGAGAGTAACCTTCTCAGTTTTTATCTGCGAGCAATAAACATTAATAAATCTGCAGACCATGGAGTTCCATTTTCCATCCAGAATCATCAGTCTACCTGGAATTAAATCAATAATTTTTATAAGAGAAAACTCATATGAATTAAAAAGAAAACCTATACCATCTGCAGTCTGTTGACCAAAGGACCAGTAGGAAGGGCCCCAGCACCATTCCCTTTGAAAAAACCTGGCTTGATCCAAAATAAACATCCATGATTCTTGAATGACACATATATCAAAGGAAGAACCATGAATGTAGTCATAAACAATCTGACGCCTACTGGGATTTAACAAACTATGAACATTTAAGAAGCCAATCGTAAATCCTATTTAGTAGTAAAGACGCAATCAACCATCCTTTTTTCCTTCGTTTCTTTCTTTTTCCCTTTATACCCCTCCTGAGAGTGAACAGGAGAGGGGGGGGACTACCCTGAAAGGCCTGAGACTCTGGTACACCACAGTCCATGTCAGTATCTCCCCACTGTGGCGATAAGACAGCAAAGGAATTACTGGATTCAATGTCCTCCTGTGAAGGGGGAGGTTTGAGGTTCCTAGAGGACCTCCGAACTACCACCAAAGGAGAAGGAACCAGATGATCTGGGGCCTGGTTCTCCTACTGAGATGTATAACACACAGGGGAAAGAAGAGGGGGAGTTCAGAGGGACCAGGAGCAGGCAGATCTTTAGACTGCCCCATAGTCTGGGATGAGTCCCAGGTGTTGGTTAGCATTATCTACAGAGGAAGCAGCAGCTGTCTGGGAGGATTATCAACTAGATCCTGAGCCTTCTGGATAAGAAGGTCAGGGCTACTACAGCAAGCCTTATTTTTTGCTGCCCAGAGACATTCAGAAAAAACATGCCGAGTATTTTCACATAAGTCACATTTGGTAAGATTGGCACATTGGAAGGCAATGTGACCTATTTCCCCACAATTATCACAGTGGGGCCTGTCACAAGAAATAGACAGGTGAGTACGAGACCCACACTTATAACAGGCCCTAGGTTGCCCGGCATAAAAAACACGCCCCCCCCCGTCTCTCCCTAATAGAAAAGAGTTGGGAATATGCTCTTTACCACTATCAGTTTGTAGAAGCTTTACCTTAAATGGCCAACCTCCAGTCCAAAATTGTTCAGAGTCGAGAATGGCTTCGAGGGGACTTAAAACTTCACTTTTTTGGGACAACCAATAGGTAATATCATCTACATGAACCCCCTAATTTCTAAACATAATCATTACATATTTAACCAAAGGTTTGGACAATGGAATAAAGAGGAAGGGTGTCCATAGGGAAGAAAACTTTACCTGGTTATATCGCTCCCAAAATAAATCTAAAGCATAGGCAGAACAAAAAACTAATGTGGATGTTATCCTCGCCTGAAATCTTAATAAAAGCAAAGACTTCCCTAGGTGAAAAATGCAGAGAATCCTTTAGTAGACTTTTCCCCACATAATGCCTATCTGGTCTCACCTCCACCCTCCCCTTTATAGCACAGTCTAACTGCATTTCTATGAGGTGCAGCCTCCTTCTTAATCTTAGTAAATAAATCAGGTTTCTGCTGAGACAAAGTAGAAAGATGATTAGGTCCTGAAAGCACAGCAGAATAAGACAATTCAGCAGGCATAGAAGCAATGGACTGGGAGACCGTGGTAGGGTCTCTCACCAGAGGCAAAGCACAGGAACAAACAGTGGTTGGTAAAGGTTCAGTAGGTAGCTGAGGTCTCCAGGCCAGCTCGTTTTGGGAAAAGTTTAATTTTGGTCCCAACCAGGTGTAAGATGCCAGGTACCTTGTTTCAAGGTCCACCCTGCTTCACTGAGAGCTTTTTGAGGAGACCATAACTCTGTAGCCTGAGGTTACATTGGAGGATCAATTGGTAGGATCCCCGAAGAAAGTTCTAAAGGCCCTGGAGGTGTGGAGATAGTTTAAGTACCACTTGTCCCCAATTGCATCTACAAAGCAGAAAAGCTGCTCACTTATCCTTACTGTCATTCCCTGACTTATCCAGTGGTTTTGTAAAAAAAAATTCAGAAACCCTGTCTTAGTTCGGGGGTTAGTTTGAAACACACAGGGGTTAGCAGGATTAGAGCAATCAGCTGAAGGCACTGATAAGGAGCTGTGGAATACAAACCCAGCAGCTTTCATTAGCATGGCAGAGCAAGGGTCAGGACCGGAGCTTTCACCAGCTAAAGCAGGGTTATCTGGGTCAGGTAGGTGCGCAGAAACAACAAGCGACAAGTTTAAACCTGGTTGCTGGTCTTGCAACTCTGGTAACGGCTCTAGGCACAGAATTGCTGAAGATTCAATACTGCCAGCCGTCACAGAATCAGAGCGTAAAGAATGTAGTTAAGATTTTGTGCAGACTTACCACGCTGGGTAGAATTAGCAAGCTCTCCACAGGACTCAGCATCATGGCAAATGACAGCCTGTTCAGGGTTACTGACAGGTGTAGCTGAGAAGTGGCAAGTTGAAGCCTGGGCTGTTCCTGAAGAGCTTCTTGATGAAAATTCTCAGGAAACACAGTATCATGCAGTGGTTGAATTACAGGCAGAGGTGCATCCATTGTAGAAACGGAAAGTTCTTGCAACTGAATATTGTTAGTATCAGCATTACTTTCATTCAGAACTGTAGAATCCAAGTCAGAGTTCAACAAACACTCCCATTCTCCCGGAACGTCCATCTTCCTTTGCAGACCAAACAGTAGTGACCAGACCTCTGTCACTCAGACCCCATACTGCCAGCAATGCAGTAGGGGAATTACCTCAGTGTCCTGGCCAAATTTCCCCCATTCACTAAAAATACCACCAACAACTTAATCTGGTTCAATTTCAGTTGGTCACCTTCTGTTTCCCCTCTCCCCCTGGTCGCCCCTGAAAAAGAGACTTCTAGGCCCAGTGGGCTTACCTGGTCAACAAAATTCAATAAATAAATAAAATAAATAAATACCGTAGCCAATTGGGCTACTAGTAAAAAAAATAATTCAATATGGACAAATGCAAGGTCATGCATTTTGAGTTTATGAACATAAAAGCCAAGTACTTCTTAAATGGGAAAGAAAAATGGGAAAGAAATATTTACTACAGATAGGGAGATGGATCTGGGTGTACTAGTTTCAGATAAACTACAGTTCCATCATCATTGTAAGAATGTAACAAGTAATGGAAATAAAATATTTGGCTGCACAGGCAGGAATATTAGGAGCAGGGAAAGAGATGTGGTAATGCCCCTCTATACTGCTCTGGCCAAGCAACACATGGAGTACTGTGTGCACATCTGGGCATTACTTGGGAAAAGAGACATAAGAATTTTGGAGTGGGTCCAGAGGAGGGCAACTAAATTAGTCTCTTACATCAGATACAGACCATATGAAGAAAGACTGGGAGGAGGGAATGTACTCCTTGCAATATAGAAGAATGACAGAAGAGCATTGTATGGTTTGCAGGGCACATAGAAACACTGACCTGTGGGAATGCATGGGACTTACTACAAGAGAGAACTGTAGAGACATTAGGGGCATGACTTTTTACAGAAAGGAGAAAATTACATAGAGGATAATGCCTGGCTAGTGGTTGTTAACCACGATGTAGTTATCTTGAGCAGTTGCCAGAACAATGTAGTAAACCTCAAGAGCAGAGCTTGAGAGGTTTACAGTTGCCCTGGCAACTGAGAGAAGTGATTACATCCATAGTTGACCACCACTAGCCAGCCATTGTCTTTTATAGTGTGTGTCCTGTATACAAAAAAATAGCTGTCAGATCATTATTCAAATAAAAACACTTACTGAAGCAAATATTTCCAATCAGCAAGGTTTATTGCTGTACAACAACTTGTGAACTTCGAATGAGAAATCTATCATTAAACACACCAAATCACTCAAAACAAAACTGCATTTTGTGGCTACTATTAAATAAAATATTAAATTGTGAGTAGATCATGAGAAAAAAACTTTTAAACATAAATGGTGGCTGTTAAAAAATAAAACAGTTCAAAGTTTTAAGTGAACTTTGGCTCACTGTTTCTGATTGGTGACCTTGGGCCATATTGTTGAATGTCACAACATATGTGTCTTTCATTTAGTTGGCAGGTTGTGCAAGGAGCCTCTGGGCCTCTGAAACAACATGGATGGACATCGGGAGGTAATCTATAGCTTGAAAGAGAAAAAAAAAATATTTTTCAAACGGGGCACATCGAAAGACACATTTCAGCCACTGCTTGAATTTGCGCAACATTATTTAAATGCTACTTACATCTTTCTTCATCAGACAAGGAGCTGGGGACAACTGTGACTCTTCTGAGTTTGTTTTCCTTTCCATAGTAGTTGTTCTTCACCATAATTGTTATTCCTTTACTGAAAAGATTGAAGTTGACCCCAGCTCACTTAGTGGATTCCAATGCGGGGCCAAAGCTGGTGCTGCTGATTTCTCAAGTAGTGAGACTGCACTGCAGGGTGGAGTGGTGTTTGTGAAGGGCTGTGTGGTGTCATTATAGTAATGACCACCATAGATTTCAGAATTCCTCTGCTGTTTTGAGTTGCTTAAGTGGCTGTAGTTGTTAAGTGACTGAAGCGAACAATGCCCCAACACTTGTTGGATTTCTGTTGGGGGGATGTTGTTGTCTACGAGGAACAGGACTGCTGTTTTCCTCATGGAATGGTTAGTGACTCTCTTCTCATTGGGGAGCATGGCAGATGTGTTTTTGACATGCATTATGGTCTTCATTTTATTCTGCCCAAGTGCCATACATCTGATCCAGAAGGACAACACAGACTTGCAGCTGATGTTTGTGGTTAAGTAGAAAGGGGATTTGAGCTTTAGCATGTTGGCTGGTCTGTGTGTTTCATACAGCTTGTAAGCAGCAATAGGGTACCTTTCGGAGAATAATTTATTGGCATGCATCTTTGGATTAACAGCCCTTATGTCCCAAGGATGCTCACCAATTTTGGTCTTCGTCTGGTGCTTTGAATGCTCTAGATATTCATTGCTATCACAATCATGTAAAAGGCTTAAGCCGACCCACCTATGGCATTATTGCTCGGCTGTATGTAGAGTGTAATACAGGCCATTATAGAAAAACAACATGTGGATCAAGGCTGTAGGGCTATTCGTGCCCAGAGTATGGATCTTGTAAAGTTTGTTTACATTCCCAGGAGTCAATGCCTCTGCTCTGTTAGGCTTTCCTCCCTTCTTCTGCTTTTTTAAGTATTTCTGTTTTGCTGTCAATGTCTTCAAAGTTTCTTTAAATTCACCCATGTTGCCATAAAAAACTGAATGGCCATAATTGTGTTTTAACAGGTACCTATCTACACTGCCAAGTATGCCGCTTAAAGTTCCTGGCTCATATTTTGAATCATTATTTCTTTTTATTTTAAACAGGAGTTTGGCCAGATGGAGATCAAGCTCACCAACTGGGATGGTGGCGATGTCTCAGATTTCCGGACATCAGCAAGGTAGGACTGGAGTAGACGGATGTCCAATTAAGTTTTTTTTTATTGTACATTTGTTCTTCTGTTCGGTAATAAAAGCATGGCTCAGCTGAGGTGTGGGTGGGTTGATTTGATGTGCCAATGCTCTCTACAACATGTTGGGACAGTAACATTACTGGCAGAATGAAAAGAGTTTAAATGCTTGTTGCAGGGAAGTGGGGGAGGCATTCTAACAGCAGAATCTTTAGAGCCTAAACATTCAGTCTGAACATTCTTGCCTGTAATCTCACTGGTGTGATATGGTAATGAAATGTTTACAAGATACTGAAACTAATAATATAATTATAAAAAAATAACATGTTTCTAAGTTCACATGATTCATAGGATGTTTGCAAGTCCACTGGCATTAGCCATAGTGAATTATTGAAAATATTAAATGTATTCCACTAATCCCTTTCCTTTCCTTTCATGACTACATCTAGTGAATTTTTAAAAACTAGCTAATACTGGAACTGTGCACCACATTACTTGGTAGACTGTTCCAAAGTGAAACCACACTCTGATTGATTAATGTTCCTCTTTTTTTTTTTTTTTAAAATAATGTAAGGTAGTCAGCGTGGCTCAGTTGGTAACACATCCACCTCTGGACCAGAAGGTCGTGGGTTCTCGTCCCATACTGGGATTGGACTTGCACCTAAAAATCACTGGCATGTGAGTGCAGTATTGGGGGGTGCTGTACTGCTGGGGTGTGCTGTCCTTCGGATGAGATGTTAAACCGAGGTCCCTCCTGCCCATCCTGGTGTTGTCCCGGTGGGTGTCCAGGTGGAAGTAAAAGAACCCAGGGCACTCTTTGCAAAAGAGTAGGGAACATTCCCAGTGTCCTTGCCAACATTCCCCTTCCCATAAACTGGTTCATGCAATTATCCATGCTGTGTGTGGGTGATGATGTGCGATATGGCTGCCACCACACATTCAGTCACTTCACTACCAGTCTAGCATTGCTTGTAAAGTGCTTTGGATGTATGAAAAGCGCTATATAAATGCTGATTCTTCTTCTTCTTCTAAGGTAGAACGCTGTTAACCTTAGGAAATCATAATTTCCTAAGATCATTATATCACTGATGTGACATGGTAATGTTGTTAACCTATTAATGTGACATAGCATCGATAGGTTAACAACAGGGATTGGTCTGTGAGTGCCTTTATTTACATTCGGGAACCGATGGATGCATGCAGCAGTAAGGGAAGGACTGAACGGCCGCGGCAGTGACTCCGTTTCAAAAAGTAAGGAGCCATTTTCTCTTTTTCTTGGCACCATACACTATAAAAACAATGTATGGTCCTTCTATCAGCAACCGGTTACTGTTAACCATCCTAAGGTTGCCATGGTGACATTAACCTCTCGTGCTTCACTCTCAAGGTTTACATGGTCGCCCTGGCAACCTCTCAACAGTTAACAGACTGGTTACCAATAGAGGACCATACATTATCCTCTATATTAGTTTCATTAATTTTTAAGGCTTTTTATTTAGATTATTTAGGTTTTATGTGACTTTTTAGGGACAGTAAGAAAATATTTCTTTAACTTTCAGTAACTGATATGCAATGGCAAAGGGTCACTGTCACAGTGAAGGGACATGGTCATGGTGAAGGGGCGTGCCCATGGTGAAAGGGCAAGATGAGGGGTCCCCAGATTTTTGGGGGGCCTAGGGCCCCAGCTTGCCTTAATCTGGGCCTGTGTGTGGGTGCATTTCTGTTGAAATTTACCCAGTTGCTTCAATGGAATTTAGATATGATGGTGATAGATATGTGTTCGACTATGAAAAATGTAGAACTGAGTCACTGGTGGGAAAAAACTTCAGAATCTTAATATACAGTAATATGCCATTAAGCTTTGAACAGAATTTATCCAAATTTGTTTGACCATTTTGAAATTCCACACAGCATTACTGACAGGGTGATCCCACTAAGCAAACTGGAGAGAGGAACTTGACAGACCAAAAGTCTTCTTTCCTCCCTAATGTTATATACAGTATTTCTATTTGTGTATGAGCTGTATGAATGAGAATATAGTAAATATATATATGTACTGCTTACATTTCTTTCATCTACTATATCTTCATGTTTGTAATAACTGCTTCATCATTAATAAATTAACAAATGCTTCATGTTTAAGTTCCTCCATGATACCATGATTTCAGAGAAATACAGTACTAAGATTCAAATTTTCTGTGGCCCCCTTTCTTGCTGATTGGTGCTTTACTTTTCAGTTAGCAAAGCCAGTTTTGAACATTAATGGGCATATCACATTGCTTTCTAAATTGTTTCGTTTCCTATTAAAATGTGCATGCTTTCTTGAAAACGAATTCCTGTTTGAAGTCTTTGGTGTAATTAATCTATAATGTTTGGATTTCAAATGTTGACTCTATAAAAGCTTTAAAGGGGTACAGAAAAAGAGGAAACAGCTACTAATTAACCAAAATAGCCTGAAAATAATTATCACAAACTATAATCTTTTACAAACAATGCATATATTTCCAGAAATCAAACATGAATTAGCATACATTGTATCACATTAAGCAACAGTCAAGAAGAAATTAATTTATAAAATCAAACTCATTGCTTTGGTGTTAGAATAGTATGCTTATCATAACAGACACAGAGAATTTTTTGAAGGTTGTATTAAATAAATGGGGGACTTCTACAAGCCAACAAATTATTTGCCTTTGCACAAACACTGCATGGCCAAAATTAAAGTGCCTGGTTGGAAAATCTGACTTAAAAATATGACCATACTGTTTTCAAGAAAACAGAAAGTGATTATTATAAACATTGTAAAGTGATTGTTATAAACATTGTAATGACATGCTCAAACAGTACTAAAACCCCAGTATGTGCTGTATCTACATACTATACAGTAGGAAATATTCTAAAAAAGCAGAGCTTACTCCATAGTTGGAAATAAAAGTGATATTAAAATTTTAATGAATTGAATCTCTTTCTATTAGTATAGTAATAAAAGTGAAACAATGAATTCAAAGATCCACATGATCTTCCTGAAGACAATTTGTCTATATAAACTACTTCATAAAGTATTATGTATTTTTTTTTGTATTTAAAAGTTGCATAGATTACAGAATAAGTTCTATGAGAAGTAAGTCTAATTTACAGACTTTCTCTAGTCAATACCAGTACATACAATGACAGAACATATGCGAGATCAGTTAAAACAAAGACAGATTGTTCTTGTAACAATCATTTCTTTAGGCCATTTTTAAAAATACCAAGGGTGGGTGAAATTCTGAGCTGGGAAGAGATGTTCAATGAGAGTGGAGTAGCAAAGGAAAAACATTCTTTCCCAAAGTATGTTTGAAACTTAAGTAATGAGAGGCCATGCTGACTCATCATCCATGAGACACATTTCTACAACTGTATTTATGGGTGGGAACTGTAGGCCATTCAGATAGATAGGTGGGAGTTTGTTCACAGTTTTGTAGATGAGGGATAACCAATGGAAGGTGCATCTGGAGGAGGGAGACAGCCAATTTAACAGATGCAAAAAGGCACAATGGTGCTCATCCCATTTAGATTTTAAAATGGACAATAATAACTGGTAATAAACAATATTCAAAGGGTGAAGAGTTGAAGCAGAGGTGTGGCAGTGAACAGTATCACAAAAATGTAAAAAGGGAGAATGGTTTGGGTAATAATGTATTTATGATCCAAACTTAACAAACAATGCCTGGCACATTTTAGGTGACCTAACCATCGGTGGACTTTTAAAATAGTTTTTTTAATATGAGATTTGAAGGTCAAGGAGGAAACAAAGATTAAGACCAGGATACTTGAATTCGCTTATGAGCTCAAGAGGATTATTATTTAGGGCATCAAAGAAAAAGGAATTTGCCATGGAGACAGCAGACTGAGATTCAAACAGCATGGTTTTAGCCTTTTTACTGTTCAAAAGTAACAGGTTATTAGAAAACCATTTCAAGATTTTGTCTAAATCACTTTTGAGAATCAAGGAAAGTGAAGATGGTTTCACATGAGCATAAAAAAGAACCATATCATCAGCATCAAGTCAGACTGACCAGTGATCCAAACCAGAGGGTAGGGGATCTACAAAAAGACTGAAAAGAACAGGACCAAGTATAGACCCTTGGGGAACCTCAGAGGAAATTGGGAGAGGAGAAGAAAGGTAGCCATTCCATAACACAGAGTGAGTTCTCCCCTGTAAGTAAGATGAAAACCAAGTGATAACATTCAATGAAAATCCATAGGAGGATAGACAAGCTAAGAGCAAAGAGTGATTAATCCCATCAAAGGCTATGGATAGGTCAGTAAAGACTGAGACAACAAGAAATCATTTATCCAAGGCGCTGGAAACAGAATTGTGAACATCAATCAGTGCTCTTTAGGTAGACTGATTTGGTCTGAAGCCTGACTGAAAATTGGGATGGATCTGGTAATTGGCCAGATAATCAGAAATCAAAGAAAGGACAATTTTTCCATAAATTTCAAGATTATGGGGATCAAGGAAATTGGGCAATAATTTCAACTAGAGTTTTGTCCCCACTTATGTGCAAGAGGATGACTAAAGAGTGTTTCCATGCTGATGTAAAAATTTGGATGGTAAGAGGTAAATTGAAAATGTGAGTTAGGAGAAGGGCCAAGATATCAGTGCAGGATCTAAGTAAAACATTGTCTAAATTGTTGATTCCCTTGGCAGTATCATATCTCAGTAAAGAGAGTAGCTTAAATACTTCAACAGTTTTAATGTAGCTGAAATGGAATTTGGTCCTTGAGGGAGTGGATACTGCATGATGATCAAAAAGCAGTCCAGTGGTAGATAAACCAGCTTTTTTTTTTAAATAACAAAGTAGGAGCCTCAGGATAAAAAGTATTAAGCAAACCACAAATACCTTCTTTTGAGTGCACAGTAGAACTGTCGTATGATATGTTTGTAGTGGAAGATGTAGAAGGTACCTACCAGACAGAATCAACTGTGTGCCTTAATTTCTTAATTTCTTAGGATTATTTCTAACATTGGCTAAATTTGTCTTTAAAAAGGAGGATTTGGATTGTCTTATGATGGAGACACAATAGTTAAAAAATTTGTGAAAAGTCTTTTAAGGCCATTAGTTATCTAGTTTCTTGACTTTACAATATAACTTATCTCTGGACTTCAGTTGGGAGATAATAAAAGGGGTCACCCAAGGAACATGTTTAGTTTTAACCTTTTTTCTAGAAAAGGGTCATATTGGTTACAAAGCAAATTGAACTGGTGAAAGAAGTAATCCTGAGCATAATTATCATTAGGAAGGAAGAACAACCCCTTCCCCCCAGTTAATTCCAAGCAGGCCAGAACAAAACACCTCCAAAGTGAAATGCTTGAAACTGCAAAACCTGATGCATCTAGGGGCAAATCTAGGAGGATAAATATCCACTGTATAATAAATAAGTGTGTGATCACTAAATAAGTTTCATTGGCAGCCAGAGATCCTAACTTGGAGCTCAGATGAAACAAATATCAAGTATAGAGCAGTAAAAAACTACAGACTGAATGTAACATGTAGGGTCTTTAATACACTGGTTCAAGATAAGAAGAGCAAGAGAGTCCCCAACTGGATAGCTAGTTTGCATTAAAATCATTCATTAAAATAGAATGTTGGAACTCACCCAAGGAATAGATCAATTAATATAACTGTGTAAATTTAGCTGTTTTAAGTTTCAGGGGCAGTACATGTTGCCACTAAAATCTACGTTCCATATATTTTTATAGAAAGAAACACAGAATTAATCAAACCACCTATGTTGTCAGATTTGACAAGTGAACATGGAATAGAAGAATGAACAAATAAAGCAGCACCACCTCCAAATCTTTTCCTATCAGACCTTAGAGTTGTAAAATTATGGAATTTGATGTCTGAATCAGGAATAAGGAATCCAACCAAGTCTCAGTTACAACAAGACAAAAGGCAAGGGACCAGCAGATGAACAGGTCTTTTTTATTTATTTTTATTTAGTTAGTTATTTAGTTATTTGGAAAAAAACCTTTGAGCACAAGCTCTTTTATAAAGGTTCCACATCATGGATTGCAAAACAAAGTACAGTAGGAGAAAGCAAAGGTACATTACAATGAATGATACAGCTTGGATTCAGAACTTACAAAATAACCCAAAACATAGGTACAAGTTAAATAACAAGAAACAAACATTTTATGAGGTTGGGGGGAATAAGCAGCCACAAAGTGCCTTGTTAGTAGTTTAGAGGGACAGGGATAGCTGGCAGAGGGGTGAAGAAGGGAGGTATGAGATAGAGAGAGGTAAGTACTGCAGTGGAGGTGAGAGGGTGGGGGAATAAGGTATAGGGGAAATGGTGGGGTGAGGGGAGGCTGAGTGGAAAGGACATGCTAGAGTAAAATGGTGGGGTGTGAGGTGGCATGGTCAGGCACCCAGCATTAGTAGTGACTGTTTAGGAAACTCATGGGACTGTGAGTTGGGGAAGGGGGTGGCAGATGCTGAAGGAGCTTGACACAGACTGATTGCTGGGGCAAGTCATGAGATGGGACAAAGAGAGAGGGGGTACCTGAGGCCTGCCTAGTGCTTGCTGGGGTCAGAGAGAGCAGTTTGGCTGGACTTGGGGCAGGTCGACTTACAGAGTGTTATTAGGTGCTGTTTGAGGTCAGTTTTGAATTGTTCCAGACAATTGGTGGCCAAGAGGTTCCCAGGAAGTTCATCCATCCATAGGGGGGCTCGGTAGGCAAATGCATGTTGCCCAAGTGAGGTATGACAGAAGGGGATTGCCAAGGCCCCTCTAGTCCTCCCTCTGGTGACCTGTAATGAGTTGGCCACCTTGATCAAATTACCTACACAAGGTGATGTTTTACCCAACAGATCCTTCTTCCCTAGGATGCAAGTCTGGAATTTGACCCTGTTTCTTTTAGTTTTTGTTTTAGGAAAGAGACTGTAAATATTAGAATGAAAAAAAAAACTTTATATCATGAAGGGGAGGACCAGGATTAGTTTCTGTATTGCCTGCTACTAGCACTAAGGAGAAAGTGAGCCAATAGCATGTGAGAAAAAAAGGATACTTGGGGCCATTTTTTAGCCAGAAAGGCACCTAGAGTTGTTGGAAAAATGGCTGAGGGAAAAAATTTAATGCCTCTTGAGACCAAGTGATTTGAATGATCCACATAGGGAATGCTAGACTAGGGCAGGGAAAGAAGAAAAGATCATTAAACCCACTCTGGTGAGACTTGGTAGGGAAAATATAAGAAGAAGGGTCAACACCAAAAGCAATAATACAATAATAGTAATAACAAAACACATATTGAAGCTAGGGAGACAAGGATAAAAGTCCCAACTTAGATAGCTGCTGAGAATCAAAAAGCAAGTAGTGACTAAATTAAGTAAATGGGGATAGACTTAGAATAAAATTGACACACTCAGGTACTAAAACCTTATAAATAACTTAAATAACTGATGAAATAAACAATAAAACAAAGGCAAACCAAGAATGAAATTTCAATAAAAATAAAACAAGATACATAGAGCAGTCAATACATAACAGAATAAAATTTAAAAGATCATGGCTAAAATAAACCCAAAATAAGCTGGCATTATAATACAAGTGAAGATAAAGTCTAGGGTTCAAATGAACTAGCAAGGAACAGTTAAGTCTTTTAGCAAATGAATATCACAGTATTATGAGAGTTATGGTCCCCCTGGCTCTCACCCATTGAAATGTTCCAAGAAGCTTTTGTCTGGTAGATCACACACAGTCATTTAATGGAAAACCAAGAATATTCCTGGAGGGGCAGGTACGGTCACAAAGCATCTGTACTTAGTGTTCAGTAATACAAAAAATAAGGTGTTAATGAAATCCCTAGGATCTCATGCAGGAAAATGTTCCAAGATGCTTCTTCTCAGCAACCCTCTTACTGCCACTAAGGACTAAGAGGAGAACAGGATTATGCCTGTGATGTCAGTGCAAACACAGATTTGGAAAATGAGTAAACCAGGAAAAGGATCTTATAAAGGCTGTCAGGGTAAGTGAAGCTACAAGCTGGAGAAGGTTTGCGTGCCAGGAGACTGCAACACCTGAGCCCAAAATTGAAGGACCAAAAGGCAGAGCTCAGCAAGCTGACTGGTAATTGTTGAAATGAGGCAAAGATGTGCTAAAAAAGGCAAAATGGCGAATATATAAGGCAAGCACAGAGTAAACCAGTAGTGAGCAAGTCTCTGGAGTGAACTGGCACAAGGCAGATGGGAGCTGGTTAAGTCAAAGTTGGGCTAAACTGAATAGATTACAGTGCTAACAGTTTTACCAAAATGAGACAGTGACAGTGTTTGCATCTGGGACCATGACAGTCCTTAATTAATAACTCAGTGATCGCTCAGGTATATAATCCATTTATAAACAGGTCTCTGCAATTATCTCAAAAATAACATACAGTATATATATTCAACAAAGAAAAAACTAAGTGCCACATGCAAAGTATGAAATACATAATATACAACAAAAAGAAAAACAATTGTGCTCAAAATTTCAGTCCTTGGATTTAAGTTAGGTCAGTGTCCAAATAAGTTTTAGTCCAATAAATACCTATTTATAGAGTTCAGGCAGTGATAGCGTAAACATGCACCAAAAGGGAAAAAGTTGCATCCTTTCTAAAATTGACCCCTTTCCTTTGCCTGTGGGTCCAAATTGATGCACCTACTCTATAACAATATCTAAAGGAAGGGAATGCGAACTGTTCAAAATCTGCCACTGATTATATTTTGACCCAGTAGATTCCTCTTTAGACTCGCATTTTTTATACCCATGGGTCCAGTTTGACCCATGTTTTAAACCTCCCAACACTGTCACTGAGTCTAGGACTATGTTCTTCATGGTGAGCAATGTGCTACCAAATTTATTCAGTTTCTTTGTGGTGGTGAGAAATGTTCCACTGTCAATTAAGAACAAACACGATTATTTAAAACTGTACACCACTATTTTACAGTGAAATATACTTTGTACTTATCTGCTCTTTCCTGCTTGACACAACTTGTAGCAAGGTAATTAGAAAGCAGTTTCCCCAATGTAAAACATCTAAACAGTGTATTTGAAAGAAAACAGGGAATTATGTGTGTTCCAACTCACAAGGCCTCTGTAGATGCCAAACACCAATTCTATGATTCCGGAGTTATGATAAGTCAGAAAAGCACCATGAAAGTAAGAAATTAGAAATGGATAATCATCCCTTGCACAAATAAATCACCAGTAGATACAGTAATGTTCACTATTGTTATTAAAATAAAATATTCATAATATTTATGTCTTCAAAGCAGACACAGAGAATTTAAAAAATAGTTTATAGATTAATCAGATAAAACCCTTCTGTTATTATAAATTGAGAGACTGCACTTTCAGTTTCAGGAATTTAGCGTTGTTGACATTTTCATTCTCTCTTAAGCCTGTTATTTTCAGTCACCAGTGGTAGTAGTTTACATATAGTTTTCTTTTAATAACACACCTAAAACTTGTTTGCTGTTTATTCTAAATACATAATTAAAGAGGCACTTGGCATGGCCCAAAGCTCCAATGAAGGCTAGAAGCTGCTGGGAATTGCTTTTCCTTTTAGTGGTGCAGAGCTATAGTATGCTCATTGCATTGTCTTTGGCAGCCTCACACCCCATTTTTCTTATAAAATCTTTTAACTGGGAGGTATGTAAAATTTGCTTAAAGGTTTGTCAGTGTGCAAATGGCATGTCTCAGAACTAATGAGTGATTTGTTCTGTGTTCAGAGCAGTTCCCTAATAGCAAATGCTGTCAATTTATCACACTGTTAGTCATGCTGTTTGAAAAACAAGGTCAAATGTCATGTGAATGCCGATTTTATTAAATTATAAAAAGAACAATTTTAATAAAAAAAAACAAGCTAATATATAATATTATACCTGTGAATATTTGTGCATCATCTGAACCCGAGGTCAGTGTTTTTAATTAAAAATCTAATGGAAACATGATGATTTTATAACAGAGATTGCCTACACACTCCAGGTATCCCATATCTATTGTAAAACTTAACTTTTTCCAGGAAAATCTTCAGAAAATGAATACAAGTGTGAATAGCTCACAGCCTTTCACCCTTCAATTCACCAGCAAAAACTTCTCTCTCAATGCTTTCAGTCTGGGTTCAATCAGCCTGGGTCTCATATTCAGCCTAGCAAGGGGTCAAGCAAACATACATTCATAGCAAGCAACAAAGCAAAAATAACAGTTTCTGGTTCACAATCCATAAAGTTAAGAAAGTTCACGTTTAAAAAAATATACTGAATATAATCACTCAGGAGATATTTAAAAAGGAGAATACAACAAATAGACGGAAAGACCTGTAGATCTCCTCCCCACTTGAGACCACTTTGCATTTTCAAACCTGGTGGACTATGACACTCAATACCCTGAAGCTTCAGCCATGCCCTCCATGCTGTATGACTGATATCATCAGTAACATTACAATACATGGTATATTTGCCAATGAACTGACAGCAAAATTGCTTCAGAAGCAAATAATCCCTGCTGTAGCACTGAAACTAAATTGCAGCACAAGCTGAGGAGCCCTGCCACAGAAAATAGGGTTGAATCAGCACTAAAAACCAAAAACACCACTGTTAATTTTGTGGATTAGCCTTATTTGAGTTTACAAGGGATGCAGGTGCAAGCACACAGGATAGATAAAATGATGAGGGCTTTTAACAAGTACAGGGGTGGTGTAGGGGTAGGTAATGTATATGAAAATGCTCATATCTGAGCCAATAATGAGGGAAGTAAAACTATCAGCAGTAAGGAACCCAAAGCAAGGAGGGGAGAAATATACTCCTTTGCTGCATGACAGTGAATATGAGGAGTGCAGTTAACAGGATGTGCAAACTGGAGGGTGAGCTTCTTGAGACAAGTACAATATGCAGTACAAGTCACATTAAACTGTTCCTCTAACTCACTGGTTTAGCATCTTCCAGTGAGTTGCTTAATGTGTGGACTAATCACTGCAATGAATTAACAAATGTTTCCTAATAGTTTGTTTCTAGTTACCATTCAGTTTCAGATTACTTTGTAGCTCTCTGGAAACATTTATTAATGCAGTACAGCCCATTAAGCAATCCATTAAAAATCCTAAATCACTGAGTTGGAGTTTAATTGGTACTGCAATGTGCAGCACAACTTTAATGACATGCTATTCTACCCAATCTTATAAAGAAACTGTCACCCAATAGAAATCCTGCATTCAGATTAGAAACCCTGACCCCACCACCATGTTTCTTTCCTCACTTCCGAGGACCCCACTTGCTGACTTTTTTTTTTCTGCTGTGGCCAGTCTGCTCCGCAATTTCAGTTTCAATTTGTTATTCATTTTTAGCCTGCCTTATTATTTCAGTCAGCCCTGTTCATTAGTGGTAGGTACAAATGCTCAAAATTACTTTTCCTGGCACACCATTTCCTGACTACACATAATGCTGACATGTACTGTACGAAATGCTGACCTCCAAATCCCTCCAAACAACCTGTCTTTTAGCTTGCAAACTCAAAGCAAAGGCACATATTTGATGTTTAAAACCGAATGATTTTGGAGGTTTAAATTTTAATGATTTGGAGGTCAACATTTCATATGCATCGCAAACTCAAAGCTAAGGCACATAATGATTTTGGAGGTCAGCATTTCGCACCTGTCAACAAACTCAAAGCTACTACTTGTCTCTTAGACTGATTTAGATGCTCTGCATTTGTTGTGCAGTGCTACTGTAGACCGATGTACTGTCGGAAACTGAAATACTATTAAATGCACAGTGTTGTTTCGGGCTACTGTACTGCACATTCCTGCTTCGGTCTGGGAAATAATTAGTTTCAGTTCCAGACCAATGGAGGATGTACTTGTCTTCTGATCTGCCAAATCAATTTAGAAGCTCTGCAGTTGTTCTTCAGGATTCGGGCATATAATACAGAATTACGGCC
Source organism: Neoceratodus forsteri (assembly GCA_016271365.2). Lineage (NCBI taxonomy): Eukaryota > Metazoa > Chordata > Ceratodontiformes > Ceratodontidae > Neoceratodus > Neoceratodus forsteri. The sequence continues at coordinate 650,091,463 of CM028136.1, read as the reverse complement.
ATATAACATTGTGGGCTTTTTTACAGACAGGATTAAAAATAACATGATTTTGAACATGTCAGGATTTGGGTGTCAGGTTTATGTTTTCCCTGCTATTCAGCATCCATTCCCTCCCTATTAACCACTGTGCAATAAAAATAAAGGCGATCCCAACAAAACCACTGTCTGCTATACTGTACTGTGCAGTTCCTGATGGAGGGAATGCAATGAATGGGAGGAGACTAGCAGCTCTAAAGGATTACAGTACAGAATTGCACTGCATTGAAAATGTTTTGCATCAGCATTGCAACGGAGCTGAGGATAGCTGAAAGTGAGTTGCATTAGAGCTGAAGTGTGGTTGGAAAACAGTTTGCAGCTGTAGAACTTAGAGCTGGCAATGCATTGTCATCACAAAAAAAAAATGCCAGAGCAGTGAGCTGGAAGAACAGTTTCATGTGACTTGCACTGCAGTAAGAGTCACAAGGACCTCAAGGAATGAGGGTATAAAGATGAAGAGTAGAAGGGCACAGTCTTCTGGAGGAACAGGGACATGAAGAGATGGGTGAAGTTTTTCTTTATATGTACAGGAATGGATTGAAGCAAGTGAGAAAAAGTTAGTGAGGAGAGATGAAAGCTCTGAAGAAAGTCAAGTGACTGGAATTTTTATCCTGATGAGGCAGCAACAATTATGGATGTATATTGCAGACCACCAGGTAGCACACAATGCTGAAACTCTAAAGGACTCTGTTTTTGTGACCCATATAAATCTTTGACTAGATTACAAAACATATATCTTTAACTTTAAAAAAACAAAGAAAGTGATTGATAATGTGGCATAACCATCCTGTTACCCAAAGAGCTGACGTACAGTATGTTATAGTTTACAGTGTACAGTGTCAGTGGCTTAGTAGGCAGCACGCTTGCCTCTGTGGCTGGCAGATCAGAGGGCTGTGGGTTCAGTTCCCACATCTGGCACTTGGGTTAATATCCCAATACTGACACTGTAGTGCAGCATGAGGGGGGTGCTGCAGTCCTGAGGTGCCGTCTTTCGGATGAGACGTTAAAACTGAGGTGGTAGTTCAGGTGGATGTTAAAGATCCCATGGCACTTATCGAAAAAGAGAAGGGGAATTTCCCTGATGTCCTGGACAAATTTCCCCCATTCAACTAAAGAAATACCACCAACAGCTTAACCTGGTTCAATTTCAGTTGCTTACCATCTGTATCCCCCGGTTGCCCCTGAAAAAGGGACTTCTAGGCCCAGTGGGCTTACCGGGTCAACAAAATTCAATAAATTAAACACTGGATAAAATACTTGTATAGTGGCCCATATCCCAGCAAATGATGTTAAAAAAGACATGAGCATTGTATTACCTTTTGATTTGCATTACTGTGGTCATTATAAAGACCTTATAGTGTGTCTCCAAGAAGTCTTTGTACAATCTGTCAGTATGTGTGCCTCCCCTGAGCATTTTCACATAAGAACATACAAACATAAGAATTTGCTGGAAGAAGGGGACCTTTTGATCCATCTAGTCTGCCCAGAATACATGCCACCCTCATTTTAGACTATTTCCTTTTTTGTACATAGTGTTTTTCCCACACAAATTTGAATTCCCTTATATTTTCTGTTTTTACACTATATCACATTACCTCTTATGTTAGGCTATTCCAATGGTCAACCACAATTTGTCAGTATTCAGTCATAACTCAAGCTTGTAGTCAAACAGGAGACAATAATGATCATGCCATGATTAATTTTAACCTGCAACATGTTCATCTAGAAAGAACCCAAGACGGTAGCCACAAAAGGATAACAGCAGAGTTAAAAGGTGTTCTGGGACCTTTTCTCTCATATAGCTTTCGGGATGCCTTTTGGACAGGGATGGTGCCAGAGAGCTGTAAAACAATCAAAGTCATCCACTCTTTAAAAAAGAGGAGAGGTTGGACACAGGTGCTATAATTACAAACCAACTATGCTTAGATGCTTGGCAATGTGTCTGAGACAGTTATAAGAGATATGGTGGTTCAGCACACTAGCACACAGCATGACTTTACAAAATGTAGATCATGTCAAAAAAGCAAACAAGAAGATCAGTGCACCCTTGACTGGAAAATCTTGTGCCACTTTAAGGTTTGTACTAGATTCTGCCAAAATAACTTGATTGCTTTCTTTGAGGAGGAAACTAAGGAAGTGGATTGGGGCTGGGGAGTAAGTAGTGTACTGTAGTCTATCTGGACTTTTTGTAAGGCCTATGATATTATGCTGTAGAGAAGTCTAATAAAGAAGGTAGGATATCATGGAGTCCACAAAGTAAAAACATGTGGTGTATAGCAAAGTGGCTGACAGAAAGGAATCAGAGAGAGATGGTAGTGTATGGTCACCATCAAAAGTAGAGGGATGTACTTAGTGGAGTACCAATGGGTCAGTATGAGGTCCATTGCTATATAACATGAAGAAGATGATTAGCAGTTGGCCACTTATGCTAACTGAGAACACTTAATTGGTAAAGCAAGTTGTCACAGCAGAAAGGGAGGTGAACCTACTCACACGGAACATGTGTCAATCATGCTGAAGTCAAAAAGTCAATTTACTGCTACAGTCAAGAGAGCAAACCGTCTGTTGAGATATTATAGATGGAGTAAAGAGCAAGTAAATGGAGATGACCCTCACCCTGCAAAAGGCCATGGACAGAACGCATCTGCATTACTACATCCAGTTTTGATCACTGCAATATAGAAAAGGCACTGAAATCGATTAGTGCATTTGGGGGGAGCAACAGACACAAGGAGAGGGTGGATATGTCAAATATTTCCACCAAGAGAAGCAGGGGTTGGCAGTATAGCCTAGAGGTTAGAGTAATGAGCTGGGAATGAGTCTGATACATCCAACAGACAGATCTGGGTTTGATTCCCACAACCTCCACTTGCATACTGTATGATTCTAAGCAAGTCACTAAACCTCCCCAGTGTGCCTGGGTCACCCCTGAAAACAGGCACTTGTGCCTAAAAAAAAAAAGAGAGAGAGAATGCTGAGAGACAACATGTTCATAGTGTTTCAAATACTTAAGAAGATACACAGCAGGAGTAAACAAGTGTTTGAGATGGTAACTGCAAGCATAACCAGAAAGCATTCTTTCAAAGAGAGCAGGGCAGAAAAATGTGAAACATTAGAAAGCATTTTTTTCACATGAGAAGTGGCTACTATGTTGATCAGCCTACTCACTGAGGCTGTGGAAGCAAGTGCTGATCAGGCTGTCAAAGCAGGACAAGACAGATTCTTGAGGGAGAATGATGTAAATGATTTCACTGCATGAGTTGGAGCAGCTTATTGGCTATTAAACATGGATGAGTGTATATGTGTGTGTGTGTGTGTGTGTGTGTGTGCGTGCGCGCGCGCGCATGTGTGTGTGTGTGTGTATTTGTGTGTGTGTACTTAAAGAGCTACTGACATGGTCCAGACAGGCATCTGACACCGATCAGTGCATGCCTGACGACTTAATCCCATTCCTGAATATTTTTGTTATTGATTTTATTTATTTATTTATTTATTTAGTTTTTGTTGACCGGGTAAGTGCGCTAGACAAATCCTGCCTATTTTCAGGCATGACCTGGGGAAGGGGGATACAGATGAATGCCAACTGACCTTGAACCAGATTAAGTTGTTGGTGGTATTTTTAGTGAATGAGGGAAATTTAGCCAGGACACGGGAAATTCCCTACTCTTTCGATAAGTGCCATGGGATCTTTAACATCCACCTGAACTACCACCAATCCAGGCAGATGGGACCTCGGTTTAACGTCTCATCTGAAAGACGGCACCTCAGAAGTGCAGCACCCCTCTCATGCTGCACTACAGTGTCAGTACTGGGATATTAACCCAAGTGCCAGATGTGGGAACTGAACCCACAGCCCTCTAATTAAAACAAAACTACTTGAATTTTAATGCCCAGCTCGTAACTTCCATGTATGAGCTGAATGTTTGAACGGCACTGCAGCCCCACCCCTAAATTAATTTTTTTAATGATGCAAGGCAGGGAATGGGGCTTTAGGTGCTTTATATAGAGAGTAGTGGAATCAGAGGATGGTCTGTCTTAACATACATATAGTATATTTTCTTGCAGTTATATATGCACAGGGCTGTAATATATATTAAATATCCATAACAAAACTTTGTTAATGCACCAGTTAGGGTTAAACCAACAAAAGGAGAGAAATGTGGTGTTAGGGTTTCTACCCCTAACACCAAACCACCACTCTACAAGCAGCAAAAAGAAACACTTTATGGTTTTGTCTGTCCTGTCCACGAATTCCGTCATCAAATAAGCTCATATGTGCAGACTATATGAGAATGGGGTGAGTGTAAGGGTTGATAAGCCCAATGAAAGACCCTAGACCTGATATGCCAAGGCTCAGGACAGCTAAAACAGTAAAAAAAAATGTTTCTTTTTTCTGCTTGTATTTCCCTACTTTTGTCAGTTTAACCCAAACTGGTGCATTAACATAAAGTTTTTGCAATGAATTTCCTTACTTATTGATATAACATAATTGTATTGTCATTCATGCAGGCCCCGTTGGGACCTGCATGAGCACAGCCATGTGATTACAGATGTGCAGGGCCCAGCACTTCCATGACTCCATTTCTCCACATGTGTATGTGGGTGTGGAAGTGCAGGGCCTCCAGGGCCCTATGCTATCCTTCCTTCAGAAAAGCAACTTATTTTCATCCTTGTAATCTGTTTTTTCTTTTGTAGGGATATACTATTTTCAGTTCTTATTTCTTAGAGGCTTAATGTTGTACTAGCCATTAACACCATTTTATTGATATGCACATTGTCCATAACTCCAAAAATTGACAGAGTTATAGCCCGTTAAAGCTGCAGTTTTATCCTATGGGAATTGTAATTTCTTCATTATTATGCTTTTTATATGGCCACCACATTTCTAGGGGGGTATTATATGTTATTGTTGTAGTACTCAGAACCTTTATTTTGATATATGTGTTGTTCCATTCCTGCATATATTGATAGAGTTATGGCTTGTTAAAGTTGAAATATATGGTTTGGCCATATTCCTTTCTCATATGGCCATATTGAAAAAGAAATTAAGGTCACAAAAATGTTTTTAATATATGATAAAAACACATTTCAATGTGATTTTTCCCAAACCTAACTGCATAATATACTTAATGGGGTCCTGATTAGCAAGATACATGTGCTAGTGTCTCTGCAGAATATCATTTTCATTGCTTTTCAAAAAATATTTTTGTGAAAAAAATGGAAACAAGTTGGCAGTCATACAAAAAAGAAAGAATGTCTTTTCACAAAAAAAGATTACCCCGACCCCAACCCCATATGAACCAGAATTTTTTTTGTATGGGCCAAATCATTTTTTTCATATGGAACAGCTATCCAAGGGACTGTACTAAGCATGCTCAGAACCAACATTTCAAATCCTTATAACTCTGTAAAGGATTAATACTTTTTCACCAAACAAGTGGCAAACTCCACTGTGGCCCAGGCCCTTTCTATCCTGAAAATTTCAGATGATGACAAAAACGAAATGGCAAAAAACAAAACTGATTTTATTTTACTTATTTTGCTATCCATATTGGGAATCTGCACATCCAGCTAGAAAGAAAATGGCAAGGCAAGAGACCTTATCCTCAAAACTGTGCTTGTAAAACTTCATGCAAATCCATTGAACAGTGGTGAAGCTATTAAAGTGCAAAGTTAGGAGTTTAACATTGATCAGCCTACTAAACCCTATCTACAGTGGCACTACCATGCCACTATAATTAAACCCATACCTGTGTAACTGCAAGTAACAATAGTATATGTATGTTTAGACACTCCTCCTCTGATTCCACTAAACTTTATATAGAGTGCCTGCAACTCTGTTCCCTACTTTGCATCATCAAAAAGATTTTTTAAGAGGCAGAGCTGTAGCACTATTTGGCAGCTCAGCCATACACTGAAGTTATGAGCCTGGGGCTCAATTTTCCAAATATCAGGACTGGTGCAAGGGGCTTTCATGAAAAAGAAATGGTGCTAAGGGCTCCTTGTGCCACACCTTGCAGCAGTGACAATTTTGTAAGGAACCCTGCAACACTGGTGGGATTGCCTGTGCCAACTGTGCTTGCACCATCTTTGTGATGGCCTCAGCAGTGTGCCATTGTGGAAGGAAGTTTGTGATGGGGAAGCACTGTAGTATCCCCTACAGTGGGATTTTGGAAGCCCTCCTATGGGCACACAGAACCTGCTGTTAGACCAGCCTGGAGCTTGTCTAACGACTCATGCACCACTCTTGAAGCCATCGCTGGGTGGGGGTGACCATGTGCTTCCCTGATGAAGGTGCCCTGACACCTACCAGACCACTGCTGGAGTGGTCAGCAGTCTGTGGGAGGCAGGAGCCCACTAAGCCCACCCCATGTTGATACAGGTGCAGCTGCCCCTCCATGACACAGACCTACACTGTCCAGTGATGGCAGTGCACTAGGCTTACTGGGGGATGTTGCCACTGTCCTATCTCAACCTGTTCCACACCCAGTGAGGCATCACCCATCCAGCACAACCCCCCAGCCACCTGGGTGACTGGACTGCATGTCACTATCATTGGTTGCTGCAAGCAAATCCCACAGCCTGTGGCATTCCTCTCCCATGTGTTGTTTGTTCGGCATATGGGTTGGCATGTGGCAAACTGGGGAATGTTGGTGCCAAGACTCATATTCTTTCAAAATCCAGTGCAGGGTTCTGGGTGCACCCAAGTTTGCAGGAGGTGGCAGTTTGGCACATGGTGTGCCAATCTAGGCACTCATTGAAAGCTGAGCCCCAGGCATTAAAATGTAAATCATTTTTTGTAGTCAATAACTAAAACATTCAGGAATGGGCTTAATTAACTACTCAGGCAGGCAACTCCTTGGTATGAGTTGCCTGTCCAAGACTACGTATCATGCCAGCTGATCTTTAAACTGAATGTAGTCACTGAAGTTTGGCAAGAGAGGAAGACAAGATAGATCCTATGCCTCTTTGAGCATCACAGTACTATGACAACCAAACCTCAGCCCCTGTCTTCTTTTGCGTTTAATGTCCACACTGGGGAAGGGTTGAAGACTGTGGCAAATGCCTCTGTCAGAAAAAAGAGGGAGAGTCATGTATTAACTCTTTATAAAAAGGGACCACATGGAGTAGCCCTCTCTAACTAGCTATCAAAAGATACAGTATTAATACATTTATAAAACATACATGCTTCTTTATCCTTCTTATACGCTAACAGGGTTAAGTGAACCAAAGGTTTCCAGTAAATGTTCATTAGCAGCTCTAGTGATAGGCTTAAGCTTAGTTGCCCAATGCAATGATTTCTAGCATATTTTGCCTGTTAGGGAACTTGTCTCTGCTTTTGCACAATGATACATCATCTTTCCTTCATTACTGAGTTTCTGACAAACGGCTTGTTTCATCTTCTGTGCACATGCCATTTTTTTGTGAAAGATACTTTTAGAAATGAGAGCACAATGCATTATGATCTTTCAAGAAGCAATAACAAACAGGAAAACGTTGGTTTTGGTGGGCTTTTGCTTAAATCCTAACAATTTGTAGTATCCCAACTGATCTTGGCAACAATAGGGCTGTTGTTAGAGTCATTGAAGTTTGTCCCCAGTTTCTACACTAATTTGGCTCTGTGAATGGTATGATACCTCAGAGAATTATAAACAGAGGCCTGTAATTGCATAGCAAACTGTCTGACCTCTTTGATCCCTGTGTGTATATGGCTTTGCTCTGTGTTGAGTCTGTGAGATTGTGTTGGTAATGAGTACCCAGGGATGCAAAATGGAGACAGAGGCAGCTCTTCCTCATCATTAGTAGGTCATTTATTTGTGCCCTGCTTAAAAATAAAACAACATTTAGAAACATGTTTGCAGGTTCTCTCTTACAGTCTATGCTGCCTCTTCATTCAGACTCCTACTGGCAGATTGTGACTTACTTCCTCCCAAGTGAGACTGCCATTTCCAGAAATATATGTGTCTTTTTGCAGTGTTTCCATTTAAAAGGATGCCAGCATCCTTAAGGAGTGAACAGTCTCAGAGTGCTGGTTACCCATGTACTAATACATCAGTTATTACAGGACCTACAACCTAGTACTAATTCACATTGTGACAAAAATCCCTCACCAGGGACTTCAAGTTCACTGTCACCACTGTGGGTTTTTACCAACAAGACCTAGGGAATTCTGTTTTTTACCTCCTCCTTTGCACAAGGCCAGAAAGGTCAAACACAATAATTGGGTAGAGTGCCCTTTAAAAGACTGACTACAAACAGATTCCAATAGACATAGTAGAATTATCCTTTTAAATAAAGCAAGCAGTCAGAGAATCCATAAAAATAGATAATTTACTAAAAGACTACAAGTATTTGCAACAGGATGTATTTACAGGAAAACAAAACGGTTGCACATTTACTAAGAAGCAGAAAATAAAACAAGTTGAACAGACAGTTGGTGTACAGCAGAATTATGAGCTATTCTCACCTAAAGTTCTTGACCTGTCCTAGCTACATAATTGCATTGTCCCCTACTGTGCTATTTTACCAGTCAGCTAGTCTTTGCATGGCAGGACCCCTGGTCTTCAAATGCTCCAAGTCCAAGAAGAAGTGCTTTCTTACAGCACCTTAATTTATTTCTTACTCCTGTGGGAAGGGGTCTCAACTCCTTTGGGTGACAGTCCTCCACTGCACCCCCAAATGGGTGTGCCTGTGTATGGATATGTGTGTGTGTGTGTGTGCATGTGTGTGAATGGATGACTTCATCTAGACCAGTTGGCTCACCCCACACCTACCCCTGCTCTATCCACTTTTATGATTCTCTTTTGAAGAATGTCCAAGGTGTATAACCCCATGCTTCCTGCCTTTTAAACTTACTGAGGTGTTCAGACTGGCAGTCTTCCATCTGTCTTACAGAATCTGTGGCTGAATGTTCCTGAGGGAACATTCCCTTGATCAGCTTTGGCCAATGTTTCCCATAAGACCAGTTTGGTCATGTGACATCAGAGCAATGCTTTGTACGCACTTATGACAGCAACATTATTACACTGAAGGGACACTGTCAACCTCCCTAGGCTTCAAAGTGTGCCTAGTTTAAAAAGCACCTTTTGTAATTGTTCACATTCTATGGATACCATTCATGCAGCTGGTAGTTTTATTCAGATCCTTTTTTTCTTTTAAAAATTGAAAAACTGACTGCCCACCAAATTGATGTTACCACAAAAAAAAACACGTTTGTTTTCATTTCTTGACCAGGTCCTACTGCATCTTTCCTGCACTCAAGAATGCCCTCATGACAATCTAGCTACTGATTATGCAGTGGGAGTAGAGGAGACTATTGTATCAAGAGTTGCTGCACTGTTTGAGGGTGTTTCTAATGTTCAGGAAGTGTGCACTAAGAGTAATTCAGTGATATGAAGCAAAACAAAGCTGGGCATAGCTATACATTAACATGCATTTCAGTTCTAATAAGCAAGGAGGCAGATAAAGCAGCCAACAACATCAATGAATTTTAGAGGAAGTAAGCAATCATAAAATGCGGGTTTTTACTAAAAAATAATTTGATGCAAAAAAAGATTGAAAGTGTCCCTTTAACACATTACATTAACAAAAAGAAATTACTAGATCAATCTGGTCACATGTCCATCAATTCCTCCCCCCCCCCAGGAAATGAAGGCATATCTCTTTTGGGCAACCCCCAAGAGACACTGCCATTCATGTAGGGCCTAGGGAGTGCCTAAAGGAACATGTTATGCATTTAGCCCACCTCAACAGTCCATTAGCATTGGCATTTTGTGCACCACTCCAGTTTCACTGTGAGCATGTCCCCAAACCCTCGCAGCACTACCCTCATCTCCTTGGCTTGGGTCAGTGTCAGCTGCCCTGACAGGGTGAATTTATTCACTGAGGATCCCTCCCGGGCTTCCCCAGGGAGGTCCACCAGGGGATCAGCCTCATTCCCCTCCTCTGGCATGCTGCACATGGCAAGGATCATTTCCTCCCTGTCATAGTAGGGCTTCATCATGTTCACATGACATACCCAGAGCCCCGAGTTTTCTGCAATTCCGCAGGTGTGGCAAACCACAGAAATATCCACTGAATTTGCTGTCACCCTCGGAATTCATGGCTGCCCATGGAAAAAATGTGCCCCCTCTCAAATGTTAGTATGCCAGGCTGGGAGCCCACCCCAGTGGGGCAAATGCTTCATTTGCTGACAGGGGTGCCCAATCCCCTGCTGGTTTCAGTGCCCCCCCAAATGTTTCTATGCCACAATGGGAGCTCACCCCAGTGTGGCAAAAACTTCCTTGGCCAAAGGGGGTGCCCAATCCCCGTTGGCCCGACCCCAAGCTGCCTGGTGCCGCTGGGAGCCCACCCCAGCGTGGCAAAAGTCCTCTTTGTGTGGGAATCAAAAAAAAAGCAGAAACAAAAAAACTTCCATCGGTGATTCTTTCCCCTCCACAACCGCAGCCACCCACTGTGTACCCACCTCCCCACACCCCCACCTCAACCCATACTTACCTCCGGAGTCCAACATGATGATCTTCTGTGGACCAGGAACACGTCTGCACTCTTCAAAGCCGACCGCGAACTGAAGAAATGCCAGTAAGTTGTACAATAGCATAAATGGATTTTTTTCAACTTTAGTGCACATCTCAGCCATTTCTGGTAATTTTTTCACCAAATTTTCAACATGGGTTTTTTTTGGGGCCCACCTCATGAACTGTGATACTGTTATTTCATTAATTGGTCCCGAAAGGTGGTTCCGCACTCACTGCATGGAACCACCTATCTGGAATGATTAATGAAATGACAGTTCACAATTCATATGAAATGAAACTCTAAAAACCCTAATTGAAATTTAGTGAAAATAATCCCAAAACAACTGTTTTATGGCGTCGTGTGTGCAGTTCCTCTACGCTCATAACTTGAGCATTTTAATATTTTCACTCCAGATTTTCAGTATTGCCATTGTACCGCACCTCCTTATGAACAGTACAACTGTCATTTTTCACATTTCACCCAAAATGTGTTTTCACACATCTAGTACACAATGGCGCAGTCGGTGTGTGAAATCAATGTTCCGGACAGAGTAATAAAATCACAGTGACACTGTTCATGAGCAGAGCTCTTAAACTGGCTATGTTGAAAATTTGGTGACAAACGCCCTTAAAATGACTGTGTTAAGAGCGTGCATTGTGTCAGATTTGGCAAAAAAAAAAAACAAAAAGGAAAAAAATTAAGGGTAAAATGTGCCTCAAATTGCGCGAAATTGGTGCTGAGTGCATAGAAGTTCTGTGGCAGAGCTGAGAACCCTGCCGCAGAACTTTGCTCCGATGTGCTGCAGAAAAATCAGGGCCCTGGATATACCCTCTGCTTGCACCTTCTGTCAGGCAGCCCTACTACGTAGTTAACATCACTCCTTTTCCTGACTATGGAGAATGGGCCCTCCCATTCTGCTTGCAGTTTATTGTGTTGGACTGGGACAAGTACTATCACTTGCTGTCCAACTTCAAACTCCTGGGTTCTGGCCCTGCAGTTCTACGAGGCTTTCTGTTGCAGTAGTGCAGTGGCTAAGTGCTATTGGGCAAGCTCCATGAGCTCCTTAAGCCTGGCTCTGAAATTTAGGTTGTAATCCACAACAGACTCCCCTTGGGAGGTTTGGTTACCTTCCCATTCATCCCTGACTAAATCTTTGAGCCGCCTCACCCAGTGGCCAAATAGTAGCTTGAAGGGTGAGAATCCTGTGGACTCCTGTGGGACTTTCCTGAATGCAAACAGGAGGTTGCGTAAATATTTGTCCCACTCCCTTTTGTGCTGGTTAGCAAATGCCCTGAGCATAGTTTTAAAGAACCTATTGAACCGCTTGACCAGGCCATTTGTCTTGGGGTGATAGGGTGAATCTTGGAGTTGTTTCACACCGCACTTCTCCCACAAACTGGTCATTAATGATGACATCCATTGCTCTGAACAAGGCATGCAGACTACTCACGGGGTCCACACATTTCACCCACGCCTGTGATCTTTATGCTGAGACTGGCTGGCAACAGCTCTCTGGGAGGATCCAATACCAAACCTGTCTTTAAGCCAAAAAAGCACTTCTAGGCCTCCTGCCACCAGGCACCCAAGCCTGCTAAGTCCCCATTGTAGTTCACAGCATACACAAAGCTCCAACAGTTATCATGTCCATGTTCCTAGATGCCAGACAGCCCAGGAGGGATGCTCATTTACCTACAAAGCATCTCAGTGGTTCAATGCACTTCACAGTGATATAACTACCCTACCTAAATTGGGACCATTCAAATTGAAGTTATGCCAACATCTCACGGCCAACAGTTCTTGTGACAGCTTCACCTGAGACTCCCATCTACTAGCATTCAATCTTCTCCTCATAACTGGATAACCCTGTACCTCTGCTGTTACCTCTATACTTCTGAGGCTACCCCCTTTTTGCACTTTAACAAGACCCCTGGCTACCCCGTCCCCCTCACACCCCCTGCCCCTACCCCTCCCACGTCAGCTTGACAAGGCCTATTGCTGCCACTTCCTACCTTTCTTACCACCCCATCCATCTCATCCTCCCGCCCTACCCTTCCACACCAGCTTGACAAAGCCTATGGCTGCCCCTCATTCCTTTCTTACCCCGCCCACCTCACCCCTGTCCCTACCCTCCCACACAACAGCTTGACATGGCCTATGGCTCCACTTCCTACCTTTCTTTCTCCGATCTTTCTCCTTCCCCAACTCATCCACACTTTCCTCCTACTGGAACGATAAAACTGCGTATAGACACATATATATTTCCTCACTTTATTTTACTGTTTTGGAAACATTGTACTTTACCTCTTTGTATGTTTTGTCTCCCCTCCCCATTGACATGAAACCTTTGTAAATGAACGGTCTGTGTTCAGAGGTATTGTAATCCAAGAATAAATAAATAAATAAAATACAATAAATTTGTCCCCTGGTCTGACAAAATCTCCAGGGGAAAATCCCACTCAGTTAAAGTTTCCCAGGAGTTCATCAGCCACCTTTTCTGCCCCAATGGAGGACATTGCCACTACCTTGGGGTACCTGGTTGCATAATCCACCACAACCAGTATGTATTGTTTGCCCACGTGACTTGGGGTACTTATGGGCCCAACTGTGCCCATGGCTACCCTCTTAATGGATTCATCAATAAAAGGCAGGGGCACCAAAGCTGTCTTAGCCTTGTCCCTAACCTTTCCAACCTGCTGGCACAAGTCTGACAGTAATTTGTTACATCTGTGTGCATGCTTGGCCAAAATAAATTGTTGGCAAGCCACTCTTTTCTGTGGTTAATGCTCAGGTGGCCTGAAAAAGGAATGTAATGGGTCAGGGCTAGAAGTTGCTTTCTGAGTCTTGGGGGACTACCAGCTACTGGAGTACCTCTCCCTCTAGCTCCCTCGGTGGTGTACACTCCCTGTACAACAGCCAATTCTCTGAATAAACTGATCTCTTACTCCCTTGAGAGGCCTCAGCACTATCTGCTATCTCTCTCAGTTTTTGGAGGGTAGAATCAGCTCTCTCTGTGCCCTGCCCAGCTTCTCTTATCTGACCCTCCATAGTAACCCTTCAGTAGGAAAGCTGCCTCTGGTAGCAACCTCCTCTGCTTGCAGCTGGGGATCAGGGCTGCTACTCCTAGCTAGCCCCTCACCCACACTAGCCACTTCCTCAGTTGCTAAAGAATTGGTTTGCATAGACTGTATCACCCATTTTTCACCCTCAGAAGCTTGTCATTTTGCCTGACTATGGGCAGTAACATATACTAGGTTTTCCTCATGGTCAAAATCATTTCACATGATCACATCCACAGGGAGCTCAGGAACAACTCCTACCTCCTGTACCCCATGGCTGCCCTTCCAGCTCAGGAAGATCTGAGCCATTGGCACTTGGACCACTGGATCCGTGACTGCCCTAATCTTGGAGAATTGTCTAGGCAGAATCTGCTCCAACTGGATCAGGTCCTGCCTTACCATGGAGATGGATGCACCAGTGTCACTCAATCCCTGTGTTACTGTCCCATTAACTAGAATAGGGCACATATGCTTGGTGGAGTTTGGCGGCACTACAGTGTGTGTGCACAACTGTGATGTACTGTCTTGATCACTCCCTCCCCCAGGCTTTTGCCCTTTACTAATGTTTTTAGGGCAGGCATAGGATAGATGTTGCACTTTCTGGAAAATCCACCATTCCTTTGCCCCCAGCTCCTTGTTCCCATTAGAGCCATTTTCTGTTTTGGGCATGGGTACAGGCTGGTTTCCTTTAGGCTGCCCTCCTTGGGTCCCCTTAAAACCATGTGCTGCCCCATCCCCACAGTCCTTATGCTGTGAATGTGGTCTGCTGGCCACATACTAATCAGCACTTTCTGCTGCCTCCTTTGCAGAGTTGCATGCCCGGTCCAGTAGCCAAATGCACAGGTCATCAGGTACAATTTTATGAAACTGTTCCCTTAAAATTAAGTCTTTAATTTGCTCTACAGTCCTTGCCTTAGCCCCATCTACCAAATGGTCTAAATAAGCAGACATTTGAACATGCAGTTCTACATAACTGTCTCCTGTGCCCTTTCTTAATTCTCTAAATTTCCATCTATAAGCCTCAGGAGTCAGTTCAAAGCATTTTAATAACATTCTTTTATTTATTTATTTTTTTAGCTTTTGTTGACCGGATAAGTGCACTAGACAAATCCTGCCTATTTTCAGGCACGACTCAGGGGAAGGGGATACAGATGAATACCAACTGACCTTGAACCAGATGAAACTGTTGGTGGTATTTATTTTAGTGAATGAGGAAAATTTGACCAGAACACTGGGGAAATTCCCCTACTTGATGGTAGGGGGATCCTTTGGCCTTCGAAGGATGGCCGAGTCAGTTGCTGTCCTGCCAACTGAGGAGATGGATGTGCAGCAAGTCGAGAAGCCCGCCTCCTCCTTGGCGCAGAAGCTGTCTGAGACAGAGGTTCTTTCTGACCCTGCTGTGTCTGTTCTGGTTAAGAAGGCTGCCTGTTTGGTGGTTTTTGTTCTTTGGATCATTTTGGCTACTCTGCAGTGTCTCCTACAATACCTGATGGTGAGTCTGCTGATGTTGAGTTACAGAAGCTGTTACTGCTGGAAGAACAGCACTATCTTCGGAAGAAACAGGAACTTGTGGAGTACTTTCAATCTAAATACCTGGAGAACACGGCGGAGTCTCAAGGCATTACTGTTGACACTGCTCAGCCCGTTTCTATGGTCACGGACCAGAAGGAGGTTCAGAATGAGCCAGGCATAGTCTTTCACTGCTCAGAACATGATCAAGCTGCCACTACGTTTTTTTCTTTCTCTGCTGCCTCATTTTTGATTCTGAGGGGATCTGGACTGGTCAGTGGAGAATTAAGGTGATTTTGTACTCAAGGGATGGGGGTTTCCACCATTTACCTAATTGTTTTTTTTTTAGGTAAGGATAGAGGTGTTCTGTTTTATCCTAGCCAGCCCAGGACCTGTTATAAATGTAGGCTTCCCAGTCACATTAGCAGTGCTTGTGACCAGATTAAATGTACCCTTTGCCACAACACAGGTCATCTCAGCAGTCAATGTTCCAACTCGGTTCATCGTAACCTCTGTGGGAAAGAAGGGCATGTTTATGTGGCCTGTCCTGAGGCAGCTCATAGGAAGTCCTCTTCTGCTGATGGGGAGGATCAACGTCTCCTGGTCACCTTGGCCCAGAGGGAATTTAATAAAGTCTCCACACCTCAGTTAGCAGAGAATGTTCCTCTTTCCAAGTTACCTGTTTCTGCTGTTCCGGACCCTTCTCTCCCTATTGTGCCTGAGGCCTGTCCTGCTCTAGCTATGCAGGAGACTTCTTCTCCTCCAGTTGTGGTTTCAACAGAGCACGCCCCTGTTTTACAAAATGGTTCAGTGCCTACTAGTGTAGATATGGTTCTACCTGGCTCCATGCCCCCCGGAGTAGAGGGTCCTCCTGAACGAAGAATGTCAACTAGGAAAAGGTCTACCAGAGCCCAACCAACCCCTAAGATGCCTAAAACTACAATGCATGATTCTTCCAATAGATTTTCTGTCTTTTTGGATGCTGATCACTCTGATACTAACTCACTGTGTTCTTCTGTAGATTCTGCCTTACCTAAAGACGCTTCTGACTTGTCGGTGCCTGAAGGGGGTGAATCCCCTTCTCCGCCCCCACATCGGAAAGGGAAGCCCAGGAAAAAGAAGTGTTGCTTGGTCTCTCCTGAGTTTTTTGGATGTCCTTTTCCCCCTCCATTCTTACTTTTGATGTCTAACATCAATAGCATTAAGAATGCTCTTAAACAGAGTGCGATGTTTGATTTTTTACAAACTTATCCTCCTGGAGTTTTTCTTTTACAGGATACCAGGCTACACACTACTCTGGAATTAACTATTTCCACTAAAGCATGGCTCTCTGGAATTTCCTTTTGGTCAATTGGTCCAGAATGTTGCATGGGGGTTGGAATCCTTTTTCACCATATACGGCTTACTATTGTTAAGGTGTTGGACATTGTGCCTGGCAGAGTACTGTTACTTTACTTCCTTTTGGACAACGTCCTTTTTTGACTCATTAACACCTATGCACCTCAAACTAAAGCTGAGTGTACACTTCTTTTCCACAAATAAGTCCCTTCTTGCACACTGCTCATTATGTCATTTGGGGAGGCGATTTTAATAGCCGATTGAGTAAATTGGATCAATCTTCAGCTACTACGATGGAGAAGATATTTGGTGATATGTCTGCAGTAAATAAGGCTGCTCACAATGCTCAACTTAAAGATGCCATTTTTTCTCATACTGGTGTTCGAGAATAAACTTTTTTTAAGGGGGCATTATCTGCCTGTATTGATTTTCTCTTCCTGTCCATTTCTTTGCTTCTCCAGACTGTTTCAGTGGAACCAACTGCATATTCTGATCATAGGCTTCTGACGGTTTCCTTGGGTAAAGCTGTTGCCCCCATGGGACTGGGATACTGGAAATTAAATCCCTGCCTTTATGACGCAAGCAGGCTTTCTGCAGCTCATCTCCACTTTTTTGTCCTGTTGGAAATCTTTGTTTCCTTTATATGACAATCCAGTTGCTTGGTGGTTGGAAAGGAAATCAGACCTATGGTCACTACTCATTTCCCACAGCAGACACTTTAGGAAGGGAACATATTTTTTGTATTTACAGGACAGGAAACAGCTCCAACATTTGTGTTCCCTCTCTCAACTTTCCCAACATGATTCCTCAGCTCAGATTGCTTATTTTTAGAAGAAGATGATGCAATTTCATTTGAACTTGACTGCAGGTCTTCAGTCACAACAGCAACATGGTACACAGGGACCATTTGCTACCACTTGTCATTTACTCAGCCGTCAAGAGAAAGTTCAGGCTAAAACTATTTCTGCTTATTATGACCAGCAGGGAGTGGTCCAAACTGAGCAGGGTAGTATTCTGTGCATAGCCTTTGCCTATGCTGCTTCTTTGGTTACTGTCCGACATGCTGAGCCTCCAGATTTCCTTTCTTTTTTTGATAACATAGAAATAACATAGAAACATAGACTTTGACGGCAGATAAGGACCGCTAGGCCCATCTAGTCTGCCCATTTCCCTACCTACAGGATAGGCCGCAGATCCTAGTTAACCAACAGCCTTTATCTTCCTGCCCCCCACAAGAATTGCCTTATCTCTGTCCCATGCATTCTTGAATTCTCCCACAGTTTTAGACCCCACAACTTCCTCAGGAAGGCTGTTCCATGCATCCACTACCCTCTCTGTGAAATAATACTTCCTCACATTGCCCCTGAACCGCCCTCCTTCTATCTTTAAATTGTGTCCCCTTGTTCTTGCAAGTCTCTTTTTCTGAAAGATGCTACCCTCTTGGACTTTGTTGATTCCTTTGAGGTACTTGAAAGTTTCTATCATGTCCCCCCTCTCCCTTCTTTCCTCAAGGGAATACATATTAAGCTCCTTTAGTCTCTCCTCATACGGCTTCTCTTGCAGACCCTGCACCATTTTAGTTGCCCTCCTCTGGACTGCCTCTATCCTGTCTATGTCCTTGCGGAGATGGGGTCTCCAGAACTGGACACAGTATTCCAGATGGGGTCTCACCAACTGTCTGTACAGAGGGATAACAACTTCCTGTTTTCTGCTGCTGATGCCTCTCCCTATACATCCCAGTATACCCCCGGCCCTCCCTACTGCCTTCTCACATTGCTTGCTAACCTTAAGGTCATCTGATATGATTATCCTCAGGTCCCTTTCCTGTTTTGTTGTTGTTACTAGCTCCCCACCCATTGTGTATTCTTCCCCTGGGTTCTTGTTTCCCAGGTGCATTATTTTGCACTTTTTTTTGCATTGAATCCTAGCTGCCATACGTCTGACCATTCCTCCAACCTTGCTAAGTCCCTTTTCATCCTTTCCACGCCTCCTTGTGTATCAACCCTGTTGCAGATCTTTGTGTCATCTGCAAAAAGGCATACTTTTCCTTCCAGTCCCTCTGCAATGTCACTGATGAAGACATTAAAAAGGACTGGACCCAATACTGAACCCTGCGGTACCCCACTAGTAACCGCCCTTTCTTCAGAGTGGACTCCATTTACAATTACCTTCTGTGTCCTGTTGTCCAGCCAATGTTTTACCCCAGGCTACCACCCTGGGACCCACTCCCAGGCTGGTTAATTTGACTATCAATCTTTTATGTGGGACTGTGTCAAATGCCTTGCTAAAGTCTAGGTAGGCCATGTCCACAGCCCCTCCCTGGTCTACTACTTTGGTCACCCAGTCAAAGAAATCTATTAGATTCGTCTGACATGACCTTCCCGCTGTGAACCCATGCTGCCTTGGATCCTGTGCTCCACTGACCTCTAGGTACTCAACTATTCTTTCCTTCAGAAGTGACTCCATCACTTTCCCTACCACAGAGGTCAGACTGACAGGTCTGTAGTTTCCTGCCTCTGTCTTGGTCCCACTTTTGTGAAGGGGAATCACATCCGCCTTCCTCCAGTCCTCGGGGTACCACACCATCCTCCCATGATTTATTAAAAAGAGTAGCCAGTGGTTTCACTAGTTCCTTCCTTAATTCTTTTAGAATTCTGGGGTGAATTCCATCAGGACCCATTGCTTTGTCCACCTTCAGTTTTAGGAGTTTTAGGATTCAGGTTCCCCAGGTGCCCCAAGATCAGCTCAGATTGATGGCTCCTTTTCAGGCTCAGGAAGTTGCAACTACCATACTAACTCTATCTAAAGGTAAAGCCCCCCGGATGGCCTTACTTCTGAACTTTACCATATTTTACATGGTGGACTTCTGGAAGAACTCATCTCAGTTTATAATTCTATTCTGAGTACGTGTAATGTACCCTTTGACATGTCTACGGGAATCCTTATCTTTATTTTTAAAAATAAAGGTGATAAGTTGGATCTCTCTAATTGGAGGCCTATTGAATAATGATTATAAAATGATTTCCAAGCTATTGAACACTAGGTTGTTATCAGTGGCAAAGTTTTTGATTTCCCCAGCACAATCTTGTACCGTGCCTGGGAACTCTATAGTGGACCAACTGATTTTATTGCGGGACCTTTTTTTTTCACAATTCTGTTTCACCGTTAATTGGTTATGTTCTTTCCTTAGACCAGAGGCAGGCCTTTGATAATGTGGTGCTTGTCTTTTTGTGGCATGTGCTGCATCATTATGGTACCCCTGCCACTTTGTAGAATGGTTGCAGGCCCTTTATCATACTGCCACTGTTCACCCTTGTATTAATGGATTTCTTGGCCCTTATGTTCATATTCAAAAAGGTTTTTGACAAGGGTGTCTGATCAGTCCCCTTTTATATGTATTTAGTATAGATCCCCTATTAAGACTTCTCAATTCTACACTTAGTATTACTCCAATTCAGGTGTCTCATTTTACGGTTCCTTATACTGCCTTGGCCTATGATGATGATGTGGTTCTCCTAGTTGGGAATACGCAGTCTGCTGAAATGGCACTGACTGTCTGTACCACTTATGGAATGTTCTCAGGTACCCGCTTGAACCTGTCTAAGAGTATTGGGAAGCCCCAGAGTGGTCAGGTTGTTCCCACAGACCACATAGCTGGTTTTCCTTTCATGTTAGGGTCTATGAAAATTCTTGGTATTGAATATGGGTAATCTCAAATGGATATTGACAACTGGGACAGGAAATTATTGCTTGGTACTCAGATGGTTCAACACTGGAATAAGATTAAAATGAGTTACTGTAAGCGTGTTTATTTGATTAAGACTTACCTTGTGCCTCTTTTTCTGTTCCTTAGTTCTGTTTTTCCTGTCCCCAAGTCAAGGCAGGTTAAGCTTTACAGCCTCTTTTTTTGGTCCTTTTGAGGCAGTCATCTTAATCCCATTAAAAGAAATGTATTATATTTGCCCAGCAATCTAGGCGGGCAACAAATGATTAACCCTGTGTTATTTTTTTTCTGTCAGTTTTTGCATGTTAATTTAAAACCTTTGTTTGTATCTCCTGATAAATACTGATGTGATTTTTTTATTCACACCATATCACCTTGGTTTGTAGCTTGGGATGTGGGATGTTTACACCAAGTTCGGCAGGTTGCCACTTCTCTGTTGTATTAACACGAGGTCTTTGCCAAGCTTCGTTCCTGAGGGATTCATAGTAGACTAGTGTTTTCCAAAACTAAAAAACAGTTGTATGCATTTGTCATGGAGAATCATTTTAGTGAGTTGGAACCCTTTCCAAAATGTCAGGAGGGCTACAGGACAGCTTTATTAGTTTTTTTGAATGAGAAGAGGGTCCCACAAAAATGTTAACACCATCACTGGCTTAACTGTCATGAAAAACTAAATGTGATGGCTAATTAAAAGCATATCGGGTGGAGGAATGAATCTGCTCTAGACCTTAGTGTATTAATCAACCGGAAACCCTTCTGCATTTGTATTTTACTTGTTCATATATTGTTGATTTCTGGAAATTTCTTTATGACAAGTCTCGTCTTTTCTTTTTTTGCAAGTTACGTATCCTGTGCTTATGTATGGCAGTTATCCTTGTACCTGGGACATTTAGGAAGCAAGTACTCTGACTGTGATTTTTGTTGTTATCAAATGGTATTTCTGGAATTCCAGATGTTTATTTACTCTCCGACAACAAGAACTTTCCTATTATGGCTTGTATGGCAATATTTTTAAGTCTCTACAGGATGTTTATCTTCATGAATCTAAAAGTCTCAGCAGGGTGCATTTGCAAGCAATTTGGAGGAATTTGCCCTGGATTACTGATAATGATTTTCTGGTTACTTGAGGACTTTTGACATGGCATGTTCCTTTGTTTTCTTTGTATAAGTTTATTATTGTTACTATGGGAAAGGTTTGTTTTTTCTTTTCTCTGTGTGATTTTTGAGTTTTGAGTTTTGCATTGTATGATTTCTTTAATAAAATCTTCTCTTACTCTTTTTGATAAGTGGCATGGGATCTTTAACATCCACCTGAACTACCACCAATTCAGGCAGATGGGACCTCAGTTTAAAGTCTCATCTGAAAAACGGCACCTCTGAAGTGCAGCACCCCTCTCATGCTGCACTACAGTGTCAGTACTGGGATATTAACCAAAGTGGCAGATGTGGGAACTGAACCCACAGCCCTCTGATCTCCCAGCCTCAGAGGCAAGTGTGCTACCTACTGAGCCACTGACACTGACAGTTTTAACTTTATTATAATCCATAAAATCATTATCGTCCATCCGAGCAAATGCATGCAAAGGATGGCCAGTAAGCAATGGGGTCAGGTGGATCCTCCAAGAAGCCTTGTCTGATTTAAACTGCCCACAAACCCTCTCCAATAATTTTAAAAACAAATCCAGATCGTCTCCTTCCTGGTATTGTGGGAACATTTTAGAATTAATTGTGGCTTTGTGGGTTGAATTCCCTTTGATATTACTTACAGTTTGTCATGGTGTTTGCTGGTGCAGTTTTTCCACCTCAGTCTCATGCTGTGGTTCTTTCTCTCACTCTGCTCATTCCTTCTTTCTTTCCTCTCACATTAGGATCTCATGCTGGTAAATCTTTTTCCTTTTCTCTCACATAAGGATCTCATGCTGGAGAATTTTTTTCTCTTTCCTTTACCTCCAGCCTTGTTCTCTCCTCCTGCTTCCATATTTCATGCTGCTGAGCCCTCTCTCTCTCTATCCTCAGCCTCCAGCCTTGCCTTCTGCAGTTCGGCATCCCTCAGTACAAGTTCAGCTTTCAGGCTCTCCAGCTGAGGTTGATTGAGCTGCACAGCTCCCCCAACTTGTGCCACAAGGTGCCCCCCTTGCTCAGCCACTGGGACATTAGTCTCACTATCTGGGTCACTGTCCTCTGAGACAGCCTCCTGACCAGATATTGGGCCATGTTCATCTGAAACCATCTGCCCTCCTGCAGCCAGTCATGCACCAACATGGCTTCCATGAGTGCACTCTTTGTCATGCCCTCATGGGCAATCCTCATCTCTGTGCACAGCTCAAGGAGCTGCTGTACGTGAAATTTGACATAGCCTGAAGAGTTCATATACTCTATCTACATTGCACTAAGCTGTCTAAAAATAAAAAAAAAAGCTGTAATAAACAATGTAACCTTTTGAAACCCTGTTTTGTCACTGTTCAGGTATATTTCTGCTGGCACTCCATCACCAGTAAGCCATCTCTCTCTCAGGGTTCCTGCCTCACAGGAAAGCAGACTGTATGCTGCTCTGCACTGTACTGGTACCAGTTGCAACACTGATCCCAACACGCTGCAATCAATGTGACAAAAATCCCACCATCAGGGACTTCAAGTTCATTGCCACCACCATGGGATTTTAGAACAGGACCCAGGGAATTCTGTTTTTCTCTCCTCCTTTGCCCAAGGTCAGGAAGGTCAAACACAATAACTGTGGGTGGAGTGCCCTTTCAGAGACAGACTGCAAACAGAGTCCAGCAGAAATAGTAGAATTACCCTTTTAAATAAAACAAGCAGTCACTGATTTTATAAAAATAGATGCTTTACTTAAAGACTAAACATATTTACATCAGGATGTATTTACTGGAAAACAAAAGGGTTGAACATTTACTAAGAAGCAGACAATAAAACACGTTGAACTGACAGTTGGTGAATAGCAGAATTATGAGCTATTCTCACCTAAAATTCTTCACCTGCCCTAGCTACAGAATTGCATTGCCCCTTGCTGTGCTATTTTACCAGTCAGCTTGTCTTTGTATGGCAGGGCCCCTGGTCTTCAGATGTTCCAAGTACAAGAGGAAGTGCTTTCTTACAGCACCTCAATTTATTTCTTACTCCTATGGGGAGGGGTCTCAACCCCTTTGGTGGCAGTCCTCCGCTGCCCCCAAATGGATGTGCCTGTTTATGGGCATGTGGTGTGTGTATGTGTGTGTGTGTGTGTGTGTATGTGTATTTGTGTGGTGTGTAGATTTTATTTATTTATTTTTTATTTAGCTTTTGTTGACCGGGTAAGTGCACTAGACAAATCCTGCCTATTTTCAGGCACGACCCGGGGGAGGGGAATACAGATGAATGCCAACTGACCTTGAACCAGATTAAGCTGTTGGTGGTATTTTTAGTGAATGAGGGAAATTTGGCCAGGACACAGGGAAATTCCCTACTCTTTTCGATAAGTGCCATGGGATCTTTAACATCCACCTGAACTACCACCAATCCAGGCAGATGGGACCTCGGTTTAACGTCTCATCCGAAAGACAGCACCTCAGAAATGCAGCACCCTTCTCATGCTGCATTACAGTGTCAGTACTGGAATATTAACCCAAGTGCCAGATGTGGGAACTGAACCCACAGCCCTCTGATCTCCCAGCCTCAGAGGCGAGTGTGCTACCTACTGAGCCACTGACACTGCATGACCTCATCCAGACCAGTTGGCTCACCCCACACCCACCCCTGCTCTGTCCACTTTTATGATTCTCTTTTGAAGAATGTCCAAGGTGTGTAATCCCAAGCTTCTTGCCTTTTAAGCTGACTGAGGCATTCAAACTGGCACTCTCCCATTTGCCTTACAGAATCTGTGGCTGAATGTTACCATGGGAACATTCCCTTGATCAGCTCTAGCCAATGTTTCCTATAAGACCTGTTTGGTCATGTGACATCAGAGCCATGTTTTGTGCCCCCTTATGACAGCAACATTATTACATTAACACGATGCATTAACAAAAAGAAATGACTAGATCAGTCTGGTCACAGGTCCGTCACAGACATCATTGGTAATATTACAGCACAAAGACAATTAAATACTAAACTACTGTGCCAATGAGTGTGATTTATTTGTAGGTGACACTATACAATGCTACATCCTGCTACACTAAAAAGTTACACGTAGCTAATAGTTGTTACAAAAAGTACAGAGTTTATAAAAAAAGCTTTAAAAACAGTTTCACTTCATACTGTGTAGGTTCATATTGATACAGGCTTTCAAATGGAAATGTGCTTCATTGTTAAATCATCTTCAATTTAAAAAATACACATCTTGCAGAAGAATGTGAATGATAGCAACATATAGTATAAATCTGTGTCAACAATTTGTATATTGTTGAAATTAAGTAATAACTAAGATTAATATTTTTTCTAAAGAACAATGATATTTATTAGAAAACTACAAACATTTCTGACTGTACTCCTACATCAATCAGAACAAAGAAAAGTGTAAATGAAGTACATTTTTAAAGCTTTTCAAAAACACTTGATTGAAATATTGTGGCAAAGTATCTGCCATATATAAACTCTGTAATGTAGCACAGTCAAACATAGAGCAGTGTCAACTATACATAATCTGTCAAACAGCAGAGTGCTGCATCAGCATGTCAGCTGCAGATAAAAGAATACTATTAAATGCATGCTGATTATCAGCAAACCAGTTATTGCTACCAGGATAGGCATCAATCACCATTAATTCAGATCAAAATCAGAAGATCAGACATGCATACCCCACCAGGAAAAGGTTTTCTTATTTACAAGTACGTTATAGTACATCCTCAATTATCAGAATGCTCTGGGAGACATTAGATTTGTCTGGATAACTGAGAGTCCAGATAATCAGGGCTCCATAAAATTAGACAAAAGAGAGTTGGGGGACAATGTCAGAGTTCAGGTAATAGGGAGCTCTGGATAATCAGGATTTGGATATTTGAGGTTGTATTGTATTTATATCACTAGAAACTGGAGTTTTGTAGCTCTGGGGAGAGGAGGGGGATTTAATGGTAAGATGATTGCAAAGGTGGGGTTGTGTCATTAATTACAGAAAAGGGGAGGAGCTGAGGGAATTACTTTTGGAGGTGGGGAAGGGATACAAATGTTGGTATTGATGCATTTCAAAACTTCATGGGGTGCACCAGGAGAGGAGGGAAGCAGAGGCCTAGCAGGAGGATGGATGGTGAGAAATTATTTCAAACTGTATGGCATGGAGGCAGGGGATAATTGACTATGAGCCAGAGGGTGGGGTAGTTTTCTAGTTTTTTGTAACCATTTCTTAAAAATCACTGTCAAAGTTCATGCAAGGTACCAGAACTTAGCAAAGCTTTGTAAAGAGTGACATTCCCCCACTTTGCACCAACTATTACAAATTCACAACCTCTCTAGAGGCTAATGACATTGCACAGAGACACCAAATTGGGGAGACATGCTGACAATGAGAGTAAAGTAAACATTCTGCAGTAAGACTTAAATATGATCCATAACTGGGTTAAGAAATGGGGCATGAGCCTAAATGTGACTAAATGTGCAGTAATACCAGAAAGTAATGTACACCTTAGATGATATCCCCTGAGGGAAAGAACAGAGGAGAGAGATTTAGATATTTTGGTAGAAGCTGACTTTAAAAACTCAAGGCAATTGGAAATTGCTGTTTGTAAAGCTATTACATTATCAACTTGTATTAAAAGAATTATTCAGAGTAGCAATGTCAAGATAACCAGTCTTTTGTGTAGACACCATGTCAGGTCTCATTTGAACTATCTCCCAGTTTTAGGCACTGCATGTTAAAAGAGATCTAAAATGGGGGGGGGTTCAACTAAAGGCTACCAGATGATCGGAGCATACAGGAACTTTCTTACAAAGAAAGACTAAGCAAGCTAATTCAAATAAATTTGGAAAGAAAGAAGACTAAGAGAAAATCTATTATTTCCCTTTGATTTTGTACAAGGAGATGTATAACTGAGAAATTTGAACTTACATTAAAGAGCGAGTACTGCCATCAAGTTGCATACAGAACTTTTTAGTGGTTTGTAAAAGTAGTCCCTTATTGCTTTTTAATTACGTAGTGGTTTTGTTTCCTATGTGCTCATTAGATAGTTTTCTATCTAACAGTATTAGGTCTGATGTGAAAAGCAGTGTTTTACCTGAAAGCAGACATACAGTACAGTATGTAGTTCTGTTCCTCCTACTACATCATCAGTAGAGATGCAGCGAATTTAAATTCCACTGGCTAAGTAAACACGAAGTGGGCACTTTGTGTTGCTACTCTGCTATACGGAGTGGGCTATGCAAAGTGTTCACTCCGCCTTGTCATTACCACTTCACGTTAAGGCGGAATGGCAATGCGAAGTAAGGTGAAGTCATTGTTTTTAATGGACCTCGCATTCCTCATTATAATTCTAAGTGATCCACTTGGTGTTTCAGATTTGGCAGCCACCCCACACATCACATGGCTTACAGTACTGTAAGTCACATGCTCTTTAGCTAGGCAGGAATGAAGTGAGTCATACAAGCAGACACTTTTACTTTTCTTCTGTGCAGATGGAGAGAGAGGAGTGTGTTTTGTGACAGCTGATACTTTGAGATCATTGCGAGAAGGAAAATTAAGCTTTGATTTAGACCCAACAACTTTTTTAAAGCTACATTTTTTTGTCTTTTCTGTACTCTTTTTTACTTAATTTGTTCTTTCTGTAAATTTTATTTTTCTTACCTTTATAAGTAGTTAGTTGTTTGTTCCCCGGAAGCAGGACCAGCACCACCTCCGGTCCTGGCTCTGAGGCAGTTGAACCACCACCATCACCACCACCACCAATTCCAGCACCAGGTCCTCTGGAGCATGATGTGCCTGTTCTCCCGGGCCCAGGTGTGGCTCCCATCCCTATTCAGCACCGTGACCAGTTGGCTGCCAGTTCATCTGGCCCTCCCCTGCCTGTGCCTGGTCCTCCTCGCACCTCCATTGTTTGGCAGTTTTTTGACTGTGTCGGGGGGACAGCAGTGTGGTCAAGTGCTGCCTATGTGAGGTGGAGGTGCACCATGGCCCCTGTGGACTCACCTGGGGACTGGGGGCCAGCACACCCATATGCTCAATCATCACCAGTTGGAGTGGCAGGCTGCCACAGAGCAGACCATGCCTGCACCTGCTGGCCATTTCTGTGGCAGAGGGTGTAGCTGTGCATGGCAGCATTCTTAAGAAGAGGAGGGCCACAGCAGTACCTGCTGCTCCACCAGAATCGCATAAAGGGACATCAATTGCAAATTATGTCAATGCTAGAACTGCTGCTAGATTACCATGGGATCCCACATTAGTTTTTATTTCCTCACACCATGTGCCCCCACATCTTCCTTGCTGTGTTATAAAATGTATTCCTCCACCATCCCTGACCCTTGTATGTAATTATGCCTTTTTTGTTGTCTTCCGTATGCATGCCACTTTGTATTCTGAGCAGTGCAAGTATACTGTGCTAAACTGCATGTGTGCAGACAGTCTTCTTTCCAGTCTGTGTATGTACTGCAGACACTGTCCAAATTCCTGACTTAAAAACACTTATTAATAAGTACAATGGTGGGATAGTTAAGCCTGGAGAGCTACTACAAAACAGGTACAATACATCCAAGTAACTAGTAAAAAAATGTATGTTGTGATTCGTGACATAATTGCAAATCATGATTTGTGACTGCATTTGTGACTGTGATGATGAAGAAATGTGAATGCCTATGGCTGTACTTCCCCGGGCCCCAATGAGGTGTGGCACAAAACTCCCCGACTTAAAAACACTCATTAATGAGTACAATTGTGGGGTAGTAAAGCATGGAGAGATACTGCAAAACAGGCTTACAATACATCAAAGTAACTATTAAAAAAGATTGATGTGATTCGTGACATGATCATTAAATCATGATTTGTGACTGCATTTGCGACTGTGATGATAAAGAACATGATTTGTATCACGAGTGACGCATATTAATGAGTACAATGTTCATGCACAATTATGCACCACACCTGTCCAGTACTCTAAAGGGAAGCCAAAGAAACAACTGTGACTTAAGTTAGAGATGGAAATTGGGCCCTAAATAGATACAAATGCACAGACAGATTAAAATTGTGCTGCACACTGAAAAGATGCAGATGCAAAGGCACAACACCTAACCAGTGCTTACCATCAGAAATTCAAATCTGGAAAACAATTCCTTTGCCAGTAGGGGTGGGCTGTGGGGTGGGGCAGTGTATTTCATTGCTGCAGTAACAGTCACTAGTACTAGTAAAGATACCACAAAGAAGTACAACAATTATACAGCTGCAGTGGATAGCAGGTTCACATTGCTGAAATTGTGTGGCACAATAAAAGGTGTCTGATTTGATGACACATGCCACACACATACTCACACACACACACTAAGTAATGCGTAGCAAATTGAAAACATCAGTAATATAACCACATATTTTAAACAAGCTAAAATTATGCACTGTTACACCACAACAATCGGCAAAAAAATGGCAAAAATTATTGAACATATTACTGTGTGTACATTAACACAGTTCTACAAGAAAAATATCACCCAAACTGAAAGCACTGTCTTTTTCTCCACGCTAATCTACCTACACCACAGATACGCCTCTCCCCAAAGCACACTTCCACCGTTTCTCAGTACACAGACTGAATATTGTACGTTATCATTCAAAATCCACACACAAACAATAAATGCTCGATGATATGAGCACAGGAGGGTTTCCTATAATCGATGGACTAAAGTTTCAGCAAAACAAATGACCCCAAAAGGCTTTTCTAACAGCTTTTAGAAGGTTTAAATTGCAGAGCTGTCAGAGCAGATTGTCTCCTACAGCTTCAAACACACACTACCCCAAACTGAGGCTGTGCAGAACAATCTAGAGCCCATGTGACCTGAAATCCCATGAATCACTGCAAAATTCACCTTTGGAGCATAAAAACAAGGTGAAGTAAGACAAAGTATATTGTTTTCAATGTGCTTCACTTTAAGAATTGATGGAGTAGTAGTTTGGGAAGGTGGAGTAACGTGAATTCATTGTTTTCAATGGACTTTGCGTTACCCATTATAACACGAAGTAACATAGAAACATAGAATTTGACGGTAGATAACGACCGCTTGGCCCACCCAGTCTGCCCATTTCCCTGCCTACTGGATAAGCTGCAGATCCTAGTTAACCAGCAGCCTACTTCTTCCTACCCCCATCCCCTAGAATTGCCTTATGACTGTCCCATGCATGCTTGAATTCCACCACTGTTTTTGACTCCGACCTCCTCCGAGAGGCTGTTCCATGCATCCACAACCCTCTCTGTGAAAAAATACTTTCTTAAATTACCTCTGAACCGCCCCCATTATCTTCAAATTGTTACCTTTTCTTGCACACCTCTTTTTTTTTGAAAGATGCTACCCTTTGGACTGTTGATTCCCTTGAGGTACCCAGAGGTTTCTATCATGTCCCCTCTCCCTCCTTTCCTCAAGGCTATACATATTAAGCTCCTTTAGTCTCTCTTCATATGTCTTCGGTGCAGACCCTGCACCATTTTAGTTGCCCTCCTCTGGACAGCTTCCATCCTGTCTATGTCTTTGCGAAGACTGGGTCTCCAGAACTGCACGCAGTACTCAGATGGGGTCTGACCAGCTGTCTGTACAGAGGATAATAACTTCCTGTTTTCTACTGGTGATGCCTCTCCCTATGCATCCCAATATCCCCCCAGCCCTCATTGCTGCCCTCTCATATTGCTTGCCCACCTTTAGGTCATCTGATATGACTACCCCAGGTCCCTTTCCATTCTTGTTGTTGTTAGTATCTCACCCCCCCATTGTGTACTCTTCCCCTGGGTTTTTGTTTCCTAAGTGCATTACCTTGCACTTCTTAGCATTGAATCTAAGCTGCCATGCATTTGACCATTCCTCTAACCTTGCCAAGTCCCTTTTCATCCTTTCCACCCCACCCTTGTGCATCAACTCTGTTGCAGATCTTTGTGTCATCTGCAAAGAGACATCTTTTTCCTTCCAGTCCCTCTGCAATGTCACTTATAAAGACATTGAAGAGGACTGGTACTATTACTGAACCCTGCGGTACCCCACTAGTAACCCCCCTTTCATCATAGTGGACTCCATTTACTATTACTCTCTGTGTCCTATTTTCCAGCCAATTTTTCACCCAGGCTGTCATCTTGGGACCCACTCCCAGGCTAGCTAACTTGTGTATTAATCTTTTGTGTGGGACTGTGTCAAATGCCTTGCTAAAATCTAGGTAGACCATGTCCACAGCCCCTCCCTGATCTACTACTTTGGTCACCCAGTCAAAGAAATCTATCAGATTTGTCTGGCATGACCTTCCTGCTGTGAATCCATGCTGCCTTGGGTCCTGTGCCCCTCTGGCCTCTAGATACTTGACAATTCTTTCCTTCAGAAGTGATTCCATCATTTTCCCTACCACTGAGGTTAAACTAACAGGTCTGTAGTTTCTTGCTTCTGCCTTGCTCCCACTTTTGTGAAGGGGAATCACATCTGCCCTCCTCCAGTCCTCGAGTACCACCCCATCCTCCCATGATTTGTTAAGCAGGGTAGTCAGTGGTGTCACTAATTCTACCCTTAGTTCTTTTAGAATTCTGGGATGAATCCCATCAGGCCCCATTGCTTTGTCCACCTTCAGTTTTAAGAGTTCTTTCAGAACCCTTTCTTCTGTAAATGGGCTGGTATCAACTTCTGTATCCAATGTGTTTCTACTGTTTGTTCTAGGTACCCCTTCCTTTGTAAATACTGAGCAAAAATATTTGTTTAGTATCTCTGCCTTTTCACAGTCTCCCTCTGCCACCCTCCCACCCTTTATTAAGCCTCACTATCCCTCCTTGGTCTTCCTTCGCTCCTGATGTACCTATAAAAGGTTTTTCCCCTTCCTAACTGAGTTGGCTATCTTTTTCTCGGTTTGGGCCTTTGCTGTTCTGACTGCCTTCCCAGCTTCCTTTGCTTTAACTGGTACAGTTCTCTGTCCTGCTCCTTCTGTGATTCCTTGTACTTCCTGAAAGCTTTCTTTTCTCTTGAACCTTCACTGCCACTTCCTTTGAGAACCATAGTGGTTTCTTACATCGTTTAGTTTTGTTTATTTGCTTCACACAAAGGCTTGTTGCCTCTGTGATGGCAGTTTTATCATTCCCATTGTTCTTCCACCTCCTTCCTGACCATTTGCTAGTGCATTCCTTAGGCACTTACCCATTTTGGCAAGTCAGCCTCTCCTAAAATCCAGTACCTTTGCCTTTGTATGGCTTGACTCTATTGCTGTGTTTATTGTGAACCATACTGTTCGATGGTCGCTAGTTCCCAGATGGCTACCCACTTCTACATCTGTGATCCTCTCTCTTCATCTCCATGCTTCGCATTGCGGAGCACTCCACGAATTCACCTTCACTCTGCAGATCACTTTGCGGAGCGATTTGGGGCCACTTCTCCCACCACTAATCATCAGCATGTGACCTCACTTATTGTTACATCACAAGCCTGGCTGCCTGATTGGTAATATGTTCCACAAGTTACAAATCAAGCAGCAGGAGCTTGATCTTTCTGGTTTACTAGTGATGTCAACTTTAGTGTGGTCACAATACTGATGATGATGTATAGTAGGGGTATCCAACCTTTTCTTGGATGTGAGCCACTTTTAAATTTCTAACTAAGACATGAGTCACAACAATGAGAAGCCCATACCATGCCTGTACCATTAACATATTTAGCAATATTTTGGAGTGAAAATAATAACATAGTCAATAATCATGTTTTAGTTATTGTATTTTTAAACAATAGTTATATTTTTAAAAAATAGTTATTCAGAGCAGCTCATGCACATAAGTTACTTACTGATGATGTCAGGTACATGGAAGGAGAGATGACTGGGGTGTGTCACACTGGATCAAAAGAAATGTGTTTTTTGTTTGTCAGACAGGCCACTGTAGCCCCTCACAAAGAACAAAAAAACATATACATTGAGCTGCTGCCCATGACCTTGTAAGTACCACTATAAAACTGTGGCAGAACATGCTGTGGCAATGAAGTTAAGCTGCCTCTGCTGGCAGTAAACATTTTTCTTATACCCTGGCTATAACTGAGGCAGCTGAGAGGGAGAATCTGACCAGGATGGGAAAAGCATTCAGAAGAAACAGAGAGAAATTCTGGGGAAAAAATGTTGCTGAATGCATTCAGCATTTCAAAACACAAAGAGCAGGAAGTGCAGGGGGAGCTTGTTTGAGCAAGTAAGCAGCACAAAAATGTAATAACCTTCACAGGCATTGTGAACATCAGATGCAACACTGGACAATTATCAAATGCTCCAACAGAAACTGTGACACATAATTGACATGTAATTGACAAATTATTAATTTAGCCTGTGTCTTCGGTGAGCTCTCGTGAGCTACATCAAACTGCTATCTGAGTAACACGTGGCTTGCGAGCTATCGTATACCATTGCCACAGTGATGGGCATACAGTGAAGACCATTACAGCCACAAAATTGGCAGTTCGCTGTAATGGTCCACGGTATTGCTGACACTACTTTCTCCAGGTATTTTGCTCCATCAATGAAACAACTTTGACTCTGAGTTGATGATCTATAATGCAAGGGGTGGGGAGGGCAGAGCCCCACTTATGGGGGGGTGCAAGGGGAAAAGTCCCCCTCAAAAAACACTTGCTTCCCCTAATGGCACAATGCTGACTGTCAGCATTGTGCCATTGCTCTAATGCTGATCAACAAAATTCCTGTTGATGCAGCTTGGTGGAACCATGATCTATGGGTTGGACACCCCTGATGTATGGGGAAGAATAAAGCTATGTCAGCCTCAAAGTAGAATGCTGTTCCACACATCACACCTCCTACCGGCATGTAGAAAATCTTGTAGTTAACAAAACAAAAAAGAAAATAAGTATTTCAGATATAAGAAGTGATAGCTGACTACTTCCTAACGTCACTACTAATTCCAGGCAATATACAATACTAGCTCATAAAGGGCAATTCACAACATAATAGGGGCCTTAGGTTCGAAAAAAAAACTGAAATCTGTTAGGACTGAAAGAAGAAAGTATTTTTTTTCACACCCAGAGGGTTGTTGGTTTGAGAAATGGATTACCACAAAGTTTTGTTTTTCAGCAAACCCAAAAATGGTTTGAACCAACAATTAAAAATTACATGGGTCAGTACAAACAATGCAACTATTTTACAATTCAGGCCACAAGAATGTGGAATAATTTACAAAAGTACCTTGTCGATCTCACAGTATTTGACAAATTCAAGACTGAACTAGATAGGTATCTAACAAATCATTAGCAGTGATACTCCAACAAGGTATGGGAGACAGTCACGATATGCTGAGGCCTTCTTCTGTCTATAACACCAAGTAATACCAAGTAATACTGAATAAGAATACATTGGATAATCTGTTGCAGAATGCAGATTACAGGTATTACCACTAACAAGTGAGTAGCAGTTAACACTTCAAACCAGTTCTGATCTCTTTTCCTTGTCTTGAACCTTTGCATGTTTTAAGACCTGTGTTATACACTGAGGCTTTGATGTCTAGATAGGGCAGTTTAGAGGATGATTCCTCAACAAAGTACTGAAAGGAATTGTAGTGATAAACCTATTCAGGAAGATTTGGAGAATTTCCCTGGTTCTGGAGATGGCCACAATACAATCATCTATGTACATAGATACATAGATACATTCACAGTGTCAGCAGATAAGTGCCTATGGCCCACCCAGTCTGCCCATTTGAGCTTGTAAGTTCAGTTTATGTTTTCCTAGAAGTCTGTTGCCCCTTATCCCTGACCTCCAGAATTCCTTGATGTCTATCCCATGCATTCTTAAATCCCGTGATTGTTTCAGCCCCCACCACTTCCTCTGACAGGGTGTTCCACTTGTCCACCACTCGTTCTGTGAAGAAATTCTTCCTCACGTTTCCTCTGAATCATCCTCCCTCCAACTTCATCCCATGCCCTCTAGTCCTGGAACATCTTTTTCGCTTAAAAATAGTGTATTCCTGCACCTTGTTCCTCCCTGTAAGATACTTGTATGTCTCTATCATATCCCCTCTCTCCCTCCTCTCCTCCAGGGAGTACATGTTCAGTTCCTTGTAGCACTTGTAAAGGTCAGGAATAATCCAGGAAAGGCGTGAAACATGTGTTCCTCTACCTAACCAAATGAACAGATTGGAAAACATGGGACCCCATTAAAGAAAAAGTACTATGTTTAAGAACAAGTTCAGTCATTTAGGTAACGTATGTGTAGCTGGCTGCTGAACAGAAAGTGCAGCAGAGCTGTCAGGCCATCATAAGTGGGGGTAACTGTATAAAAAGAGTTGATGTCCATGGTAAAGATGAGTTAACTGAAGTCACTGATTTGAACCTGTCACATAGGCACTAGGTTACAATAGTGCCAACAACAAAAAGTGCCGTCAAGAACATCACAGTATAAACAGCACTGTCAACAACCACGCCAGGTAAAAACACCATCCTACACAACAGTGCCAGTGGTAGTAGTCGTAAACCACACTAATGACCACTACCATTGCTAACCAATACAATGTACACTCTTGTTTTGTTGGGGGCAATGCCCACTGCACCCCATTTCCATACTGTCAAAAATAAAATCACACACTTTCGGTAGGGAGAAGATTAGAAAGGTATGATTCGGGAGACTAGAAACAGAACCCTGGTGTCTCAACCTGTGCTGATCAAGTTGTTTTTGCTTTAGCCCTCTACCCCGTTGGAGCAGATTGACCAGATTCTGCATTTATACCTCATTTATCCACATCTATAAATGTCTGCATAGCTACGGGGTAGCAGTAGTTGATATTCACCATTCTATCCCTGTCGCTATTCAAGCATTTTGCAGTTCCTGCAGCGTGGTTTAGATGGCACTCTTTAGGAAGTGTAATTCTAATCTGGTAGGGTCAAATAACTGGAGTATGTGGTTTTAGACTTGTAATTTTATGTATTGGTTTTAATTCTAAACGTTTGTTAGATTAGTGCAGGTGCCTTGATCACTGGAAAGGCGCCTTTAATAAATAAAATTTGATATGATGATTTAATTAATAACCATGATATAGGAGGGAAGAGTTGGAATGAGTGGTCTCCTGAGGCTGTCCAGAAATGCTAAGATGAGATATATGGGGCAGGAGTGTGCAGATACAATTGCACATCAGCAGTTACCTGGTTTGTGGGTTTTGGGGAGGAGATAGAGCCTGAATGCATGAGGAAGATGTACTATGGGTTTTTTAGCAGAGTCAGGGAGTTCTTTGTTTTCTATAGCAGAGGTGGTGGTGACTGAGACTGCTATCTATGCCTAATAGTTAGTAGTGGGGTACAGTGTAGGTGGAGAGTAACAGGGGTATCAGAGGGTTGCAGTGTAGCTTTATCTATGCACAGTGGTAATCACCAGGATCAGATTCAGTGTCACAGTGAGTCAGTTTCCAACATGACAAATGCCATTGAATTGCACTGTTTCCTGCATAATTCTACAAAATTCTGCAGAATCCTGCAGATCAGGCACCTGAGCCTTCTGATCATCACTGTGCAAGTCCATTTGTTAAATACTGTACAACAGCTTTCCCCTTACTGGCTAGTTGTTTTCCTAGTGTCATTCCTGTACTGCAGAGATCTGAGGGTTACAAGTGCAGCAGCTGTGAGGCTAGGGTGATAGGTACTTACAATGAAAACTGAAATTATAGCAGTTGTGTCTCTCCTACACTGGTTATTAAAGTAATCTACAGAAGCATTAAGTCCTATAGGTGGGGACCTCACACTGCACTGAAGATTGATAGTGATGAGTCTGGGTAATGGCTATCATCTGTAGGAAAATATGTTTATTAGAAAAAATTAGCTTTAAGGCATACTCTGGGATAGAAGGGATGTAGATCAACATGAACCTGGGATATTTCAAGATGTCTCAATGTGGGCAGGAAAGACAACCTTTTGCTGAGGAGAGAGCTTTCATGTTGTATCAGGAGGAGAGCTACAGGAATGGAAAACAACAAAGTGTCATGTTGTGTCTAACTGGGGGACTTTTATAGGTTGTGGACCTAGTGCTAGTTGGGAAAGAGATCAGAGTTAAACAGAGTTAGTGTCTTTGAGCAAATGAGAGACATAAGAATATAAGAATTTGTAAGCAGATGGGGACTGTGTGATCCATCTAATCTGCCTTGTGAATACCCTTATCCCTAGTAGATTTGTTGTTTCTGGTTACTATAATGCCTGTCCCAAGAAAACTTGAATTTCTTAACTGATTTTACCTCCACCACCTCCTGTGGTAGCCTGTTCCAAGGCTCAACCACCTTCTCAGTGAAGAAGAATTTCCTGATGTTGGTCCTAAACTTCCCTCCCACTAGGTGCATGCTGTGTCCTCTAGTTCTGTTTTCTTTGCTTACTGTAAATAGGCTCCAGTCCTGCACTAAGTTGATTCCCTTGAGGTATTTGAATGATTCTATCATGTCCCCCATTTCTTCTGTGTTCCAGGAAGTGCAAATTCAAATCTCTAAGTTTTTCCTCATGGGGTTTCTGGTGGAGGCCTGGAACCATTTTAGTGTCTCTTCTCTGCATTGTTTCCAGCTGGTCTATATCCTTTTTCAGATGAGGTCTCCAGAACTGGATGCAGTACTCCAGGTGCGGCCTTACCAAGGATCTGTACAATGGGACTATTACGTCATGTTTTCTTCTTGTAAAACCCCTGCCTATGCATCCTAGGATGCTGTTGGATTTTTGGGCCACCTTTTCACACTGCCTACCCACCTTCAGATCGTTGGACACCATGACCCCTAGGTCTCTTTCTAAGTTTGTAACAGATAATTGTTATCCCCCTAACGTGTACACTTTACCTGGGTGACTTCTCCCTTGGTGCATAACCTTGCACTTCCTGGCATTGAACTTCAACTGCCAAGTTGTTGACCATTCCTCCAAATTTCTTAGATGAGATTCCAATTGATGAGGCCCCTTCCTGTGTGTTTACCCTATTGCAGAGCTTGGTGTTGTCTGCAAACAGGCACATCTTCCCCACCAACCCATCTGCAATGTCACTGATAAATATGTTGAAAAGCGCCGTACCCAGTACTGATCCCTGTGAAACTCCACTGGTTACTCTTCCCTCTTGTGACTGGGAGTCATTCATCATTACATTCTGGGTTCTCCCCTAAAGCCAGTTTTGTACCCTGTTAACAATTTTCTGTCCTACCAGAGCCTCCTGTGGGGAGCAGAATCAAAAGCTTTACTGAAATCTAGGTACACTACATCAACTGCCTCACCTTGGTCACTGTTTTTGTTACCCAGTTAAAGAAGTCTATCATGTTTGTTTGACATGAACGTCTAGCTGTGAAACCATGCTGCTTAGGATCTATCTTCTCACTGGCATCTAGTTATGCCACTATCCTTTACTTCAATAATGATTCCATAATTTTCCCCACAATTGAAGTGAGGTTGACTGGGTGGCAGTTTCCTGCCTCCTTCTTGCTTCCATTCTTGTGCAAGGGAATCATGATGGCCTTCCTCCAGTCCTCAGGCACTTTATCACTCTCCAGTGATGTATTGTAAAGTTCAGCAAGCAGAGCAGTAAGTTTCTCCCTGAGCTCCTTTAAAATTTGTTTATGTATTCTGTCATACCCCATGGCTTTATCTGTTTTCAACTTGTTTAGTTCCTCGAGGATTCTCACCTTGGTGAATGGGGATATGTCTGCCTTCTCGATACTGCGTCCATTTCTACCCAGTGTTGGTCCACTACCGTTGTTTTCCAGTGTAAATACTGAGCAGAAGTAGTCATTTAAAACTTCTGTTTTCTTAGTGTCTTCCTCTACATATTGTCCCTCTTGTTTTTAGTCTAACTATTCCCACCTTGGTTTTTCTCTTTTCACGTATGTATCTAAAGAAGGCCTTGTCACCTCCTTTTACCCCTCTGCAATCCTCTCTTCTGTTTGTGCTTTCGCTACTCGTATTGCTTTGCCTGCCTTTTTTAGGCTCGCTCTGTATGTCTTTCTATCGTTGTCATTCTTGTTTTCCTTACATTTCTTGAATGCTTTTTTCTTTTCCCTAATCCTTGCTGTTACATCCTTTGTGAAACAAAGTGGTTTCATTCTTCTCTTGTATTTGTTGATTACTCTTGTACATTGTATTGTAACCTGGTTCAGTGCTGCTTTTCATGCATTCCAGTTTGCCTCACCATTTCCTTTGTCATGGTTTCATGTATGCTCCTAAAGGTGGATTGCACTTTGTTGAAATATGCATTTCTAAAGTTGAGGATCTTTAGTTTACTCTGCCTAATCTCCTCATACCTGGTGACTGAGAACCAGACTGATATGTGGTTGCTGGAGCCTAGATTGACCCTCACCTTTACGTCTGAAACTCTGGTACTGTAAGTAAGCACAAGGTCCAGTATTGCCTCCTCTCTTGTGGGAGTATCCACCATCTGTGTCAGACCTTCCCCCTGTAAGGCAATGAGAAATCCTTTACTTCTTTCTTATGAGGCTGTGCGAGAGGACTACTTTACATCTGGCAAATTGAAGTCTCCCACTAGCAGCAGCTCTTCTCTGTCTGCCATCATTGGGATGGATTCAAGAAGTTATTTGTCCTTTTCTACTTCTTGGGATGGTGGTCTGTACACTACATCCACCCTGATTGGGGCCTTGTCCCCTGCTCCAATTGTAACCCATAGGGACTCAACCTCATTGTGATTTATCTGTATCTCAGTGGCTTTGATAGCCTCTCTGATATGTATTGCAACTCTCTCACCTTTTTTCCCACTCTGGTCTCATCTGAACAGAGTGTATCCTGGGATGACAATGTCCCAGGTGTGTAATCACTAAACCACATCTCCGTTACTGCAACCCAATCCAGATTGGCCTCCGTCATCATGGCGCTAAGGTCTGGGATTTTATTTGCCAGACTGCTAGCATTAGTACACATTGTATGCCATGTCTGGTTTCCCACTTTTAGTGTTTTTGCTTTGTGTCTTCAAGTGGCCATCTGGGTGGTACTGAATGCTCTGTGATTTTGTTGCATGCCTCAAGGAGATTTAGCATTGTTTTTGTAGGCCCAGCTGGCTTGGAAGATAATACCTTATCCAGTGATGGGGGTGGAGCATCACCCATCTCCTGAGGTGCTTTGGGTAATGATGCCCTTTCCCTTTGTCTTATGGGTGCCTTTGATGGATGAAAGAAAGATTTATGGGGAGTGGCATCCTCTCCTTGAGGCTTGCTGGGTGATGATGCACGCTCCCCTCTTCCTAGTTTAAATGTTCCCAAAACACATACTAGGATTCATACTAGAAGAGTTAGGTGTACAGCAGGCCAAAGCCTATGTAAGCACACCTCCAGAAGAGCTGGAAAAAATGTACTCATAGGTTTAGAAGATACTTATCAATTTCTTTTTTAAAGATGTCTATGTTTTTGGCATCTGCTACGTGACCAGGAAGTGTATTCCAGATTGGTATAATCCTTTGTGTAAAAAAGAAACATCTGTTATTGTTTTTGGATATGTTAATGTTAACTGGTATTTGTGGCTTCTTAAATTACATAGTCTTGTATTAAATGTCATCCCTAATCATTTTGTTAGTGTACTGTCTCTAGATATTTTAGACATTAGTAGTATATCTCCTCTGGTTCTATGAAGCTCCAAGTAATATAGTTGTAACTCGATTAGTCTTTGCATATTGTTTATTTTTGTTGTCCATCGC
Organism: Neoceratodus forsteri; assembly: GCA_016271365.2. Classification (NCBI taxonomy): domain Eukaryota; kingdom Metazoa; phylum Chordata; order Ceratodontiformes; family Ceratodontidae; genus Neoceratodus; species Neoceratodus forsteri. Next base: position 650,051,520 of record CM028136.1, on the reverse strand, counting down.
TGTACTTTTTCTAGTTTTATCATATCACTCCTTAGATGTGGACTCAATAGAGTTGAACAGTAGTCAAAATGTGAACATACATAAGCTCTGTAGATTGGCAATATACAACTTTTATCTCTAGATGTAAATGCTCTTTTTATACACCCAATTATTTTTATTACACTTTTTTACTACATCATTACAATGTTCAGTAAAGGACAAATTAGACGAAATAATAATCCTAAGATCCCTTTCAGTGGACACATTTTTTAGGGCAACATTGTTTAGCCAGTACTGATGTTTATCATTTGCGTCCCGTAGGTGCATAATTACATACTTCTCGGTATTGAAGGTCATGTTATTTTAAAATTCCCATTCTTCTAATTTAATTAAATCTTTCTCCAATGTACATATGTCATGGATGGTGATGACCTTGGCTGCCACTTTAGTATCATCAGCAAATTTTATAGAAAAGTTGTCCAGCAAATTTGTCATGTCTGAAATAGAAAGAGAAAATAGAATGGGCCCTGGCACAGACCCGTGGGGGACACCACTAGTAACCAGCCCTATATTAGAGTGAAAACCCCTAATACACACAGTTTGGGTATGATTGCTTAACCATCCCTCCACCCACTTCACAAGAAAGTGGTTCATCCACAGTTTGTACATTTTTGTTATCAGTCCTGAATGGGGGACTTTATCAAAGGCTTTGCAAAAGTCCAAATACACTATGTCCACTGAATTTTTTTCATCCAATAAATTACTGACCCTTTCATAAAAGATCATATTATTTGTAAGATAAGATCTTTCACTTTTGAATCCATGTTGTGTGTTATCCATTAGATTTTTTTCTTTCATATCTAATTCAAGTCTTTCTTTGATAAATGATTCAAATATTTTACCTAAGATGCGGGTAAAACTGATTGGTCTATAGTTTGACATGTCTCCCTGTTTCCTTTTTTAAAAATAGGGGTGACCATTGCTTTTTTCCAGTCATTTGGTATTTTTTCTGTCATGAGGTATAGGTTAAAGATTCTGTGCAATGGGTCCACAAGCAAAAGGGCTAATTCCATGATTAATCTTGGATGCAGTTTGTCTGGTCCTGGCAATGACTCAATTTTTTTAATATGTCCTCTCTTGCTATTTCTGGTATGCACTCTTGATTATTTAAGTTATTAACATGCATTGTATTATTACAAGGGCTACCTTTATCGAATACAGAACAAAAGTCTTTGTTCAGTTCTTCTGTCATTCCTTGGGGGTGCCACAATATATATGTCCACCAACAGGGGGCCTATGGGTTTGGGTGTTTGCTTTTTATTGTTAATGTATGAATAGAAGCTCTTTCCTCCATCCTTCATATATGTCAATTTAAACTTGATTTTATTTTTTTCTGTTCTGATTGCATTTTTACATTCCTTTAAGGTAAGTTTGTATTTGAATTTGTTATAATCATTTCTATCCCTCTTTAACACTTTATATGCTGTTTTTCTCCTTTGAGATGAGTCTTGACATTTTTGATATAAGCCAAATAGGTAATTTACCCCTTTGGTTGTAAGTTTTCTTGTTTGGTATATATTTGGTTTCTAGTTACAGAATTTGATTTTTAAGTCTTGTCAATAATTCTTCCAGATCTGAAGAGTTGTTTTCCCACTGCCAATGTATGAATTCCTCTTTAATACTAGCGTAATTTGCTTTGTTATAATTTTTGAATGTAGTTTTGCCTACTGTATTGTTAACTATTAATAAAGTGGTAAATGTTATTATGTTATGGTCACTATTCATTAATGGAACATGAGTTTTGATGTTGTTTATTTGATCCGGAATATCAGTCAGGACCAGGTCTAATATATTATTATTTCTTTTTGGCTCATGTACCATTTGATGAAGTCCATTAATTATGCAACTATCTAGAAATGTATGCTCAAAATTATTACTGTACATACCCATCATCCAGTTTAATCCTGGGAGATTAAAATCACCCATCAGTATAGTTTCAGTATTTAGCATTTTATTACTGATATTGTGTAATAAGGTTTGATGTTTTTCCATGTTGGCATCTGGTGGTCTATAGCAAAGACCTACTACCAATTTCTTCTGTTGCTGTCTTAGAATCTCTACCCAAATAATTTCTGTAGACTCTTGTTCAATTGGATCATCGATAGGTTTGTACATAATATTGTTTTTAATAAACAGTGCTACTCCTTCTCCTTTCTTTTTTAATTTTTCTATTTTTGTAGCAAAGATTATACCCTGGGATATTTTTGTTCCAATCTGATGTTGCCCCCACCATGTTTCTGTTATAGCCACAATATCGATATTATTTTTTTTTTGATTATTAATTCTAATTGATCATGTTTGGTAGCATTCAGACTCCTGGCATATGTTAGAAGAAAGGATAATCCCATCTTGTTATTGATCTTCTTTTGTTTACTTGTCATTTGTTCACTAAAAAGTGTGTTTTTCAACTCTTGGTTGCCATTTTCCCTAGTCCCCCTTTTATCTAGTCTGTCTTTGTCCTGTAATTCTATCAGTTGTTCTTTGAAAATACACCATAATAGTTTCAAACCACATTTGCTCAGATGTAATCCATCATATCCAAATAAAGTTCTATTATTTTCAAATAGTTCCCAAGTTCTAATACAGTCTATATTGTTGGTAAGACACCACAGGTGTAGCCAATTATTATATGTTTTGGTGATTTTGTTTATTTTTTGTAATTGCTGTTGGTACTAGTAGAACTTCTGATATGATGGATCTTACATTTAAGTCCTGAAGGGTTTTTATTGTTGATTTCATATATAATATCATCTGTTCAATTTCTTGTTTAGCAAAATCATTGGGCCCTACATGTAAGATTGCTGTTTTTGGACTTGCAATCAACCCAAAGATGCCTGGCAGCATTTCCTTTATGCCTTTAATTGTTGTCCCACTGTAGCTGCAGCTTACAGTGTTTTCCTTATCACCATGTGTTGTATATATATCTGTGTATCTTGTAATTGAATCCCCTAGGATAAATATTTGTTCTGACTGATTGTTAGAAATTGTTAGCCCATCATTTAGTTCTGTAGAGCTCCCTCTGTTAGACTCTGTTTGATCTGGGTTCCTACTTATTTCTGAATTGTCATTCAACAGCTGTGTATTACTAGTATCCATTGTTGTAGATATTGTGGGCGCTAATGGGGCCAATAGCTTTGTGCTACTTTCATGACTATTTGGGACTGATATGTCAAGTGTATGGGACACTTCATCCTGTATTTGTGCACTAAGTGGATCAAAACTGTTATGCGCTGGTAGTACACATTTATCAGCTTTCCTTCCTTTTTTAGATGGTCTTGAACTTTAAATGTGGTACCAGTGATCATCTTGTTCTTCAAATGCTTCATCCCTTAATCTTTTTTTATTACAATTAGTGCTCATGATTTCACTATGTGTATCAATTACATCCTGTATAGTGGTATTTGTGATAACAATGTTGGGAGACGGTAGGGCCTACTTGGTCTGTTTTTCTGCTTGTTCTACTATGTTCATCCTTAGTACCATACTTTGTTGATTTTTTCCAGCACTTCCATAATTGTATTGAACAGAGATATTTCAGTAAGCGTGTCTGCATTATCTTTACATTTCACACACGTAAATGGTAGTTTTATTGCTGGTTTCATTGAAATTAGGTACATTTTGCATGCATTACATTTAGTTACCATTCCCGTTACTGTCTCAATTGTATCCATATTGTATATGCCTGTACACCCTTTATCTTGATAGTCAACTATATCTTGCATAGGTTCTTTTATTAACAGCTACTGGTCTGGTATCACTCTCAGGCCTACCTGTCCACTTTAGTCCCAATGGCCTCACTTTTTGTTTTTATTTTCCACTGTAGTCCCACTGTACCACGCGCATCTTTTACTTGCCCGGCTCGGGCTATTCCTTGCTCACTGCAGGATGCTCTTTTAAACAAATATCGACCTGGAAATGACTTCGAAGGTTGCGATCGAGCGATCCCTTAATGGTAAAATTGCACAATAGAAAACACTATTCTTGGGTCTCCTGGAGTATAATAGAGCCCCACAACAGTGTGTATGTGCCCCAAATTCAATTTTGAAGCTGCTGCTGTTGCACTGAGTTGTAGTCCTCAGTTTTATATGTGGACTACAGGTTCTCCTTCTGCTATACTATTGTGCAGGGCTCCAGGTCAGTTAAACACACAGAAGTTTAAAAAAGCATAAAAGCACACACAAGTTTCATTTAACAACTGAGACTGAGCTCTGCAGGAAAAATAGCACAACAAGGTGTAAAACCCCTTGGGCACTCACCGAAGGAAGCTCTTTTAAACAAATATCAACATCATGTTGCAAATGAGACAGTAAAGTTAAGCTGTTGAATGGTTGAATGTAGTGGTTGATAAAAGGATGGTTATGAGGACTTATGCATTGCAGGGAATCTGCTTTTAGACAGTCTTGTACACAGAGCTTGTCCCACTGGCCATAACATATTTTTGCAGCTGCGGGGATTTCTATGGAAACACCAACAGCAAGCTGCTGTACATCATGGAGCCAGTCATAAACCAGCTGCACTTTGTGAATATCACAGTTGCAGGAAAAACTGTGGCTCCACAAGTGGCAACCCACGTGTGCTGAGTTTTTCCTGCAGCTGTGGGAGTTTTGGGACTTTGTGAATCTAGCCCCCCTATGTCTAGATTCAGTTTTCTACTGCATAATTTGGGAGTTAGGCCAAATTGTCCCTATGTCTTATTTTCAATGCTAGGATGTAACTTATCCCAATGTTCAAAACTCTGACTTAGTTATGTCCAGGTTGAAAAGTTTATGTATCTATAGCTACCATGGATAGATAGATAGATAGATAGATAGATAGATAGATAGATAGATAGATAGATAGATAGATAGATAGATAGATATCTGTGCCTGGAAACAATTTTTGGACTGAGAATAACTTGGCCTATCATGTGCATGGTCTAAACAAACAGGTCAGGATTTTTAAATAGGTGAACACAGCTCTTGTTTCTGTATTTTGGACACATGCAGCATCTATGTAGATGTGTCCAGGTGTCTGCATCCTATTCATAGACATCTGGACACATTTGCAACATTTCCTATAGTTTAAGGCAATTTCTGCTGCAACTGTGTTACTCACATCCATTTGTCGGATGACACTATGGAATTTATAGGAACACAAAAACAGAATGTATCAGCAGATAGGGACAGCAAGATCCATTTAGTCTTCCCTCTTTCTTCTACCTCCCATTAGTTTGCTTTATTTTTGAGGATACTCCTATGTCTGTCCTATGCTAGTTTAAATTCCCTCACTGTCTTTGCTCCCATGACCCCCTGGGGTAGGCCATTTCATTAGTCCACCTCTTACTCTGTACAGAAATACATTATCCCATTGCTCCTGAACCTACTTCACTTGAGGTGCATGTCATGTCATGTCCTCTAGTCCTGGTACAGGTGTTCACTTGAGAAAGGTTCTGTGTCTGAACCTTCTTGATACCTTTCAGGTATTTGAATGTCTCTATCATATCCTCCCTACCCTTGCTCTGCTCCAGGGAGTATATATTTAGACATTGTAGCCTTGCCTCATATGGTTTTAGATGCATACCCTGCACCATCTTTGTTGCCCTTCTCTGCACTGTCTCCAATAGATCTCTGTCTTTCCTGAGGTGCGGTCTCCAAAACTGGATGCAGTACTCCAGGTGCAGCCTCACAAGTCAACTATACAGTGGCATGATTACCTCTCTTCTTTTTCTTCTGCTAGTTATGCCTCTCCCTATGCAACCCAGGATTCCACTAGCCTTTAGTTAAGCCTTTTTGCATTATTTGCTTACCTTCATGTCATCAAAAATGATGATCCCTAAATGATGTTTTTGTTTTGTAGACATTAGTTGCTCCCCTCCCGTTAAGTACACTATCCCCGGGTTATGTTTTCCCAGGTGCATGACCTTGCATTTCTTTGCACTGAATTTCAACTGTCAGTTTCTTGACCATTCCTGTAGTTGCCTGAGGTCAGACTCCATCCTCTGTGCCCCATCAGGTGTATCTACTCTGTTGCAGATCTTCGTTTCATCTGCAAACAGACACACCTTGCCCTCCAGGCCCTCTGCCAGGTCACTAATGAATACATTGAAAAGAACTGGTCCCAACACCAATTCCTTCCTGTGGCACTCTACTGGTGACCATGTACTCTTCTGAGAGGGTACCATTCACTAGCACCCTCTGGGTCTTCTCATGTAGCCAGTTTTGCACCCAGTAAATTATTTTACGCCCCACTCCAATGTGTGCTAGTTTACTGACCAGCCTCCTGTGTGGCATGGAGTCAAAGGCCTTGCTGAAGTCTAAGTAGACTACATCAATGCCCCCCAATCCACCACCCTAGTGACCCAGTCAAAAAAATCAACCAGGTTTGTTTGGCAGGACCTTCCTGCCATGTTGTTTTGGGTCTAGTTGATCACTTGCTTCTATAAATGCTAATATCCTCTCCTTTACTAGAGAGTCCATCAGTTTTCCTACCAGTGAGGTGAGACTAATGGGGCAGTAGTTCCCCGGTTCTTCTTAGCACTCTCTCTTGTACAGTGGCACCACTATAGCCCTCTTCCAGTCCTCTGGAATCTCTATGGTCTCCAATGACATGGTAAAGAGTTTTGCAAGGGGTGATGCCAGTTCTCTCCCAAGCTCCCTAAGAATTCTTGAGTGTATGTCATCTGGTCCCTTAGGTTTTTCCATCTTCAACTTGCTAAGTCCTTCCAGAACCCTTTCCTTCGTGAAGGGACTTCTGTTCACCCCATCTGTAAGGCTAGGTTTTTTGACTAATGAAGGTCTTTTTCCCTTTTCTTCCTTCCTTTGTGAAGACTGAGCAGAAGTACTCATTTATTACCTTTGCCTTCTCTCCATTCTTCTCCATTAGCCGCCCATCTCTCTTTGCAATTCTAACAATACCTCTCCTGTTCTTCCTTTTTTACCTTATGTATTTGTAGAAGACTTTCTTTCCCTTGTTTATTCCATTTACTATCTCCTCTTCTGTTTGAGCTTTTGCAGTCCATATCACCCTCCCTGCTTCTTTCAGTGTTTCTTTGTACTGTATTCTATCACTGTCCTTTTTGAGTCCTTGTACTCTTTGAAGGCTCTTCTTTTTTCCCTCACTTTGGTTGCCGCTTCCTTGGAGAACCAAAGTGGATTTCTTCTCTTCTTTGATTTACTGATCTGTCTGGTGCACTGTGATGTGACTAATGTTAATGCCCTTTAAGCCTGTCCCACTATTGTAGAGCATCCCCTCCTGCTAAGCAGTCTAAATTTTCTGTTAGACAAGTTCTCATCTTATTGAAGCCTGTTTTTGTGAAGTCAAGGACTTTCAGTTTTGAGTGCCTGGTATCCTTGAATTTCCATCCTGAAAATTAGACCAAGTTTTTGTGGTCTGACTATTCAGGGAGAATCCCATATTCATGTCCAGAAAATGGGCTCAAAGTTTAGAAAATCTAGCCCTCAGTATCACGACTTGTTCTAACATAGATGTAACTATAGGCATACCTGGTTAATATAGCATTTCAAGAATAGCTCTGTTAAAAATAGCACTTCAACAACAGAGAAAGTGATAACAGCTACAGAGATTGCATAGCAAAAGTCAGTTAACGCTACCACTCTAGCTGTCATCACATCTGAGGCAAGAACAAAGCAATAAGCTGAATAGTGTCTCACAGAGCTGTTCTCATGGCAAAGGGGGCTGAGAGCAGGAGTAGCTATGGCAGTGGAACATCTGAGAGACCAGGGTTATGTACCTACTTCTGACTGCATTGTTTTGTCTTCTCCCCCTACATATATTTTTTTTGCTTGTTCTCCCTCCACCCTGTGCTGTAGCAATCCCCTCAAGTTCCTCCTTGTTCCTGAGTTTACCCCCATGGAGTTGATTGTAATTAGGTTGGGGGTGTGGGTGGCATTGCCCCCCCTGCTAACATACAGTACATTTTAGGTGGTCTGTTGCTTTCAGAAAGGTAGCCCTCTGTGTTTTTACCAGATGCTACCCTTGCTTTCACTGTCTTGCCATATGCAGTTTTTGACCGTGCTATTTTTGATTCCACATTATGACCTAGTGCCAACTATAGGGCTTCCACCAAGCTGGTTCGACAGTAACAACCATGATGAACTGTACAGTGAAACCATTGTCCTGACATCCTCCACACAGCCAGCTGAAACAAGCAAACAACAACACTGACAACAACTGCTGAAAGTACAAGACACTTTATGTAAAAATGCATGGTGCTCCACCTCCTGCACTACCCATAAATTAATATAACATACTCCACAATTCACATACCATGAATTAAAATGGAAACACCGGATTCATGCTCATGTGCAGCATATTGGCAAACTCACCAGGGCACTATCCATGAACTCCAGTGACATTACAATGACCCAGTCAACACTCCACCCATCTGCAGCACAAACACCATGCTCCCACCACTCTACCATGCTCTCATCATTCTACCTACCTTAGAAAACAAACCTGATGACCATAATAACTGATCCTAATAAGCAGCTGAAGATGTAATACACCTGTCGACAAAAGAACACCTCTCTTGCACTGCAGGCACTGCACTGCAGTCGCTGTGATTGAATCACTCTCACAGCATCACTGTAGCAACAGCATTCCAACTATACTTAGTGAGTTTTCATGAATAGAGTATTCAAAAGCTTGTTAGTGGAGGAAACATGCACCTGAAAGCCAAATGAGCAACTGTAGACTTTCAGATGGAACCTCAAGGAATAATTATTTGGTGGTGGCACTCTGAAAGAAACTACAAGTGACTGCAAAGTTTAGTTTTAGAGCAAATGGTTGAAAATAATTCAAGAGAATGTTTTGAGATATAGAAAGGTATTATATACATAAAAGCAATAAAAGAGAGCTGTATAGTTTTGGGATAAGATTTCAGAGTGTAGTGCATTGCAAAGCCATCATACAAAATGTAATAACAAAACAGCATCATTGCAGTATGTGGGCTTTAAATAAAACCTGTGTCTCTCAGACTGAATACCATGCCATAGTGCAGACTAAAATAAATGCTGCCAACAACAACAGTGTCCTAGCATAATAAAGAGTATGACTCAACATAGAGGTATCAATATAGTACTTCATTTATTTTACCAAGCAATGGGCAGAAAGTAACTCACATGTTTTCAGACTATCTCTCATGACTAAGCTAAAAGAGCAAAATGTTAAGTTTGAAGGTGGCTAATTGAGAGTTAAGAGGGGGTGGTGTTGCCCATGTATAGACTATTGGTAAGACCCTACATTGAGTACTGTGTCCAGTTCTGGAGACCACTCTGAAAGTGCATAGACAGAGTGGAGGCAGTCCAAATAAGGGCAATTGACACGGTACAGGATCTGCATCAAAAGCCCTATGAGGAAAGACTAAAGGACCTCAATATATTCACCAGGGAAGAGAAGAGGGTGAGGGATGATATAATAAAGACATTTTAATACTTCAGTTGGTAAGTAAGGTACAAGAAGGAAGTATTTTCAGAAAAGAAGGTGCTCAAGAAGAAGAAGACATGCTATGAAGCTGGAAGGGGGTAGATTCAGGAGAGATGTGAGAAAGTATTTCTTCACAGAAAGAGTGATGGGTTCCTGGAACAGCCTTCCAACAGAGGTGGTGGGGCCAAAAACAATGGTGAGGTTCAAGAATGCATGGGATAGGCACAAGGGAATTGTAGTGGTAAGGGAGGGGAAAGGGAAAAGAGGAATACATCAAGTAGGGTCTGCAGTGAGAGTGTAGGTAGGGAAAAATGAGCAGACTGGGTGGGCCAAGCCGGCCCTTATCTGCCATCAGATTCTTTGTTTATAGATTTCTAAAATAAGTATCTAATCGTTCCAGTGATCAAGTGGAGTCCTTTTATTTGGATTGTTGGGTTCAAATAAAACAAAAGAGTAATATTAAATACACACTGAAAATAGAAACTAGAGTTAGCATTGATGTTTCCAACATGTCTTCTTGAGGCTTCAGAAAAAATAAGTCAGATTTTACAATTTATTACCCAGGATGAGCCAGCTGAGATGCAACATGTCATTTCCAGTGGAGTACTGCTGCTACCCATTTCTGCAGCTTGGTAGACTGGAGCACTGAGAGATTAAGTACATTGACCAAGGTCAAGCACTGAGTAAAGGTAATGGTGATGAAGAGGGAAAGCAGACTTGTATAGAAACACAGAAATTTGTCAGCAGAAAAGGACCCCATGGCCCATCCAGTCTGCCCAAATTTCTTCCTTCTAGGAAGACTTCCACCCTCCATTTCCTGCCTACCCACTGTTTCTTAGGTCCATGTACATAGGTATCCCAAGCTCTTTAAAATTTATCCAAGGAATCTACCCCCATCACCCATTCCACCAGTCTGTTCCATGGCCCCACGACCCTCTCAGTAAAGAACTTCCCCTTATGTCAACTGTAAAGCTACCCTCCTCCAGTTTGAATGCATGATCCCTTGTGGATTTGTTCTCACTCATTCTGAAGATGCTGTCAACTCTCACCCTGTTTATACCCTTCAAGTACTTGGCTTCAACCATAACCCCTCTTTCTTTCCTCTTTTCCGGTGTGTACAGGCCTGACTCTCCCAGCCTTTCCTTGTATGGCTTCTCTTGCAGCCCCTTCACCATTCTGGTTGCTCATCTCTGGACCCTCTCCAACCTGTCCTTCTCCCCTTGTAAGTATGGCCTCTAGAACTGGACCCCATATTCCAGGTGTGGTCCGGTCAATGCTTTGTATAGTGGCATAATCATCTCCCTTCTCCTGTTTGTAAAGCCCCTCCCATGCATGCCAACATTCTGATTGCTTTCCCTGCTGCCCTGTGGCACTAACTCTGAACTTTTAGGTTGTCTGAAATTGTGATCTCCAGGTCCCTTTCCTGACCTGTTATCCCCAGTTCTTCCCCCCAAGCCAGTATTTTGCCCTTGGGTTTTATATACCCTAGCTGCATAATTCTGCATTTTGTTTGCATTGAATTGTAGCTGCCACTTTTCTGACCACACCTCCAGCCTGACCAGATCCTCCCTCATACATTCCACCCCCCCAGCATATCAACCCTATTACAGAACCTCATGTTGTCTGCAAATAGACACACCATCCCATGTAGAATTTCTGAAATGTCCCCAATATATATGTTGAAAAGTATGGGCCCCAGCACAAACCCCTGGGGAACCCTCACATGTCACCCTTTCTTCTTTTGAGTACACCCCATATACCACAACCCTCTGTCTCCTCCCCTCTGTCTCCTCCCCTCTAACCAATCTTCTACCCAGTTTGTAAGCTTGCTCCCCACTCCTAAGCTGCCCAGTTTGCTTACCTGCCTCCTATGGGGGAATGGTGTGAAAGGTCTTCCTGAAGTCCTGGTAGCCATGTCCACTGCCCCATCCTGGTCCCATATCTCCGTAACTCTGTCAAAGAACTCAATCAGGTTGATCTGGCAGGACCTTCCACCAGTGAATCCATGCTGGTTGTCATCCAGAAGGCCTCCTCCTCCAGATATTTTATCAGCCTTCTCTTAATAAGTGTTTCCATTAGCTTCCCTACAACAGAGGTAAGGCTAACTGGACAGTAGTTTCCCAGTTCATACCTTCCTCCCCTTTATGAAATTGCACCACTTCAGGCCTTTTCCAGTCCCCAGGAACCCTCCTCTTGCCCAGTGACAGGCTAAATAACCTTGTGAGAGGTGCCGCCAGCTCCTGCTTTAACTCTTTGAGCACCCTTGGGTGAATCTTATCCAGGCCCATCACTTTATCCATCCGCAGTTTTCCTAGTTCTTCCAATGTCCTATCCTCCATAAAGAGACTTGAATCCCTTTCCCTGCTCAACTTTTCCCTGCTTTTCAGCTCCGGCCCTTTCCCCTCCTCCCCCATGAAAACAGACGTGAAGTAGTAATTCAGAATATTAACCTTTTCCACATCCTCCTCTTCCACTGCTCCCCCTTCTCCCATCCCCCTTAAACTTCATAATCCCCAGCTTCCGCTTCCCTCTGTCACTCACATATCTGAAAAACTTCTTATTCTTCTTTTCTTCTCCCTTGCTAAATTATTCTCTGTTTCTGCCTTCACCCTTCTGATTATTTTCCCTGCTTCCCTCAGTTTCTCCTTATAAACATCCCTGTCTGTCTCCATCTGAGAGACTTTTTTATGCCCTGAATACCCTCTTTTTCTCCCTAACTGCTTTTCTCCCTGCTGTTATTCTTGCTTTCCTCCCAAATGCATACTTCAGTCACCTTCAATATTCCTCTTTTAATTCCCCCATGACTCCTCTACATCATCCAAGTTCTCCTACCCATCTAGCCATTTTTGCACAATTTTTTTCATCCTCTTAAAATCTGCCTTCCTAAAGTCTAGCACTTTAGTGGTGGAACTGCTCTTAACCAGCCCCTTTCTAAATCTAAGACTTAACATCCTATGGTCGCGTTCACCCAAGTTTTCCCCAACCTCCACGTCCTTGATACCATCGCCATTTGTCATAACCAAGTCAAGTATGCCCCCCAGATGGTTCTGTGACCAGCTGGTGAATGAACGCTTCTTGCTTGGCTTCCAACAGCACCCTACTCCTTTCTGTGGATGCTGCTGGGATTTCCCATTCCAATTCTGGTAGATTTAGATTGCCCACCGCCATGATTTACTCTTTGCAGACCATCCCCTGTATTTCCTTAACCATCTGTCTATCCACTTCCTCCCCCTGATTTGGTGGTCTGTAGACCACCCTTACCTTTACTTCCTCCTTCCCCCCCGTTTTGCTTAATGTGACCCATAGTGTCTCCGCTGATCCCTGCCTACCACCACTCACCATCACCTGAATTCCTTCCTTCACAAACAGGGCAACCCTTCCCCCATTTTTCCTGTCCTGTCTCACCTGTAGAGTCCATATCCTAGTATTTCCACATCCCAACTGTGGTTGTCTGTCCGCCAAGTCTCTGTAATTGCAGTTAGATCTAAGTCATCTGCTGCCACCACTGCAAGCAGGTCTCCCAACTTATTTCCTAGACTGCTGGCATTTGCTAGCAATCCCTTCCAACAGTCCTGCTTTACTCCATTTTCCTCCCCCCAGCACCTCCTGCCCCCAGTTGTGGGGGAGTGTTAGTTTGATAAGTTCTACCAGCCATTTTCATGGACCACTCTATCTTTGTACTCCCCCTCTACTAGTTTATAGCACCTCCCAGTATTCTGTCTATGTAACCCTGCAGTTTCCACCTCAATAGTCTATCCCACTTGTCATGTATATGCAGCCTGTCCCTTGCATACAGGTGCTCTTCCACCCATGTGTCCTACCAATCTCCTGAACATTCATAGCCCTCCCTCCTGCACAACTGCCTCAGCCAGTGATTAAAGTCCTTGATTCTCCACTGTCTAGCTGTGCTGACACAGTGTACTGGCAGAACTTCTGAAACAGCTATGAAATTGATCATTCCATTGCACCCTCCTGTTAGCTCCATGAATCTTTTCTGCACCTCTTCTACCTCTTCCCTAGCTAAGTTGTTTGTTCCAAGATGTAACACCCGGTGAGGTGCCCCCCGGTTAGCCTAATGCAATCCCTAAGTCTTGGAAGCGCCCTGCTCACCTCCATCCCTGGATCACAAAAAACTTGACCTTCTTTAAAAGCCATTCCCTTCCTTAACCAGTGAATCCCCTTTATAATGGAGTCACCATGCACTATCACCTATTTTTCATTCACTAACCCCAAGGGTGTCTCTGCAGCATTTTTTTCTTGCCTTTTTCTGGTGTTTCATATGCCTACACCCCGCCAGCCCCTGACTCCACTCCTGAACCTGCTACCCGTTATCCCCCCTGCCCTCCAGGATGGTTCCCTGTCTTGCCACCCTCCCTCTGCCATCTCCAGCCCTCATCTGTGCCATTTCCCATTTCCCTTCCTCTTTCTAACCTGTCCCCTAACTGGTAGCCTGCACTGTGTCCCCCTTCCTGCTGACCCCCACCCCCCTTTTTCATACTGTCCCTCACCTTTCCCATTCCCCTTTCTTAGCTACAACTTGTCCCACCATGTTTTTCTTTCCTTCAGTGAGCCACCCCTGCTACTCTTGTCTCACCCCCATTTCAAGATCTGCCCTTACCTCTGGTTTTGTCTGCCTTTCCCAGCCCAACTCACTATTACCTTTATCACCCCACCCATCTACTTCCTCCTGTTCCATCATCTCCATTAAGGGCAAATATTTGTTTGAGCCTTCTGTGTATCTATGCTCATTTTCATTAGCCCTTGTGCCTGTTGTGCCCCATCTCCTGCCCTGGCACCTCTCCCTCAAGTCCCCCAGTGTGGCCTTCTCGCTCCACCTCCTGTCCCTCCTGATGTCCTGACTCCTCTCCTCTATCTGGCAACCTTCTGTGTTTATCTTTTCCATTTCCCTTTTTAGCTATGACAGTTCAGCTTCCAGCTTCTCTAGCATTTAACTAACTGAGCACTCCCCCAATCTCCACAGAGTGCTCATGAATATAGCTGCCTCACAATTATTACACCCCACAATCCTCCCTCCTCTGTGTCCCCTACTTCCCTCCCTCCACTGATCCACCCTTCCCTTATCCTGCCGCTGACCCTCCCCCTGAAGCACCCCTCTACTCTGCCACTTCCACCACCTTTCACGGTCTTCCCCCTCAATCCATTCCCACCCCCTCTCCTGTTCCATGCTAGTGCCATGCTTTCAAGTAAGATTTTATGTTACACTCTCTAAGATTATTTGTTACCAGCAGTCATATCCTCCAAGTTCAAAAGCAGTTCAGTTTCTTCTGTCCAGGTGTCTTTAGCTGAAAAACCCCAGAAACAAGCTGTATCCAACATTTCACCCCAGGTAATCAGCTCTTAAACATTCACGTGCAATTACCAACCCCTCAAACAAGCCTGACAGTTTGAACTTTTCAATAAGTAAATTTTCCTTAGTAATTTCCAGTCGCTCATTTAGGCTTGACAGATTGAACATTCCTAAATGGCTAACAATCTTTCAGTCATCTCCCACATGAGGAAAAAATGAGTGGCGGATCTTGGAGGAAAAGTGACACTAGACACATTAAGAACAGAAGCTGAAAAACAAAACAGTGTGGATGGGAGAGCGAAATACACTGAGAAAGATTAGGAATGAAAGAACTGATGAGTCATCAGGTATGGAGTAATAAGTGTAATAAGTGGATAAAGTTAGAAGGCTGAAAGGTGACAAGTGCGAGGAAAGAAGTCAGGAAAACCAGGAGGAAAGAAATGTGGCCATGTGACCATCTTTGTTAAGCTGCATTAATGTTATAAAAATGAATGTGTTGCCTTGCCTATTACACCATGTTATGATGATGGACATTGTCCTTGCACTGAAGTGGTTTTAAAAATTGCTTTGATTGCTGGCCTTCTTTGGACAGGCAAGCATGCACATAAAGCTTATGGTGCCCTGGCAGGCCCCAAACTTAGAAATGGATTTCAGCTCCCTAATCTCTATTACTGTTACTTAGGTGCACAACTTAGTAAACACAATGGTTTTGCCAGCCTGAAGAGTCTGCCGGATATTTTCCCAGCTGATTGAGGTTGGAAAAAAACCTATGTAATTACTTGGGAATTGACATTGAAGCATAAATACAATGTAGGTTGCCTGACATACCCAGAACCCTTTGGGAAATGCCCATTAGGATCTCCCTCAAAGTTCACCATGGATCAAAGTTCACCAGCAATTCTTTATATTTTTAAAAATATGTCCTCTTAGGGACATGGCCCTGCCCATAATTGGGAACCCCAATTTTAAGATTGGTAATAGGATGATCACTACCAGTCCCTGGAAGGATTGGAATCCTGCCCCGGTGGAAAATATTACACTGAATGGACTTCTTATTTCATACTATACATTTGCTGCCCGAATGGATCTAAGAAGTATCTCAGCCTTCCAATTACTCTAGCTAACCCATTCAGTGGCCAAACATATGGGTGTCCCACCATGGTCTAATGTACATAGCAACTCCCTAAAGTCATTTGTAGTTCTTGATAGTGGTCACAGTTCTATTTCTTAACTTTATAAATAATTTTTTGAAGTCCAGTTCTTGGAAGGCACAAGCAGGGGCAATTACTGGTGCCAGGAAATGACAGATACAAATGCTCAGTGAGATTAGGATGAAAGATGGACAAATCTCTATAAATACATTGGAGTGGATAGATTAGATTTATGCATTATAAGATATTATATAATCTCTACTTTACACCCCAAAAACTCTGGAAAATGAATAAATTGGAAACCGGTATTTGTACCAGATGTCATGTGTTGGAAAGTATGTTGTTTCATATTCTTTGGCATTGCCCAAAGACCAAACTCTTTTGGAAGACCACTAAAGGGCATCTTAACCATCTGTTGTGTCTTGAAAATGCTGTTACCTCAGAGATGTGTTTGATAGGCATTTATGGAGCCCATTTATCATCCTGCCAAAGGTATCACAATATTAGGTACAGCAAAGAAAAAATATTGTGGCATCCACTGGATGACCAAGTTTCTTTATACCAAGAATGGCATAATGACATTCTAAGTACCTTAAGAATGCTGAAAATAATTGTAAGTATAAAAATTGGCGCCCTAGATATAGAGACAGATGGAGAAAATTAGAGGTGCTCTTGGCCTTGGAGTGGGACATGTCTCGGTGAAGTGTCACTGCTTTAAGATAATGTAATAAATGCCTAGGTAGTGTAGGGTCATAGTATTGTCATCTATGGAAAACAGTAATGGCATATTCTTGTAATATCTTTGATAAGATGTGATCTGGTCATTGCAAGCAGCATTTTAAACTTGTTGAATTCATTCTACATCTGTATGTAAAGTTTTTGTATTGCCTGGGATTGTATGTACAGTAAAGCCCACCAGGATGAAGTGCAGTGCTGCAGAAGTCTGCTGTAGAGTTAGTGCAGCAAGCAATGTAATTTCAATAGGAATTAATCCCTTTTGTCATGCAGTAAACCTGTGACACTGCGCTTCAGGGTATGTATGTTTTGTCTACGTATTATGCTTTGTATGTTTATATGTATAATGTTATAATAAATTTCAATAAAGTATATTAAATTTAAAAACAAGAGAGAGCTGATAAGTCATCAGGTACAGTGTAATAAGAGTAATAAGTAGATAAAGTTAGAAGGCTGAAAGGTGACAAGTGTAGGGGAAAGAGTCAGGAAAACAGGGAGGAAAGAAATTATGTCCATGCACATGCAACACATGAAAAGTGTTTCATAGTCTTAATGAGATAAAACCTCTGTAACGCAGTATCATGGAAGAGATGAATAGCAGGGGTGAATAAGTGTACTGTAATTATTGTGACCTGTAATTCCCTTCAAATGAAATATTATTCTTCATTGAAATGTGTTCATTCTCCCTTATAACCAGTGTGCCTTCACCTGCACTACTACAACCTTTTAAACAAAATATGTTACACACATCTAGCAAACATGTTCACAATAAAAAAAAAAACACATTACTTGAATGATACATCACAAATACAATGTAACTATGATAACTCTTTTGTAAAACTTTTGAGATAATGAAGAAATACAAAATCATACATACCCCCATAATACAAAGCATCACACAATATGTACGGAAATCAAAATTAAAGTCTGTTTCGGTTCTGCTGGTTCTTTGAATTTTCAGCTTGCTTTCCTATTTTGTGCCTACCATGACCCAAAACTATCAGACCACATTAAGACTGGTTCATTTCCCCTTGGAGTGAGATATGGACGAGGCACACTGGTGAGTCCTATGCAGGAAAAATCATGTGTCTTTGTCTTCTTTCCCACCCTTTGCAAATTGTGTGAGAGGCCCTTTGGCACTATGCATTCCTGCTTAAGGCAGAACCAGCCTAAATTTTCATGATGATTTGCTTATGTGTCCCATGATTCTTTGCATTATGGGGGCATGTACAGTATAATTCTGTATATCTCTGAAACTTAGCTTTGCTGCCAAAACCTTTTTTGGCTGACCCTTGACTCAATGCTTTTGAGTTCAGGTTCTTTGTCTTTTTGACATGCTGTACATTTAAAAAAGAAGCACAATTACACAGGGATTTGGATATCAGACAATCACTTGTCCTACAGTATAAAGAGGACATCTCATAGGATATACAAGGTTGAGCTTTTCATTTTCTCTGGCATGAATCCAATAATCCCAGTCTTGCACTTAGGGTTGTACTTCTCATTGCTAGGCAGTATTATAAGGTCAGTTGGCATTCATCTGTATCCCCCTCCCCCTGGTCGTGCCCGAAAATAGGCAGGATTTGCCTAGTGCACTTCCCCGGTCAACAAAAAACTAGCTAAATAAATAAATAATTTGGCAACATTCCTCAGTAAATAAAAAGCATAATTCTGGATGTCAATTGGAATATCCCCTATACAGTATATTTATAACCATCTACCTCAGATTTACTAAATACTTGCTAAATAAATAGAATGCTGCATTCAATGCATGTGTCTACTGTATGTGCACTGCATCTTTTTACTGTATTCATTCCCTTAAGTGGAATATCCCTATACATTAAGATATGATTACATGACCTTATGATTAGTGCATGACTGCATAGTATGATATTTAGTCCCTGCTTATAATTTGCAGGGTGGGGGTCTGGCAGACTTACAGTTCATTTTAACTTTAAAACACCATGCTACACAATACAACGCAATGTGTTGAGTTGCACTGAATAATCTCACAAAAACATCACTATACTCTGTACAAGGGGTGTGCAAGAGAAGAGGTTGGCTAAGTGGTCAGGATGTTTCAGCCTACTGCTTCTTCAATTTAGAATAAAGAGTCAGGGGCAGAAGACTATGTCACCTTGGCCTTTGCCCTGTAAGGTAAAAGACTGGGGAAAGGGCTGTATTAGGGAGGTGGGGACCTTCTTAAGATGGTGTTAGGTAGGATGAGGGGCACCAGGGACAACCAGATTTGTTTTGATGCCCATACCCAATGGGCATTTAACAGTTCCCACATTTGGCATCTTTCCCCTCATTATAGAAAGGGTCTGGGATGCAAGCCTTAACATATTACTTGCTCTATATTTAAAAGGGGAGTGGGTGATCTAGTTACAGGAGGGTGTTATTTTTCAAGCACATTGTTGGGTGGGGGTCAGGGGAAGGGTTGGTAGAACACATAATACTATTTATTTATAATATACTGAAGGATGGGAAAGGGTTGGGTTGGAAGGTAGAGATTGCCAAGAGAAATATATACATGGGGAAGGGGAGAAGACTGTTTTTATTTTCTTTGCATATTTATTTTCTTTCAATCTTCTATTTTTTCTCTTGGACTACTGGGTGACCCCCATCTGACCAGCCCCCAACCCCATTCCTAGCCCCATCACCCTCTATCCCCTGGTACTCATCCCAACCTCCAAGTTCCTTAGTGGCTTTCTCCCCACAGCAGGGCTGACTGTGCAATGCCCTTTACCTGGTGAAAGTGGGAGCCAGTCCTAAAATAGTTGTATGGTTGATGGAAAGAAGCCTGCAAAAGGCCAGTTGCCATCTTACCACTGTGGTTGTTTTTCAGTTTTATTTTCCCTGGAGGACTGACAGCATGCAATGGCATGTCTTGTACATTTGCAGTTGTGTACAAACACACATCAACATCTGCAGTTGTCCTCAGTCCCTTAGACAGTCTCCACATGTGCTGCCACCAAGCCTCTGCTGGGCAGCAATCAAACAGCAGAACACAGAATCCCCCCCTCCCTGAATGAGAGTGGACCAATGGGATGCTCCTCACTCCTTCCCCTGGATGGACCCCTACAGTGTGGGTCTGTTCTTGAGCTCAGGTCACTGGAGTAATACACATACATTGCGCTGCTGCCCTTCCTAGTTGGCTCCTATTTTAAGTTTTTGGGTGACACATTGAGAACAAAGTGCCTCACATACTGATATTCCTTATTTGGATGTAAATAATGAACATGCCACTGACAGTGGACCACTGTTCACTGTATTCAGGAATTAATATTTATTATTTACACATCTCAACTATATGAATGCATCTAGGATTGCCCTGTCTAGCCATGGTTGATACTGTCAACATCTAATTACCATGGCAGACAAATATTGGCAAGATAAGCTTCCTACAGTACCTACCTCCCGTCTCTCCTAGCCAATTCTTTTGTATTCTTGCATATCGTCAGACATAAATTGCTTCCTCATTCCTTGTTGTTGAAAACAGATAGGACAGGCTGTCTTCTTCTGTCATCTCCCTCACCTCTAGAATAATTTTTCTCCAGCTGTCACTCAGACAGCTACCTATAATATTCTTACAAACTCCCTCAGCTGTTATTTTGCTCATGAATGCAGCAGCTGAATCCACATGTATGACCTAATTTCTTCCATACAGACATTTGCATGGTTTCATTTATTTAGTTCTACATACTGTATGCCTATTTTTTAATGTAGCATCCAAGTGACTATTTAAACATGTATAAAACTTATAATTTGATATTATACATAAAATGATAATATCTAATTTTTGTTGCACTGTGTAGATGCTGTTATGTATTTTTATTTTCCTGTCCTTAATTCTTGCATAGTCCTTCTCATTTTTCATATTTATCCTGGACTCCCTTCAGGGTGCCTTCCTCAAGCAACTGGTCATGGAACCAACTCGGCAGAAGGCAATACTGGACCTTGTGCTCACAAACAGGGACAGTGTGATGGGGGTAACAGTGGGGGAGCACTTGGGTAACAGTGACCACCAGTCATTGTGGTTTGAAATCACAGAAAGAGCAGAACCAAACCACACAAAAACACGTATCCTGGATTTTAGGGGGCAGACTTTGGGAAAATGGGAGATGCTTGAAAGAGGCATTAAGGGAATGGGACAGGAATCAGGATTGAGGAACAGTGGGCAGTATTTAAAATGGGGATTATAAGAACAACAGAATTATGCATTAAAGCACTTAGCAAGAGGAAAAGAAAGAGGAGACCATTATGGTTTTCCAAAGAGGTAGCAAAGAAAGTGAAAGCCAAAAGATTGCATTCAGGCAATACAAAAGACACAGGCAGAAGGGGATAGAGAAGTACCAGGAGAAACAAAGGAGGCAGGAAGTCAGTAAGGAAGCCAAAGCTCAGACAGAAGAACACATTGCAAAATCAGTGGTTAAAGGGGACAAAACCTTTTACAGGTACATAAGTGAAAAAGAAGGACAAAGGAGGGATAGTGAGACTGAAGGGGAGGATGGGAGCGTGGAGGATAACAACAGTAAAGCTGACATATTGAACAGGTATTTCTGCTCAGTCTTTACTAAGGAAGAGGGGGTAATGGTCTGAAGGGAGTACAAGGGGTGAGAATGGTGCAGAAATGGACACAAGTCCCTTTACAAGAGAAAGGGTCCTGAAGGAACTGGAAGTAATAAGAGCTGATAAAGCAATGGGGCAGATGGGGTGCACCCCAGGGTCCTTAAAGAACTAAGAGAGGTGGTGGCTGAACCTCTGGCTATCCTGTTCAGCCAATCACTGGAAACAGGGGAGGTACCCAAAGACTGGAGGACAGCAGATGTAGTCCCCTTATACAAAAGTGGGAACAAAGAGGAAGCAGGGAACTACAGACCAGTCAGCCTCACCTCGGTAGTGGGAAAGATCATGGAAGCACTACTGAAGGAGAGATTGGTGGAACATCTGGTTGTCAATGGACTACAGGACCCAAGGCAGCATGGTTTCACCAGGGGGAGGTCATGTCAGACCAACCTCATTGAATTTTTTGACTGGGTGACTAGGGAGGTGGATCAGGGGAGGGCAGTGGACGTGGCCTATCTGGACTTCAGCAAGGCCCTTGACACTGTGCCACATAGAAGACTATTACACAAACTGGGAATATGGGTGTGGGCATGACAGTAGTGTGGTGGGTAGGTAACTGGCTGAGTGGCAGGACACAGAGGGTGGTGGTAAATGGCTGTCACTCCACAGAGGAAAAGTGACCAGTGGGGTACCACAGGGATCAGTGCTGGGACCGTCCAATTCAACATCTTCATCAGTGACATTGCACAGGATCTAGAAGGCAGAATTTCACTGTTCGCTGATGACACAAAGCTCTGTAACACAGTAGACACACCAGAGGGTGTAGACAGAATGAGAAGGGACCTGCAGAAACTTGAAGAATGGTCAAGGGTTTGGCAGTTGAAATTCAATGCAAAGAAGTGCAAGATAATGCATATGGGGCACAAAACCCTGGCACAATATATCAGTTGGGGGGTGAGGATATAGCATGCACCAAGCAGGAAAGGGATCTTGGGGTTGTCATCTCTGATGACCTCAAGGTAGGGAAACAGTGTGACAAGGCATCAGGTAAAGCAAATAGGATGCTGGGATGTATAGGCAGGGGCATCACCAGCAGGAAAAGGGAGGTCATAATTCCGCTATACAAGACACTAGTGAGGCTCCACCTGGAGTACAGTGTACAGTTCTGGAGACCATACCTACGTAAGGACATAGACAGGGTAGAGAAGGTTCAGAGGAGGGCAACAAAGATTGTGCATGGATTGCATCACAAGTCCTATGAAGACAGATTGAAGGAACTGAACATGTACTCCCTGGAGGAGAGGAGGGAGAGAGGGGATATGATAGAGACATACAAGTATCTTACAGGGAGGAACAGGGTGCAGGAAACACTATTTTAGCTTGAAAAGATGTTTCAGGACTAGAGGGCATGGGATGAAGTTGGAGGGAGGACGATTCAGAGGAAACATGAGAAAGAATTTCTTCACAGAACGGGTGGTGGACAAGTGGAACACCCTGCCGGAGGAAGTGGTGGGAGCTGAAACAATCACGGGATTTAAGAATGCATGGGATAGACATAAAGGAATTCTAGAGGTCAGGGGTAAGGGGAAATAGACTTCTAGGAAAACAAACTGAACTTACAAGCTCAAATGGGCAGACTAGGTGGGCCATAGGCCCTTATCTGCCGACACTGTCTATGTATCTATGTATCTATGTATATTGCAACTGAAGACTAGTCTTTATGATATCTGCTTTTTCTGGATGTACAAAATGTAAATAAACAAATACAGTGCACATGTCATGAATGTGGAATTGATAAATTAAGTAATTCCATTTCTTAGATGACCCTATATTTATAAACCTTTGGTATGAAGGAAACAGTTAGCATTTTAGTATTATTTGCATCACTATTCATGAAGAACTTTTGAAGTATTACTTTTATTTACTTGATGTTATTTTACGAATGTTTATGTTTTTTCTCCACTTATAAAGGACTGTGCTGAATCAAAAATAAGGTTAAACCACAGAAAGACACAAAACAATAAAACTGGAAAAATGTCTCACAAGTAGAGCAGTGAAATAAGATGCTTAAATCCTTGGAGAAATGTGTTTATGAATGTAGACCAAAGTATTGGATCTTTCTAGACTAGACTAGATGGGCCAAGTGGCCCTTATCTGCCGTCAAAGTCTATGTTTCTATGTTTCACTGCTTTCTGTACCTAAAGAAACCATGCTCAAAGGTGATGAAGAGGTTGGTGAACTAGAAATCCTTGAATAGGCTTATAATTTATGTTTTCTGCCTACTACTTGTGTCATCATTTATTATAAATATGCAACTATCAATTGTTTAATATAATGCAGTTGTAACCTGCTACTGAGAAGGGGCTTGCCTTTGGTTTTCTCCAGAGCATTGCTGCCACCTTCCCATGCACTGCTCCTTCACCCCTGGCCTGGTCCAGATTGCAGCTGCAGGACCCTGGGCAGGACTGGACACTGTCATTTGTTCTACAGGCTTAATCAGTGTCCTTCTCACCATGGTCTGTGTGCCACAACCTCTCTTCACTCAACCAGGCCCTAGACTGCCTTCAGGGTCAGGGAGGCCAAAGCAAGGAGTTTGCTCAGTTTCAAGCAGCTCTCAAAGATGCACAAAGTGCAAAATCACTCCTCCCTTCCGAGCATTAATTTTGGAGACTAGTTCAGCACTGCAATAGACTAAATTACCATATCCTGTCCTTGTGAACATACCTCTCAACCTCCTGCCTCATAAATCAGGGACAAGGCTTAAAAAAATCAGGGACAAAGGACCAAAATCAGGGACACATCTTCAAAATTAGAGATATCCACCCAGAAATTTGGTAGAATATGGGGCTTAGTGCAAAATGCATTTTCTAAAGATGAACAAGTCTGTAACTTTAATGCTTGACATTGTTTTGTGCTTACAGTCCCCACTGTTTAGCCACAAAAACACAAAGTTTAGGAGGGACAAAGTAAAATTTTGAGGCAAAATCAGGGACATCCCTGAAAATCAGGGACACTTGAGAGGTATGCTTGTGAAATAGACATCTGTTTGGAGCTCAGTTCTGTAAACAGGTCTGCATTGCAAGTTGGTTCAGGTATTTCATACATTTTCTTTCTCCTGGAACTAACAGACACTGGGAACCAGGAGTTTAGCATAATGAATAATGCATGAGATGCTAGCCACTGATATTTAATCATTGATTTTCTGCACAAGGGAGAGACATGTTCAAAAAGAGCAGATTTGGTTGAAACAAAATAGAAGAGAGGAGAGGAGAGGAGAGGAGAGGAGAGGAGAGGAGCAGGGTTGTAGTCTGACAAAAATGTAGTTCAGGCAGAACGTTTCTAAATTT
Source organism: Neoceratodus forsteri (assembly GCA_016271365.2). Classification (NCBI taxonomy): domain Eukaryota; kingdom Metazoa; phylum Chordata; order Ceratodontiformes; family Ceratodontidae; genus Neoceratodus; species Neoceratodus forsteri. The sequence goes on along the minus strand of CM028136.1, from coordinate 650,026,948 downwards.
CCAACAAGCTAGGCCCCTAGAATTTCTGGATGTTTAGATGCTCTGTGGTAAGTTTTTGGACTTTTATTGAAGTTAAAATACACTTTTGTTACATCTTCCCTACTCTTGGCTCCAGGAAAAACAATATTTTTCTCCTGGAGTCAGGCATGTGGCAGACTATAGCTGGCCTTACATTCTGCAGCTGCAACTCTGGTGGGCAAATGGCTAACTAAAATGCTATGAGTCACCCATCCCATAGGCATTACAGTATTTTTTTTTAAATTTTATATTGCTCATACTAAATTATTTATTTCATAGTTAGAAAATTAGTGTTTAGTAGTGCTTACCACTCTTGTATTCTATTGTGTTCTACAAATATTTTTCTACAGCTGATATATTAATACACTGCTGCATTTTGTCAAACATGTTAATGTTGTAAGCCCACACAGACATTCAATATGATATAACATTTGTGGCTGTTTACTTACAGCTGCAACACATTCTGTGATTTTGATCAGAAGTCAAATTACTGTATTCATAGGAGGATCATGTAATTAACAATGTGACATGTATTGTGATGAGCAAGGCTTGCTGCAAAATGTAATTTCAGTCATGTCTTTTAAGTCCCTTGACAAAGTGTTCCTATCATACTGAATGCACAGTTTGAAAATTAAATCTATGGTGTATACTTCAACAGATGATGTATTACATATGAATATGTCAGCTATATATTTTACATAAAGGGGAATTATGTTTGTAAGAATATCTACTGTCAAGGTTAGCTCTATAATTTCTCTCTCAAGCATTCATTTTCCTATCATAGTATTTATACCTTGCCTTGAACAGGAAAGGTTTTTATGTGGTTGACACGCAGATGAGTCTCACACTGTAATGGGAAAAAGTTAAAAGTTTATTTTTTAATGCAGTCTTTAAGAAACATATTTAATTGTAGTGTTCTGAAATTACTTAAGAAAGTTTATAAAACAAATATTTTGGCAGCATTGATTACAGCTGTATGAATTGACTACACCTTTCCGCAATCAAATATTGCACAATGTAGAAATGTTCCCCTAAAGAGTATACGTTTTACACACTTAGGTGGAGATAAAGGGCAGTATTTTCAGTCTGGGTGGGGACACAGCCTTTGCGTCCTTATTTTGAACATTTGCTGCATTCATGCAGATGCGTCCAGATATGTGTGTTCTATTCACAGACATCTGGGTGGATTGATAATATTGCCCACATTTTATGGCACATTCTTCCACAATTGCGGAACCCGCTTCCATTTTTCTGACAGAAGTGCGGAAATCCATCTGTGAAGTTAGACCACCTTTTTTTGGTTTAACTTCCCGGGTGGATTTCTGCACCCATATCTGCAAAAAATGGATGCAGGGCTTTGAAAATGCCACAAATGGAAACATCACATGTGGGGAAACCATATTAACAAATATGTATTCACAGCAGCATTTTTTTCTTTAGATTTTTTTCTGAAGTGTGGAAAGGTGAAAGTGTGCATTCTAAGAAGAACTACATAGTTGCACTTTGTTGTGATTGTAATGCTGTGGTTTCTAAAATGCCTGGTATTTGAGGTGTCCTGAGTCAGAGAGACAGCATGTTGATGTTTCTTCTGTATAAAAATCATAGACAATAGCAACAGCAGGACCTGTGGCACATTGGAAGTGCATTGTGCAGTCACCTGAGAGACCAGAGTTTATGGAATCCCACATGAGGCAAACTAGCAGTCAAGTGTGTGTGGTGCTAGTGTACTAGGAAGGGTGGGCAAAGGCCATCTCAGCATTTATGTGCTGCCTGACAATAATGGAGGAACTTTGGCACCAGCTGCCAAGGTGGCCATGTGCCTACCATTTTGGTTAGTTTCCTCATTGGGGAAAAGGAGAAACATGAAAAATAAAGAAGCACTGTAACTCACTCTTTCAAAAATTAAAAAGATGGTCCTGAAATATATCACTTAAGTTAATTTGCTGTACAATATTTTTAAACAGTTCACCATTTTTTCTTTTTCCATTTCTTATTTTCTCTGTCTGTCTGTTTACTAGACTCTTTTCTAAAGTTAAGGCTTTCTTTATCCTTTATTTTTGATTTTTATTCTCTTTTTAAGTCATTTGAATTAGTAAGAGAGCCATCCAGTGTGTTTTCTATGTTGAAAGGAAGGTAGTTACACTTTTAGATTTGGCAGGTGTACTAAGTCCTATGCATTACGTCAATTACATGTGTGGAAGTGTGGGTATTGATAAAAGGACACAGCAGACAAAAAGTCTGGAAAACGTCCCTCAATAGGGCACAGCTTATTTGCTATTTTTTTTCTATTGAGGTTTTTCTCCCATCAGGGCTTCAGGCAAATAGGCTGTGGCCCTCTCTCAGAGGATCTCAATCCAGCCTGTATTGGCTCAAGGGATTCATTAAGCCTGCCACAGTGCCCCATTTTCTATATTCTCCCATCCCTCCCAGAGCAGTGGCAAACACAGGCAAGTGCACATAGGTGGAGGAGTGCACACACTCCCAGAAACAACTTTTTCCACCATGCTGACATGAGCCTCCAAGACCTCCTTTGATCTGACATCCAGCCTCCACTGGACGTCAGTCGAGAGTGAGGTGGCTAGCCTCCCTGATCCAAGAGAGGACAGCAGCCCAGCAGCCACTACAGTCCACTTCCAGCCCTCCATTCCATCAACCCTCAGCGACTGGAGCTCACCTCTGAACACAGGCTGTTGGCATGGCATGAGGTGTGACATCCAGTGCCTCAACCCTCAGCACCACTGTGCTGGACTCAATTTATTTGCTATTGACAGTCCTTAAGAACTTGACCAGGTGCACAACAATAATAGTTGTTTCATGTCTGGCTAGTTCAGAGGCTGGCTTTTTATCTTCACCAGGGAAACCTAACTACTAAGTGTTGGCTCCTACATATCAAGGTTGCACTAGGGGTAATTGCTGCTAAGTAGCAGTCTCACTAGTTTTTATACTTTTCCATGAACCCAACCCAGTCAAAAGCAAACAGTTAATTCTTCTGGAGTCTGTTCTCAATTCCTTCATTGCTAGTTGGCACACCCTCAGTTGAACACTAGCCCAAAGGAACCAAACCTTCTATGAAAAGAAAAAGGACTGGGCACAAGCCAGCATTTCAGAGCAGGTGGCCATAATGGTGCTGTAGACAGCGTGCAGAGTGAAGTTATGGCAGCCTTTTATATGACATAACCATTCAACCCTATGAATAAGAAGCCTGTTGTAACAGGCACATGAATGCATGTACCAGGGTGGCTCACACAGCCACACCTCCATACTGCCCCTACCCCTGACTGGACATGGAGCTGCATGTGAGCTTACCTAGTCTGATGAGGATTTGGCATGCATAGCAGTGCATCTGCATTAGTGCATCTGTGGATGTCCACAGGACACCCACAATGTATGTAACTCAGCCCTACGTGCCACAAATTGTGGTACATATGGCCAAACTCAGTGTGTGCCTATTGCCAGCTGTGAATAGCTGAACAACTGGGTAGTTATAATTTAAAGTTCAGTAGGATTATCCAGACTCATTCACTGCACAGGATACTGTGGTTACATATTTAATATTGTGGTATATTGTCCAGCCCCATTCATATGAACAACCGTGCAAATTAGGAAGTTAAAATGTAAAGTTTGGTAGGATTATATTGGCTCATTCATTGCATAAATTATTATGAAAGTGGAATATTAGAATTTGCAAGCTGAATTTCATTCCCCAGCCAGCTTCAATAATTGTGTGAGTTATTGTGAAAGCAGGATAGTTAAGTGTAAAGCGTGGGTAGGATGAGCTAGTGTCTCCTATTCTTTGTCTGAAATACTATGAATGTGGGATAGTTTAATATGAAGGATGAGTAAGCATACCTAGCCTCATCAACTGTGTGAATTTTTATAAAAGTGGGGAATTCAAATTTTAGTCAAGTAGGATTATCCAGCATCATGCACTGTAAAAATTATTATGAACATAGTATAGTTATAGTATAAAATAGTTTGTTACATGTCATAATAGTGAACTGAAAAGAGTGATCGCTATTATGGCAAGTATATACTGCCAAAAGCAATTCGGTGATATACACATTATCGCAATACTACATCTGGACATATTTATCAATGTTTATGTATGGGGGCTGTGCCTCCCTGCACCCCCTCTCATGGGGGGCTTTGCCCCCGCACCGCCCTACTGAAGGATTATCAACTCCAGGTGGGTGCATGTTGGGAAAGAGGTGAGGCTCCTGAAAAAAAAAAAGAGCCGCAGGTAGCAGCAAAATATGTCTCCTTGTTCTGTCCCCAAACCCAGATCCTTCTATGTCAGAGCCAGCCACCCTCACCACCACACCACATGGGCTGGCTTGGCAGCACTAGGAAAACTGCACCACAAAAACCCTCTATCCTATCCCTCCCCTTCCCCTCGCTATTCCAGCCTTCCAGTCACCCTTCTGAAGGTCACCTTCAACCAGGTCACTACCCTTGCAGGGTAGCCATTAATCATTTTGGTGAATGTGACTCTCTCATTTGCGAGTCACTGATTTGTAGTCACCCTTTTGACATGATACCAAAATGGTTACATTTTAAAATTAGGTAAGAAGATCTTTGTGTTAATTATTGTGAAAGCAAGACAGTTAAAATGTAAAGCTGTGTAACATTGCCAGCCTCCCTCATGGTGAAGGCAGGAATACTACATTTTAATGTTGAATAGTATTATTCAGCCTCATTCACCATGAGAATTACTGTCGATATGGACAAAATTATTGTTAAGGCTGTGTACAGTGGCCTAGACCCTTTATTTGTATAAATTGATGTGAATTAATTAATTCAAGATTGATACATTCTAGCCAACCCAGTGGTGCTGGGGACTGTAGGGCTGGATGCCACACCTCACGCTACACCAGCGAGCTGGGCTCGGGAGCGAGCTTGGGCAACCGGAGGTTGGCAGGGAAGGGAAGGGATTGAGTGTCTGGAGGACTTCTCCCCCTTCCTGGGGAGGGTTCTGGGGGGGTGTCACTCCAGTGTGGTTCTTGGTGGTGACTGGGAGCAGTGGTGGAACATTGCGATGCTGAGCTAATGCAGGGGGTGGGGCATTGGTGGGCATCAGCGCATTGCACCACTGATGCCACTGCACGGCCATGCTCTGACCTGACAAGCACTGAAAAAAACCCTGGAGGAGACAGAGGAGATGAAGGAGGCCCCAGGGACCTGCCACATCCCACCGCCAGACCTACACTGACCGGATCTCCCACTGCTGACCTGTCCCTATAATAGGTCCCTCTAATTTCAGATAGGCCACCATGCAAGGGCCCTAGAGGGGTGATCTGGAGGGCTAGACCTCCCGAGGGGATTGTGGGGAGACTGGATAGGGAGGTTTCAGGCATGGGAGTAGAAGGCAGCAGTTGAGTGGGCACTCTGGAAGGATGCCCCAGTCCTTCCAGTGCAAAAAAATTATGTACAAAAAAAAAAAGATTGATACATTCTAAAATTAGGTTGGATTATTCAGCCTCCTTCCTTGTATGAAGTACAGGGAAAGCTATGTAAGTTTGATATCACACTGTTCCCATATGGTACTTAATTGGTGTTATGTATATTGTTAGGTGTTTCCTAGGACGTTTGTATCAAGGCATGCTTAAAGCTCAAGGCTGGGCTAACTCCCTACCACGCATGCTAATGCCTAAATGGCAATTGACCAGGAGTATCAATGTGATTTTATACAAGTTATTATTCTTTGACATGTGTAACCCCCACCAACCGTCTTTGTTTAACTAGCAGGACTGCTCCTCTCACCACATGGCACCAAACAGAGGGATGGGGGTTGTCACTACAGTTCAGTTTACTAGTTCATCTACTTCTGAGCCTGCCAAACACAGACAGGCAAACCAAGTGTGGCAACTACCTGGCACACACCTGGTGGGACCATTTACCATAGCCATCAACCTAGGTCCCTGGGAGAAAATGTTTGCTCACAATTATGTTAGGTTTGTACTTCTGGTCAGGGGCAGCCAAGTAAATCCAGACACAGTGGAAGCAATAACAGTACTGTCCAAACCAGGTTGGGGTTCTAGAGTATGGCTTTTATTCACATACACAGAGAATAATCACAAAGTGAAGATGGACCCCCACAGGGCTACCCCTACTGGTAATGCAGATTACTGAGGTGCAGACATTCCTAAATTCCCATTTAGCATAGGCATATTGAACACACACAGTGAACTCTCTGGTTCTGAATTAGAAGGTTGGCACACATGGCCAGAACTGGTACACTTCTTTTTGACTAGGCACACATGGCCAGTACTAGGACACTTTCCCATATTTCATGAGGAATTACAGGTGGCACCCTCAACCACCAAAGAGCACAAACAGGCTCACAGATAATCCAACTCACATCTGAGTAAACTATTTCCATCAGACACTGGCCAAATGCACTTACCAAAAACTGAACAGGTGCCAAAACTGAACCCAGAGAGGTAAACTGGTTACCTGAGATGAGGATCTTGCACCTTTTGCTTCCAGGTTTATATTCTGCCATTCATCTGGTTAATAATACTTTCACAGGAAACTTGTAGAGGCTATCTTGAAATGTCTTTCACACTTAACATACTACATTACTCAGTTCTGAGGTGTCGGGAAATAAAAATAGTTCTGTAATTGGCACTGTCTCTTCACTAGACCCCAACTTTAGCAGACAATTTTAAACAGTCTCACAGAAAACAGTCTAGGTCACAGGATCCCTTTGACAGAGAAAAATCACCACAAGGAATGCAGGTGCCCCAGGGCTTTTCCAAACAAATGTCACAGGTACTCACAGAGTAGTTGAATCTCAGACAGCTTCAACACAATCCAGACTGGGTGGGGGGATTACCCCTGAACCCTGAAGATCCCCTCCATCTCTCCTGGTATGGTGCAAAGGAAAACCCACTCAGAACGGTTTCCACCACTTCAGTCTCTGCCTTCTATGTTCTTCTTCTAGGGTGAGAACAAACTACCCAAAACGCAGTGTAGCTCTCTGTCAGAGTTAAAACTGAGGAGCTGCTGAAGGCTGCAGCTTCCTCCTGGAACTCCATTCTACAGACTGAATGAACATTCCAAAGCTAACTCCCTGCAGCTAGCTTGAGTGTGGCTTATGCTGCTGCAACAGTTCCACGAATACAGCATCCTCCAGTTCAGCTGAGACTGAAACCAGATAATGACCTTGTAAAATACATTTAACTGGAATTCACTAGCTGCATCTCCCTGCCTGCCACTGATTCTAATGGAATTCTAGTAACTCCTGGGAGCAAGAGGGTTGCACTCACCCTCAGTTAAGAAAATGACTGTCTCCAGGCATTGCCTACTTGCCATCAGACCATCCTACCCTATGTGCTACCTAGGAGAGGTGATGATCAGGCCATCTCCTACCATGTGCCAGGAACAGGCAGGCAACACCACAATCTTACTATGGAAACCAGCGACCCTGAAAGAACTGTCCAGAGCACATAGAAACATAGAAACATAAAATTTGAAAGCAAATAAGGACCACTTGGCCCACCTAGTCTACCTATTTTCCTACCTAACAGATAAGCTGCAGATTCTAGTTAACCAACAGCTTACTTCCTCATACCCCTACTAGGACTGCCTTATGTCTGTTCCAGGCATTCTTTGAATTCCCCCACTGTTCTTGACTCCACGACCTCCTCAGGGAGGCTGTCCCATGCATCCACAACCCTGTCTGTGAAAAAATACTTCCTCACATTACCTCTGAGCCATCCCCCCCATCTTCAGATTGTTCCCCCTTGTTCTTGCACATATTGTTTTCTGAAAGATGCCACCCTCTTGGACTTTGTTGATTCCCTTGAGGTACTTCAAAGTTTCTATCATGTCCCCTCTCTCCCTCCTTTCCTCAAGGCTATACATATTAAGCTCCTTTAGTCTTTCTTCATATGTCTTCTGGTGCAGACCCTGCACCATTTTGGTTGCCCTCCTCTGGACAGCCTCCCTCTCTGTCTATGGCTTTGCGGAGATGGGGTCTCCAGAACTGCACACAGTACTCCATATGGGGTCTCACCAACTGTCTGTACAGATGGATAACAACTTCCTGTTTTCTACTATTGATGCCTCTCCCTATGCATTCCAATATCCCCCCAGCCTTCCTTACTGCCTTCTTACATTGCTTGCCCACCTTAAGGTCATCTGGTATAATTAGCCCCAGGTCCCTTTCCATTTTTACTGTTGTCAGTATCTCACTCCTCATTGTGTACTCTTCCCCTGGGTTTTTGTTTCCCAGGTGCATTACCTTGCACTTCTTTGCATTGAATCTGAGCTGCCATACATTTGACCATTCCTCCAACCTTGCCAAGTCCCTTCTCATTCTTTCCACTCCGTCTTGTGTATCAACCCTGTCGCAGATCTTTGTGTCGTCTGCAAAGAGACATACTTTTCCTTCCAGTTCCTCTGCAATGTCACTTATAAAGACACTAAAAAGGACCGGTCCCAGTAATGAACCACGCGATACCCCACTAGTAACCCTCCTTTCTTCACTGTGGACTCCATTTACTACTACCCTTTGCATCCTGTTTTCCACCCAATTTTTTATCTGGGCTACCACCTTGGGACCCACTCCAAAGCTGGCTAATTTGCGTATTAATCTTTTGTGTGGGATTGTATCAAATGCCTTGCTAAAATCTAGGTAGGCCATGTCCACAGCCCCTCCCTGGTCTACTACTTTAGTCACCCAGTCAAAGAAATCTATTACATTCATCTGACATGACCTTCCCATCATGAATCCATGATGCCTTGGGTCCTGTGCCACACTGGCCTCTACGTACTCAACAAGTCTTTTCTTCAGAAGTGATTCCACCATTTTCACTACCACTGAGGTCAAACTAACTGGTCTGTAGTTTCCTGACTCTGTCCTGCTCCCACTTTTGTGAAGAGGAATCACATCTGCCCTTCTCCAGTCCTCAGGTACCACCCCATCCTCCCATGATTTGTTAAAGAGAGTAGTCAGGTGTCACTAGTTCTACCTTTAGTTCTTTTAGAATTCTTGGGGGAAACCCATCAGGCCCCATTGCTTTATCCACCTTCAATTTTATTAGTTCATTCAGAACCCTTTCTTCTGTAAATGGACTGGTATCGACCCCTGTCTTCAGAGTGTTACTCTTGTTTGGTTTAGGTACCTCCCCCTCCTCTTCCTTTGTGAATACTAAGCAGAAATATTCATTCAGTATCCCTGCTTTTTCACAGTCACCCTCTACCCACATTCCTTCCCCTTTATTAAGCCTCAGTATCCCCTCTTTGGTCTTTCTTCACTCCCTAATGTACCTATAAAAGGTCTTATCCCCCTTCTTAACAGAGTTGGCTATTCTTTCCTCGGTTTTGGCCTTTACTATTCTGACTGCCTTCCCAGCCTCTTTGTGGTTTAACTGATAAAGTTCTCTGTCCTGCTCCTTCTGTGTTTCCTTATATTTCTTGAATGCTATCCTTTTCTCCTTAACTTTCCCTGCCACCTCTTTTGAGAACCATAGCAGTTATTTCCTTTGTTGTGTTTTGTTGATTTGCTTTACACAAAGGCTTGTTGCCTCTGTGATGGCTGTTTTGATTACTCCCCATTGTTCCTCCACCCCTCCTCTCCTTCTTGCTTGTTTGCTAGTGCTTTTTTGAGGCACTCTCTAATTTTCCCAAAATCAGCCCTCCTAAAGTCCAATAATCTTGCTTTTGTATGGCTGTGTTTATCGTGAACCACACTATTTGGTGGTCGCTTGTTCCCAGATGGCTACCCACTTCTAAATCTGAGATTCTTTCTGCAGCCCCATTTGAGAGTACCAGGTCTAAGATTGATCCCTCCCGAGTGGGTTCCAATACTAGCTGTCTGAGGCATGCCCCCTGTAGGGCATCAAGAATGACCCTACTCTTGGATGTGCCTGCAGCAAAGGTGCTCCAGTTAACATCTGGCATATTCAGGTCCCCCATCAACAATATCTCCCCTTTTTCTGCCATTCTAAGGAAGCCTCCTATCATTTCCTTGTCCAGTCTCCCCCCCTGAGATGGGGGTCTGGAAACAACCCCCATGCGAATTGTGGTGCCATTTCCTGTCTCCAGGGTGGCTCAGAGTGTCTCATCTGCTCCCTGTTTACTCTTTAGTTCTGTTGTTTTGATCCCTTCTTTTACATAGAGAGCTACTCCTCCTCCTCTTTTACCTTCCCTGTCCCTCCTGTAGATTGTGTGTCCTGGTATGTTGACATCCCAGTCATGGTTCTCTGTGTACCATGTTTCTGTGACTGCCACAATATCCAGGCAACACTCTTCCATCAAGGCCACTAGTTCAGGGAGCTTGTTACACAGACTATGGGTATTGGTACTCATCACCCTCCACTTTTTGATGGCCTTACCCCTTTTAGCCCCATTCTTGTCCTTACTGCCTTTGCCTTTTTTTACATTTACCTCTGTCCTGCCCCCTAATGACTTCTCTACCTTGGTGTTTACCTCACTAATTACCGTGTTTTGAGGGGGGGGAGACTGACATTGTCCTGCTCCTTTTTAGTGCCTCCCCCTTGGCTATTTTAAACGCTTGCCAATGAAGCATTTAAACCTCTCACCTGGGATCCTGGTTCCCCTCCTGGACAGATGAAGACCATCGTACCAGTATAGGTCTGCATCCCTCCAAGTGGCTCCCCAGTCCCCAATGAAACCAAAACCCTGAGCTCCACACCAGTTTTTCAACCATTCATTGAATTCCCTGGTGAGGAGTACCCTAGCATCACCTTTGGCATAGACAGGCAGCACCTCTGAGAAGGTTACCTTATGCACTACTTGTCTAAGGCCCCTCTCCAACTCTACAAACTCCTCTTGCACTGCTCTGATCCCATTCCTAGCCAGGTCATTTGTTCCTAGGTGGACAATGACATCCAGCTCCTTCCCTCGTGCAGCTCTCCCACGATCCTGAGGATTCGCTTCCTGTCCCTCCAAGCTGTGGCGCCAGGCAGGCACCTTATGTCCCTCTTCCCTTCCTTCCCCATTTCTATCCCCCTAATGATTGAGTCCCCCACCAGGAGTTGTTTTCTTCCCCTGTGGGGTCCCATCCCACCCTCCTGTGGGTCTCCTTTGTGAAGGTTCCCAGCATCCTCCTTGGTCTCCACTGCAGGTGCCTCTATAGAGGAACCACTATCCACCAGAAGAGCGAATGAATTGTGGAGAGGTACAGCTGGAGTGATGCAACTCTGTTCCACCACCCTCTCCTTCCCTGAGCCCACCCTGGTCCAGCCTCTCCTCTTTCTTGGCAACCTCTGAAGTAGTGGCATTGGACCTGGTGGTCCCTGGGTAGGGGAGGAGGTTTCTCGAATCCTAGCCAGGTCAGCCTGGACATGGGCAACCTCCTCCCTTAGACCAGGGAGGTGCCTGAAAATAGGGCAGCATCGCAGCCTCCAGAATGTCTCCCGGAACACTGCCACCCCACAGCCATTGCACTGCACCACTCCTATCATGTCTTATTTTGTGTCCCCTCTCCTGTTTCTCTGTATGCTTACTCTCTCCTCTCCTCTCCTTACAACTCTCACCCTTCCTGTTCTGGGACAGCAACTTCATGTATTCTTCAGTAGCCTCCTTCTTCCTTGCTCAGTGTCAGACCACCAACTGCTAGGGTTTGAGAGTGAGCTACTTTTGTCCTTTAGGGTTGACAAAACCAATGTTTCTCTATGATCCTTCCCTTCCTACTGCCAAACAGGAAGTTCCTGTTGACAGTCAAATCCAGTGGCTATAAAAGTAGAACTGGCTTAGGGTGAGTGGGTGGAGGAGTGGGATGGAGGGCAATTAGTAAGAAAAAAGGCTAGCAACAGGAAGTTGTAATTTGAGTTACCTGTTTTTATAGTGTCTAAGCCACACCCCCAATAAAGCTCTCTCTCCTCCTACTGGTTTAGCAAAGTAAGTTGATACAGTACCCTTTCCAGCACAGAACACACACTGACTTTCTTTCTTTTCTTTCTTTCTTTTTTAACCCTAAATAAGACCCCATTCTACTTCTAATAAAGTATCTGTCTGATTAATCTCACAGACACTGACTCCTGATGAGATATAAGTGTTAAATTAATAAGAAAATGTAGCTTATTTTAATTAGCTGCTCTCTGCTCTACAAGCAAGGCTAGCAACAGGAAGTTGTAATTTGAGTCACCTGCTTTTATAGTGTCTAAGCCACACCCCCAATTAAGCTCTCTTTCCTCCTACAGGTTTAACAAAGTTGATACAGTACCCTTTCCAGCACAGAACACACACCGACTTTCTTTTCTTTCTTTCTTTTTTAACCCTAAATAAGCCCCATTCTACTTCTAATAAAGTATCTGTCTGCTTAATCTCACAGACACTAACTCCTGCTGAGATATAAGTGTTAAATTAATAAGAATATGTTTCTTCTTTTAGTTAGCTGCTTTCTGCTCTACAAGCAAGGCTAGCAACAGGAAGTTGTAATTTGAGTCACCTGCTTTTATGGTATCTAAGCCACACCCCCAATTAAGCTCTCTTTCCTTCTACTGGTTTAACAAAGTAAGTTGATACAGTACCCTTTCCAGCACAGAACACACACTGACTTTCTTTCTTTTCTTTCTTTCTTTTTTTAACCCTAAATAAGACCCCTTCTACTTCTAATAATGTATCTGTCTGCTTAATCTCATAGTCACTGACTCCTGCTGAGATATAAGTGTTAAATTAATAAGAAAATGTAGCTTATTTTAGTTAGCTGCTTTCTGCTCTACAAGCAAGACTAGAAACAGGAAGTTGTAATTTGAGTCACCTGCCTTTATAGTGTCTAAGCCACACCCCCAATTAAGCTCTCTCTCCTCCTCCTACTGGTTAAGCAAAGTAAGTTGATACAGTACCTTTTCCAGCAAAGAACACACACTGACTTTCTTTCTTTACTTTCTTTCTTTTTTAACCCTAAATAAGACCCTCTTCTACTTCAAATAAAATATATGTCTGCTTAATCTCACAGACACTGACTCCTGCTGAGATATAAGTGTTCAATTAATACAAAATGTAGCTTATTTTAGTTAGCTGCTTTCTGCTCTTTAAGCAAGTCTAGCACAGCCCTAATAGACCAGCACTGCTGCCGATACTGCAGGTCAGAACCACAGCCTGTTTATCCCCTAGCCCTCTAGGGAAAACCTATCTAACCAAAACAAACCTACCCCAAACAGGGGAACCTCCCCGCATTCCTGGACACCTGCAAACCAACCACCAGCGCTAACACTATATCCAAGCATTACACCCCCACACTCCCCCACAACTACACAAGTGGGAGGGAAAGGCTAACACATGTTAACAACTACACAGTACTTTAAACAAAAAATAATTTGAAGCACAGAGGAACTCTGATGAGTCCCTCCAATCCTCTTCTTGTCTTTTCTTTCTTCACCAGGATCCACCTGAAAGAGAAAAGAGGCAAACACACCTCAAATCTGCAATACACACAGTACAACAACAGTAACCCATACCACCAAAACACTGGAGAATCCCCAAAAAATGATTTTTAGAAAAAGAAAAGTACAACACAGTAGAAAACATCAAGATTATGTACAATACACCTTTTGGGGTTGGAAGGCCCTACATGTCCCAACTAGTGACAAACAGTGCTGGAAGAAAGGGTCCATGAAAGAGACTCTTCTGGGATGGAACCTGGTGAAGCACAGTTCCTGAAGTACTATAGTCCCAAAGGGGAGAGTTTTTGTTGACAGTTCAATAGTCTGTAGTCTGCCAGGTGTATGAAGTGTATTGCAATGTCAATAAAAGAAAAGTCTTGACTTGCCAGTCTCTTGAAGAGCAAAAAATGGATATCACCTGGATCTCCATCCAAAGACTCACCCTGGCAGCATTTTTTGGATACAACTGGACAGAAATATTCTGGAAAACAGGATGAACATCTGGAAACTGCAGAGATGATGTCCTATCTGGCTGATGTCACCTAGGAGATGGAAGTTTGGAACACGAAAGGAACAGCTGTCCTGATGTCATCCAAAATCCCTGGTGATGAATTAAGAAAACAGCTGGATTGATGTAATCTCAGACAGATGTCATCTGGAAGGCTAGGCGATGGAATTGGAAAGGCACACTGCAAGACTGATGAATCTGGATGCACCTTTGGATCTTGGAATACCAGACTGGTGGAAAAACATGGGTATGGCAATGGCTGGATGGCAGACACTGGCTACCACTGCTCTGCTTCTTACTTGGTAGGCATGGGAACAATCACTTGATGATTGTAATATTGAGTGTAGTAACACAATGGGTCAGGTGCAAGAACTGTGACCCCGTCTGGGTGCTCATAATTCACATTATGGAAAGTCTTGTTTCCTTTATCATCTACAAAACATAAAGCATCTATGAACAGCGTTCTGCCCAACATCCAAAACTTGAGTTTGTCTCTGACAACTTTGTCTGACATATCGAGTTGCACCTGGATGCAGGGTTTTTGGTTGCATCTTCCACTAGCCAAGCTCTCCTGTTTTTCTCACTCTCCTCCCAGACTCTCTGAGGAAAGGTAGGAAAGGACATTCCATAGATCTTGTTTGCCCTCCTATGAACCAGTCTTTCCTCCTTACTATTCTTCATCAGTCTGCAACCCCTAGCCTGGCTTGGGGGCAGCAAGTTCTGGTTCTGCCAGTGTTACATTCTCAAAGCAATGTAGAATTTGTCCCTGACCCCTTCCGAGAGCAGGGCTGTGGAGTCACCAACTTCTTCTCCTGGTTCCTCCAAGGCAAGAACCTGAGGCTGTGGACTAGAACCTTCAATGTAAAACATAGCTTCCTTCTCCTCCTCTTCCTCACTTAAAAATCTGGGCCCATGACAGAACAGTTGTCCTCAATCCTGAGACAGTCCACTCTTCACTGGGCATGGAGGCAGACACTTCCCAATCTAAGGTTTCTCGAACCTCATCCTCTCCCACAGGGCTAGGACTATAACCCTCTCTCCATGCATTCACTGATTCTCCCTCTGCACTGTCCGTCTGTGATACAGGCATGGAGACATCATGAGGACTCTGCTCTGGCAGTACATCTACACCATCTTCCTTTGTGCCACACTTTGCTGGGCCTCCCCCAACAGGTTCAAACTGGTGCTGTGTACTGCTACTAGCTGGATCTTGTAGCTTTGTCCACGTGGGAGCTAAATGAATCTTGAGTGTCTTGGACAGACCTTGCTTCTCTAAACACCCTGAACAATGAGTAAGAATGAATACATCCCTTCCAGCCTTGAGGCACATAATGCATTCTCTTACAGGGTATCCAGGAATCGCAGCATGAGGAGGCAAACTTCCACTATAGAAACATTGCTCTATAGCCTGGGCATGATTCAGGTAGCGGGATGGTCCTGAAGCCATGACTGTTGAAAAACACACAAAAATTCAATGTTATTGCTGAGTTCACGCTACTTGGAACAGTCTCACAAAGTGGCTCCCTGCTGCTGTGTTTACATTACTGCCCCACCCTGTAATGGCGGTGTCAGCACTCCTGGTGCATCAACAATCTGCACCTGACTCAAGCCACTGCACATCCAATTTACTGCATACTGATAAATTTTACTTAAACTGTACTGACTGCTCTGCTTTTCTTCCTCAGCACTTCTAAATGATTTTCTAGGACTTTACCTTTAGCATTCAATCAGTTTTATTTGCTTAAAGTCACTAAAGCCACAGTATTTCTTGAACAGGATTGCCTGTTTGTTGCAGCCTCTTATACAACTTACAGTCTCTTTAGTTGCTCAAAAAAATGATACTGTTGCTGATTCCACAATACATGCTCAAGGTCAATTGCTCAGAATTCTTGCTGGGTTTTGATTACTTTACACAGTCCTTCTTTGCAAAAGCTTTCACGCTGTTTACACACAAACCCAGCTGTCTTTTGGAAAACCAGACACAGTTTGAGCTCAGTTTTGCTGAATGGTACTTGCTAAATCAGTAGCTGTCTTGCTTCAATGGAAAATCTCGACCTAAAGCCGATCCTGTAAGGCCTCTGGGTTGATGTTGGCTGGCTATCCTGCTGCTAGTCCCTACGAACACCACACTTTTTCCCCAGTCGATCGGAATATGGGTTAAGACCGATTTAGCACAGAAAGTCTGTTGTTTTAACATTTGGAACGTTAACAGTCACCACGACAATCCTCCTGTTGCCAGCTCACACACCACTTGCTCTCTCCCTCTCAAACACTGGGCAGCACTCTGAAGCTGGATTGGGGGCGGGACTGATTGAAGTCTCATCAATCACTCGATGCCATGCAAATGTGACTCTCTCTCTCTTCTCATGCTCTTCTCCCTCACAGCGATCGTTGAGCAGGCAAAATTTAAACTGAAAAACAACTTTTTTCTTTCAACTGTAACTCCACGGTGGGAGCACCATTCTGAACCATTTTTCTTGGCTATTTCTCTAACGGTTTCCAAAGTTCACTCTGCAAGCATTTGAAACTTTTAGGGCACAATTGTCTCTTTGTTTCCCACAGTTCACAATACTTTTTCCTGCCACAACTTGAAAATTAAAGCTGGTAAACATTCTTTTTGATGCAGGACAGGGGCACACACAATCTTGCTTTACAGCTCCATGGTAAATGTTGGCACAATCACAGCAGCACTTAAACAGCAGGCACACAGTGGCAGATATGGATGGCACTACTCTGGGCAAAATCCTTATGCACAAAGCTTCCGATTTTGGGCTACCAACTGCCAGACAGATAAAACTCTAGCCGCAACCTGAGCAAACTTCTATTGTTTTCTCCCAGATTCAAACACATCCATAGTGGTGTCTCCATTTTGTAATCCACCTCCACTGGCTCCCCTTGTCTAACTAGCAGGGCTGCTCCTCTCACCACATGGTGCCAAAGAGAGGGATGGGGGTTGTCACTACAGTTCAGCTTACTAGTACATCTACTTCTGAGCCTGCCATACACAGACAGGCAAACCAAGTGTCGCAACTACCTGGCACACACCTGGTGGGACCATTTACCATGGCTATCAAACTAGGTCCCTGAGAGAAAATGTTTGCTCACAATTATGCTAGCTTTGTACTTCTGGTCAGGGGGCACCCAAGTAAATCCAGACACAGTGGGTGGGTAGGATGAGCTGGTGTCTCCTATTCTTTGTCTGAAATACTATGAATGTGGGATAGTTTAATATGAATGATGAGTAAGCATACCTTGCCTCATCAACTGTGTGAATTTTTGTAAAAGTGGGAAATTTTAATTTTAGTCAAGCAGGATTATCCAGTCTCATGCACTGTAAGAATTATTATGAACATGGTATAGTTATACAGTAGTATAAAATCATTGGTTATATGTCACAATATTGAATGGAGAAGAGTGATCACTATTATGGCCAGTATATACTGCCGAAAAGTAATTCGGTGACATACACATAATGGCAATACTGCATCTGGCCAGTACTTATCAATGTTTATGCATGGGGGCTGTGCCTCCCTGTGCCCCTTCTCATGGGGGGCTTTGTCCCCCGCACCCCCCCAATGAAGGATTATCAACTCCGGGGGGGTACATGACAAGGAAGATGCGAGACTCCTGAAAAAAAAAAAAAAACAAGAGCCACAGGTAACAGCAAAATATTTCTCCCTGTCCTGTCCCCAAACCCAGATCCTTCTATGCCGGAGCCAGCCACCCTCACCAACACACCACATGGGCTGGCTTGGCAGCACCAGGAAATCTGCACCACAGAAATCCTCTATCCTATGCATCCCTTCCCCCTCACTATTCCAGCCTTCTAGTCGCCCTTCTGAATGGTCACCTTTGACCAGGTTGCTACCCTTGCATGGTAGCCATTAACCATTTCGGTGAATATGACTCTCTCATTTGCGAGTCAGTGATTTGTTGTCACCCTTTTCACATGATACCAAAAGGGTTACATTTTAAAATTAGGTAAGAAGATCTTTGTGTTAATTATTGTGAAAGTAAGACAGTTAACAGTAAAGCTGTGTAGCATTGCCAGCCTCCTTAATTGTGAAGGCACGAATGTTACATTTTAATGTTAGATAATATTATTAGATAAATATTATTCAGCCTCATTCACTGTGAGAATTACTGTTGATGTGGACAAAATTATTGTTAAGGCTGTGTAGAGTGGCCTAGACCCTTTCTTTGTGTAAATTGATGTGAATTAATGAATTCAAGATTGATACATTCTAGCTGACCCAGTGGCACTGAGGGTTGTGATGCTGGACACCACACCTCATGCCACAACAGTGATCTGGGTTCGGGAATGAGCCTGTGCCACCGGAGGTTTGCAGGGGAGGGAAGGGATTGAGCATCCAGAGGACTGCTGCCCCTTCCCAGGAAGGGGTTCTGGGGAGGTGTCACTCAGGTGCGGCCCCTGGTGGTGACTGGGAGCAATGCCAGAACATTGTGATGCTGAGCGAATGCAGGAGGTGGAGCATTGGTTGGCATCAGCATGTTTCACCATTGATGCCACTGCACGGCCATGCTCTGACTGGACAAGCACTGAAAACACCCTAGAGGAGATGAAGGAGATGAAGGAGGCCCCAGGGACCTGCCACATCCCACCACCGGACCTACCCAACTGGATCTCCCACAGCCGACCCTTCCCCATGGTAGGGTCCCTCTAATTTCAGATAGGCCACCATGGGAGGATCCCAGTGGGGTGATCTGGGGGGCTGGACTGCCGAGGGGATAATGGAGAGACTGGATAGGGAGGTTTCAGGCATGGGAGTAGAAGGCAGCAGTCGAGGGGGCACTCTGGAAGGATGCCCCAGTCCTTCCAGTGCAAAAAAATAAAGTACAAAAAAAAGACTGATACATTCTAAAATTAGGTTGGATTATTCAGCCTCCTTCCTTGTAAGAAGTACAGTGAAAGTTATGTAAGTTTGATATGACACTGCACCCATATGGTACTTAAATGGAGTTATGTATATTGTTAGGTGTTTCCTAGGATGTTTGTATCAAGGCATGCTTAATGCTCAAGGCTGAGCTAACTCCCCACCACCCATGCTGATGCCTAAATGACAATTGACCTTGGGTATCAATGTGATTATATGCAAGTTATTATTCTTTGACACGTGTAACCCACCCCGACCGGCCCCCTTTGTTTAACTAGCAGGGCTGCTCCTCTCACCACATGGCATCAAAGAGAGGGATGGGGGTTGTCACTACAGTTCAGTTTACTAGTACATCTACTTCTAAGCCCACCATACACAGACAGGCAAATCAAGTGTGGCAACTACCTGGCACACACCTGGTTGGACCATTTACCATGGCCATCAAAATAGGTCCCTGGGAGAAGGCGTTTGCTCACAATTATGCTAGCTTTGTGCTTCTGGTCGTGGCACCCAAGTAAATCCAGACACAGTGGAAGCAATAACAGTACTGTCCAAATCAGGTTGGGATTCTAAAGTGTGGCTTTTATTCACATACACAGAGAATAATCACAAAGCGAAGAAACCCCTCCATGGAGCTACTCCTATTGATAATGCAGATTACTGAGGTGCAGACATTCCTAAATTCCCATTTAGCATAGGCATTCTGAACACACACAGCAAACTCTCAGGTTCTGGGTTGAACAGTGAACTATCTGGTTCTGAATTATTAGTTTGGCATACATGGCTAGAACTGGTTTATTTCCTCTTGACTAAGCACACATGGCCAGTACTAGGACACTTTCCCATATTTCATGAGGAATTACTGATGGCACCCTTGACCACCAAAGAGCACATACAGGCTTGCAGAGAATCCAACCCACATTGGGGTAAACTATTTCCATCAGGCACTGGCCAAATGCACTTACTGAAAATTGAACAGGTGCCCAAACTGAACCCAGAGAGGTAAACTGGTTACTCGAGATGAGGGTTTCCCACCTTTTGCTTCCAGGTTTAAACTCGGCCATTCATCTGGTTAATAACACCTTCACAGGAAACTTGTAGAGACTATCTTGAAAGGTTTTTCACACTTAACATACTACATTACACAGTTCTGAGGTGTCAGGAAGTAAAAATAGTTCTGTAATTGACACTGTCTCTTCACTAGACCCCTACTTTAGCAAACACTTTTAAACAGTGTCACAGAAAACAGTCTAGGTCACATGATCCCTTTGACAGAGAAAATTCACCACAAGGAATGCAGGTGCCCCAGGGCTTTTCCAAACAAAAGTCACAGCTACTCACAGAGCAGTTGAATCTCAGGCAGCTTCAACACAGTCCAGACTGGGTGAGGGGATTGCCCCTGATCCCTGAAGATCAGCCCCATCCCTCTTCAGATGGGGCAAAGGAAAACCCACTCGGAATGGTTACCACCACTTCAATCTCCGTCTTTTATGTTCTTCTTCTAGGGTGAGAACAAACTACCCAAAACACAGTGGTAGCTCTCTGTCAGAGCTAAAACTGAGGAGCTGCTGCAGGCTGATGCCTCCTCCTGGAACTCCACTTTACAGACTGAATGAACATCCTAAAGCTAAATCCCTGCAGCTAGCTCGAGTGTGGCTTACGCTGCTGCAACAGTTCCATGAATACATCATCCTCCAGCTCAGCTGAGACTGAAACCAGAGAATGACAGTGTGAAATACATTTAACTGTCATTTCACTAGCTGCCTCTCCCTGCCTACCTCTGATTCTAATGGGATTCTAGTAACCCCTGGGAACAAGAGGGTTACACTCACCCTCAGCCAAGAAAATGGCTGTCCCCAGTCATTGCTTACCTACCACCAGTCCATCCTACCCTATGTGCTGCCTACAGAGAGGGGGTGATCAGGCCCTCTCCTACCATGTGCTAGGCACAGGCAGGCAAGACTAAGGGTCCAGAGGCCACTGGCTGATGCATAAGCCCCTATGCTATGGTCTTACTGTGGAAACCAGTGACCCTGAAGGAACTGTCCACAGCACAGCTTGTTTATCCCCCTAGCCCTCCAGGAAAAAACTATCTAACCAAAACAAACCTACCCAAAACAGGGAAATGTCCCACCATCCCTGGAATCCTACAAACCAACCACCAGAGCTAACACTGTATCCAAGCATTACACCCCACACACCCCCACAACTACACATGTGGAAGGAAATGGTTAACACATGTTAACAACTACACAGTACTTAAAAAAAAATTTAAAGCACAGAGGAACTCAGATGAGTCCCTCCAATCATCTTCTTGTCTTCCTTTCTTTCTTCACCAGGATCCACCTGAAAGTGAAAAGAGACAAACACACCCCAAATCTGCAAAACACACAGTACAACAACAGTAACCCATATCATCAAAACACTGGAGAATCCCCAAAAAATGTTTTTTAGAAAAAGTAGAAAAGTACAAAACAGCAGAAAACATCAACATTATGTGCAATACACCTCTTGGGGATGAAAGGCCCTAAATGTCTCAGCTACTGACAAATAGTGCCCAAAGGCAGGGTCCATGAAAGAGTCTCTCCTGGGCTGGAGCCTGGCAAAGCACAGTTCCAGAGGTACTATAGTCCCAAAGGAGAGAGTCTTTGTTGACAGTTCAACAGTCTGTAGTCTGCCAGGTGTAGGATGTGTATTGCAATGCCAGTAAAAGAAAAGTCTTGAGTTGCCAGTCTCTTGAAGAACAAAAAAAAGATATCACCTGGATCTCCATCTGAAGACTCTCCCTGGCAGCATGTTTTGGATACAGCTGGGTGAAAATCTTCTGTAAAACAGGATGAACATCTGGAAACTGCTGCGTTGATGTCCTCTTTGGCTGATGTCATCTAGGAGATGGAACTTTGGAACAGAAAAGGAACAGCTGGGTTGATGTCATCCAAAATCCCAGGTGATGAATCAGGAAAACAACTGGATTGATGTCATCTCAGACTGATGTCATCTGGAAGGCCAGGTGATGGAATTGGAAAGGCACACTGCAAGACTGATGAATCTGGATGCACCTTTAAATCCTGGAGTACCAGACTGATGGAGCAACAACAGTACGGCAATGGCTGAATGACAGACACTGGCTACCACTACTCTGCTTCTCACTTGGTAGGCATGGGCACATTCACAGGATGATGGTAACATTGAGTCTAGAAACACAAAGGATCAGATGCAAGAACTGTAACCCCATCTGGGCACTCATAATTCACATTTTGGAAAGTCGTGTTTCCTTTATCATCCACAAAATGTAGTGTCTATGAACAGTGTCCTGCCCAACTTCCAAAACTTGAGTTTGTCTCTGACAACTTTGTCTTTGACATATCGAGTTTCACCTGGATGTAGGTTTTTTGTTTGCATCTTCCACTAGCCAAGCTCTCCTGTTTTTCTCAATCTCCTCCCAGACTCTCTGAGGAAAGGTAGGAAAGGACATTCCATAGACCTTGTTTGCCTTCCCTTTGAACCAGTCTTTCCTCCTTACTATTCTTCATCAGTCTGCAACCCCTGGCCTGGCTTGGGGTGGCCAGGTCTGATTCTGCCACTGTCGCATACTCAGAGCTATGTAGAATTTGTCCCTGGCCCCTTCTGAGGGTAGGGCTGTGGAGTCATCAACTTCTTCTCCTGGTTCCTCTGAAGCAAGAGCCTGAGGCTGTGGACTAAGACCTTCAACATGAAGGTATATAGCTTCCTCCTCCTTCTTTTCCTCACTTAGGATCTTGGCCCAGGAGTGAGCAGTAGTCCTCACTTCTGAGATGGTCCACTCTTCACTGAGTGTGGAGTTAGACACCTCCTAGTCTAAGGTTTCTTGAGCCTCATCCTCTCCCACGAGGCTAGGACTATAACCCTCTCTCCATGCATACACTGATTCTCCCTCTGCACTGTCCATCTGTGACACAGGCACGGAGACATCTTGAGGACTCTGCTCTGGCAGTACATCTACACCCTCTTCCTTTGTGCCACATTCTGCTGAGTCTTCCCCAACAGATTCAACCTGGTGCTGTGTGCTGCTACTAGCTGGACCTTGTAGCTTTGTCCACGTGGGTGCTAAATGAATCTTGAGTGTCTTGGACAGACCTTGCTTCTCTAAACACCCTGTACAATGAGTAAGAATGAATACATCCCTTCCAGCCTTGAGGCACATTATGCATACTCTCACAGGGTATCCAGGAATCGCAGCACGAGGAGGCAAACTTCCATTATGGAAACATTGCTCTATTTCTTTCAGCTCGGTAACCTCTTCAGCTATCATAGCCTGGGCATGATTCAGGTAGCGGGATGGTCCCGAAGCCATGACTATAGAAAAACACACAAAAGTTCAATGTTATTGCTGAGTTCACTCTACTTGGAACAGTCTCACAAAGTGACTCCCTGCTGCTGTGTTTGCATTACTTCCCCACCCTTTAATGGTGGTGGCAGCACTCCTGGTGCATCAGCAATCTGCACCTGACTGTTGTTAGTATGGGGGGTGAGATACTAACAACAACAAAAATGGAAAGGGACCTGGGGGTAGTCATATCAGATGACCTAAAGGTGGACAAGCAATGTGAGAGGGCAGCAAGGAGGGTTGGGGGCATACTGGGATGCGTAGGGAGAGGCATCACCAGTAGAAAACAAGAAGTTATTATCCCTCTGTACAGACAGCTGGTGAGACCCCATCTGGAGTACTGCATGCAGTTCTGAAGACCAATCTCTGCAAGAGACATAGATAGGATGGAAGCTGTCCAGAGGAGGGCAACTAAAATGGTGCAGGGTCTGCACGGAAGACATATGAAGAGAGAGACTTAAGGAGCTTAATATGTATAGCCTCGAGGAAAGGAGGGAGAGGGGACATGATAGAAACTTTCAAGTACCTCAAGGAATCAACAAAGTCCAAGAGGGTAGCATCTTTCAAAAAAGAGGTTTGCAGAACAAGGGGCACAATTTGAAGATAGAAGGGGTGGCTCAGAGGTAATTTAAGGAAGTATTTTTCACAGAGAGGGTTGTGGATGTATGGAACAGCCTTCCAGAGGAGATTGTGGAGTCAAAAACAGTGGTGGAATTCAAGCATGCATGGGACAGTCATAAGGCAATTCTAGGGGGTGGGGGTAGGAAGAAGTAGGCTTCTGGTTAACTAGGATCTGCAGCTTATCCATCAGGTAGGGAAATGGGCAGACTGGGTGGGCCAAGCGGTCCTTATCTGCCGTCAAATTCTATGTTTCTATGTTTCTATGACTCAAGCCACTGCACATCCGATTTACTGCATACTAGTAAATTTTACTCAAACTGTACTGACTGCACTGCTTTTCTTCCTCAGCACATCTATATGATTTTCTAGGACTTTACCAATAGCATTCAATCAGTTTTACTTGCTTATAATCACTAAAGCCACAGTATTTCTTGAACAGGATTATCTGTTTGTTGCAGCCTCTTATACAACTTACAGTCTCTTTAGTTGCTCAGAAAATGATACTGTTGCTGAATCCATAATACATGCTCACAGTCTATTGCTCAGAATTCTTGCTGGGTTTTAATTACTTTACACAGTCCTTCTTTGCAAAAACAATCACTCTGTTTACACACAGATCCAGCTGTCTTTTGATAAATTACACAGTTTGAGCTCAGTTTTGCTGAATGATATTCACTGAATTACAGTAGTAGCTGGCTTATTCCAATGGAAAATCTCAGCCTAAAGTCGATCCTGGAAATCCTCTGGGGGTTGAAGTTGGCTGGCGATCCTGCCGATTGTCCCTATGAACAGCACCCAGTCAATCGGAATATGGGATAAGCCCAATTTAGCACAGAAAAGTTTGTTGTTTTAACTTTTAGAACGTTCACAGTCACCATGACAATCCTTCTGCTACCAGTTCACACACCACTCGCTCTCTCCCTCTTGAACACTGGGCAGCACTCTGAA
Source organism: Neoceratodus forsteri (assembly GCA_016271365.2). Lineage (NCBI taxonomy): Eukaryota > Metazoa > Chordata > Ceratodontiformes > Ceratodontidae > Neoceratodus > Neoceratodus forsteri. The sequence goes on along the minus strand of CM028136.1, from coordinate 650,002,237 downwards.
GCTGCCTTGGGGGTGGGGTTGATCGTCGTCTCACCAATCACTCAATGCTATGCAAATGAGTCTCTCTCTCTCTTCTCATGCTCTTCTCCTTCACAGCAATTGTCGAGCAGGCAAAATTTAAACTGCAAAACAACTTTTTTTCTTCCAACTGTAACTCCACAGCAGGAGCACCATTTTGAACCATTTTTCTTGGCTATTTCTCTATCGGCTCTCACAGTTCACACAGCAAGCATTTGAAACTTTCAGGGCACAATTGCTTCTTTGTTTCCCACATTTCACAAAACTTTTTCCTGTCACAACTTGAAAATTAAAGCTGGTAAACATTCTTTTTGATGCAGGACAGGGGCACACACAAACTGGCTTCACAGCTCCATGGTAATTGTTGGCACAATCACAGCAGCACTTGAACAGCAGGCACATAGTGGCACATACAGATGGCACTACTCTGGGCAAATTCCTTATGTACAAAGCTTCTGATTTGGGCTACCAACTGACAAGCAGATAAAATGCTAGCCACAACCTGAGAAAACATCTCTTGTTTTCTCCCAAATTCAAACACATCGACAGCAGTGCCTCCATTTTGTATCCTACCCCCACTGGCTCTCTTGTCTAACTAGCAGGGCTGCTCCTCTCACCACATGGCACCAAAGAGAGGGATGGGGGTTGTCACTGCAGTTCAGTTTACTAGTACATCTACTTTTGAGCCTGCCATACACAGACAGGCAAACCAAGTGTGGCAAATACCTGGCACACACCTGGTGGGACCATTTACCATGGCCGTCAACCAAGGTCCCTGAGAGAAAATGTTTGCTCACAATTATGCTAGCTTAATACTTCTGGTCAGGGGCACCTAAGTAAATCCAGACTCAGTGGAAATAATAACAGTAACAATAACTGTCCAAACCAGATTGGGATTCTAGAGTGTGGCTTTTATTCACATACACAGAGAATAATCACAAAGCGCAGATGGACCCCCACAAGGCTACTCCTACTGGTAATACAGATTTCTGAGGTGCAGACATTCCTAAATTCCCATTTTGCATAGACATACTGAAGATAGACAGCGAACTCTCAGGTTCTGACTTGAACAGTGAACACTCTGGTTTTGAATTAGGAGGTTGGCACACATGGCCAGAACTGGTACATTTCCTCTTGACTAGGCACACGTGGCCAGTACTAGGACACTTTCCCATATTTCCTGAGGAATTACTGGTGGCACCCTCAACCACCAAAGAGCACATACTGTACAGGATCACAGAGAATCCACCCAAGTCTGGGTAAACTATTTCCATCAGGCACTGGTTAAATGCACTGACTGAAATCTGAACAGGTGCCCAAACTGACCCTGAAGAGGTACACTGGTTACTCGAGATGGGAGTCTCCCCCCCTTTTGCTTCCATGTTTATACTTGACCATTCATGTGGTTAATAACACCCTCACAGGAAACTTATAGATGCTATCTTGAAATGTCTTTCACACTTAACATACTACATTAGACACCTCTGAGGTATCAGGAAGTTAAAAGTTCTGTAATTGGCACTGTCTCTTCACTAGACCCCAACTTTAGCAGACACATTTAAACAGTCTCACAGGAAACAGTCTAGGTCACAGGATCCCTTTGACAGAAGACAGTTCACCTCAAGGAATGCAGGTGCCCCAGGTCTTTTCCAAACAAAAGTCACACGTACTCACAGATCAGTTGAATCTGAGGCAGCTTCAACACAGTCCAGACTGGGTGAAAGGATTGCCCCTGATCCCTCAAGATGACCCCATCCCTCCTGGGATGGGGCAAAGGAAAACCCACTCGGAATGGTTACCACCACTTCAATTTCTGTCTTCTATGTTCTTCTTCTAGGGTGAGAACAAACTACCAAAACACAGTAGTAGTTTTCTGTCAGCACTAAAATTGAGGAGCTGCTGCAGGCTGCAGCCTCCTCCTGGAACTCCTGGAACTCCACTCTACAGACTGAATGAACATTCTAAAGCAAGTGTTGAAGCAAACTTCATTATGAACCCCATTTGACACCATACCCTTGACAATGCCTGCTTACAAAACCATTATGGTTGTGTTTTGGAATGAGGGGGTAAGTGTCTCAGACCTGAAGTACTGACTTAAGCAGAGGTGCTCTGTGTTAGAAGCTCCGTAAGCCATTTTTGATTCTAAGCACATTTGGACAGGGGGATGGAGGGCAAAAGTCATATAGCACACTACAGATGCTGGTCTAAGCCATCTCCATAACTGTTTTGTTTTAGGAAGAGATGGGGAGTGCTATTTTATGCAGGCCAGCCCAAAGCCTGCTACAAATGTGGTACCACCTCTCACCTCAGTAGTATATGTGACCAGGTTAAATGCACACTATGCCAGGAGATAGGCCACACTAGTGGAAATTGCCTTAATGATCCCAAATGTAGTCTCTGTCATTTCTTAGGCCACACTTGTCAGAGTTGTAGATGGGCAGCCTATAATAAAGCTGACACTGCTGATGGTGAAGAGCAGCATTTACTGATTGCTATTACTCAGAGGGAATCTCCCCCCCCGCATGTCAAGGCCCGAACCCTAGGGTTCAGATCCCTCTTCCAGACCCTCACAGAGCCCCCCCCTCCACACAGGAGAATTGAGTTGACCCCTCTTACACCAGGCCAGAATGATGAAGGCAATAAAGTTCTCCTCGTGGAAGAGGTAGCAACCATTTTAACAGACTCAGTAGTAATGCTCCTCCAAGTGATAAAAAGATCAACCAGAAGGACTTTGTCCTTAGAACAACCTGCCCCTAAGGTTTCTAGAACATCAGAACTACCACTGCACAATAGGTATGAGGCTTTCCAAGCTATCTCTAAAATTTCAGATGCAGATTCAGAAGACTCTTCCCTTTGGTCTTCACAAGTTGACCCTCTATCTGAGCCTGAGGTGCAGCAGAAGAAACCAAAGGGGAAACAAAGGAAGTCAAAGAGAATAAAAAAGAAACCTTGAATGTTTTTTATCCCTGTTATTCTTAGATTTCCCTAAACACACTACTTAATTTCTTGAATGTCACCTGTTTCTTTGGTTATTGGTTCTATTAACGTAAATAGTAGGAAAAGTAGTAGGAAAAGAAGCATAGTTTTGTCCTATCTACTATCAAGCCATTTCGATATCTTATTCTTACATGACACAAGACTCCACACCACAACTGAAATTGGAACAAATGTTAAAATGTGGCATATTGGTCCCTCTTACTGGTCTATTGCTACAGATACCTGTTCGGGAGTAGGGTTTCTTTTTAAATCCAGTATTCAAGTACAATTGATAAAACTAATAGACTTAGTCCCAGGCAGGGTGTTAATTCTTGAAAAAAAATTTCAGGGTGGTATTATAGGTTCATTAGTGTCTATGCTCCGCAAACTAAAGCCGACAGGATTGTACTGTTTAAAGCCACACAACCATATCCGGTGGCTTCCCAAGCAGTCATTATAGGAGCAGATTTTAATTGTGGACTAGATACGCATGATAGAGGTAAAATTACAAAACCAAACTAAATGTTTTGTGATATGTCAACTTTGAAAAGCATTATTGCTACTTTCAGTCTACGAGATGCATACATGTCCTTTCATAATAGAATACACCCAACCTTTCAAAAAGGGCAATTAGCCACCAGAATAGATTTATTTTTTATCTCAGTTAATTTAGCTATTTCATCTTTCCAGATAATAGAAGTAGAATTTTCAGATCATAAAATACTTGATTTGTGAATTGGGCCCAACAGAGCATGTTTCAAGGTCCTGGCATCTGGAAATGTAACTCTTCCCTGTTATTAAATATGGGAATGTTTCAAAATATTCATTATTTCATTTCTGTGAAGAAAACTACTCTAGAAATGCATGACAACCCTGCTCTCTGGTGGGAAGATACGAAAAGTGCACTTAGATGTTTTTTAAAATCTGAAAGTAAAAAAATAGAGACACTGTATATATACAATACCTGCAGCAGAGACTGCAACTTCAAAAATTGCAAACCTTAGCTAGAAGTACAAAACATGATTTTTCATCCCAAATTAAGCTTTTAAAGCAAGAAATGCAGGGTTTTCATTTACAACAGCAAGAAAACCTGCAATATCAGCAGAATGTGTGTGTACAGGGGAAAGCAAAAGCATATGTCCCTACATACATATGAAAGATAGAATAAAGCAGAAACAGATAGCCCACCTTATGGATTCAGACGGCACACTTTTTTCAAACAAAGATGATTTATTAAGACTGGTTACACAGCATGGAACAAAACTTTTTACTCAGACACGTCTTCTAATAGGTGCAGTGCAGTATTTTTTAAATACAGCTCATATACCGGTATGCCCCTCATTTGTGCTGGAGGAACTCACCAGAGATATTACAGCTGTAGAAGTAGATACTACAATTCAAACACTACATAATAATAAAGCACTGGGGCTAGATGGCTTGACTTCTGAATTATACAAAATGTTAGGAGCCTCTATTTCAAAAGAGCTAGCTGCAGCTTTTACATATATGCTAAGGCAGGATGCTATTCCATTAGAAATGGCAAAATGAATGTTATTTTTTTTATTTAAGGAAGGGAATTGAGCTGATATATTGAATTGGAGACCTATCAGTCTCCTCAATCCTGATTTTAAAATGTTATCAAAAATATTACACACCAGGTTGTTACAAGCTGCTGTTTACCTTATTTCACCTTCACAATCCTGTTCTAGTCCAGAACGAAAAATGAGAGACCATCTCCTATTATTAAGGGAATTAATAGAGAAGAACAATAGTACAGGAATAGAAATATTTCTTCTTTATCTAGACCAAAAGCAAGCATTTGATACAATAGAGCACCAATTCTTATGGCAAATGCTTGCTTATTATGGAATACCGGCCTCCTTTATACAACGGCTCAAAGCTTTATATAATACAGCAACAGTCACACCCAATATAAATGGATGGATGGGAACAATGATTCATATAAGGAGAGGAGTAAGACAAGGCTGTCCACTTAGTCCCCTGCTATATGTTTTTAACAATGACCCTCTTCTTAGAGTGCTTAACTCTACCCAACTACTTACACATATGCAAATAGATACATATACTTTTGCCACACATAGCACTAGTATATGCAGATGACATTACCATTTTGACAAAAACTAAGGCCTCTGTGAAACAGGTGATAGATATATGTCATATGTTCAGAACACTATCAGAAATTACTTTTAACCTAGAGAAAAGTATAGGGAGACAATTAGGTAAGCCTGATTCTTTAGTACCATCCTTAGCTGGTATTACTGTCACCCAGGAATCCATAAAAATATTAGGGATTCATTTTGGTTCTGGGCAGCTGGATATTCTTAATTGGGAACCTAAGATTTGCCAGGCACAGGGCATAGTCCAGAACTTGAATAAGTTGCAGATGACCAAGAAAAAGAGGGTGCACCTGGTGAAAACCTTCTTACTACCTATTTTTTACATATTAGCTTTTTATTTCACCCTTCAAAAACAATGGAAGCTACTTTACACAGTATTTTTTCCACACTGTATGGGGAAGTAGATTAAACCCACTAAAAATAAATATATTATATTTTTCTAGGAATAAAGGAGCTATAGGGATGGTGAATTCTATGTCATGTTTTGCTGCATATATAGCATAGCAATTTTGAGACTGTTACTAACATGAATAACTTTGACCTGAAAACCTTTATATGATATTTCTTGCATACATGGTTCACTCAATGATCCATTACTTCTTTGAAGCAAATAAATACAGAAAATTAAGTCCATATGTGTAAGATATGTTTGTTAAAATTAAAAGTTGGCAAATTACAACTAATATGGTCCTGACTCTACACAGGAAGTTTCTGTATAAGCAAACTATACAGAGAAAGTTTTTTGAACAGGTCACCTTTCCTAGTTGCCCTGAAGCTTTGCTTCCAACATTATTGGATTATTTAAATAACCTGAGAATACCAGACAAAATGTAAGATGTACACTGGTTGTGTTGCCATAACAGACTTAATGTAAAGGCCAACCAGAGGCATAAGCAGGTACCAGAAAGATTGTGCTCTAGACCCCAATGTTTACAGCAGTTAGAAACCATATCTCACCTTTTTTTTCTGTTCATACATTTCATCATTTTAGATTTTATTAGCACAAAAATGGAATGTTCCTATATTTTGAACTGTGCATTTGGATACAATAATGTATGGTAATTTTAAAGCTTGGGATGCATGTGACACCTCTACATTACAAGTAATCTTCACAGCTGTGAAGTGGTATATTTGGAGCTCACGTTGCTGGTTTGCATTACAACAGAAGAATGTAACACTTGTAGAGTTGATAGAAAAAATTATCTGGGAGTTGAAATTAATTTATCATAAAGAACTGAATGAAAAAGTACAAACTGGGGTATTCCACTCTTGGAAAATCTCTCTTAGATCACTGACTCGGATGCACCCATTACTTAAGAATAACTGTTTGCTTATATTTTCTTTTTTTTTTTCTTGATCATTGTATATAGAATATTAAGGGGAATTTTACCAGGGATATGGTAACTATTTTGACAAGGTGCATCCAGATTACTTGATGGATTTTCATAAGTTCTTTTTTTCCTTCCTTTTCTTTGTTTTCTTTATGTTGATTTTTATGCTTTATGTACTTATGTATGTATCAATATGTTGTTTTCTTTTGTTTATTCCATATGATTTACAATAAAAACTAAATACCTCTACTCACCGAGGGGGATTTGCTGGCCGACTGCAAGATGGCCAGCCAAAGTGCTGCAGAGGAAGAGATGGATGTGGTGGAAGCTGGGGATTAGGTCTCCACCCCAGTTTCATCTGCAATGGGGACATAAGCTGAGAGTGAGGTGAAGTTTTCACCACTCACTTATACAGAGGAAGAAACTGAAATAAAGGAGCCTCAGGAGAAAGTATTTTTTTCCAGAAGTGGACCAAGCAGTGGACAGAATAATAATGATACCACTGGAAACCTCAGAGGATTCAGGAGATGAAGAAGATGTGAAGCTGCAAGAGAACTTTCATTTTCTGGGAAGAAAGGAGAAGGATCCTGCTCTGAGTGTGGAACATCTCAGGCAAAACTTGGAAGCAAAGTGCTGCTTGTTAATGCAGCACATTGCAGATGAAGAAGAAAAATTTCAGCTAGCTACTGAGAAGTTACAGTAACCAACGGAGGACAAGATCAGTGGAATGGAACAGGTAGAGAATGTGCCACAACAGGATGTATGGAGGCTGTTTGTGAAACAAGACCCTTTACTGGAGTTAGTAAAAGAACAGAGGCAGAGCAAGATGAACCGGAGTGGGGAGAAAATGTTGGGAGCCTCGACTAGAGGTGCTGTGACAAATGACAAGCCAGGGTCTTCTAAGGAGAAATGTGGAAATGCAGGACAAGAAACGGATGTCTGGACACTTGCACAGGCTCTACAAAGTGCAGGTTGGGTGGAGAAACCATGAGGCAGATGGTCTCCTGACCCTGCAAATCCAGTTGTGATGCAGTACTCTGCTATGGACATTACGGTGACAGGTAAAATACTTTATTTTTCCAAAAGGAAAGAGGAAAGCATACAAGGGACTGAAAATGTGTGTCCTGACGGAAGCAAGGTACAAGGCAGTAAAATGGAAAACTGAGCAGAAGGGGAACATGTGTCAAGGGAGGAAGCTGTAGATATTGAAGCAGCAAATAAAGAAGGTTTGAATGGGGAAAATGTGACAGCTCAAAGTGTAGAAACTGTGGAAGGGGAAAAACATGATAAAACCACCGGCAACTGAGTGCAAGGGAAATAAGGATAAAGGGCAGCTGTTAGGATTGGGAGCACAAATTAAGACATGCTAAACAGGAACATCTGAAATAGAGACTTCTTTGTCAGGAAGACCTGATAAGCAGAGTCAGAACACTGAAATAATGGATAATGTAAAAAGGGAGGATTACTGAAGGACAGTTACCAGTAGGTCTTGGAGTGCATAAATTACAAGATACAACACAGAAGCAAATGTATAAACCAATGCTGCAAATGGCAGACTTGTTTAAAATTAAGGAGGAGCCTGCTGCAAGATTACATGCTACCAGACTAATGCAAACAGGAAGCTTGAATGATCCACCTGATAGGGTGTATGTGGGAAGGACTTTATTTAAGAATTCTATGGAAGTTTTATGAGTCTGAAGTTTTTGCACTTATGCACATGGATGACTATACTTATGATGTCAGTTTTAGAACTGTGGAATGTTTAGATAGTTTCTGGGCAAAATATAACACTGTAAAAAAATATTCCTTTGTGGACACCATTCCTTGCCATTTCAATTACTAAACCAGTGGTCAGGATGATCACTATCCTTTTCAGAAATGAGGGCATGAATATAAAAGACATTTTGTACTGGCTTAAAAATGCTGTGAGGTGTTGGAACATCCTACACCTATAATAGATTCAGAACAAATCTGGACTTGAGGATGGAGGATAAAATGCAAACTGTTTCTAGGAAATAATGGGATTGCACTTTTGCCTAGCTGTTTCTATTTAGGAAGATACATGGGGTCATTGTTTTACCCTGGGCAACCAAAGTCATGCCATAGATGTGGGTCACGGCTGCATTTAAATAATGTGTGTGATACACCTAGGTGTAAGCATTGTTTAGAAATTGGACATATGGCTTCTGTATGTACAAATATGCTTGGATGCAACTTATGTGAGGAGAAAGGACATTCATATGTGAGATGCCCATAGGTCTCCCACAACACAGAGGATGGAGTTTCCCATGAGACCCTGATTACACAAGCACAGAAAAAAGAGTGTGCACAAGCTTCAGAAAGGAGAATGCCAGCCATTTGGCAGGAAAAAAATGGCAAAACAAAAAAAAGGATGAGGAAACAGTATTGTGCCACAAGAAGAGGCAGTAGGAGATCAGAGTAATAAAGAAGTTACAAGGGAACCTGAATCCATAGGAGACAGAAAACAAGGAAGAAAAAAGAATTGAGTCATGACCAGTGGATCTGTAGCAAAATACTTCACAAGTCTGCACTCCTCACTCATCAAAGATGTTTTTTCCCTTCCCCTTAGACATGGAACTGCAAAATCAAACAGAGAATGTAGGGAGGAACAGAGAGTTTTGAATCTGGAGGGGGATAAATCCCAAAAGAGAGGAAGAGAAGATAGGACAAGATGTTGACATATCTACAATGCCCTCCACCCAAAAAAACAAAATTAAGGGACCTTTTACTATTGTGGACTATAAGAAAAAAGACCTTGGACTAGGCTGAGTGCCAAGTCAGAGCAAAAAGGGAAAGAAAGAAGGATTATAAAAGGGAAAGGAAAATTAACACCAACAAACCCATACAAAATACTCTCAAAAGTAAAGGAATGGGGGGACACAGATTGGGAAGATGAGTCTGACTCCTCATCTATATCATCATTCACAGTGGAACATCAGGTCAAAGTAAAGAAGAGTAATGAACCTTTTTCAGGAAGAAAAGGAAAACAAAAAGATATGACATCTTTAAAGTTATTGTATTTCAATGTCAATAGCATTAAGAATGGGAAGAGACAATTGACTATACTTACAGAATTACAGTCTTCTAAAGCAGATATAATCCTTGTATAAGATACAAGAATTAAGACAGTTTTTGAAATAGCACAGGCTTCAAAACTTTGGGGCAAAGTGGCAACCTTTTGGTCCCAGGGTACAGAATGTTGCAACAGGGTGGGCATACTTTTTAATAATCCCCACTTGAGAGTCACCAGGTTTTTAGATATAGAACCAGGGAGGGCACTGATTTTAGATATACAATTTGAGGAGACCAGGCTTAGAATAGTAAATATGTATTCCCCACAGGTAAAAACAAACCAGATTACATTATTCAGGATGATTCAGCCTTATTTGCATACATCCAGGGTGGTGATATGGGGGGGGGATTTTAGTTGTGCTATGCAGAGAACTGACAGAGGTTTAAAAATGAATGAATTATACTGTGATTTGAATGCATTAAATGATATCATAGGTTTCATAGGTTTACAAGCTACTCAGACTTATGTCATTAATGCTTGCCAAATGGATTTTATCGATTTTTTTCTTTTTAGTTTGAGTAAAATTTATCGAGTCCTTTTTTAAAGATGTCCATAGTTTTGCTCATAACTAATTCTATTGGTAAAGCATTCCATAATTTGACCACTCTCTGACTAAACCAACTTTTCCTTTTTAGGATATTCCACTTACCAAGTTTTAATTGCAACCTATGACCTCTTGTTTCAAAGTGGTAGGTCTCCCTTAATGTTAATCCTAGGATTTTCCCTCAGATTTTGGTCTTTAAGTGCTCTAAAAATCATACACATATCTCCTCTATGATGCCTATACTGTAGTGAGAGCATTCCAAATTTATGTAGTCTCTCCTTATAAGTTAGTTTTTCACAACCTAAGATTCTCTTTGTTGCTCTTCTTTGAACCCCCTCCAACATTTTGATATCTGCCTTATTATAAGGGGACCAAAACTGCACACAATACTCGAGGTGCAGCCTCACCAATGCCTGACAAAGGGGCAAAATTACCATACTGTCCCTACTGCTTATGTGTCTAAAGATACAATTTAGTACCTGATTTGCTTTTTTGACTACCAAAGTACACTGTGTGCTGAACTTTAAATCGTTTGTCACTATCAACCCCACATCTCTTTCAGCCACTGATTTGTGTAGGAGATTTCCATCCAAGGTGTAGTTATAGTTGATGTTGTCTTTTCCAAAATGCATCACCACACATTTACCTAGATTCAGTTCAAGTTTATATTGTCCTATTCATTGTATAAGTAGGTTCAGGCTATTTTGTACATTATGGATCTCACTGACAGTATTAACTATGCCCCCTATCCTACAGTCATCTGCAAACTTACTCATCCACATGTTAGGAAATATACATTTAATAGAAGATACATAATAGTCAAGATCACTCATCTACATGATGCATATAGGATGAAACATATTGCAGGGGCCAATACATACTCAGAGGCCCTCTGTCTACAAGAATTGATTATTTTTTTGTGTCTACCTGTGTATTAATCCAGGAGATACAAACAGTTTGTTTTGCTTTTTCAGATCACAAAGATATACTGATGCACCGTAATTGGGGTAATGGCCCCAAATGTAGGAAAGGTTCATGGTGCTTGAATAGTGTCCTGTTAGACTCACAAGAAATAAATAGAGACTGTGACAGATTATGGATGGCAAGGAAATCTGTGCAGTGTCTATATGATACACAAATAGAATGGTGGGAGGAAACAAAAAAATGAAAAAGGAATTTTTTTCAAAATAAGCCAAGGAAACAATCTGTAAAAACATACTTGGACTACTTGGGACTAACAAAACAGCTTCAGGCCTTGATTTCTAAAACAGAAATGCTTAAAACAGACTTTAGTGCACAAATAACTGAAATAAAAAAGGAAACATTCTTAAAGCAATATGATAGCGGAAAGTCATTACAGCAGGAAATGAGATTTGGGACAGAATTTAAAAAAACAGACATTTAATGCTTTTAAGGACTGTCAAAAAAGAACAGAGAAAAAATTAATAACTCAAGTAATAGATGACAGGGGAAAGTGTGTCTCAAAACAAGAGGAAATATTGCAGGTAGTAAATAATTATATTAGGAACTGGTTTGGGGAACCACCAGTGATGCAGGAATCAATGGATTACATAGGGAAATTGGAAGTGCCAGCACTACTATCGCCACAGGGGGTACAGTTAATATAGAAGATAGAGGAAGAGGAAGTATGATGGGCAATAAGTGAGCTAAAAAAATGACACTTCACCTGGGACAGAGGGATCAATGGGAGTTTCTATAAAAAGTATAGTGAATGTTTAGTCCAAGATATGGTAGTTCTCTATAATGAAATATTGGAATCGGGTAGGGTAGCAGAATCTATGATGGAAGCAGATTTAATTTTTCCTATATGAAGAAGGCAGGAAATTTGAAAAATCGGAGGCCTATAAGCCTGTTGAATGTTGATTTAAATTTTTTGACTAAAATACTATCAAACAGGTTAGCCCAGGTAACAAACAGTATTATTAGTGCAGCACACACTTATGCAATCCAGAAAAGGGGGATGCAAGACAATTTGATAATGTTATATGAAATATTTCAAACGGGTAAGATGGGAAGTGTAGAAGGATATATTCTTAGTTTAAACCAGCATAAGACCTTTGATTCGTTGGCCCACCCTTTCTTAATTTCAGTATTAAAACAGTATGGCATACCAGAGAAATGTGTGGGGTGGATCGCTTGTTTGTATAGAGAGGCCACTCTCATGTCAAGAATAAATGGCTGGATGGGGGACAAAATAAAATTGTAGAGAGGAGTCAGACAGGGGTGTCCAGTTGCCTGGTACTGTATGTGTTTTGTACTGATCCCTTTTTAAGATCCTCTCAGACACCAAATTCAATTATAGGAATACCTCTGACTAACATGGGGCCTCCTATAAAGTGCTTGGCTTATGCAGATGATGTTATATTGGTAATAGATAAAACAACAGAGGAGAAGAAGATTAAAAATGTAATTACTGAATATTCCAAAAACTCTGGATCAAATATTAATTTTGAAAAAAGTGTAGGCACACAGATGGGGGGAACATAGAAATAAGTCAAACTACTTATGCAGATATTGGATTAACAGAAGATCCTATCACAATTCTTAGAATTACATTTGGGAATGGAGATTTAACACAGTTAAACTGGGAGAGCAAGTTAAGGAAGACAGAATGACTTTCTCAGAATTGGATGGGTGTACAAATCTCAAAATGGAAAAGAATATTATTAATAAAAAATATACTCATACCAATATTTTTGTACATAAATTATATTTCCCCCACCAACTCAAGTTAAAACTAAACTATATAGTGTGTTTTTCCAAGTACTGTGGGGGAGTCATTTGAACCCAGTAAAGAGAGGGATTACATATAGAACAATAAAAGAAGGAGGGTTGGAGAAGTAGATCCAGGGATTTTCTATTATAGTGGTTGTATATACTATAATATGTTTTTCACAGTAGGGACAGAGAAGAAATTATGGGAAGAGGTGGTAGCTGAATGGGTAGAAATTGCTAAAACAGCATGCGAACAAGGGAACAGAAGTCTATTAACAAGAACATCTGTTGTTCCAAGTTATGTGAAAACAGTGATACAGGAATTAATCAAGTTGAAAGTTCGACCAAAAATGAGGGTTAAGACAACACGGGAAGTATGTGAGGGAATAATGTTTCAGACAAAACATAAGTTGGAAATACCAGACTGTCCAGTAATGCAAATACAAACAACTTTATCCCAATTAACAAATACAAGGGTACCAGCATTTGCACAGGATATGCTGTGGTTAAGCATTCATGGAAGGCTAAATGTAAAGAATAATCTTAAATACAAGCAACTGACAGAACGTTATTGTCTGAGAAACTCATGTATACAAATTTTGGAAACACAGGGATATTTGTTCTTGAAATGTAAGTTTGTAAAGCACTTTTGGGATACTGTAAATAGGGTGTGGAAGACTACCTTGTTTCAGAATGTATTGTATATGGAGATTGTACATGCAGAATATACAAAGAAATTGGATAATTTCCACAAGGGGACATTACAGATTATATTTGCATTACATAAATATTACATATGGCAAGCTAGGTGCAAATGAATTATTTGGCAACAAGTGACGTTACCTAAGATTATGGTTAAGAATATGATGATTTCCTTACAGCAAGTACTGTATATGAGAAAGATACAAAAATTGTAACAAGAGAAACACTACACAAACTATGAGGGAATTGTAGCAAGTTTATGATATGAGAAAAAAGGGAAAAAAGAGAAGGAAATGCAAGAATAAGGATATGAATTAAGCTACAGGAATAGAGGAACATTAGTCTAAGATGGAACCAGATGGATAATGAATGAAGATAAATTTAAAAAGTGCTGGAATAGGACTGAATGGTTTTTGTATATGATTTGAATTTGTTCCCCCCAAAATTCCCCAACTCTTCTGTAGGGGGAGCCCTTGTTGCTGAGGAGGAGTGCTCGGGATGGCCAGTCCCAAGAGGAACATGGAGTGAATGGTTATGCAAGGGGCAGGGGAGCAGGTCTCCTCTCTGGTCTCGATTTTGTCAGAAATCAACAACTCAGAAAGGAATGGAGAAAAGGAGCTAAAAATGCAGAAATGCGAGTGAAAGGACAATGGCACAGTGAAGGAAATGGAAATAGAAATGGAAGGTACTGAAATTCCAGAATTTTCTGAAAAAGAAGAACGTGTCCTTAAATTGCTTGAGGATAAACATAGACATGAAAACGAATGTAAGAAATTCCGAGCTGCATTGAATGAGTGTGGAAAAAGAGTTAAAATGGCAACCGCAATTAAAGAGACTGAAGCAGAGGAAACAGACAATACTCAGGCCTCCACGTCAAAAGTTGCTGATGTGGAAGCAACAAAGCATTCCCTAGTTGTCAAGAATGGTGAGTCACAAACAGTTAATGTTGGGGAAAATGTACACTGTGAAGGGAAAAAGAAGGAGAAAAGAAAGAACTAAAGGGAAAAATGCCCTGAAAGGAGTGGCACAAACAGGCTTTAAACAGCTTGGCCCGAGAAGGGCACAAAAACAGAGGGAACACAGTGCTTGAAGGTAGACAATCAAGGGAAAGAGCAGCAAGTAGCAGAGGAACTGTGTTTGACAAATAAAATAAATAGAAACGGAAAAGATGCAACTGCTAAGGTTTCAGAGTCAATACCATTCCCAGATGCCCTGGAATTGGTTACAGAGGCATTACAAGGAGCAGGATGGGTAAAGACAGATAAGGGCTGGGATCCAAACCACCAGGAAAAAGTGGAACAGGAAGGCCAGGTACAAAGAGATGAAGATGAGATACTAGAAATGGAAAATAACGAGCAAACTACAGCAAACCCAGGTCAGTCACATAATGATGTCTTTGAGGAGAATAGCATAGAAATAGACAAAATGAAAAATGAAGGGGAGGGAGAACACAAGCAGAAGAAATGAGTAAAGAGGAAGATGAAGAAATAGAGTCCTCTTTTGAAATGGAGGAGCAAAATACGCAGGTAGACGAAAGTGTGAGTGACAGTGAACAAGAGAAAAAAGGAAAATCAGTAACTGTAAAGGGTCCCAATGCCAGAGAAAAACTGTTCCCAGAGCATTTTAAACTATCCAATGAGCCATCAAAAAGAAGGAACACAGTTACAGTAGGCTCAAATAGGGAAGAGAAACAACTGACATTCCCACCAGACTGTTTGTGGGCAGAAATTTAATTAAAGATAACATGCACATTTATGCATATGAGATATATGCTGTAATACACACAAGTATGCAAGTGAGGGCTGTGGGATTCAAATCCAGGTCTGTAGGTTTGCAACTCAGAGCCCAAAACAGAGGGGGGGGGGCAGCAAGATGGCCGCAAGCTGTCCCCGCTTCTCTCCTCGTCATTCATTTGTTGTGCTTGATTCTAAGTTTTTGAATTTATTTTTTATGAATGAAACATCACTTTATTTCCTTTTTAACTGAGTTTTTAAGATATTTTATATTACTCAGATGACAACAAGCTATGTACTGAACTACTGTTTACGGCGTTCTGCGTTCGGTGTTTCTGTTGCGTTTCTGTTGCTGTGTCCGTCATAGAACCCTATGGAGTAAGGGGGAACTGAGTAAGTGCTCATTTTGTTCAGAAAAGGCATTTTGTGCTGGTGCTGTATGAAAGCGAATCACTGTTAATCTGTAGACAAGAGCACTTAGACAGCTTTACCCGGCTGAGTAGTTTTGGTCAGGAAAGCAATAAGAGATAACATTTCTACAGATGCTCAGAGAAAAACAAGCAGTAACAGAGCTATTATGGTCGAATTCTGTAGGATTTCTCTGGCTATCTTCAGGATGAATGAATGATGGGGAAAGCATTCCAAAGATGAGTTCTGGAAGTACCTTATGTGCAGATAGGCAAATTAAAGCCTATAACAGGTATACTAATGTTGTCTAAGGGTCGGGGGCTTATATACTATAAGCAAGAGCAACTCATTGGGCTTAGAGGAAGCGTTTCTTTTCTTTTCTTTTACTTGTTTTTCAGCTAACTGATATTGAGCGAATAGAGTTGCCTAGATTGTCACGGTCGAGGTGTCGTGAGCAGCTCTGCTGGAGAGGGGCAGCTGGATTGACTGCTGATTTTGGGGCCTCTTCCTTCTTTTTGGGCAAAGGTAAAAGGAAATGGAAGAATGTGAAAATGTAAAACTCTTCCTTTTTATGCAAGTCCTGTTGGCTAAAAGCGGTATCCTGTGATAATAGTGAGTAAAGAATCGCGAATAAATATTAGCGAAGAAAGAAAAGTGCAACTAATAATAGCGAGTGTGATTTAATAGCTAACACCATTAAATGCAACTTTTCCCAAGTCAAAATCTTGATCATTACGCCACGAAGATAGGCAGATATTAGACTCCTTGGGAAAGCTAACCACGAATTGAAAGAAGCCCTGGGAAGTATAGTAGCTAAAGGCTGGTAGGTAGATATTAGACTCCTCGGGAAAGCTAGCCACGAAATGACCTACTCTCTGCTGAGAGAGCAATTTAGCATGGAGCA
The DNA here is from genome assembly GCA_016271365.2 of Neoceratodus forsteri. Lineage (NCBI taxonomy): Eukaryota > Metazoa > Chordata > Ceratodontiformes > Ceratodontidae > Neoceratodus > Neoceratodus forsteri. The sequence goes on along the minus strand of CM028136.1, from coordinate 649,985,653 downwards.
TGCATCGGGAAACGTGAATCCCACTACCGACCTACTCACTGCTGAGAGAGCAATTAAGCTACTCACACGACAATTAAGATGGGTACAGTAAGATTTGATCTCATTAAGAAAAAAAAATCACCTCAAATACAGAGATTAAAATGAGATAGTGACTTTACCCGCATCAAAAAATAAGTTTAAAAAACACTGGCAATTGCCAGAGATCCTTTATTGAATACATGTTGCTTGCTCTATTCTGATTGTCACTACTTAAGTCAGTCATGTTAAATCTTGTACTGGAGGTTGTACGCAAGACCTTTTAAGTAGTTATATGCACTGGTGCAGGTGGTAGACAAGAAGTACAGGAACTCACGCACTGGCAGTTATGAAATGCAGAATGAAGATCCTCAATCTAAAGGATGCGGTGTCAAGACACAGCTATCTAACTTGACACTAGTAGGTTCAGTTAGAGATACTGAAGTATTTCTAGGAAAATAGCATTGTTGTACAAGTCAAATGTTGTTACGGAAACCCTGATTGTAGATCACAGGTCCTGAAACTGTCACTGTGTTGCTGGTTTAAGAATTTCAGTTTCAGTGGGAAGAAGTACAGGAACTCAGTTCCTGCTGCAAAAAAGGTACAGGAACTCAGTTCCTGTGCGTTCCTGTTCACTTTCATCACTGGTTATACGTTGATCTCTCACCATATTGGCACACGGTCTTCTCAATTCTTTCATTTTGGTCTCTGTATTTTCTCTTTGTTCCACCTGGGGTTCTACCAGAAAGTAACTGCTCCAGCTTGATTGCCATTTTTCCTCTATTAAGCACTCTATGAGCTTCCATATACTGGGGTGGCATGATCCAAGGTGGGAGTTAAAGCCTCTATGCCAGCACTTGACAGCATTGTTTGTGCATGAAAGTCCAAGTAGAGTAGCTGCATTACAGTTCCAGTTCTCAACTGGGAACATTGCACGCCTTCTCTTGGAATGTCCTTTTGACCTTCCAAGCCAAGTGTCCTCGAAGTAATCGAGGACTGGTTGCAATATCTCTTCATTGGAAGTGAAGAACTCATTTTCTCTGATCTCCTAGAATGCACTTACAACATCATCTGGTGGCACAAAAGCCAGAGACAGCAGCATTCATAGATGTAGTGCAAAGTCTGAGTCGCTACAGTATCTTTTTTCAACTTCATGGCACTGTTGTATTTTCTGCCACATGGCTTGGGCAAAGTGAAAAAAACAACTACGGACAGAGGTACTTGTGAATATAGTATTGAAATCCTTCCATGCAGCTCTTTCATAGTCCATAATAGCTGTAGAGGGGCTGTTATCACCACACAGTGTCTTAATTTGCTTAAAGACTCGCTCATATGCAATAGCTGTGTGTGAGCACATAAGGATGAAAACTGCAGATATCACTTGTCCAGAACGCATTGCATGGATATTGTATAACTGTGAAAATAAAGATGGGCATGATTTAAAGGTACCATCCAGCACCCAATCTGAACTGTTCTTCAACAATCTAATGTTACCCTCAGTGCCAAAAACAAGAATTCTGTCAGTTTCTGACCCGCTATCATATAGCAGAAATCTTTCACCAGATCCAAGCTCAGCAAACTCATTCGGTATTACAAGGGACTCAACACATGTTGGAGTTACTGGGCCAGCACACTCTTGTTGTCTAATTCATTGAATGGTATGCTTCATCAATATAATTTCAGGTAGGCGACCACTTACAGACTCAGGTACAGTGGTAGTGGATGTCACAAGTACTTGTGACGTGCTCTCTACTGTAGTTTGTGCTCTGGCACAAATATCTGCCATAAAATGTCATGCTGCAACATCACCAGAATCAGGAACATGGTTATGCTGTTTAATAACAGCTGAAACAGTGTCTGCAACTGTGTGAAGCCTGGCCAGACGTTGGAATTTATGAGCTTCGACACACCTCCAATACACCGTATTTGCTGTTTCTTTATCCATGCGATATAAGTAGCCATCATGAAGAGCAAGCTGCTTACCCTTTTGACTCGTAACAAATTACACAGACATCTCACAATTGAATTGATCTAATCCAGGATGAAAACCGGCACAAGAAACAGCAACACAAGATAAGGTGCCCATTGCTGCAACAGAACTTATACACTGGAGAGGACTCTGGGTTGACTCTGGTCTGGTTACCTGGCAACAATTACTATGTGGAAACAGGAAGTGATTAATGGTGAATGGTCCCCTTAACTGTTAAAGAAATCCAGAAGATACAGCAGCAGAACACAATTCACTATAATTGCTATTGGGGTATTTTGACATTTGCTATACTTTGAGTCACTATAATGAGTATCGCTATTGTGCACTCGCTACTTTTGAAATCGCGATTTTTTTTTTTCGCGATTATGACATAGAACCGTTAAAAGCTGCCTGATACTGCTTGATACTGATACAAGGTGTTTGGTATGTGAGGAATGTATGTCTTTTTTTAAGAAGTTATTATCTTGCCGGCCCGGTGGTGCTGAGGGTTGAGGTGCTGGACACCACACCTCGCGCCACGCCAGTGACCCAGGTTCGGGAGTGGACTCGGACCACTGGGGGCTGGCAGGGGAGAGGGAGGATTGAGCATCCGACAACTGCTCTCCTCTCTCTGGGGTGGGTAGTGGGGCTTGCATTGCCCTGTAGCGGCAATTGGTGGAGGCCAGCCGCACTACAAGCGGCATGCAATAGCGAGGGGGGAAAGCATGGCAGGCATCAATCTATGTGCTCGGACTCTATTGCATGTCCAGCTCTCCACTGGGGGAGAAAATGTGGAAAATACAGAGGTTGATCTTTGTAGCTATGGCCACACCTTGTGCCCCAGAGAGACCGAGAGGATGCGTACCAAGTGGTGGCAGAGAGTGATAATGGCCATCTTAATGGGGAGTGGGGTCTATGTTGCCCGCATGTATGACCGGGTCTAGGGGTGCAGGGCCAGCGGTTGGAGATCGTGGGGGGCTACTCTGCCGAGGACAGTAAATAATAGTACAATAAAAAAAAAAGAAGTTATTATCTTTCCTTATAATTAATGCCCAGGTAAGCATTTTGCAAAAAGGAAATGGAAGGTTCAAAGACGCTGAGCACTCGTGGCCTTCCAATAAGGTAGCTCCAGTAATCATTATGGAACACTAAGGAAAAGCACTTTGACTTTTATGTGTCATTTATGTGTCATTGCCACTGTTAGATTGTAGCTAGCCTATTTTTGAAGTTTCATTATTTAAGGCCCTTTAGAAGTATTCTATCAGTGGACTTTTTTATTGAAGAGCGCTGTATATATTTTTTTTTATGGGCTTGAAACATGACAGCTCCCAACCTGGAAGACTCTTTGGAAATGATTGCTTCTCCATTTGCATTCTGTTATCCTACTTGACCTTGTACAAAAGTGTTATCTCCATTCAGAATCATACTTGTTGTGTGTTACAAATTAAAATGCTGTTTTTTTATATTATTGTAACATTTTTATGATTTTTCTTGTGTATGTAGAGCACTACTCCTAAGAATTATGTTTAAAGGGGTTTAATTTAAACCTGTGGAGATGTTAAGATTTTCAGAATTTGGGTATATTTCCAGAAGGCTAATTTGGCCTGCAATATTGGGAACTAGTTTCAAAGTCTTGGACCTAGATATGGAGGGAACTGTGATGATTTTTTCTGGAGAGAATCCCAAATTTACTATGACCAGAGCTGGTTAAAGTAGCAGTGGGTACTTAATTCCCATCATACCGGGGTATAGTCGGAGCATGGGGCCACATGCATGGTGGGATGCTTTGTAATAACACCCCAAATGGATGGGTGTTACCAGCAGCCTTTTACCTAACATGGATCTGGTAAGTGGGTATCCATGGATAATTTTCTCTACATGGTGCCTCCAAGTATATGGGTTTGACTTGTGACAGGCCTAGATAAGATGGTTAAATGTTTTGCATTGTTGGGGATAAAAGAGTTTATTATGGTTATTTTGTATAGTATGACATCTAAAGCCTCCCTCCAGCTTCACCTGTGACTGTGAGGACACTGAGGTGTCTGGGGCACACCACAGGCTGGTGGCCTGCATTATTCCATTCCACAATGTCTTTGTCAGGCGATGGTACTGCCCGCAATGTCATGCCTGTGATATATTGTCCCACTTTGTTTTGCAGGCGATATTATCATCCAGTATCTCTCTATGAATATGGCAGAACTGCAATGTATTACATGGAATATAAACAGCATTAAAAATAGAAATAAGAGGCTAACAACTTTAGCAATATTAAAAGAATGAAAAGGGGATATAATCTATATTCAAAATATTGGATTGCATACTTTGTTAGAAATACAGCAGACACAAAGGGAGGGAGGTGGGACCATCACTGTGGTCAACAGGAGAAGAACAATGTACAGGCGTGGGCATACTGTTTTCCAGTTTTGAATACAGCATAGGGAAAGTGATAGACATATGTCCAAGAAGATCATTTAAAGTGGATGTACAGTATAAAACTGCAATTCTAAGAGTAATCAACATATACAATCCTCAAGTTAAAACTGAAAGGAATAATCTCTTGCAGAAAATAAAGCCTTTTTTTACATACCTCCAAAACAGTACTATGGGGGGGGGACTTTAACTGTGGGCTAGCAACAAAGAATTGGGGTAGAAAAACAAAGAAACATTTTTGTGACACAAATAAGTTAAATGAAACACTTAAAAGAACTGATTTAGAGGATGCATATAAAATAAAGGGAAATGTTTCACAACATACATACTATAAAGGGAAAATTTCCACACAAATGGATTTCTGTTTTTTACCAAAAGATACTAATATGCAAACAATAAACAAACTCTTTAGAAGTATCAGATCAATTAGCTATTAAACTCAGTATAAACCTGGGGAATAACAAAAAATGGGGCCAGGACACTGGAAAATGAATCTGTCACTCTTACAGGAGGAAAATACACATAAAGAAATTAAAAATGTATCACTGTCAAGAAAATCTGTATACTTTCTGTATGACAATGTTCTGGAGTGGTAGGAAGACACAAATCTAGATATAAAACAACTTTTGGTAGGGGAATCCAAAAAAAGGGAGAGATCCAACTATACAAAATATCTAAGTTTAAGTGCCAAATATATGAAACTGTTAACCTTACAAGTAAGAGCGACAACAGATGCTGCAGCAGAAATAAAAGCTATCAAAGAAGAAATGTATAAATTTAAATAAAATAGGGCTCAATCTCTAATTCTGGAGCAGAAATTGGGTACACAAGATACAAAATTTCAAGTAAATCCTTACGATAGTTAGAAAGAAAGACTACAAAACAGAGTAATGTCAGAATTAACAGATAAAACAAGACAGAAACAAACAGATCCTGGATGAATGAAGGTAATTGTGCAACAGCATATGAAAAAGACTTTTCAAAAGGGGGGGCTGATAGAGGATGCATCCTTCTTTGAGGAAATACAAATACCAAAAATTCCAGAAATGGAAAAACAAATCTTACAAGAACATACAGTAGAAGCAGAAATTAGAAAAGCAATTCAGGCTCTATCTAATAACACTGCCCCAAGTATAGATGGAATACCCAATGAATTTTTTTAAAAAATATGAAGAACTAATACCTATGTTAAAGGAAATGTACAACTATGCATTCATGATAGGGGAAATAGGGAGCAGCATGAAACAAGGAATAACAATCTTTCTGTATAAAAAGGGGGATAAAGCATGCATAAAAAACAGGAGATCCATCACATTGCTAACCTCTGACTGTAAAATATTAGCAACAATTATTAAGAGAAGAATTACAATAACAGTACAGAACATCATACTTGATATCCAGACATGTGTTGTCACAGAAAGAGACATTAAGCAAAACTTAATATATATAAGAGAGGTAATGCACATGAGGCAAAAAGAACAGTTGGATGGGTATATATATATTTTAGATCAAGAAACAGCCTTCGATGCAGTAACACATAATTACATGTGGGCAGTGTTACAAGAATATGGTATCACAAGGGACATGTTAGTATTATTCCAAGGAACATGTTAGCATTATGTAAAGCACTATATAAGGAAGCACAATTGTTGCCTGTGATTAATAATAGTATGGGTATACCAATGTTCATGCAGAATGGTGGGAGGCAGGGGTGTCCCTTAAGCTCCTTTTTATATATAATATGCCTAAACCCTGTTATGAGAAATATAGAAGGGGATAAAGACATAGAGCCAATGGAAAGCAAGAAAGGTGTTAAGATGCAGAAAACAAGTGCCTTTGCAGATGACTGTGTTCTTTTATGAAAAACACACAGTCAGGGGATAAAGCAATTAAAAAATTTGAAAATAGTACTAGGCATACTGGAATCAAGATTGACAAAGGAAAAAGTATGAATTTACCGGTTGGACAAGCTACAGTACAGAATCCAGAAATAATATCTATAGCCAGGGACACTGGTTTTCTGCAAGCATGGAAAAACTGAGCTTAAATTGGAATCCTGATTGGTCCACGGTATTTTGGCACCAAAACAGAACTATCTTTTGTTTACGGAGCCTTCGTGAATTGTTACCTTTAAAACCGCAGCGCAGCGCATCTTTCTCTTTCTGTTGTGGCGTCCTGAGTTTTGTACACTGTTTCCTGCACTCAAGATAAAGAGATTCAATGCACACTACTGTTTCCTGCCTGAAACATAAAGATATTCAGTGCCAGAGTCATCATCAGTCTTTACTGAGTAAGTTTTTTAAATGCAAATGTTTGGTTGAGTAACTAATGTTGTAATGTATTTAATTCGGCAACTGCCGTTCAACTGTGAAGCTCGACCTTATCATGACGCAGCTGTGTATCTCTTTCTAAGTCTGGTATGACCTGTTCTTTCCACAGATAGCCGTGTTTTCTGTAGTTAGATTTCCACATAAGAGAATTTTTTAAATATATGTTTTCCCCCATCCATGTCCCCGAGTGATTAAAGAGTGAACTGGTGTTGCTGGTGTGTATTTGAATTGGCTTTTTATTTGCTGGTGGAAGGGGGCACACGCAACTCCTTGCACAGTAAACTTTGTCCAAAGAACATATTAATTTTTGGCGTAAAGTTGAGGTCGTATTGTATTTCTGTGATACATGCTGATTATGGCCCTTGGGGGTGTTGCAGCCGAGCGATGGACCTGGTGGCTCTCTCTAACTTACTAATTAAGCTAACCAGTACTGCAAGATACTACAGTATGTCTGACTCCTCAAACATTCATGGAAATTGCTTAGTTTTCCCCAGCCTTCATCCCCTTCATCGTCCGACTCCTGAATAATTGAATTATTTTGTTACTGTGATGCGGGGGGGAGGGACCGATCACCATACCATCCATGCTTACACAGGTTTAAAGGGAGTGAGTGACTCCTTGCTGTCCTTGATTTGATTCTTGATTGGCTTTCTATTTGCTGGTGGGGAAGGGGGCACATGCAACTTCTTGCACAGTATACTTTGTCCAAAGAATTTCAATAAATTAATTTTTGGCATAAAGTTGCAGTCGTGTTGTATTTAAGTGATCCTGATGGTGGGTGTAGCAGCCGAGCGATGGCTCTTTCTAGCCTGCTGATTAGGCTAGCCTGTACTGAAAGATACGGTAATTCCGACTCAGTAATGGAAATGAGTTATTTTCCCCTAGCCTTCATCCCCTTCATCATCCTGAATGACTGAATTATTTTATTATTGAGATGCTGGTGGGGGGGGGCGACTGCCATACCACACCCATGCTTACATAGGTTTGGACAGATTTGGTGGAAATCCTGCCATTGAAAACACGTGTTTTTGTTTAATCCCTGATGTTAGCATTTTGATATTGTTCCAAGCTTGCTGAATTGTTAATCATGTGATTTTAGTTGTTGGAAATTAAAGGGATTGTATCCTTGCTGTCCCTGATTTGATTCTGTATTGAGTAAAAAAGCTACAAAAAAGGTTGCTTGTAATTTTATTTCATATGTACAGAGATATCCCATTTTTAGATGGAGATGGCAGGTAGAGTTACAGAAATAGCCTACTCAATCCAAAAGTAGGTAAAATTATTTTGCTACTTATGCTTCCTTGACTGCTATGCTGCAGGATATCCTAAATCTAGTTCCCAGACCTTGACATTTTTTTTTAAATTCCCATTTTGGACTAAATAATACACAATTGGATGAATGGGATTTTTTATTATTTTAAATGTGGTTGTGTGTGTTGGTGGGGTGAGGGCACTGGTCATTGGGGTGTGGATACTGGCAGTGGGGGTGGGTAAACTGCTCATGTCTGTGTCGGTGGGGGTGAGGACACTGGCCATGTGATGTGGATACTAGCAGAAGAGTGGGGGAACACTGGCCATGGGGTGGGGACACTGGCATTGTCTAGTGAGTGCCCCTTTTCCCACAAGGCATAGAGCCATGTGTGTTAGTAGGGTGTGGACATTGGCCATGTCAGTGTTTATACTTTCAGTGGTGTGGGGACACTGGCATTGTCTGTTGAGGGGGGGCACATTGGCCATGTTGTGTGGGGACACTGGTCATGCTGGTGCAGGGCCGGGAGGGATACTGGCAGTGGGGAAATTTGAGATGTTTGCTCTTATGCTCCAAAGTGTGCCTTTATACTTGGGGGGCTGAGGCTGAGACAAGACCAAGACCAGTCCGCTGCTTTTTTTGCTGCCCAGATGTGTGCCCTTATTGGGGTGAGTGGCGTGCCAGTCCATCGGGGTGAGGCAAGTGGTTGTGCAGATCCAGGATGGGGAGGTTGGCCATGTTGGTCTGTCAGGGTGCGGAGAGTGGGCTTACAGGTCCATGGGTGTGGGGAGAGTGGCCGTCCAGAGTGGGGATAGTGGCCATGTTAGCCCACTGGGATGGATAGAGTGAGTGTGCAGGTCCTTGGGGGTGTGGAGAGTGGGTGTGCAGGTCCAAGGTAGGGACAGTAGCCATGTTAGCCTGTTGGGATAGGGAGAGTTGGTGTGCAGGTCTGGGGTGGGGAGAGTGGCCGTGTTAGCCCATTGGGGTGGGGAAAGTGGATGTGCAGGTCCATGGCGGTGGAGAGTGTGGGCGTGCAGGTCTGTTTTGTTGGGGAGAGTTACCGTGCTGATCCATGGGGGGAGACTGGCTGTGTTGGTCCATGGGGGTGGGGAGTGTGGGTGTGCAGGTCAATGGGGGTGGAGAGTGGGCATGCTGAATTGCCTTGCCAGCTCTGTGATGCTAACCTACCCAGCTAGCTTCCTTGTGCTGACCTGTCCTGATTCCTAGTGTGGCATCTGACCTGCCTTGCCATCTACTGCCACAGGAGTACTGCCTTTTTATGTGCCTGCCATAGTCTGGTAAGTCATTTTTTTCAGATAGCAGGTGGGGGGATGCATGAGCTGGTCTGCGTAATGTAAAAAAGCAAATGAATAATGTTTGAAATATGACATGTTGAAAGAAATGGTTCTGGCCTCTGGTCATGGTAGAGGGAGGGGTGGACAGTCAGTGGTTGGTCTTTGATGGTCGGCTGAGGGACGGGTTGTGCAGACCAGTACACATGCTGAAAAAAACAGTTCTGGCCTCTGAGGGAGGGGCAAATGGGCAGAGTGGCACAGAACCATTTTTTCCAACATGTATGCTGATCTGCCAGGTCCATGCCATGCTCCAGTGGTCGGTTTTTGTTGGTCAACTGAGGGACAGGTTAGGCAGGTGGGTACACATGCTGAAAAAAATAGTTCTGGCCTCTGACGAAGGGGCGAATGGGTAGAGTGGCACAGAACCATTTTTTCCAACATATATGCCAGTCTGCCAGGTCCATGCCATGCTCCAGTGGTTGGTCTTTGATGGTCAGCTGAGGGACAAGTTGGGCAGACTGGTACACATGCTGAAAAAACAGTTCTGTCCTCTGAGGGAGGGGCGATCGGGCAGAGTGTCACAGAACCATTTTTTTCCAACATGTATGCCAGTCTGCTAGGTCCATGCCATGCTCCAGTGATTGGTCTTTGATGGTCGGTAGAGGGACGGGTTGGCAGACTGTGGGTGAAAAATGGTTGTTTTTGTGTGTGTGTGTCTGTACTGTAGAATAATAGTGACACAGTCAGGCAAAATAACTTTATTAAGCCACATTAAACTGAATAAACCATGTTTTATCTGTGCACTTCACAACTGTTGAACTGCGGATTTTCCTCCTTGGTTTCCTTCATCAGTTTTGGAGGCTGTAGTCATCAGATTACCTAGGGGGTAAACAAAGACAAGTTGATAAACTGTCTAACTGCATGTTAATAATCTTACCACTTTTAAGTTGGATTTCTATGTTGGACCTATTGCTGGAATGTATAATGAAATATTGTTGGAAACCTGTCTTGAAGTTTTATAATAAAGCAGAGTTCCAAAAGGAAGTATTTGTTGGAGAGATGACAAGTTGTTAAAGTTGAACTACAAGCTGAGGTGAAGACCTGACTACTGCATGGATTGGGGCTTCATTGCTCTGGTCTCTACAACCCGCCCGTGTTCGGGAATGACCTCAGGTCATCAGGGAGCCAGCTGGGGGGGCTGCAGTGGGATTTCTCCTCCAGGGGTGGACACATGCCCCTAGTCTGACTGCTGGGGAGATGGGACAGATGACCCCTCGAGCTGCACAGTGGTCATGGTTTGACCTCTGCTGGTAGAACACTTTTCGTGAATTTGAGCTCTGACATGAAAACTAAGAGGCTCCATTTTCATGAGGACCAAGTTAGAAAGTACCCAATTTACTGTGGGTACAATTCCTGATTGGTTTATTCTTTGGAACAGATTGTTGATCTCTTCATTTGCATCCTCAATCCTCATTAAGCACTTGTGGATTTTTTTTTTATTGGATGCATTTTGTTTACAAATAAACCACTCTAGGCAGCTAGATGTTAGGGACTGAACAGACGGAGTCCACCTTGGCGTTTGGTGGTTCGGCTTAATTCACATCTGGGCTCTGACAAACTATGGTACATGGCTCTTGGTGAGTACTGGCATTCAGGCTCTGCTGCTGTCACACATGAGGGATGGGGGCCGGAGGGCTGCACCTTCTGCCGTCATGCCTGAGGGGTGGGACTGGATCTTCTGCCATCACACCTGAGTGGTAGGGGCTGCAGAGCTGCAGCTGCTGCCATTATGCCTGAGGGGTGGGAGCTGCAGGTCTGCACCTGCTACCATCACACTTGAGAGGTGGGGCTGGACCCTCTGCTGTCACAACTGAGGGGTGGGGGCTGCAGTGCTGCACCTGCTGCCATCATACTTGAGGGGTGGGGCTGCACCTGCTGCCATCACGCTTGAGGTGTGGGGGCTGCACCTGCTGCCATCATGCCTGAGGGATGGGGGCTGCAGGGCTGTACCTGCTGCCATCACACTTGAGGTGTGGGGGCTGCACCTGCTACCATTATGCCTGAGGGATGGGGGCTGCAGGGCTGTATCTGCTGCCATCACACTTGAGGTGTGGGGGCTGCACCTGCTGCCATTATGCCTGAGGGGTGGGGGCTGCAGGTCTGCACCTGCTGCTATCACACTTGAGGTGTGGGGGCTGCACCTGCTGCCATCATGCCTGAGGGGTAGGAGCTCCAGGGCTGCACCTGCAGCTGTCACGCTTGAGGGGTAGGGGCTGCACCTGCTGCCATCATGCTTAAGGGTGGGGGCTGGTACTGCTGCCACCATGCCTGAGGGGTGGGAGCTGCACTGCTGCCATCACACCTGAGGGGTGGGGGCTGTAGGGCTGCATCTGCTGCCATCACACCTGAGGGGTGGGGGTGGCACTTACTGCTGCTGTCTATCCTGGAGAATCGATGAAAACCTGCTGTTGCCATCTTGCTGGGAGTGAGAAGGTGAAGTCTTCATGAGCATCATGCCTGTGCACTGCTGCAGATTCATGCTAATGTTGAACCACCTGCCAACACTGCTACCAGCACCTCATGCTTGTCCCTTTGTGCCACTCTTTAAGTAAATAGGTGTGGGTGTTGGTGGCAAGCTGTGATTGGAGAATGCATTGATGAGGATGATGAGGATGATGATGATGAGGATGATGATCATCTTTCTAACAGCTGTGTACATTTTTCTGTGGGCCACATGTAAACATTTCAATTATGATTTCAGGCCTTGAAGTGCTGTCAGATGTAATCTGCTGCAGGTCTATCCTCCATTGTGAAAGGTACAGTTTGCTTTCTTTTTTCCCACTAGTGGATCTTCCATGCTAAAAATGTGAATGAGTTGTTGGTGTTGCAGAGTTAGGACTTACTGGGTTTTTTTTGTTAGCTCAATCTGTGAAAGTGCTCTTGGTGATCTGCTGCTGTGAGTCCTTGCCCTTTTGAAAAGGTATTGTTGTACTTCTTTGCACTCACAAATAATGATTCAAAGTCTAGATTTTGCATTTCTGACATCAGTGGTTTCTGTTTGGTACCCATCCCCACTCTTCTCCACATAGCCTCACATTAACAGTGATGGCAATACTGTAGTTCAGAATTTAAGTGGCTGAGGTCAGCGTAATGTCTGTAACTGCTCCTCTCCACTATCCAGCAGACCAGACCTGGGTTTGAATCCCACAGCTTCCACTTGCATACTGTGTGACCCTGAGCTAGTCACTTAACCCCCTTGTGCTCCCAGGTCGCTCCTGTAAAAAAGCTTTCAGCTTAGTGTGCTATACCTGGTTAAACAACTAAATAAATAAATAAACATGGCCTTTCATTAGCAGCGAGATTCAGATGTGTGTATCATTCTACAGATATTTCTAATGTGGACTATAAACTTCAGAGGTCAGCTTGATTTCTGTAACTGTTCCTCCTTACTCTCAACCTTGGACAGGAATTATTAGCGGAGATATATTTCAAATGCCAATCTTGTACTCTTGCTATGTACTGTGACATTCTGAAGTCAGTGTGATGATTTTGGTAGCTACTCCTGACTCTGAAATCATGGCCAGGATTTGGCTGAGAATGGGATAGATAGATACAGATATATAGAGATATTGTAGTCTGGAATTTAAGTGGCTGAGGTACTCTCCAATCTCATAAACATGGTCTTACATTAGCGGTGAGATTCTGATGCATGTATCTTACTATAGATATTTGTAGTCTGGATTGTAAACTTCAGAGGGCAGAGTGATTTCTATAGCTGCTCCTCCTGACCATCATCCTCATCTATGGCTATGAATGACCAGTGAGATTCTAATGCTGATGTAGTGTTTTATTTTTTTCTTGATTGAGAGATTGAGTAATTAGTTGTGAAATTTTAATAGTTGTGCTGCATTTGTAAAGATATTTTCTATATCTCCCAATTCTGTTTCAGTTTTAGTTTGGGAATTATCCACACTACACTTGTAGCAATGGTAACACCACCACCAAGCAAAATGGCCAAAATCTCATGTTACCACCAAAGATCGCGCATTGCAATTCAAGTCCTATGGCATGTATGAAGATGGAGGGAAGATGTTCTATCACTTCTGTGATCACCCTGTTGACCACATCAGGAAGGACACAGTGGTGGATCACTGTAAAAGCAAAAAACACACTAAGAACACAAGCCAGAAGAGTAACAGCAGACAGGTGACCCTGCACACCAGTTTTAGTGCCACAACAGCTGTAGCTGCTGCAAGGGAGGAAACTTTTTTGGACATGTTGAGGGCTTGGTGCGGTGCCAATATACCGATTGAAAAGCTGGATGATCCCTACTTGAGAGACTGGATGGGGAAGTATATCAAAGGAATTGGAGCTCTTCCAAAGGCAGACACCTTACGACAGAATTACTTGCCCTGACTGGATAGAGAAATGGAGGAGGAAATTAACCAGCTGGTAAAAGGCAAGACACTCTCAGTAATGTGTGATGAAGCAACCGATGCAGACTCCCGCTGTGTAATGAACATTATTTTTGTAATGGAGGGTGGAAAATCTATAATAGCTGACACCATAGAGCTAACAGCGGTAAACCACTCCACTGTTGCCCAAAGTGTTTTAAAGACCTTGCATAAATATGGTGTGGAGATGGGACAAGTGGTAGCATTTGTTAGTGACAATGCACATTATATGACAAAGTGCTTTAATGATGTATTACGTGGCCTAATTGGTGACCATGTAGTCCATGTGGGTTGTTGGGCACACATTTTATCATTGGTGGGTGATACTTGGATTGACCACTTTAATCAGGTGAATAAACTTGTGGCACTTATAAAATACGCCTTTCAGCAGTCACCAAAACATAAGCGAGAGTACATAGCATTCCTGGAGGAGAGGGGTGTGGAAAAAAAAATATTGCCTCCTGTTCCTGTCTTGACCCATTGGAACACCTGATTCAAATCAGTAAAGTATCACTCTGTATATCTGGAACACCTGTGAGCATTCTTCAAGGACCAGTGATGCCAACTCCATGAAGTCCTTAAAAAACCTATTTGAAGACTGGTTCACAGATCTGCAGGTTCAAACTGCATTCATTGCTGAAAACTGCACTGACCTTATTGATGCAATCGAGCGTTTGCAAAGCAAGGAAAAGCCCTAGGCTGTTTTGCTGTATGACACCATTAGCAAAATAAAAAAGTGGTTTGAAGCAGGAGCCTTGAAGACAGAATGATTTGGTGACAGAACTGACGGGTACTTGCAGACAATGAGGACACGGGTCAGGAAGGAAAATGTTGCCCTTTTCCAAGGAGCATTTGGTGTTGCATTAAACAAGCTGTCTAAGCACATGGACACAAACCCATCGGTTGAGTTCTTTAAAGCTTGCTGTATTTTGGACACCAGAAATTTACCAAAACTGAATAGGGATTTGAACTGTCATGCCAGTGACATTCCTCTGTTAGCACTGCAAAACTAAACAGTACTGCAAAACGACTGGGATGTATATGCCAGGCAGGATGTAAGGGAACTTCCAAGCACATTGGAGTTGGATGTTGGGCAGTACTGGCTTTTAAGGCAGTCGCAACTAACAGTGCTGTCCAGAGCTGCTCTGCAAGCCATCTGGATACTTGTGTCAAGTGCAGATATGGAGAGATCCTTCTCTGTATATGGACAGATCCAAACAGATAAAAGGAGGAACCTGCTGGTATAAAATCTGAAACTGCTATCCCAGCTCATGCACAACAAGTAGCTGGATTATTAATTTTTGCATGGTTTCCACAACGTGTCTGATGCCCATTTTCATACTTCTAACTAGCACATTCAAGCCATTCACCAGTACCACCCTCTCCATGAAATAATGGCTCCTCCCTCTAACTTCAGACTGTTACCCCTGTTGTCCCTCCCTCTTTTTGGCCTCTTAGGTACTTGAAGGTCTTGCTCATGTCCCTTTCCTTTCTATCTTCTAGGATGTACATGTTGAGCTCCTTTTCTCTCCATGTGCACTGTCTGTCACCCATCCCCAGGATCATGTTCTTCACACTAAGTTGGACCCCGTCCGCCATCTTCACTGGTAAACACTAAACAGAAGTACTTGTTTAGTACTTCCACCTGCTCTGACCCTTGCTGTACCCACATTCCTTCCTAACAGTATTCCTTTCCCCTCTCCTTCTTTGCCGAATGGAGATTCAATCGTTTCCTCTCTTCCTGCCTGTCTATGGGGGGGGGTAGGAGACTGGACTCCATTGCATGGTGGCACTGTTTACTGCCCATGCCCACACCATTACCCTTCCTTCTTTAAGTTATACCTTTCTATAATAAATGCTCCCAGATTTTTCTTTAGAATCCCTGAGCTCTACAATTCTGGTGCAGCCTATCCTGTGCATACATGCCTTGGTTCTTCGGGACACCATATGCTACCCCATTTATACACATGATGTGAGGTACACATTTTACGGTTACCCCCCCAACAGTGACAATTCATCAGCGAGATCCCCCACAGTGACTACAGCACCTAGCCACAGTGGAAGACCCACTGGAACCTAGCACTTTCTGTCGGGGGTCCTGCACTCCCCAATCAGCTCGGACTAGAGTTGAGAATCCTTAAGTGGGAGGGTGCGGGGAGGCTCAGCCCCCTGCATTGGGGGGTTCATGGGGTGAAGCCCCCCAAAGAAAACAAAGAAATAGCAAACCAGCAGCTGACTGCAGAATGCTGTCGACCTGCCGGTGTCACTGATGGGGCATTTGACAAAATTTTTGTCGGACTCCTGTCATGGATCCGACCTTTTATACTGTTGCAGTTTTCCACATTTCGTATGGCTTTGCACATTTATTGTATTTATAGTTGGTTAGATATCATATGTTTATATACTGTAGGTTTGAGTTCCCTTGTTTTTCATTGTTATATGTATAGTCAACTTTTATACATTTTGTTTGATAGAGCTTTAGTTTAGTTGCTGTACTTGTATGTTCCACATTTTGCACATTATACTGTATATGGGTTTCTATTAAAATATCTGTTCTCCACTGTTTCTACACTTTCAGTGTACTGTTTTATACCACTTTTATATAGATTTTATAGGATTTGTTTTCTAATATTGCACCCACACCATTTTATGCCTTTTTTTTAGTAATTTTGCATATTTTCCTGTATGGATGCTTTAATATTGTTTATAGTTTTACTCCTTTCTGCACATTTTTTATGAACTCTATTTTATTTAATGCAGCTGTTCTCTTTATTTTATTTAATTTTATTAATTCCTGAATTAGTGATATGACAAGACATGCAGAGCAAAGGTTCTTTACATATAGCATAGACCAAAGTAAAATGTCATGGCACCAATATCATGGAGGGGCATCATAAGTCTGGTTGGGGAGCTTGGGGAAAACATCTGCCTAACAGGGAATTACAGTGGCATTGCACAGTAGAGAACCCACTGAAAATGGGTAACAGGGTTGGGGACATTCATTAAATCATGGATTTGGTTGGGTTTAGTTGCATGACTGGCTATGTTCAGGACTGTCTGTGTTTGTGCTTGGGGAGAGCTGACTGTGCTCACATTTTGGTAATGGTATTGGCTGTATTTGTGCACAGACTGTTACATCTGAGGGGAGTTATGGTGGGGAGAAACTGTGTTGGTGCCTGGGGCAGTTGGCTGTGTTAGCGTCACCATGACACCCTAGGGATGAGGTCATGCTTCACTGAGAAATAGGGACATAGTGCTGTTGCTGCTGCTGTAACACCTGAGGAATGGGAACCATAGTCCTTCTGCAGACAACACAACAGAGGGTGGGACCTACAGTGCAACATCTTGAAGGATAGAATGAGGCCATAGTGTTGTTGACACTGCCATCGCACTTGAGGGATGGGGTGACTGTGCTGCTCCTGCCATCACATCTTGTACCAATTAAAATAACAAAACTGGTGCAAGGATGGATGGATGTATAATAGTGGAGGTCAAAATTGCTAATACAGATGGTAGCAGAGCAAAAATTTGTTAAATAAAGTACACAAAAGAAAACACTGGTAAAAACGGATTTTGGCTTAGCAGACACCGGTGACAATACTGTTTTTTCCAATGCGCAAAACAGAATTTGCCCTTTCTCCTTTCTCAATCATGGTAAACCAGTGTCCCTGCCTATAGCAAATGGAAATATAAAAATATTAGGAATAAAATTTGGTAAGCAAAATGCCATACAAGAAGACTGAGAGGAAAAAATGGATATAGCACAAAAACAAGCTGCAAAATGGAAAGAATGGAATATGTCCAAACAAAAAAGAATATATTTAATTAAGAATTATTTGCTTTCAAATATTTTTTATATGGCATATATATTTCTGGTTCCTTAGAATATGCAAACAAGAATTGTAGGTATTTTCTTTGAACTACTGTGGGGAAGTAGACTAAATCCTATTAAGAGAAATCACACCTATAGATCAATTAAGGAAGGAGGATTTAATAAGGCCCAGCCAATAGTCTTTTTTCAAAGAAGAAAACATTTATACCCCTTTAATCAAAGAGTGGAGAGGGGAGCTCTAAGATACTTGTGAAACTACAAAAAAAAAAAATTATAGTAAAGAAGTGCAGTTTCCAGAATGTGTGGAAACAAGTAGAAAGTATGTTAAACAATGCAATGTACAAAAAACATCATGAGGTAAACTAACCAGGAAATGGCTATATAAATAAATTATGGAACAAAATTATTATGAAAACCCAATCTTTAAGGCACCACAGCATGTAAAGGGAATACAATCCTAGAAGCTACATTAGAAAGTAGAATTCCCCCCAAAATGAAAGAAACCATATGGTTATGCAGCCATGGAAAATTGAACGTACGGAGCAATTACAAACATAAGAAGATGGAAAAAAGAATGAAGATTGTGTAGTAAAGGTAGAGACTATGGGGCATCTTTTCTTTGACTATTCTTTTATAAGTATATTATAGGAGAAATTAGCCAGGATATGGAATGTTAAATGTTTTAAAGACATGATATATGAACAATTGGTATATGGACAACTGTCAAAAGAATGCGGAAAATGGGAGAAAAAAACAGTATATGTGGTTTTTGCTTGCATAAAATGGACTATATGGCAGTCTTACCTCTTCTTCTGATCTGTCCCCTACACGCTAAGCACTTCTCCTTTACTCCTCCTTTGCACTTCTCCTTTACCTCCCCTTTCCTAATCACCTACTTTTGTCACCTACTAAATTCCCCCTCAGGTTAACTTTCTATCCCTTATTAGTGCTTATAATGTTATTATATCATGTTTCTCTCTAAGCAAACTGTGTTTGAATTTTGTTTTTGTATTGCTCCATATTTTTCTGCACTGTTACCAAAACATCCTTGTTTCTAGCTAATTCCTTGCAACCTACTTGTAACCTTGTGAAATTATTTTGTTTGTTGTACTTGTATTTGGAATGTCATTCCTGTATTTGTTGTTTTGTACCCTCCCTGATCATGCCTGAAAATAGTCATGATTATTGATAGCGCATCTACCCAGTAAACAAAAACTAAATAAAAAATTAAAATAAAATGTCAAAGACTATTACAAGGACAAAAAATGATCTTGGAAGATGTGATTTTTTAAGATACAAGCAGAATTATATGCTATCTATAACCACGAAATAAAAGCATTTGGGGAAATGCATAAGGAGAAAATGTGGAAAAACATAGATTGGGTAAGGCAAGGAGGAAAGTAAAGGGAAAAGAAAGTTTGAGCATTAGCAAAGAATTTCTCTGTTGTTTTTTTTGGTTCATTGTGTTTGGAAAAATGTACATATACAGATATGTAATATGTAGCTAAGACATGTATGTATAATGAGGAAAATGTTTGGTTTTGGTTTTAAATAACAAAATTCCCCATCTCTTTTCAAGAAGTGCCACAGGATATTTAATGTCCACCTGAACAACCACCAGAACATGCAGAAGGGACCTTGGTTTAACATGTCATCTGAAAGATGGCACAACCCCCTTGTGCTGCACTACAGTGCCAGTATTGGGATTTAACCCAAGTGTCAGGTGTGGGGATAGAACCTACAGCCTTCTGATTTTCCAGTCTCAGAGGTGAGTGTGCAACCTGCTGAGCTACTGACACTGAAAACAGCATTATGCTGCCTTGTTGGCTCTGACCAGAGTTTGTTTAAGTTATGCCTGTGCGTGTGTGTGTGTGTGTGTGTGTGTGTGTGTGTGTGTGTGTGTGTGTGTGTGTGTAGAGGATTATGAGGGCAAATCACATTTAATTAAGTTTTTAAAAGTAATGCAATTTTATTTTTACGGCCTTGTTGAAGGTTTTATTGAGTAAAGGTGGCAGCCACATTTGTGATGGCAGTCAAGTATGTGTTTGGTACATCTGATTTCATATGTGAAGAGGCTACTGGTCCTTCTTCCAGTGCTGTTGTGATGGGACCACAGCACTGGGTTGCAAGTTCCTCAGCTAAAAAGATTACTGATTTTTTATAGCCATATTATAATGTGCCATCACAATGTCCTGGTTTCCTAAAAAGTCCCTAACAAACCTTTCACTCCCCCAACACTTGGCTGCGAAGGACAGAATTAGTCCATTGCAGGTTGCAGAGATATCCTTACTTTAGCAACATGCACTGCATATCACTTTATATGACTATAGATTTGTGAATAATAAAGCTCTTTCTACTACAGTTCCTTTGTTTCTGTCCTTCATAACTGAGTGTCTGAGGGAGGTGCGAGGTTTGCTTGGGATTTGTAATGAGTTTTGACCCACTGCTCCCCTTGTTATCTCCCTTGGTGACCCTTTGTGTTGTTTGTTGCCCAAAAAGTACCTGGTGTTGTAGTTTTTACAAGATAAACCTATATTTTATTGAAGAATAACATCTCTCCCAGTACTGTTACTGGCATGTCATCAGGAAACATGGATTCTGATGGCTGAATCTCTGAATGTTAAGCCAGGACCATTTACATAATACCATCTAATAAATGTCAAGGCACTTCACATTTAAATCAACAGGATAAAATGAAATGGAATTCTGTAATAAGTCATTCTAATGCCTGATATACTGCTTGAAAACTGCAACATATTGTGCTGCCATATAGTAAGTAGAGAATTACATTGCCTAAGTGCACTATTATCAAAGGCTTGGAAACTTACCTCAATAACATTTTGACAGATCTATGTCAGTATTGGTCAGGGGAATCATTCTTGCATCTTGTCTGGAAGGTTATGGACTCTTATCGCATACCAGTAATGTGGGGTTGTACTCACCTATGACACTACAGTGTTGCACAAGGCAGTGTCTCACTATAGAAGGAACTGGGATACATGATCCACACAACTGCATGCACAGTTTAGCTGAATCTATAAACTTTAAGACACTTTTTGGCAGAAAAATGCCTGTTCAGTATTTCTAGGAGCTTCACTAGAAATAAAAAAAGATAAATTCTTGCAAATCCCATAATTCATCCAGACAATCATTTACCTAACAAAGGTGTTTTAACATTTGCATCATAAGTGTTGCACAGTGGTACTAGCAGGAATGCATTTTGCAATTGAGCAGGGAACACAGACTCATGTACTAAGCCTGGTCCTTTCTTCTAAAATGGTGAGTCACCAGAGTATTGCAGAGGCATGTTCATACTCTGGGGAAGGGAGTGCACATGGTGCACCATTATCTCCTACAATGGCAGGTGAAACAGCATTGGTGATTTGCGTAATCACATACTGTCAGCCAGGATCCACCTAAATTAGGTGTGCACAGAGATACTTCTAATTATTATTCAAGGATTAAGCTACAGGAAAGAGCAAGGAAAAAAGTCAGACTGCATGTCAAATAACAACCACCATTCTCCCATTTTACCAGACCTCCAATCCTCTAGGAACTCCCCAGCCACTGTCAAAATATATGGAATGATTCTCCTAGTGGCAGTGGGCCGGTGGCATGATGGGATAAATCAATACCTTCTGGTGGTGATGCACATTAGGAATCAGGATGAAGTCCCTGGATAACTGAAGGGTGTCTTGATAGGTGTGAATTATTGGTGATTGTGAAGGAGAGAGGTACTGGGGTAAGAAAGGCACATAAGATTTTCAGGAACATCAAAACTAAACAGACTGATGTTAGTCATTTTTATCCTGCTATATTCGTAACACAGACATGCCTGTTCATCTTTGGCACAGTAGTTGTCTAAGTAGAAGTTAAAACTTTAATGACACTTCAATATTTGGAAAGCCTTGGTGTTATGACTAATTTAATTTATATAAGGTGTGTATAATACCCACACTAGAATGCTAAAATGAATAAAATGATTATAAAATGCATTTATGTAATATGTGACATTTTTATTATTATAATTAATTTTCTCTAATTATTATCTTCTGAAACATTTGCAGGTGAAGCCTCTGAAGATGAGGAAGACTTGGTACTGCTGGTAGGGGACTGGAATTTTCGCCATGTGATTTAAGGCATAAGATGAATGTTTATGGGTATTACACAGATATAGATACTAATTAAATTATGGGTACTAATACCAACATTTAGAAAAAGTGCAAAACATTTTTTTTTTTTTAAACTGCAATGAAATGTTCCTTACTGATATTTAAAAAGTGTATTGCTATAATTTATCATTATGGGACAGTACAGCGATAACATAAAAAAAAAAAAAAAAACTTCTTCGGGTCTTTTTGTAGGTTCCCAACTGCTTCTTTGCTGTCTACCCTACCCTCTAGCTTAGTGTCATCTGCAAACAGTGCAAGTTTGCCCTGGATATCTACTCCTATGTCTCTGATGAACACATTAAACAGGACTGGTCCCAAGACTGTGCCCTGCGGGACCCCACTGATTACCTCCCCCTCATCTGACCTCTCCCCATTGACTACTACTCTCTGCTTCCTGCTCCCCAGCCAGTTACCCCCCAATTTACTAATACAGCATGCTGTGCCCAGATCCTCTGGTTACTTCAGCATGCAGTTAAGTGTCACGGAATCAAATGCCTTGCTGAATGCCAAATAGAGGAGTCCACTAGATGGCCCTTATCCATTTCCCTAGTCATCCAATCAAAGAATGTTATCAGGTTCATTTGGCATAACCTGCCCACCATAAAACCATGCTGTTTGTCATCCTGTAGGCCATTCTTACCCAGGTATTCCACTAGCTCTTGTCTGATCAGGGCCTCCATTTGTTTTCCTAACACTGATGTGAGACTGACCAGTCTGTAGTTACTGGCTTCCTCCCTGCTACCACCCTTATGTAGGGGCACTATTTTAGCTCTCTTCCAGTCCTTTGGCATGACTCCCATCTGAAGCGAATTGTTAAACAGGTATGCCAAGGGATCTGCTAATTCACCTGCCAACTCCTTTAAGCAAGCAATAATACATGACAGGGTGTGTGGTATTGGGCATTACCGGACCGCCCAGGGGCATAATGAGGCCCAACGCCACAGGCAGAGGGCCTTATAGCCCCTGGAAGGTCCAGTATTGCCATACCACCCACCCTGGAGGGTATTATTGCACTTAGAATATGGGCTACCTGTGGGAGTTTGTGTAGGTTCCTACAAGAATTAAAAAATAAAAAATAAAAAAAAATGAGACTGAATTTTAGGTCTTTTGCTTGCAAAGTAGTCCCTTGTTTTCTGTGCTATTCCATCTGTTATTACCACTCCCCCCCCCACAGCGCCATTCTGTTGTACTTATGCCCCCCATCACATCCTTAATAGTACACTGAATTTTTCAGGTTTCCTTCTCAGCAATCTGCAAACAACCAGACAGACAAACAAACCAATGCAGCCCCACTTGAAAAAGTGCTTTTTTTTTTTTACACTTGGAACTTGCGCGGCTGTTACAGGCATGACCTTATTTGACCCAACACATAAAACCAGAAAGTGCAGAGCAACATACTTAAAGCGGTAGGGCAGGGCTGTAAATGTTTTTTCCAAAAGTTTAGGTCTAATATAGTATGGTCAGGTAGTATGGTGTTATGTTTTACATTTGAGCCAATGGCCAACGTGAAAGTTCATTCTCGTTGACTTCTGTACCGCTTGATTGCCTCAAATACAATCAGTGTCAGGGATCTGGGGTAACGCTATGGATTAAGGAATGAAAGAAAATGTCTGCTGATTCTTTACGGGGGTACCAGGTTTCGCTGCTGAATTGAAAATACAGATGTCTGAGGTGCCCAGTATTTCTAAAATAACATGATAGTTGTGTGATTTCCTGCGTAATTCAAGTATGGAGAGTTGTGCTGTGCGGTTTTAAAAAAGGAGGCTGCTGACAGTCAGTTATGCGAGGCTGATCACAGTTACAGCTTGCTTCTTGATTTTAAAACGTGTGGCTCTTTTAATTTGCTGTACTTTTTTCATGTTGTGGTAAGTGAGCCGAGCAAAGGGTGGTGTGTGGTTTGTTGTGTTAGCTAGTAATGAAGTAGGGAGTGTAGGTTGGTCCGTGTCTCTCAGTAAGCGAGAGAAAAAAAATTGCGGCATTTTTAAATTGAATGGGGTGCTTTTGCCCAATGGGCAAACAGAGAGGGAACAAGGATTCATGTGTAGGTGAAAGGGGCACTTGGGTTGGCACTTTTTGCTTCCTGGGCATCTATTGAAAGTTAATGTACCCCCCCAGCAGGGGTACCAGCCAGTCGGAGCCCAGAAAATAAAAAGCCCATTTTCTAATATCCTTGGATGTACTCCAGCTTGACCAGGAGATTTGTCTTGCTTTAAATGCTGGAGTACCTCCCTAACCCTGCCTATGGTAATAATTGGAGTTTCCATTTGTGGGACACCCTTGCTTTGTGCTGTAATGCAACTTGCAGGCGTTGGGCCACTGTGTTCTTTAGTGAACACTGATCAGAAGTATTTGTTCAGAACAGCTGCCTTCTGTCTGTCATCTTCCACTATCCTTTCCCTGTCATTCAGTCTAGCTAAACTAAACACCACCGCCTACGCCCCATACCTTCATGTCAGAACCACAGATATGGACGGCCAGTGGCACATCCCTCAGCACACCTCCTCAGCCACCATCCATCCAACCAATGCTGGGTGCATGCTGCTATCATAGGCAGCACATTGTCAGCATCAGTTGGACAGCCAGCAGCTGAGGAGTTGTGTGGTGGGATGTCCTGGCCATCCGCTGCTTTCGACATGTGCAGATATGGGGATGGGGGTGGAGTTGTCGGTGCCATGGGGGTGGGGTGCCACTGTCCACCAATGAGCAAGCTGGGGAGCCTGGATCAGGTGTCAGGGGTCTGGTCAGGGTTTGTTGTACATGGATGGGTCCTTCACAATAAGACTCCGATTGGGGAGGGGTTTACAACAGCTATGGGGATGGGGCTCCTGTGTGTGGTGGAGTGTTTACATCCACAGATGGGGACAGGGCACATATGTGTGAGGCACTGCTGGGGGTTTCAGCTATAATGGGGATGGGGCACATCTGTGTGTGTGTGTGGGGGGTGGTACTCACTAAACTGACAGTCCTGGTCTCGGCAGTGTGTTGAGGGGTGGGCTGGCATCTGGGATGGGGCAGTGGTTCTGTTGAGGGGGTTGTAAATGGCTGTTTGACTCTGGTGGGGGTCCTGTGTGCATGTGGTGCTTACTGCAGTTAAGCAGGGTTCCTTCTGCCATATCCAGCACCCGCCTATGCCCCCCCCATGTGCAGCACTATGCACTTTTGTGAATGGCATGTAGTGTAGCCGCACCCCGTCACTTTCCCAGACCACCCTGCTGTGTAGCTGTCCACATGGCTGGGGAATCAGCTGTGCACTTGGCCAAGTGCTCCTTTGGTGAATGCCGCCAGGGTTCCGCAGGACCCCTGTTATGAAATATTCCCGTGTATCTATGCCTATGTACCCAGTTTCCATGGTGCTTTGGCATAGTGCATAGGGTCCATTATTAGCATGCCTGTCCCTTTCTCCTGTGTTGTGTAATGCCTACTGCAATGACACACAAAAAAAACCTTTCTACCATTTTGTGTTTGGCACAAAGGTATGAAAATTAGAACAGTGGTATAAACTGCACCACTTAATTTAGTCTGTGTATAGGGACTCTGAAGTATAACTATTGTCTCATCCAAAGGCAGTGTAGAATTTTAGAGTGTAGAGCCTTCGCTATGTGACTGCAGGGGAGACTGTGTGTGTATATGTGTATATGTGATAATACTAACTGCTGAATTCATGAAATCAAACAAGACTAGGAAAAAGTTGTGCGGCAATGTAAAGACTGAATAGGAAATATTTAATAAGAAAGGATACTAGTGAGTTCAAGGTAGAACCCTTTCTTTCTTAGAAGCAATTGAATATTTTTCATTAATGATGTCATCTGCTAAGGAGACATCTCATTAACTTTTGGGAGGCAGTTTAAAACTATCGTAGTCCCTTTTTACAGCTGTCAACAACCTTTTGATGTAAAGGTCTGTAAATACACATTTTGGCCAAACTGAAAATGTTACATTTCTTGGCAATTCTCCTGTTCAACAACTATATGGTTTATACTATATCTCTAAGAATTATTTTGCCTTTATTTTCTATTCCCCAACATGAATAAGTTCCCTGTGTGTTTAAACAGTATTGTTCATTTCAAAAAGAAGCTGGAATGTGGTAAAAGGCTACAGGTGGAGTTCTACAACTGGTTACCCACCAGTTGAATGGGCAGAACACACCTTCAGTCTGTTGGCTCACTACTTCCACTGATTAAGTAGAGTTACTGTATATGTTGTAGTTCTCAAAAGTGCTCATTTTGCATTAAAAACTACTTTTTAGAACTTTTGACAATGGTGATCATTGGCAGATGCTCAGAAAATACCTTTAAGCTCAATATAGTAGTAGATGGAGCTGTAAGTAATATAAAGTGTCATACATCTAGTGCCAAAAATGAAAATGTTACAGTTGTAATCAAATGTGATTGCAATGTGAGTGGCTCAATAAGCTGCATGCTTGCAACTTTTTCTGGATGATCAGAAAATCATGGGTTCATATACCACACTAGGAGCTTGGGCAAATACTGACACTGTAGTGCAGCACTAGTAGGGTGCCTCATTGTCGAGGTCCCATCAAGAGACATTAAACCAAGGTCCCTTCTGCCCTTTTTCAGTGACAGTCCAGGTGGAAGTTACATATAGTATGTCATTTACTGGAACAGTAGTGGAACTTTATTACAATAAAATAAAATGTCTGTTGATTAGGGTGAATTAAAAAGGGCAACACCAAAAAGGGTGAAGTCAAAAGGGTAAAAACAATGCGAGTGACCTATGACAAAATAGCCCCATGTCATATGAGCACTGCTTGTGTGGTGGTGGCTGCGATTCCGAGGATGCTTATCTATAGTGAGGAGAGTGGGGAGTTGCCCCCCACAAAGCATTATTTCTGTGTCTCTGTTTTCCACCAGATGTCACCCTTTTGCAAAAACAAGATCAGCTCGAGCAAAGGTGCTAGGAGTAGGTGTGCTGGGGCAGGTCAGTCAGACCAAAACACCAAAATAAAGCAGCAAGAAGTCCCACACTACCGAAGGATCAGTCAATATGCCATGTTGATTTTACATGTGAAAAAATTTTTTTATTGAATTATCAAAATATTAAAGGCATATAGGTAGAAAAAATGTCTGGCAG
This sequence comes from Neoceratodus forsteri, assembly GCA_016271365.2. Classification (NCBI taxonomy): domain Eukaryota; kingdom Metazoa; phylum Chordata; order Ceratodontiformes; family Ceratodontidae; genus Neoceratodus; species Neoceratodus forsteri. Next base: position 649,958,816 of record CM028136.1, on the reverse strand, counting down.
CTAATATGCCAGTCACCACGGTGCTTCAACCCTGGGTCTCCATCAGGGGACATGACTCCAGTGTAAAACCCCTTACAATACATAGCATATCTCAACCAATCAAATTGATTCAGTTTCAGTTGAACTGCAGCAAACAGCCTTTAAGGGGATAACATGCAAACACGTACACTTTTCCATTCGCTATCAGTATGAAAACCTGACATTTAAAATCCTGACACACACCAGCCCGAGAAAGACATCCCGACATGGCACTTACCTGACAGAGTAGCATCCCAATGATGGTAAGCTCAACAGTGGAGTTTGCCAGGACTCAGAGTTGGTTATAATAATTTTGGGGATGCGGGGACATATCCCCCCACCAGACCACAAACCTGGCAAATGTCCAGTGTCGGTCGTTCCAACATTGGGATGTTACTATGTCAGGTAAGTGCAGTGGTGGAATGTTGATCTCAGACTGGTGGATGTTGGGATTTTAAATTTTTGGTTTTCATTGTAGTTCCTTAAATTCAAATGACATTATATTAACACATTTTAAACACATAAACACTCGATTTAAAAAGATTAAGTTACTGCACTAAGTTTCTGATTTCTTATTCTAAAACATGCTTTTTGTTATATATTGCATTATATATTTATTTATTTAGTTACTGAAAGCTAGGATTACAAACACCTTTGAACCAGGGGTTCTTTTACAAAGGTTCTGAGTTGAGGCAAAGATAGATACAATAACAAACAGGGGTTACATCAAGGTGATTATATTGCAATGTAATTCTAAGTACAGTATATGCGTGTTACAAATTTTAATTAAACAGGGCCAGCCAGAAAGTGCACAATGCAGAGAATATAACAGTCAGAGCATGACCTAGTCAAAATAAGTACAAGTATTGCAAATTAGAGCAAGGCATGGGAAGGGGGAGAGGGGAGAATGGAGATGGAAAGAGGGGGAGGAGAGACGACAATCTGGAGAGCCTAAAACAGATGTAGGTGAGGGAAAGGACAGGAAGAGGGGAGAAAAGCAGAGAAAGGGGGAGGGGAGGTAAAGGGGGGAAGGGAACTGAATAGGGAAGGGAAGGATGAGCAGAAAGCAGGGGGTAGAAGGATAGGACAGGGAACATGGGCACAGTAGGGAGGCAGAGAGAAGACTGAAGGAAGGGCTGAGGGAAATTGGGGGGACAGGAAAGTAGGGAGGGTATGGAGGCAAGGTGGAGGAGGAGGAGGAGGAGGAGGGGACATGAGGGGGAGAGGGTGGGTGAAGAAGACAGGGCAGTGGGTAATGAGGGGAGAGAAAAGGAAGTGGGGGGAGAGAAGTATAGAAAGGTGGAATACAAGAAGCCTTACTAGACAGTGCAGTTAAATCTCAAATGTGTTGCCTTTTTTGATGGTCACTCTAATGGTCTGTCGCCCAACTTAGGTTGCCCTTTTTTTGCTGTCGCCCATTGTGCATTCACCCTGATGACATAGTAACACATAAAATAAATCATACAGACATATCAATTTCATATCCAGAGAGCAAACAAAACAGCACTCAATATGCCACCCTTAAAACCCTCCAATATGTATCCCCAATAAGATGTCATTTAAAACCCTGCACCTAAAACTGAAAACTCACTTGCATACAGATTTCAAATATTCAAGTATTCGATATGTAAGGCAAACTAACATACATAGGCTACAGTGTGTATAGTCACCTAGAGGCAAGGATCCATGGACCATTTGCCCTTAATTTCTCAAGGTGACTAATTGGTAACTATCTATCCCAGAACAAACCTTTTACTCCTCCAATACCCAGTTAAGGAGCACAAAACAGAGAATTATACTAAAATGCTTTCATTACAATTCATAATCCATAGAAACATAAAGTGCTGTGCAAAATTCTGGGTAGAATGGCCTCAGCTGCTTGTAGCTAACCATCACTTGATGCCATTTTGTGCCAAGACAGGCACTTTATCAGGGTACGTAGTTGCAGAAATATTTGCATTATGTAGGCCCTTAATGATAACATAATCAACTGGTCACAGGCTTTGTGATACACCCATAATTTAAAGTGACCAGTACATGTGCAACATTATAAAGTGTTCTCTTGGAATATTTCTTAGCTATTTTAGCACCCTACAGGAAAAGCATGCCCCCCTTATAACCCGTCGTGTTAAGGGCAAGCAGACAAAGTGGCTAAAAAAAGACCTGCTTGTGATGCTTAAAAGGAGGGACAAGAGCTGGTGTCATTTCAAGGCCTCCGGACTGCAAGCTGATTTTGACTACTACAGGACTCAACGGAATGCATGTAGGAAACAAATAGGAAATGCAAAAAGCACATACTGCAAGGGCCTTTTAAAAAGTGCTGCAGGTGATCCTAGAAAATTCTGGGATCATGTCAAAACTCTCATGGGCTCCACTCACTCTGCCATCCCAAATGACTTGGTTCTCAATGGTATAAACTGTAATGATCCCCGCACTATTGCGAATTTCTTTAACCAGCGGTTCTCTAACCTTACCCAACACACCTCCTCCTTCCCCTCTACTCTACCTCAAAACTCTCATCTATCCACTTGTACAGGAGCAAAGCCACCAATCTTTCACTTTAAGGCCATATCAAGAGATAGATGTCTTAAAACTCTTAAACACAATCTCAGACACTACTAGCACAGGCTCTGATCATCTTGAACCATGGCTTCTAAAACTTGAAGCTCCTTTTATAGCTTCACCACTGGCAAGAATTTACACCCTCTCCCTATGCCACGGCTCTGTCCCGGATGTCTGGAAGATAACCAGGGTCACGCCAATCTTCAAAAAAGGAGACACCAAAGATCCCTCAAACTACAGGCCCATTGCAATCTTATCTGCCCTCAGCAAAATACTAGAGAAGGTTGTTGCCAGGCAAACTATTGATTTCCTTCTCAAACATAATCTCCTCTCAGTTAACCAACATGGTTTTCATAAGGGGCATAGCTACTACCACTGCCTTGCTCAAATTTACTACAGACACCCTAGCTGCCATGGACTCTGGTCTCCTCACAGGTGCTGTGTTTATTGACATGACTAAAGCCTTCAACCTTGTTAATCATCCTATACTTCTAGGTATGCTTCCCTCACTAGGCTTCTCATCATCTGTGGTAGCCTGGTTCTCAAATTACCTATCAAATAGGGTCCAAGTTGTTAAGTACAATAACACTCTCTCAAATCTGGCAACCATCAATTTAGGGGTTCCCCAGGGCTCCATCCTGGTCCCCCTTCTCTTTACATTATTTATAAATAATATAACTTCTTGTATATCATCCTGCTCATCCCTTCTTTATGCAGATGGTGTCATATTGTACTCAAACTCTAAAAATATTTCTGAAATGAACTCCAACCTCTCAGTGGACTTTGTTAACTTACAGGCCTGGCTTACTGAAAACAAACTGGTTCTCAATGAAAGTAAAACCCAGGCTATGTTGTTTGGATCAGCCTCTAAACTTAAATCTTCCCAAGGGAACTTCAATGTATCCAGTACTACTGGCTCTCCAATTAGTATTATTTCTTCTTTTCAAATACCTAGGCATTACTCTGGACCAGTCTCTTGACTTTGCCCTGCATGCGCAATCCACTTGTAAATCTGTAAACTCAAAACTGGGCATAGCATACAAAACTAGCTATGCTCGTACACCCTCTACTAGGTTGGCCACTGCTCGGGGTATCCTGCTTCCCTGCCTGACATATGGGGGTACCAACCTATGCTATCATGCATAAATCTACACTACGTAGATGGAATGTTGCCTATAACAACTTATGTCGATTTGCCTACTCATCTACATGACTAAAGCACCATTGCCAGCTTTATGCCAACCTAGGCTGGCTATCACCCTCTGCAGTCAGACTACACTCCCTTGGCTTTCTGATTGATAGCATCATGAGGTCTCAAACTCCTATAGCACTTTCAGACTTGCTGCTTCCTCAGTCATTCCCTTATGATCTACGCTTGGTTGAGAAATCCCTTCTAAATGTCCCAAGATTTAAAACCTCAAAAGGTGCTAGTGCCTTCTCCTACTTTGCCCTGAACTACTGGAACACACTGCCTCCTGTGGAACATCAGTCTCCGTTACATGCCACTTTCAAAAATGACCTCCGCAAATACTTGTCCCTCTCAGAGGTTTGTTCTTGCTTTAAATCACCATAATTGGGATTATCCTCAGCTCTTCCCCCATCTCTCCCCTACAAAATCCTATTACTTAATTGTCACCTGTTATCTCTTCTGACCCTGTCCTCCCCACTTTTCTAGCAAATGGTCACCTTCTTGCTAAGGTAGTAATCAAGTGCCTTCTGAACTCTTAGCTACCTTATGCTCCCACTTACACCTGGTCCTGTACTGTGCCACGCACTTATGTCTGAAGTGAGATGCCTAAACTCTACTTCCTAATTGTGATACAGTAGTGTCCCGCTGTTGAAATACCTTCTCAGTTATGTTGTACCCTGTCTAAACATACCTCCTTAAACTGCATTCTTTCTGTATCATTCTAATCTTTAGCTTTTACATCTGAAAATGTACCTGATTTCCTGTATTGACTACCCAGCTATGTAACTATTTTTGGCTCACCATTTGTATGATGATTACAGTGATCTGTATCCTACTGCTGTAACCTGACTGTTTTATGATACTATGTCTTATTGTACTTTGCTAGCTAATTGTCTGAAGTCTCATCTTAACATTGCCTGTACTGTACTGTATTAGTCTGTAACCTCCCGGATCATGTCTGAAAATAGTTATTTCTATGGCTAGTACACTTACCCGGCAAACAAAAACTAAATAAATAAATAACTAAATCTAAAAAAAGAATAAAAATTATTGTCTCATTGATAATTTATCATTTGGGAGAGAGAGATTAGCAACTGGTGACATACTTTAACAAAATACTGGTGTTTGCATTTATTTCATTTTTTATCATTTTTTTTTAAAGTTTTTGAGTTAGAGTTCCCTTGTGTTGGGATGCCTTTTATTCCTTGTTGCATTTTCATCTCTCTAGATGGTCTTTTAATCTGGTTTCAAAGATGAGTAGGTCAAGACTTAATTACATCCAGAAGACTACAGTCAGTACACTGTGGTGGGACTCAAAGCTGAATACAAGTAAACATAGTCAAAGTTAGTAATTTCAAAGCTAGATCCCTATATCTATACAAGGCAAACCTAATCAAATAGACTCTTTTAACTGTATACATAAATGATAAAGGCAGTTTAATAATGCACTGAAGTATTTACACATCTTTAGCCTATCCACAATAGCACAAGTTTATATGCATAGGCATGCTCTGACTCGGGTGCTAATAGATTATATTGTATTGGGTGTTTCTATTTACAGTGAGCTGTGGCATCTACCTCTCTATTAACATTTCACATAGCAGATATATATAGTTGTTTCCCTTTCCCCATTTGCAGATACACATTCTTTTTAGGCACCAAAATGGTCCCAAGACAAAGTCACAGAAAAGCAACAATTTTAAAGCTTTTTTTTTTGTCCTGGGGTATAAAAACTTCCTAGATTTATTATCCAAAAAGATTTCCTTCTCAGTAAAAGATTATTTAAGTCCCAACCCCAAGGACCTAATTAAATAACTTCAGTCCCCTTAAATTGCTAGGCATGATATCCCCTTCCTCATGTGAATTGTACATGGGCTAACAAAATATTAGTGATATTCTCTAATTGGAATTCTCTAATATGGTCTCCTATTTGAATTTTAAAAGATCAGATGGTCTTACCAGCATAGAACGCCCCCCATTCACACATAGCCTTATAGATCCACTGGGAGTGTCATGGGTGACCAAATTTCTAATATTGAACTGTTTGCCTGTATAGGATACACAAACTGTTTGTCTCTCAAAACATATCTGCAATACTTACAACAGCTGCATAGTGCACAGCGTGTTGGTCTGGAATCTACCCAGCTATTTGTGAGACTTTTCAAAGTTAGTTGCAAATAATTTACTAGTACTTCACTGTGAGTCATTGTTTGCCAAAATACCATTTGTGGTGGTTCAGCAGTACTACAGTTTAAGATCAGGTCTGTCTGAATTACACTCCAGTTTTTCATAATGGTGTTTCTAATCTGCTGAGACTGGGCACTATACCTCATAATGAATTAGATCCCCGCTGTCTCCTTTCTCTCTCATACTTTAGGTGTAAGAAAACAGGATTGATCCTGACTCCTAGCCCATCTCTCTGTTTCTGTAATGGAAGCCCTTTTATAGCCCTTTGCTCAAACTTCCCTGCTATTTCTCAAGTCACATAAGCTGTTTTCACTGTAGTTTCTATGGATACATAGAAACTGACTCTGGAGTATGTTTTTAATCATGTGCCCATGATGACAGCTAGTAACTTGCAATACAGAATTCAGGTATGTTTATTTACAGAATAAATCAGCTACAACATTACCATTCAGACCTTGGGACATTTTCAAATCAAGAAAATTAAAACTGTCGTAATACTGTAGTATTTTCATGTGAATCTGAAGTTACTGTTGCTGTCATCCAAGTACTGCTAAAAACGTTGGCGTTATTCTTCTGTACCCCTACATAAGGTGATCAATGTACCTTTTATATAGTAACAGGTGCTTAAAAAATGGATTCCTGTCTGGCTGCTGTATGACCACCTGCTTCCTTAGAATGAGGTACAAATTTGTGTAACTTGGTGCCAGTAATGCACCAATGGTTGTACCATTAAGTTGCAAAAAATGGTTTCCTAAGAAAATAAAGTTGTTGCATTTAGGTACATAGAGTAAAAATCACATTAAACTGTTCCTCCAATGAGTTGTTCTAACATTTCTGACTGAGTTGAATAAGTGTTGCTGAATCTGGCACCAATCTCTGCACAAACTGTTTCTTAAGAGTTACAATGCAGTTTTTGCATTGCATTGTGACTGGACTGCAGATGTGTTTGAACTGAATTGCCAACAAAAATGCAGTATGAGTTTCCAATGCACTACTAACTGTTAAAATCAATGCTAAACCAACTAATTGGTGGGACAGTTTAATGTGACTTGTACTGTACTTTGTACATTGAATAAGAAAGCCAACAAATATTTCCTCTAGCTCTCCACTCTGCTCCAGGTAATAGCATATAGCCTTCAGACCTCCCTCATGTAGACTATTGGTGTATAGGGCTTCCACACTGAGGGTGGCAAGGAAGCTATTCATTTCCAGGTTCAGATTATCTAAGATCTATAAAATGTCTGCAGAGTCCTGTAGGTATGACAGTGTTCTAGATGCAAGTGGTCTTAATTCAAATTATACTGATAGTATAGTTCTCCTCAGTAGATCAACCAATGTCTTGTGGATTTTTGGAAGTATGTATAAATATATATGGTGGCCAAAACTGGATGTTCAGCCACTAAATAATCTCTTACTTCCTAGGTAATAACTCTGTTCATACATGCAGCCTTCGAAAACTCATCAATCTGTTTCCTGAATCTTTTAGTTGAATCACCAAGTAATGTTTGGTAAGTGTTTATGTCCCTAAGCAATCTCCAGATTTCTTGTTCATGTGGATCTGTATCCATAGAACCCTCCATTTTCTTCTGACATAATAGTAATGTAGGGCTTCCATTTCAAAGACTCTAATGCTTGATGTTTTGCATTACTAGTGTTGTTAAAGTGTGTTCTATTCTCAGCAGTCTGCAAATCTCTGAGATCTCATTAAAAAATATGCTTAAATGTCACAGAAGTGGCTGCTGGGGAACAGAAAGTAGATCTAAGTTTGAGCTGCATTTCAGCTGTTACTACAGACAGCATTATCATTCCTATTTCCATTTTTGTAAACAAAACTCAGGTTGAGCTTTCTAGTAAATGTATACAGAGCAATCAAAGTGTCAAATGGTTTGAAATCTGTAGTTAGGGCAAGAGACAGACTCCTTTTTTAAAACCCTGAGCTCAATGCTCATTAAAGCACAGATGTTTACCACAATATTTGTAATCTCCTCCTCTGTGCTTTGTTCTGTTGCCTCTGCTGTTTCTCCAGTTGGCATTGAGGGAGTTTCTGGCTTGGTAAGCCTGTCCTCTGTTCCTCTGGCCCCATCTGTTCCTTTGTTCTTCCTCATCTTCTTCTTCTTTTTCCATTCTTTTGCCCACATCTCATTGGCTGAACTGGATTCTGCTTCTCCTCTTTGGTACCTAGCTCTCCTCTGGTGAAACCCGTAAAAAAATAATGGACCCAGTACTTTCATTATTAGAAACTGAGGCTGAGTTCTTTAGAATGGACCTGAGTGAGACATGGTTACTTTTTTCTGCCAATCAAATACTCGATCATTTTCATAGTCAAGCTGATCCCCTTGTCTTTCTGTCTTTAGATACCTTTACTTTGGTGTCTTGACTCTCAGTTACTTTTTCTAAATTAGTCATATATGTACAGTATTAAAATCTGTACTGTCTACAAAAGCTGCATGACTGGGATGTCAACATACCAGGGTACACAATCTACAGGAGGAACAGGGAGGGAAGAAGAGGAGGAGGAGGAGGAGTCACTCTCTAGGTAAGGGAAGGGATCAAAGCAACAAAACTAAAGGGTAAACAGGGAGGAGAGGAGGTGCTGTGGGTCTCCCTGGAGACTGGAAATGGCACCACAATTAGCGCAGGGGTTGTATACAGACCCCCATCTCAGGGGGAGGAAATGGACAAGAAAATGATAGAAGGATGGCAGAGAACGGGAAGATATTGCTGATGGGGGACCTGAATATTCCAGATGTTAACTGGAGCACCTTTGCTACAGCCACATCCAAGAGCAGGGTCATTTTTGATGCCCTACAGAGAGCATGCCTCAGACAGCTAATTTTGAAACCCACTCAGGAGGGAGCAATCTTACACCTCATACTCTCAAATGGGGATGAAGAGAGGATCTCAGATCTTGAAGTGGGTAGCCATCTAGGAACAAGCAACCACTAAACAGTGTGGTTCCTGATGAACTTAGCTGTAGAGTCAAGCCATACAAAAGTGAAGGTACTAGACTTCAGAAGAGCTGATTTAGTCAAAATGAAAGGGTGCCTCAGAAAAGCACTAGCAAACAGGCAAGAAGATGGGGTAGAGCAACAATGGGGAAACATCAAAGTCGCCCTCACAGAGGCAACAAGATTTTGTGTGAAGCAAATAAACAGATCTAAAAGAAAGAAAAAAAATACTATGGTTCTCAAAAGAAGTGGCGGGGAAGGTTAGGGATAAAAAGATAGCATTCAGGAAGTATAAGGAAACACACATGGAGCAGGACAGAGAACTGTACCAGTTAAAGCAGAAGAAAGTGGGGAAGGCAGTCAGAATAGCAAAGGTCCAAACTGAGGAAAAGTTAGCCAACTCAGTTAAGAAGGGGGATAAAACTGTTTACAGGTACATTAGGGAGCAAAGAAAGACTAAGGCAGGGATACTGTGGCTGAATAAAAAGAAAGGTTGTTGGGCAGAGTGCGACAGTGAAAAAGCAGAGATACTGAATGGATACTTCTGCTCTGTATTCACAATGGAAAAGCAGGGGGAGATACCTAATCCAGTCAATAGATGCACTCTGGATAGGGGGTTGATATTAGTCCTTTCACAGAAGAAAGGGTTCTGTAAGAACTCTTCAGACTGAAGATGGATAAAGCAATGGGGTCTGATGGGATTCACCCCAGAATTCTAAAAGAACTAAGGGAAGAACTAATAACACCATGACTACCCTTTTTAATAAATCATGAGAGAATGGTGTGGTACCTGAGGACTGGAGGAGGGTGGATGTGATTCCCCTTCACAAAAGTGGGAGCAAGACAGAGGCAGAAAACTACAGGCCTGTCAGTTTGATCTCAGTGTTAGGGAAAATGATGGAATCACTTCTGAAAGAAAGAATTGTTGAGTACCTGGTGGGGCAGAGGACCCAAGACAGCATGGATTCACAGCAGGAAGGTCATGTCAGATTAATCTAATAGATTTATTTGACTGGGTGATGAATGTAGTAGACCAGGGAGGGGCTGTGGACATGGCCTACATAGAGTTTAGCAAGGCATTTGACACAGTCCTGCACAAAAGATTAATAAACAAATTAGCCAGCCTGGGAGTGGTCCCAGGGTGGTAGCCTGAGTAAAGCACTGGCTGGACAACAGGACACAGAGGGTAATAGTAAATGGAGTCCACAGTGAAGAAAGCGGGGTTACTAGTAGGGTATAGCAGGGTTCAGTACTGGGGCCATTCCTTTTAATGCCTTTATAAGTGACATTGCAGAGGGACTAGAAGGGAAAGTATATCTCTTTGCAGATGACACAAAGATCTGCAACAGGGTTGATATACAAGGTGGAGTGGAGAGGATGAAAAGGGACTTGGCAAGGTTGGAGGCATTATCAAATGTATGGCAGCTTAGATTAAATGAAAAGAAGTGCAAAGTAATGCACCTGGGAAACAAAAACCCAGGGGAAGAGTACACATTGGGGATGAGATACTGACAACAACAAAAATGGAAAGAAACCTGGAGTAGTCATATCAGATGACCTATAGATGGGCCAGCAATGTGAGACGGCAGTAAGGAGGGCTGGGGAAATACTGGGATGCATAGGGACAGGCATCACCAGTAGAAAATAGGAAGTTGTTGGCCCTCTGTATAGACAGTTGGTAAGACCACATCTGGAGTACTGTACACAGTTCTGGAGACCCCATCTCGGCAAAGACATAGACAGGGTGGAGGCTGTCCAGAGGAGGGCAACCAAAATGGTGCAGGGTCTGCACCAGAAGACATATGAAGAAAGATGATAGGAGCTTAAGATGTATAGCCTCAAGTAAAGGAAGGAGAGGGAGGACATGATAAAAACTTTCAAATACCTCAAGGGAATCAACAAAGTCCAAGAGGATAGCATCTTTCAGAAAAACAGATGTGCAAGAATAAGGAGGCACAATTTGAAGATAGAGGGGGGACAGCTCAAGGGTAATGTCAGGAAGTATTTCTTCACAGAGAGGGTTGTAGATGCATGGAACAGCCTTCCTGAGGTGGTTGTAGAGTCAAAAGCAGTGGGGGAATTCAAGAATGCATGGGACAGACATAAGGCTATTCTAGTGGGAGGTAGGAGGAAGTAGGCTGTTGGTTAACTAGGATCTGCAGCTTATCTGTTAGGTAGAAAAATGGGCAGACTAGGTGGGCCAAGTGGTCCTTATCTGCTATCAAATTCTGTGTTTCTATGTTTCTATAGCTTGATCCCATGCTTCTAATTCACAATGAGCCTCTTGTTGGAGAGTGCCTATGTTTGATTGTATTTAACTTTGAGTCTTACCACAGTGCACTAAATGTGGCTTTTTAGATGTAATCAAGTTGTGACCTGCTCAACTTTGAAACCAGATGAAAAGACCAACTGGAAAGATGAAAAAGCAACAAGGGATAAGAGACATCCAAACATCAGGGAACTGTAATTCAAAAACTTAAAACATTTAAAAAATGAATTACATGCACACCTCAGTATTTTTGTTACAATATGTTGTCTCATGCTTATCTCTTTCCAAATTATAAATTATGAAAGAGACAAGTGGTTTTTAATCTTTTGTTTATATGTATTGTTCTATTGTTAAGCACTTTATTATGTTTTGCAAATGTACTGGTCACACAATATGCACATGAATTGTGAGTAATAAAAGCATTTTAGTACAATTCTCTGTTCTTGTCCTCTTTAACTTGATATTGAGGGGGTACAAGGTTTATTCTGGGATAGATATGTGATTTGATCCACCAAACACCCTTAGTTTCCCTAGACAACCCTATTGGTAAAAGTGTTCCTAGTGAGTAACTACCCACATTTTAACTGTCATCAAAAAATGTGTGTTAGAATAGGAGAATTTTTATTGTAGAATGAAATACAGCAAACAATATCAAAAATATATAAAATAACAAAACAGACATTACACTTCTGAAAATAAAACATCAACTGCAGTCTAATATATTAACCTATTCCAGTAACATCAGGGTTCAAAATAGGCACATACTGTATTACAACAGCACAAGAAAAAGAGAACAAAAGCAAAACAAACACCATGCATTAGAGAAAAAATGCCCTGCACTAAGACAGTCTACCAGATTCCCAAACTTGTTTCTATCCTTAAGAAAGCCAATGAAAATTCCTCCATAACTGAGTAAAATGCACCCGAGGCAATAAATTACAGTCTCTTGCCCTTATAGTTCTAACTTCATTTTTTAATCATATGAATTACAGTGCACATCACATTATTTTTCTGGTGTAATGTAAACTGGCATCTATTCACTCTAATGCACCAGTTAATATATTCAAAAATCACAAGAAGTATGTTATGGTCCCATTTATGTCAGTGATATTCCAAGTATTTCAATATTAAGGTGTTATAGTTCATTTCTTCTAAAAGCCTAGCTTCCTATGTATCTGATAATACTACCCCAAAACTGTGTACATGTGAGCAGGTAAAGAAGAGATACCATAAGTCACTTCTGAGTTCACATAGAAGAGATGAGTTCTAACTTCATTTTTCATCATATGAATAACATTGCACACCACCTTATTTCTCTGATGCAATGTAAACTGGCCACTGTTCATTCAAATGCACCATTTCATCCATGCAAAAATCACAATATGAGTGCTGTGATCCCATTTGTGTCAGTGATGTTCCAAACATCTCAATATTAAGGTGTTATAGCTCATTTTTTCTAAAGGAATAGCTTCCTATGTATCTGCTAATAATACCCAAAAACCATGTACAGTATATGTGACCAGGTAAAGAACAGATACACCATAAGTCACTTCTGAGTTGGCACATAACAGATGAGTGCACATTCTTTCTGGGAGATTTATGTTTATGGTTGCTCTTGATATTGAGTTTGTCATGGACACTCAGCCAAACAAGGTCCCACATCTTTCGGGGTAACCTTTTGACAACCTTCTGTTTTGTAATCAGGGAGTCCAGTACTGTATAATGGGGATCACATATTGTAGGAGAGGTCAAAGCATTAACTATAATGATTGAGTACAAATTCTTCCTAGAGAGCAATTGTAACTCCTGATACCCAAGGTTCCACTGTTTCAATCTTTAAACCATTCTAATGTATACTTAGGCATCAAATATTAGGAAAATACTATTCTCCTAAAATTCTGGGATTTCCACTGTGATAAATAAGGAAGAGCAATTTACACTATACATTCTGCCTAACTGACGTGGAAATTGTACTTGGAGCTTTAAAGTTAAAATAATTAAAAAAAAAGACTGCAAAAGAAAACCAGGGAAGTTACAAAAGACAATGTATTGGTGAAGGTCCATTACCCACTTAATAATTTGTAATTTGATGGAAGTTATGATCCCTAACCTACTCTCCTTAACTGGTTTATATCTGATTTCTTTCTGTGGGATTCAGACAGCTCCCCCACAATAATCTAAAAAAAAAAGAAAAACACTGTACAATCTAGACTCCAGAGTAACCAGAAGAGGGAATATGTACAGTAGCTCAAATAAGAGAAAATTGGCAGCAAAATAGTATTAATCATAAATACTATTTTTATTTAGTCATGGACCAGTTTTTTTCATCTGTTAACCATGTGATCTGCAATGTGCAATTTTCACTTCATGAATGAACTGAGCTATATCTCCCGATCCAAAGGTCACCCCTAATACTGAGATGTTGCTGTCAAATATCTGTATGTCCTTTACAGTTCTTGGTGAAACAAAAGAGTCACAATTTAACAAAAACCCTTTACTTTTCTCTATATTCAAGCACCAGTAATGGTTATAAATTGTAAAATAAATGTATAGCCTCCTTACCAGAGAAGGTGTCTGCTAACAGTAGATGAATATTTGCATGACAGCTTTCATGGGGACCATGCCCCTGGCATAACTACAAAGAGCAGTAAAAGTAGGGGAATTTTTAATGAAGACATATTTTCTTATACAATAAACAATAGTGTTACTTTTCACATTTTTAAGAATACTTTACAAACTTCAAAGAACAGAGAAAATAGCAAACTAAAAGCAAAGTGATACAACATTTAAACACAAGGCTACAGATATAGGAAAATAAAATTGTGCATGTTTCCTAAATGATATATTGCCTAACTATACAACCTCCCCTCACAGTGTTTCCATCAAATATAATGTTGTGATTTAGACATAGTATATTTTTCCATTTCATATAACCTTAGTATTTAGTAATACACAGAAACACATCATTTTGAGACCAAAATTGTTGTTTGGTCACCCATCTACACTTTGCTTGCCAAATGTAATATTTCAGGAAATCACAAATAACTTTTATTGTACGTGGGTGTTACTTCTTCCATTCTTCTGTATAGAGCCCCCAAGTCAATCTTTCGTGATATGTTTATACTCAGTAGATTTCAGTGACTGAACTATCAGTTCCCAACATTTTTTTACATAAAAACATTCCAAAAGCAAATGATTTTGAGTTTCTAACAACCCATTGCACTTATCTCTAGGATTGTATCTTTCAGACACTAGCTTATATTTTTGCAAATCTCTCACCCCTAACCTGCCATGACAGGTTAACCATAAAACATACTGTACCATATATATTCTGGAATCCTAGGTTCCACTAATTGTTTTAAAGTCATCTGTGCTGTATGGTTAGTACCTTGGAAAAACTAAAGTCTATGAGAAGTTAGTGCCGATTATGTGTTGATATAATGTCTTCCTTGTGTATGTTTTGAAATGGTCAGGTTTCAATTTTGACTGTTTTATCTTCCGTATTCCTGTATTCATATATTGGGGAATGTGTTCACTTTTAAGAACTGTATGAAAATTCCACATACTGTACCCTGTTCCCATTGTAGTAATACTGGCTTATTCCAATTACATATACATATAATCCATGAATAGATTTTTACCAAAAATAGATTTGTAAAGGTAACTGAACAAAAAAGTTTTGTAAAAAAATGGTCTGGGTTATCATAACTAGGCCACATTTTTCTATCAGAAGGTATGTGAAATTCCTCCAGACTGGATTGAGCCTGCTACCCCAAAGTGCTTGAAAAAAAAACTATAGAGGCATGTTCCTAATCTTGGGGAGGGGGAAATACATAACTTAAATATAAGAATATTGGAAATAATAAAATGTGTATCCCTTTTCTTCTAGGCTATTTGCATTGTTATCCACCAGTTAACTGTCCTTTCTCCCTTCTGAATCTTTGACTCCCAATTTAGTTTACCCATATAGGGGTGTCCAAATTTTATGCACAAAATTTTAAGGTCAGATTCTACAACTTTAATATCGGCTACCTGCTTTAGACCCAGCTCTTTCATTAGACCCAAACATAATGTTTTGCTTTTATGTGCAATAAAATTAACACCTGCAATCTTAGAGTAACAATGTAAATGTTTCCATATATTATGACATGAGTGCAGATGTGCTAGAAATAGGCAAGTATCAGCTGCATAAGCATTAACTTTAAACTCTGTAGTATTCATGTTAATATCAATTCCCTGAACCTCTGGGAATTCCCAAATCCCCTGTATTAGAATATCAATACAGAAGACATACAAGCACTTGTCAATGATAAATGTTTGCTTGCAAGTATTGTCATTGGTGGTGCAGGAATTAGAGAGATGCATAATAGGAATGGCAGTGAAGTACTGAAGTAACACTGACCCCCACCTGTACCCTGCAGAGACTGACAGGTATTGCATTATGCCTTGAGGTCTTTGACCCTTATGCTCACCCTATTCCATAAGGAAATAAGCAGCGATGGGTGCAGTACAGGAGAATGGGGTTAACGTTAGGGCCAAAGACCCCAAGGCATACCTCGATGCCTGTCAATGGCTGCAGGGTGAGGGTGGGGTTGGGGTGGAATGGGGTGAACATTATGGCTGATGACCTCAAGTCACACCCCCGAAGCCTGTCAGTCTGTACAGGGTGGGGATTATGGTTGGAAATCCTAACACCCCAGGTGTTTGTTAGTATTTTTGCTCCAAATTTTAAACATGGGCTTTTTGGGACCCCACCTCATGAACAGTTGCAGTGTCATTTTGTTGCTCAATCCCAAAAGGTGATTTCACACAGCAAGTGTGCCATTCATTGCCCCAGGTGCAAAAACACATTTTGGGCAGAATGTGAAAAATGACAGCTATGCTATTCATGAGGAGGCATGAAGAAATGGCAATGTTGAAAATCTGGAGTCAAAATATGAAAAAGTGGCAAAGTTATGAGTGTGCATAGAAACTGTGCAACACATGCTTGAAATGTTTTGGAATGTTTTTACCAAATTTTCAACATGGCCTTTTTGGGACCTCCCCTCATGAACAGTGGCACTGTGATTTCCCTAATCTGTCCTGAAAGTTGATTTTGCACAGTGACTGCACCATTCTGTGTCACAAGTGCAAAAACACTTTTTAGGAAGGATGCAAAAAATGGCAGCTGTACTGTTCATAAGGGTGTGTGAAAAAATGGCAATGTTGGAAATTTGGAGTGAAAATATAAAAAAATTGATGATGTTAAGAGCATGTGTAGAAACTGCACAATGGTTGCTCATAACAGTCATTGGAGTTTTTTCACCAAATTTGCAACAAGTGCTTTTTGGGACCCAACCCCATGAATAGTTCACTGTTGTTTCATTAACTGGTCCCAAAGGGTGATTCTGCACAGCGACTGCGAAATCACCTTTTGGGACTGAGAAATGAAATGACAGTGCCAGTGTTCATGAGGTGGGGTCCCAAGAACCCCATGTTGAAAATTTGGGACCAAAACTCAAAAAAATGGCTGAGATATCAACCTAAATTGAAAACCCTGCATTCACTGCCATTATAGGGCTTACTGTAATTTCTTCATTTCCTGGTTGGTCTTTGAAGAGAGCAGACATGTTCCTGATCCACAGAAGATCACTGCTCCCAACCTCTGGAGGTAAGTATGGGTGAGCAGGGTACAGGGAGGTGGGGTGCACAGAGAAATGGTGCCAGTTGGGGAGGGGGGCTGGATGGAATGACGAAGGACTGTTTCCTTTTTTTCAGGTTTAAAAACAAAAAACGTCATGGAACTGTTTTCTTTTTTACAGCTGAAATATTAAAAAATGGATTCCTGCACACTGGGGTGGGCTCCCAGTGTGCCAGAGTACTGGAGGGGGGATCAATGCTGACCCCGAGGTCAGCTGAGAACATAGGGGCATGGGGTGGGAAGCACGCATTTGACACCAGGAATGGGCATCCTGGTGTCAGAAACAGCAAAGAAATATTTTATGGCACACTGGGGTGGGCTCCCAGTGTGCCACATTAATGGGGAAGGGGAGATACATGCTGACATGGGGACTGAGCACCTCGATATTGGCAGAGAACATAGAATGGAGGGTGCAAGCCCAGCAGCAACAATGGGAGGGAGGTAATTTGTTGTCCTGCTGTGTAACTGTTGGGAGGGAGTGAGGACTGCCACTGCAATGACAAAATTGCCCCTGATTACACTGGCAGATTTCACAGAGGGTGCAGGGCAGGCAGCAGCATTGGAAGGCAGCTAATTTGTTGTCCTGCAGCTAGACTGGTTAGGGGGGAGGGGGGACTGCTGCTGTAATGATGAAACTGCACCTGACTGCAGTGGCAGATTTCTTTCAAGTGCAGTGCTTGCTCTGAAACTGCCATCATCAGCAGCTTCAGCATTAATTGGTGGCCGATGGATGCACATATTGAAGTGTCCACTGGACTGGCCACACTGCTGCCACACCTCTGCAATGCTCTACTACCTCAATATGTTTCTTGTGCACTGTTTGCTCAAGCAAACATAATGAAAGCGGGCTTAATGGGCACCTTTGCCTAACTGCCTTGCAATTTGAATGTTTCTTCCTACAAATTCATTTATTAAAGGTGTAAAATTTGAAATCTGGTGTAGAAGATGGATCCAGAGTCTAAACATTTTCAGTATTGGAGTTTGCCCTTTAAGGGGCAGACCAGGTTGTCCTGGTGCACCCTTCCCATTACCTGAAGATGGTGTGCTCAGAGTGGGGGGGAAGGGAAGGGGAGGGACAGAGTGACAGAACAATAGGCAGGCAACAGGAAGGGAGTGGGCTAAAGGAGGTACATAAGGGGCAGCACAGTGGTGGTTCAGCCACTTTTGTTGAAGTTTTGATCTTACTGAAACTACAGCATGTTGGATTGGCATTATTGATTGTGGGAGCAGAGGTTTGCACCAGGATAACAAGGTAAGAGAAAGCAGTGTCATTTATAAAAAAAAAATATATATATATATATATAAATGCTTTAGAGGTTGTTGTTCTAGAGTCTATATGAGCAGTTGTGATATGAGAAAAAGAGGGAGGTTGTTTTAAAGAGGTTGTTGTTCTTGAGTCAATATAAGCAGTTGTGATACGAGAAAAAGAGTAGGCTGTTTTATAGGAGGACAGGAGGCAACCCTAGAGAAGACTGTGGTGCATTGACCAAGTGGTAGTGCTAATGAGTTAGGGCAGAGCTGAGGCGCTACTCTCGGTAGCTGGTTCTGGTGGGCCTGGCCCCAGGACAGCTGAAGAGTTGGTGGTATATGGATGGTAGGGCCAGAGCAGCATGCGGTGGGTTTTTTGGCCGGTGGTGGCCCAGCGAACAAAAGTGATGGTACATCCTGGTTTTGGGGAGAGAATGAGTGTTTACAGCTGAGTAAGCTGGTGGCACAGGCCTACCAAGGCTGGGAACAGCATGCAGTGGTGTTTTTTTGCCAGTGGGGAGCCTAAAATTAAGCAGTGGAGGAGCATGTGCTTGGGGGGGGAGCCAGTGATCTGGGGATGAAGGACAAGGCACAGTGTGAGTGCTTGCCTGGCTGGGCCTTTTCCAAAAAAAAAAACCCAATGATGCATGAATAGACAAGGGAAAGCTCGATGGACTACTAAGGCAGCTGGCAGCATGCTGGTTGCCTGACAAACGGGGGTGCGGGACCTGGAAGAGAGGCCTCTGCAAAAGGCCTAGCATGGGCTGATGGACAGCCATGTGGCATGACGTCAAATACCAAGGGGGGTTGGCCACAAAAATTCCAGTTTGTAGAGAGGGACAGTAGACCATCTGAAGCTAAAAAGGTAGAAGGCAGTATAGTGCAGTGGTTTAAGGCTCTGAACTGCAAATCTGCTGACATCCAGCAGACCAGACCTGGGTTTGAATCCCACAGCTTCTACTTGCATACTGTGTGACCCTGAGCAAGTCACCTAAGTTCCCTGTGCTCCCAGGTTGCTCCTGTAAAAAAAACTTTCAGCTTAGTGTGCTACTTCTGCTTAAACAACTAAAAAAAAAAAAGAGGGCTCTATGCTATGCTAAGGCATCTGGCCTAGCATGAGCTGATGGACAGCCATGGGGCATGACGTCACATGCCAAAGGAGGAAGGCCTCGAGATGAACAGATTCCAGTTTGGGGAGAGAGACAGTAGTCCAAAGGAAGCAAAAACGGAGGTGCTATGCTAAGGCATGGGGGGAAGAACCCTTGGTTTGCCATGAGGCAAACAAAGAAAAAGGCTGGATGCCTAGTAGGACAGGTCCAGCCATGTGGTGTGATATCACACACCCGAGGGACCATGTGGCAAAAGAGGCATGGAAAAAGGGATTTTTGTAGAGAGCGAGGGTGAGCTTATAGGTCCAAAATGGCCACAGGAGGGGCCCAGAGTGAAGGGGACAGTTGCAGGGGATGGATACCCTGTTGAGGGGTGGCGGAA
This sequence comes from Neoceratodus forsteri, assembly GCA_016271365.2. Taxonomy (NCBI): domain Eukaryota; kingdom Metazoa; phylum Chordata; order Ceratodontiformes; family Ceratodontidae; genus Neoceratodus; species Neoceratodus forsteri. The sequence goes on along the minus strand of CM028136.1, from coordinate 649,939,224 downwards.
CTGGTGGAGTGAGTCAGGGAACAAAGGGGCACAGAGAAAAGGGTGGGAGAGGCCCAGAGTGGCCGCAAGAGAGCGGCAGAGGCTCCAAAGAGGGAGCTGGAGGCCTAGATGACCCAGGGATAGTAACAGGGAGTATTTAAAAAAAAATAACACCTTAAAGAGGTGGAGAGAAATTAGGACCAAAGGAGGCCCGAAAGGCTGGGAACTGATCATAGGAGGCACAGGGATGCGGCAAGTTGGGCAACAGAGAATTGCCCAGATGGGGTGGAGGAATGCCAGCTGCTGCCATCATAGCATAACAGGCCATGAGATAGGCCTAAGAACCATAGGCGGCTGGAACATATACAACAACAGCAACAAGAGAAGGAAAACAGGCATGGCTATACAAAGGATTAGTTACAATAAGTGAATTAATAAAAAAAATGTTGTCAGTTGTCTCCACAGCTTTTCGCAGGAAAACAATGGAACATGGCACCAAAGAAGAACAGGTCTTCAAAAGAGGACGCCTACAGGACCATTGTGGAGCTGTCTGAGAAAGCCAACAGAATGTTACAGATGGTGGAGGGGGAGGAACCGGGGAGATCCTGGAGAAGCGGAAAGAGAAAAGGTGGTGGAGGAAAACGGTTGGCAGAAAGGCCACACAGCCCAACTAGGGTGCAGCCACCTCTGATAGTACCTCCCAGAGTGGCTATCCCAGTACCTCTGCAGCCCAATGACCCTGTACCATCAGTACCTCCCCAAGACCAGGTCAGAGTTCCCCTGGAGGAACCCAGACCAGATCCCCCGAGCACAACGGTTCCTCCACAGTCATTATTAGTATTACAACTGGCTGTTCAACCGCAGGAGGACATGACAGGGCATCTTGAGGACAGCAGGCCACAAGGAGCTGGCAAGGCCTCAGGTAATGTACCCGGTTCAGTAGGAGAAAGCATCAAAGATTATATCAGCCAAATCATTTCAGCACTCAGGACGGGGGGGGCTGGGCTAGATGGAGTCCGCACTGGCAGAGATTAGGTCAGATAAAGAGATGATGAAGAAAGAAGATAAAGGGAGGGAGAGTGTAGGAAAAGGAACAAGGGAGATAGGAACTTCAGGAATGAAGATAGACAAACACGTACCACTGGACACAAAAGAGAAAATATGGAAAGGGGAGTAAGTGGATATTTTTGCTTTAGTAAGCTGAGAAGTGGCGGCAAAATATGATGAAACAGAGAATATAGGAAAGAGCGAAATGGCAGCAGTGGTAGTGTTGTTGGGTAAGAAAGAGGAGGACAAATTTACTAAAGGGAAGACTTGGGATGGATGGTTTGTAGGTTTTGCCATGTATTCAGTGATAGCGCTGGAGAAGAAGCCAGAGCTGGGCATTCCACTCATCATGTACTCCCTGATAATAAGGTGGGCAAAGGGAGGGGTGGGGTGGATATACTATGATTAATTCTTCTGACAAAGAATGGCAACATTCGGGAATGTCAGATGGGACGTGAAACAATTAGATTTGTAGACTGACTATAACTGATCAGTCAACGCTGGAAGGAGAGATGGGGAAGAGGGGCGTGATGCCCCAGAGGTGTTTGGGGTTACAATAGGACCTCTTGCTCCTGGCCACAATACCGCTTTCGGCATGCATGCTCCAAATGTGGGGGAACACACCCAGCGAGCAGATGCAGAATGACATGGGCACAGAAGGCCCAAGGGTTAGGGGGGCAAGGAACAAATCAGCAGTTTTTTTGAGAAGGGCAAAGGTACAGGGGTCAGGTGTGGAACAGAGGGGGGGGAGAGGCAGAGGGCATACAGGTAGAGGGAGTCAGACTTACTGAACGTCAGGACCAAGAACATGGCAGGGTGGGGGAGTGTGGCAGAAGGGAAAGGAAGGGAGCAAGGGGTCTATTTCAAGAAGCAAGAATGTCCATCAAGATAGATGCATGGGGGGACTGGTTAGTCAGATACCTGGATAAAAAGGTGGCAGAGATAATTAAGACAGGTTTTCAGACAGGTTTTTCATAACAGTATGAAGGCCCGAGGCGAGCGAGAGAAGCGAACAACCTGGGAGCAATTAAAGGGAAGAAAGAAATCTTAAGACAGCAAATAGAGAAGGAAAAGACAGCTGGTACAGTAGAAGGCCATACAATACTCCCCCATTACAGAATATGAGAATTTCTCCATTGGGTTTGGTCCCCAAAAAACAGCAAGGAGAATATCAGGTGATTCACCACCTGTCATTTCCAGAAGGGGACTCACTGAATGATTTTATAAGTGAAGAACATAACAAAGTGACCTACTCCACATTAGAAGAGGTGGTCCAGATCATCCGAGCGACTCCTGATGCATGGATGGTCAAGACGGATACAGAGTCAGCTTTCAGATTGCTTCCGGTTAGGAGGGAAGATTGGGACCTATTGGGATTTAAGATTGGGGGTCAGTACTATTTTGATAAAGCAATGCCCATGGGATGTTCCATAGCATGTGCTACATTTGAAGCATTCAGCACCTGCCCACAGTGGATATTTCAAGAAAAAACTGGATACAAGACTATCATACACTATCTGGATGATTTCCTTTTAATCGGCAGTGGAAGGACAGAGACAGAAAGAATGTTGACCAGTGTCCAAGATTTGTGCACATAGTTAGGGGTTCCATTGGCATCAGACAAAACAGAAGGTCCCAGTAAGGTTTTAGATTTCCTGGGCATTGAGATAGATGCCTTGGGTGAGGTTTTTAGGTTAGCAGACAAAAAAGCGATGAAACTGAAGGAACTGATTCGAGTACACACAAGTAGGAGAAGAGTGCAATTGAAACAGGTACAAAGGTCTTGGGACATCTAAACTATGCATGCAGAGCAATTGGACCAGGAAGGGCATTCACTAAAAGGCTAGCAAGGGCCACAGCGGGAGTAACCAGACCACACCACTGGGTAGACATGACAATGGGAGTTAAGGAAGATTTCAGGATATGGGAAGAGTTCCCCAGTACCTATAATGGCTGTTCCTTTTGGCAAGAGGATTGAGTTTATAACATGGACCTTGAACTCTATACAGATGCAGCAGAGGGCTTAAGTATGGGGGGCTGTTTGAGGGGCATATGGTTCGAGGAACCATGGTCTACAGAATGGCTGAGGGACAGAAAAGTAAAAGACATGATACATGACGACTAATAGGGGAGCAGTGGCTTGCGAAGCTAAGAGGGGTATACCCGGCAATCTGCAGATTGAAAGATGAGGCCCAGCTATTTCACATGGTTTATCTAGTAATGTTTACAGGGGCCATGAAAGTGAGTGAGGCTATGGGACATGGCAGGAAGGACGAAGGAGGGGGGTTGGAATGGGAAGATATAAGATGGGGGATGAAGGAGATACAAATCATGATTAAGAAGTCAAAAATAGATCAAGGGGGACAGGGTGGTACCGTAACCCTGAAGGCTCAGTTAGATGACTCAGTGTGCCCAGTAAAGGCTTTATGGGCTTACACCGCAGAGCGTGGGTGTAGGACAGGGAGATTATTTGTGCATGGAGACGGGGAAAAAGGTCACAAGTTGTCAAGTCATGGCCATGCTCAAGAAAGGCATGCAATTCCTGGGTGAGGATCCAGGCAATTACTCATCTCACTTTCTTCGAATAAGGGCTGCTTCGCAGTGGGCAACAGCAGGGGAAACAATGACTAATATGTAGGAGAAGGGGTGTTGTCGGTCTGCCACTTACAAGAGATACATTCAAGCACTGCAGTATGGAGACTAACATATCACCTGTGTTTTGTCTTGCAGATACAGAACCACATGGGGGGGCATAGATATGAGACACGGAAAAGGAGCTAAGACCATATTTAAGATATTTATTTTGCTTAAATCCCATAGGAAGAGGGAGGATCACAGAAGTATGGATCTGCGGTCGCTTCTACATTTATTGGGCAGAAACGAGAGCTAAAAAAAGGCTTGGTGAAAACAGCTGTATCAGGATGTGAGAAAATGTAGGTTGTTTTCACAAGGCATACGAGGGATGAGATGGGCACAGCTGCTTCCTACCCAGACTTAATTATTTTACATCTAGGGGGTAATGACATTGGGGGAAGCCATATGTGGACACATACCTGCAGGTGAAATGGGACTTAGAGATAATACAGCAGTGGTGGGCAGGGGTAAGACTGGCCTGGTCAGACATGATCCCAAGAAGGGTGTGGAGACATGAACACAGTCATAGAGCTTTAGAAAGGGCAAGGAGAAAAATGAATAGAAGGGTAGGAACACTGATAAGAAAAATGGGGCACGTAATACTGCGAGGTGTGGTAGAGTGGGTAGAGGAGTTCTACAGGTCAGATGGAGTGCACCTGTCAGATCTAGCCATAGATATGTTTAATACAGAAACAGTGGGTTTTATAGAAGCACAGAGAGATGGGCAGAAAATAGAATATTAAAAAACAAGGAAAAGGGAAGAGGTCCCTTAGTGGGCGGGAGAACAATATCCTAAATTGGGAAAGCCAGTCATCCAATACAAGCTGGAGACTGGCTAATGGGGAAAATGGGGGAGGAGGGGGAGGGGGGAAGGAAAAAGGAATAGGATGAAAAGAAGAAGACGCTGAAGGAGAAAAAGCGGTCTCGGTTCTCACCGTTAACTAACAGGAAAAGAGAAGACGGCAGCCAGGTTTTCACTTGGGGGAGCGAGAAGAGGAAGAAAGAGGGATGATCAGAGAATGATATAGGGATGCAATAAAATACAATTGTGAAAGAGACAATAATAAATGATGATGAGATTGAAAATGGAATTATGATATATAATAAATTAATTACCAATCTGAGCACAACAACATACAATGGTTTCTGTCTTTTGTGAGGGAAAAGGGGGGAATCCAGGACAATGGGGTTTACCCTGTGAGGGCAGACCAAGTTGTCCTGGTGCATCCCTTCCCTTTTCCTGAAGATGGTGTGCTCAGAGTGGGAGGGAGGGGGGAAGGGAAAGGGAGGGACAGAGAGACAGAACAATAGGCAGGCAACAGGAATGGGAGGGGCTGAAGGAGGTACATAAGGGGCAGCACAGTGGTGGTTCAGCCATTTTTGCTGAAGTTTTGATCCCTCCCAGCCACTCTTAAACTATAGAGCATGAGGGAAAGACAGTCTAAAGGGACTGTATGTATGGTCTCTCATAGGTGGATAACAGAGTTTGTCCAGTAGGATGGTTGATAGTCTGCCAAAGGTGGATGGCAGAGTTGAGGGGGAAAAGGGGGGGAAGGAAAAAGGAATAGGATGAAAAGAAGAAGAAGAAGCTGAAGGAGAAAAAGCAGTCTCGCTGGATCACGTGATGCAGCAAACTGTGTAGCAGCACTTGACTTCAGCTCCCGCTATTCAGGGCTTTTATTTCACTTAAACCAGCCTTAAATAAGGTACTAGCATTTGCTGAGGCAGTTATTAAGGTGTGGATTAACGTGTTGGTGTTCTGTGCTGGAGGTGGAAGCTGAAATGAGAACCGCATTGCCCCGACACACCCCGCCTGTTTCCCTGGAAAAATCTGGTAAAAGAAGCAAGGCCCAGACGACGGGGAGTGGCAAACAGCCTACTACTACGGCATCTCAGGTCTCGGCTTTGGAAGCAACTCCCCTTACCCTGGAGATGTTTTTAAAGGAGCTGCAACCATTTTGAGATGATCTAAAATCAATTGTTGCTGAAATTAAGCAAATGTCAGGAGCCTTAGAAGATTTATCTACTAGAATGTCCAATACGGAGGCACGGCTTATTTCTTTGGAGAAAAAAATCAGACCGTACAGACAACGCAACGGTGGAAAACTGGCAGCGCATTAAAAAGTTGGAACAAAAAGTAGAAGATTTAGAGGGGAGGAGCCATAGAAATAATGTAGTGATCTTGGGCATTCCAGAAAAAGAAGAAAGGAACAATACCATTTTTTTTGTCCAGAAACTGATTGAGAGGATTGCGGGCCCCTCTCCTTTTGGAGCCTCATATACAATAGAGAGGGTTCATAGAGCACTACAACTGATGCCTAGCCCTGGCCAACAGCCCCGGATCTGATGTTTAAATTCCTCAACTTTCAGGAAAAGCAGTTCCTTCTGTCCAAGATTAAGGAGTTAGAGCAAGTGCTCTGAGAAGGTAACAAAATTTGCATAACCCAAGACCTCCTGGCCATGGTACGACAAAGGAGGGCCCTATTTCACCCCACAGTAACGAAGCTTATAGCTGCAGGAATAACATTTCATATGGGGTACCCCACTCACCTCCAGGTAATGATTTCAGGGCCCTGGATGTCCTTTGATGAAGTTGAGCCAGCGTTGAAAGTATTGCAGAAGGAATACCCCGATCTCTTCAAAGCTTGTTGAAAGAGCAGGAAAGCAGCGGTCTCCTCGGGGAGAGTCACGGGAGCTTCTGGGATATTATATAGAGGAACTGCACAAGAAAACCAATTTTATTGCTAAAAAGGCTTTTACGGCTCTTACAGTGACTTAATACACATTTTAAGAACTTTGGAGGTCTGGTGGATGATCATTATGCTTTGAAATCCGCGGGGGGGGGTTCAAAATGATTGTAAATCAAGGGCATTTCTGAGGGCTCACTCCTGGGTAGTGCATAGCCTTTCATTTTTCTTTGGCTTCCCCCTGAGCAGATGTGCCCAACACCCGCGGAGGTAACAGATTTTGTTAGCCATGATTGTTCAGTTTTTTGGGAGGGTATAGTATGGAACAACTGTTTAGTTCAGGTTAATCGTAGCTTATATAAGTAAGATGTTCCAGAATGCGATCTTGTCACAAGAGGGCAATCTTCACTTGCATATGCTGGAAAAGATGGTGTACAATCTGCAGTGGAGGTTATTCTGATATTGTAGATCCAGTCACAAATCACTTCTTTTGTCGGGAACATTCTGGTAACATTAGAAGAGGCTGAAAACGGGTACCCTCACAATAATAGGGGACTTTTTATAGCGCAACCTCATCCATGTAAATAGATGATATGTGAAAAGTTACGTACAGATATTAATGGCTGTGATAACCCTGTTTCTGTTTATGTTATGGGATATGGATTCACTTACGGTTCGCATTTGCAATTTGGATTCGCAAAGCCACCTCATTAAGCTCCTGGGTAGCGGAAGGGGAAACACCAGGGACTGAAGCAGGACCAGCTGTACCACTTACCAATGACAGGAGGGAGAGAAGATTGGGGCTTTTGAGCAGGATGTTAACTAATTTTTCTTTTGTACATTTATAGGGTGGAGGGGTGGGAGGGAAGGATATTATCTACTAGGAACATAATGCCAATGATAAGATGGCTACATGTCGGGGTCTCATACGATTCCCTGTGCAGGAAATGGAGATCACTGCCTTATTAACTAGTCACAATGGCTAACAGTGTACGTATCATGACATAGAATATCAGAGGGGGTCGGAAGAGAAAGAAGCAATATCAGATGTTACACCATTTAAAGTTATTGAACATAGACATCGTCTGAAGAAATGCATCTTTTGGATGTTGAGGTATCCCAGCTTCGTAGACATCAGTTTGGTCAGCTTTTCAGTGCCAAGAGAACTATAAATAGTTGCGGAGTAATGATTCTTATCCACAACAAAATTCCATTTAATACAATTAAAGTGATTAAAGACCCAGGGGGAAGATATATTTTGGTTCACGGTTTACTCTACAATAAGGAAGTAATGTTAGGTAGTGTATATGGGCCCAATAGTGACGCACCCGAATTCTTCACTCAATTAATACAAGTCTTGCAACCACATATCTCCATGCCTATGATTATGGGGGAGACTTTAACCTAGTATATGACCAGGTCATGGACAGGTCAAGTCCACAGAAGACTAGTCTTTCTCCTGCCCAAAGAGCATTCCGGGAATTTCTTGATCAGACCAGAATGTGTGATATTTGGTGGGTATTACATCCCTTGGACAGGAAATATACCTTTGTTTCCCCAGTTCATTCCTCTTCTTCGAGGACAGATTATATATTCCAGTCTCACTCCCTTATACCCAGAACACTGGAATCCTCGATTTTACCCGGGACCCCTTCAGATCATTCCATAGTCTCCTATCTGATATCAATGACACCTCTCCCCAATAGAGGTTCCAGGTAGAAACTAAACGATTTATTGCTAAAAGATGCTTCTCTTATCAAACAAATACACGACCAGATGGATATCTTTTATCAGTCTAATAAAGATTTCTAGAGCAGACCGGATATGTTATGGGGAGCCTTTAAGGCATATATCAGAGGGGTTTTGATTAGCATGGCCACATATAGGAAAAAGGCTTCTAGTGCTAGATTGTCCCATTTGCTTTCCAAATCAAGATTCTAGAGGAAGATCTCTCTCCCACCCCAACGGAAACCGTTCGGCAAGAACTGATTAAATTGAGAGCCGCATACATGAGCTTCTTCGTGAGAAGGCAGATTATTCCATTTTAAAAGCCCAGGCTTTGTATATCGATCAAGGGGAAAAGACAGGCCAGCTTTTGGCACTCAGGGTTAAACAAATGGAATCAGCTCATTATGTCACCTCCATATGGTCTTTGCAAGATGACTCCCTTAAAACGCACCCAAAGGAAATTATAAAAGAATTTACGATTTATTATAAGGAGTTTTATAGCCCTATGTGCTCACCCCCAACAACACAACAATTACAGGCTTACTTACAAGATTATAATCTACCCCGACTTTCGCTGGAACAACAGAGTAGTCTTCTGGCTCCAATAAGTGCCGCAAAATCACTGCGGTCATTAATGATCTGCCAGTGAACTAAACCCTGGGCATAGACGGATACTCAGCCTTATTTTATAAAAAATTCCAGACTCAACACCAATGCTTCTCCCTTTGTACCAGCATATCCTATCTGGTGCTGATACGGACTCCCTGTTATTTGAAGCAATGACTGTTTTGATTCCCAAACCGGGTAAACCTTCTGACCATGTAACCAATTACTGTCCAATATCGTTAATAAATCAGGATATAAAAATTCTGACCAAACTACTGGCATGCCGGCTTGAAAAGGTAATGGATACTCACATAGGGACTGAACAGGCTGGGTTACTGAGGGATAGGTCTTCAGCTGATCACTTAAGAACCCTTTCGCATGTCTTCTCGGTGTCCAGGGATGCACCTTACCCTGCAGCTTTGGTCTCCCTGGACGCCAAGAAGGCATTCGATAGGGTACACTGGGAGTACCTCTTCCTGGTTTTGGAAATCTTTGGCATCCCGCCTGACTTTATAAACTGGATACGGGCACTATATAAATCTTCTGCCCGGGTGTCAGGAAATGGAGTTATCTCGGAAAACTTCACCCTACACTTAGGTACCAGGCAGGGATTTCCTTTATCTTCATTATTATTTAGTTTGCATCTCAAACCATTAATTAGAAGGCTACAAAACTGCCCAAACATCCAAGGGATCCCCATTTATACCTGTGAAGTAAAGTTCTCAGCTTACGTGGATGATCTCCTCCTTCAGCTCTCCAATCCCGGGTTGTCCATACCGTACATGCTGGATATCATTGCCACTTTTGGTAGAATGTCCAATTATAAATTAAATATTGGCAAAACAACGGTATTTCCATTAAATCACAGACTTTTTAGATCTGATATAGACATTTTTGGACTTAATTGGAAGCAAGATTCTCTCAGATATCTTGGAATAGAATTAGCTCGAAGCCCCAAGCAAATTATCAGGTTGAATCTGGACATTTTGGTAGGCAATATTGTCCAAGATTTGGATAGGTGGGCCTCTCTTCCCATCTCATTATGGGGAAAAATAAACCTTATCAAAATGAATGTATTTCCATGCTTATTATACCCACTTTCCATGCTCAATATCTGGCTTCCCTTATCCTGGTTTAAGAAATTACGATCCCCATTTACCAAATTTCTTTGGTCAAATAAATCTTCCCGAATAGCCTATCATACCTTGACAGCCCCTAAGAACAAAGGGGGTTTGAGACTTCCCAATGTGGCTCTTTATTTTTGGGCATCGCATATTAATAAATATATGAGATGGATATCCAAGGGAAATTTATATAGGGCCCTGGCCTGGCTTAAAATTGAATTGTCGTTAATACGGGCATCAGGCCTAAACCCTGCGGGACTGCTACATATTAAGGAGAGTCTCCTCCCCTTAAAACTTTAAAACTTGACAATTTCTACATCCTTAAAAATTCATACACAGATTTGCCGATTCCTTAGGTATAATCACACTAAGGATCTTAACCAACCTATTGTAGGCAATCTTGGCCTTAAAATTGCAGGAAAACCGATTCCCCAATCTTGGCTTTCTATACTACAAGACTTGGAGGTCTCCAGCCTTATTAATGATAATCACATATGGATGTAAAATCAGGAAATTATAGCCAAACTTGGCATTTCCAACAGACATATATTCAAGGTCATCCAACTCAGGCATGCTTTAGTACGATCCTTCGGCCATAAACCTAGGACAGTTCACCCTATTCCATTCTACAAGGAATTATGTGTGCTCAGTGAAGGCCCTAAGGCGGTATCCAAAATCTATAGTATACTGTTTCTCTGAAAGTTCCCAGACAGTTTTTGGCCAACTGGTTTATGGGAATCCTTCTTCCCAGGCCAGAATATTAACGGGATGACTATCTGGTATACCTGCCATAAATTAATCAAGCAGGACAGATTAAGGCTAATGCAACTCTCTATATTACATAATGCTTATTATACACCTTGTAAACTGGTTAAGCTGGGGCTAAAGACTTCCAATTTATGTGTAAGACATCAACAACAGGAAGGGACCTTATTCCATATTTTCTGGACATGCCCGAAAGTATCCCCATTATGGCACAATATCATGCAATCTATGGACCCCATTCTAGGTCTTAAGGATTTATTTACTCCCGAAATTTGTCTTCTAGGAGACCTCTTAGGCATTAAAATTCATAACCGGAAGTATCATATAACACTTATTGCCATGTCTGTCAAAAATTTGGTATTATGACATTGGCTCGACCAGACAGAAATCCCCTATAATCCATGGTTAACAGAAATTCTAGCAAACTTACGTACTGAGAAAACCGTTGCTAATTTGAACAATACAATGAGTAGGTTTAAAAAGATATGGGACTCCCTTTATGCTCTGTACTCACTGTAAGGTGACTTAAATGTTAGGTTCGTATCATTGGGTCAGGTAGCTAACCCAGATAGGATAAATCTTAGCATGGTATGCTATTTTACTTATTGTCCTAGTAGATATGGGTAGGGGAAAGGAGGGGATGGGATTGCAGGGAGTAAGGGAAGGGGAGAGGCAGATTCAAGAGGTACTAGTGTTTAATATAAATGGTCTGTATGTATGTATGTCTGCTTTGTTTGTATTATTGGTTAAAAGGTTAATAAACTTTAAACTGCAAAAAAAAAAAAAGAAAAAGCAGTCTCGATTCTCACCGTTACCTAACAGGAAAAGAAAAGAAGAAAGCACCCAGGTTTTCACCTAGGGTAGCGAGAAGAGGAAGAAAGAGGGATGATCAGAGAATGATATATGGATGCAATAAAATACAGTTGTGAAAGAGACAATAATAAATGATGATGGGATTGAAAATGGAATTATGATATATAGTAAATTAATTGTCAGTCTGAGCACAACATATAATGGTTTCTGTCTTTTGTGAGGGAAAAGGGGGGAATCCAGGACAATGCATGGAAAGTCAGAACTTGAAATAGATACTTATGAAAGATTTGATCAAAGGCATTCTCTTGATCCAAAGCAATAATACCTTGTAGTTTATCCATTTAGTCTCTAGTGACCACTTCCCCAGTCTGAATTAGGTTATATCCTATTGATCTCCTTGGAAGTGAACATATTTTGATTTGGTTATATAGCCTTATTGGCAGTTTTATTTAGCCTATATCCTAATATTTTGTTAAGATTTTAAAATCTCTGTTCATAAGAGAAATGGGTCTCAATTTTTCAAAACCATCTAGTCTCCTTTTTATATGGTAAAATCAGAATGGCTTAAAACGTGTTATTTGTTGCTTGTAAATTTTGTAACATGTCATTAAACACTTCTGTTAAGATTAGATTTAAAATAGATGTGAATTGTTTATAAAATTCCGTACTTTGATCATCAGGACCTAGAACAATTTTCTGTCCTAAGGATTTTATGGCAACTACTACTTCTTCTAATCGTATAGGCTTTATTAGTTCCTTCTGTCGCTTTTCCAAAAATAAGTATATAGAGGAGCTCCATAGGAACTCTCCTATACTGCCTGTTGTTGGTACCTGTGTGCCAAAATAATTATTTAAACTGGATTCCACTACTGACCTTTCTTGCTGATTATCGGAATGTAGTTTACTGTCTGTGTCCCTTATGGATGTAAAAATCATAGTTCTGACACAGTCCTGGCTTACTTTAAAAATATCAAGTGAGTATTTAGAACTTTGGACACCAAATTCTTTTTCTATTTTAAAAGATTTAGCCCTATCATATAAATATGTTTTAATTTCTGCTCTTAAATGATCAATTTGTTCTTTAAAGGATTTTTTTCTCAACTGTTTGAAGAGTAAGTACTTTAAATAAATGTGCACACGATTGTAAATACTTAAAATAGTCCATTTTACCTTTCTTTCTCCCTATTGCTTTGAAGAACTTCTGTAGTTCTGTTTTTGTATCCTCACACCATTCTGCTAAATTCTCAAAACAACAAGCCACACAGCCTCTAGCTGGAGTACTTCACATTCCCCCAATTTCAATAGTTTCTAAAAGGATAGCATTTAGGTTACAATATCCTTTTCCCATAGTTTGTTGTACCCTGAATCCTATCTTATAAAAACCTTAAAGTGGTGAGATGAAAACATAATCAACATGGGAAGGCAATGTTCCCCTGTGATAAGTGTGGCCTCCTTTTTGTAGTAGTTGTCTATATGCATCTTTAAACCTCCTGTAGATATATGTTTCAAAAAAATTGTGTCATAGTACTATGTATTTATCTTTCCTGTTTTGTCAGCAACATCCCAAGGGCAGATATAGTCCCCTCGTAATATAGTAACATCTCTATGCAATCAGTTTTTGTTTGTGGTGCATATAGAACTCCAATTTTATAGACTGCTCCTGAAAGACTATATCTAATGGCAACAATCTCCCTGGGTCTATGTCCATGACTTTCAAAATCTTTACATTGATAAATTTAAACAATATACCTTCTCATAAACAGAGGTTCTCCCCTATAGATGATACTGATGGTCCCCAGTGCCAGGCTTTTTGGGCTTGATATATGTCACTAGTAGTTCTTAATCTGGTGTCCTGTAAGAAAATGATGTTTGCCTCAGAAGGACTCAGGGAAGAGAAAGTAGTTAATCTTCTCTTATAATTCCTAATACTGTTAACATTAAGTATATGTATTGTTAGTTTTTCTGTTGACCTCTGAGCCATTTAACAAAGAAAATAGAAGAGAGACAGTTCTCAGAGAAAAACCTCCTATAAACTCTTTTTTCTTCTAGTCCTTTTCTGTGCTATCTTAATGTCACAGATGTCTTCATGATATATGCTAAGAAGAGTGTGTATTTTTCAATGCATCAGGGTGGGCATCCCAGGAGAGTAGCTGCCAAAAAGGTGAATGTTCTAACAGGCCACCACACAGTAGGAGGTTGAAAACAGCTACAACCCCACTATGGGTGACTTCCCACTGTCTACAAACATGCAGGTGAGTACTGGGCGGGAGCGTCCCTGACAGGTGAGGAACTGCAGATGATGAGGCAGCCCAAGGTGCCAGCATCCCCACAGTGAGGCAGGAACAGTCATGGTGTAGGAAGTGGATGGGAACACCACTGCACAGACAGCCAGGGAGCACAAAGGGGGGGAGTGTACACAATGTGGTGCAGGACATGCACAGAGCCCCCCCAAACAAGAAAACCACAGGCAGACACCACAGACCACTAGTGGAACATACCTGTGCACTATGTCAGTTCCCCATAGGCATAGAAAAGCCAGGAAATGCATCTGTATAAGTGCCAGAAGTCCCAATATGCAGAGTGAATCCATGCCTTACCACTGCAAATAATGTGGTATACAGCTCCATCGGGGTTGCTCAGCCTGCGTTGTGTTGGGAGGTACATCCCTGAACAGTGCTGCATATAGCCCGCAGCTGTGTGCAGGCCTGTGGCACACACTGTGATGTTCTGGGGGGCCAACTACACTATTTTTCATGGGTCACTTGTAACAGGTGGGACAAGTACAGACCATCACAAGGAAGCACCATACACACATAAGACAGGCACAGCTGGACACTGCCCACAGACGTCTTCCTGATTGCAGGATGGCAGTGCAATATATCCAGAGTCAGAAAAGCAAGCCCCTTGAAGTGCACCTTGGCTATGTGTACTGCAAGGACAAAGAGATCCAGAAAAGACCCACTGGCAGTGCATAGATGCCCACCATAACAACTACCTGTTCAGACTCCACATCATGGATGACACAGACATGAACACCATACAGTAACACAACCATGCCCCAGATATGGCTGATGTAGACATCTGCCAGATACTCAGGAATCTGTGGGACCAGGCACAGCAGAGCATGGACACAGCATCCCAGGTCATCACAGACAGTATGGTGGGTGTACCAGCAGCCATCATGGAGTGGATGCCAGGCATATCGTTACTATGATGGACGGTGCAGCAGGTGCAGCACATAGCACAGAGGCAGCCAGTGACACCCATGGCTGTGACAGCGTTGACCATCCCCAATGAGTTCACTGTGACCAGAGATGCAACCCAGTTCCTGCTCTTCAACAGCTGGAGTGAGCAAGTCAAGCTAGTCATCTATGCCACCAAAAGGGGTCTGCAGTTCCTGGTTGACTTCCCCAACTAGCACATGGACAGTACATTCAAATAATTCCAGGCACTTTTCAACCAGCTGCAGTCCAGTCTGAGGCAGTCATGCCAGCTGTATTTGCCCTCACCTGTTCACAGAGGGTGCAGACCTATGTCTGGCTTTTTGGGCAACTAAAGGTCCATTGTCTGGCACTGGCATCCACCAAAGTCATGCTTGACTTTGAATATGTCAGCTGGTGGGGTGTGTCTATGGTCTTCCCCAAAGCCTACATTCGAGGCTGCCTCTTCCATTTTTGTCAGGCCATATTACAGAAAGTACAGCAGTGCCCCAAGGTCCTGGGGTGTTACACATCCAACCACAACTTTGCCCTACATCTCTGCATGTTGCTGGCATTGGCCTTTGTGCCAGTAGAGGACATACCAGGCATATTCAAAGAGATTTGGGAGTGGAAATACATAGTGTCACATGAAGAGGTCCTCCAGCCCATCCTGGACTATTTTGAAGACACCTGGATCCGTCACCCCACAGGGCAGTCTAGGCATCGCTATGCAGCCTTCCCTGTAGCCCAGTGGAATTGCCATGGGGCGACCATCCAGGGCCTCACCAGGACTAACAACTCAGTGGAGGGATGGCACAGAGCATTCAACTGCCACATTGGGGTGTGTCACCACAGCATTTGGTGCCTCCTGCAGTCCTTCCAGGAGGAGGAATGGATGGCCGTGGTCTGCATAGAGCAACTCATGTCTGAAGCAGAGCCAGCTCAGGTCCACAGGCGTTATCATGACCTGAATGCCTGGATTGCACCGTTGTGGCAGAGTACGGTACCCACAGCCACTAGGACTACTTCTGGGGCCTCACTCACAACTTTCAATTCCATGTGTGAGCGTGGGCAGTGTGGTCAGTGGCAGGGCTGTGAGCCCTTGTGACACTGTGTGGTGGGTGTGCTTTGGCATTCAGCATATGCACCCACAGGGAGTGTTCTTCCCCTTTTGCCAGTGTGCCCAACAGTCATGTGGGTGTTGCCCACAGCATGGGTGCCTGCAGTGTTATCCCATGTACTGTAATCACTCATTTGACCCATGCCCGTTTTGTGTGGGCTTCCCGGACCAGCTATTTCCACATCACTCTTTGTTATTAGCTCTGGTACCATCACTCATTTTGCTGGGTACCCCTTATTCCCCATTGCCTTCCATGTGCATGCCCTTCTGTACTCACCCTATCGGGACTCACCCATTCATCCGCACTCATGTCACATAAAACTGTCCTTATCAGTGTCTGATAGATCCTTTTGTAAAGATATGACAGAGAAAGTTTCAGAGTCTCCTTCCTCTTCCTCTGTGTCCCTTGTAAAACTGAATAGCATTTTGAGTCACCTTTCTATTCCTTTTTGATTTTTGTGGCTATTGTTGAAGTCTTTTACACTTTCTTTCTCCTCCAACCATCTTAAAGTCTTCTTGAGGAAGTGCAGGATGGGGTATAGCTGCTTAGTTATTTGTATCTGAAGGGTCTTGCATATTACTAAGCAAATCTCCCTGTTTGTTATTCTGATGCTCACTCTGATGAGAGAGTGAAACTTCTATAGTTGTTGCTTCACTTGGGTTAATTTCTAATGTTGTCACCATTTCAGTTCCATTTTGTAAAAGTTCAGTATGCACCTCATGTGCTTAGATGTGTTGCTTGCCACATAATTCTTGGGAACAGTTGCTCTATCCATATTCTTTAAGTTTTCTTCTAGGGATCTTTTGTGTTGTGCCTTGTGCACCATGTTGTCTTCATCATAGAAAGATCCCTTAGCATCTACCACCCATGGGCATTTCTTACAAAACTGTCCTAATTCTTCACATAGGCTGCAACTTATTGAATTAGGACAAAAGTGGCTTGAATGTCCAATCCCAAACATAGTTCACAAACCACAGCATCACAAACATTGCTGAGGTGAGTATGGGACCCACACATGTGGCATGTTTAGAGTTGTCTAGCACAGAAACAAAAATCTCTGTTAAGACCAATACAAAAACAACTGGAGAGATTCTCTGTTCCTTGATCATTAGTTTTCAATCTGACTTTAATTTTCCATTCTTCTGTCCAGATGTTTTCAGAATCTAAAATAGGTATAGGATGGTCAGTCACATCCACCCTTTGTTTAACATCAGTGGGAAAATTTTCAAATTGGATTATGTACAGCAAACATAATATTTACAGCAAGACTAAACCATATGTACCAATTTACTAAGGTGACCCTTATCAGAGAGGTAAGGAGAAATAATCCAGAGAGCACTTAGAAGGTGATTGTTTGTATGATGCAAACCACCACCTAATGCTGGTTGTCAACACGAAAGCAAAAGCAGTATGGAACTGGATAGGAGCCCTTCAACAAACATCAGTGCTGTGTGGAATGTGGAATTCCTCCAGCAAAATTAGCATGAATGACCATTCTGGGAGTATAATTTACACTGGAATGCCACTGTTTTTTTCTTCAGAATTCCCCTACTGTAATTCATGGAATAATATTCCACAGAACTGCATTTATTTCCACTGAAAATCATAATGCACCCATTTCTGTGAAAAAAAATTGAGATCCATGGAATAAAATTCCATGGAACGATTGCAGAAAAACTAATTCCATGTTTTTCTGCTGTGGAATCTCACCATTCCATTTCCAGCAAAATTTGGCAGAATTTTGGTGGAATTTCAAAAATTATGCAAAATTTTATTCCATCATAATTTGACAATTCCACACAACATTACTTCTTTGTTAAAACACCCAAAAACTAAAAAAAAGAACAAAAATAAATGAATAAAAGAATAAGTGCTGTAAGAAGCAGTATAGTAATACAGTCATTTTTTTCTTTAAGCATTAAAGCACTGTAATGTAAAAATAATTACATAAACTGTACTGTAATGAAGCTCACTTTACACACTTGACCCACTTTTGCAAAGCGCTTCTTTAATGTATACACAAGAACAAACTACATAACAATCTCTCTAATCACTTTTTTCACCATTTTCACTAACCAAAAAACTCTGCCTCAGTGAAATCAATGGTGGCCCTGATATGATGAACTCCTGCTTATCCAAATTTTGAAATTGCCTCCCAAGTAGTTTGGCTAAATGGGACAGTAATAAATTTAATTGGACTCATCATGCTTACTGGAAAGTTGGAAAAACTCAGTTCACTTTCCTGGATATTCCAGCTGTTCAAATAATTTCCGTTAAATAATATTTGCATTAAACCTAGTTACTACACATTCATAGAAAGCACATTCTGACCAAAGTGTAAAAGATCAGAGACAAGAGTTTAATGTAATTTTCATATTGGGCTTTCTGCTGCTTACACAATGATAAAAAAAATGAAGGATCTACAGCACACCCTTGACTATCTGTCCCTCTATTATCTTACATTCTCCTCATCCACTAGCCTGACCTCCTGTGCCACCCCTGCATTGTCTAACACCCTCTCTATCTTCTATATACCACCACCATTTCACAATGTACAGGCTGTATCATCTTCCTAATGTTCTCCCTTTACCATCTGCCACATCACTAGCACTGATGCAGTACATTACGGTCCAATTTTGGAGGTAAATAAGGCACAGGAGGGAAGTATTTTTAAGAAGAAAAGGTGCTCAAGAACAGGGGGACATGCTATGAAGCCTGAAGGGGGTAGATTCAGGAGAGATGTAAGGAAGTACTTTTTCACAGAAAGAGTGGTGGATTCCTGGAACAGCCTTCCAGCAGAGATGGCAGGGATGAAAACAGTGGCGGGGTTCAAGAATGCATGAGATAAACACACAAGAACCCTAGAGGAAAAGAAGGAGAAAGGAGAAAGATTTATAGATCAGGCATGGTCTGGTCCTTATCTGCCATCAAATTCTATATTTCCATGTCTCTATATTTTGATTGCTGTAAATGTCTTAAGAAATATTTTGCAATGCACTCCTGAGGCATTTGTTACTTTTGAGAATGGCTGTGAGGTTTTAGCAATATCATTGATGAAGTGATTAATCAAACAATCAGAGGTAAAGAAATTAATGATTTCATATTAGAAGCAATGGTCAATTTTAAGACTGTTTTACTTGTCCACAGCATAAAGCAAATGGACTGCACTAGTGCATCTAACCCTGGACTTCTTCATCATGACCAGTGTAGGTCTTTGATGCCTGTCAACAAAGTTTAAAAAGTCCCTTCTTTAGCAGACTCTAGTTCTTATTCTAATCTCCTCATTGATCCAGATGGCAGATGTAGGTGTGATTAATGGCTCTTTAAGAGCTGTGATTACCTGGCACCTGGTAGTGCAAGGTAGGGACCCCAAGAAAGACTTAGTGTAAGTTATCACCACATTATTAAGATTTTCAACTAGTGTCCAGGGTGTGATTGGGGTAGAGAACTGTTACATCACAAGCTCCCAATGTTCAGCGTTTCTCTATGTATATGTTGATGTGCACCCACAGTATTAAGGCCAGTGTCATTCATTTCTCTATATTCTGAATATCAGTGTCCAACATCTCAGTGACAAGAAAATTAAGCAGTATAGAGGGTGTGATATGCAGGTGGAGAGTTTTATTATAGCCTCTTCATAGTCATTCCCTGTCCCTTCCCACTTTTCCATCTCTGTATAGTACTTCTGTACCCCTCTGCAGGTTGATGACAGAGGAGGACTTCATGCTAAAATAAAATTAATCATGACAAATAAAAACAAACATATGTCCATCACTGATTACTTTAAACTTTATTAATGATAAATTGACTATATAAGATGTTAATAGTCATGCTATGGTTCTAAGCATTTTTTTTTACCAAACTGTACACTAGTAAAGAAACTGAATAGTCAATATCAAAATGTAGTTCTGTGCTAATTTTCCAAGATTTTACCAATGCAACACTGCTCACCACCATTGTCCACCACCTTCTATTATCTGCCAAAATGTTGGTGTACCAATACTAGTGGATAATAAAGAGTTCACAATAGTTACTGAAAATTAATGCAAAATACTTAAGAGCTCTAATAAATGATAACACTTGAAATAACATTTGAATCTGTTACATAGATGCATAGATACTGACAGCAGATAAGGGCCTTTGGCCCACCTAGTCTGCCCAATTGTGCATGCAAGTTTGCCTCTTCAAGCTTCTTTTGAACTAGGTTGTCCCCTTCCCCCAACTGCTAGGATTCCCAATGCCTATCCCATGAATTCCTGAATCCTGTAATAATTTTAGCCCCCCCACCACCTCCTCCTCTGG
The DNA here is from genome assembly GCA_016271365.2 of Neoceratodus forsteri. Taxonomy (NCBI): domain Eukaryota; kingdom Metazoa; phylum Chordata; order Ceratodontiformes; family Ceratodontidae; genus Neoceratodus; species Neoceratodus forsteri. Next base: position 649,919,218 of record CM028136.1, on the reverse strand, counting down.
CAGGGCTTTCCACTTGTCCACCACCCTTTACATGAAGAAACACTTCATCATGTTGCCTCTGAAACTTCTTTCCTTCAACTTCATCCCATGACCCCTAGTCCTAGAACATCTCTTTCTCTGAAAAACAGTGTTTTCCTGCACCTTGTACCATCCCGTGAGGTACTTGTATGTCTCTATCATATCCCCCCTCTCCCTCCTCTCCTCCAGGAAGTACATATTCAAGTCCTGTAGCCTGTCCTTGTAGGACTTGTGATGCAAACCCTGTATCATCTTGGTTGCCCTCCTCTGAACTGTGTCCATCCTGTCTATATCCTTACATAAGGCCTCTAGAACTGAACACTGTGCTCCAGGTGTCGCATCACTAATATCTTGTACAGTGGAATCATGGCCTCCCTTTTCCTGTCTGGTGATGCCCCTGCCTGTGCATCCCAGCATCCTATTTGCTTTACCCACCATCTTTTCACACTGACTCCCAAACTTTAGGCCCAATAGTGCATGTAATTGTGCCTCTTCAAGCTGCTCTTGAACTGGGTTCTCCCTTCCCCCAATTGCTAGGATCCCCCCAATGCCTATCCCATGCTTTCCTGAATCCTGTAATCACAATGTACAATTAAGCTTAGAGGCCAGCGGGGCACAGGACCTAAGGCAGCACAGATTCACAGCTGGAAGTTCATGTCAGATTAATCTAATAGATTTTTTTGACTGGATGACCAAAGTAGTAGACCAGGGAGGGGCTGTGCACATGGCCTACCTAGAGTTTAGCAAGGCATTTGACACAGTCCCACACAAAAGATTAATAAACAAATTAGCCATCTGGGAGTGGGTCCCAGGATGGTAGACTGGGTAAAATATTGGCTGGGCAACAGGACACAGAGGGTAATATTGAATGAAGTCCACTCTGAAGAAAGCAGGGTTACTAGAGGGGTATCACAGGGTTCAGTATTGGGTCCAGTCCTTTTTTAATGTCTTTATAATTGACATTTATTTATTTATTTACAAGTTTTACCAGGAAAGACATACTGAGCAGACTACCGCTCGATTCCAGATGCGTCCTGGGGGAAGGGGGAAAATGGGATAGTACATACAAGTCAATCATACAGAACTTTTTTCAGACAGCAAAATCAAAAGAATTACATACAATATGTACAAGGTTGTATAATTACAGTGAAGAGAAAAAAAAACACAACAATAGATACAGTACAGGATGCAAGAACAGAGGGTAAAATCATATTTGTAGGCAGAAAAGAAGGAAAAAAGAAGAGGACATGATGAGATTTGATAGATTAAGTGCTTGGGTGGGCAAAGAAGGATTGTATTTGGTGGTTTGCAGCACATTTTTGCTCTCAAGTTAAAGTCATGGCCCACGCTATTGCGTGTCAAGTTGACATGAGCAGCTTATGGGGACTTGCTTTTTTAATAGGGAGATTTGTTGCCCAGGGAAGGGGGAGTGCCGGATGTTAGCTGGCAGAGAGTTCCATAGTTTTGGTAGATGAGCTCTAAAAGCCAACTGCACAGCAGATGTAGTCATGTGTGGGATTTATAGCAGGCAGGAGTCTAAATTTCTGAGTGGGTAAACTGATGGTTTTTGGGCTGTTAGGGTTGTGGCTAGGTAGGAGGGCAGTGACTGGGTCCAGAATTTTGCTGTGAGTCTGTTGCAGTGGTAAAGGTGCCGATTGACGAGGGAGGGTAAGTTAAGGTGACTGTAGAGGTCACAGTGGTGAGTAGTGGGAGGGCAATCCAGTGCAAAGCGGCAGAAGGAGTTATAAAGAGAATCCAGTTTAGCCAGGGTAGATTTAGGGGCTGAGCTATAGACAACATCCCCATAATCGATGATAGGGAGGATCATTTTCAGAAGGATCTCTTTGCGGGCCTGAAGGGGGATACAGCTATGGTTATGGTGTAAAGCCCCCAGCCAAGGGCGTAGTTTTTTAAGGGTTGCTTCGACATGCGTGGAAAAGTCTAGATGTTGGTCCAGCCAGACCCCTAAGTATCTGAAAGAGGTGCAGACTTCTAGAGGGGACCATTCGAGTGTTTTGAGAATGGGGAAAGCAGGGAGACGGGAGAGTTTTGGTCTTGTACAGAAGGTCACAGAGATTTTTTTTTAGCATTTAGGATAAGTTGATTTCTATGAAACCAGTACTGGACTTCTGTGAAGTCTTGCTGGATTTTGGATGCAACTTCTTTCGGGGAGTGACCTGAGGTGTACAAGACTGTATCATCTGCGTACATATGAATATCAGCATGCTGGCAGATCGAGGGAAGGTCATTGAGGAAAATGGAGAATAGGATAGGGCTGAGGACCAAACCTTGAGGGACTCCAGTGGGGACGGGAAGGGGGTTTGAGGTGGAGCTACCAATTTTTACTATTGGGTCCTGCCTCCCAGGTATGAGTTAAACCAGCTTGTGGCCACACTGGAGAGCCCAGCTTTGGAGAGTTTTGATAGAAGGAGGGTGTGAGAGACCGTGTCAAAGGCCTTTGCTAGGTTGATGAAGATGGCAGAGGTGATGAGGCTATTATCCATACTGGTAAGGATGGAATCAGTGAGTCTGAGGAGGGATGTAACAGTGGAATGGGATTTTCTAAAGCCAGACTGGTAAGAGGTGAAAGAAGAAGAGGAGTCAAGGAAGGTGGTAAGTTGCAAGAGGACGAGAGGTTCCTGGATTTTGGCTAGGGTGGGCAGTAGGGAGATTGGGCGGTAGTTACTGGGGGAGGATGGGTCACCGCTTTTCAGAAGGGGGATGACTGTGATGTGGGTCCATTTTGAAAGTAGGGTGGCAGAGGTGAAAGAGAGGTTGAAAAGAAATGCTAGAGGCTCGGCAATAGCTGGTGCAGAAAGGTAGAGCATTTTGGCATCTATGCCAGTAGTGCATCTCTCCTTTGAGAGGTTTAGGGCGAGTAGGGTTTTAAGTACTTCTGGTGGGGTACCCGGAGTGAAGGAGAAAACCAGGTGGGGGGACAGCATGGGTGGGGGTGAAAGTGTCTCAAGTTGTGTGGCAGGTAGGGGGTTAGAGTAGAGAGGGGACCCACTGCTAGTAAACACAGAGTTGAAAGCTGCGTCAGCTGCTAGAGGTTCAGTTATGATAGAGCCACCCACATCTAGGATAGGAGTGGGTGGCTGGGCAGGAGGGGAGAAAAGTGACTTAATAGATCTCCAGAACTTGGCTGGATGATTGAGATTGCTTTGGAGAGAAGAAGAGAAGTAGTGGGCTTTGGCCTTGTCGATAAGCCTGGTGCAGGTGTTTCTGAGCGTTCGGTAATGTAGGTGATTGGTGTGCAACCCTGTTGTCTTATAAACTTTCCACGCCTGATCCCTGGTGCGGAGGTACTCCAGGAGGTCGGCAGTGATCCACGGCAGATGGGCACCCCTTACCCTAACCTTCCTGGGTGGGGCATAGTAGTCCCAGACTGCAAGAAATCTTTACTTAAAGAAGTCATTGGCATGATCCATGGAAGGGGCCTGGGGTATGAAGGACCAGACCACATTAGCTAAGTCTTGTCAAAGTCCATCTAAGTTAAGGGATTTATAGGATCTGATATGGAGTGTTTTTGGAGGGGGTGGTTTTGTTTTGAAAACTTTGCGTATGATATATATCATATGGTGATCGCTCAGTGAGTCCAGAAGGAGGCCTGTGGTTATAATCCTATGTGGATGCGAGGTGAGGGCCAAGTCGAGTAGGGAGTGGTTTAACATTTTGAGGTTTAGTTGTGTAGGTTCGGTGATGAGTTGAGTCAGGTTTAAACTGCTACATGGTTGCGGAGTGTGGAGCTGGCACTAGTGAGCCAGTTTAAATTGAAGTCACCAAGGATGTGGAGCTCCCCACCCGAGGTAATGGTTTTTAGGGTGTCTAGGTGAGCTGCAATGGAGGTTAAAGTGGAGTCAGGGGAACAGTAGGTTCCTGCTATAAAAATAGGGATGGAGTATGGTAGGGAGATTTTTATCAGTAAGGAGTCGATGTTGCCAGGAAAGGCAGGTTGCGTCACAGGAGAGAAAAGTACTTGGGATGCTACATAAATGGCAGTGTCACCACCCTTCTTATTGCCCGGATGGTCCTGTCGAGTGATGGAGTAAACGGGAAGAGCCACTTCATCGTCCGGGTTGTGGGGTTTCAGCCAGGTCTCTGTGATGATTAGAACGTCCAGGCATAGTGTATATGCTAAGATTTGAAGTAGTGGCAATTTTTGTAGGAGGCTGCATATGTTTAGGTGGACTGTTTTCAGGCCTCTTGGAAATTGGCCAGAGGGACTGGAAGAAAAAGTATGCCTCTTTGCAGATGACACAAAGATCTGCAACAGGGTTGATACATGGGGGGGTGGAAAGGATGAGAAGGGACTTGGCCATGTTAGAAAATTGGTCAAAATATGGCATCTTAGATTCAATGCAAAGAAAAGCAAAGTAATGCACCTGGGAAACCAAAACCCAGGGGAAGAGTACACAATGGGGGGGAGGTAGTAACAACAAAACAGAAAAGGAAAGGGACCTGCGGGTAGTCATATCAGATGACCTAAAGGTAAGCAAGCAATGTGAGAAGGCAGTAGGGATGGCTGGGGGGATACTGGGATGCATAGGGAGAGGCATCACCAGTAGGAAACAGGAAGTTGTTATTCCTCTGTACAGACAGTTGTTGAGACTCCATCTGGAGTACTGTATGCAGTTCTGGAGAACCCATCTCCTCAAGGACATAGACAGGATAGAGGAGATCCAGAGGAGGGCAACTAAAATGGTGCAGGGTCTGCAACAGAAGCCATACAAAGCAAGACTAAAGGAGCTTAATATGTATACCCTTGAGGAAAGGAGGGAGAGGGGGGGACATGATAGAAACTTTTAAGTACCTCAAGGGAATCAGTGAAGTCTAAGAGGGTAGCATCTTTCAGAAAAAGAAATGTGCAAGAACAAGGGGACACAATTTGAAAATAGAGGAGGGGATGGCTCAGGGGCAATGTGAGGAAGTATTTTTTCACAGAAAGGGTGGTGGACACATGGAATGGCCTTCCTGAGGAGGTTGTGGGGTCAAAAACAGTGGAGGAATTCAAGAATGCATGGGACAGACATAAGGCAACTTTTGTGGGGGGGTAGGAAGAAGTAGGCTGTTGGTTGACTAGGATCTGCAGTTTATCCAATAGGTAGGCAAATGGGCAGATTTGGTGGGCCAAGCAGTTCTTATCTGCCATCAAAATCTGTGTTTCTATGTTTAGGTCATAAGAGATGATAATCCCTAGGTCCCTTTCTTGCTTGGAGCATGCTATATTCTCCCCCCAGCTGATAAGCTGTTCCAGGGTTTTTGTGCCCCATGTGCATTATTCTGCACTTTTTTGCATTTCATTCTAACTGCCACACCCTTGACCATTACCCAAGCTTCTGCAGGTCTCTCCTCATTCAATCCACTTCCTCTGGCATGTCCACTCTGTTACAGTTTTGTGTCATCAGCAAACAGGGACATTCTCCCTTCTATGTTATCTGTAACATCACTGATAAAGACATTGAAAAAAACTGGACCCAGCATTGATCCCTGTGGCGCTCCACTGATCATCCTTCCTTTTGCGGAAAGCCAGTCATTTGCCACCACCCTCTGTGTCCTGCCATCCAGCCAATTGCCCACCCACCACACTACTGTCCCACCCACACCCATATTGCCCAGCTTCTTTAACAGCATCCAATGGGGCACAGTGTCAAAGGCCTTCTTTATGTCCAGATAGACCACGTCCACAGGCCCCACCCCCTTGATCCACCTCCCTTGTCACCCAGTCAAACAATTCATTGAGGTTAGTCTGGCATGACCTCCCCCCAAGTAAAACCGTGCTGCCTTGGGTCCTGTAGACTATTGGCCACAACGTGTTCCACTAAGCTCTCCTTCAGTAGTGCTTTCATAATCTTCCCCACTACTGAGGTGAAGCTGACCAGTCTGTAGTTTCCCACTTCCTCTCTGTTCCCGCTCTTGTTTAAGGGGACTACATCAACTGTTTTCCAGTGATTGGCTAAGCAGGATCACCAAAGGTTCAGCCACTACTTCTCTGAGCTCCCACAGCACCCTGGGGTGCATCCTATCTGGCCCATAGCTTTATCAACTCATTCCTTCCAGTTTCTTGAGGACCCTTTCCCATGCAAAGGGACTTGTATCCATTTGTGTGCCCTTTTCCCCCTTTGTACTCCCTTCTGGCCCTCTACCCATCTCTTCTACTATAAAACTGAGCAAAAATATCTGTTCAGCATGTCTGCTTTACTGTTTTCATTCTCAACACTACTCTTGCCCTCACCTTTTAGCCTCACTAACCCTCCCTTTGCCTTCCTTTTTTCACTTACGTACCTGTAAAAGGTTTTGTCCCCTCTAACCGCTGTTTTCACAATGCACTCCTCTTTCTGAGCTTTGACTTCCATTACTGCCCTCCCTGGTTCCTTTTACTTTTCCTGGTACCACTCCCTATCACCTTCTGCCTGTGTCTTTTTGTATTGCTTGAATGCAATCCTTTTGGATTTCACTTTCTCTGCTACCTTCTGGAAATACCATAAGGGTTTCCTCCTCCTTTTCCCCTTGCTAATCTGCTTAACACATAATTGTGTTGCCCTTGTTATCCCTGTTTTTTGTTGTTTTTTTTGTACTGGTATTTTCTCTCCCCCAGGTCTGGGTCAGCCCTTCCTCCTGCCATCCACCCAGCCCCGTCCCCTGTCCATTAGGCACCTACCTTGAACTCCCAAGGGTTACCATCTATGGCAAGGTGGTAGGGAGCCCCCAACTCAACCCACCAGGAGCAGATCCAGTGTTGGGAGGTGCCTTCTCAGGGTGTCACCTGTGGCATAAGGCCATCATGTCTCTCGACCCAGACAGCTGTTTTCCAGTTTTCTGTGGAGGGGAGCATGCACGCTGACAATGGCCAAGCTGCTCATGCATCCACACGCAGCACACTGGTTGGATGCTCTGCCTCTGTGCCCCACTGCACAGGACCTGGTGTGTCAACACCCAGCCTCTGCTAGGTGTCAGACAGGCTCTGGTCTCTGTTCCCCACCCTCCCTGGGAGAGGAGAGTTGTCCTCCAGATGCTTGATCCTCTCCAACCCCAACTAACCCCTGGTGACCCGCTCGCACTGCACACACAGGTCGCTGGCATGGCAGGAGGTAAGACATCGCTGCCTCAGCCTTCTACGCCACTGGGCCGGCTGCTACCCCTGTTTTAAATACTGCCCACTGTTCCTCCACCCCTAATTCCTTCCCCATTCCAGTTAGTGCTTCTTCCAAGCATTTCCCCATTCTCCCAAAATATGCCCTCCTAAAGTCAAGGATACGTGTTTGAGTGTGGCGGGGATCTGCCCATTCAGTTGTATAGTAATTATATCTGAATGCATTTTTAGTGTAAGGAAACATTCAGTACTCTGCTTCATTGATTAGAATCCATGACTTCTAATCATGTTTACCTAAATCGGCCATGGCTTCTAATTGAGGGCAATCAGTAATTAAGGGTGTCTTCTATTAAGAAGCCAGTCTGAAATAGAGCAATTAATTATTTGTACTGATATCTGCATGACTCTGCCATTCCAGGCCAGCCTGATTATGTTAGCTATTGATTGATGGATTGTTTGATTTGAAAATTGCTAACTGGGAGGGGCACACTAAGCCAAGGCTCACTTCCAGGTATGACCCAGGGGCACAATGACAAAACTGAAGCAGCATGACCAGAATTATAAACTTTTTTATTATTCTTTAGCAACTGCTTAAGGCCTACTAGGCACAATTGCCTGTTTTCAAAGGTGACCTGGGAGCACTGGGGAGGTGAAGTGACAGAATCACACAGTGTGCAAGTGGAAGTTTTGCAAATCAGACTGAGGTCTGATGGATGTACCAAGCTCATTCACAGCTCATTACTCTAACCTCAAGGAAGTGCAAAAGAGGGCAGTTGCCCTGTACCCAGTTTTATGAAACTTGACAAAAAGCAAGTCAGAGACTGGCCCAACAAATTTATCAGTCAAGAGTAAATGTTGAATGAGAAAGGTACAATCAGAGGTAATTGAAAGTATCACAGGCATAACAAGGGTGGAGGGATCCCATCATACAGATGAGGATGGTGATCTTCTCAAATCACTTTCTCTGTAAAGAAAAGAAAACAGTGCCATCAATGTTCCTTTATTAATAACTGACTCTGCTTTTAAAGCCAGCTGTTCATAGAGTGACCACTTCTTGTGACGAGGGTGGTTTATTTTTTCTTGATCTTTTTCACCAACTGTTGGCTTCCATCCCCCCAGACACCACAGCCCTGCCACCTGGATATCCACCTGGATTTACTACTAGCTGCTTTTTTCTAGGGCTTACCCCTCCCTGGTGAGATTGGTGGGGTTCCCCAACCCCCCACAATCAAATCAGATCCATTTTTGACTGGTGGGCTCAGTGGGTTGCGTTTAGGTTCTGTGGGAGTCCAGCATCATCCTGCTGCTGGCATTTTCTCCTGTGGTTTTGTTTTCTGATGAGGCATGGCATACTATGATGTCATGAAGCATGCTATCAAATGTACATCAATGTCTAACATACCCATTTTGCACTCAGGCAGTCCCAAACTGCCTTCCCCCATCTTTTTCTATGGGCTAGTTATTTGTCAAGCTCTGTGAATACTACCGCCCAGAGGAGGAGAGCAGTCTTCCAGGCACTTGATCCTCTTTGTTAGTCCTCTGATGCACTGAGTTTGCTCCCAAATCTGGGTCTTTGGTGTTGCAAATTCCAGCTCTACCGCTGTTCTGGCATGCCAGCACTGGCAATGGTGATTTATGATCTGAAAATGTACCACCACAGGTCAGGGACTCCCCAGTGATCATCTCCAAAAAGCAATACAGTTTGTTGCTTCTACAGTAAAAATATAAAAGCACGCAATATTATGTTATCTGCTAGGGCTTGAAACCACCATTTAGCCTTATATGCCAGGTGAAAAGACTGCGGAGCTAAAGGATGCCTAGTCTGTGTCATTGCTGACTACTGGCATTGAAAAACAAAATGATATTTTTGGAGCCCATGGGTGATGGTCATAAACTGCCTCATTTCCTTGTAATTAAAGGCAAAAGGTTTCCCACGGAAGTGTCTAGCATTGTGAGTGTGATATAGCATCACCTGCAAATGGGTGGATGGATGAATAAAGAGTTTACGCTCATATGGTTTTGCCTGGTGTAGATTAGTCTCTCCTTCAGTAAAAGGCTGCTTATGTGGTCTCTTTTAGATTTCATATCTGCCCATCTGTCAAGCTGAGTGCAAAGAAGAAAAATACAACCATTGCTGGTTTCTCTCAGGACTGAATGCATTGTTGCTATCTGCTGGAGTATTTTGGAATGATTTGTTTAAAACATAGTACCTCAAGTCCTATCATCATTGGGTTGCAATGGAGGAATATGAGCAGACTACGGTAGGAACCCCCTGAGAATCTAGCAAGCCAAAGATGGTGCACGGGCTTAAAGAAGCCTGGAACTCTGTCAGCAAGGAAGTAATCATTAAATCTTCCAAGTCTGCAGAGTCACTAGTTCTGATCCAGGCATTATTCACTGTAACATAGAAACCCAGAAACATAGACTCTGACGAAAGATTAGGACTGCTTGGCCCACCTATTCTGCTTATTTCCCTACCTATTGGAAAAGATGCAGATCATAGTTAACCAACAACCTACTTCCTCATACCCCCCACTAGAATTGCCTTATGTCTGTTCTATGCATTCTTGAATTCCTCCACTGTTTTTGATCCCACAATCTCCTCAGGAAGGCTATTCCATCTGTGCATCACCCTCTATGTGAAAAAAAATACTTCCTCGCATTGCCCCTGAGCCATCCCCCCTCTGTCTTCAAATTGTGCCCCCTTGTTCTTGCACATATTTTTTTCTGAAAGATGTTACCCTCTTGGACTTTGTTGTATCCCTTGAGGTACTTGAAAGTTTCTATCATGTCCTCCCTCTCCCTCCTTTCCTCCAGGGTATACATATTAAATTCCTTTAGTCTCTCTTTGTATGGCTTCTGGTGCAGACTCTGCACCATTTTATTTGCCTTTGCCCTTCCCTGAACTGCCTCCATCCGGTCTATATCCTTGCAGAGACTGTGCCAAGAAAAGAGAGGTGGCAAACAAGGTGAGAGAGCCTTACAGAATGACTGGCAGTGCTCTGCCTGAATGATCCAGAGGGGTCACAGCAGCACCAGCTAGAATGTGAAACTGAGAAGCAGAATAAGGACTCAGATGGAGATAATGGGCTTGATTTTCAAAATCCCATGAATATTGCAAGCCCCTGGTGCAGTGATCATTTGGTACACAGGGCTTACTGTCTACTCCCAATCAGTGACTATGATTTTCAATTCAGAAAGCCAGATGAGGGAAGTTAGACCAGCTTTTCCCTGGTCTATCTTGCACCATTTGGGAGAATCTGTTTATGGGGCTTGTGCCAAATATTTGGCTCAAGCTGATGTAAATTGAGGAAACTGTAGCAGCTGCCCCTGATGTACTAAAATTGGGTACAGTTGTGGCAAAGGAGTTTGGCACAACTCCACCAACAAATGGGTTTGATGCAGTGTTGATGCAAGCCCTGCGTCACCCTTTGAAAATCAAGTTTAATGACTCAAAAGATGAGCTAGAATGAGCATGCCAGATTACAAAATCAGTTCTTTATTCTCAGTGATACTGTCTGTTTGGGAATGGATATTAAAAGTAATACTCTACTATTCTAATATTTATAGATTCTACCAGTAAAGAAGGCTTAATGAAGGGTTCATGCTGAGAATTTGTTGTGACTAGAGATGCAGCAAAATTTTATTTCGCCAGTGAAATTCCAGTAAAATTGCTAATTTCACCACGTGAAATATTTCATGTAATTATGCCTGCAAGGCAAAATTTCACTGGTAAATTTTGCCTTGCTTTACTATTTGGGGAAATCAGGTGAAATCAGGTGAAATTGGGCTTTCCACATGACTTACTCTCTGCAGGTCTCATGAGTTGACTGTATACAGGCAGGACATGAGTGGTTCATTTCCTTTCTGTGTAGTTGGAGACTTGGAGAGGAGAAGCAGGCAGCCAGCAGCAGATATTTTCAAATTAAGATTGTTTTGTGCACCAGCCACTGATTGTTGTGTGTGTTTTTTACACCCTTTTTTGTTTAAAAAGAATATATTAGATTGTGTTTCTGTTCTTTGCTTATAGTTTCTGTTTGGTGTCTGTAGTGTATTGATTGTGCGTGTGTGTGTGTGTCTGTTAGGAATTTTTTTTCTTTTCATCAGGATGAATGCTAAACAGCAAGGTAAGGTCACTGGGAGTAAGGCACCCACTGTTCGCTTTAACAGGCAGCAGGAGCATGTCTCCCTCCCAAGAGGAGCATGTGGCCCTCACTCCCCAGCAGCAGCAGGGGCATTTGGCCCCCACCCCCCAGCTGCAGCAGCAGGAGCATTTGGCCCCCACCCCGAGCAGTAGCAGCAGAAGCATTTGGCCCCCACCTCCCCAGCAGCAGCAGGGGCATTTGGCCCCCACCCCCAGCAGCAACCAAATACTAATTCCCCCCCAGCAGGAGCATGTGCTTACCACCTTCCCCAGCACAAAGGGTCAGCTGTGTGGTGTTTCTTTAATCAAAACACAATCAACAGCATGGTAGTGATCTGCAAGCTATGCAGCAGATCCATGAAAAGGGGCAAGCAAGGGGGGTCATTTTGGAACTGGTGGCCAGAGGAGCCATCTGCAGAACCACCAACCTGCAGAATGGTTCCAGAAACAACAGGAGTTGGCAGCAGCAGGAGGCAGTGGGGCCCAAGAAGAAGAGGGCCAGCAGGAGGATGGGGCCAGTGGTTGGTTGGAGTCTGGAAGGTGCCACAGCAGCAGGAGAAAGCAGCAGGAGGCAGCAGCACCCCCATCCACCTCACCTCACCTCACATCCACCAGAGGTGCTGAGTTCATGGTGGTGGTGAACCCACACAGCCTGCAGCAGCCCCATCTGCTCCACCAGATAGTCATGAAGATCTGGTGGCTATACGATCAGAGATGTCCGCTCTTCGCTGTGATTTTGATGAGTTCTGCTGGGAGGTCAGGGGGACCTCATGAAAGTAATGGAGGAGCAACAAGAAGTGTTGGACCTCCTTGCGGAACTTCGTCATGGAGAGATTGGTGGTGCCAGTGGCAGGTCAGAAGAATCTGGGCCTGCTTCTGGTGCCACTAAATTATGGTATGGAAATGTTAAAAATGGGCTTGCTAATTTGCAAGTGAGTCAGGCAGTGCAGCACCTCAGTTTTCTTCTCTTTTCTTTTTCATGTCCTTGCTTTGTTAATTCCACTCTTCTTAATGCACACCCCCTAAAAAATAATAAAAACAAACCTCAAAAAAAAGAAAAAAAAATTCTTTGCTGTCCTCTTCCTCTTTCCATATACTCGTGTTTCTTTTTCATGTCCAGCATTTTGCATATTATGTAATGTTTATGCTCCCTCTCTTTCTCATCATTTGAGTACCCTACCCTTGCACTTACCCTTCATGTCCCCTCTGTCATGTAACTGTAACTTACTGTCAGTCCTTTAGTTTGTACCCATACACCATACCTTTCTTCTTGTTTTATCTTACTCCTTCTATATTTCCTCCTCCTATCCACAAATGTCAAGTATATTGTAATGTGTTCATATGAACTAATTTTTTTTTCCCCAAAGCTATGTGGTTCAGGCTGATGTTGTGGACTTCAGTTGTTTTGGCTGTGTGCAGCATCAGTCTGAATATGTACCCAACAATCATAGAAACATAAGCATTTTTACTGTGACGCTAAACATAAATATATTTTTGAGCTTAAAAACGTGTTCCCTGGCCTTGCCTCCCACAAATGTTAACTATGTGTCCCTCTCCTCCATCCATAATGTTTAGTGCCCCCACTGCCCCACCACAGCCTCTTGCTGCCATACTGTGCAGAGCAGGCATACTAAGACGAGAAATATGACAGGAGAAATGGTACATAAAATTGAGACAGAAATATGGTCTGAGTCAGGATGTGATGAGTTACCCCCCACCCCCACCAACCAGACATTAAGTTGCTGTTTTGGGAAATGTTCAGCAATGATTTCAGCCTGAAACTAAGTGCTGCCAGTGCCAAACAGGACCTACAAGTCCAGACATTTTTCCAAAAAATTGTTACAGTAAATTCAGACAGAAATCAGGTCTCAGCCATATTGTTATATGGTGCCCAAGCCACCACCCAGACCAAATGATGGTCTTTGGTCCACTGTTTACAATTGGTTTTAGGCCACATCTTGTTTGTGCTAGTGCAGCACAGGCAGTACATGTTCAGAAATGTTTCCTAAAAAATGTTACATCAAATTATGACTGAAATCTGATGTCAGCCCTGATGTTTTATGGTGCCCCCCCCCCAGCACTCAGACATTAAAATGCTGTTTTGGTCACTATTTACTATTGGTTTTAGGGCACATCTTGTTTCTGTGAGTGCAGCACAGGCAGTAAATGCCCAGAAATGTTTCCTAAAAAATGTTACATCAAATTAAGACTGAAATCTGTTGTCAAGTCTTGATGTTTGATGGTGCCCCCCAGCACTAAGACATTAAAATGTTGTTTTGGCCACTGTTTACTATTGGTTTTATGCCACATCTTGTTTTTGCACGTGCGCTACAGTCAATGCATGTCCAGAAATGTTTCGCAAAAAATTGCACAGTGCATTCAGACAGAAATCAGGTGTCAGACATGCTGTTATATTTTGCACACCTTCCACCTGGACCAAAATGTGTTGTTTGGCCAACTGTTGACCAATGGTTTAAGGCCTAATTATGCTGTTGACACTACTTAACACAGCCCAGAAGTCCAGAAATGTTTTCCAAAAAATTGCACAGTACATTTATACAGAAATCAGATGTCAGACATGCAGTTACATGGCTCACATCCACCATGAGGACCCAAATGTGTTGTTTTCTACATAGTTTAAGTATTTTTCATTCCAAACCGTGGTGCTGCCACTGCCTAACATGGCCCAGAAGTCCAGAAATGTTTCCAAAACAATTGTATAGTACACTCAGACAGAAATCAGGTGTCAGACATGCTGTTATATGTTGCACGCCTTCCATCTGGACCAAAACAAGCTGTTTGGCCCACTGTTTACCAATGGTTTAAGGCCTAATTATGGTGGTGACATTGCCTAACATGGCCCAGAAGTCCAGAAATGTTTCTCAAAAAAATGAACACTACATTTAGACAGAAATCAGGTGTCAGACATGCAGTTACATGGTTCACAACCACCTTGAGGACCCAAATGTGCTGTTTTCTGCACTGTTTAAAAGCTTTTCAGGCCTCACCATGGTGCTGTTACTACTGCGTAACATGGACCAGAAGTCCAGAAATGTTTCGAAAAAAAATGTTTCAGTAACTTCAGACTGAAATTAGGCCCCAGCCATGATGTTTTATGGTGCCCAAACCCCACCCGGACCAAACAATGGCCTTTGGTTGACTGTTTACAATTGATTTTAGGTCATATCTTCTTTCTGCGAGTGCAGCACAGGCAGTTCATATCCAGAAATGTTTCCAAAAAAATGGTAAATTCAATTCAGACAGAAATCTTTTCTGAGCCATGATGTTTTATGGTGCCCAACACCACCACCAAGACATTAAAATGCAGTTTGGGCAACTGTTTACAATTGCTTTTAGGCCACACTTTGTTACTGCGAGTGCAGCACAGGCAGTAAATGTCCACAAATGTTTCCTAAAAAATGGTACATTAAATTCAGACTGAAATCTGGTGTCAGACATGCAGTTACATGGTTCACATCCACAAAGGACCCTAATCTGCACCATTTAATATGGTTTTCAGGCCTAACCATGGTGCTGCCACTGCCTGACATGCAACATACGCCAGTTTGCCACGATGAGAAAAATAAATCCTCCTACAAAATGGTCCTGCTACTTAAAGTTGCACATTCTTCCTCATGCTGCTGGTTTCTCAATTTATTGAGAACTGCAGCATTGTGGAGCATAATCTCTGAGGCACTCCAAATTAATGACATCATGGGTTGTGTACACTTGATAGGTTGCTTGATGCACATGTGACTTGAAGAAAGTCCATCCCCCACCTGAGAGGGGAGTCTGCTCTCTTAAGGTCAGTTCTTATGTGCATCAAAACAGGTTGCAAGTGCACCCTAGAGCTCCAGTGTGCTTCTTGTAAAGGCCAAATGTTTATTATAAAGAACAACTTCATTAATAAGGTAAGAAGTCACCTGGCTAAGCCATTTATTAATATCCTACAACAAAGATCAAACAAGACCACAACAGTATGTTTCTGCAGATATGAAACTGTTTAAAATTACAAAACTGGCAGTCTTAGAAATGTTAGCACTGCAGCTCTACTAGCATCGGTTGTCTAGGAAAATGTTAGCTGAGAAATTGACAGCACAGTATTCAAATTATGAACATTATCGCATTGTGCAACTATAGAGACTAGTAGCTACCTGAACACCCCTGCTAGTGGTGACAGGACCTACAATAATGTCTGACCCACATAACTGAACACATAATCTATGCAGTGATTTACATGAGGTAATATAATAAATAATCAGTCTGGTTCCTGAGTTGTATTAATCACCAACAAGAATCTGGTGACCATGCTAGCCTCACTAACTTGTAAAAAGGAACTCTCAAACTCACCCAGAAAAGCTTCCTTGCACTGGAAAATGCTTAAAATGCCTGAGCTAGATTCAGACATTACTGGAGTTCACTGGCACTAAATCAAAACACCCGCAACCACCTCCTGCTATTTTTTACACAAAAACAGTCCAACAAAAACAGTCCCACAGAGAAAAGGAAGTTCTACGGACCAAAATGGAGCCATCCAAATGTTTCTTTATGGCCCCAGTTTCTCAAACAACTGCTAGCAGCATGACCACCCCCCCTACTTCTTTCTAGTTTACAAATCTCCTGCTACATGAGAGTTGCAAGCTGACTGGCTCTCAGCTCACATGAGATTTCGGTCACTACCTTAGATGAGGATAAACAAACAAGATTTGACTAAATCCAGCATATCTTGCATTGGAGACTGTAGCTAGCAATTGCTCCTGCTTCTCAAGGCAAAGTCCCCTAACTTACAATTTATTGAGAACTGTGGCATTATCATTTCGCAATGATGATGCCCTGGTTAGCTCTGCTGGCTCTGTGGTTTTAAGTCACTGTGGATTAAATTACATTTTGTGTGCTGCTGCTGTTGCCTATAGCTGCTGCCTGCTGCTCTGACTAGTTGCCATGAGAAGTAATGCTTTGTCTGCTTCAGGGGATCCTCTTCACATAGTCTATCAATGCTGCTGCACACATAAGTATATGTCTGCATTTCTTTTTCTTGGGTGTAGGAGAAGGGGGATGGTGGCTAGCTATTGGGACGTCTTGAGTTCTTATATTTTTGTAATTATTTTATATTATCTAGTGTGCTGAGGAGTACATCATCATGACATGCATGCTAGGATTTGGATACAGGATGTTGGAATGCACCACATTTCACATTGCATAAGGACAAGGTAAGTATTGAATTTTCATTACTGGCAGGGATAAGTGACTGCAACTGGGATATCTGAGTCGGATTGTAATTGTATTATTTTTCCTTTTCTCAACATTCAGAAATTCAGGTGCTGTTATCTCCAGGTGCACTGCTGCTGCTGCTGCTGTTCAATATGTGTGTAATTCATTAACTTGTGGTAAGTATTTCTTAATTTGTGATGGTCTTTGGTGGACGGGTAGTGGAGGAGGTGGTTGAGGCTGGGTTGGTGTGAGGTTGGTAGATATGGTTAAGTATTAAGTTTGTGGTTACTGCAGTACAGAGATGTCAGACTTTGACAGTAACTATCTTCTATATGGGTCTGTCCATATTCAGGAACTCCACAGCTGGGGTATGTCTGTTAACTCCCAATCTGGATGCTGACTGTGCCCATCAGACATAGTCTGTTCATGTCGATGGTTCCAGTTTAACAGCCATTCCCTGAGTATACCTTCATGTAATGATAGTGGTGGGGGGGGCACCTAGTTGTAACAATGTTCAGAATGTCTTCTTTTTTTCTCATTTCCAGGTACAAAGTACTTCAATTGGAATGGTTGCTTAGTATTGTGGTGGACATTTGCTGATGCATTCCATCTCTGTACAACATTGGTGACTAAATACAAGTCTTCCATCCTGATGTGTGGACACTGGATCAAGCTGCTGCACCTGCAAGGTGTGGGCCACTGCTGACAACTAAAAACATACATCATCATCATCAATGGACATTTTCAGCTCATGTGCAGCAGCATGATTGGGGGGGGTACTTTGAGTGCTGCCCAAACACACTCTTCAATCTGGGCTGCATTTTGGGAGCAGATCGACAAAAACACTTTACTTGTGCCACCAATGTTGTTCTTGCTGGGGTACCAGATGATGTTTGGGGACTGGGATGTGCAGCATGTAGGAAACTGGTTATTTTGGTGGATTTGGTGCCTGGTGGTGTAGTTTTATAATTTGAGGGAATGGTAGCTCCACTGCTACTATGCTCACTGTCCAAGAGAGAAAATTATTCCTCTCACTCTTCCTCCACTGACACACTCAACCCTCCCTCCTCCTGCTCTATTGCACTGCTGTCACTAACATTAAGCTTGACAAGGCAAGTCCCACCAACAGCTCTGGCATCTTTCTGGTGCTGGTGCCAGTGCAATGGGTGCTTGTTTTTCTAGTGGGCGCACGGTGTCTGCCCTTTTTCCATGACTTACACATGCATGATGCAGCTGATATATTGCCATGGTGTCATCAGCTGCATCAAGTATGAAAAAATCCCAAACTAGGGACTGTGCACCTCTAGATTTGACATGGGACTGACACTTGGACAGCGGAGCCAAAGGTGTGGACGTTTTTGCTTTTTGTGCTGCTTGCATGATATCCAGCATGATACATTTGGGAGGTGGGGTGACTGGACTGCTTGTTGTAGGCTTGCTGATATCCTTACTCTTAGTCTCATCTTCCAGATGGGCTACATCTTCAATCTTCATCTTTTTCACTTTTGGCTCGCACAGGGGGTCCAACACCTTATCATCATCTGTATCAAAACATATTATATCCTTCTCCTCCTACCTATCACTATCTACTGCCAGACAAACATTTCCCTTCTCTGGCATCTCCTCACTGTGGGGGAGGGGCTGACTTTCCTTTTCTCCTTCACCAGAAGAAACAGACTGAAGCTGGACACTATCACACTTATCACCATCAGCTCCTCCTTGAACAGGAACAACAGTCACACTGACAACTTTTTCTACCTCCTCCTGGATCTCTGTGCCTCCACTGGTGTGAATGTCTCCCTCATTCCCAGTACCATCCCCAACAATTATACTAGCTACAGATAGAGCAGTAAAAAAATTAGTCACAGACTTGAAGCCACTTCTAACTTTGATTTTGCTGCTACAGGCTGCCAAAGCAGCAGCGGAGCCCACAGAGGACACTGATTAATAATAAGACATACAGTAGGATTGCTTTTACCAACAGACTTCTTTAAGCCACCTCCCACCCTGGCACCTTTACCTGAAGTTGAACATCTCTTGGCAGGCATATTTATATGGTTGTTTCATTTGATTTCCTCTGGAACTATATTATTATGTATTTCTATTAAATAAATGTGATTTAACACCTGTAGTGCTATCTACAAAGGCAAACAGAAATGAGAACAGGTAGCTGCACTGTAGTGTATGTGTATATAACTTCCTACAACTACAACTGCTGCTGTAGCCTATTTGAGCGTAAAAACACTATTTTATTTTTTCAATGACAAAAAACATAAGTGAACTAACATGAGGTAACAGGAGGACAGACGTAAGAGACTTTTAATACAAAACCAACAGAGAACTCCACCACAACAAGGTTGTGCAGTATTTCTGAAAATAATACTTAAGTAGTTCTTAATCAAATATCAGTTTTTAAATGGAATCATTGTTACATTACTTGATAATAACTGGGTAGGTGCTGGTAGGTTCACAAAAACTAAACTGTAAACCAACCACACAGAACACCTCTCAGTCAAAATACAAACTATGGTCCATATAACTGGTGTCTGGATAAGGCAAGTACTGCAATGTGTTAGTACTTACTAAACACAATTTTGGCTTACAGATATATCAGTTGGAAGGGACAACAAGATTTGAAATGAACAAACAAAGTCACCTCCAAAACTCATGCAGGAACCACCACTATCTTGAAAACTATGTAGTTTTTTATATAGTAGATCAGGTAGTAAACACCAGTGGTGTAACAGGGAGGAAAGGGTTAATATGGTAAGCAAATTAAATAGAAAAACAGGAACACTGCAATGCAGAGGCCAGATCACAATTTTAATTTCTGTGAGCAATTCAGCAATGCAGTGTACCTGGATATGAACGAGTCAAGTGGTCAAAGTACACGAATACTTTCAAACAAAAAATAAATAAATCACAAAAGTAATTAAGCAAAGGGAAACAGGAACAGAACTACTCAGTTAGAATGCAGTAACTGTTTAGATAAAGTTACCCCAAAAAAGGACAATATATAAGAAAAAATATAACGAATAAATAGCACACAAACAAAAAATATTAAGACTTAAAAAAAATAATAAAAACTCACTCAAAACTTGTAAGAAATAAATATTAGGAACTAGCCTGCTCTACTTTCACATACACACACAAACACCACACAATCGACCCTCCCCACTCAACTCCCTTACAGACACAGACACAGAGAAAACTGAAAACACTATCTAAGTTTAACTAAGTATTAGCTAAAGATACAAAATAAAATAAAAAATGTTCACTAGCAGCAGTAGGAACTAAACTAAGATTTTGGGAGCAATCAATCAATCAAACTTTATTTAACCAGGCAGTTACATCATTGAGCAAGTTCATTTTCAAGATGATTCTGGACACATAGGACACATTTGTTTACAGTAGACAACAAATTAAAGTATAGCAGACAGTAATACAGGCTGTGATTGGATACAAGGTCAATATTAGCTGTAGCTGAACCTGTAAGGAAAGTGCAATAACAGGCCTTGAAAGTGCAGCATATACAGGCTGAAATCTGTAGAGTACAAAGGGAGGAGAGGATGGAAGAACACAGGGGAGAGCAGTGGGAAAAGAGGGTGTCAGACACATAGTGGAGAGGGAAGAGGGCAGCCTACTAGGAGAAGGTCCCCAGAGGAGTTAACTTGAGGAAGAGGGGAGGTAGTTGAGGGGGTGATTACCTTAGAGGGATGCTGGCCAACAAGGGAAATAAGAAGGCCAGGGAGATCCAGAAGTTAGGGTACTCAGTCCAGCAGGGTAATGCTCTATCAGAAGCAGTCACATGCCATTTTCAGGCATCTGTAGAGCAGCCATCTGAATGTATAGTGGCTGGGCAGCAGGAAGAGTTTAAGTGCTTTTTGCATGTTATTCCAGAGAGCTGGTAAAAAGGACCTAATAGCAGTTGAGCCAAGTCATGTCCTTGTCCTTGGCAATTACACTGAAACACCACAAATAAAGAGGTTTTTGAAGGATTTATTGGCTGTGATGCACCACACTGAACTGCTCTCCAACTCAACAGACAATATACGGTGCAGGAAACAGCCTGCATGTGATATTTCAGCTATCTTACCTCAATGCATTGCAATTTCATTGGCAAAAATAAGAAACATTGGTGAAATTCAGGATAATGGTGAAATTTCACCTTACATGAAAGGGAAATTGGTGAAATTGGGTGAAATTTTGCATTACACAAAAATGGAATCAGACGAAATATAATGCACATGTTAGGCTATGGTTCTGTTCATTTTGTTTACTTTAGACGAAAAATGTCATGTAATGCAGGAATTATGCAAAATATTTCGCCAGGCAAAATTTTCCAATTTTGCACATCTCTAATTGTGACAGGATGGAGGACCTTTTAACTTTTTTTAAATGTGTGCAGTGTAATGTTTGAGTATCATTAAAAACAGACTGCATATGCTGTTTGAGTCTGTTTTCTGTACCTGCCATGATGTGAATAATTGTATAGCCACTAGAGCAGTGCAGAATGTTGATTTCCACCAATAGAATTCAGATGGCATGATAATTCCACTTCTGAAATGCTTTTTTGAATTGTCCAAAAATTCTATGGAATTCTGAAAGTCTTCTAATTTAAACCACAGTTTCATTTTCTACACATTACATAAACAGTGGATTCATTTTCCTTGGTTTGTGGAAATGTAATCCATGATTATATAAAACCATGAATTACTAATCTGTGGTTTAAATTCTGCTTTCAGAATTTTGGAATTATGCTTCTGATGGAATTATATAAAATCAGTCATAATTTTCCAAAATTCTGTAGAATTCTGTTAGGCCTGATTTTGAAAATTTCACACAGCACTAGTAGCCATATCTATTATACAAGGGACACTTTAAATTCAATGTAAATTTTCTAGGTGTGCTATTAAATTAAAGTAGCTGCCCCCATTTATTTATTTATTTTTTTTTATTTTATTTTATTTAGTGAGGCAGTATAGCGCAGTGGTCTAAGGCTCTAAGCTGCAAATCTGGTGACATCCAGCAGACCAGACCTGGGTTTGAATCCCACAGCTTCCACTTACATACTGTGTGACCCTGAGCAAGTCACTTAACCTCCTTGTGCTCCCAGGTTGCTCCTGTAAAAAAGCTTTCAGTTTAGTGTGCTATACGTGGTTAAACAATAAAATAAATGGGGGCAGCTACTAATTGAGGGTGGCATGTAATGGATGAAATATAGTAAATGTTGTTGTGCAGTAAAGACAAGGAGCTATAAATGTTTGGCTGCCAGATGCTACCACTAGGGCTGCTCATTTACCCTAACCATAACTCTGTAATCGTCTGTTTCCAACTAAATGGCAACCATTTTTTCACTCCTCTTCTAATGTACTTGAATGTCTTTTTTCATGGGACATCTTATTTAACATCTTATTCTGTGATGGTAGGTTGCAAGGTTCCTTCACACAGACCACCCAGAAATATGCAATATATAAGTGTGAGTGATCCCCTCCAAAAAATAAATCATAGCCTTTCCTTGATTTATCAGGACTCCACTAGCCCTTACTGACCACTGACACTAACAAGCAATGATTGCTCTACAATCTCTCATTGTTACAGTGGAGTGGAAAGATTCATATTTTCCAATTTTTTACAGTTTCCAACTTTGCCACCTATATTTGGCTGTCTATGGTGGTAGCCAGAGTTAAGTACCAGTACATCAACATATACTGAGATACAACATTCATGATTTAATTTAATTTATTTATTTATTTCAAGAGTTTTACCAGGAGAGACATACTTAACTGGTAACAGATAATTTCCAGATACATCCTGGGGAGGGGAGTAAAACATATAGGACATGCAAGTAAAAATAACAAACTGCAAGGTGCAGTAGTAATAACATATAGAATAATGCATGGGGAATGTGTATAATGAGGATTTTATGCACACCCGAGGTGTGCGATCCCCCATAAACTCTGAGGGCGAAGCCTGAGGGGTTCATCTGGGCATCACACACTGAGGGTATACATAAAATCCAAGTTTGCACAGTTCCCATATTTTATTTTTTATATTTACTGGTTCTAGAAAGGTATAGAAGAGATCAAGAGAAGGAGATAAATGGTGAGGTCCTATCCAGGGGCAGCAGCAGTGGAGTTTTAATCTCTGTGCCCATTGATTAGTTCAGAGACTGAGAAGGCTGTGTTTGTTCCCTGTCCCCATCCTCCCCTTCACAGCCACTGACCAACTGGGAAACATTAGTGTTCAAGTCACAGTGGGGAGCCATCACTGTTTTGTGGGGTCCAATGAGAGCTGGCAGAGTGAAAGGCTGCTGCTTTCCTGCCCCATGTTGCTCTGTTTGGTAACCCTGTTGGCGCTACTGTGTCTGTGACATGTTGCCGCTGTCCATGGCAGTCAGCCCATCTTTGATGAACTCCATTGTCGATCATCTCCTCTTAGGTGCCCGATCAGGTGATGGCAGCCGGTCACGTGAGGGTCAGGTGTCCAATGGCAATGGAAGGCTTGAGGGATAAGACATGGTTTGAAGTGAAAAAGTATAGGAGCTTTGCTTATTTTTGGGGTTTGTTTATTTGAAAATGTATGGGTTAGAAGAAAGCCATTGTGAGAGTTTTAAAATAAAAACTCTGCCTGGTTTTCATTTCCTTTATTTGTTGAGAAGCCCATCACTCACACTGGCAGTTCCTGAGAAAACGCAAGTGAATGGCTAGGACGAGGATAGCTTCTGGCTCAGGTGTACTCCCAGCTATTCTGAAACCGTGGTTCATGGAACTTCATAGTTCCCAAGTGTGAATTATGGAGTTTGTTGGGGTCTGCCAGAAGTGGTTTATTGACCCTAACCAGTAAATATAATATAATAAATTACAATACAATAAAAAGTACATTATAAAAAAGTAAAAGTAGAAATACATTTTAGTTGTGCAGCAACAAAATACAGGCAGGTAATTAAGGCAACAGAAAATGAATATGAATAACAGTATAAATTAAGTTAGAAGTACAATATTGTACTGGAAACAATGCTAGATAAGAAGTAGATTACTACCCGCCAGACCGCAAAGGTGCAAGAATTTTCAATGCCAGTGCAGTAATATATCAGAAGAAATCCTCATTCATTTCAATTGGATTTTCTGTGATATATAGTATAATAACTAGATATGCTTTAAAATGGAAAGTCATAGCATCTGTCAGACAAACAATACTAAGGGAAAAATAAGCAACACCACCAACCACTTCAACTACAGTTGCTTAGCTACTCTGTCAACTTTTCCAGATAGCCCATGTTTCATAATCTGGGACTAGACATGGGTAATATTGATATCATGGGCCCGACACTGGGGTTATCCAAAGTTTTAGTTCAGGAGCAGAGCTTTGGGTGATCATGGGGAACTGGGGGCTCTGGAATATGCATGTATCATAGTGAGGGATGTGACTGACTTTTTTTGTTGCGTTTCTAGGTCAGATTGGCAGATTACTCATTGTCATTCGGTGCTCAAAAAGTAGTGAGTAAATAGCTCTTTTCAGAGCTTAATTAGGCAGCTGTACAAATACCTTACAATGTATGTGTGATTTTTGAACCCCTACTTTTATTTTTGAACAGATAAGGTTCATTTGTTTTTGTTAGCCAGTGTGGATAGTGGAGGGCATTTTAATTGGGCTTGCTAGAGGTGGTATTGTGCTAACTCATTTTGAAGTCAGTGGTGTTGAATATTATGTTGTAGCAGGTATAGCACTTTTGTGAAGTAAACTGAAAATAACTGTCCAGCACCTATTAAAAAAAAAACTTTATCCTCAGTGCGGTTCCTGTTGCTGATAGGTACTTAGCATGTTTACATAGCTGCTTTTGCACTGGAGCAACCCAAGTGCTTGAGCTTCTCCCATGCAAAAGCAACCCTCTGGACACTTACTGAATCACAGTAAGTTGCTCCCTGTGCCATTCAGTGAAATGCTGCAGTCTTGGGGATTCTTGTCAGAGTGAGTGGTGGAAGCAGCTGTGTGGACAGGCTACACCACTTGCTGTGATCTAACATTGACAGTCAGCACTTTTATCACCCAAATTAATTCAAATTAGATGCTGATTACCTTGATTCATGCACTGGAACACCCACATTGAGTCACTGACTGGAGGAAGGATCCAGTTCCTATATGAACTTCTGGTCACTTTCAAAATAATGTCCTATTTCAATAGCAATTCCATTCTTAACAGTAGGACATGAAGGATACCATCCTGATTCTTATGTGGGGGCATTCAGTAAATAGGATCAATTGGCAAGTTATAATGGTTCTCTGGTAACTGCAGGACCTCCAAATCAGTGACAACAGTGTCCTAAGGGTCAAATACCTTGAACATCACTGGAATCCCATTTATTCTGACATTGTGTTCTCATAAAAATTTTCTTTATGTTCAAGATGCACCCGTTCTCTTTTTTTAGGCTTAATGCTATTGCTGATGACACCAACTAGACAACCACCCACAGACTTCTGGCCTTTCTCCAGAACAGCTTGCATCAGAGCTGAGAGGGGCTGTGTGCACAATGCACTATGTTGTCTCCAGTAGTTGGTGCAAGTTAAAGTGCTGCAGATGTAGCAGTGCACTGGTGGTGTAAACAGTCATTTAAGCATGCTCTGCAGTTGATCAGGTTCCTCCAGCTGTAGTTTGCTTGTACTGCACAAAAATTAAAAAAGCATGTTTCATATTTAGTCATGCATCTATCCAAGACAGTTCTGCTCTGCACAAATAGTGATTGGAAATTAAAAATCAGTAGAAAGTGCTGCACCATTAGTAACAGCAGCTTGCATTGTCTCACATTACTTAGAAGATCAAATGAGCTGTGAATGGTAATTGCATTATTTTATTAGCCTGAGTATCATTACTGGACCAACAGTTACAGCATGTCGTGTTGCCTCACATTAAACAGAAGATCATGGACTTGCCCGGTGGTTCTGAGGGTTGAGGCTCTGGATGCCACACCTCACGCTACGCCAGCAACCCGGGTTTGGTAACAGACTCGGGTCAGCGGGGGAGAGGGAGGATTGAGCATCCCAATGGATGCTGTCCTCCTTCTGGGAGGGGTACCAGGGGTGCCTAGGTGTACCCAATGTCCCAAGGGAGCTGGTGGAAGCACGGACTCTCAAAAGGACTCTGGCAGTTCCATTCATTGGAGTCGGGGAGGGGAGAAGCTGTTAGGTGCTTGGGAGGTAGACGTGCATCAGCACATCACTCTGTGGATGTATATCCTTGAACCGGTGTCTCAGAGGGCTGGGTTTAGGAGAACAGAAAAATAGAAAAACAACCCTCTCTGTCCTAGATGAAGACCGATCAGTGCCTCCCAGGGATTCACCAACTCATGGGCAGACCTCACTGTGCCAGATCTCCAAAAGTAAGGTCAAGGGAGAGTGGCACTTCCTCACCCCACCCTGGGGGGAGAGCTGAGAATCAAGGTAATACAGGGGAGAGACTGGGAACTCTATGGGCAGACTCCATGTTGGTGTCCTGTGGGGGTTGATCAGTGGTCTGAAAGAGTGGAAAGGGAGGGTAGCTCAGGTGGATAAAGTAGTGCACAAGCACCACAAGTAAAAAAAACAAACAAAAAAAAACAGAAGATCATGTCAATCATGACTTGGAATTATAACTCTGTAACCAGACATTACTACTCAGTGGGTTGCATCTCACAAATCCTACAGTGTAGTGTGAACGAAGCATACCATTTCTCTTTTTCACTTTCCCATGCATTTAATATCACAAGAGTAACTTCTTCCTGAGTGCAGTGGCAGCATTTAGAGAATAATAAAAATGTCAATTGAAGATAAAAAAAGAGTATTATCCCATAATGAGTTCTCCAAACAGACAAAAAATGCAGCATAAATAAAGAAGGAGGCTGGAGCTGTTGGCTCAGGCATAACAAGGGGGCAACAGAGAATGGGGTGACAGTAGTTCATCCTTTACAGGGAAAGAATTTCATCCTGGTTCCACTGATGGGAGTACAGTGCAGATGGGCTAGTCCCTACTGCTGGTCCAGAATGAACCATTTAACCAACTGGAAAACTGTTTTGTAGAACCTTGTGGTGTCACTGAGGGTTAAACTGTGCCTAAACACATTGGGCTCAATTTTCAAAGGTTGACACAGGTTTGCATCAAGTCCTGCATCAAACCTGTGTTTTTGGTGCAGCCACACCAAACTCTTTTGACAAAGTGGTACCCAATTTTTAGTACACTCGGTGCAGTTGCAACAGTTTCCTCAATTTACGGCTGCTTGTGCCAAAGATTTAGTGCAAGCCCCATAAAAAGGGTCCCTCAAATGGTATATGTTAGACCAGGAAAAAGCTAGTCTAACTTGTGGCATTTGGTGATCGGGATTGAAAAGTCTGATCGCTGGCCAGGAACATGCCACAAGCCTCATGCATCAAATGATCAGCTCACCTGAGGCTTGCAGTATTCTCAAGGCTCTGAAAATCAAGCCCATTGTATCAACTTAAGGCAGACTTTGTCATTGATATCTCTGCACTAGGGTCATGTGAAATTGGTCTTCTGCCAGGGTAATTTTGACAAAAGTTAGAATACTTTGGCATGCACTTTGGCAATGTTTGTTGAAATTCTGACTTAGAACAGCAGAATGAATGTATGAATTGTGGATTAATGTATTAAATTGCAGAAAAAAATTACACAGAGCTGATCACTGTCTCTGGTCAGTTCTGTGGAATTTCTTTCTGTAGCATAATACATTGATCTGTAATTCAGACACTGATTCCAAAGTTCAGTGAGTCAAAAAATTCCACAGAATTGATCACTGGATCAGTGCTCCCATCCGATAAGCAAATACTTAACTAAATAAATACACAAATAAATAAATGTCCTGCAGATTAATGTATTTAACTGTGGGATAGATAGATAGATAGATAGATAGATAGATAGATAGATAGATAGATAGATAGATAGATAGATAACTTTATTTCTCTAGCACCCCTTTCTGGAGACTCAGAGTGCTTCACAATTAAAATACAACAATTTTTAAAATATACATCAGAACTGTGATTCCACAGTTTATGTGTATTATTTCAAAATTCAGACAGACAATTCCACAGAACAGGGTGAAAATTTGCCAAACACATTCGGAAATTTCTAATTTCACCAAAGGAAGAAGTGTGCTAAATTTTGAGAACTTTATGAGATTACTCAGAAATTCATCAAAAGTGGAATTTGCAGCTTCCTCCCAGCTCTACTCTGGACTGCTGCCAGCTACAGGCAAGTCCAATACTACATTAAAAAGAGCTCTTCATTGACTTTAAAGCTACAGTTGCAGCAAAAGACATGGTCATATATTTCCTGAAATTTGTTTGAGATCTCTAGAAAAATTCCATATCTGCCTTCACCTACCTAGAATACCACTATAGGGCCACCAGAGAGAATCCCTTTAGAAATATCACAGAATATCTAAAAGTAATGAACCATGGTCTAGATTTTCAAAGGCTGATGCAGATCTTGCATCAAACGCTGTGTCAACACCTTTCTTTGATGCATCTGTACCGATCACCTTTGTTGCAACTGCACCCAATTTTGATAGGTTGGGTGAAGCTGTAACACTTTACCTGATTTACTGCAGCTTGCACCAACTCTTTGGCACAAGCACTATAAAAAGTGTCCCTGGGATTGCTACAAGCTGGAACAGAAAAAGTTGGCCTAATTTGTAGAAATTTGTTCATGGGATAAAAAAATCACAATCTCTGTTTAGGTGATTGCCGCAAGCCCCATGCGCCATATCTTTGGTGCACATGGGGCTTGTGGCAAATGTCGACATATGGAAATTGAGCCCCATGTCATTTTCTGCAACTGTACTGTATGATGGCCTATGTTTAAAAATGCCCCCCCTTAAATCTGGAGGAAGCCACATTCATTTCAAAGATAAAGACAAACCCATTACTAAAGGGCATACCCAGGTGATAAAGAACCTCCTTGTGTATAAACTCATCTCATAACTTATTTCACAAGAGTGGCAAGCCCTTGGTAAATATACAGTAAGGTGCCAAACTGACAGGAAAGTAAAATATATTGCTTTTTAAGGAGCCAGCAGACTTATGGGTCACAGAAGGTACTGTAGTTGCTATGACCAGCTCTCTATCTAAATAAAGTGCTACCTCCATAGATTGCTCTACAATGAAATGGACCTTATGAATTGAACTTAAGTCTGCAGCAGGACAGTCTTATGAGTGGACTTGGCCATAGTCTTCTACAACAAGGCTTTATTTGGATTACTTGGCAGAACTGAAAAACATTTTATTGCTCAGCTCTCAAGTTCATTACATGTTTCCTGAATGGATGTTAACTTCAGCTACAGTATAGTATACAGTGCTAGTAATACATCATACAACATACTGTAGGTTACTCAGTGGCCAGAGCCATGTAAACATAGTAATTTAAAGGTAAAGTTTATTGAACCTGTAAGTTATTTTTTTTCTTTTACATTTACTGTTTCAAATACCAGTTCTAAGTCTTTTATTATTCCATCATAACTAGCCTTTTAGAAAACCTAGTGGGTGTTTTTGAATCTCACACTGATGGACAGTGCCATTTTCAGAACTGCATGACATAGTTTAGGTCACTTTCAAAAACATGGTTTAGATCAGTCTATAATAAGGACAGTAAAGCTGCAACAATAACAGAATGCACACCATTATTCCAGACCCATCAAGTTGAAATAACTTGCAGATTCAGTGCAGTTCTCCTTTAATGACAGAAATGACTCTAGGTCCGTCATGTCTGTCCCCTTCACAGGCAGAAATGAAATAAGTGTGCCGTGGAAACACATGTGGCGCAGTAATGAGATGATCTGCTGAAAGAGTGCTATTGCATAGATAGAAGTCAATTAGCCAAGCATTTAAGGGTCATATGGGGGCATTCCATTGAGGGGTGGATTGCTCTTAATGAAAAAGGTGAAGGAGTAAAAGAAAAATCTTAGACCACAAATTGCCTTTGTTACATGAGACATCTGCCCAGGTGAATCAATTCCTTTTATTAATCTTCTAGATCCAGCCTCAAAAAGGCAAACATCTATTTGCTAGTGTATGTATTTAATTTCCTTATCAACTCCTTGTCAGTAAGCAGGCCCAGTGGCAATGAGGGTTGAGGTGCTGGACACCACAACTCGTGCACACCGGTGACCTGGGTTCAGGAATGAGCTTGGCTCATCAGGCATCGGCAGGGGCAGGAGAGGATTGAGCATCCAGAGGATTGCTCTCCTCTCCTCTCCTCTCCTCTCCTGGAGGAGGAAGGATTGTGGCTCCTGCTACCATTGCAGCTCCCAGTGGAGACTGGGGGCATCACAACTAGCAAGAACATGTTGAGAGGGTTGGAACTGTGGTGGACATCCTGTGGGTGGATGTGGGAGCATGCCTGTTGAATGCTGGATATCATTGCACTTCTGAGCCTCACAGGAAATGGGAAAAAGTGCCCTGGTCCCTAGAAGGCAAAGGGGGGGTTGAGTGACCAACATCCATACTCAGTGCCATGTCTTGCAACCTGTCTCTGGTGACCCATCTACCACCTGGTTGACCAACTAAATTACAGAAAGGTCACCAGAAGGAGTTGGTGGTCCTGCCACAGGGGGCAAAGGTCTAGGGGGTCAGAAGATCAGAGCGAGAGGAGTAGAGGCTCCTCCCTGCTGGCAAGGTAGACTGAGGACTCAGGTGGGTGGGATAAGTTCAGGCCGGGTGTTTCTCTGGAAAGAGTTCGGGTGACCAGAAAGGGGAGTGGATAAACAAAGTGCACAAACAAAACCTCTTTCTCAGTTGTCCCACAGAGTAATTACTTTTAGCCCAACAAAAATATATAAGACACAGCTCTGAAAAATAGGGAGGACAGTTTTTTTTCATAATTGGATCCAGTTAATTTTGAACAAGGGGTTACTAAGAATTAGAATTGTGCAGAATATGAAATTGCACTGGCAGAATGCAGGCAGAATGGCAATTCCACTTGTGAAATGCTTTTTGGAAATTTTTTTTCAATTCTGAAAGTGATTTTTAAATTTTAGCTATGGATTAGTTTATCATGATTTACATAAAGTGCAGAGTAGTTTCCTTCTTTTGCTGAAAATTAATCATTGATTTACGCAAACTGAGAAACACTAATCTGTGGTTTATGTACATGGCAAGAAAACCAAAAACTGCTATTGAAATTTCAGAACACCATGTCAGACAGAAGTCTCCGGAATTAGGCAGACTTTCCCAAATCATGTGGAATTACACTGGAGTTGCAAGAAATAGTGTATCTGGATTACTCAGTAGATGTTCTGTTCATCCCTGCAAAGGACATTTATCTCCAATGCTGATGTCTCATAGATGCCTCAAAATTTGTCTGCTAGGGACCAGCCAATAGGCCTAAATGTTAGCATCTGAACTAAATGAAGAAGGAGATAGTTCCATGTCAAAACAGTGCAAAAAAGCAACGAGCACAAAAACCATGACTCAAAATTAGCCCATGCACCAACAGCAAGTACAAATAACAGGGATTGCTCTAAATGGTGATAACAATGCCGTAGTGACCCCACTTGAAATATATAATCAACACAAGGTGGGACACAACTCAGGGATGGGGAGAAACTTGGGACGGGGGATAGTCTTTAGAGGGACACAACTTAGGAAGGGGGAGAAACTCTGGAGGGGTGATTTCATAATCCAACTGTGGCAGAATGACAGAACTGGGGGGGGAGATGAGAAGTCCAGCATAACACTTACAAATTAAAAATAAAAAGGGAAGGAACAGCCAGCTTCAAACCCAGATCTGGCATATCTAACAGACACACAGCTAATGACATAACTCTAGCAACTAGGCTACACTAGCAGCGCAACGGCTCAACGCACAACAGCTAATTTCACTGCTGAGCATCACTGTCTTGCTGAAAAGCCTCAGTGATAATTCCACTTGCTATAAAAACCATCTTGCTCAAAAGACATTCACTCTCTTGTAGTCACTGTAATTGATTCACTAATATTGATTTGTTGTTTTAATGTGACACTGAAGTAGACTAAGCTTTGATTCCACTGAAATGCATTCTAAATCAGAGAAGCAAGAGACATAAGTACAGTACATTTGGATGTATTCAGTTTCTGGGGAGGGAGTGGGGCATCTATTACTGCACATTTGCTTGCTGTAGTAGTTTGCATGGGAGAAGGCATATTGGAAAAACATCAGCAGTGTAGCTCTATCTTTAAGGCATGATGACTCCTCCCAACATATGCTGATAGCAAGCAGAAATAAGAAGGCTTGAGGGCAGCATCACTGAGGAATAACCACCTGAGCAGGTATGTGCAGTGGATAGTAGACTTCTGAGAGTATACACCAATCAGAAATGATATGAGAGAATCAGATTATTAGTTCACAAAAGAAGGGATACTACCACAGTGACCAAGGTGGAGGACACTGAGCAAATAGGGAAAAGGTGTATAACAAATTTAAAGTAAAATAAATCTGCAGTGCTAGCATACATGTAATATCTCCCTCTTTACGCAGGAGACTCCTGTTTTTTTTTACTGAACTCCCTCCCTCCTGGGAAACAAAATCTCGTGATTAAGTAAAATTCTGTCCAAAATATCCATGTTTTTTGGGCAGATAAATAAACATAAATATTAAATCAGTGATGAACAATGTATCTGATAACTTTATATAACTAGTTGTTTATTCTTTTTAGCACTTATTCTTGATGAAATGAATTACATTAAATTTTTGTAATGACTTTTTTCTTATTTTTGTGACGCCATTTAAGGACAAACTCATGATGTTATGGCATCTCCCTACTAGCAGGCCAATCTCCCACCTATTTTGACCTAAATCTCCCTCTTAATCAAATTGGCAGGCCAGTCTCCTTCCAAATTTGACCCAAATCTCCCTCTTAAGCAAGTTGGGCATATCACATTTATGTGCTAGAAATAGTTTGCCATCTATTAGACATTCATGTTTTTAAGGCAGTACTGGAGGAAAAATAAGAACAGAGAAACTCATTCACATCTGTTTCATAATCAAGGAAGACATATGGCTTCAGCCTATTTGAAAAGGCTGAATTTCATCATGTAGAGATCACTTGTAATAATGGAAAGTCAGTTCTGCAACACAGTTAGTCAGGAACAACTATTACTGTATTTGGCATCCAAAGAGAAAAAAAGCTTCATATCAGTATGTGCCAAACCAGAACAATTAGCAAACCAGAAGTGTTTTATGTTTGTTATTTTGGCCAAGCATGTCTACTGTGTAGCTCTGTCTAATGCTTTAGTGATGTCCCTAAGAGTGTTCCTCAAAATTATGATCATACTTGCAATAGTTTTGAGGAGGGGGTAACATGTGCACTCTTTCCCAGTTGCTCCATTAATCAAGTAAGAAGATGTTGGTAATAGCAATACAAGTGGTTAACAGAGTAAAGGAGTCATTACAAGACCATAGGATTGTCAATGAAGACAAGAGCTGAAGGCTCCATCTCATTTTTCTGAGCTTCTGGAGACCATTTTCAGAATTGACATACGAAAAATGTATTTATATTTAAACAACGGATATCTCTGAGCAATACTGTATGTGTACTTCTCTATGCAGATCAAAAAATGCCATGGCATGGGACTATTTCCAACTTTAGGGCATATGGCTGCAGTCATCTATATAAATACAGTATATATATATATATATATATATGCATGCATGCAATAGATAACCCACTATAAGGTGTGCGGTTGTGCTCTGATATGCACACGTCTTGGTGTGCATCAACCACCCAAGGCGTGCGTATATCAGAGCATGACTGCATACCCTAGAGTGGGTTATCTATCTTATAAAAGCAACTGAACAAAAAGAGTAAACAGGGGAGGAGAGGAGGCACTGTGGGTCACCTTGGAGACTGGAAAGGGCACCACAATCCACACAGGGGTTGTGTACAGACCCCATGTCAGGAGGAGGGAATGGACAAGGATATGATAGAAGGCATTCTTAGAATGGCACAGAAAGGGGAGATACTGTTGATGGGAGACCTGAATATGCCAGATGTTAACTGAAGCACTTTTTGCTGCAGCCACATCCAAGAGCAGGGCCATTCTTGATGCCCTACAGGTGGCAGGCCTTAGACAGCTAGTTTCAGAACCCACTCATAAGGGAGCAATCTCAGACCTCATACTCTCAAATGGGGGCAGTGAGAGGATCTCAGATCTAGAAGTGGGTTGCCATCTGGGGACAAGTGACCATCAAACAGTGTGGTTCACGTTAAACTCAGCTACAGAGTCAAGCCATACAAAAGTGAGGGTACTGGACTGTAGGAGGGCTGACTTTGGCAAGATGGGAGAGTGCCTCAGAAAAGCACTAGCAAACAGGCTAGAAGGAGGTGTGGAGCAACAATGGGGAATCATCAAAACTGCCATCACAGAGGCAACAAGCCTTTGTGTAAAGCAAATAAACAAATCAAAATGAAAGAAAAAGCCACTGTGGTTCTCAAAAGAGGTGGCTGTGAAAGTCAGGAAGAAAAAGATAGCATTCCAGAAGTATAAGGAAACACAGAAGAAGCAGGAGAGAGAGCTGTACCAGTTAAGGCAGAAGGAAGCAGGGAGGGAAGTCAGAATAGCAAAGGCCCAAACTGAGGAAAAGATAGCCAACTCAGTTAAGAAGGGGGATAAAACCTTTCATAGGTACATCAGCGAGCATAGAAAGACAAAGGGAGGGATAGTGAGGCTTTATAGAATGAACGGTGGGTGGGCAGAGGGGGACAGTGAAAAAGCAGGGATACTGAATGAATATTTCTGCTCAGTATTCACAAAAGAGGAGGGGGAAGTGCCTAATCCAATTAACAGAAGCACTCTTGATAGAGGCGTCGATCCGAGTCCTTTCACAGAAGAAAGGGTTCTGCAAGAACTCCTAAAACTGAAGATAGACAAAGCAATGGGTCCTGATGGAATTCACCCCAGAATTCTAAAAGAATTAAGGGAGGAACTAGTAAAACCACTGGCTACTCTTTTTAATAAATTATGGGAGGATGGTGTGGTACCCGAGGACTGAAGGAAGGCGGATGTGATTCCCCTTCACAAAAGTGGGACCAAGACAGAGGCAGGAAACTACAGACCTGTCAGTCTGACCTCTGTGGTAGGGAAAGTATTGGAGTCACTTCTGAAGGAAAGAATAGTTGAGTACCTAGAAGCCAGTGAAGCACAGGACCCAAGGCAGCATGGGTTCTCAGCGGGAAGGTCATGTCAGATGAATCTAATAGATTTCTTTGACTGGGTGACCAAAGTAGTAGACCAGGGAGGGACTGTGGACATGGCCTACCTAGATTTTAGCAAGGCATTTGACACAGTCCCACACAAAAGATTAATAGTCAAATTAACCAGCCTGGGAGTGGGTCCCAGGGTGGTAGCCTGGGTAAAACATTGGCTGCACAACAGGACACAGAAGGTAATTGTAAATGGAGTCCACTCTGAAGAAAGAGGGGTTACTAGTGGGGTACCACAGGCTTCAATATTGGGTCCATTCCTTTTTAATGTCTTCATCAGTGACATTGCAGAGGGACTGGAAGGAAAAGTATGCCTTTTTGCAGATGACACAAAGATCTGCAACAGGGTTGATACACAAGGAGGTGTAGAAAGGATGAAAAGGGACTTGGCAAGGTTGGAGGAATGGTCAAAGTATGGCAGCTAGAATTCAATGCAAAGAAGTGCAAAATAATGCACCTGGGAAACAAGAACCCAGGGAAGAATACACAATGGGTGGGGAGGTAGTAAACAACAAAAAGGAAAGGACCTGGGAGTAATCATATCAGATGACCTTAAGGTTAGCAAACAATGTGAGAAAGCAGTAGGGGAGGGCTGGGGGTATACTGGGATGTATAGGGAGAGGCATCAGCAGCAGAAAACAGGAAGTTGTTATCCCTCTGTACAGACAGTTGGTGAGACCCCATCTGGAGTACTGTGTCCAGTTCTGGAGACCCCATCTCTGCAAGGACATAGACAGGATAGAGGTAGTCCAGAGGAGGGTAACTAAAATGGTGCAGGGTCTGCAAGAGAAGCTGTATGAGGAGAGACTCAAGGAGCTTAATATGTATACCCTTGAGGAAAGAAGGGAGAGGAGGGACATGATAGAAACTTTAAAGTACCTTGGTGGAATCAACAGAGTCCAAGAGGGTAGCATCTTTCAGAAAAAGAGACTTGCAAAAACAAGGGGACACAATTTAAAGATAGAAGGAGGGTGGTTCAGGGGCAATGTGAGGAAGTATTATCTCACAGAGAGAGTAGTGGATACATGGAACAGCCTTCCTGAGGAGGTTGTGGGGTCTAAACCTGTGGGAGAATTCAAGAATGCATGGGACAGACATAAGGCAATTCTTGTGGGGGGTAGGAAGAAAGAGGCTGTTGGTTAACTAGGATCTGCGGCCTATCCTGTAGGTAGGGAAATGGGCAGACTAGATGGGCCAAGCGGTCCTTACCTGCCATCAAAGTCTATGTTTCTATGTGTTCTATGTTATAAAATGGCAAAATTGTTTTGGAGGTGGGTGAAAGTGCAGTTGTGTGGTAGCTCTTAGATATATATATCTTTGCTCTATTAAGTTTACACAAGCTTTTGGTGACACCACACAGGGGAAATACCATACCCTGCCCTTGGCTGTATTAAAATACATATTATTTCACCGATAGTGGGGACATGGGCTTTGAACCTGTACTGCCGTTTCCCTCTTACTACTGCAGTCTGTAACCCTCACCACATGGCCAACACTGCCTTAACAACTGCTGGTGAGAAGCTGTTATAACACATTAAGATGAAGCTGTTCCTGTTCCCCCTACCTGCCACCTCCATGACTGCCCTGCTGCTTGCATCATATTTTTGTACCTCTGTACTAGCTGTTGATCAGCAGCAACTTTCCTTCTTTACTCATCTCCCCTGTAGGCCTACCATGCCTCCCCCTCCTGGGGTTAGATATGAATTGACTCCCTTGGGACCAGCTCTCCTTGTCCTCCCTTCTAACACTGAGCATCACCTGTTTGGATTTTTCCTGTATTCCCCTCCCTTTCTCACCCTCATCCTATCACCCTCCCAGCTGCTCTCTTCTCTCCCTTCTACTCCTTGACAGAAACCTCAAATGTAGCTCTAGCCCCTTAAACACAATCATTGACCACACCAATGTCACCTGAACAAGGAAAACAGATTTGAAAGTGGCACATCTAAACGTGTGTAGTCTCTCATCAAAGTTCCCCAACCTAGAGGCCTGGATGTCCCTTTACAAGGCCCATCTACTAGGACTCGCTGAAACCTGACTGAAACCACATAACTCTGACACCTCCTACTATCTTCCGGGCTATGCCCTCATTTACCTTGACAGACCTGGGAAAAAGAAGGGTGGCGGTGTCGTGCTGTTTGTGAAGGAACATATATCAGCCACCATTATTAGCCTCTCTGATCCCCCCTCTCTCCCAGTGAATGTCTCCTTGTTGAGCAAACCCTGGGTTCCTCTAAAAAATCTACCTGGGGTGCTGCAACAACCCTCCTACCAGAGGTACCCAGGCTTATCTGACCTACTGGATGATCTAGGGCTAACAACTCCAACCATGAGCACTATATTAGTTACAGATTTCAACCTCAACTGACTAGGCACCCAGGAGCCCAATTATGCTAATCTTCTAAAATCCCACAACCCTGAGCAAGTCATCTCTGTTCCCACCAGACATAATGCCTGTGTTCTAAACCACTCCCTACTCATCTAGGTGGCCACAAATCAGGTGGATATGGTCCTTCAGGTGGATATTCTGTCATAGTCTATAAGTGACCACTCCCCTACTTACATCATTCTAGCCACCAAAATTAAATGCCTTCCTCCCTAATACCTCTCTTTCTGAAATTTTAACTGACCAGACCCCACCAGACTTCTTGATGACATAAGAACATTAAACTGGCCTGCCCATTACCTCATTGACAATGTGTCA
This sequence comes from Neoceratodus forsteri, assembly GCA_016271365.2. Classification (NCBI taxonomy): domain Eukaryota; kingdom Metazoa; phylum Chordata; order Ceratodontiformes; family Ceratodontidae; genus Neoceratodus; species Neoceratodus forsteri. The sequence continues at coordinate 649,881,827 of CM028136.1, read as the reverse complement.
TCAGCAGTTAGCTTCTTTACCAATGCCCTCCTTCAGGTACAAGACCTCCACTTCTCACTCACCACTTGTAGGGTGAGGGGGGTTACACCCATTGCATATTCAAGGACCTACTGGCCCTAAGGAAAGTGAAGGGCAGCCAGTGGAAGGCTAACAAAGTGACCCCTTCCCCCCAACTCTAGAATGATTACAGGTGACTACGCAAAATTTGCAAGCAAATGGCCAAAACACTAAAGCGCAACTTCTACCTCAACCTACAAATTAACAACCTCTCATGATCAGCAGTATTTTGGGGCCTCGATAGAGTCCTTACTCAATCCAAAGAATCATATCTAAGTCATTCAACTGGACTCTCCATCAGGCCCCCTGACTGACCCCGCAGACTACATAGAGCTTTAACAAAAAAATTACCAACCTATCTGTCCACCTCAGTAGACTTCCCTCTGCCCAGTCACAATCTAGCCCTAGTAATCAGGCAGACTGCCTCCTTGCCAGTCACACCCCTTCCCTGCCCCATCCCTTCTACTTTAGAGCCATAGGCCCAGGAACTACCTCCAAGCTCCTAAAGTCCCTCCCTACCAGGGGTAGACCTGGCAGTGATGGGTTGTTCCCCTCCTTTCTTAAGCTTATCTCTCCTGCAATCATTAAACTCCTCACCTTCCTTTTTTACCTTGTCCTGTCTAAGGCATTTGACCTAGTTGATCACCCTCTCCTACACTCTACTCTCCACCACCTTGGCTGCTCCTTGGAGATTTCCTCGTGGTGTTGGTGCTATTGCGAGGGCAGGTCCCAGTCAGTTACCATTGTGGCTGCATCATCCCCTACCCTGCCTGTCTGTACTGGGGTTCCCAAGGTTCTATCCTTGGCCCTTTACTGTTTTCCATATTTATCTATGCACTCCCAGCAAAGAGCCTTTCCTGTGAGGCATTTCTCTATGCAGATGGGCTTGTTCTATACCATAGTGACAAGTCCCTTGCAAACTCCTCCTCCATCCTTACCCTTAATTATGGTGCAGCCCATAATTGGTTTACTTCCAAAAAGCTCCTGGTAAATGAAAAAAAGACAAAATCAATGTTATTTGGTTTAAACCTGTTCCTCACTAAGGTCTCCAAAATGGAGTCCTATCTACTTGTATTCACACCTCTTGCCCCCCCCAAAATGTCTCTAATTTCAAATACTTCTGCATCACCCTGGACCACTCCCTTGCATTCACTGGTCACTTTAATATTTCCATGCATAGAGTGAATCTGAAATTAGGAGCCACCTACCAGCTAAGACAATTCCTGTCCTATGAGGCACACCTAGCAACTGTGCAAGGCAACCTTCTACCCCATATTGATTACTGCTCCCCATAAATTCCCCCATGTTGTCAGCCCTGCTCTCCAGGCTGACATCAGTTTACAACAGCATCTGTTACTTCATCCTCCTCATACCTTTTTCTACCCATCATTGGGTAGAAATTGCTTATACAAATCGCTTGGTTGGCTCCCACTTCAAGGATGCTTCGACTATGCCTTGGGCTGCCTAATATACACTATACTCAGAGATGGTCCCCTGTCCCCTTATCCATCCCTATTCATGGGCAAAGTGATTACTAGGTGCCTCCATGAATCATCCATCCTCCTCCTCCTGGTAGTTCCCATAATCTCCACTGCTATGAGCAGCAAAGCCTTTTCTGTCTCTGCCCCTCCTTATGGAACAAGCTCCCTATATCACTCTACTTGTCCTCCTCCCACTTATCTTTTGAAAGCCACTTTAAAGATTGGCTACTTCTGGAAGCCAAATGCTGCTGTCCATCCGTGTAAGCTAGGATGATTTCCCTCCTCCCCTCCACCTTTTGTGAGGTCTCTGCACCCTTGTGACACCCCTTTCTCTCAAGTTTCTTTTCCACCCCCACCTTGCCCTCTCTCTCCTCCCTATAGTCTGCTCCACTGAAGTTTGCTTATTGTGGACTGTTGCACTGAGTTTTGAATATCCACCTGGTTGTTACTTGATTTTATTATTGGTGTGTTTTTCTGAAATTGCACATCATATGGTTTACCTGGTAATTTGTCACCTTATTTTATTGTTCTCCATGTTCCTGTGAGGATGCATATGGACTTTGTCACTAGCCTTCAACTTCACCTTGTACCTTATTATATTCTCGATTTTACAGCTGCAGTGGGCAGAGTCTGCAGACATGTTGCATGTACAAAAGGGCCGATGCCATGTTTTCTGTCTGTGGAACTGGCTGAAGGTGTAAATAGTATCCTCTGCCTTCCCCTCCTCCAAGAAATGCTTTCCACCATCAAATAAATACACTTTTATGTTAGTCAATAGTTGCAGGGCACTATTTTCTTTCTTAAATGGGACATACAAGAATGGAACCTAAGTAGTGGGAGGCTGCATTTGTTTTTTGGAGGGGTAAGATCCACCCCACCTCCACCTGAGAAGCTCCTAAAGATCCACCCCACACCTTTATTTGTTGGTTCATGTGGGAGGAGCATGAGGTGGATCTATCATGTTGGAAAGATTGACTATCAGAGCTGCCTGGGGCATCAGAGCTTAAGGTTCAGAAGGAAGAAAAAGTAATTAAAGAGTGCCTGAAATGGCATCCCTAAACAGTTCTCATGAAACTGCATCCTGAAATTACACTTGTGGAAAGCAAGCACTTGCAATTCAAGAATGACAATTAAGGTATAAGCCCACATATGAGTAAAATATGTCACCCAAAGAAGACTATCCCATATTGGATACTAGAGTATCTGTTTCTTAAAAGCTTTTTATACCCCTATCTCCCCCCACACACACATGCACAGCTGAAGCACCCAACCAAATAGCTAAGAGAAGTTCTACATTTTTATCTCTCTGGAACCTGAAGTTTAGCAGTAAAGTGTGAAGAGAACAAAATCTTGTGCTTTGTGCATTTGAATAGGTTTAGTGTTTTGAACTTAAAGATATATATATATAAATATATATATATATATATATATATATATGTGTGTTGTACATATATATATATATATATATATATATATATATATATATATATATTATAGTGGCACGGTAGTGCCACTATAGTTAGGTTGAGGAGCCATTTACATGTTAAACCCAAAATCTTGCACCTTAATAACTTTGCAACCATTTGACAGATTTGCCTGAAATTTGGAATACATGATCAAGACCCATATGCCTTGGGATCTGCCAAGTTATGTACTGGTCGGATACACAGCCATGGAGTTATAAGCATGATCTGCATGTGTTTACGCTTTTCTGGACATTCTACAGACTCACTTAAAGGTCGCATGGTTTTATGAACCGCCCGGAATCTTCAAGGAACTTGCATCAAGTCCCCTATGCCTTTTGAAGATTTCATGAAAAAATATTAAACAGTTCAAAAGTTATTCAAAAAACAATTTCACATTATAAGTCAATGGGAAAAGTTAACAAAAAGTTCAACAGTGTCACAAATGCACTTTTTACTGTCACAAATGGCCCTTTTACTGTCGCAAATCCACCATTTTGTTTTCAGTTAGTGATCAGAAAAATGCTTGGCATTTAAAATTGAGACTCTCTAGCAACCTAATTCTGTTTGTATTCACCTGATCAGGCCCTGAGGATGCTAGACATGTCTTTATTTTGGGGTAAAACACCCCAGAAATATGTTTTTCAGATTTATGGAAAAAGTACTTTTGCAAAGTAGTGTCGCACTCATGAAAGTGTTGCAAATTTTTGCAAAAGCTTTCGCAAATCACGACACTATTTTGCGACACTATACCCAAAATAACAGTAATTCGTTGGCACCCCGCTGCAAAAGAACAATTTGGAGTTTTTGGCTGAAAGTTGGAGGGAACGCAGCCGACATCTCATGGATGTGCCTTTCAGTGCTTCGTTGAAAAAATATTACATGGCGGCAACGTTACGGTACTCCAAATTTGACATTTTTCACATAGGATAACATTATGGCGTATGAGGAATTGGAGAATGGGGAGATAGTTAGGACTGATGTCCCCAATGCACACCCCAATTTCAGTTGGGGGGGTGGGCTGAAGGGGTGCAAAGGGTTTTTCAACACCAACATTGAATTTCCTTGTCACTGTGGAACAACCCTAACTGACGCATTAAATGGAGCTTTTATCTCTAATATATATATATATATATATATATATATATATATATATATATATATATACAGAACAAGTCACATTAAAATGTTCCATCAACTCACTGGTGTAGCATTTTCTTTTGTGACGCTACTGCATTGCAACTCGAACTGTTGAAGCGTTCAACTGTTTTACAACCATCCTTCACTGCCTATTCAACTCACTTGTAACTGTTTAGTGAAATAGCAGTAGCTGTTTTGCAGTGTTTATGCAATGCATTTTCATGGCATTGTTTATAAATATCACAGCATTCCTTAAGAGCATTGTTTATAAATATCATAGCATTCCTTAAGAGTTGTTTACTCTGCCTTCTGAAATGAAACTCATAAGCACTCAGCTGAAAATAAAGCTTATAGTACATAACAGCTAGTTGCAAACCAATACTAACCTTTTACTAGTTTATTGAATTAAACACTGCACAGATTAGGAAACTCATTGAACTATGCTACACCAGTGAGTTGAGGGAACAGTTTAATGTGACTTGTACTGTATGTAGTGTCATGGGCACCTGAAAAGGAAGGAGATATTACTGAAACAAATGTTATTCTGATTATTTATTTATTTATGTGTGAGATGTTAAGTGTAGTTCTGCCTAGGTCACAGACACATAAACTACTAAAAGTACATTTAAGGATAGATGTGTTGATCAAAGCTTGTAGTAGCAAAATAAAGCTAGAAATATAATATATTGTGTTTTTTGTTTTTCCTTTCAATTGTTTAACCAGGAGTGGCACACTAAACTGAAAGCTTGTTCACAGGGACAACCTGGGAGGACATGGAAGTTAAGTAACTTGTTCAGGGTCACCCAATATGCAAGTGAGGGCTGTGGGATTCAAACCCAGATCTCCAGATTTACAGCTCAGAGCTTTTAACCTCTGTGCTATACTGTCTCCCTAGTTATGGCAGTCATCTGTTTTATGGTTCATGATGCTGGTGTAGTAAGCAGCAGTACATTACATAGCAGGTGTAAAATGTCAATCAGTAGGCCATGCAATAGATGTGTTGAGCAGTTACTGAAGCAAGAAATGTATTTAGGACAGTAAAATATTCCTGTTAGAAAACTGATAAATGTGTGACATTTGCATTTCAATTTAAAGGAGGTCCTTATGGGGTGTCAATTTACAATATAAAGTAGTTATAGTTTTCAAGTTGTCTGGGTAATTGCTTTGTACTGCCACTGTTACAAAATTTAAATTATTCTATGAAAAAGTTTAAGTTTATGTAACTGCCTGTAAATGTATTAAAAACATTTACTTGTCCTTATAATGTAATGCATTAAATGCTGTTGCTAGTTTAAGAAGTCACATGACAAAACCCAGGGCATTAGGGTTTCTGACCATAGCACCCTGCCCTGTAGGGACTGACAGGCATCAGAGGTGTGACTTGAGATTGTCAACAGTAATGTTCACGCCATTCCACCCCATCCCCACCCTGCAGCCAGTGACAGGTATCGAGGTGTGCCTTTGACTCTTCAGTCCCAAAGTTCACTCCATTTTCTAATACAGTACTGTTGCCATTTCAGGGTATTTCCTTATGGAATGGGGTGAGTGAAAGCTTGAACACCCCAATGCACACCTCGACACTTGTTTGTGTCTGCAGGGTAGGGTGAGGTGAAATGGCATGAGCGTTATGGGCAACGACCCAAAGGCACACCCCAATGCCTGTCCATCTCTGAATGGTGGATGTGGGGTTGGCATCACTTCAGTACTTCACTGCCTTTCCTATTCTGCTTGTCTGTCTGTATGTCTCCATCTCTATCTATATGTCTATGTAATTATCTATCTTTCTATCAATAGCATGTATGCTATTTTTACCTTTTTTCTAAAACAAACCTGCATATCACATTTGCCTACACTCTGAGCACATACTTATGAAACTGTGCATATTTGTACTCCGCTTCTGCATAGACCTCATACTTTTCTAATATTCCCATTATCACAAGCATAACTACCGTACCCTTAACAAAAGCAACCCCCCCTCTGAAAGTTACTATCACATTTTCTCTGCTAACAGGCCATCATTACACCTGACTTCTTGACATCAACACATTGCTTAAATATAACGTACATCACCTCGTGGACAAAAACCCTGTTTCTCTAAAAAAAAACTGTGTAAATAATTCCAAGGGTGAACATATGCCAGCCATTACTTTTTCATGTACTGCCACCTTCAGTACCATCATGGGGATTTGTATATGTTTCCTATGATGCATTGCATTATTGGGGTATGTGCAATTGTGTTTTCTTTAAAATTTGACTGTTCAGTCAATATCATCTGGGGATAACACATACCTCAGTAGCATTTCATCTGGGGTTCCTTTGTAAACCTATATTGCTTCCTATTCCTTCCATTAAAATGTACATCTCCATATATTTTTCTAATAATGTGTATGCCTTCCTTAGAACAGAAACTAAAACAAATCTTACTACTTACAAATCATTGCATTGTTTCTCCGTACATCCTTAACAATTCCACATGACTTCACTAGCTTCATTATACAGCCTTGGTGGATCTGACCATAACTTGTTGCTAATGCCCCCTGTACTGTAACTCCTTGCATCTCATTGTTAACGGCCTGCATTGCGGTCATGCTACTCCTCCTGTATTCTGTTTTGCTAAATGTGCCATTGTTTATGGCCCAGGTCATGCCTGAAAATGGCTCCTTGGATTAGCACACCTACCCAGTCAACAAAGACATAAATACATATCAAATTCCATAAGAAACTAGAGCAAGAGGGACATGCTATTGTCTCTACTTTGATAATGGTCTCAGGAGTCCCAAGCCTAACAAAAGAAACATAGAAACAAAGAAGAGATAAGGACATAAATAAACCTAGGTGGATCTTCCAGTGTGTCACAAAATTCCCTACCTGGAATCATTTTAATGTTAATTATTACCCCAATAGTTGCCTTTCCTTTCTACATTATCCCATCTTATAACTTCCTTTAATTCATCCTAGTTTCTCTTGAACTTTTTTTTTCACTGCTAATTTATTGAATTTTCAATCAGTTTTTACATTGACATTCAAGGGTACTTGCAATATGTGTATGCCATAAATAAAAATAAGACAAAGTTAAGATGGACTGTACTAATGGCATAGTCAAAGTTCTTATAGAGAGGGGGGCAATTATAGATACTAAGCAACCAATGAATCTAATACATTCATTTAAAATCTCTACCTCCAAAGGCTGACAAAATACTCCAACCAGTAAGATAATTTACACTATATAAATCATATCACTGTAAGTAATACTTAATTCTATAGTATTATCCTATCATACACAGAATGAAAAAAATATTTCTATATAAAGAAGATTACAAAAACACCATGTCCAAACCATCCACTCCCTTAGAATGTATCTCCCACTCAGTCTTGATATTACTTTAAAAAATAATTTGCCTGCCTACACAACAAGGTTGGTTGAGGTCAGATGGAACATCTTACATAGCCACACAGATTTATTTGATAACCATAAGTCCAGTAAAAAAGCAGCTTATCCATTCATATCAGGAAAATGCAACAATTTATCTTTAATTGTGATATTTTCCACCACACTAATGTCTGGATATGTGTTCTACCCATCCACTACCATTTCTGTGAAATAAAACCTTCTAATGTCTGTTTTTAACCATCCCCCTTCTAGCTTAACCACCTGACCCCTAGGGGATGTTCTTTTCTCAGACTGAATAAGCTTGCCATGTCAACTCTTTGGGACCCTTTTATGAGACCGAAAGCCTTTATCATGTTCTTCTTATCCTTTCTCTCCTCCATTAAATACTTGTTAAAACTTTTAATTATTTTTTAGTGCATTTTGCTTTATTGTCCATGGATCATCTGTGTTACGCCTTTCTGTACTGTCTCTAATTTATCCTTACCATTCCTTATATACTGACCCCAAAACTGCATACAATACTCCAGACACGGCCTGACTAGTGATCTATATTCTTTCTATGAACTAAATATCTCTTTATCCTTCCCATTTGCCTTACTACATGAAATATAAGGATTTTATTTATTTATTATTACCACCCATCTCCCCAAGTTGAATCAGTTTTCAAGATCTTTGTGATCCGCCCTTGCAGTTCAGTTTAACTGTAACCATTAAACTGTTTTATGCAGCTTCTATATGTACATATCCTATGACTTTTTACAATGATCTAAATAGAATTTTTCACAACTGTATGTAATTATGCTGTCTTAATTGCTTTGATACTGTCTTCACTGCATTTCTTCTGGGACTGCTTATTGTACTTGTAATATTTTTGTGACTATGTATTTGATATGGAACTTTTGTAAATAAGTACTAGTGTACAAAGGTAATCTCTGAAGTTTTCAATAAATAAATACCACCACTACATCTCTTTTCTCCTCTATGATCTCTACTGGTACCTAATCAATATACAGTGGTAAACTCTTCCAGGATTCTTCACCCCTATGTGCATCATTTTGTAACTTTGTGGCATTGAATTTCAACTGTTAAATACTAGATTATTTCTCAAGTCTTTTCAGATATTGTCTTATGATGTTAACTCTTTCTTCACTGTCAACCCTCCCACAGAGCTTTGAATCATCTGTGAATAGACTTCCTTTGCCATGAACACCCTTGCATACTATATGTCACAGATATCTATTTGTTTGTCTGTCTGTCTGTCTATCTATCTATCTATCTATCTATCTATCTATCTATCTATCCATCCATCCATCCAACCATCTATGAAACAGTAGTGATCACAGGACCACACCCTCTGGTACTACACCAGTCACTGTCCTGTCTTCATAGAATTTATAGTTTAGGTTCCATTATTCAACTAGTTTTGATCCAACCTGTAATCCAATACCATAGCCCTAGCTGATTCATCTTCCTAACTAACCTCATTTATGATGCTGAATCAAATGTCTTCCTAAAATCCAGGTATAGCACATCCATTGCCTGGTTCCAGTCTATACAGTTCCATCCAAAGACATGGCCAGATATTTTCTGAAATTTCCTTGATATCTCTTGAGAAATGTCCTGCCTGCTTGCAGTACCACTGTGGGCCACCAGACAAAATCTCTTTAGATATACAGTACTGTGAAATATCTGGAAATCTCTGAATATTATTACTGGTCAACAATTTTTCTCTATGGGCTGACTGAGTTGATATTTGCCATAATAACCCATGGGTTATATTGGCATTCATGTGTCCTGTCACTCAAACTGTAACACTCCCTGATTGGCTTTCATTCTATGTGTGGGCAGGCTGAAGACTATTACAAACATGGTGGTTCCATCTCTTGCTTATCGAGCAGCCACCACAACAAGACTGAACTCATTTCTTTTTTTTTATTATATCTGGTTGATCCTACCATCTACATTTTTTAAAAAGTTCTATCTGGTTGATCCTGCTCTTCATCTGCTTTGGGAATGGGACCATGGCTTGACTGGCAGTGCTAGTGCAATTGGGGCATCTGTAAGTAAAAAAAAACAGAAATAAAAAGAAATGAGTAAAAAAAAGAAACAAAGAACAAATGAGAGAGGGATAGGGAGGCAGAGAGAGTGTATGTGTTTGTGTGTGTGTGTGTGTGTGTGTGTGTGTGTCTATGACATATGATCGCAGAAGCTGGACTGGAGAAAAATTGCTGACCAGCAATTATATAAAATGAAAGATGGGAAAGTGTGCAAATGAGAATTTAATGCACACCCTCCGTGTGGGATGCTTTAATAAAGCCCATGGGCTTCACCCTCGGGGTTTATGTATCATCCTACACCTCCTGTGTGCATTAAATTCTCATATCACACACTTCCCCATTCTTTATTCTATATGTATCTATTGTTGCAACTGTGCTTTAAAATGTCTATTAAAATGGTCTGGCTGGGCCCTGGTGACCCCTATAAAATTGGTGAAGACTGGATCTGGTAAATCCATGCTGGTGCCTCTCCGTTAAGTTTTCTCCTCCAACAATACAACTCCATACCTCCTCTGTGATAAACATCTCTATAATTTTTATCACTATTGATTTCAGGCTTACTGGCCTATACCTACCCAGATTTTCCCTATTACCCCCCTTTTGCAGCGGAACCACATTAGCCACCCACTAATCTACAGGCACTAAACCATTGGTCATTGATTTACCTTAGAATTGATATTGGTTCTGACAGCATCTGGCTTGTTTCCTTTAACACTCTAGGATTAATCCCATCTGAGTCCATTGATTTATTAATTTCAAGTTTCCTACTCTTTTGCCAATTCTCTTGGAATTCCTCCCAGTGTAATGGGTCCAATGTATCACCAATGATCTTGTCATGCTGCCTGAGATTGAGTCTGCATTCTCTAGTACAAACACTGAACAAAGTCATTTAATACTGCAGCCTTATCTTTACCAGCAATTGTAATATCCATTTTTTTCTTTATCCTTTTTAATCTGTCCCTGTTTTTCTATTTTTACTACTGTACCAAAAAAAGGATTTGTCTTATTCCTTTACCCTTTCAGATACCCTTAATACCTGTTTTTCCTGAGCCTTCCTGATAATCTTTCTGCTTATATACAGTTTCTCCTTATACCACTCTCTGTTCATCTCACTCTGATTTCTCTAATGAATCCTGAATGCATATTTTATTCTTCCTTGTGTTTCCTTCAACATTATTCTGAAACCCACTTTTTTTTAGAAATCCAGACTCCTTGTGTCAATTATCATCTGTTGTGACCCCAGCCACATGTTTGATCTCATTGTGCAATAGTCACTCTGACCAATGGGGCCATCTTCTTTCAAATCTCTAAAAATGTCCTCATTTTCTGATAGGACAATACCATGTCTAGTTCCTCCTCACTCCTTGTGGCCTCACTCACCTACTGTGCCAGGAAGCAGCCTTGGGTAATATCTACAAATCCTTGCACCTTGTGATCTCTAGACACATATGCACCCCAATCTTTGCAACTATAGGTTAGTCAGTCTTACATCAGTGGTGAGGAAATTACTGGAAATCTTACTGAAAGAAAGTCTGGTAGAGTATTTTTAATCCAATAGGCAGCAAGATGACAGGTAGCACAGACTCACAATGGGAAGGTCATGCCAAATGAATCTGATAGATTGCTTAGACTGGGTGACCAGGGAAATAGATCAGAGGAAGGCAGGGACTGTGGCCTGTCTGGACTGTATCAATGCATTCAGCATTGTGCTGTACAGGAGGCTGATTAAGACATTGATTAGCCTCAGAGTGGGATTCAAAGTGGTGGATTGGGTTAGAAACTGGTTAATGGATTGGAGACAGAGGGTGGTGGTTAGCTGAACTCACTCTACAGAGGAGAAAGGACCACAGGGGAACCACAGGACTTAGTACTGGGACCAGTCCACTTCAATGTCTTCTTGGGGGATATTGCAGAAGAACTGGAAAAGAAGATATGTCTTTTTTGAAGATGACACCAAAACTTGCAGTGTGATGGCCACTCAGGAAGGGGTGGAGAAAATGCACAGTAATCTTGGGAAACTTCAAAAGTGGTAAAAAATATGGCTGTTGGGGTTCAATGCCAGAAAGTGCTAACTCATGCACCTAGGGCATAGGAACTCTGGCACTGAGTACAGAATGGGTGGGCAGTTATTGACAGTCACTAGACAGGAACAGGACCTTGGGATGATCATATCTGCGGACCTCAAGGTGGTAGGGCAATATAACAAGACAGTGGGTAGGGCTGATAGGATTCTGCGGTGCATAGGGAGGGGGATCTCTAACAGGAGGGGGAGGGGATGTTGCTGCTGTATCACTCACTGGTAAAACCCCAACTCGAGCATTGTGCCCAGTTTTGGAGACCACACCTCTGAAAGGTCACAGACAGGGAGGAGGAGGTGGTCCAGAGAAGGGCAACTAAAATAATGCAGGGTTTGCACAAGAAGCCCTATGAAGTCAGACTGAGATATCTCAACATTTATTCCCAGAAATAGAGGAGAGGGAGGTGACTTGCTTGAGACCTACAAGTACTTCACAGGGGTGAACAGAGTGCAAGTGGGGAGCCTCTTTCAAATGAGAATAAGCAAAGATGACATGTGAATAAAGCTGGGGAGGAATTCAAGACAGTCGTGAAGAGATATTTCTTCACTGAAAGGGTGGTAGATGCCAGAAACAGACAGTCAGCAGATGTGATTGAGGCTAGAACAGTAGGGGACTTCAAGCATGCATGTGATAAACCTAGGGGTATATTAGAAAAGAGGCCAGAGGTGGGAGTGTTGCCAGAAACCAGAAAGGGTCTGCAGAGGCAGAAAAGGCAGGGGACATCTAAGCAGACTGGGTAGGCCAAGTGGTTCTTTTCAGCTGACAAATTCTCTTCCTATGATTTTATGCATCTATGCGTGGAGGGTTGAAATACAAATATACAACTAACTGTATAGCTCCCAATCTTTGCTGATTTCTCTATATCCCTCTCCAGTGCTTCACCACTATCCATTTTTCATCCATTTCACATCCATTGTTTGATTTTCTGGTCTATACACTACCGCTAGCCTATATTTTCTTCACCCTTCTTTCAACACGTCAAGCTATAGTGACTATTTTCTCCTCCTTGATTGATGTATCCTCCATCACCCTAACATCTGTCATCACATACCCTTCCTGTTTTCCCTATCCTTTCTGAAGAGCTTGCACCCCAGAATGTTTAGGTTTCAGCACTGATTTGGATTGGCCCAATGTTCTGTAAGAAGTGGCAAACATGATGGAAATCAATCTGGCAATGTGGACTGGTCCATAACATCTGCACATTAGTATGCCAGAGGATCAGGAAGCATGGCTTGGGATAATGATGGATACCAGCTTAGAAAGCTAGTGTGACCCTTTGGTACATAGAAGGTGGTCTGCTAGAGATGATAATCAATGTCTTGCTAATGAACACAAAAGCAACATTCCATTCATTTTCCACATTTAAAATATTAAAATGTGAATAAGAATACCAAAATTAGATCAACCATTACAGTGACTGTAGCACATATAGTATAGTCAATAAGGAGGGACTCACATCAAAGGATGATTATGAAAGGCCACAGTGTATTTTTTGAGGAAGAAAGATGTTCAGATCCATAAGAACTATACACCTTGTGGGTCATTTGAACTGCCAGTAGGCTGGCACAGCAGGCTTAATCTTTACACATAGAGTGAAATACCAGCCAGGAAGTATTTAGAGAAGCTCCACAAATACTGTAGATATATTGGTGGCAAGAAAAAAAAGGAAAAAAAAACAGAAAAAATGCCAGCATGTCTCACAATAAACAAGGATCCTCCTGCAAAAAAAATTATTGCTTTATACAATATTTACCTCTCTTGCTGATGAGTCCAAAAGTGTTTCTGGAAATCTGAAATGTAAAAGTGATTGTTATTTTGTTATAAATTGCAAATCATTGTTTTCTGTTGCACAGTATTAGATTAGTTCATGTGGAGCTGTATTGTTTTGTTCTAAAACATCAAGTTAAAATGAAACACTACTTTTTCCTAGGGGATTGCTTACAGTATAGAGGTCAATCTCTTTTTCTAGTTTTCCTTATTTACACTTTGCGTCCTATATCCAGTTTTTCAATCTGATTTTTAAAATAGTGTGTGTCTTTGGTGGTATGTTTTATATTATATTGTGTATCTTTGCACACTGTCACTTTAATTAACTGTGTTTAAAAGGGGTATTGCCACTGGGGTCAGCCACTTTGACAAGGTGCAAAGAGCTGACATGAAAACTGGGCTTATTTCCAAGTATTTGCACAGTATTGCACCTGTAAGACGGTGAAGGCAACAACCTGCAGTCAGCTAGGCTCAAAAAGACAGGTAGAACTGTCTCATGGATAACTGAAGGTGCTAGATGCAGGGATAAATAGTAGAAAAAAGGCAAACCAATGGATTATTTCATCCACAATCAGAAAAATAAAGCTTCACCAATACTGCTGACTTTAATTACTTTTATTTTTTTTTAAAAGAGAAAAATAGTTTTTCGCTAAAAGCAGTACAAATATTTCATAAAATCCACTGCAGTTCAAAATCAGCAATTCAGCAATTCACAGTGAAAACCATTTTTAACAAGAGCTATTTGCAATTATTGTGTTCAAAAAATTGCAAAATAAACCTTAATGTATATGTCCTAAGCCATGGTAAGGAGGTGCTTAGATGCCTCATCGGTTCCTCTGTTTCTTCTGGCTCAATGTCCTAAATCCACAGTCCACAGATCCTGGTATTTGCTTGGCTTGGAGCACTTATCACGATGATGGAGTGATCATCAGTCCGAAACATAGGCAAGTTCACAACAGCAGCTACCCCAGGTAGAGAGAGCAGTTTCATTCCTGGCCGACCACAGCATAATGTAAGAGGATTCCTCAATGAGTAGCATTTAGGTCAGTCAGCTTTGGATACATGCTCTAAATCAAAGTAAATACCAGGATCTATGGGATGTGGATTTAGGCAATCGAGCCAGAAGAAACAGAGGAATTGATGTGACATTTTAACATCTCCTTACCACAGCTTGGGACATAACAAGCATTAAGGTTTATTTTGCATTTTTTTTACAAAATGGTTTGCACATAGCTCATGCTGAAAATGGTTTTCACTATGAATTGCTGATTTTGCACTATGATGGATTTTTTGCAAAATTTGTACTGCCTTTAGCAAAATACATTTATCTCTTAGAAAAATAAACATAATTAAAGTCAGCAGTATTGGTGTGATTTTATTTTTCTGAGTGCAGATGAAATAATCCATTGGATTGCCTTTTTTTTCTATTGTTGCACCTGTAACTTTGATTTAATAAAAAAGTTTAAAATACTATAAGAGAGCTGCCTGAGGTTCATTTCCAGTGCCAGTGAGGTTTAAGTGGCCCTGTGTTTTGTTTTCTACTCCTCTATCCCCCCTTCTCTTGCTTTGCCTTTGACTGCTTTC
The DNA here is from genome assembly GCA_016271365.2 of Neoceratodus forsteri. Taxonomy (NCBI): domain Eukaryota; kingdom Metazoa; phylum Chordata; order Ceratodontiformes; family Ceratodontidae; genus Neoceratodus; species Neoceratodus forsteri. The sequence continues at coordinate 649,866,809 of CM028136.1, read as the reverse complement.
CTCACACTCAACATTGTTCTCTTTACTCTATACTCTTATTTCTCATCTCTTGGAAGTAACTTCCTCTCTCATTGCATCTCTCGCATATCAATGTTACGTGCAAGTCCCTCTCCAGCTATAGCACCAAAGCTCACTGATGCTTTGTGCACTTCTCTCCATTAATTACCTCAACCCCAGTACCTTAGTTCTGCCCTGTGACTCTGACCCTCTGTGAGGTAGACTGCCTGTTCCTATAGCCTCCCACTGCACTGGTATGGCCCCTGCACTCATCCTTAATTATACACTCTAAAATCTCTTTTTTAAGGTCATACTGTTCATGTATTGCATGTTCTGGCCCCTGACTTGCTACCTCTTGTTACTCCTCATACCCACATCCCTGGAGTATGTTTACTGTTAAACTAACATGGTTGTCCTCGACACCTTCATATTTCTGCTCCTGACCTAATCTATATTGCATGCTGCACATTTCCATTTAATTCTGTTTAATTTGTCACCCCATCTATTTTGTTTTTAATTTTTTCTTAAACATATCTTCCTCATTATCACGTGTGCCTTTTTGTACATACTCCTTTGCATGGAGCTATAAACTGTGGCCAGTTTCACTGATTGCCTCTTTGCACATTTTATTTCTGCTCTTGGATCATGTACCCTTTGTAGATAGCATTTTTTATACTGCACTGAGTGTTTCGTTTTTCTCACCTTATTTGTATCTTGTTGATCTGTATTATAACCTTGTTCACTTGCCCCAAAACACATCTGGAAAGGATTTGCTTACAGCTCAGTATGTTTCCTTGGTAAAAAATGTTTTACTAAATAAACAAAATAAATAGTGTATAATAATATTATTGTTAATTATCATTATTAATTGTACCTATTTATGGCTAACATGCACATATAAAAATAGATTATCTGTAAATATATGTATATAAATACACATTCTTAGCCTTTCTAATATGTTAATTTATCATATTAGCTTAACAGCTGAATAATAATAAAAACTATCTTGAATATGTTAATCAGGGTCTAGAATATGTTCACTAAGTTAACCAACTTGTTACTATGGACAAGTAGAATGGGATGTGGGGCATGATGCATCAAAGTTCCAAACTGGCTGCAAGGCACCCTCTCTTACTTTAGATGTAGAGTGACTGGTCAAGTTTTAGAGTAAACAGAAACAGTTATGAATAGGTTTGAACATATCCTTACCAGGATTAAATAAAACTAGACACCTTGACTTAAATTGGGCCCAGCAGAGATGATCAATCCAAGGCAACAGCAAAGCATCAAATAATGATAGAAAAGAGGGTAAAAAAATGTACAAAAACAGAAATGTCCAGAGAGGCCCAATAATAGGTCACATCAGAGGGTAAATAACACTAAGGCTAGGTAGAACCATATAGGACCCCCAGAGCCACCACCAACAACAAAACAAAACAAAACAAAAAAAACAGTGATCTGGTAGATTTGCACAGCATATAAGATTTCATTCATAACCTGGTCAGGAATTAGTCAAGAGTAAATCACAAAAAGCAAGCAATTTTTCAGAAAAAAAAACTCAGTCAAAATAAGTAACAATTAGTGCTGTGTATAATGAGGAACCCTGCCAGCAGAATCAGTGCAAAATGGCCATTCCACCAGTGGAATTTTTGCTGGAATTTCACTTGTTCACCTGTGGAATTCTGTCTACTGTGATCTGCAAAATAATATTTGATGGAACAGTATTTTTTCTGCAGAAAATTATTCTGCAACAATTTCCACAGAAAATATTGAGATTCATGGAATAATATTAAGAGGATCAGTGATTTTTCTGCAGAAAATCATTTCATAACAATTTCATGCTGTGGAATTCTGCTACTCCATTTCTGGAGGAATTCGTCAGAATGTTGGCAGAATTTTGAATATTCTGTGGAATTTCATTCAGCCAGAATTTGAAAATTCCACACAGCACTAGTAACAATACAATACTTCACAGACTACAAAACTAAAGATTTCAACAAGTTATTAGGCAAAAAATAAAAATAAATATGTCTTATTTCACAATTAGTCAATCAAGATGTCAGTGATCCATTGAAATGTAGCATGTCTCTCAACTTTTGCATACTAATTACTTTATTATTCTCCTCTCATTCAGTATTACATGTGAACTTTACTGTGTACTGTTGCTATTATGCACCATAAGCTCACTTCACTGTTGGTTGTCTACCTGTTTCCTAATTCTGATGAGTTGACTTGCCAAATAGCCTGTACTACTGTATGTGTACAGTACCATCTGTATGTACTATAAAGCAGAAGCCTGCATCGTATCCGCACATGTAAAGATTGTAGGAAAAATGTACAACCGTATTAGCCTGAGAATTAACTCTAATGTTTACTTGTATGTGTTTCCTACTACAGTCATGATCCCATGATGGTGAATAGCTCATTATTGCTATCCATCTGATATATCACTCATCTGGTTATACACAATATACTGCTGTAGCAAATGTACATTTTTAAAGTTATTAGTCATGGCATAATGCATTGCCAGTGCTTTTGTAACTGCCCTGCAAGCTCAAGTATGTACTCTATTTTATCATGTTCATTCATAATAAACTCAGTAAAGAAAGTTAAAAAAAATGCAGTCTATAATGTAGACCTGCCTTCCAGTTTCCCTATCTTAAATAGATAACTGCCTGTTTACTCTCTCTAGTTTATTGTTCAATCAATTTTGAAATCATTACAAACATTTACAAATATTAGCATCTATTCATGAACACTGTAATTTATGCCTGAAATGGGAATAGTGGCTGGTGTGCATGTATGCATTTCTCTAGGCATGCAAACCACATGGAATTCACCAATGCCCTTTTGTGCAGATGGTGCAGTGTACAGGAGCATCCTAGAGCATGTGGAGCAGAACATGGGAGGGTCTACTAGAAATAGACATACCCCTTGACCCAACCATGTATGGTGGCCACTATATATGCATACAGTGGTATTGACAGAACAACATAGCTATGCAACTAGTACAGGGCCATAGCCATGGGAACCACAACTGAAATGTACTGCCCATGCCAACATCCCATGGCAAGCAGGTATAGGTTTAATGCATCCATACACCATGGGTGCATTAGTGGATGCACCTGTCAGGTATAAGCACAGTGAGTATTTGTAGTGGGGATGGGACATGCATGGTACCAGTTGCCTGCACCATGGCCTTGAGCATGGCATCACCACCTCCATGATCACCACAGTATGAGGTCCTGGGCCCACACACAAGTGCGATGGATCCTACTACATGTCACACTCAGGTGGTTGTGGGATTCAAGCCTCAGTGTGTGCCATACTCCATCGGTATGCACTGAGTGTCACTGCCCACTCCTGTTCAATGCCTGTGATTGGCTAGACCACTCAAATGTGGGTGTAGTGTGCAAAGGGCCTCTATGAATGCATGCTGCCTGGTAGAGATCTTCAATGTGACTTACAAAAGGGTCCTGTATCTGCCATTGCCCCCTGACCACTGCCTCAATGAAAATCGAGCAAGCCAAAATCCACAAAAGTCCATGGCCCAAATCCAAGTCCTGGTCCAAAATCATGGAGTAAATAGTTATTTTACTGGTCATAAGCTTTCCATCTTTGTGGCCTCTGTATCTGTCTTTCATAAGCCTCTGTGACCAAGTTTATCTCATTATCTCATTTGAAATCTCCATGTCTCCATGCCATTATTTATCATTATTTAGCCATAGTAACAACAATTCTTCTAAGGGGTGAATCATGTAATCCTCACAAATGGTAGCATTTCACACAATATTGTTGCTCCAGGATCAGAATAGAACTATACTCTATTTGAAGAACTCTGTGTGGTGATTGTTCACCTCTAGCTATCCAGTCACTAGATCTATGGCTGAAGAGACAACACAGAAGCGATCAATGTGCATCAACTTCTTACCTCTGTTTTTGACTTGGCACCCAGCCTATGCTCACATAACAGAAACAGATTCCTCATACCCAGGCCTACTCTTAAAACCTTGCCTTCCAGTATGGGCTACCCCAGTTATCAAATAGCATGCCCCTGGATTCTATTTTATCTGCCAGTGTCTCCTCTCTTTCTAGATAAATACAAGGTCTAGAATTCGGAGACATTATTCTTTTTACAGCAATGCCAGCAAAGTGCAATGCAGTAGTGCTGCTGTATATACAAAATGCTGCAGTATGCTACAGGGAAAAGTGTAGTTCAATGGCAATTAAGCCATTTTTTTACTGTAGTATTTTGTTATATTTCATTTACTGCAAGGTATTGTGTTGCATGGTGGTTGGCTCCATTGTACAATCCTTGCTCCCTCATAATTTTATTCTCATTTTATTCATATGCAGACTTTACTTCTTAGGTAGTTAACTATCAAAAGTAAATTTGCATTATCTTCACAGACTCTAGCACATGTGCCATGCGTGGGAAAACCTTCTATTAACTGCAGAATGGTATGACTGACTTTATTTATAACTTCATGCTGTGAGACAGTGAAGCCCTGTTGCTGCTGCTGCAGACTGTGCTTTATTTTATTGCATCTCATGAGTGTTCTCCCTTAGTTGGCAAGCATCTTGGAGAGCATAGGAGGGGTACAGAGATGCTTGGAGCGGGAGTCTTCTATGCTGGTTGACTGTTGTCTTAGCAACCAACTTGCAGTCACACAATTAATGAGAGTTGGCAGGGATTTTTCCCTGTGTCAGAGGATAATTTTTCCCTTTCAATCAGGATAGCTCAGTGCCATCTAGAGCAGAGTTAGACCCCAAGAGAGTTGATTAGGTGGACAGTTTTAGGGCATGAGTTAGTGTACTGCTACAGCTGCTTCCAGTAGCACATTATTTAACTCAGCCCACCCAGCGAGCAGCAGACAAACAAGGGGGAGTGCTGTGAGACAGCTTTGTGCTGTGAGACAGTGAAGCCCTGTTGCTGCTGCAGACTGTGCTTTCTTTTATTTTATTGCATCTCAGGAGTGTTCTCCCTTAGTTGGCCAGCTCCTCAGAGGGCATAGGAGGGGGTACAGAGATGCTTGGAGAGGGAGTCCTCTACTCTGGTTGACTGTTGTCATAGCAACCAGCTTGCAGCCACACAATTAGAGGGAGTCGGCAGGGATATTTCCCTTGTCAGAGGATAATTTTTCCCCTTCAAACAGAATAGCTCAGTGGCAACTAGACCAGAGTTAGACCACAAGAGAGTTAATCAAGGGGATAGTTTTAAGGCACAAGTTAGCGTACTACTACAGCTGCTTCTGGCAGCAAGCTATTTAACTCTGCCCACCCAGAGAGTGGGGTGAGTGCTTGGTGATGTGCACAGAGACATGCGTGTTCTTGACACATGTCTATTGTGTCCAGAATTGACCAGGGAACCAGGACACCCAACTATATATCTTTATAAGTACTTAAGTGCTAATTAACTGTCAGTATATAATGGAGCAGTTGTTTAGGAAACTGGGAAGGGGTCTCAAGCAAGTAGCTACTTCTGTCACTTTCTTAGAAGTACTACCTGTGAGAGGCAAGGGAGAGAATAGGAGTGCATGTGCCAGGAACTTTAACTCATGGTTGAAGAACTGGTGCTGTGAGGAAGGGTTTGGATTCATTGGTGACTGGGGACCCACCTGGAGGGATGGAGGTTTGTTCAAGCCTGACGCCTGCATCCATCCTGGAGGGAATCAAGCACTCAATGATAAGTTTAATGCTACATTGACAAGCATTTAAACTAGCAAAGGGTGCAGGCCAGCAAGGAGGGTACCTACTTGCTCACCCCCCACAGCTAGCAGTGGAACCAGTGAACCAGAGGAGTGGCTATCTCTGCAAAGCAGTGTGCAAAATATGGAGATTAGTGCCTAAGAGGTGGATAAGCAGAAAAGGGGCAAAATTCAGCAGAAGGGTAGACAGCAAGGAGAACCAGGGATAGATGACAACCAAGGAAGGGGCTGGAGTAGAACAGTGAAACAGTCTAGGGAGGTCAAATCATGGAAAGCCATGTGTGCAAATGCCAGGAGCCTTAGCAACAAGATGGAAGATCTGGAGGCTGTCATGGTACAGTCAGACCTGGACATTGTGCATCACTGAAACCTGGTGTAATGATAACCATGACTGGGAGATGGCCATACCTGGCTACAACATATTCAGAAGAGACAGAGCAGGCAGGAAGGGAGGAGGAGTGGCACTGTATGTGAAAAATGACATAAGGGCCACAGAGATCCAGGAGGAACAAATGGGAGAGATACTGTGCGTTAAGCTGGAAAGGAAAATGGGGACAGCCATCGCAACAGGTGTGGTCTATAGACCACCAGTCCAGGAGGAAGAAACAGATAGGAGTTGTTAGTAGCCATCCAAAGGATGGCAGACAAGGGTGAGGTAATACTGGTTGAGACTTCAATATTCCAGACGGGACTGGAGCATCCCAGCAGCAGCATCAACTAGGAGCAGATTTATCCTGACTCCTTCAGGGTGCCTTCTCAAGCAACTGGTCATGGAACCAACTCGGCAGAAGGCAATACTGGACCTTGTGCTCACAAACAGGGACAGTGTGATGGGGGTAACAGTGGGGAGCACCTGGGAAACAGTGACCACCAGTCATTGTGGTTTGAAATCACAGAAAGAGCAGAACCAAACCACACAAAACACGTATCCTGGATTTTAGGGGCAGACTTTGGGAAAATGGGAGATACTTGAAAGAGGCATTAAGGGAATGGGACAGGAATCAGGGGTTGAGGAACAGTGGGCAGTATTTAAAATGGGGATTACAAGAACAACAGAATTATGCATTAAGCAGGTTAGCAAGATGAAAAGGAAGAGGAGACCATTATGGTTTCTCAAAGAGGTAGCAAAGAAAGTGAAAGCCAAAAGGATTGCATTCAGGCAATACAAAAGACACAGGCAGAAGGGGATAGGGAGAAGTACCAGGAGAAGCAAAGGAGGCAGGAGGTCAGTAGGGAAGCCAAAGCTCAGACAGAAGAACACATTGCAAAATCAGTGGGTAGAGGGACAAAACCTTTTACAGGTACATAAGTGAAAAAGAAAGACAAAGGGAGGATAGTGAGACTGAAGGGGGAGGATGGGGGCACATGGAGGATGACAACAGTAAAGCTGACATATTGAACAGGTATTTCTGCTCAGTCTTTACTGAGGAAGAGGAGGGTAATGGGTCTGAAGGGAGTACAAGGGGTGAGAATGGTGCAGAAATGGACACAAGTCCCTTTACATGAGAAAGGGTCCTGAAGGAACTGGAAGTAATAAGAGTTGATAAAGCAATTGGACCAGATGGGGTGCATCCCAGGGTCCTTAAAGAACTAAGAGAGGTGGTGGCTGAACCTCTGGCTATCCTGTTTAGTCAATCACTGGAAACAGGGGAGGTACCCAAAGACTGGAGGACAGCAGATGTAGTCCCCTTATACAAAAGTGGGAACAAAGAGGAAGCAGGGAACTACAGACCAGTCAGCCTCACCTCGGTAGTGGGGAAGATCATGGAAGCACTACTGAAGGAGAGATTGGTGGAACATCTAGTTGTCAATGGACTACAGGACCCAAGGCAGCATGGTTTCACCAGGGGGAGGTCATGTCAGACCAATCTCGTTGAATTTTTTGACAGGGTGACTAGGGAGGTGGATCAGGGGAGGGCAGTGGACATGGCCTATCTGGACTTCAGCAAGGCCTTTGACACTGTGCCACATAGAAGACTATTACACAAACTGGGAAATATGGGTGTGGGCAGGACAGTAGTGTGGTGGGTAGGTAACTGGCTGGGTGGCAGGACACAGAGGGTGGTGGTAAATGGCTGTCACTCCACAGAGGGAAGAGTGACCAGTGGGGTACCACAGGGATCAGTGCTGGGACCGATCCCTATTCAACATCTTCATCAGTGACATTACGCGCAGGACCTAGAAGGCAGAATTTCACTGTTCGCTGATGACACAAAGCTCTGTACTAGAGTAGACACACCAGAGGGTGTAGACAGAATGAGAAGCGACCTGCAGAAACTTGAAGAATGGTCAGGGGTTTGGCAGTTGAAATTCAATGCAAAGTTCAAGATAATGCATATGGGGCACAAAACCCTGGCACAATATATCAGTTGGGGGTGAGGATATAGCATGCACCAAGCAGGAAAGGAATCTTGGGGTTGTCATCTCTGATGACCTCAAGGTAGGAAACAGTGTGACAAGGCAGCAGGTAAAGCAAATAGGATGCTGGGATGTATAGGCAGGGCATCACCAGCAGGAAAAGGAGGTCATAATTCCGCTATACAAGACACTAGTGAGGCCCCACCTGGAGTACAGTGTACAGTTCTGGAGACCATACCTACGTAAGGACATAGACAGGGTAGAGAAGGTTCAGAGGAGGGCAACAAAGATGGTGCACAGATTGAATCACAAGTCCTATGAAGACAGGTTGAATGAACTGAATATGTACTCCCTGGAGGAGAGGAGGGAGAGAGGGGATATGATAGAGACATACAAGTATCTTACAGGGAGGAACAGGGTGCAGGAAAACACTATTTTTAAGCGAAAAAGATGTTCCAGGACTAGAGGGCATGGGATGAAGTTGGAGGGGGGACGATTCAGAGGAAACATGAGAAAGAATTTCTTCACAGAACGGGTGGTGGACAAGTGGAACACCCTGCCAGAGGAAGTGGTGGGGGCTGAAACAATCACAGGATTTAAGAATGCATGGGATAGACATAAAGGAATTCTGGAGGTCAGGGTTAAGGGCAACAGACTTCTAGGAAAACAAACTGAACTTACAAGCTCAAATGGGCAGACTGGGTGGGCCATAGGCCCTTATCTGCTGACACTGTCTATGTATCTATGTATCTATGAGCCCTATAATCCCTCTGACGACTTGCTAAATATTTTAAGTAGTACTGGCACTATCATAAAATGCACAAGTTGCTTTATGTATGCAACAAACATAATGGACTTTACCATTGATAAGTTTATATGTCAGAATTGTATTGACATGGGCAACCTGCTTAAGGAGTTAAATGACTTGCGATCAAAAATTAAAAGTGACATCAATAAATCTATAAATGCAGTACCTAAGGTAAAAGAAAGAAAGAGGGCAATGACAAGCATGACACTGGGGAAGGCACTTCATGTTTGGCACAATTTACTGATAATGATGATCATGAATGGTCACTTGTGGACAGGATGCCACAGAAGAAAGGTAGATGAGCTTTGGATAACTTTGAGACTTCAACATTCAATAGGTTTGAATCACTTACTCTTAATACAGAAGAGCAGATACATAAAGTTCTAGTTATAGGAGACTTTTTTTTAAGGAGGAGTGATGGCATCATATGTGGTTCTGATAAAGCCAACAGGGAGGTATGTTGCTTACTGGGGGCTAGAATCTCTGATGTAAGAAGTATCCTTCCAAAGGAGATTAAAAATGACCCGGGAATGCAGTCAGTAGTGATACATGTGGGGATTAATAACATCAGTAAAGGCAATGAGAAAGATATTGTTGAGGATATCATGGACATAGCAGAACTGATCCAAACTTACCAACACAAACCCCTAGTGTTGGGATTACTACCCCAAATAAATTGTCATAAGGAAAGAAATAACACCATACAGTGTATTAATATGAGATTAAAAAATAAATGTTGTGAAAAGAATATCACCTTTATTGATTCATGTGATACCTTTTCCAACTGCAAGGACATGTTTATTTATTTATTTATTGCTATCTTGGAAAACACCTGTGAGCATATGCTCTTTTAAGGCTCCATGTCAGTTACATAAGAGCAGATACAAAGACTATGGACAATATACATAAGATATACAAAATAAGTTCAAACAAAGACAATGGAAAGTGTAAGCTGAGGCATTGTACAATGAATGTTTGCGTCAAGATAAGAGACGTAATGAAGAGGGGAGTGGAACATGTGGGACAGAGTGAGAAGCAGGAGGATAAGGGTAGTGAGGTAGAGTAAGTGCTGAGGTGGGGAGATCAGGACAGATAAAATGGGAAAAGTGCTAGTGGTGAATTTGCTGCTAACAGGAGTATAGCTGGGGCACATACAGTAATTTGAATCTAAGAGGTGCTGGCACAGTTTGAATTTAAAGGATCCAACTGTTGGTGCACCTGAGCTATCAGAAGGCAGTGCATTTAACCACAAGACTGCACAGTGTGGGAATGCACATTGTGCTATGGCAGTGTGGCATATGGGTACATGGAAAATTGAGAGGTGGATGTTCTGGTGGGTCTGTTCCTAAGAGGGAATGACAACAAGACAGCACATGTATGGGTGAGATGGGCTTCATTTAAATACAAAGGGTACTACATCCTTGGCTAATCTGCTCAATAAATCTTTAAACTGGCAAAGGGGGGGTCCCAATTACCACCTAAGTGCTGAATTAAGCCCTTAAACTCAGGTATACACTACCCCTTCACCGGTAATTAAACCGATTAAGCACGTTAAGCAAAATGACTACAATATTATTAAATACAATGCTACCTCTGCAATGCAAGGAGCTTATGTAATAAATTAGATGAGCTTAAAGTACTTAGGTAAAGATAAAATTCATATGGTCTTCATCACCAAAACTTGGTGGACTAAAAGTGATAACTGGGGAAAATAAATTCCTGGGTATCACTTGTATCACCTTCATAGGGAAAATAGGCAGGGTGGAGGAGTTGCTGAATATATATCTAGTACCATTAATTCCTCTGACATCTCTGAAAAGGTTAAGGGAGACAATAAAATGGAGTCACTATGGATTAAAGTTCCGACTAAATCTACATCCAATATTTTCATTGATCTATATTATAGACCTCCAGCATCCAACCTCGAGACTTCAGACTTAATTAACTCTTAGGCTGCTGACAGAATTAAAACATATAGTAATTTTGGACTGATATATCAGTCTGTGGCACAGCAAGGGTTAGGAAAGAACTAGAAGCAGCCTGCGAACTAGGACAGGTTATTTTTATTGGTGACCTTAACTATAGAGACATTGATTGGGTTAATAAACATGCTATCAATCATTTAAATTCTAGGTTTTTGGCTTTATCAAGCAAATTAGTACTAGTACAACACATGATACAGTCAACTAGAGACACAAATCTCCTTGATATAGTCCTGACGTCAGATGATATTGAAGTACCTAAATGTGAGGTAAAGAAACTGCTTGGCAATAGTGATCACGACAGCAATGTCTTTATTTTTCAGGACAACTGTACAGGGGTCAGTGGTTGAACTGAGATTCATGATTTTAGATCAGCTAATAAGGAACTGATCAAGGCAGCAATTGTAGAGGTTGATTGGGACAATAAATTACATGACAAATTGGTCAAACAGGAGTAAATCAGCAAGATAGGGTAGAGAGGGGGAGAAGTATAAAGAGGAAGGAGGTAATGCCAGAGGTCAGGGAGCAACCAGGGAATCAGAGAGAGGTAAGAGTGATACATTTTGGGAGGGCATTACATAGTTTAGGGAATAAGTCAGGGTAATGCTATGATGGAAAGTGAGACAGGGCATGGAAAAGACATAGGGGAGAGGAGCATAAAATAGAGAAGTCCTAATCCTAGGATAGGTGCGGGAAAAGTGCCATTAACAGAAGCAAGTACAGGTTTCTGAAAAATAACTTTGGCATAGGGATTTAAAGAAGTTCAGTTTCACAGGGATTGGCAACTTTAGAATTTTCTGTATTGTGTTCCAAATGACAGGAAGAGCATGACTTATTGCAGATTTGCCATATTTGGTTCTTACCTTAGTGATGAATAGTGAGATATAATAGAGGCCTCTCAAGGTGTAATTTCCAACACTACAGATGGGCAGGCTACTCACAGTATAATGCAGAAGCATATTAGTGATGAATGTGTAGGTCAAGAGCACTGCATTCTTTTATCATCTGAATCTCAGTGAGCTCTACCCTACCTTAGCATAGAGCTGGCAGAGGTGGGTGGCAAAAGGGAGACCAGTTATGAACTGAATAGCTCAATGGTAGAGTACATCCAGATTATAGAGGGAGAGCTTTGGGCCTTGGCCATACAGAAAATTGGCAAAATCTAAAAGAGGCAAGAATGTAGCCTGGACCAACCTAGTTTTAGCTTCTAGTGTAAGTAGATTTTTAATACAGAAGATGAGACCAAGCCACTGCTTCATTTTTTTTTTTGAGAGTTCATCGATATAATGCACAAAGAACAATTTGTGGTCTCTCCAAAACCCAAGGTACTTAAATTTCTCAATGAACTCCAGTGGCTCACACAGTAATGTGGATATGAAGGGAGCAGAACCAGGGAGACTGTGTTTAGTTGCAAGGGTAGAGGGAGCAATTAGCATAGCCTTGGTCTTTTTTGCATTTTAATTGAAGTAGATTTTTCTGTAAATGATCAAAGTCTCATTGGAGATCACTGTAGACAAGCAAGATCTAGAGTAGATCTGGCAATGTATAAGACAGTATCATCCACAAACAAGTGGATGTTTGCTGCAGAGATATCAGTATCAATGCTGTTAATATAGACAGTAAATAGTAGTGGGCCTAAAATGGACTCTTGAGGAACAACTCTTTACAGGTTTTTTTGAGGAGAGATGCCCTCCTCAGCCTTAACCAGCAGTTGATGCTCAGTAAGGTAGCTAGTAAACCAGTTCAAGGCCAGTTGGTCTGCTCCAATATTTCTTAGAACACACAGGAGTAAGTCATGTTCCACAGTATCAAAAGCTTTGCTTGGGTTGAGAAACAAAGCACACACATAATTGTTTGTATCCAAGGCAGTCTGCCAATCATTAGTAACCTTAACCAATGCAGATACAGTGTTGTGGCAAAGTCTAAAGCCTGACTGAACTGGATTCAACAGATTATAAGTCTCCAGGTAGGACCTAAGTTGCTCATTGACCACCTTTTCCAATAATTTGGATAGAACAGGAAACAGTGATATTGGTCAGTAGTTATTTAGGTCCCTGGGGCCTCCAAACAGGGGAACCACATGAGCTATCTTCCAGACTGGGTGGAGTGCTCCCTGAGCAATGGACATATTAAAGAGGTGAGTAATGGGGGGGTGACAGAATGTAATATCCCAGTTTTAGGTAATAAGGTTCAATATTGTCAGCACCTGCTGACTTTCTGGCATCAAGGCTCGATAATAGATCCTTTACTATTTTCAGGGTAATTGGAGTGAAGGAGAATACTCCTTCATGAGAGGGGATAGCTGAGTCATGGCATGCCAGGTCATGGCTGCTCAGCTGTGAGTGAAGTTTAGATGCTGGTGAGGTGTCAAACACCAGGCCAGCCATTGTAAAGTGGTTATTGATAAGCTCAAGAGTCTCATTTTTATCCATGGTGGAAGTACCACCAGATGTGATTTTCTGAGGTATCAAGTTGGCTGGGCAAAATCCTTCAATGTCCCTGAGCATTTTCCAAAATGTGGCCGAGCAATTAGATGTGGATTCGAGTTCAGCATGGAAGTAATTAGCTTTCTCAGTCCTGAGTAGCTAAGTGCACAGGTTTTTTGCAGCTGTAAATGCTGCCCAGTCCACTGGTTGCTTAGATTTTCTTTCCCTTTTCCATAAGTAATCCCTGTAATAATAAAATTTAAAAAAATGCTTAAACATAAGAGACAGTTCTATACCAACTATACATTTAATAATACTGAAGATAATTGGTTACGATACAAAAACATTCAAAAAAATGCAAAAAGCTGATACACAAATGCAAACAAAGAATGGAGTTAAAAATAGCTAACACAGCCAGAAAGGATAATTAAAAAAAAACTTTTATGGCTATGTAAACTCATTAAGAAACAACAATCAGATAATACATACCATAAAACATAATATGGTAATACATAAATATACATGGTCCCAAAACTATAGCGGATATATTTAATCATTATTTCAGTACTGTCTTTACTCCTAAAACTGCTTACTCTGGTCCTATTCCTAAAGATAATCAACTTAATATTAACATCACTCCAGAGGAGATTATTAAAAAAATAAGTAGCCTAAAGAACTCCCTATTAAGTAGAACCAGACAAAATATCTTCTGTCATGTTAAGACCTTTTTCTCCATACCTTGCCTCTCCTCTGTCAATCTTTTTCAATAAATCACTATCAGAGACACAAATTCCTGATGACTGGTTAAGTGCTGTAATTACCCCTATACACAAGAAGGGTAGTCGAACTGACTACACGCATTCTAGATCAATCAGTCTTACATCTGTTATAGGCAAGATCTTAGACTCTTTTATTAAAGATGCTATACAGAATGATATAAAAAATAGAAAGCTTACTGATGAAACACATCATGGATTTATGCCTGGGAGAGCATGCATTACCAACTAATTATGCTTCTACAAAAAATAAATATCTCAGTGGCTTTGGATCAGGGGAAAGTGGTTGACTGCGTATACTTGGATATGTCTAAGGCCTCTGACAAGGTACCACATAATCAAATTATACAATCATTAATTGATCATAACATTGACAGTTACATTATAGGTTGTGTTCAGTGTTGGCTCAATAATAGATCCCAAATAGTAAGTACTAAAGGTTTCTGGTCTTCCACCATTGAAGTTACCAGTGGTGTCCAGCATGGCTCAGTCATAGTACCACTATTATTTCAATTATTTATATCTAAACTAGGTCAAAATGAGCCTATATGGATAAGCAAGTATGCGGACGATACCAAAATAGCCAGTATCATAGGTAATAACACAGAACATATTCAACTACAAGCAAGGCTCCTGGAATTCTGCGGTTCAGTGGTTGCAGAATTTGCTGCAGAATTTGCATCATTCTGCAGAATATATATAGTGCCACAGAATTTATTTTTTTTTTGGTGAATTTTCATATAACTATACTGTTTTTCCATAGTGTCGGGCTTTCTTTCCCACTTCGTTTATCCTGAAGCCCCTCCTCTATGCTGAGCATATGATGTCATCGATGACATCACATCATATTTAGCCAATGACAGGACTGCATTCTGCCAGAGAAATGAATAAATCATGCCACAGAAATCAGAAAATGCTGCCACAGAAGTCAAGGAGCACTGCCGCAGAAATCAGAAAATTCTGCCACAGAACACCAGGGGCCCTGACTACAAGTTCTGGATCAAATTATGCTATGGGCTGATTCAACAAATATGTCTTTCAATCTGGACAAATGCAGCATTATGCACTTTGGAGGGCATAACAAACAATTTAGATATAGTTTTGGCAATCCCACTCTCAAAAAGGTTGAAGATGAAAAAGATCTTGGTATAATTATATCTAACAAACTAACCTTTGAATCACATAGTAACTCCCAGATATCAAAGGCAATGAGAAGTCTACATACAATAAAAATAAATTTTAAAAACAGAGATGCACAAGTAATAATGCTTCTCTACAGATTGCACACAATGCCATTACTTGACTATGGATCATCTCTATGCAGACCCATAAAGGGTGGTGTAAAAGATTCATTTGAAAAGATCCAAAGGCAGTTCACTAAGTTGATTTATGACTGTAAAGCCTTATCTTAACAGGATCAATTAGATAAATTAAACCTAATGTCTTTACGCAATAGAAGAATAAGGGGTGATATATTAATTTGCAATAACATATTAAATGATAAACAATTATGTCATTAAATCTTGAATTTAAAAATCATAATAAAGGCACTAGGGGTCATAGATTACAACTAAAGCCTGACAAATTTCAAACTGAAAGAAGAAGAGCCTTCTACACACAAACAATCGTTAACCCCTCAAATAATCTCCATGAAGAAATAATTAATAGCAACAACAAGACACTTTTCAAATTTAAATTGGATAATTACATTTTTGATGCTCATCCTATATTTTACTATACCTAGTTACTGGAGCACCTATGGTCTTAGTATGAACCTTAGTATGAACTCTATTTATCCACCACCGTAACTGTGCTCAACAAATATACTCTCCTTCATCCTCCAAAAAAACTCTATTACTCATCCTGACAGACAACTAAATCCAACCACAAACCTCACACAAACAACAGCATTTTCTGGCCACTATGGCAATGTGCAATAGTGCTCAGTGGTGCAGTAGGTTCTATTATTATTTAAGAAATCCTGATACTGTTATCGTAATGTCCTTACTCTTAACTGTCTATTTCTGTAGGAATCACTATGAGATCACTACTAATCCCAATGATGTTTACAGCGTACATGCTGCCCATGGAGGAGATTGTGAGATGGTACAGTGTGGGATTTCCTTTGGACCGAGGACTCCAGTGCTATGTTTAATCAATGCTTGTCTGAAGTAAGTGATTGGATGACTGCCAGCTGGTTGATTCTCAATCCAGGTAAAACATATATGTTAGTGAAGTCATTATGGGTCATGGATTTTGTTGTTTTTAACCTCCACCCCACCCCATCTGTTACTGAAGTCATCATGGGACATGGATTTTGTTGGTTTTTTACCCCACATCTGTGGAACTCTATGCCTTGTTCTCTGCAGTGCACCTCCTCCTCCTAAGTGGAAGCCTTTTCAAAAGGTGCTGCAAGCTTATATTTTCTCACTGGCCTTCTTCAACCAAGGTGGAATGTTTTGCATTAACTTTGTTCTCTATGATTTATATTATGATTAATTTTAGGCTGATTGTTATTGCAGTCTCTAAATGTTTTCAGTGCATACTATGGTGTGCAATGCCTTGAGCCTATTGGTGGTACTGAAAGGCATCAAGCTACCATAAGCAGAAGCAGGGCCCCTGTGGAAATAAGATGTGGCATCACTGCTAGGCTATCCGAGATAAACAATATTTCTCATAGTCTGGGAGCAGATGCCTTTGAAGTCTTGTCACACTACAATGTACACCTCAGAGTGAAGAAATGAGTTGGACCAGCTGCAGATATCTGAGCTGGAAAGGTGCTGCATACTACTTGAGACAACACAGAGCTGTACCACTTTATTACAGCTTCATATAAGGGGCAAAACCTGCCATTAGTGAAGGCAGCCTTTAACTACAGCCAGCATCTTGGATTCTGAAGACAACAAAAACAGAATCCTTTAAGGATGGGATGTTACTTGTGGTTCAGCTTCAGGGGATCAGACATGTTTCAAGACTTGTTATTGTCGAAGGAAGTAAAAAGAGGTGAAGTAATTTAACTGCTGATCAGAAAGAACAATACAATGGATGCATCAATGGTAAAAGAAGTTAGATACTTTCTAATTAGTGTTGATTTTATAAACACCCCCCACACACACATATATAGAAGCATGTGCGAATGAAAACACACACACACACACACACACACACACACACACAACACACTTTCAAAAGCCTCAAGCATAGCAAAGAACATTCTTGGTATGCAAATCTGCCTGAGACTATGTTTGGGGGTACACTGAATATGAATGTTCCAGTGGGTACTAGATTCTCTTTGACAAGTCACTACTTAAACCTTATCGTAACAATGGTATTAATAGTTATCAAACTGCCCAAAGCAGAAATTAGGCTCCAATGTAAATGAGATGAGGCAGTTCAGTTTGCCATGTGTAAATAAATCCCCTGTAAGCTGGGAGCAGATAACATTAACTCTTTTCCTAATAGAATTCACAAGTCAGAGCTTGAGCCTGTCCCTGGCAAGTGCTGTATACCACTTGTGACAACATAGGGTACACAAATGTTTGCATACCTTCACCATAAAGTCTGAGGTGAAATCTAGAAATAGTAAATGCAGCTTCTAACTGCATCCAATAGCTGAAATAATCAGCAAACTCTGCATCCAGTAAAGATATCCAGCAACTGATGCTTCAGATCCTGGGGCAAACACTTTTCAAATGTTGCCATTGTTTTAGTCAGTAAAATGTGGTGGAGTAGTTTAAGTGCTGATAATGTTGAAGACATACAATATGTAAGCTGGATAAATGGTACAATAATGTGGGTGCTTTCCAATTTGTATTATTTCTTTAAACTCACATACAAATGAAAAATGAAAAGCATCAAACCAGCACAAAGTATCATGGGTATTCAAATGTGTGTCTTTTTTTTTGGGTTGGGGGGGTAACCTGAATGAAAATGTTTGTTGGTACTACAGTCTATCTGACAAGACACTACTTCAACCAGTGGCACTGAAAGTTATCAAGCTGAACTAAGCAGAGGTAGGAGCCCAGTGGAAATGAAATATGGCATCACTGCTAGGCAGTCTTGAATCTTGATAAATAACTTGCTTGTAGGCTGGTAGCAGATACCTTTGAAACTGTTCAAGGCAATTACAAGACAAGCTGTTCAAGGCAAATACTTTCAAATTTGTATTGTTTCTGTAAACACCCACACATACTCACACTTAAAAGACTTAAAACCATCAAAACAATGATGGATATGCAAATTGTGTGCGGGGGACTGAGAACCAATAAACTGCCTTAAGTAGAAGGAGGACGCCATTGAAAATGAGATATACCATCACTGCTAGGCAATTTTGTGTAAATAAATTACTTGTAAGCTGAGAACTGATATAGCTGAAGTATTTTCCTACTAAAAATAACAAGCCAAATTAAGGAAATAAGTGCAGTATTCTGGACATGGTGCAGATTTCTGTCATGAGTACTGTAAGTGCTATCATATGTACAGTTGAGCTCTGTTATAAGCGCATTCTAAATGCCAAGTAAAAATGTTCTTATGACTGGGACATTCTTATAAAAGGGCTTCTTTGTAAACAGTGAATCCTATGTGAAATCTGTGGTTAAGACATGATGAAATTGGACTTGAACTAGTTTTTAGACAACTGATTAAAAGTAGTATAACATAACTTTTTAAAAGAACTCTTGCTTAAACAATTAGAGTATTGTTGTAAAACTCTTTCACTGTCTCACCTAACTACAAGAGAATATGTGCTGCTGCTTCACTGAGCACCTTTCATGTATCCAGTCACTACTTAAGTGACTGTTAATGAAGAAATCAGATAATGATTCATCCCAAGCTTAGCACACTCAGTGGTAGGGTTGTCACCTTTGAATGAGGCAAAAACTGGGCTGCCAAAGCCCTGCCCTTTTTAGTTAGCCATGCCACTTTCTTATGAGCTGCACCCCTCAAATGTCACTTGTCAATCATTTTAGTTATATGTGAGTTTTGGGCTCACATTCACTAAACAATATCTGTGTGCATTTTTTAACAAAAAATATGAAATGGAAATGGAAAAGGTCTCCTGCTCTACTATTTTTAATTAACATTGCAATTATAGTAATAATATTTAAAATGAAAGAAAGACCCCAAAGACTAATGTTTCATAAAGTGAGTTACTTCATGCAACCTTAAAACCTTAAGATCTTACTTTTATTTGAAATGTAATTACTATAAATGCAATGTTAATTACTTTTAGTAAGTCTGACTAAATGTTGATATGGTTGTTGTTCTCATGTGTCCCACAGCAGAGGAAGACTGGGTTCAAACTTTTTTCTGTACTACCCCCTACCCTCATTTCTGTCCTCTCTGACTTCTCTCAGGCTAGACTGCCAAGACAGAGAACCATGAACCCAGAAAGAAAACTTACCTTTTGCTTGTGGATCAAGCTGGCAGTGGGCATAGATGCTCCTCATTGGTCTGCTGTGTAAGCCAACATCACTGTCTGAATGACATTAGATGCTGCTTGCATGTACTGTCTGGAAACAGTTGATTAATACACTGGCATGGAGAATGGTGGTGGAAGGAGATCATGGGGTTTATTTAAAAAATGTATTTTTCATGTGATTGTGCCAGCCCTGGATTACTGGTCTGAGTCTGGGGAAAGCCAGAGGATCAGAGAAGGCACCTGAAAAACTGGATCATAGGGAAAAAAGGGTAGGTGGCAACCCTACTCAGAAGTGATAATGGCCATGTACAACTACCTCTGGGAGGCAAAAATGTCTTATAAAGGGGCTGACTGTTCTTATAAATGGGCTTTACTGCCATTGAAAATAATGGGCAAAAATGAGGACATCCAAAAAAATGTTCTTAAATCTGATGTTCTTATAAGTGGGCTCCACTACATTACATGAGGCAACATAGTGCTGCACCACTTTTTGCACACCTTCAGCTTAAAGCAAGAAATGAAATCTGGCACTTACAACAGCAGCATATAATAACGAGGAGGGGGATCTAGACAAGGCAGAAATACTGAACAAATTCTTCTGTTCAGTATTCACTTAGGAGGGAGAGGGTCAAGGACCACAGTTGGGGAGCAGAGGCAATCAGAGGGGAGAAGTCGACACCAGTCCATTCACACTGGAGAGAGTTTGAGGGGAACTCACAAAGCTGAAGGTGGATAAAGCCATGGGGCCAGATGATATACACCCGAGGATATTAAGGGAGTTGCAGAGGAACTAGTAGCACTTCTGGCCACCCTGTTCACAGAATCACTCAACACAGCCATGATTCCAGAGGACTGGAGGATGTCTCATATAGTCCCACTGCACAAAAGTGGCAGTAGGGTGCAAGCAGGAAACTGCAGGCCAGTCAGCCTCACCTCAGTGGTGGAAAAGATCATGGAGACACTACTGAATGAAAGGATAGTGGCACACCTGGAATCCATTGGTGTCCAGGATCTCAGGCAGCATGGATTCACATCAGGAAGGTCTTGTCAAGTGAATGTGATAGATTTTTTGAGTGGGAGACTAGGGAAGTGAATCAGGGAGGGGCAGTAGATGTCACCTACCTGGTTTTCAGCAAAGCCTTTGATACTGTCCCAAACAGAAGGCTGGTTAACAAGATGGGTAGTCTGGGCATGGGGCATAAGGTGATACAGTGTGTTAGAAACTGGCTGATGGACAGAAGGCAGAGGGAGTGGTAAATGGGATCCAATCCGGGGAGAGAGGGGTGGCCAGCAGTGGATTGCCAAAAGGATCACTACTGGGACCAGTCCTGTTCAATGTCTTCATTAGTGACTTTGCAGAGGGTCTAGAAGGAAAGGTCTGCCTATTTGCAGATGACACCAAGATCTGCAACAGGATGGATACACCAGAAGGGGTGCAGAAAATGGAGAGGGACCCGGAGAAGCTTGAAAAATGGTCAGAGGTGTGGCAACTGATGTTCAATGTGAAAAAGTGCAAGATAATGCACCTGGGTATTGGGAACCCTGGGGTGACTAGTCTTTTTAATAAATCAAGGGAGGATGGTGTGGTACCCGAGGACTGGAGGAAGGCGGATGTGATTCCCCTTCACAAAGTGGAACCAAGACAGAGGCAGGAAACTACAGACCTGTCAGTTTGACCTCTGTGGTAGGGAAAGTGATGGAGTCACTTCTCAAGGAAAGAATTTTTGAGTACCTTGATGCCAGTGGGTCACAGGACCCAATGCAGCATGGGTTCACAGCAGGAAGGTCATGTCAGATGAATCTAATAGATTTCTTTGACTGGGTGACCAAAGCAGTAGACCAGGGAGGGGCTGTGGATATGGCCTACCTAGAATTTAGCAAGGCATTTGACACAGTCCCACACAAAAGATTAATAGTCAAATGAACCAGCCTGGGAGTGGGTCCAAGGGTGGTAGCCTAGGTAAAACATTGGCTGGACAACAGGACACAGGAGGTAATTGTAAATGAGTCACTCTGAAGAAAGAGGGTTACTAGTGGGGTACCGCTGAGGTTCAGTACTGGGTCCAGTCCTTTAATGTCTTTATAAGTGACGCCGCAGAGGGACTGAAGGAAAAGTATGCCTCTTTGCAGATGACACAAAGATCTGCAACAGGGTTGATACACAAGGAGGCATGGAAAGGATGAGAAGGGACTTGGAAAGGTTGGAGGAATGGTCAGAAGTATGGCAGCTAGGATTCAATGCAAAGAAGTGCAAAATAATGCACCTGGGAAGCAAGAACCCAGGGGAAGATTACACAGTGGGAAGGGGGTAGTAACAACACCAAAAACGAAAGGGACCTGGGGGTAATCATATCAGATGACCTTAAGGTTAGCAAGCAATGTGAGAAGGCAGTAGGGAGGGCTGGGGGGATACTGGGATGCATAGGGAGAGGCATCACCAGCAGAAAACAGGAAGTTGTTATCCCTCTGTACAGACAGTTGGTGAGACCCCATCTGGAGTACTGCGTTCAGTTCTGGAGAACCCATCTCCACAAGGACATAGACAGGATAGAGGCAGTCCAGAGGAGGGCAACTAGAGTGGTGCAGGGTCTGCAAGAGAAGCGATACGAGGAGAGACTAAAGGAGCTTAATATGTATACCCTTGAGGAAAGAAGGGAGAGGGGGGACATGATAGAAACTTTCAAGTACCTCATTGGAATCAACAAAGTCCATGAGGGTAGTATCTTTCAGAAAAAGAGATGTGCAAGAACAAGGGGACACAATTTAAAGATAGAGGGAGTGGTTCTGGGGCAATGTGAGGAAGTATTTTTTCACAGAGAGGGTAGTAGATGCATGGAACAGCCTTCATGAGGAGGTTGTGGGGTCTAAAACTGTAGGAGAATTCAAGAATGCATGGGACAGACATAAGGCAGTTCTTGTGGGGGTAGGAAGAAATAGGCTTTTGGTAAACTAGGATCTGCAGCCTATCCTGTAGGTAGGGAAATGGGCAGACTAGGTGGGCCAAGCAGTCCTTATCTGCCATCAAAGTCTATGTTTCTATATTTCTATGAGAGCTACAGGATAGGGGGTGGGGCCGACCATCATCAAAGAGTAGATGGACCTATGGGTTATCATATCAGATGACCTTAAGGTATTACAGCAGTGTGCAAAGGCTGCAGGAGGGCCAGTGGCATGCTGGGGTGCATAGGCAGAGGTATTACTAGTAGGAGGTGGGAAGGGGTGATGCCGTTGTATAAAACACTGATAAGGCCTCACCTGGAGTACTACATGCAGTACTGGACACCACACATACATAAGGACATAAACAAGGTGGAGGTTGTCCAGAGAAGGGCGACAAAGATGGAGCATGATTTGCACCACAAAACATATGAGGAGAGACTAAGAGACTTCAATATGTACTCATTGGTGGAGAAGAGAGAAAGGGAAGACATGATAGAAACCTTTAAGAACCTCAAGAGCATAAACAAGGAGCCGGTGGGAGATCTTTTCCAATGTAGGAAAGATACCAGAATGAGGAGGCACGATATGAAATTGGAGGGGGGGGAATTAAGAGGTAACATGAGGAGGTTTTTCTACAAAGAGAGGGTGGTGAATGCTTGGAATAGCCTGCCACAAAAGCTGGTAGAGGCAAGCACAATGGAGGGGTTTAAACATGCCTGGGACAAGCACAGGGGAACATTGGGTGGGAAAGGAGTGACGAAAAGCCATTGCCCACTTAGGATGAGTGGATGCATACATGTATAGGGCCTACGGGCAGACTGGATGGGCCTAGCGGTCCTTATCTGATGACAATTTCTCTGTTTCTGTGTTTATATGTAACACCTTGGATTCCATAGCCAACAAATCCTGAATCCTGTATGGATGAGCAGCAAATGATGTTTCAACTGCCTTCAGCCAGACACTTTTCTGGTCTTCATTAGTCATAATGAGCAGAAAGCACTGAAGTACTGTGAATAAAATGCTCATCAGAAAGAAGAGCAATAAGTAGAATGCATGAATAGTACAAAAAGTCAGACATTTGGCAGTTTGTTTTATTTTTGTTAAAAATGCATATAATTAAAGACCTCAACCATGGCAAAGAGCATCATGGGTATACAGATCTGTGTGTTTGAGATGAGAGACCTGACTAAGATTGTTTCTATAGGTGCTACATTCTGTTTGACAAACCACTACTTAGTCCTCAGTTCAAGTAGTTCTGAGAATCATCAAGCTGCCCTAAGCAAAAGCTGGTCCTAGTGGAAATAAGATGTGGCATCACAGCTAGACAATCACGAGTAAATCAATCACTTTTAAGCTGGGAGCACATATCTCTTTTTTTCACTATCTGTTTATCTCCTGAGCTGACCTGGCTGCCCTCTTCATACTAACTCTCCCAGCCCTGTCACACAGCTTCTCTGGAATTTACCTTCCCACCATCATCCTCTCCCACAGAACTGAGTGGGGATGACCAGTCAGCTGTGTGGGGCCTACAAGGGGTCAACCATCATTGTATAGCTGGGGTTGCATTCCATCAATTTTCTCCCTGGGCCCATGAACATGCAATGGGCATGATGTTAGAGCTCCGCCTCCAAAGGGATGCCCCCAGCATCCTTAAGGTGGGTTCTCTTCACACTCCTGGTGGCATAGCATGTGCTGCTACACAGCTACCATTGGGTGGCAGTGCAACAGTGAGCCAAAGCAACCCCATTCCCTGATGGAGGAGATCAGTCCTACAGATGCTCTATCTTGCCTCACCTGATTAGCCTCCAAGTGACTCACATCTGTATCCAGACCCAGGTCACCTGTGAGGTAGTAAATGAGCTGCACAGCACCTCACACTTCCACACCGCTGGGCTGGATCGGAGCAGATACCTTTGCATTCTTGTCCTACCAAAATCTCACAAGTCAGAGTTAGGAGGAGAGCTGCAGAACTCTGGACCAGTTGCAGATATCTGACGTGGGCAAGTGCTTGAGACATCGTAGAGATGTACCACTTCTTGCACACAATCAGCAAGAGGTAAAATCTGACAGGGAAAGAAACTGCCAACACCTTTGACTCCATGGTCAACAAAAAACTAAATTCTATAAAGATCAGAAAAAAATGTCACTTTAGCTTCCTGGAGGCAGACACATTTTGGGTCTTGTATTGTTACAGTGAATGAAAAGTGATGAAGTAGTTAAATGCTGATCAGAAAGACAATTAATAAGTAGAAGGCATCAGTGGAACCAGAAGGCAAATATCATCTGATTTTTATTGTTTCTGTAAACACACATACAGTCTTCGGCCACATCACAAAGTATCATGGATATGTAAATCTGTATATGGAGGGGTTGACTAAGAATGTTTTAATAGGTGCTACCTTCTGCTTGACAAATCATTACTTACTGTATGCCTCGCAGTACCAGTGGTGCTGACAGTCAACCAGCTCCACTAATTAAAAGTACTATAGGACCCCAGTGGAAATGAGAGGTGGTATCAAAGTTAAGCAATCTTGTGTCAATACATTTCCTGTAAGCTGGGAGCAGATACTGTGCTTCTGAAGTCTTTTCCTGCTTAAAATCACAAGTCAGAGTAAGAAGAGAAATTACAGCATTTTGGATCGGCTGCAGATGTCTGACTTGGGCAAGTGCTGTTTACTTTTGGAGACAACATAAGGCTTTCCCTCTTTTTTGCAAACCTTAAGCAAGAAATGAAATCTGGTAATAGTAACAGCAACATTTGACAACAGCCAACACCCGAGATTGCATAGTCACCAAATTCTGAATCCTATAAGGATAAACAGCAATTGCTGCTTCAACTTCTTGGGCCGTCACTCTTCAGTTATTGCTATTATTGCATGATTGAGGGAATAGTGGTGAACTACTGTAAATGCTGATCAGACAAAGAAACAATGTGTAGAGTGCATACATTGTATAGTAAGGAGATAGTTTCAATTTGTATGGTTTCTGTACACACACATATAATCAAATGTCTCTAAGCCAGCATAAATCATCCTGGGTATGCAAGTGCCTGTGTGTGTGTGCGTGTGCGTGTTTATACCAGACTACAAATGTTTCAACTGGTACTACGTTCTGCTTACAAATAACTACCCAAACCTCATAATTGACTCACACATGAAGCATAACCATAATCTTTAAAATCTGCACAAAAACGAAAACATGATAACAATATGCTAAAACTATCATTTGCCACCTACTAAAAATTGACTGATAATTGAAGATATCCTGATACTATTGTCATGAAATAACTAGTGATATCCCTAGGAAACATAGGTGTTAAATATGCATTAATGAATGCAACCAAATTACCAGAGTCAGATAAGGTACATTCAAGTGTGTTGAAGGAGATGAGTAAAATGCTAGTGGCACCTCTGGTAAATCTTTTCATGGATTCACTCACCTCCAGGGTAGTTCCAGCAGACTAGAGGACTATAAACGTGATTCCCAGAACAAGTGTGGGGGTAAATACAACCCTGGAAAATATAGGTGAGTCTCACAGCAATAGTAGGGACAATTATGGAAACAATAATCAAGGGAAAAATAGTGAACTTTATAGAGCAAGATTGAACTACAGTCAAAAATCAATATGGAAGTATGAGATGGCATTTGAGTCAGAACAACCTGACTGATATCACTAACTCAGATGGTAGCCAGACCATAAATCAGGCAGTGAATGTCCTTTACCTTGACTCAGTGGTGCACAAGTGGGTTCTCCAGAATATAGGGCAATTTGGTGTAGGGGAGAAACTAACACAATGGATAGGTAACTGACTCTCAGCAATCTCTCAAAATGTAGTTCTAAAGGACGAAATCTCACAAGTTAAGAAGGTAACAATTGGGGTCCAACAGTATATAGTGCTGGGACCAGTCCTGTTTAATATGTTCAGAAGTAACATAAGAAACTGGTTGACCAGCAAAATTAACATGTATGCTGATTACACAAATATGTGTGGATGGTAAACATAACAGAATGAATGAAAAAACATGAAGAATGAGGTGAAACAACTCAAACAATGGTGAGGTGCCTTAGCAGTTAAAACGCAATCCCAAAAAATGAAGTCACATGCATAAAGGCAAAAGGAATCAGCAGGTAAAATATAGCATAAAAACAGAGAGACACCAGGGAAGCCTCCCAAGAAAAAAAGAGATTTGGGCTTCATAATAAACAGTACTGTAACTTGAAAATATTTAGTTAGTGTAACAAAGCAAATGGAAATAAGTCATTAGGGTTTATCAGGTGAGGATTCACAAGCTGTGGTCAAAAGGTGATCATATCATTATACAGATCACTGATCAGACTGCATCTGGAATAAGGTGTGCAATTTTGGTACCCTCATCTTAATATGGGTACAGGAAAAATAGAGGAGCTACTGAGGAGGCTGACAAGCATGATTCAAGTACACAAAAATCCTGAACTGATTGAGCTCTAAATAAGAAGACCATATTCAGGTATTTCCAACAGAATTTGCTGACATTTATTAGACACTGCAGTGGAAGTCCCTAGTGCCTCGGCAAAGTGCCTTCAAGGGGACATGTTACAATCCAGCTTGAGTTCCAAGCACATTTAAATACAGTTCATTAAGTGTGACATTATAGACCAATAAACCAATCAACAAACCAATGCTAGGTTCTACAGTAAGTGTTAAAAATGAAGGTGGTGGAGAGCCACTCCAGCTGCTCCAGTGATGCCACCGGGACACCACTGCACAGGAGCACTATGGTGCACAATGGTAGGTGGTATGGTACACATGCACGGGCCTCACAAACAGGTACAGCACACATGCAGGGGCGTGCACGGCAATGGGCATGCAAACACAGAGGCATGAGGCAGGGGTAGGGAAGGCAGTGGCACACAACCACACACAGCAAACACACACACACACACACACACACACACACACACACACACACACATACTCACTCAGGTATTGGTATGTGTCATGGATCAGATGCATTGTAACAGTGCACAGGTGCAACCGGTGCTAGCCTGCTCTCAACACACCCATGCCACATGGTCCAGCAGCCAGGTAAGCATGCACACAGACAGTGTGCAGCATGACATACAGGCATGACACCAGTAGAAGGCATACACACACCACCCATATGTGCACAGGGCAGCAGCAGCAGACAGCGGTCAGGGCAACTCGCACATCAGGGCCATTGCACGGAACCATGGCCACCACGACCATGGGGGCAGCTGCGCTGGGGCTGATCAGCAGCCACTGGCTGGGCATCAGCCATGGGGGGGTTTGCAACAGCCCCACAGGGGTGGAACTGCAGAACCATGACTGTGTCCACGTAGGGGTGTGCAGGCACCGAAACAGGCCAGCCCCAGGCGTGGCTGGGTGCCTACATCAGAGCCTGGCACTGACTGTGTTGGGGTCACCTGACTCTGGGATCATGAGTTGGACAGCGCACTGTGTGGGGGTCACCTGTGCACTGCCACACCCTGTGGCAGCCAGCAACACAAAATACAGTAATGCAAAGAAAAGCAGCTCCAGCTAAAGTTGTGCCAGTGTAAATTAATAGCCAAACAAACAAAAAAACACATCACCAACAGTTCTTTAGTAAATATTACTGTATTAGATTCACATAGAAAAAGGTGAAATACAGTGGCGCCATACAAGGTGACAACAGCTCCCAGAACACAAACAGCCCAACCAGTTTCATGCCAAAAGCACCTCCTCAGGGACTAATTTGGTAATTACAATAACCATTTAAATAGAAAATACCACTTAAAGTGACAGTGCAATATTTATATCATTAATACAATAGTGATGAAATAAGAAAATACACCACCCATACCAAATAAACTTAATTCTAGCATGCATATAATGACCTGAGATGCAAAATTAATGCCCATAATCTAAATTTTATAATGATAAATGGACATACTACTATAGTTTAAAAATACAATACTATATTAGTAAACATTTCTCTTAACAGGCAAAAAGCAATTAGAAAAAAATAAAATTGCAGGTACATTATATACCAGGGTTGCTGAAGTAATTTCAACCAGAAAAAAAGGGAACACTCTGTAAATAACACATACTACCACATTTTTATCCAAAAATATTTTTTTCATTATTTAAAATATTTGGACCATAAAAAATTTGCAACGTCAAAAGTGTCATTTAGTCCTGGGTGTTTCAAAGCACCCAGTGTATTGTTCTATACACTGGGTGCCACTGTATTTCACTTTTTTCTATGTGAGTCTAAAACAGTAATATTTACTAAAGAAGTGTCGGTGCTGTGTTTTTTGTTTGTTTAGCCAGCAATACAAAGCCATCTGTGAACACAGTGGCAATGAGATCCAAGGATGCAGTCATGGCCTCCTGCATGTGCTGCATCCCTGCCAGGATTTCTGCAGTGCCTCTCTCCTGCTGCTCAGCTTACTGGCGCACCTCTCCATGTAGTGCACATGCCCCAGTGGCAAGCAGCACCTGTTGCTGAATGGACGCCCACAGCAGATGGCTGTGCTCAGCCAGCCGGTCAGCATCCTGGAGCTCCCAGTTGGTATGCTGATCCTCTTGTGGTGACCAGCCATGCTGCAAAGCACCCCTTTCTGGTGGATGCTGCACAATGGAGTCAGCAGGGGGAATGGACTCAGCAGGTGCACTGGCGGTGGACCATGTGTTCGGCTGCCCGGTGGCACCCACAGCCCACTGCTGTCACCTATCTGGACTCTGTATGCCACCCAGCACCTACACGGCCACACCACCACCACTGCAGGGCACAGCCAGAGCAGCATACACCACTGCACTTGCAGTGGTGGCTGGCAGCTGTTCCACCACTGGCAGAGTTATAGGCATGCTGCCTGTGTCAGAGGTCAGCAGGGGCATCTCACCCACAATGTTATCCATGCTGCCCAGGATCAGTGTGATGCCATCATCGGAGTTGAACCCCACCCTTATCTGTGTCTCTGTGCATACAATACCAGGGCTGGCATCCTGCAGGAACTCATCCAGGGCCTTGTTCAGCCCCAGGTTCAGGACATCCGTCTGCACTGTAGTAGTGAGTTGCAGCCTGTTGGGCCCCCAGATGCTGGTGGAGGTGGACGGCTGGTCCTCTGGGCCTTACTAGCATACACAGTTGCTGCCACTGCCAGCGTCCCATCATCTGCATGGAGGCATGCTGGTGCTGCAAGAGAAAGAAAGGTGTGTCAGTGATGCAATGTCCACATGTGCCCCCCATACACTGCCGCTGCATGTGTTCTGTGACATGGCATGAACAAGGGTGCACACACATGCACATGACATGCATGCCAGTGTCAGTGTCAGTGGCTCAGTAGGTAGCACACTCACCTCTGAGGCTGGGAGATCAGAGGGCTGTGGGTTCAGTTCCCATAGCTGGCACTTGGGTTAATATCCCAATACTGACACTGTAGTGCAGCATGAGAGGTACTGCACTTTTGAGGTGCCATCTTTTGGATGTGATGTTAAACTGAGGTCCCATCTTCCTGGATTGGTGGTAGTTCAGGTGGATGTTAAAGATCCCATGTCACTTATCGAAAAGAGTAGGGGAGTTTATTGAAGAAAAAGATCATACAAAATGACAATGCAGTAACAATATGAGAACAAAATAAAGAATGCAAAATTCACAAACCCAAGGCATATATATATACAGTCAACAGAAAAAAACATAAGTGAGAAAAGGAAAAAACACAATCATAAAAAAGGAAAAGAAAAAAGGCTTTAGTTGCCGCAAGAGAAATACAGAACAAAAATACCAGGCCCCAAACCTTCCATTCAAGTAACAGGAACATCTGAATTCGTTATCCAAGGCATGTTTCTCCACACAGCCTGTAACGTTTTAGAATGTAAAACTTTTGAATCTTCTCCATATTGGAATTTCAAATCATTAATAATTTTACCAAGAAGGTCAGCATGAGAAACAAATTTTTGTTGCAAAGAAAATAAACATCTGCTATTCCAGATGTGCCATTTAATGACCAACAGAAGTTTAGTCAAAGTGTCTCTATGCCAATCCTCTGCTCCTTTATAGTCACCCCACATCAAAGCCTTCATAGAAATAGAATTAAACCATGGAGCCTTCCATATAGAAGCTAAAAAAAACCAAAATGGTACAATATACCCACAGGTCAAAAAAAGGTGGTCCATGGTTTCTAGCTGTTGCAAGCATCCAGGCCTAACACACACACATTCAGTCAGTTGTTTATGTTTTTGGTTTGCCTTAATATTTATCCTATCATGGCAGTTTAGCCAGTGAAAATCTTGAAATTTCTCTGGGATTCTAGGGATGTTTAATAAACTTAAAAGTATAGTTCTGTAAGGGAGAGGACAGTGGGGGAAAGTTTCTGCTTCAGTAAAATGTGTCTGTATAACCCAATTATAAAGCCCTTTACAATGTTTTGATAAAAAAAGAGGGCTAGTCAATTTCCAGTGCTTAATATATATAAAGGAGTCTCTAATATAAGATGGGATATTCAAGGATCTATATAGAACCCCTAAATTCCCCTGTCTCCATTGCCTTAACCATTGACCACAATTTAAATCCAACATGGATACCCAAGGTTTATCGGAAAAAATTAAAAAAGGACGAAAATTAGCATAAAAGAAAACAGAATAAAAAAATAAGATTGGATTAACCATCCCCAAACCCCTCTGATCAGTCGGTAAATAGAGAATATTCCTTTTTATCAGATTCAGCCGGCTACCCCAAACAGCTTGAAAAAAAATTGTATAAATAGTAACTAATAATTGACTAGGGGGAGGAAAAATATAACTCACATAAAGGAATATTGGAATAAGAAAAGTATTAATTAAATAGACATGTTTTCATTTACCAAATTTCCACCGATTCCAATTTGCAATTAACAGTTTACCTAGAGAAATACAAGGGTCCCAATTCAGAGTACACATATCCCGGGACCAAAAATGATCCCTAAAATAGTCAAATGGGTAGCTGAAAAATCAATACCAGAAATTGTCAGATTAGGTGAAACAACAGAACCAAGCTGTAAACCCTTACATTTATCAAGATTTAAACCAGTACCTGAATAAGAATTATATGTGAAACAAATATCAAGGGCATACTGAACAGAAACTTCATCTTTAACTAAAATGCACAAATCATCAGCATAAGCTAAGACCTTATATGGCAAAGGAGTAGAAGCCACAGTAATTGTTTTAAAAATGCCAAAGCATTCAAGAGTTTAAGTAAGGGATCTATACAAAAGGCATATAAAAGAGGACTGAGAGGGCATCCCTGACGAACCCCCCGCTTAACAGACAACATAGGTCCCTTCCAACCCCTAATGACAGAAGTAACCGTTACTATATTATAAAGACATTTTACCCATTGTACGAATTGCAGAGGCAAATCATATCTTCATAAAACAGCTCACAAAAAGGTATGACTAACAGAATCAAAAGCTTGTTTTTGATCCAGAGAGAGCACCAAACCAGCTGCTCTAGACCTAAAACTGTGTTCAAAAAGCTCCCGTAATAAAATGAGATGGTCTGAAATATTTCTGCCTGGTAAAGAACATGTTTGGACTGGAGATAAAAGGTGGGTTGCAACTAATAGAAGACGAGTATGTAGAATTTTAGCTAAGATCTTAAAATCCGTGTTAAGAAGAGAGAAATCGGTCTCCAATTCTGTATACATCTTTTATCACCTTTTTGTTTAAAAAGATGAATCAGAATACCACCAGTCATGCGCAAGGAGGGGGCCCCAGACATAAGAATTGCCAAAAAAACGGCTACCAACTCCCTCCAAATATATGGACCAATGAATTTATATAATTCACTGGTTAAGACATCACCACCGGGGTCTTATTAATCTTCAAAGCTATAACAGCTTGTTCAACTTCAGAAGGCAAAATATCAACTATTAAAGGGGATAATCATTGGTCTGGAAGTTGAGTAATAGGGACTGAGTCCAAAAAAGATGCTAAAGCATCATGATCAATCGCTGGTGAAATGAAAGTCTGGGATGTAAAATCAGAACCAATATTAAGCAATCGACTAGTATCTGTACAGAAATTACCCTGGGAATCAAATAAACCATCCATAGTTTGGTTTACATTTCGGGCAGTATATCCCTCATATGGGCACACGTAACCTTTCTTTCCTTGTGTACAATATAATTGCTAGTATTTTAAATGTTGTTCCTGTAATAGATGATATTGAACCATTTGAAGTTTAATTGTTTGAATTTGAGCCGAAAAATCATGTTTTACCGCAGAGGCTAAGGATAAAGGTTTTTGAAGATGCAATCTATTGTTAAGATAAATCCTGTAGTCGTCATCCCGAATCAATTTACCATAGGATTTCAGAAAAGCCATTAAATCCCACACCGTGTCTTCCCACCAATTACAGGGGTCTGTATACATAACAAAAACTGATTTTCTGGCTTGAATAAAGTACTTCAAGTCCTGCTGAACAATCGCTTTAGCCAATAACAGGGAATTTAATTTCCAGTAACCCGGACTAAAAGAAAAAGCACAGGAATTCCCTAATAACAAAAAAAGAATTTTATGATCGGAAAATTCTGCTGGGAGAGTTTTTGCCAATGCAATTTGTAACAGAGGGGAAATAAAAAAATAATCTATCCTAGTTGCAGAGGTAGATCTAAAAAAGTGGGATCTGCTTTACCTACCTTCTCAAAATAGGCATCCTTAAATTTGCATTTCGGATCATGGTAGATAAGTAGGTCATATCACAAAATATTTTTTTGGTTGTTGTCTGTTTCCCTCTATCCCAAATCTTAAGGCCACAATTGAAATCCCCTCCAAAAACAATATGATGGGCAGAATGCAAAAAAGGCTGAATAGCTTGAAAAAGTTCAATACGGGCCACCTTTGTTTGACCCGCGTATATATTAATAAAACAGAACAATGTACTAGATATCCTGACATCTAAAATTAAAGCTTGACCAGGAATGAGGTCGATCAATTTTATTAAATGTACATCTAAATTATGGAACAAGATAGCTAGCCCAGAGCAAGTGTCTTCACCAAGAGACCAAAAAGTGGGCCTGTATTACAAAAGGAAATAGCTTGCTTTAAATTCAGAGATAACAGGCAACCTGGTATCCTGTAAAAAAAATACACCATCAGAAAAAGATCGTAAACAAGAAAATACAGCCTGTTTTTTCCGAATACATAATACTATTCACATTAATGGAGTAAACAGATAAAGATGGCATCAGAGTCATAAGAGAAAGGAAAAACAAACAGAGGCAAAGCTCAAATTCAAGGAGGCTCTTAGAAGAAGCTCTGGTGGTCACGTATGTTTAGTTTTTCCAGTCGTTTCCAGACAGAGGAGGGACCACATCAGAAGAGGATCTTCCATTTCAGACCCTAAATCCAAAACAGATGAAAGTACTGAGGACCCTTCAGAGTCATTCCCCGAAACATCCCCTTCAATGGGCAGGGCCGAAAATCTATTTTTAACAGAGACATCAGATGTCTTAGGTATTTTAGCCATTGGTTGAACCCAATGCTGTCTTCATCTGGAAGCCTTAGGTATAGGTGCCAAGGGAGTATGGGAAACAGCCGTGGAAGGCACAGGGGGAGAGGATTCAACCTCAGCCCTAATGGGGTCACATAATCCAGAAATGGGAACCGCCTGCTGGGTGACCATAGGAGTAACCAGTATATCGCTGGGCCTGGAAGGCGGTATGTCAGAAGGGTGCAAGGAACCCTCAACTGTAGTAGGAACAGTCGTAGGAGGTTTCAGAAATTCACCACTAGGTTTCGGGGTAGAATGCTGGGTCTGAGCCCTTTGAGCTAGGGCAATAGGCACATGTTGTTCATCCCAATCAGCTTGTTCACCCTGAGAGTGAGCAGTAGAGGGACAAGAATGGTAAGTATGGCCTTTTACATCACATAAGTTACACACTTGATAATTCCGACAAGTAGCATCACTATGGCCAAATTCAGTGTGGGTTGTACATTAAAGGCGGTCACACATACTACTAAGGTGGCCTGTGGTTCCACAATGGTAAAAGGCCTTTGGCTGGCCTGCATAAAATAAAACCCCTCTATCTCTGCCCCAAAAAAACTGTTTGGCAAGTGGATTAAACCTGAATCAGATGTTTTCAAAACAACCTGTACTTTCCAACCCCCATTCCAAATGTGGTTTTCATCAAAAATGGGCTCAGGATTGCCCTGAACTGTACACCTCTGTTTCAACCAAAATAAAAGATCTGTAACACACACCCCTTCATTACGGAATAAAACAGTGATCATGTGAGATGCTGGTTTAATTAGAGGCACAACTTCAAAGGGAACCCATAAAGCAGAAGTTTTTAAAAGCAGATATTGAGACCAAAATGTTTGTAACCCACTACCATGTTTAAAGCTAATATCAAACACAGGCTCTCCAGAATAATGGATCAATGCATATATTTCAGGTGGTGAAAAAAACATAGAACCCATTAACAGAGTCCTGGCTACATGCTTTCGGTTAGGAAATACATCCAAACCCCCTTTATAAAGACGTCTAATAGCGTTATGCCATTTAGCAGAAAAGACAGGTGCTCTAAACAAAGATGCAAACATTTTTACAGTTTCAGTATGTCCAGTGGAAAGGTGTTCAGTAGGTGATACCAAAGGAGCAGGTCCACACTGCTTCACAGTACTATTCTGGAAAAGAGGCAAAACTGGGTTCTGAGTAAGTTCCTAGCTGTCAGGTACTCATAAAAGAGAAACCGCATCCATCACAGAATCCCAATCCGTAGCATGATTAGAAACCTTAGGGGAACAGTCTTGAGATAGTACAATAGTTTTGCGAGGGGACACTGAGATGGGAGAAGGGTCAGAGACCCATGCGCCAGTGCTAGATTTTTCTCACCCTGCTGCTTGCAACGCAGCATTTACTGACCACTCAGTCAAGTCAATAGGACTTTTTTGTTGCAAAACTGGGGGAACCTCCACATTACTTTAACAATCTTGACTCGAAGTCGTAGGATTAGTAAATGGAGTAACAGATCCCGAAAACAGATTCCCTTGGAAAACAAACAAGGGCATTTGCCCAGTACCTGAAATGAAGAAGCAAGCCTCCGTAGCTGCGACAGCACTCATTGATTGCTTCTGATCCAGACCATCTGCCTTCTGCTGCATAGAACTTTGCGAGGTAAGCAGCAAATCAGCCTCCAAAGTAGAACTCTGCATAGCACTCTCCATAGGTTGCTCACACTCAGGATGTACTTCCACAGCTGCAATAGCAGCTCTCAATGCCGTTTGGTGAGATCGAAAATGAGCTTCTTCATCATGCAGTTGTTGCTGCAAAGTCGGCAAATCGTAAGTAGCGTCAAGTTGTGGAGTTGAAATGGGAGCAACTTCCATAATATCCAAAGGCAAGGCAGACAAAACTTCATTTTCAGAGGTTGTTGCAGTAGATTCAGGTATCACATCTGAAGTAGGAGCATCAAAAAAAACTTCTGAATCTAGAACCTCGGAGCGCATAACAGCAGCCGATCCTGCACTCAGCAGGACATCCTTCTCCTTCTCCATCCTGAGTCAGAATGACAGACTCACTGACCAGCAGTCCCCCTACTGGCAAAGAGTAGGGGAATTTCCCCGGTGTCCTGGCCAAATTTCCCTTATTCACTAAAAATACCAACAGCTTAATCTGGTTCAATGTCAGTTGGCATTCATCTGTATCCCCCTTCCCCGGGTCGTGTCTGAAAATAGGCAGGATTTGTCTAATTCACTTACCCAGTCAACAAAAACTAAACTTAAACAAAAAAAATGCTGGCTGCATGCACTCCAGCATGCTTGTGTACGCACCCTCTGTGCCAGCGGCAGTGCGTGACAGACAGACTTACCATGCAACTATGGGCTGCCACCCATCTAAAATCCTCCTCCAGGCACACCCTCCATCATGGTGCGGTGCAAGGTGGCTGCCACCAACTCCTTCTGCTACATCAGTGTGAGTGCATCTGCAGGCCCTCCTCTGGTGTTGCTATGGGATGCCCGGAGGGCCGCCACCTTCTCCTTTATCCACCACTTGTCCGTTCCCACATTCTTCTGGCACTTCTGTGCCAGCATCTGGTGGCTGCCATGCTGGTTGACGTAGGCTGCCACCTCCTCCCATGCTCCAGTCCTGACCTGTTGTTGGCCCATGGCACCACTCAACAGGTGCACCCTGTCCAGGTAGGCCTCAAATAGGGCATCAGTCTCGGCCTTTGTGTGTGCTTCCGTGCAGGCCCCCGCTCCTTGCCCTCCTCATGCAAAGACATGTTGCTGCCTGTGGACATAGACAGCACAGTGTGACAGTGGCAGAACCTCCCTGGTCTGTCCCACCATGCTGAGCTGTCAGCTCCCAGTGAGCTGCAGCAGCATGCATAACTTACCTATCAAGGTTGCAGTACCAGTCCATGGCCTGTGCTGTTCCATGCTGCTTATATGGCACAATGCACGCAAATGAGGTTGGGCACAACAGTAATGACATGCTAATGCACCCACTGCACCACACATTGGCTGATGAGCTCATTTGCATGTGGTGTCTGAATATCATGATATTGCACCATGTGCAATAGGATTGTACCAGAGAAAGTCACGATGGTGCAATGTGCATGCATGTGCAGTGCGCAAGCCAACAGTGCACATGTGCATCATGGCATCATGGCATCAATCACGCACTGTGCATGAACAGCATGATGCAGTGGCATTGCGCATGTTGTGAATGGGTCAGCTACAAGCATGGCTGTTCATGGGGTGCCATGCTTTATCACGCATGTGCGCAATTCCAGTTGACCCCTGGGTCAGATCTCTGACCTTGTGACCCTGCATAGTCACACACATTCCACGCATCTCTGGCACTGCGCAATGTGCATGTGCTGCACATGTTCCCATGCATCGTGCAGTGGGTGCATGGTGTGGACACGTGTGCCTCCTGCTACCATTTTTGCCACCGCCTACGTTCAGCTGAACATGGCACAGGCAAGATGAAGGAGGGCCCAGTACTAGTCACCTGTCAAGTTGGCTAACTTAGTAGCCTGCGTGGAGCCCCACACCTCCCAGCTCTTTGGGGAAGTGCCCCTGCTGCAGACCGGGGCATTATGTGGCAGGACATCACCACAAGCCTGGAGCACAGGACAGGGGTGCCCAGGACTGGAGAACAATGTCACCACTGCTATGGGGACCTCATGTGGTGAGACCCAGAGCACCTGAGGAAGCTACTGGCACACACCAGGTGGGGGAGTCATGCCACAGCCAGGTAAGTCATTCCATGTTGTATGTCTACCCCGTGGCTGTACTGTGGTGTTGGCTTGTATGCACAGTGGGGTGGCATTGCCAGCTTTCGCTTGTGTTGTGATGCAGCCGTGCAGGATGTATCAGGCAGGGGCACACCCTGTGCACAGGAGTGGGGGTGGGGGGCAGTTGCTGTGGTCAGTTCCTGATGTTCACCTGCTTTTTTTTCCATTACCAGGACCTAAGGACCATCAGAGAGCCCAGGTTGCAACACTGCAGTAGGACATGCTGGAGCGGGACCGGCACCAGCAGGCCCACAGATAGCAGGTAGGCACCATCATAATCCTTCACACTATGCAAGTGGGTGGTGGGGAGAGTGGGTGTGGACATGGCCACCTGTGTGTGTCACACTGTGTGTGGTGCATGCCACTGTGGCACATCCATTGGACATGTGTGCCAGCTGTTTGTGGGATTAACATGTGCCCAGCTGCCACTGTTGTTGCTGTGGTGCTGCCGGTGCACTGTGCCATGTGACTGTCATTGTGCAGTCATGTAGCCATTGTGTGGCAGGGACCACCTCTGTGTAATGTCATGGTGTGCCGAGTTGCTGGCTGGTGTTGCTCCACTCCCCTTGGGGGTGACCATTAAGGGCCCTCCACGGGTGTGTGTTCCCACTGCCCAATGCACACTGTGGGTGGCCATGGTTCCTTGGGACATTGCACTGATCACCTGTCCTGTTCCTTGTTATAGGTGTCTGGCGGTAAAGACCACCATGATCCATGTTGTCCAGACTGCTGCTCCAGACCCTTCTGGTGGTCTCCATGATGCTGGAGGTGGTCGTCAGGGTCAGACAGATGCTGGTGGCAGAACAGAGGCAGTGTCAGCATGCAAAGGGTTGCCAGATGAGGCACTCATTAGTTTTGCCCCTGTTTACCCCTGTTTCTCCTGCTGTACCTCCCCCTTCAGTCCCCCCCTCCCACTGTACAGTCCCTGTTCCCTGTCCCCTTCCCTCACCATACCTACCCTTTCCCAGTCCCAGGTTAATGCATACAATTTCATTCAAATATATATTTTCTAACTTACCCACCTGTGTCTATGTCTGCTTTGCAGGTGGAGTGAGGAGCTATGCTGTAGTGGCCCAGTGTCTATCCATGTAGTGTGCATGTGCAGGAATGCATGTTGTGCTTCCGTGTTCACTGCTGTGTACTGTAGTGTGTCCCACTGTGGTGGCCTCCATCCCCTGGGTCAGTGGCTGTGCCTTGGGGCGCCCCTTGGGCTGGCTGTTGGGTTGTGTGTCAGTTGCGTGTGTGGTGGTGACACGCAGCTATGGTCTTTGGTCAGGTGTTGTCCGCACACTGTGTTGGGGCCCCTGCTTGGCATTGTGAGGCCTGTCCCATGTGGTCTGCCATGCTACATGCCACCCAGCATATTCCATGCCTACTGTGTGGGCTTCCTATGTGTCTGTGTGGCATGTGTGTGCTTGGCTGCATGATCCTGGATGTGGCCTGCTATGGTCGGGGGGGACACAGCCAGCGGCCTGCGGGGGCTCCCCTGGTGGCCTTCCGTTGGCTGTTGGCATCTCCTTCTGCCTGCTTTCTCTGCCACTGTTGTGTTCTAGGGTCAGGTGTCTGGGTCCCTGTGGGTGTCCTGCTGTGCCCTGCTGGTGGCGGCCTTCAGTGGCCAGTCACTGTGCTTCCCCGGATCTTTCCCTGGGCCTGTACTTTGTGCCATGCTCCCTTCTGTTGCTCTGCTGTTCTGCTTCCACAGTTGCACTGTAGCATCTCTTTTTGTGTCATGGTCAACTCTGTTTGCACCATGGTGCAACTCTTTTTGCACCATGGCACAACTCTATTTGCACCATGGGACAAATCTGCCATATTCAACTGGGTTGTGCTGGTGCAGTTTGGCCTGCACAACCTCTGAATATGGCTCCTGTTGCACCATGGCACATGGGATTCACACTGAGCTGGGCTTGCACTGGGCTTTGGCGCATTTCTGAATATCTGGGCCAATAAGTATAATTTAGAAATTATGAATGATTTAATTGATATAAGTAACGAGTCTGTTTCTAATGAATGTTTTTTACTGTGTTTTGTAGGATGATCTATAGATACTTCATTTCTGGTACAGTTGGGTTCCATTACATCTTTCTGTGTCTCTCTCCTACTTCACAGCTCTAAGATCATTGTATATAGTGGGCCAGATATTCAAAAATGTGCCAATGGCCAGCGCAAGTCTGGTGCAGTGAAATTCTGATGTGTCATTGCTCAAAGAGTGCCATATTCAGAGGTTGCACATGCTGAAAATCACCAGCTCAACACAGCTGAATATGGCACAGATGCGCCATGGCACAACCAGACTTGCACCATGGTGCAACCAGACCTGTGCCATGGTGCAATCAGACATGTACCACAGTGCAGTGCCATGGCACAACCAGACATGGGTCATGACATACAAAGAGAAACCCCAGGCAATGGTGGGAGCACAACAGCAGAGTAAAATAGGGGGGTGCAGCAGAGAAATAGACCTAGGGACAGTGCCAGGGATGCAGTGGCAGGCCACAGGTGGACACCACCAGCAGGGCACACACAGGCACCCAGACACCCCCCACCCCAGAACACATCAGTGGCACAGAAAGCAGGCAACAGGTGGCACCAATGGCCAACAGAGGGCCACCAATGGAGTCCTCCAAGGCTGCATGCCATGACCACACCCAGGGCCATGCTGCCAAGCACACACATGCCACACATCCCAGACAGCTGCCCCATGGCCACCCCAAGGCATAGCCACCTACCAAGGGGCAGAACACCACTACCACTATGGACACACCACAGCACACAACAGTGCACTGCAGATGCACAACCCACACACCAACACATGCACACTGCCAAGACACACCACGCCACTGCAACATGGCTCCTCACATCAGCTGCAAAGCAGACACTGACACTGGCAGGAAAGTCAAAGTATTTGTATTGTAGAAAACTATATACAAGTGCAAGGGGTGGGAAAGGGTAGGAAAGTGAGGGAAGGGGACAGGGAACAGGGACTGTACAGTGGGAAGGGGGACAGATGGGGAAAGGACAGCAGGGGAAGCAGGGAAAGGCTAGTGCTGGAATTAAGTGCGGCCACACCCAGCTGCTGCCAGGATCCTCTGTCACCGCCGGTCTGCTGGGATGAGTCAGCGCACCTGCTGGACTGCCTTAATGGTGGTGGGAATTATAAGTATGATCTGGCACAACAACCTACTGTACAGGGGCAGTCTCGACCTCCACCAGATATCTATGACAAAGGACAGGACAGGTGATCAGTGCAAGGTCTCAAGGTGCCATGCCCACCCACAGTGCACAATGGGCAGTGGGAACACACACCCCTAGACTGGTGCCTCAGCCACCCACAGGGGGTGGGCCAATGCCTGCCAGCAACCCAGCAAGCCATGTCAGTGCACAGAGGTGGGCACCACTGCTCAACGTCCACCCGACTGTGCAGTGACAGGCAGAAGGCGCAGGGTACCATCAGCCATACAGCAAAACCAGCGGCAGCCGGGCACACATCCACCCCACCAACAGCTGGTACACATGTGCAATGGCCACCCCAAAGTGGCATGCACCACACACAGTATGCAACATGCAGCTGCCACAGCACATGGCACAGGTGGCCATGGCCATACCCACTCCCCCGCCGACCACCCTGCAATGAGCACAGGACTAAAATAGTACCTACCTGCCTGCTGCAGCACCACCATCACTGGGTCCTGCTGTAGCCTGCTGGGCTGGCCCTGGTGTTCCTGCTGCCCTTGCCCTGCAGTGATCTTCAGGACCTGGGAATGAAAAACAAAGACAGGTACACATCAGAGAACATCCACAGCATGTGCCCACCACCCCCACCCCTGTGTACAGCGTGTGCCCCTGCTCAATATGTCCCGCAAGGCAGTATCACAACTCAAGCTGTGGCTGGCAATGCCACACTGCAATGCACATGACAATAGTGTACCCCTCTGTAGGGCATGCCAGGCAGTCTAGCCATCACCACAGTGCAGCACT
This sequence comes from Neoceratodus forsteri, assembly GCA_016271365.2. Taxonomy (NCBI): domain Eukaryota; kingdom Metazoa; phylum Chordata; order Ceratodontiformes; family Ceratodontidae; genus Neoceratodus; species Neoceratodus forsteri. The sequence goes on along the minus strand of CM028136.1, from coordinate 649,825,147 downwards.
AGGGCGCACATGCAGCATGGGCTGACTTACCTGGCCATGACACGGTCCCTCAGCGGATGCCTGCATGCAGCTGTCTCAGGCAATCCAGGTCCCACCACATGAGGTCTCCATACTGTTGGCAGCATTGCTCCCCAGTTCTGGTCACCCCAGTGTTCTGCACCAGGCAAGCAGCGATGCCCTGCCAGATATCCATCTGTGGCTGTTGCAAGGGCATCTGTCCAAACATCCTTGCTGCATGTGGCTGCAGACAGGCCACCAGATTAATCAATTCAATGTCAGACTAGCTATGGGCCTGGCAAACTCCCTGCTGCACCATTGCACTGACAGTAATGTGTGAGGCAAAATGGTGGCCAAAAGTGCACATGTGCACGGGATGCACACCTCATGGAGGCATGCGCTGTGTCCACCAACTGTGCAATGCCAGGGATGCGTGACATAGGCGTGGCCTGACAGGCATGTGGCAGTGGAGTCCCAAGGGTCGGAGGGTCACAGTAGGGGTCATAGGTCGACCAGTGTACTGTACACTGGTGCACAACAGAAGCCATGGCACACAGTACACCATGGTCCCTATTGCGCAGTGGGTGCACAGTGTGCAATAGGTGGATGCACACCGTCTGACATATGCACACTGTGGTCCTACGCACAGTGCATGCCTGGACGTTTCACTACAACTTTCTCCAGAGCAATTCCATTGCGCATGGAGCAAGTACATGATATTCAGCAATCACATGCAAATGAGCTCATCAGCCAATGCGCGGCACACTGGTGCAATTAGCATGTCATTACCATTGCGCCAATGCTCATTTGCATGCATTGTGCTATAAAAATGCCACAAACCAGCACAGGCCATGGACCGGTATAGCAACCATCTGAGGTAAGTTGCGCTTGCCACTGAGCCCAGCCAGCACAGCAGGGTGGACAGGGTAGGCTGCTGCTGACACTGACACACGTTTATGCCCACGGGTAGCACTACATCAGAGTGGGAAGAAAGTGAGGACTATGAGCCTGAATGCCAACACAGACTCAACTTTACCAAGCCAGAGGCTCATGCTCTGTTTGAGGCCTACATCAACAGGGAGCCACTGCTGAGTGGTGCCACAGGCACACCACAGGCCAGGGCTGCGGCCTAGGAGGAGGTGGCAGCAAGTGTCAACCAGCAGGGCAGCCACTAGAGGTCTGTGCAGAAGTGCTGTAAGAAGATGAGTAACGATAAACACTGCATCAAGGAGAAGGTGACTGCCATACGTGCAGCCTGGACAGCCACCGGAGGGGGGCCTGCTGCTGTGCCACAGCTCACTGTGCAGGAGGAGTTGGTGGCAGCCACCATGCACCACAGCACTGTGGAGGGTGTGCTGTGTGGAGGTTTTCAGATGAGTGTGGAAGCCCATCATTACATGGTACATTTGATGGGCATGCACAGCAAGTCGTGGCTGGAGGGATGGGGAGGATGGGGGCCTTGCATCACTAACACATCTGTTTTCTCTTTCAGCACCAGCATGTCTGCATGTGGTGGATGGGGCACCAGCAGCGGCCATGGAGGCAGGCCTGGCCCCGGACAACCAGCCATCCACCTCCACGGGCATCTGGGGGCCCAATCGGCTGCAGCACACCACCACTGTCCAGCCGTATGTCCTGGGCATGGGGTCAGACAAGGCCCTGGATGTGTTTCTGCAGCATGCCAGTCATGGTATCCTCCATGGGGAAACACAGCTCAGAGAAGGGTCTGACACCGGTAATGACCTGACCATGATCCTGGACAGCATGGGTGGTGTTGTGGGGGAGATGTGCATACTAGGTACCACCATAGGCAGTGTGCACAGCAGCCTGACAGCGGTGGGACAGCTTCCCACTGCCACTGCGGGTGCTGCTGTGTGCACTGCCATGGAAGTACCATGTGGTGGTAGTGGTGCAGGTGTGCAGGCGCTGGGCAGTATTCAGTGGCCGGAAGGCAGCAGCAGGCAATGGGGGTCATAGGGCAGCTGGACACAGGGTCCACTGCCGGGACACCTGGGAGGGACCTACCCCATGGGGACCTCACTGTGCAGCATCCACCTGAGTGGGGTGTTGTGCAGAGATGTCATTCACCACAGGAGGGACAGTGCCCCACTCAGGATCCCCTGGGTGCCGCCCCATTAGCAGAGCACACCCAATTGCTGGAGACCTCTGTGGAGCAACAGGTGCTGCTTGCTGCTGGGGTGCATGCACTGCATGCAGAGGTGTGCCACATGGCTTAGCAGCACGAGAGAGGCACTATATAGCTCCTGGTAGCTATTCAGCACTTCTGGGAGGACCAGACCACATCCCAAGATCGCATAGCCAATGCGATCAGGGATGGCCTTGCACTTCTGGCTGCCACAGGGTGTGGCCAGCCACCTTGGACACCGTGTAGTGTACTGTCCACCCCATGATCCCAATGGTGAGCGATACCCTCACTGCCGAGGCCGGGCTCCGCTGCTGGTATTTCAGGCCCACCTGTGACAGGCCTGTTCTGGTGGCTACACATCCTTGCATGGACCCTGTCATGGTCCCACAGTACAATCCCTGGGGAGCTGTTGCAAACACCCCCCGTGGTTGATGTGCAGCCTGTGGCTGCTGATCAGCCCTGGTGTGGCTACCCAAGTGGCTGCAGTGGCCATGGTTCTTTGCGGCAGACCTGAAATGCATGCTTCACTGGCTGCAGTCTGCTGCCACTGCCCTGTGCGCACATGAGAGATGTGTGTGTGCATACCACTGGTGTGGCACTTGTGTGTCGTGCCGCATGCTGCCTGTGTGAGTGCCTGCCCGGCTGCTGGCCTAGTGGCATGGGCATGATGAGAGCAGATCTGCACCGGTTGCACCTGTGCACCGGTGGACTGCATCTGATGCTCGCCATATGACAGTGACTGGGCACTCATATGTGTGTGTGTGTGTGTGTGTTGCTGTGCACTGCTGGCGCTGCAGTTGCTAGGCTGTGTGGCACTGACACCTCACCCCAGCACCATGCCTCTGTGTGTACATGCCCATTTCTATGCACACCCTGCCTGTGTGCTGTACCTGTGTGTGTGGCCAGTGTGTGAGTGTGGTGCCACCTACCTGTGTGCACCATAGTGCTCCTGTGCAATGGTGTCCCTGTGCTACCATGCCATCCTCTGCAGCCGGGGATCCCTCTGCTGGGGGGGGCTGTCCACCACCCTCTGGCCCATTGCCCTCATCATCCCTACTACTGTCACCCTCATCAGCCTCGACAGCTATCCCATGGTCAATAGCCATGTTGCTCAGTATGCAGCAGGCCAGGAATAGGCCACAGGTATTCGAGGGGCTGTACTGTAGGGCACTGCCAGACCTGTTTAGGCAATGGAACTGTGCCTTCAGCATCCCAAATACACACTCAATGATGTTCCACATGCTGGAGTGTGCCTCATTGTACCGTTTCTCTGCTGGGGATGATGGGCTCTGGTAGGGGGGTGAACAGCCAGGGCCTAAGTGGATAGCCACTGTCATCTGTGTGGATAATGACATGGTTAGCCCTGTGTCCTCTGTTGCTGTGCCCCTTGTCTATCCCTGGCACCCTCACCAGTGCACCCACCCTGCCCTTCCCCATCCCATGCCCTGCTTTGCCTGATGCCCCTTGCCCATCCCATACTCACCCACTAGGTGGCCCATGGGGATGTCCCCACACTCAAACCTGTGCCACAGCGCAGAGCTGTGCCAGATGAATGCATCATGTGCACTCCCAGGGTGTGTGGCACAGACATTGGTGATGCACCCCTTGGCATCGCACACCACCTGGCAGTTCACACCGGGGAAAACCCTTTCTGTTCATGTAGGCCATACCCTCAGGGCCAGGTGGCATGCGGATGCCCATGTGGATGCAGTCAATGGCCCCAAGCATGCCAGACATGTGTGCTACCCTGTGGAAGTCCTGCATGGTTGATGTACACTCTGCCTGTGTGCTGGGGAACTGGATGTATTCCGAAGCATGTGGCAGCAGGACATTGAGGAACTATGTGAGGAGGTGGGACGTGGCTGACTGGGTTATACCTGTAGTGTCCCCTGTTGGTCTCTGGAAGGTGTCCATGGCAAGCAGGCACATAGCAGATGTCCCCTTTGTCTCCACAGACATTGCATGGATCTGTCTTGTGGGTGCCTGCATCTCCTCACTGCCCAGCTCACAGAGCTGCCTCAAAATGGCCTTGTTTAGGCGATACTGGCCCACAATCTCCATATCGGTGTAATTCTTGAAGGTGGTGTGGGCACTGTACCACCTGCTGCAGGTGTACCACTGATGGGCACTTCCACGGCCACATCGCTGTTCCTCCTGCCTCCTCATACCCCTCATTATGGGCTCCATTAGGAAGGGTGCACTGGCCATGGCCCATGATGTCCTGTCTCCCCCTGGGCGTTCGGCTGCTGCGGGCTGTATGCCACCCTGGTGCACTGCATGGCACTTTACCTGTCTCTCCCTTTCTCAGCCCATGGCTTACTCTCTACTGCCACCTCTGTCCCACACCCCTGTGACTGCCTGTGCCAGTCATTCTGTCCCTTACTGGCTCTGCCTCCCTTGTTCTGTCTTGGATTCTATCCCTCCACCTTCTCTTGGCCCTCTCTCTCTCTCTCTCTCTCTCTCTCTCTCCCCTCACTCCCTCTCCCCTGTCACAAGTACTGTCTGTGTGCTTGCGCCTTGTATTTATAGGCTCAAGTCTGCTTGGCGCATCCAGGTTTTGCTCCACACTTGCTCCATGGTTCCACAGTTGAATATCGCACTGCGCTGTGTATTCATGGGCACACCCCCTGATCTTGCACATGCATTCATTATGGTTGCACATTGGCGCACTGGGAGTTGTGTCGCACAATGGCTCCCACTGAATATTGCTCCTTGGCACAAGTCTGCACTTGCACCATGCGCAACTGCTTTGAATATCCCAGCCAGTGAGTTGTAAATGATAATCAAGCAATGATTTAAACATGTAACTGATGATTATTCTGGTTGAAATGCAGATGCTGGTGCATCCCGAAATTAATAGGAGAGCCCTTTAGCAAAATTATAATAACAGTTACGAGCACAACTCACAGTATCAGAGCATTAGTTACTGAAATGTTATAAGGTGATTAGTCTCCTGTCCATACTAAGGCTCTATGTGAATTGTGTAATTTGTAAGGATTTCTTTATGTTTTTGACTCATTTTTAACACTTACTGTAGAACCTCACATTAGTTTGTTGATTGGTTTATTGGTCTATGATGTCACACTTAATGAACTGTATTTAAATGTGCTTGGAGCTCAAGCTGGATTGTTACATGCTCCCTTGAAGGCACTTTGACGAGGTGCTAGGGGCTTCCACTGCAGTGTTTAATAAATGTCAACAAATTCTGTTGGAAATACCAGACTATGGTCTTTTTATTTAGAGTGCAATCAATTCAGGATTTTAGTATGTGAATTAAATGGTTTGTCTCCCTTACGACTGCAACCCCCTCTAAGCTTGAGCACAGTTGTTTGACTCTGGACTTTGCCATGATTCAAGTAGGTCAGGGGAGAAATTACTTGTGGAGGCTAGAAAGTCTTAATATGTGTTATTTGTAGATGAGAATGAAGAGGGTGCATGATAGAGATCTTCACATTCATGGGAGATATATTGGGGTAGATGCCAGCTAGTTATTCACACTAAAAGGTCAGACAAGCATCTAAGACCACAATCTCAGACTGGCAGGAGAATAGTTTAGAAGTGATGTGAGGAAGTATTCCTCTTGGTTGGTAACTCACTGGAACAGATTGCCCAGAGGAGTGGTTTATGCTGGATCTATCCAATACTGTACTTCCACATAAAAAGAGATTTATTAAAAGGGTTAATTTGAAAATTGTGGGATTATGTAAGTAATCTGGGAGGGAACCAGTGACTCTTGATAGGATGCTGGGGCACACCAAATGGATGCCAGTTTTTATCTGTCTTTAAAATATCTATGTTTCTAAGGTTATATGATTAATATTTGTTAACTGGAGTTACTGAGAGTTCTAAATGTATATCACAATATGGCAGAGCATGTTACTGGGTACTACTATGCTACCCCTACTAGAAATACCCACCTGTCCTTGCCTGTGTCTTCATCATTATGTGACAGCACATAGCTTGTTGGTACTTTACTACCAAACTGAACTCATTACTAATCAATGTGCTTATGTGTGGCTAGAATAAAAACAGAATTTGTTGGCAGAAAAGGACTGCTTGGTCCATCCAGTCTACCAAGATGTTCCTACCTAATCTGTCTCTACAAACCCTAAATAGGGTCCAGTGCCCCCCCCCACCAATTTACTAATATACACTTACGTTTATCCCATGCATGTTTGAAGCTCCCCACTGTTTTCACCTCCACCACTTTCACTGGCAGACTGTTCCAGGCATCTACCATGCTTTCAGTGAAGTAGTATTTCCTCACATCCCTCCTAAACTTTCCTGTTCCTGCTTTATTACCTGAGCCCTAATCTTGGAGCTCTTTCTCATTTGAAAAAGACTCCCTTTCTGCACCCTGTTCAGCTCTGTGAGGTACCAGTAGGTCTCACTCATGCCACATCTTTCTCTCCTTTCTTCAAGGATGTACATGTTCAGATCCTTCATTCTGTCTTTGTAGGGCTTGTCACAGAATCCCTGCACCATTTTAGAAGCCCTCCTCTGTATTGCCTTCACTCTGTCTATATCCTTTTCTTAGGGGAAGTCTCCAAAACTAAACACATTATTCTAGGAGGAATATGGTGCCGAAACCACCCCCCTCCTTCTGCTGGAGGTACCACACCCTATGCACCCCAACATCCCACTAGCACTACACGCTGCTTTGTCAAGCTGCCCTGCTACTTTGAAATCATTATTTACAATAATCTTAAGGTCCACTTCCTGTTTAGTAACCAACAGTAATCCCCCATCATATATGCAATTCCTGGGTTCCTGTGCCCCAGGTGTATGGTTTTGTACTTTTTTGGGCATAGAACCTTAACAGGCATGCTTTTGACCACTCCTTGAGTTTTGCAAGATTCTTGTGCATTCATGCCTCCCTGAGTGTCTGCACTATTGCAGATTTTAGCACCATCTGCAAAAAGGCTTACCTTCACTTCCAGTTGTTCAGCAATATTGTTTATGAAGACATTGAAGATGAATGGTCCCAGAACTGAATCCTGTGACACACTACTGGTCACTTGCCCATCATTAGAGTTAAGGCCATTTACTACCACCCTCTATTGCCTAGCTATTAACCAGTTTCTAACCCAGCTCATCACTTTGGGCCCCACTCCAAAGCTGCTCAGTTTTAGGATCAGTCTCCTGTATTGCAGTGTTAAAGGCTTTGATAAAGTCCAGGTAGACCCAGCTGAAGAAATCAATCTGATTAATCTGGCATGAGCACATCCCTCTCATGAATCCATGCTGCCTATGGTATTGCATCCCACTGGATTCAAGACACTGTACCACTCTTTCCATCAATTTCCCTACCACTGAAGTAAGACTGACTGACCTATAGTTGCTTGCCTTCTCCCTGCGGCCACTCTTATGTAGAAGGACCACATCAGCTCTTCTCCAGTCCTCTATAATTGAAAGGCTAAGCCTGCGGTTCAGTTCAGTAGGTGAGCAATCAGCCCTGCTTACTTCCAGAGCTAATATAAGCAGTTCTTTCCAGCCTTTCTGTCTCTGAAGCACATACTCTTTGCCACCTGGAGGCTCTGCTTGTTTTTCTTCTCCCTTGGGGCCTGTTGGAGTCTCCTCCTCCCCCCCCCCCGGCTTGACTTGTTCTTGACTCTGGTTCTGCTGGATTTTTTTGTGTCTGTCTCCTGCCTTAGTTGGTATTGTTTTTTGCTTCCGGCTGGTGCTGTGTGCTTTCCTATTTTCTTGTTTTCCTGTTCTCCTGTTTGTGTTTATTCTTTTGTGTTTTCTTTTGGGGCATTCTCCTTTTCCTACATTTGCTGCCCTCATTTGCACTGTGTTTATTTTAACCTGTGCTTCTGGTTCCTTTCTGCTCTCAGTTATCCTGTAATTGCTGTTGCATGTTTCTGCTCACTCTGCTCTTGCTGCTTTCTCATTTTCTCCTTTAATTGATTGCACATGGTCTTGGCTGTGCTGCTCAGCTAACAGCTAATCCCTGTTTTTCTACCCTGCTCATGCTTCACTCAGTGTTAGCTCAGTCCATTCAGTATTCAAGCTCAGTGTGCTCTGCTCTGTTTATTCTGTGTTTGCTCAGCCTGGCCCAACTGCTGCATTGCTCTTCTTCTACATTCAGCTATTCTTCTAGCTGCCTGGTGTCAGCATCCAGCTGCAGGCCTTTTAGCCGTCTGTTTTGGATTTTACCTATGTTGGCCTTAGAGTCATTATTTTGCTTCACTGTCACGATTGCAGTTTGGTCCATAGTGCTCAGCTTGCATACAGCCTTCTGGGGTTTTTAATCTACTCAACTATGTTTATTTGTACTCAGTGGATTCAAACCAGAGTCTAATGTAATTTTTTATTACTTTTACCATATGATTCAAACCTGTTTAGATGCATATGTAGCCTGCAATTATTAATGTTGCTTCAATGCATTACTGCCCATGCCTATACATTCCTATGTTTTTGCTGCTCTGCTACTTCTGGAAGCTAAATAACTCATTACCACTGGAAACTATTCACTATTTATACAATGCTTCATTATACCTTGGAGGTCAGCTCAGTTACAGCTGTCACTGTAAACCAGTTTTACTATACACTTGTTTGTGACAGCACTTTACTGTGGCTTGTTTGTTTTTCTTTCGGTGAAGGATGGGGGGTGGTTATAGTGGAGAGTTCTGGCTCCATGTGGTTCAATTTCCTCAAGTTCATATACTGCCTTCACTACTAAAATCCTCTGGGTATTTATGTCACCTTCAATTGGCACTCATTGATGGACTGGTTGGTTAACCTCTCACTGACTAAAGGACCAGGTTACCCTGAGCTGTTTGTGCAATTCCTATCGCTATCATGCTTCTGCTTACCATTTGTTTACCATGCTGAACATTGCCTGTTACTCACTGCATTACCATGTATGGCCTGCTCAATTTCCAAAGGTGTTTACCATGCTGCACATTGCCTGTTATGGCCTCCTTCGTTGCTAAAGCTATTTACCATGCTGCTTACTGACTGTTACTCCCTGCATAACCATATATGGCCTGTACTGTTAATAAAGGTGTTTACTCTTATAGCTACCCCCTCCCCAACTGTCTAGGGGCACCCAATGTTACAAGAGGGAAGGGGGCCTACTCCTAAAGAAACCTAGAACTGAAACATTAACAACCTGGCTGGAACAAAGTAAAGTGTACTTTACCATTGCCTGGGTCCTATCTGCAGAACAATGAGACGGCTACTCCTCACATCTGCTTCAGATACTTAGCTGAACCAGGAGACCTCTTCTCTTTTCGTTTTCTTCAGCAAAGTCCCCTTCCAGCACCCCGGCCCAGGAAGCACAGGATCAAACATGGGCTGAAACTTAAAAACTCCTCCCAAAAGAAGTCTGGTTATCAATTAATTAATTTCTCTACAATTCATCATAAGCTACCTTTTGATTTTGGCTAAAAACTCTTAACACTCTGGATTCAGCAACAGTTTATTTCACCTGTGAGCACAATGAGTTAAAAAGGACTCTGGGTCCCATTGCTTACTTACACACCTTCTTCTCCAGCTCCATGGAGCACAACTATTTACAGAGCCAAGGGGCACATTACTGGGAGAACAGATTCCTAGGCAGGATTTCCATTCAGGCAGCTACTGAAATCCTTGGATGGCATACCCAAGACATTTTTCTGGATCCTTCAACAGCCTACAGAACCAACCCACCTTCTGGCACTGGTAAGTTGGTCTCTGTAACCTACTTGTTCTTTTCTTTTTCTCCCTGGTCAAACACCCTCCTGTGGAGAAGTGAGCAGCTTACTCTCACCTGGTCCCATGCCACTTGGATGCAGGATTTTCCCACCCTGACCAGTCCCTTGTGATCCTTCAAATGCCTTTAACGTGATTGTCCTTCACCAGTTTACCCTTACTCTGGCAATGGGGGGAGGGTTCTCCCACATACCTTTGTCCTGCATCCCCACAACCTTACCTCCTGTGCTTGCTGTAAGACACCTGGTCCAGAGGACTTCCCAAGACCTAATCCTTTGCCACCTGTGGCCCGCCAGAACAGTTTGTGACCAGGCCCTAAGACCTGCCCCTCCAAGCAGGCCCCCTAAATGGGTGAGAAGCCTCCAGAACCCCCTTTTCTCCAGGCCTGCACCACCCTGCCACACAGGCAACCAAGAGGGCTACTGCCTCCACCCCTCCCCAGGAGGAGTTCTGACATGAAACCTCTAGTCCTGACAGTGCAGGCCTAAAACTTCCACCGGGACTGGGACACACCAAACTCCTACTCTGGGCACTCTCACTAACCCTCTTTCCCTGGAGTCCCATCACCCCTATGACACTTGCAGGCTGACTACTGCCCTCCCCCACTCACTGTCCACCAGTGCCACATCACTGTATATACTGGCACCACCTTCGATTATGAGACGGAGGTCCCTCCCTGAATCAGGCCCAACCCAGATGGATGAGCTCCTACCTGCCTGCCTGTCATGCCATCTCTCTGCCAGCCAATCCTCCTTCTCTCCTCCTTTTCCCATGCTCCCTGCTTGTATGGGCTCCAAACCTGCCTCTAGTGGCAGTTCAAAGTATAGCCCAGAATGGGGTCTCCCCCCCAACTACCAACTGAAACCTTTAATGAGGGGGACACCAATGGTGGGGGCCCTTACTTAGCTGTAAGCCCCTCAGTGAGAGAGGGCTTGCACTCTTCCCCCACCCAAGGGAATCATCCCCTAAGGGGAATGATGGCACCTCACCAGCTTCGCCACCCAGTTCCCACTCCCCCTGGTATGCGCACTCCCTGGGGAAGCCAGAACCAGCTGAGGTCATAATGGTAGGCCCCTCAGAGTGGGAAGGGGAAATGAACCACCCGCTCCAACTTACTACTGTACCTAACCTAAAAGGTAAACCATTTTTCTGTGCCGGGGGAAATATACCTAATAAATCTACTATATAATATACCTACTAAATGAGAAAAAGACCAAGTTAGAAAGGTCAGTGGGGGATGCTGCAACAGAAGGTAAAGCCATCAAAAAATGGAGAGCAATGAGTACCAATGCCCATAGTCTGAGTAACAAGCTTCCTGAATTAGTGGCCTTGATGGAGGATGAACATATGGATATCGTGGCAGTCACAGAAACATGGTACACACAAAACCATGACTGGGATGTAAACATACCAGGATACACTATCTACAGGAGGGATAGGGAGGGTAAAAGAGGAGGAGGAGTAGCTCTTTACATAAGGGAAGGAATCAAAGCAACAGAACAAAAGGGTAAACAGGGAGGAGGAGAAGAAGCACTGTGGATAAATTTGGAGACCAGCAATGGCACCACAATCCGCACAGGGGTTGTATACAGACCCCCTTCTCAGGGGGAGGAAATGGACAAGGAAATGATATAAAGTATACTTAGAATGTCAGAAAAATGGGAGATATTGCTGATGGGTGATCTGAATATGCCAGATGTTAACTGGAGTGCAGTTGCAGCAGCCACTTCTAAGGGTGGGGTTATTCTAGATGCCCTAAAGGGGGCATGCCTTGGCAACTAGTATTGGAGCCCACTTGAGAGGGAGCAATCTTAGACCTGGTTCTCTCAAATGGAGATGAAGAGAGGATCACAGATGTAGAAGTGGGTAGCCATCTGGGAACTAGCGACCATCGAACAGTATGGTTCACAATAAACACAGCAACAGAGTCAGGCTATACAAAGACAAAGGTACTGGATTTTAGGAGGGCTGACTTTGTCAAAATGGATGAGTGCCTAAGGAATGCACTAGCAAATGGGCAGGAAGGAGGGGTGGAAGAACAATGGGGAATAATAAAAACTGCCATCACAGAGGTAACAAGCCTTTGTGTAAAGCAAATAAACAAAATGAAACGAGGTAAGAAACCACTATGGTTCTCAAAGGAAGTGGCAGTGAAGGTTCAAGAGAAAAGATAGCATTCAGGAAGTACAAGGAATAACAGAAGGAACAGGACAGAGAACTGTATCAGTTAAAGCAAAGGAAGCTGGGAAGGCAGTCAGAACAGCAAAGGCCCAAACCGAGGAAAAGATAGCCAACTCAGTTAAGAAGGGGATAAAACCTTTATTTGTACATCAGGAGCGAAGGAAGACCAAGGGAGGATAGTGAGGCTTAATAAAGGGAGGGAAGGTGGGCAGAGGGTGACTGTGAAAAGGCAGAGATACTAAACAAATATTTTTGCTCAGTATTTACAAAGGAAGAGGGGGAGGTACCTAAAACAAACAGTAGAAACACTCTGGATACAGAAGTTGATACCAGCCCATTTACAGAAGAAAGGTTTCTGAAAGAACTCTTAAAACTGAAGGTGGACAAAGCAATGGGGCCTGATGGGATTCATCCCAGAATTCTAAAAGAACTAAGGGTAGAACTAGTGACACCACTGACTACCCCTCTTAACAAATCATGGGAGGATGGGGTGGTACCCGAGGACTGGAGGAGGGCAGATGTGATTCCCCTTCACAAAAGTGGGAGCAAGGCAGAAACAGGAAACTATAGACCTGTTAGTTTAACCTCAGTGGTAGGGAAAATGATGGAATTACTTCTGAAGGAAAGAATTGTTGAGTATCTAGAGGCCAGAGGGGCACAGGACCCAAGGCAGCATGGATTCACAGCGGGAAGGTCATGCCAGACAAATCTGATAGATTTCTTTGACTGGGTGACCAAAGTAGTTGATCAGGGAGGGGCTGTGGACATGGCCTACCTAGACTTTAGCAAGGCATTTGACACAGTCCCACACAAAAGATTAATATGTAAGTTAGCCAGCCTGGGAGTGGGTCCCAAGATGACAATCTGGGTAAAGAATTGGCTGGAGAATAGGACACAGAGAGTAACAGTAAATGGAGTCCACTCTGAAAAAAGCGGGGTTAGTAGTGGGGTACCGCAGGGTTCAGTATTTGGACCGGTCCTCTTCAATGTCTTTATAAGAGAGATTGCAAAGGGACTGGAAGGAAAAGTATGTCTCTTTGCAGATGACACAAAGATCTGCAACAGAGTTGATGCACAAGGTGGAGTGGAAAGGATGAGAAGGGACTTGGCAAGGTTAGAGGAATGGTCAAATGTATGGCAGCTTAGATTCAATGCTAAGAAGTGCAAGGTAATGCACCTGGGAAACAAAAACCCAGGGGAAGAGTACACAATGGGGGGTGAGATATTAACAACATCAAAAATGGAAAGGGACCTGGGGTAGTCATATCAGATGACCTAAAGGTGGGCAAGCAATGTGAGAGGGCAGCAAGGAGGGTTGGGGGGATACTGGGATGCATAGGGAGAGGCATCACCAGTAAAACAGGAAGTTGTTATCCTCTGTACAGACAGCTGGTGAGACCACATCTGGAGTACTGCATGCAGTTCTGGAGACCCAATCTCCGCAAAGACATAGACAGGATGGAAGCTGTCCAGAGGAGGGCAACTAAAATGGTGCAGGGTCTGCACTGGAAGACATATGAAGAGAGACTTAAGGAGCTTAATATGTATAGCCTCGAGGAAAGGAGGGAGAGGGGGGACATGATAGAAACTTTCAAGTACCTCAAGGGAATCAACAAAGTCCAAGAGGGTAGCATCTTTCAAAAAAAGAGGTGTGCAAGAACAAGGGGGCACAATTTGAAGATAGAAGGGGGGCAGCTCAGAGGTAATTTAAGGAAGTATTTTTTCACAGAGAGGGTTGTGGATGTATGGAACGGCCTTCCAGAGGAGGTTGTGGAGTCAAAAACAGTGGTGGAATTCAAGCATGCATGGGACAGTCATAAGGCAATTCTAGGGGGTGGGGTAGGAAGAAGTAGGCTGCTGGTTAACTAGGATCTGCAGCTTATCCATCAGGTAGGGAAATGGGCAGACTGGGTGGGCCAAGCGGTCTTTATCTGCCATAAAATTCTATGTTTCTACATTTCTATGTAATAAAGTGCTGCCCCATAATAACACAAGAACAGCACATTATGAAATTCAATCCAAGTTAACAGACTAATACTAATTCTCTTGATTTACCAAAACACCACAATCACTTAGAAGATATAAGATTTCATAAATATCCCAAACCATAATCACTCTAACCATGCCCACATCACTCATCCATGCTTTTCCTCTCTCTTGCACACATTTTAATGATTAAAATGATAGAAACATTTCTAAATAATAAAAATAACATCCTGATTCACAGTCCTCAGAGGTAGAAAAGTTATTTTAGTCCATCATCAATTCTCTTTTGGCTCAGACCAATCACTGAGACAGCAATCTGCTCTGAGGAACAACACCTGACACAGTCAGAGTTCTGTTAAGGGGCTTCAAGTACGGGGTCCTCTTCCTGGAGGAAAATAAAATTCTGGATCTGGCTTGGTCATCAGGTCTCCAAAAGAGTCTTTTGAAATGATGAAGTACGTGGTATGACATCCAGCAAAGTCTTGCACCAGGGCAAAATGTTTAAATAGGGGCAACCCAGTCCAGGGGGCATTGTGGCACACAGCTCAGACCTTCTGGAACAGTTCCTAAGACGGACGGCCACTACTTCCAAGATGATGCTTTAACTTCTTCAGCTGCTCTTGTTAGATCCAATCTTCCCTCATTTCCTCCATGATGTCCCATTGCCACTCTGACAGGTAGGGGTAGTCCAGATTCTCATACTCCATCATTAGCCGCTGCCACACCCATCATTCAGCCTGATTCCCCATTTGGACAGATCCCTTATACTGGTCCTGTGGGCTTTTCCAATCTCCAACCATGTCCCCTTTCTGTAAGCAGTATTGAGGGCATCCTCTCAATTTATTCCATCCATCCTGCTCTGTAGGGCATGTAAGCACTCTGGAATATGGGGGGGGGTTCTATCATGTGTTGTTATCACTGGGCAGTGAAAAGGCTTGGGCATGGCACGATAGATGTCATAATCATTAAATTGCAACTTGTGACCAAGCAACCTGTCCTCATCAAAATTTTCATTATCTGCTAGCAATCACTTTTTAGGCTGCCTTTCCTTCTTATCCGGTGACCCCAGGCCAACAGCAGCAGTCCTTGGTCTCATCTTCTTGGGAGAGGCTGAACATGATCTTTCAGCTGGCAGGCTACTCCAGACAGAGGATGTGGTGGCATTTCCCTGGGCCCTGGGAGTTTGCTTGCCAGTGGTCTGAGGCCTCTGCCCCTCCCTCTGCCATGGGGAGTAGAGGCAGCCAGCGAGGGGGAACTGGGAAGATGGCTATGTTCCTCCTCACCCTTTTTCTCCTCTGCTGCAGCTGCGCCCTCCCCCGTACCTTCTCAGCTTCAATAATTACATCGGGGGAGGGTCCTCTCACTGGCACCAGTTCCTTCACCTGCCCTAGGGTCCACTCCTCCAACAAAAACCTCTCTAAAGTGCTGGGTTCCAGGCTCCCCTGGGACCATACCAAAGCTGGGCCTTCTGAATTGCTGTAGGAGTATACCTAATGGAAAACTGGAGGGACCCAGTCAAATATGCCTCGAGGGCCGAGCTTGAGCAGAGGCTGCACACAGGCAGGTGGGCTATTCCTTCTCCTTTGTAGCAACATCTAACACATCTTTCCTCTGCCTTTCTCCTCCATGCATTGTTCCACAGCCACGAAGCAAGGATGAGGGAAACATAAACACAGGCCTCACAGAGGGAGGCACATCCTCTGCCCTCACCCAGCCATGAGTGAGAGTGGACCATTATCATCACAGCTAGGCAATTTTGTGTAAATAAATTGCTTGTAAGCTGAGAACAGATACAGTTGAAGTATTTTCCAACTAAAAATGACAAGCCAAGTTAAGGAAATAAGTGCAGTATTCTGGACATGGTGTAGATGTCTGTAGTGGATAAGTGCTAGTGTATATTCAGTTGAGCCCTGTTATAAGCACACCCTAAATGCCAAGCAAAAATGTCCTTATAACTGGTATGTTCTTATAAAAGGGTTTCATTGTAAACAATGAAAATCCAAGTAAAATCTATAGTTAAGACATGATGAAACTGGACTCTAACTAGTTTTTAACAACTCATTAAAAGTAGCATAACATAACTTTTTAAAAGAACTCTTGCATAAACAATTAGAGTACTGTTATTAAACTCATTCACTGTCTCACCTAACTGTGAAAGAATATGTGCTGCTGCTTCACAGAGCACCTTTCACATATCCAGTCACTACTTAAGTGACTGTTAATGAGGAAATCAGATGATGATTCAGCCCAGGCTTAGCACACTCAGAGGTAGGGTCATCACCTTTGAGTCAGGCAAAAACTGGACAACCAAAGCCCTGACCCTTTTAGTTAGCCATACCCTTTTCTTATGAGCTGCACCCCCTTCAAATGTCACTTCTCAATCATATTAGTTATATGTGAATTTTGGGCTCACATTCACAAAACAATATCTGTGTGCATTTTATAACAAAAAACAATGAAATGGAAATGGTCTCCTGCTCTGCTATTTTTAAATAACGTTGCAATTATAGTAATAATGTGTAAAATGAAATAAAAACCCCAAAGTCTAAGGTTTCATAAAGTGAATTACTTCATGCAACTTTAAACTTTAAGATCTTACTTTCATTTTAAATAGTAGTAATGCAATGTTAATTACTTTAAGTAAGTCTGACTAAACGTTGATACTGTGTTGTTCTCGTGTATCCTGCAGAAGAGGAAGACTGGGTTCAGACTTCTTCCTGAACCACTCCTCACCCTCATTTCTGTCCTCTCTGACTTCTCTCAGGCTAGACTGCCAAGACAGAGAACCATGGACCCTAAAAGGAAACTTAACGTTTCCTCATGGAACAAGCAGACAATGGAAATGGAGGCTCCTCATTGGTCGGCTGTGTAAGCCAACATCTCTGTCTGGATGACATTAGACACTACTTCCAACTGCTATCTGGAAGTAGCCAATTGAAACATTAGCATGGTGACTGGTGGTTGAAAGAGAGAATGGGGTTTATTTAAAAAATGTTTTTTTTGCATGTGATTGTGCCAGCCCTGGATTACTGGACTGAGTCTGGGGAAAGCTGGAGGACCAGAGAAGGCACCTAAAAACTGGATCATTGGGAAAAAAGTGTAGGTGGCAATCCTACTCAGAGGTGCTAATGACCATGTACAACTACCTCTGGGGGGGCAAAAATGTCTTATAAATGGGCTTACTGTTCTTATAAATGGACTTTACTGTCATTGAAAATAATGGGTAAAATTGAGGACATCCAAAAAAATGTTCTTAAATCTGATGTTCTTATTAGTGTGCTCCACTACATTACATCCCCTCAGAGACATTGTAAGAAGGTATGGGCTGAGGTTTCACCGCTATGCTGATGATACCCAGCTCTACCCGTCTTTTGCCCCCGACCAGGTTAGTGCTCTCTTGGTATTTAATAGCTGCATCGCTGAAATCCAGGACTGGATGAATGCGAGCTGGTTAAAGTTGAACGCCTGTAAGACTGAGGTTATGGTTGTGGACCTGGGTCGTGGGACAGGGGGGTTGGGGTCTGGTCAGTCCTCTGGCTTATTGCTGGGATCCAATCCTTACCTCTGAACGGGTGCGTAACCTGGGAGTGGTACTTGATGACGGTCTGACTCTTCATCATCAGGTGTCAGCAGTCGTTAAGTCCGCATTCTACCATCTTAGGAACATTGCCAGGGTAAAACACCTTGTTCCATCCAGTGATTTACCCGTGTTGGTCCATGCTTTCGTGACATCACACCTTGACTATTGCAACTCCCTTTACTTGGGGCTTCCTGGGGTTGATATCCGCTGCTTGCAGCTAGTGCAGAATGTTGCTGCAAGGTTAATGACAGGGGGTGACTAGAAGGACACATATTACCCCTGTGCTGCATGATCTGCACTGGCTGCCTATACAGTGGCGGATCATCTTTAAAGTAGGTCTTTTGACCTTCAAAGCCCTGCATGGACTCGGCCCCGACTACTTGAAAGAGCTTCTGATTCCTTACCGCCCCGTACGACAGCTCCGTTCAGCTGACGAGGGGTTGCTAGAGGTTCTGAGGGTTATACCGAAGTGTTCTGGGGCTAGGGCCTTTGTGTTTGTGGCCCCAACCCTCTGGAACCCTCTGCCTCGCCAGCTTAGGGAATGCATGACCGTGGAATCCTTTAAGCAGGAGTTTAAGACTTTTTTTTGTGGAGCAAGGCTTTCATAAATTGATGTTGCTGTGAATGCTGATTTTATATGTTTATTTTGATTTTATGACTCATCTGTACAGCGCCTTGGTGCTTAAAAGGCACTAAATAAATAAAGTTTTATTATTATTATTATTATTACATGAGACAACATAGTGCTGCACCACTTTTTGCACACCTTCAGCTTAAAGCAATAAATGAAAGCTGGCACTTACAACAGCATCTAATAACAACACCTGGGATTCCATAGCCAACAAATTCTGAATCCTGTATGGATGTGCAGCAAATGATGTTTCAACTGCATGCAGACAGGCACTTTTCTGCTCTTGTTTAGTCATAGTGAGCAGAAAGCACTGAAGTACTGTAACTGAAGTGCTCATCAGAAAGAAGAGCGATATGTAGAATGCATGAAAAGTAGAAAAAGTCAGACATTTGCCAGTTTGCTTTGTTTTTGTTAAAAACACATATAATTAAAGGTCTCAGCCATGGTAAAAAGCACCATAGGTATGCAGATCTGTGAGTTTGGGATGGTGGACTAAAGATTGTTTCTATAGGTGCTACATCCTGTTTGACAAATCACAATTTAGTCCTCAGTTCGAGTGGTTCTGGGAGTCATCAAGCTGCCCTAAGCAGAAGCTGGGACCTAGTGGAAATAAGATGCAGCATTACAGTTAGACAATCAGGAGTAAATCAATTGCTTTTAGGCTGGGAGCACATATCTCTTTTTTCTCCCACTGTCTATTTATCTCTTGAGCTGACCTGGATGCCCTCTTCCTACTAACCCTTCCAGCCCCATCACCTAGCTTCTCTGGGACTTACCTTCCCACCATCATCCTCTACCACAGAACTGTGCGGGGATACCCAATCACCTGTGTGGGGCCTGCGAGGTGCCAGCCATCATAACACAGCTGTTTTTTTTTTCACCAATTTCCACCTTGGGCCCATGGACATGCAATGGGCATAATGTTAGAGCTCTGCCTCCAAAGAGATGTCCCCAGCACCCTTAAAGTGGGTTCCCTTCACACTCCTGGTAGAGTAGCACATGCTGCTACACAGCTACCACTGGGTGGCAGTCCAACAGTGAGCCAAAGCAACCCCATTCCCTGAGGGAGGTGAGCAGTCCTACAGATGCTCTATCCTGCCTCACCTGATTAGCCTCCAAGTGATTCACATTTGTATCCTAACCCAGGTCACCTGTGAGGTAGTAAATGAGCTGCACAGCACCTCACCCTTCCACACCACTGGGCTGGATCGGAGCAGATACCTTTGTATTCTTGTCCTACCAAAAACTCACAAGTCAGAGTTAGGAGAAGAGCTGCAGAACTCTGGACCAGCTGCAGATATCTGACGTGGGTAAGTGCTTGAGACATCGTAGAGATGCACCACTTCTTGAAATGTGACAGTGATAAAAACTTTGAACACCTTTGACTCAATGGTCAACAAAAGCTAAATTCTGTAAACATCAGAAACAGCTGACACTTCAGCTACCTGGAGCCAGACACTTTTTGGGTCTTGTTATTGTTATAGTGAGTGAAAAGTGATGAAGTAGTTTAAATGCTGATCAGAAAGAAAAACAATAAGTATAAGGCATAAATGGAACTAGAAGGCAGATATCATTTGAGTTTTATTGTTTCTTTAAACACACATATAGTCTTCAGCCACATCACAAAGTATCACGGATATGTAAATCTGTATATGAAAGAGATGACTATGAATGTTTTAATAGATGTTACCTTCTGCTTGACAAATCATTACCTATGCCTCGCAGTACCAGTGTTGCTGACAGCCAGCTCCCCTAATTAAAAGTACTGTACGACCCCAGTGGAAATGATAGGTGGTATCACAGTGAAGCAATCTTGTGTCAATAAATTGCCTGCAAGCTGGGAGCAGATACTGTGCTTCTGAAGTATTTTCCTACTTAAAATCACAAGTCAGAGTAAGAAGAGAAATGACAGCATTTTGGATCAGCTGCAGATGTCTGACTTGGGCAAGTGCTGTTTACTTTTGGAGACAACATAAGGCTTTACCACGTTTTTGCAAACCTTAAGCAAGAAATTAAATCTAGTAAAAGTAAAAGCTACATTTGACAACAGCCAACAGCAGAGATTCCATAATTGGCAAATTCTGAATCCTATAAGGATAAACAGCAAATAATGCGTCAGCTTCTTGGGCCAGACACTGTTCAGTTATTGTTATTATTGCATGATTGAGGGAATTGTGGTGAACTACTTTAAATGCTGCTGAGATAAAGTAACAATGTGTAGGATGCATGAATTGCATAGGAAGGAGACATTTTCAGTTTGCATGATTTCTATAACACAAGTACAATCAAATATCTCTAAGCCAGCATAAATCTTCTTGGGTATGCAAGTGTGTGTGTGTGTCTGTGTGCACATGTGTGTTTATTTCAGACTAAAAATGTTTCAACTAGTACTACATTCTGCTTGCAAATCACTACTCAAACCTTATAGTTGACTCACACACGAAGCATAACCATAGTTTTTAAAATCTGCACAAAAATGAAAACATGATGACAATAAGCTGAAACTATCACTGCTGCCTACTAAAAATTGAGTGATAATTGAAGATATCCTGATACTATTGTAATGACATAACTATTGATATCTGTAGGAAACTTAGGTGTTAAAAAGGCATCAGTACATGCAACCAAATCACCATAGTCAGGTAAGGTACACTCAAGTGTGCTAAACAAGATGAGTAAAATGCTAGTGGCACCTCTTTTCACTGATTCACTCACCTCTAGGGTAGTTCCAACAGACTACAGGACTATAAATGTGGTTCCCCAGCACAAGTGTTGGGGTGGATGTAACCCTTGTAGATATAGTTGAGTCTCACATCAATAGTAGGGAAAATGATGGAAACAATAATCAAGGGAAAAACAGTGAACTTTATAGAGCAAGATGGAATTAAAGTCAAAAATCAATATAGATGTATGAGATGGCATAAGTGTCAAAATAACCTGATGATATCACTGACACAGATGGCAGTCATACCATGAACTAAACAGTGAATGCCCTTTACCTTCACTCAGTGGTGCACAAGAGGGTTCTCCAGAATATAGGGCAATTTGGTGTAGGGGAGAAACTAACACAATGGATAGGTAACTGACTGAAATCTCTCAAACTGTAGTTCTAAAGGACAAAATCTCAAATGATAGGAAGGTAACAAGTGGGGTACAACAGGAGCTAGTGCTGGGTCCAGTCCTGTTTAATATGTTCAGCAGTAATATAAGAAAGGGATTCACCGGCAAAATTAACATGTATGCTGATTACACAAATATGTGTGGGATGGTAAACACAACAAAATAAATGAAAAAAACATGAAGAAAGATGTGGAACAACTCAGACAATGGTGAGGTGCCTTAGCAGTTAAAATGTAATCCCAAAATATGAAGTCACATGCATAAAGACAAAATGAATCAGCAGGTAAAATATAGTATAAAAACATATATACACTGGGGAAGCCTCCCAAGGAAAAAAAGAGATTTGGGGCTTCATAGTAAACAGTACTATAACTTGAAATCATCTAGTTGGTGTAGCAAAGCAAATTGTAAATAAGTCATTAGGGTTTATCAGGGGAAGATTCACTAGCTGTGGTCAAAAGGTGATCATGTTACTGTACAGATTACTGGTCAGACTTCACCTAGAATAAGTTGTGCAATTTTTGGCACCCTCATCTTTAGACAGATACAGAAAAAATAGAGGTAATACTGAGAGAGGGTGACAAGCATGAATCAAGTACATCAGGGGAGAAATTACTTATGGAGGCTAGAATGTCTTTATATGTGTTCTTTGTAGATGATAATGAAGAGGGGTACATGACAGATATGTTCGCATTCATGGGAGATATATCCCAGTAGACACCAGCTGGTTATTCACACTTAAAGGTCAGACAAGCATCCAAGATCACAATCTCAGACTGGCAGAACAGTTTAGAAGTGATATAAGGAAGTATTCCCATTGGTTGGTAGCTCACTGGAACAGACTGCCCAAAGGAGTGGTTTATGCTGGCTCTATCTAATACTTCCACAACAAAAGAGACTTATTAAAAGGGATAATTAGAAAATCATGGGATTATGTAGGTAATCTAAAAGGGAACCAGTGACTCTTGATAGGATACTGGGGCATACCAAATGGATGCCAATTTTTATCTGTCTTTAAATATCTATGTGTCTAAAGTTGCATGATTAACCATTAAGAATTGGGGCAATTCTCTATGAATATTATTATTTTAGAGAATAGATTAATACATACGCTCAAACTTTTTCTCTTACAAAACTATAATTTTCTGAGCATGTGCTGAGAAGCGGCCATTGATTATAACAGAAGAGGCTTTTTGTCTGCTCTGCTTAAAACTATAGGGGATCATGTGTTACCATCTGAATTGGGTCACCTTTTGTATGATGTTTATACAAAATCTTTCCAAGAAATCAGAACACAAACTAAAATAATAATTTGGGATATAGAGTTAACCAAAACTCAAACTTGCATCAATGGGTTGAAACAGTTTAGATGGTATAAATTGTCAAAATGACCATTCATTAGAACCATATCTCAACATATTGGAAAAGCCAAAGGAACAGTACTTAATTACTAGATTCTGTATAGAACTCTACAAGGCTAACTATATTTATTGGAAACAAAAATGGGAAGGGGTTACAAATAAGTGCTGCAAATGCTACCTGAATGCAGAGGATGACCAAATCCATGTTATTTTATGGTGTCGACTTTATAGTCAAACTAGGGACTGATATTTAGCTTCTATCATGGGAAAACTGAAAATTCTTCCAGTCCAGATTACTTGGGAATTATTTAATGTGAGAGAAAAAGACAAATTGTTAAATTTAACAAATTCTTTAAAACTGCTGTGCATTTGTAAATAATAATTTTATTGTAGGATGTTCCATATATATATATATATATATATATATATATATATATATATATATACAGTATATATTTATATATATATATATATATATGTATATTATATACATATATATATATATATATATATATATAGATATATATATATATAAAATGTTATTTTAATTTTTCTCAATGGGGTAAACTGGTGGATATTCCCTGTAATCACCAGTCAGTTGCTATGACTTTCACGCACATACATCAGTTCGGCGCGAGTGTCAGAGCACACTTAACGTATCATATAGGTAGCACGAGTCTTGAGTAACTGTCAAAGTTTACCAACCTGTAAGCAGTTCTTCATTGTAAGCATTGAGTGAAATACCCAGAGTCAGCACACATCTTCAAGACAATGGGACCTCTGTAAAAAAAAAAAAAAATGGAAAACATAACCAGCCATTTTACCAACCCTCAAGGTCAACTAAGAGAGAATTTTATCCTAGAACAACCAAACTCAAACACAAAGCACAAAACAGATAGTGACATGCAGCTCTTCTTTAGCTGTCTCACTGAAATAAGCCAGAGAGTGGATGTAAAGACTTTACCAATGCAGCAGCTTGGTGAATTAATTACAAACTTCATTTCCTGTGTAAAAAAAAATGATGGTACAGAATACGAGCCCAGTTCCATTCACAGTATCACCGCATCAATAGACAGGTACCTTATAAAAGAGCACTACCCACACTCCATATTCAAAGGCATACAGACAGATTTTATTGAAACCAAGCGTACCATGGCTGCTAAATTAAAGCACCTAAAGAAGATGGGCAAAGGTAACAGGCCACTGAAATCACAAGCACTAACGGATGAGGACATTAACCAGCTGTACAGTTCTGGTACAATAAACACAAACCACTCCCACAGGGCTACTGAATTTCTTATTTTTTAACATAGGCATACAGTTTGCCTTGAGAATCAAGAAACACTATGACTTGCAATGGGGGGACATAACAGAAGGTAGAGACACTGAAGGTAATCGTTTTTTAGAATATTCTGAATGGCAAACAAAGACCCAAATGGCGATAATCCAAGGGACGTGAGACCAGTAAAACCATGTCTGTACCAAAACATCACAAACCCTGACAGAGACACCATCAGGGCAAATGATATTTTCAAAAAAAGAGGCCCCAACCTTGCTTATCACACAGTCTCCCTTCTATCTTGCACCCAACAAAAACGCAGCCCACGGTTCGCTTTGGTTCAGGAATATGAATGTGGGCATGAACAAACTCAGAACAACAATGTCTACAATGAATACTGCTGCAGGCATTACTGACTGTAAGTGAATAACTAACCATTCAACCCATAAAATCTCGATACAAAGGTTAATAGACTGCAACGTGCCCCCCACCGAGGTGCAACAAATATCTGGCCATCAAAACCTGCAGATCATTAATAATTACTCAATCCTGTCAGAAGAGAAACATCATAAAATATCTACACTCCTGCAGTACCTGCCTGAGAAACAGGAAAACCAGCAGCCCTCAACATCGACTTGTGTTTTCCCAAACCTGAGTAGTAGGATTGCCACCTTTGGATGAGATGAAAACTGAATACTAAACCACACCCCCAAACTCCACCCGTAACCCCGCCCCTTTTATGACTAATGAGGGCATCGCTTGGACTCTGATTCACTTGATTTATTCAGAATTGCTGCTGATATAACATTGTGTACAACTTCTTTAAATTACATCATGTATATTATTTTTGATTTAGATTTAAATATTTTAAATTTCAGTGTGTGCTAACATTTGAAGGGGTTAGAGAGGGGGGTTCAGGGGACTTTCTATCCTGTGTACACAGCTTAGCTGACAAGTCAGGTGACTACAAGGACACCTCTGACAACTGGCTAGTTTGGATCAGGTGGCCTTTTCTGGTAAAACTCTTTCAATAAATAAATAAACTACACCAATAATGGTGGACGAGATGTAATTACAAATATATTCCATTTTAAGATGTGCTACTGTCCCTCCCATTGCTCCTACTCTAAAGTTATTTGTAATGTCAGAGAAGATTTTAAAAGTGGCAGGAACTATTCTATGCTGTTAAATACCCTATGTTGTTTTCCTTGTCAGTCATATATAGCAGATAGCATGATATGTTATATGTAGCATGCAGGCAGTATAGCACAGTGGTTTAAAGCTCTGAGCTGCAATTCTGGAGACCAGGGTTTGAATCCTACAGCCCACACTCGCATACTTTGTGGCCCTATACAAATCACTTAATCCCCTTGTGCTGTTGGGTTGCACCTGTAAACAAGCTTTAGCTTAGTGTGTCTCTTCTGGTAAAAAAAATAATAATGTTTTGAAAAATGTTTGATAAATTGCCTAAATTTGCAGTGCCATCTAATCTAGATTGTGTTCCTGTCATCTCATCAGCTACTGCTCTCTCTCTTCCTTTTCTCATTTCTGTAGCTTAGCATGACGTTAGCCATGGTCTTCTTGCAATGTCCAAGTAATATGACAATTGACAACAATAACTACTGAGGAAAGAGAGGCATAGTATTGCTAGAAATGAAATAAAATATTAGATTATTAATTTAACACCAAAAGGGGTAACAAATATTAAAATATAGGACAGACTCTAAAAGAAAAAATGGTGAACATTTAAAGGTATAAAAGTATTCCTTATCACAACAGTCAAAGAACATACTCACAATGCAGCCTGGAAAGGATTAGTTTGATTTGTTGCTAATGGTCTTAATAGCCCTACTTTACACCTCTCAGACTGATTGGTATACAAACAAAGGTCTGCATGACATCAGAATCTGTTTGTAATCTGACCATGCAAGTAAAATGGTGAAGTATTTAACAGAATCTGTTTTACAAGCATGTGAGAATTCAAAATGACTGAAAAAGTACTATCTCTGAATAAAACTGGATTAGCAGGTAAAGTTTCTGAAACATATTGTACAGTCCATACTGGGACAGGAAGCTACCCTAATATGGTGCCTGTCTGGTTTCAGAAAAATGAAGGTGTTAATTAAGGTGGTATTGTTTACCCTTCCCGTGAATAATCTTCCAATTTGCTGGTGTGAAGTTAGAGGTGACAACTGAGCAGATGGACACATTTGGCTCTTTAAGTGCCCTGCACTTGAAGGCACTTCCTGATTAGCATGCACTGCAAGCAAGCAATCACACTAAAATGTCAGACACTTGCTTACAGTCAGATGAGAAGGAAATGAAATAGTGAATGTAATGCGGTGGCGGTAGTCGGGCCCTGCACTCCCGCCACGTGATGTCTTGTGATATAGTAACAGGAAAAGCAACACAAAGAGAAGCACCAACAGTGGCACACATGGTAATGGAAATGTAAATGATAAAGAAAATATTAATAGAAATGCAAGCTAAAGCAACGCCAAAGTGAACAGTGATGCAAACGGACATTGAAGCACGTACGGAAACACAAATGGTAATGCGAAGAGTGATGGCAGCAGTATTTTAAATGGAAATGTTAGGTTTCACAGCAAAAAAGAATGCAAAAGGAAACAGAAGCGGAAATGCGAATGCAAGTGCACACGTAAACGCAAACCATAACTCGCACAGGCATGGTACTGCAATTGGAAATGCAAATGGTAACGTTAACATGAAGAATAACGCCAAAGGAAGTAGAAACAGAAACAGGAACAGAAGCACATATGGAAATGAAAACCGAAATGCACACGGGCACGGTACCACAATTGTAAACGCAAAGGGTAACGGTAACAACAACAATAACAGCAAAGGAAACAGAAAAGCAAAAGGAAATGCAAGCGCATATGGAAACACAAACCGTAATGCGCACGGGCACAGTAACGCAATTGCAAATGCAAATGGTAACAGTAACAGCAAGGAAGACGCAAAACAAAAGAGAAACAGAAATGCAAATGAGAGGGCTGCCAGAAACGCAAATGGCAATGCACACGGTGATGCAAACAAAAAACACAAACAGAAACAGTAGTGGAAACACAAATCGTAACAGTAATGAAAATGCAAGAGCAAATGACAGCACAAAGGGTAACGCACATGGTGGCATACACGGGAACGGTAATGCAAACAGGGACATAAACGCAATTAGAAACAGTAACTGTAACAGTAACGGAAGCGCATACCCTGTTTTTGTCGAACAGGTGCATAGAGAAACACAGTGTGTACAAAGAATGTTTGCATTGTAATGGGCATCAAAGCTTAAAATGAGCATTGGAAGTACTTAATTGCTAATTTCTCAACAACCGCACAACACTTTCCTGGCTAGGTTTTTGCTCTTACTATGTATCTTGCAAGAAAAAATCTGTATCTCACATTGTTTTCGAAATACGAGCCTCGACAGGTGTGGCGTATGCCACCATGTTAGTCTATGGGGAAAAATGCCAACTTTGGAGTACTGTAACTTTGCAGCCATGCAATATTTTTTCACCAAACCACCAAAAGGCACATCTGTGAGATACTGGCTGTGTTCCCTCCACATTTCAGCTTGAAAATTTACTGCCCGCCAGACACACAGCTGGGTAGCATTTTTGACCACCTAGGGAACCTGAGGTCCCTGACGGTTGGCGGTGAACTCCACATCCTAGGTGATTTCAACCAGGACTGGCTAGGCAGTGTAGCCACCAAAACACGTTCCCATATTAAGGCTCTAAACCTGGCCCAGCAAATAGTGGAACCCACTCACCTAAATCATAAATCAAAAAAGCATACACTACTGGATTGGGCCCTCACGACCCACCCTCATCGGATAGTAAAAGCTGGCCTTCTACCAGACTCCCTTAGTGATCACCATATGATTGATTTGGTACGCAAAATTTTCCAACCCAAGCCCCCTCCCCCTCGCACTCTTTTTAGCAGAGCTTACAAATCCCTCAATTTAACCGCTCTCTTAAACGACCTCTCCTGCATTGAGTGGTCTGTCATCACCAGGGCCACCTCCATGGATGAGGCCCTAAAATTTTTCTCTACAAACTTCCTTGCTATCTGGGATTTGCACGTTCCTCTCAGAAGATCCAGAGTAAGAGGAGCACATTTGCCCTGGGTAACAGCAAACCTCTTGGAACATCTGCGAGCCCATGACCGAGCCTGAAAATCTTTCAAGGCAACAGGAGCTCAAACGGCCCTTCAGCACTACCGATCGCTAAGAAATGCCTGCACTAGACTCATACGTCAGGCCAAATCAAATTTCTTTAAGTCTGCTTTCAACAATAACTTCTCTCACCCTTCACATTTCTGAAATCTGTAAAATCCCTTCTTACTCCCCAGGCTCAACCCCTGTCTCCCACCCTCAACATAGGTGGAAGCATCATCATGGATCCTTGCGTGGTTGCCACCGAGTTTAATTCTCATTTATCCACCACAGCATCCTCATTACTTGCCTTCCGTCCCCATCCCCCACCCTCTACCCCCCCGGCCGTATACTCTCCGGCCTCTTTCTCATTACGCCCAGTCACACCCGACCAGGTACTAAAAATTCTGCAGTCACTCAACCCTTCCAAAGGTAAATGCCCATCAGGCCTCGACTCTAAAATGCTTCTGCTCTCCACATCAGCCATAGCCTACCCTCTTACCTCCCTCTATAACCTGTCTTTTAGACTCGGGTCTGTCCCTACTTCTTAGAAACTAGCCACGGTCATTCCCCTTGCCAAAGGAGGTGACCTTTCCTCCCCATCCAACTACCGTCCCATATCTCTGCTCCCCATTCTAGCCAAAATTCAAGAGCACCTTGTACTATCCCAGCTCCACCTCTATCTTGATAATGTATCCTTCTTCACCCCTTTCCAGGCTGGATTCAGGAAAAAATCACTCCACCACCACCACCTCGCTTCTTTGCCTTACTAACACCATTCTTACAGGTATGGACAAAGGGGAAATCACTGCTGCTATCTTTATCGACCTGGCCAAAGCTTTCAACACGGTCTCGCATCCCCTGCTGCTGGCTAAACTTGCTCAAGCGGGACTGTCTGCATCAGCAACTAACTGGTTCCATTCCTACCTGGCTGGCAGGACCCAATCAGTCTGGGTTGGCTCGGCTACTTCCTCGTCTCTCCCAGTCACCTGTGGGGTCCCCCAAGGGTCCGTTCTTGGCCCTCTGCTGTTCTCTATCTTTCTCAATGACTTGCCTGATGCATGCCCACATACAGCCATCCACATGTACGCTGACGACATGGTACTGTTCGCCTCTGGCCCTTCCCCAGAGGCAGTTTCATCTCATCTGCAGAAGGACTTCAACTCCATCCAACATTGGTTCCACGAAAATCAGTTATTTTTAAACTCAAATAAAACTGTCTCCCTCACCTTCGGTACTCGGGCTAAACTTACCCGCCTTCCTGCCCCCCGCAATTTACACTCTGGATGGCTCCCCACTGATGGCCTGCACTTCCTATAGATATCTCGGTGTCTGGTTAGATCAATACCTTGACTTTTCGCGCATATAGATGCTCTCCACAAAAACTGCATCCCATGATGGGTGCCCTTTACCACAACAAAAATTGCATCCCTCTTCCAACACGACTTGCAATAGTTAAAAAAATGGTCCTCCCAATATTGGATTATGGCGATGTAGTCTACTGTGCAGCCCCACAAACTTCCTTATCCAGGCTCGACCCCCTCTTCAACTCCTTCTGCAGGTTCGCTTTGGACCGGCCTCCCAACACTCATCACTGTGTCCTCTACCAGTCCGCGGATCTCCCCTCTCTCCACAACCGGCATCTACTACACTGCACTAGAACTGCAGCCAAGTTCTGGACTCAGTCTCTCCCCTCCTACCTGTTGTCCTCCCTAATAGCCCTACCCCCACCTGCTTACAGTCTCAGAAACGTTGACTCTTGGCTCTTCCAAATCCTGCACAGATCCACCCGGTCTGGCCAAGCCGCCTTCAGCTTCAGGTTGCCCAAAGTATGGAACTCCCTTACCTCATGCCACCAGCTCCCCGCTCCGGAATGCCCTTCTGAATACTCACTTCGCTACGTCCTGCTCCTGCCTTCCTGCTCCTCCCCCTAGTTCCAGCTTTTAATCTTCGGCCTGGGTATACCTTTTGTACTGGGTAATATTGCTTGCTGTAATTCTTACCTGTATATTGTAAGTAATGACTGCTCTCACCAATCTGTCTTGTACCACGCTTACTTTATGTTGCTTTTTGTGTTCGTACACCTTATTCATTTGTATCAATGTTGCTTTTGTTCACCTTATCATTTGTAACCCCCCCCCCAGGGCGCATCTGGAATCGAGCGGTACTCTGCTCAGTATGCCTTCCTGGTAAAGCTCTTAAATAAATAAAAAAATAAATAAAGGCCAAACCACTCTTTTGCAGTAGGGTGGCAAAGAACTGCTGTCATTTTGGCCATAGTCTGAAAATGTAGTGTCGTGATTTGCGAAAACTTTCGCAAAAATTTGTGAAAGTGTTATGAGTGCGACACTACTTTGCAACACTACTTTTTCCAGAAATTTGAAAAACATATTTCTAGGGTGTTTACCCCCAAAACAAAGACATGCCTGGCATTCTCAGGGTCTGACTAGGTAAACACAAAAAGAATTGTGTCCCTAGATGGTCCCAATTTTAAATGGCAAGCATTTTTCTGATCACCAACTGAAAGCAAAATGGCGGATTTGTGACACTACTAGGGCCTTTGCAACACTAAAAAGTGCATTTGCAACACTGTCGAACTTTTTGTTAACTTTTCCCATTGACTTATATTGGTAATTTGTTTTTTGAATAACTTTTGAACCATTTAATATTTTTTCACAAAATCTTCAAAAAGCATATCATGGACCCTGGCTGCACGTTCCCTGATGTTTTCGGACCGGTCGCAAAAACAATGCTACCTGCAGGTACGAGCAAATAATTCACCAGACACCGTAATTGTGCACACAGATCACACTTAATAACTCTGCAGCCGTATATCTGACCAGTACAAAAGTTAACAGTTCCCAAGATGTATGCTTCTTGATCATGTTTTCCTAATTTCAGGCAAATCCGTCAAATGGTGGCAAAGTTATTAAGGTGTAAAATTTGACCCTTCAACCGTAAAAGGGCTACTCAACCCTAACTATTGTAGCACTACCGTACTACCATAATATACACACATATATATATATATATATATATATATATATATATATACATACATACATACACATACATACATAAACATACATATATACATAACAGATGAGGCATACTGATGAGTCTTGGTAGGACGAAACACGTGTCTATGTCTTCTGTTAACACCCTTTGCAAACTGTGTGAGAGGCCTTTCGGCACCATGCAATTCTGCTTAAAGTTGGACCAGCATAACATTCTGTGGTGATTTGCATATGCAGCCTATGATGCCTTGCATTGTGGGGGCATGTGTGATTTTGTATTTTCTTTATACATATACATATATATATATATATATATATATGTGTGTGTATATATATATATATATATATATATAAACACACACACACACAATATTATGGTTGAATAGCACTTTTAAGGTTAAAGGGTCAAATTTTGCACTTTAATAGCTTTGCCACTGTTCTATGGATTTGCCTGAAATTTGGAATGCATGATCAAGAACCATACATCTTGGGAAATGCCAACTTTTGTACCAGTCGGATATACGGCTGCGGAGCTATTAAGTCAGATCTGCATGCACGTTTATGCTTTATGGTGAATTCTTTGCATGAACCTACAGGTCTCACAGTTTGCACGACCAGTCCGAAAACATCAGGGATCATGTGGCCGGGGTGCCCGGAGTGCCTTTCAAAGATTTCGTGAAAAAATATTTAACGGTTCAAGAGTTATTCAAAAAAGAAGTTCCCATTATAAGTCAGTAGGAAAAGTTAACAAAAAGTTTGAAAGTGTCACAAATGCAGTTTTTACTTTGGCAAATGACCCTTTTACTTTCACAAATCAGCCATTTTGTTTTCAGTTAGCGATCAGAAAAATGCTTACCGTTTAAATCTGGGACCCTCTAGCAAGCTAATTCTTTCTTTATTCACCTAGTTGGATCCTGAGGATGCTAGACATGTCTTTATTTTAGGGTAAAACACTCCAGAAATATGTTTTTCAAATTTCTGGAAAAAGTTATTTTGCAAAGTAGTGTCAAACTTGTGACACTGTTGAATGAATTTGCTAAAGCTTTTGCGAACTTTGACAGTACTTTTTCAGACTATGTCCAAAATTACACTAGTTCTTTGCCACTGAGCTGCTAAAGAACTGTTTGGTCTTTTAGCTTGAAATTTGGAGAGGAGACAGCCAACATCTAATGGATGTGCTTTTTTGTGGTTGGTGACAAAATATTGCATGGCTACCAAGTAACAGTACTCCAAAGTTGGCATTTTTCCCATAGACTAACATGGTGGCGTATGCTGCACATTTCGGGGCTCATATCTCAAATACGATGCGAGATACAGATTTTTTGCTGCCAGTTGACAGCAAAAACCTCGCCAGAAAAATCATGATTTTTGGAAATTTTAATTTTTTTTCTACATGGTGCGGTTGCTTAGATATTACCAATTAAGTACTTCCAATGCTCATTTTAAGCTTTAATGCCCATAACAATGCATATATTCTTTCTGTTTCTTTATGCAGCTGTTTGGCAACAACAGGGTATGCGCTTCCGTTACTGTTACAGTTACTGTTTCCACTTGTGTTTATGTCCCCATTTGTGTTACCGTTCCCTTGTATGACACCGTGTGCATTACCCTTTGCATTGTCATTTGCACTTGCGTTTTCATTACCGTTACTATTTGCGTTTACAGTTGAGTTACTGTGCTCATGAGCATTTTGGTTTTTGTTTCCATACGCAATTCTGTTTCCGTTTCCATTTCTGTTTCCTTTGGCGTTATTCTTCATGTTAACTTTACCATTTGCATTTACAATTGCGGTACCATGCCTGTGCGTGTTACAGTTTGCATTTATGTGTGCTTTTGCGTTCTCATTTATGTTTCCATTCTCTTTCGCATTCTTTTTGCTGTGACCCTTAACATTTCCATTTAAATACCACTCCTATCACTCTTTGCATTACCAGTTGCGTTTCTGTACGCACTTCAATGTTCGCTTGTGTCACTGTTCACTTCAGCATCACTTTGTGTTTGTGTTTCTATTAACGTTTCCTTTACCATTTACATTTTCATTACCATGTGCACCACTGTTAGTGCTTCTGTTTGCATTGTTGTTCCTGTTACTATGTCACAAGACATCACGTGGCGGGCACTCCTGCTGCTGCATTACATTCACTATTTCTCATCATCATTCTCAGAAAGAAGGGAAATTAGAGGCAAAAAACTCAGTTTAATGCATCAGTTAGGGTTGTTCCACAGTGACAAAAGCGAGGAAATTTGGTGTTAGGGTTGAAAGCCCCACCTTGGACCCCCCAGCCCACCCCACCAACGGGTATTGGGGTGCGTGTTGGGGTCATCAGTTCTCACCCCATTCTCCTATATCTCTCTGCTTGTTTACACATGTGATGGGGTGAGAGTTAGGGCCAACGACCCCAATGCGCACCCCGATGCCAGTTGGTGGGTGGGCTGGGGTCCAAGGGGCTTTCAACCCTAATACTGAATTTCCTCACTTTTGTCACTGTGGAAAAACCCTAACTGATGCATTAAACGGCATTTTTGGCCTCTAATATACATGTACACATATATACTGTATACATTTGTATCTTTGCACTTATTCCTTTTGTGATATAAATCAATGAAGTAGTGACTATATTTGTAAACCTGTTAACAATGTAGATTGCATTATATGGGAATTATTTAATATGAGAGTAAAGAAAATTGTCTGATTTTACAATATTTTCAAGTGCAGTATGTGTGACTAGGAATTTTACTGTAAAATGTTGCTTTGGTGTATGTATGACCCACTTCTTTACTTACCTTTTTTGTTATGTGAATAATGAGCTTATGCTTATGTCTTTGTGAGCATTTTATTATTTTTATCCTATTTTGTATTGTATTGTAAAGACTTTATTGTCGATCAATAAATTTGAATTTGATTAACCATTTTTAACTGTAGTTACTGAAAGTTATTGAATGTATATCACAATATGGCAGAACATGTACTGAGTACCACTGTGCTACCCCAACTAGAAATACTCACTTCTTCTTGCCTGTGTCATCATCACTGTGTGACAGCACATAGCTTGTTGGTACTTTACTACCAAACTCAAACAATCAAAATCTTTATTTATCCAGGTGAACATCATCGAGCAAGCTCATTTACAAGATGGACATGGTTAAATCTGGGCCAGTAGTAAAGTGCATACAGACATATTTACAATGTGGACAAATAATACAAGTAGAAGTACAAGTAAATACTCAAAACAACATTCATAACAGCTTAGTGGGATCTTCAGTAGGATACAAAGAACAGCAGCACATAGTGGAAGCTGGCACAACTACAAAGCTTCAGAAATGGATATAATCACAGGAATTTCCCTAAATTTAACACTTGAGTCCTAGGGCTAGATATCTTAATGGTCAGGCAAAATAGGTGATTACAGCTTTTTTGACAAATTTCACAAAAAAAGGGAAAAAATGAAAGCAAGTTTTAGTTTGGTTTAGAAGGGACAATGAATCAGACTACAGGACCCAATCAGAGCCAGATCTGAGGAGTGCTCTTATAATGATTAGAGGGCTGCTTTGCTGTAGCTTGCTAGTGGAAGGTCTGGGCTTAGGTTCAGGGGCGACAGCTGGGGCAGCGCCAGCTGCCCAGTGTCCAGGTTTTCCATGTCTGTGGTACTAGAGCCTATAGGAGCTTAAGCTCAGCAAGGAAATAACAGAAGGGGTCTGGCAGAGAAGCTGTCTGTGGACAAAGGACTGTCAGACCAGAGGGAGGTCAAGCAGCAGGACAATGATGAATATTCTTTTCACCTATTGTCAGGCTCAGACACAGACTTCAGAAGGAAATATAATCAAACAGAATCCTTACACTTGCATTCTGAGCAGTAAAATAAGGATTCTAATGATCTGGAAAGTAAGTGATTACAGCTTTTCTGGCAGGGTTCAGCAAGAGAATCATATTTTAGCTAGGTTTAAAGGGAACACAGGAATATACTGTGGACACCAATCATAAGCAAGAGCAGAAGAGCGCTCGCAATCTGATTGGTTAGTGGCTTTAGCAGTGCTTTGCAAGAGGAGAGTCTGGACATGTGGTCTCAAACAGTGGTTTGTGAAAATGCTGCCCATCCAGGGTCTGGGAATCCTATGCCTATGGTGCAGTAACCCGCTGTAGAGATTGTCTTCGTCTGGGAGGAAGGTACAGAGACCAGAGAGTAGTAGCTACATTTCGGGTCAAGAAAATCTTTGCAGAACAAGAACCGTCAAGGAGTACAATCATTCATGGCTATGGCTAAGCTTGGGGGAGTGAGTTAACTGTGGTCAACGATTAGGAACTGGGGAAACAGTTGCATGGCTCACTCACATATCAAGCATACAAGGACTTAAAGGCATTAATACTGCAGAGGCAGCTTAATTTCAGTAATGTTTGCATTTTATTCCATAAGGATGGCAACATAAAGCTAATGGTCATTCTGCTATATCGCGTGGATGCCTTAGGGATGCATAGTGTGATATAGGAAGCGTTTCATAAACTGTATGATCCCGGCTCACTTAGAGGGAGACATTCTATTATATATTGTGGGAGCTTTTTCATAATGACTCTGTAAGACCAAAGGACTGCATTCCTCTTGTGCCTGAACATAAGCGAGGACCATCCAACAGCTTTGCACAATGAGCAGTCATGGATGGAGATGGGGAGACCAGTAATAAATCTGATGGTCCTGTGATAAAGCATATCCAACTTGACAAGTGAGGCTTTAGGACAA
Source organism: Neoceratodus forsteri (assembly GCA_016271365.2). Lineage (NCBI taxonomy): Eukaryota > Metazoa > Chordata > Ceratodontiformes > Ceratodontidae > Neoceratodus > Neoceratodus forsteri. The sequence continues at coordinate 649,789,244 of CM028136.1, read as the reverse complement.
TGACTATATAAAAAATCTGCATAATTGATTAGCGAGAGGAAAGGTGTTTGGACCAGGTGCAGTTTGGCATCTCGAGTAAGGAACTGGCTAATTCTAAAGAATAGCTCCAGCCTCTGCCTTAACTTCTTTACAAGGTCTTTGACATGCTCAGAGAATGAGAGATTTTGGTCTAACCACACTCGTATGTATTTAAATTTGGGAACAAACTCCAGTTTCTCACCCAGAATTGTGGTAATCTATAACTAAACTCACTACTAATCAGTTTGGCTTATTTGTGACCTGAATAGAAACATAGAATTTGTTGGCAGAAAAGGACTGCTTGGTCCACCCAGTCTGCCCAGATGTGCCTGCCTAATCTGTCTTTACAAATCCTAAATAGTTTCCAGTGACCACCCCCTGCCTACTTACTAATATACCCCTATGTTTATCGCACACGTGCTTGAAGCTCCCCACTGTTTTTTCCTCCACCACTTTCACTGGCAGTCTGTTCCAGGCATCTACCACTCTTTCAGTGAAGTAGTATTTCCTCACATCTCTCTTAAACTCCCCCATTCCAGCTTTATCACATACGCCCTAATCCTGATGCTCATTCTCATTTGAAAGAGACTCCCTTCCTGCACCCTGTTTAGCTCTGTGAGGTACCTAAAGATCTCATTCATTTCACATCTTGCTCTCCTTTATTCAAGGATGTACATGTTGAGATCCTTCATTCTCTTTTTGTAGGGCTTGCCATTGAACACCTGTACCATTTTAGTTGCCTCATCTATACTTCCTCCACTCCGTCTATATCCTTTTCTTGGGTGAAGATTCCGAAACTGAACACAATATTCTAGGAGGGATACAGTGCCGAATTCACTTCCCTCCTTTTGCTGGAGGTACCGCACCCTAAGCATCCCAAAATACCACAAGCACTACATGCTGCTTTGTCAAGCTTCCCTGCTACTTTGAGGTCATCAGTTACAATAATCCCAAGGTCTCCTTCCTGCTTAGCAATTGACAGTACCCCCCCCCTTCCAATATGCAATTCCTGGGTTTCTGTGCCCTAGGTGCATGATTTTGCACTTTTTGGCATAGAATCCTATCAGACATGCTCTTGACCACTCCTTGAGTTTTACAAGATTATTGTGCATTCTCACTTCCCTGAGTGTCTGCCTTATTACAGATTTTGGCATAGTCTGCAAAAAGGCATACCTTCACTTACAGTTCTTCTGTAATGTTGCTTATGAAGACATTGAAAATAAATGGTCCCAGTACTGAATCCTGTGACACACTACTGGTCACTCACCCATCATTACAGTTAATGCCATTTACTAACACCCTCTGGTGCCTATCCATTAACCAGTTTCCAACCCAACTCATCACTTTGGATCCCACTCCAGAGCTGCTCAGTTTCAGGATCAGTCTCCTGTACTGCACAGTGTTAAAAGCTTTGACAAAGTCCAGGTAGGCCCAGTTGAAGAAATCAATCTGATTAATCTGGCATGACCTCTCATGAATTCATGTTGCCTGTGGTATTGCATCACACTGGATTCAATATACTGTATCAGTCTTTCCGTTAACAGGGTTTCCATTAATTTCCCTACCACTGAAGTAAGATTGACCAGCCTATAGTTGCTAGCCTCTTCCCTGCTGCTACTCTTATGTAGAAAGACCACATCAGCTGTTCTCCAATCCTCCATAATTGAAAGACTACGCCTGCAGTTCAATGGGTGAGCAACCAGCAACACCTACTTCCTGAGCTATATAAGTAGTCTCTCCCAGTCTCTCTTTGAAACACATTCTCTTTGCCAGTCAGAGGCTCTGTTTGTTTGTCCTCACCCTTGGGGCCTGATGGGGCCTCCCCGCTCCCCCCCTGGCTTGTTCTTGACTCTGTTTGGTGATGTTGGATTATTTTGTGTCTGTCTCCTGCCTTAGTTGGTATTGTTTTCACTATGTTTATTTTAACCTGTGCTTCTGGTTCCTGCCTGCCCTCAGTTATCCTATAGTTAATATTGCATGTTTCAGCTCCCCCTTCATGTTTCAGCTCACTCTGCTCTTGCTGCCTCCTCAGTTTCTCCATAAATTGCTAGCACCTGGTCTTGGCTCAACTGCTCAGCTAGCAGTTAATCCCTGTTTTCCTGCTCTGCTCCTGCTTTACTTAATGTTAGCTCAGTTCATTCAGTATTGGAGTTCAGTGTGCTCTGCTCTGTTTATTCTGTGTTTGCTCAGCCAGGCCCAACTGCTGCACTGCTCTTCTTTTACTTTCGGTTATTCTTCTAATTGCCTGGTCTCAGCTTCCAGCTGCAGGCCTTTTAGCAGTCTATTTTTGATGTTGCCTATTGTGCCCTTTGAGTCATTATTTTGATTCACAATCATGATTGCTGTTTGGTCCATGGTATTCGACTTACATATAGCCTTTTGGGGTTTTCGGTCTGCTCAACCATGTTTATTTGTACTTGATGGACTCAAACCAGAGTCTAATGCAATTCTATGTCACTTTTACCATATTATTCAAGCCTGCTTAAATGCAGTTGTAGCAAGCAATTATTATTGTTGTTTCAGTGCATTAATGGCCATGCCTATAAATTCCTATGCTTGTTCAACTCAGCTACTGCTGGAAGCTATATAACTCACTACCACTGAAAACTGTTCACTATTTGTACAATGCTTCATTATACTCTGTCTAAAGGTCAGATCAGCTACAGCTGTCACTATAAACTTGTTTTATTATCCTCTTGTTGATCATGGCACTTTACCATGGCTTCTTTGTTTTTCTTATGGCCAAGGATGGGGGGTTATGGTGGAGAGCTGTGGCTCTGTGTGGTTCAATTACCTCATGTTCATATACTGCCTTTGCTGCTAAAATCCTCTGGGTAATTATGTCACCTTCAATTAACACTCATCGATGGACTGGTTGGCTAGCCTCACACTGACGAAAGAACCAGGTTACCATAAGCTGTTTGTACAATTCCTATTGCTATCTTCCTTCTGCATACTATTTGTTTACCATGCTGCACATTGCCTGTTACTTGCTGCATTACCATGTATGGCCAGTTCAATTGCTAAACATGTTTACCATGCTGCTTATTGCCTGTTATGGCCTCCTTCATTGCTAAAGTTGTTTACCATGCTGCTCATTGACTGTTACTCCTTGCATTACCATGTATGGCCTGTACCATTAATAAAGGTGTTTACTATGCTGCATATTACCTGCTATTCCATTCATTACCATGTATTGCCTGCTCTATTGCTAGATAGACTAGCCAACCATGCCTATCAATTTACTGGCTCTGAGCTCGATCTCAGCTGATGGTCTCTCTCTACACTCTAGTCCACATCCTGAGTGTGTGATGCCTTGAGTGGGGTCCTTTCTTTCTGACCCATAGTGATAATATCCTTACTCCAGATTGAGTTTTAGCCATTTGTGTGCAGTGGCACCTCATGATATAGAATTTATGACTAGCTGTGAAGGGTGGTTGCATGCATTCCCCCTTTCGCTGTAGTATTAATTACTACCATTGCATCTTAAATTCTCTCCCTACAACTGCTACTGATTCACCTGGTTTGCATTTTAGATTGGTAAGCTAGCTGAGTGCCTCAGTGGTCATTGCTCTCCTCCTTCTGCCTTGGAGGTGGCTATTGCAGAGAACCCTCACAACCCTTCACAGCATTCTTGTTAGAGCGACAGAGTGAGAGTCCTCCACCAAATTAAAATATTCTCCACCCCCTTGAATTGAATTTCAAACATAGCAGCCGAGCCGTCACTAAGTAAAATAGCCCAAGCCTGGAGGGAAGGTGATCTCAGCCTTGAATCCCCAGAGATTTCCTCCTCAAAGGTTTTTTTTTCTCTCCTCCATGCTGCAGATCACAATACTTAGCTAATTTAGTAATATTCTTAGCTTACTTAGGTAGGTTCCGCTGTCAGATGGAGATGGATGGTGGCCCTACTAGCAGTTCTCTGTCTCCTTAAGAAGCCCCTTGCTGTCATCAATGCAAGTCATATATTGGACCTATTCTGCTAACTTGTACATCTCATTTATGTCTGATTAAGCTGCCTGTTTCTGTCAGTCTGCTTCTCTACCTCCTAGTCATCAATGGCTGCTACAATTCTTTTGGTGTTCTTTCCTAAGGTACCTTTAGCCAAGGGATCCTTCCCACAGCACCTCTAGGAGTGGAACCCTCTTACAGGATTCCCTGCCTTCAGTACCCCTATAGGGTTCTAATTCCTAATGGAATGGACAGTGCGAACTGACACATCGTTGAAATACAGTTGCACAAGCATAACGTAATTCTGGTTGTGTAGGCCATTGATTTGAAAAGCTATACCTGCAATTTAATGAGTGAGCAACCAGCCACGACTACTTCCTGAGCTATATAAGCAGTTCCTCCCAGCCCCTTTCCGAAGCACATTCTCTTTGCCCCACCATCCTCCCCTCCTCCTCCAGATGCTTATCTCTCTACTCCCATGGGGTTCTTTCCTATGGTACCTTTAGCCAAGAGCCCCTTCCCACACACCCTCCTACAGGGTTCTTTGCCTTCACTACCCCTACAGGGTGATAATTCCTAATGGAACAGCGAGTGTGAACAGCCACATTGTTGTAATACAGTTGCACAAGCATAACATTATTCTGGTTAAGTAGGTAATTGAACTACTGTATACAAATTTCCAAAGAATTGTTGAATAGGTCTGTCAGTGGAACAGATAGCACCACCCTGAGTTCCTTTAGTACCATTGAGTATATCCCATCTGGTCCCATAGCCTTGTACCCCTTCAAACCTGTTAGTACTTTCAGTACTCTTCCCCTGAAAATGGACTTGTGTCCACCTCTGTTCCTACTACTCTTTGTTGATCAGTCCCTGCCAACCCCCCTCCACTGGGACGACTGAACAGAAACATTACCTCAGGATGTCAGCTCTTTCTTTGTCCTCTTCTGTGCAGTCTCCCCCTTCCACCCTTGTAATCCTTACAATCCCTTCCCCTGCTTTCCTTTTCTCACTCATGTATCTGAAGAAAGTCTTATCCCCTTTGGCTATCCTTTTCTATGTCCATGTCTTTTCTCCTGTCACCACCTTTCCTGCTTTCATCTGTTTTTCTTGGTATACCTCAGTATCCTCCTCTTCCCTCTGTGTTTCCTTATACCTCCTGAATCATACCCTTTTTTCTTTCACCACTTTGGCCACTTCAATTGAAAACCAAACTTGTTTTGCTTTTCTTCTGTTTTTCTCCTGTCCTTAAAGCAGAGGCTTGTTGCTTTAATTATGCCCTGTCTTGTTTGTTTCCCACTATGCCTGTACAATTGTCTGACAATCCCTCCTCATGAGTCAGTTTTTGAGGCAGTCTCCCATTTCTTCAATATCTGCCCTCATAACATGCAGTAACTTTGTCCTCATGTGATTTGCCTCTGTTCTTTTCTTTATGTTAAACTACACTGTACGGTGGTCACTGGTACCCTGGGGACTGCAGTTGTAATGTCTGCTATGGTGTCCCTGTTCGTAAGAATCCGGTCCAGCACTGCCCCTCCCTAGTTTATTTTTTGACTAGGTGCCTAAGAAAAGCCTCTTGTAGGAAGTTAAGGATGGCCCTGCTCCTTGCTGAAGCTGCAGATGGAAGGCTCCACTCTGTGTCTGGTAGTTTGAAGTCACCAACTAGCAGCACCTCCCCTTTACTTGCTATTCTGATTATGGCTTCCACAAGTGCCTTATACAACTCATTTCCCTGTACTGGAGGTCTGTACACTACCCCAATATGGATAGCAGTCCCAGAGCCTGTCTTCTGGTTGATCCACAGCACCTCCAGTGCTTTCTTTTTCTCAATTTACCCTGTACCCCCATGGCCTTGATTTCTATCTTCACATATAGTACAACCTTTTCTCCCTTACTCCCTTCCTCTCTGTCCAGTCTCTCCTAAACAGAGTAGCCAGGTATTGACATGTCTCAGTCATGGTGCTCAGTGCACCAGTATTCTTTTATGATCACTTAATCCAAATAGCCTCCACCATGATGGATTCCAAGTCTAGAATTTTGTTTCCAAGGTGGTGTGTTGGCATATATGGCTCTACATAGCTTTCTCCCTCCCTGTCTATTTCCCTGATTTCCCCTCCTCCTTCTTGTCTTTGCTGTTCCCTGAAGCTCACCCCAAACTACCTCTTCCCTTTTTACCTTCTACATTCCCTGTCTCCTTTAGCCCTTTCCTCTTGCTTACCTGAATTATAACCCCTTTTCCTCTGTCTTGTCCTCATCCCTGTCTTCCTGAGATGCTACCATAAGGAAGTTTACTGCTCTTGGACCTTCCCTCCTTATGCTTCATTATCCAGGGGAGGGGAAATTGTTACCCTGCTTGGTTTTACAGTGGCTAGTTAAAATTCTCATCCATAGTCGGCCCGTCGGCGCAGCGGTGGGATTTCCACTTGTGACGCCAGCGACCCGGGTTCGGGAATGGACCCGGATTGTCGGAGAGCTGGCCGGGGGGAGAAGGATGGAGTGTCCAATGGGCAGCTCTCCTCCTCCGGGGGGGAGAGTGTGAGTAACATTCGGAGCACTGAGAACTCCTGGTGGAGGCTGGGAGACCTCGCACTGCTGACGTTCAGCAAGGGAGGGGAGGGAGGCGGGGCAGACGCTGGCATCATTGCATGTCCCCGCCTCCTCTGGGGGAGAAAAAACAGGAAAATGGAAGGCGGGCCGGACCACTGAGAGTATGAAGCCCTCCCTGGAGGTCCTCAGTTCACCGCCACCTCTGTAGGGACCCCGACTAGTCACAGTTCCGTGGCCACGAAGGTGGCCATGGCCCCGCCCTCCGGGGGGAAAGCCGGGGGTGACCGAGGGTCCTCGGCAGCAATAGGCGGCGGTGGAGGTCTCCGGGGGCCGTGACCAGGGCAGAAGTAGTCGGTGGTCCGACCAAGGAAAAAAAAAATTCTCATCCATGTAGCATTTTAACATCACACCGAGGATGGTGATCCCCATTCAAGAAGGATGCATGCTATTACCCCTACATAGGTCCACATCATCCTAGGTTGGACTCAAGTCCCCAATGCAGCCAAAGTTCTCCTCCATGCACCATGCCTTGACCAGCCATTAAATGCCCTGGTGTTGAATACCTTTTCCTCTCCCTGGCCATACACAGGTAATTCCTTGGCAAAGCCATCATGTGTGCCACCTGCTAAAGGTCCCTTCCCAGTTCCCTGAAGATAGCCTGTACATCCCTACCTTGTCCTTTGCCAGGTCATATGTCCTCAAGAGGACAATAACATCTATCTCTCTCCAATCTCCAGCTACCCTAGTGATCCCCTAGATATGCTTGCCATCCCTCCCAGACAAAGCACCTCATAAGCACTTTACCTCTCTCTCTCTCCTCCGTATCCTCCCCTCCACACTCTCTAGTCTACACCCCTAACAATAGAGTCTCCCAGCAGCAGCTGCTTCCTCATCAGCTGAGGGCTTCTTCTTCCCACCTTTGGGCTTCTCCTTCTGAGGACCCCACATCCTTCCTTCCCACAGCTACAGGTGCCTTCTCTTGGCTGCCCTGTCCTGCCAGTACAGCAAAGTAATTCTGCAATGGTATAAACTGAGGATTGTGCACCCTTCCAACCATCCCACCCTCCTGTAGCCCACTATGGTTATCTGCTCTGCCTCTGCCTAGGAATTCTCTGGGGGAGTGGTGGCAGACTTGATGACTCATTAGTGGGGCAGAAGGTGCTCTACACCCTTGCCAGTTCACCTCAGAATCCTGAAACCTCTGCCAATAGCCCAGAGAGGTGAGTACAAATGGGATAGTACCTCAGCCTACTGAAGGTGTCCCAAAAGACTGTGGTCTCAAACCTCTTGCACTGCACCACTCCCATGTTCTCTTCTTCCTTTAATTACTGTCTCTTGGAATTCCTCTGTGCTCTATTGCCTCCTTCCTACTCCCCTTGTGCTTATACCTCTCCCTCTTTCTTGCCAGAAATGTATTTGCTAGCAAGTACTAGGTAGGGTATTTCTTGCATTCCCTTTTGCAACCCTCTAACCAGCACCTACCCTATCCTGGGTGTCTACTATGCCACACCTACTTGTGGTAGGTCTGCAACCTGTATTTACCTTCCCTGTAGCTGGTTGTTCCAGTACAATAGTAAACAGCAATATGTTGTCTCATTCCTTGATTCTGGTGTAACTCCTGCTGTGTCACCTACGGACTGTGGACTGTCTGTGGAAGCTCTGCAGATGACCTTAAAGCAGAAGCTCCACTCATGATCTGTTCTACTTACATGATGGGACATAAGCATGACAGGACAAACTGGGCTGATCAAGATTTATAGCTGGCTTAGGCCTCCTGCTGCCCTCCAATTAGACTGAGTAATTCACGTGGCCCGTGCACATCTCTCCCTCCAGGATGGTCCTCTACAGACCTCTCTCTTTCTTGTAGGTCAGGAAGTGCACTCATCTCAGTTGGAAAATGAACAGTGAGTGCAAACCCATTTTTAGTGTAAATACTCCCTTGAACACCAGGTTCCTCTGCCCAGTGACTCCACAAGTTGGTATTTTTACCCCACAAACAATATGTGCTCTTTTCGGTTGTCAGCTTCATCTATAGCTGGCTTAGGCTCCCTTCTGCCCTTCGATTAGACTACATTAGTCATGTGGTTCCTGCAGGTCTCACCTTCCTGGCTGGCCCTTCACATATCTCTTTCATAACTGCAAGGCAGAAAGTGCACTTGGCCTTGTTGGAAAAAATGAATACAGACCCCTGTAGTGTAAAACATAATTTGATTGCCCAGTCACCCTGCTCAGTGACTCCAGAGGTCAGCACATTTGCCCGGCTTACAATGTGTCCCTGTTTTAGTTTCTGGCTTGACTTTTAGTTGGCTTAGGCTGCCTACTGCCCTCTGATTGGACTATGTTGTTCGCATGGTCCCAACGTGTCTCCACCTCCTAGCTTTCCTATACAGATCTTTCTCCCTCTTGTAGCAAAGAAAATGGACTTGGCACAGATGGAAAACAAACAAATAGTGAATACAGTCCCCCTTGTAGTGTAAAACCTCCCTCAAATGCCTCATCACTCTGTTCAGTGACTCCACAGCTTGGTGATTTTGCCCCGCTCACAGTATGGGTTATGCACAATAAGTGCAAATGCCTATGCACTGCATATCCATGGTGCATAGACAACTCTAAGTCTTAAAGTCATGCTCTGGGGCTCCCATTGGCCCATGGTGGTATTCAGGGAAGTGGCACACAACCCTTCCATAGAAACATAGAAATTGATGGCAGATAAGGACCGCTTGGCCCACCGAGTCTGCCCATTTCCCTACCTGATGGATATGCTACTGATCCTACTTACCCAACAGTCTACTTCCTCCTTCCCCCCACTAGAATTGCTTTATGTCTGTCCCAAGCATTCTTGAATTCCCCCACTGTTTTTGACTCTATGACCTCTTCAGAAAGGCCGTTCCATGCATCTACAACTCTCTCTGTGAAGAAATGCTTCCTCACATTTCCTCTGAGCCATTCCCCCTCTATCTTCAAATTGTGCCCCCTTGTTCTTGCACATCTCTTTTTCTGAAAGATGCTACCCTCTTGGACTTTGTTGATTCCCTTGAGGTATTTGAAAGTTTCTATCATGTCCCCCCTCTCCACCCTTTCCTAGGGGCTATACATCTTAAGCTCCTTCTGTCTTTCTTCATATGTCTTCTGGTGCAGACCCTGCGCTATTTTGGTTGTCCTCCTCTGAACAGCCTCCACCCTGTCTATGTCTTTGAGGAGATGGGGTCTAAAGAACTGTACACAGTATTCCAGATGTGGTCTTACCAACTGCCTGTACAGAGGGCTAACAACTTCCTGTTCTCTATTGGTGATGCCTCTCTCTATGCATCCCAGTATCCCCCAGCCCTCCTCGCTGCCTTCTCACATTGCTGGCCCACCTTTAGGTCATTTAATATGACTACCCCCAGGTCCCCTTCCATTCCCTCTGCAATGTCACTTATAAAGATATTAAAAAGGACTGGCCCAGTACTGAACCCTGTGGTACTCCACTAGTAACCCCCCTTTCTTCACTGTGGACTCCATTTACTATTACCTGCTGTGCCCTGTTGTCGAGCCAGTGTTTTACCCAGGCTACCACCCTGGGACCCACTCCCAGGCTGGCAAATTTGTTTATTAATCTTTTGTGTGGGACTGTGTCAAATGCCTTGCTAAAGTCTAGGTAGGCCATGTCCACAGCCCCTCCCTGGTCTACCACTTTTATCCACACTTGATCTCCAAGCTGTTTGCACAACTATGCATGTGACTGATCCAGGGGAGTGCTAGGTAGTATGCCCACACTCACCACCATTCACAATGGTGAGGGGGTACAGGCTAAGCAAGCAGGACCTTGTTGTGGTCATCGTGCACCCCCCATAATGTACACCTGTTGACCGGGGGAGGCAAATGCAACCTGCCATGCTGCTTCAGCCTTATGGTCAGTTGTAGAGGGGTGGGGTGACCATGTGCACACTTGTCTGACAATTGTTGATTTTGTGACTTGTGCCATCCCACAATCCCCTGCCCAAGTGGTGCAGGGAATACACTATGAGACCAGGACAGGCATCCAAATGAATGCCCACCTGTGTCCATCGATCCAGCTTCAACACACCACATACCAGTGGCCAGAGCTGTGGACAGGCACCCTGTGGTGGCTGGCATTCATTCATTCTGAGCATTGCCCACCTGTCCATGGATGTGGAGCTGCAAGGTCTGTGTATGCTCCTCTCATCCTAATACAGTTTCCATTAGTGCATTGCTCCCAGTGTGAATAGTTCTGTTTATGGCTAACATATACAAAACCAGGATGACAGATAATTAACTCACAATAAGAAATCTTTTCCTAGAAATCTGATATGGAGGCAATGAATCCTGGATACAGTTATTCTTCAGATAACTGAGGAATCTGTCACAGCTTGAGTGTTACAGGTAATGCACAATCAGAGAAACTCCAGTCTCAAGTCTGTGTTTTTTTGTTATTCTATGTCTAATTATATCAATAGTGCCCTACTTTATCTATACACATTTACATTCCAGAGCTTTCCTTAACTCCAAAAACTCAAGTCTTCCTTGTACATGCTTCACATCTGCTGAATCTGTTGATGACTTACTGTGTAAAACCCTTTGGGATTCAGTTTATATGACAGAAACCATACAAAACCAACTTTTTTTACAGTTTCCTTGGTGTAATGTGATTATTGTTTCTGCTTGACCTTTCATTGTACAGCTGTATGGCAAGCATTAAATATAATACTTTCTAAATGAATAGCAATGAAGATACCTTGTTAGAATCAGAAGCTCAACAAACTCAAAGCACAGCAGGGCACTCAAGTCAGATTAATCCCTAGACTGTTTTGGACCAATTTCATTTCTTTCTTTCTTGCAATATTATTTAGTATTCTTCATATAATAAGAAATTATCCAGCCCTTTTAGGTATTTGTACAAAGGAACATAGTATTCAAGAAACAGAAGAAGGATTTGTGGTCCTTCTAGTCTTCCACTGCCACCCTGTCATTTTTGCAGATGTACCTGTTATGTGATTTGCTGTAACTATAATGTGCTTGTGTACAAATTAATGTTTGATTTTAATTAAAATCCTAGCAATGAGAAGTGGAACAACTGTCTGTAGCAACAACATCTGAGAACCAAACGCCTAAGGAACCCAGAGGCAGATTACAAATTGGGGGGGGGGGTACTGATGACCACCATGCAGGAAAGAGAACTGGGGATGATCATATTAGATGACCTAAAGGTGGCCAAGCAGTGTGATGAAGCAGTTGGGAGGAAAAGGGAGATGCTGCGGTGCATGGGAAGGGGTAACTCTAACAGAAAGAGGGAGGTGGTGTTGTCTCTGTATAGACCACTGGTAAGACCCCGCCTAGAATACTGTGCCCAGTGCTGGAGACCAAATCTTAGAAAGGACATAGACAGAGTAGAAGTGGTCAAGAGGAGGGCAACTAAAATTTGTTTTATTTGTTTATTTATTTATTGAAATGTTTCACCAGGAAGGGTATACTGAGCAACTTAATGCTCATTTCATGGCATGTCCTGGGGAAAGGGGTAGTGGGAATTTACAACATATTTAAATGATACAAAAAACAAAGCATAGTACAGTACTGAGACAGGAGCATACAATATATGACAGTCAATGCATGAAGGTAATTCAGTGCAATCATACGGGGAATCATGATGACTCAATACAACAAGGGAGGGAAGCATGAGTATCAAGACACATGTAGTAAGTGCTAGGTAATTAAGAGCGATAGGTGGAGGGAGGGGGAAAGAGAGGGGGGTGGGAGGGGAAAGCAGTATACAAGGATGGGATCAAGAGCAAGAGAAGTTAGGGATCAGATAGTTGAGTAGAGCTGAAATGAGGGAGTTCAGTGATGAGGAGTGGTGGATTTTAGGGGGAGAGCATTCCACAGTTTTGGAAGATGGTGTGAAAAAGCTTTTGGCCAGAGGATGTAGATCTGCTGAGGATAGAGAAGGTGTGTAGGTTGTCAAATCTCAGTGAGTAATGGTTGAGAGAGGAGGTACTAAGTGAGGAAGAGAGGTGGGGGGGACAGAACCAAGCCAGTATTTCGAGATGAATTTGGCACCGTGTAGCATATGATGATTTTGAAGCATGAGGATGTTTAGAGACCGGTAGAGGTTGCAGTGATGGATGAGGTAGGAGGCATCTAGAGCAAAGCGGCAGAAGGAATTATGCAGAGAATCCAGTTTGGATAGGGAGGACTGCAGGGCAGCACCATAGACTATGTCACAGTAGTCGAATATAGGCAAGATCATCTTCAGTACCTGCTCATACCTGGCTGCAAGTGGGATGCAGCTGCTATTTCTGTATAGGGCACTGAGCTTAGGCTTAAATTTTTTCTGAATTGCCTCAATGTTTGTTGAGAAGTTGAGGTGGCTATCAAGCCAGACACCAAGATGTCTGAATGAGGGTGAGTCCTCCAGTACAGTCCCATCCAGGGTGTGAAACGTGGGTAAGGTAGTTAGCCTAGCGAGTCTCTGCCTAGTTCCAAAAGTCATAGAAACAGATGACAATGGGCAAGGGATACTGTGGATAGAGGCAGTCACTACGTTCCAGGACATTGGGCTGGGAACCTATATCTAAACGATTGAACACCACAATTGGTGCTGTCTGGGCAACAGTCAGTTAAAGACAGTGCTTTGATCATATACTCCTATGACTTGAGACATTCTATAAATGAGATTTGCTTCTCATGGAACTTGTCCTGTACTTCTGAAACCTTTAATTAAAAAAAAAAACACATGAGATTCCCTTCTCGTGCTCGCATACAAACCATTCCAACATATTCCCGTCTTTCGGATGAGACGTTAAACCGAGGTCCCATCTGCCTGGATTGGTGGTAGTTCAGGTGGATGTTAAAGATCCCATGGCACTTATCGAAAAGAGCAGGGGAATTTCCCCGGTGTCCTGGCCAAATTTCCCTCATTCACTAAAAATACCACCAACAGCTTAATCTGGTTCAAGGTCAGTTGGCATGCATCTGTATCCCCCTCCCCCGGGTCGTGCCTGAAAATAGGCAGGATTTGTCTAGTGCACTTACCCGGTCAACAAAAGCTAAATAAAATAAAATAAATAAATAAATATAGGTATCCGTCTGAACTGTGAGAAGGCTTTTGGAGGCATGCTCCGTCTCCTCGTATGACAGCTTCAGAAGACTGACTCTCCTCCCTAATTTCAACCAACCTCAGTTTTTCTGCTTCTTTTCCATTTGAAGTCATTACTCAATTGCAAGGCTAGAAAATGCGAGATAGAGGGACTTTTTGTGCAACACCTAATTCCTGCTTGAAACTTTACAACTGAATTTCATTCCACATAAGTGCTACTGTTTACATCTTTCACATGTGCTGCTGTATAGTGCTTTGTTTCTCAGGGAATGTCTAAGATATTGCACAACTCATACACTTTGAATACCCATGATACAGTGCATACAACTCATGAAATTAATGGAATATCCTATTCTGTGCCAAAAAGTAAATAAAAAAGATGTTCTAAGCTGTTCCTACACTCATTGATCAGTTTAGGTAAGCAACTGTGCTCTCTGCATACATGTGTTTTGAACACTAAACTTTAAGCATTTTGGTTGTTACAAGATAAATAAATAAATAAATAAGGCTTAGCATACAGTATATACCACTACCCTTGAAATCAAGCTGATTATGTCAGCTTGCAAAAGCATATTGATAAATTGGTATCAGTTGGAACTGTGAGATTATTTTTTTTTTTATTAAATATACTTTATTAACATTTAAGCCATACACCAGAGATTATACAGACAGGATCGTTGAACAGAGTTGATACTTAACAACAACACACAACAGAAAAAAAAAAAAAGGGAAAAAAAAATATAAATTCCCCCCCCACCCCCTATCTGCACTCATCATATAAGTGACTCATTGGTATGGAATAAACTACAAAACATGGTAAGATTGATAAGAGCAGCCATGCTCGGCCAGACTAACACGTAGCCTTAAAATCTCACTAACATTAAAAGGGACAAGAGTGGCTCCCAAATCTTTGTGAACCTGTGATGTAGGTGTCGCAAATAAGATATGGATCTCTCCACTTGAATTGCCAGTAAGATTTCATGGTACCACTCAATGATGGCAGGAAGGGATCTTTCCTTCCAGTGTCTTAATATGACCACTTTTGCTGTAGTTGAAATCAGTGACATATGTGCTCTGCATGTCTGGGGAGTCCCAGGGGGAAAAATTGCCAGCAGACAGCTTTCTGGAGTAAATAAAGGGTCTAATCCCAAAATTGGGTCCAAAACCCGCCGTATCGCTTCCCAAAGTTTCTGTATATGTGGACATTGCCACAGCATATGATGTAGCGACCCAGAGACCTGACAACCTCGAGAACATAAGGGGGAGGAAGCCAGGCCCATAATATACAGCCTTTCCAGAGTGTAGTAAATATTATGTAAAATATTAAACTGGATCAACCGAAGCTTGTCCTGTTTAATGTTTTTATAAATCCCCCTCCATACTTTCTCCCAATAGTCGGGGTCTTCAGGTAGGGACAGCTCACGCACCCAGTAATAACATAATCCCCTAGGAAGGGATGCATCTAGATCCTGAAGGTGCTTATAAATCTTAGAGACTGCATGGAGTTGCCCCACTTCCTGAAGAGCCTTAAGAAGGCCATCAGGCAATTGTGATGTCCATTCTTGCTTGCCTATAAATGCCCATATTGCCGCTTTAATTTGTAAATATTTGAAAAAGTCCTGGGATCTTAGTTGAAAACTACACTGCAAAACTTGAAATGGAGCCAAATCTGTACCCTGAAGAAGATCCTCCAATTTACAATGTCTAAGTTGCGGGAGAAAGGGGGGTAAAAGAGGACTACGACCAACTTGAATGTGCCAATTATTGACAAGTGGTTGGGCCCTAGATGTGTGCCATTTTTCTGAAAACTGTATTTGCGTTTGCTGGAAAGCCTTCAGTGAACAGGCTATTGGGAATGCTCTAAGTTGACTTGGGAGACAAGAGGATTTCATATATATCAAGGCATAGAGCGTACTTGCTACACTCCGGACTAGACTGCGCTCAATATCAAGCCATATTGGTGTATATGAGAGCTCAGCCCATGGGGCTCCATCGTTCATCCAGTAAGCTATCCTGTTCAGGTGTTGGACACCATACTACAGAAACAAGGATGGAAGTGCAAGGCCTCCTTTAAGTTTTGGTGCAGTTAATTTAAAATAAGCCCTTCTCACAGCCTTACCCAGCCACAGAAATCTATTGCACACTCTATGAATTTGCAAGAACCAGGACTTGGGGAGGAAGACACCCAACATACCCAAAGGACATAATAGTCTTGTAAAACATTCATTTTCAGGATATTAACCCGACCCCAGAGTGATAATGGGAGAGCATTTCATCTCTCCAAATCAGCCTGCACCACCCGTATAAGATTCGTTAAATTAAGGTTAACCATTAAGGGAACGCTCCTGGTGATTTTAATCCCCAGGTATGTTAACACCTTAGGCTCCCATGACAGGCCCACATAGGAACATATATGTTTGTCGCAAAGGTGGTTTAGCGGAAAATTTTTTGTTTTGGCAAGATTCGGTTTATACGCTGATACCACTGAAAATCGGTTTAATTCCTCCAATAATGCTGGAATCGAGTCCTCAGGATTCTCAACGTGTAATAGAAGATCATCAGCATATGCTTAGACCAGATACTCCTCTCCTTGAATCCGGATGCCTCTCAATAATGGGGACGAGACTAGTCTTCATATTAAAGGCTCTAGATAGCAATTAAAAAAAAGCGGGGAGAGCGGGCAACCCTGACGGGTGCCTCTCTCTAGAGTAAATGGATCTGAAAGGTATCCATTACACATTACTCTAGCTTTAGGATAGGCGTAAAGTATTTTGACCCATTGTATAAAACTATCAGGCACTCCAAATTCTCAGAGAGATGTAAACAAAAAACGCCAGGACACCCGGTTAAAAGCTTTCTCTGCATCAAGGGATACCAAAGCCGCCGGGACTTCAGCACCCCTCGATGCAGCTATTAAATACATAATCTTTCTCATATGATCTGCCAAAGAGCACCCTTGCATAAAGCCTACTTGTTCCCGGCCAATGATCCCTCCAAGTACTGGAGCTAAGCGATTCTTGACATCCGAATTAATCAGTGATATCGGTCGGTAACTTATAGGACATAATAAATCCCTATCCGGCTTTGGAATCAAGGTAATCCATGTCATTAGAAAGCATGGATCTTTTATTCCTCCTTGAAACCAAAAATTAAAGACATCCTTTAAGAGGGAGGCCAGTTGAGAAAGGCAACTCCTATAGAAATTATTGGGTAGCCCATCCTGCCCCGGAGCTTTATCCAAGGGTAGCTGGCTAATAGCCTGCTCTACCTCATTTAAGGTGACAGGTGCTCCTAAATTCTCCGCCTCTTGGGGAGAGAGTCTGAGAAGGCTGAATGAGACCAAATAGTCTGTGATTTCTTGCTCTGTTGCTACTGTTGAGTCCGCTGAGGAGTACAGGGACTCATAATACCTACCAAAAGCACCAACAATATCTTTAGGATGAGAAACCAGATCACCATTTATAGGGGATTTCAACACGGAGATAAATTTAGACATTTTGGCCTGCCTTAATCTTAATGTGAGAAGCTTCCCTGCTTTCTCCCCTGCTTCTAGGTATTTTAACTTAGTACGATGGATGGCCAGTTCAGCCTTTTGTGCCATTAGGTCATAATAGTTAGACCGCAATTGTTGAAGCTTTGCCCATTCCTGCATAGAGGATGCGTGATTTAATCAGCCCTCTAATTGCTGAATCTCTTTTATTAACGAATCTAGAGCAAGTCTATCTTTTTGGGCCCGTGTGGCCGATATACGTATAAACTCTCCCTGTACAGCACATTTCAAAGTGGCCCATACTGAGTCTATTCTTTCGACTGTCCCCAAGTTCCATTTAATAAAGTTAACTACAAAGTCTTGGATATGTCTCAGCGTATTAGAACATTTGAGTAACCGGGTGTTGAGACTCAATTTTTTCTCCTTTCTAGCTTTTGGGTATAACATATAGGTTACCTCACAGGGGAGTGGTCAGAGAGTACTCTCGGAAGGATAGAAGCATCTATCACTCCCGGGAGTCCGAAGGAGCTCACTAGCCAAAAATCAATCTGGGAGAGGGTGGCATGTGGTGGGGAATAATAGGTGTATTGCCACACCAAAGGATTAAGAATCCTCCATATATCAACCACACCCACCCCAGAAACAAGATCGCCAAGGGCTCTCTACGCTGGCGATAGCCCCACTCTTTTACTGTCTGAGCGATCTATCACTGTGTTGGAGACTAGGTTCCAGTCCCCACCAAGAAATGTCATGGGGGGGGGGTTCGAGACTAGTAAAGGTAGTAACCTGATGAAAAATGAAGGGGAGGCCACATTAGGACATATATTGATGTCAGCATTATTGGAGAGGACCCCAAGATACCCTGTACTATAATGTACCGCCCCTCTGGGTCCCTGTGAGATTATTTTTAAGGTCTGCTCATTCCTGACATATCATGGCTTCAAAGTACTGAATTTCCTCCCCAGTTTTACTGTCTCTCTTCCTTTTTGGCTTTTGAAGTCTTTTCCTAATCATAATGTTATGAGTGAACTTCTTTTTATTTCCTAATCATGACAATTTCACTATAATAGCTCACATTATTTAATTTGTTGTTTTTAACTGCTGTGCTATCTATGCCCAACTAGTACACAGAAAAAAACTGTACAAGCAAGCAAACATTTGACATTGGCCAGTGCTTTTTTGTATGTGGGAGAAGAGGTAATCAGAGACAAAGCCATAATGCTGTTCAGGGAGAAAAACAATGAATGCAGCTCTCGCCTTTCTTCAGGGACAGGCAATCCAACTTATTGTACATGACACAGTAATGGATGTCCCTATGGAAGTCTAGAACTAACCTTGCCAGCTGGTTATTAATAAAATGTAGCTTTTGCAATGCATTTTAGTTGCCTGATCATAGAACCAATCCACATAATCAAATAAGGAAAATATTGTAGATTGTATTATCTTTAGCCAACAATCGGTCAATTTAAAAAGTCTGCAATCAACACCACTCAGATCTCGTAACATTACAAAAAATGTTCCTAAAAATTCAGTTCTTTAAATATTTTCAGGAAAGCAGTCTGTTTTCCCTTTAGATTCTATGGTCCCCATATTCAAAACCATTCATGTGTGCCACGTATACAGGACTACTGAATGGCAAAGAGCACACAGCCAGTTTGGGGGTAATAGTCAGACAGATCTGACAGAGCATGCTGTTTTACTATGCGGCCATGGCAGCGTAGTGCTTAGTGACTACATGCTGCACTAACACAGGCTCCAACTGAGCACAACTGACAGAAACCCAATTTAGAATTTTTTAGTGCAGCCTACACAAGACTGCACTAGGGCTTCTGTGGGCCATAGTCAGCCGTATCATGCTAATGAGCCCATTTGGGATGTACAGCACTATGGGCCCTGTCCATGCCTTTTATAGGCTTATTAGATGCGTGTGCTGGATGCCCACCCACTTCCAAGCACCCAACCTGTCATGTTCTCACACAGCGCTGGTAGTCCAGTAGACCCCCCCAATCACCCATCCAGTCCCTTACAAGCAGACTAGTGGATGCTCTGGTCACCTGTTTCGTCTGTAATAACAATGCCCTTTTAATCTTGTGGACCCCCCCACACCCTGTTTCTATAGTAAGTGCATGATCACTGTATGCCATTCAGACAGTAGCTGCCCAAGGTGATAAGCCAAGGGCTATGCTGGTTGACATCTCACATGCCATAGTACAACAGCAGTGACTGGGGTGAGGGGGAGGCTGTATGGAGGAAGGTCATATGTGGGAGGGGTTGGGAGGGGATGGGATGCCCATTCAGGGGCTGTGGGGTCCCCTAGACTGCCAGGGCTTCATTGATAGGCCCCAATGGACAATCAGGGGTGGGGAAACACTGCTGCATGAGAATGGGGGTTGGATTTTGGCAGCATTAAATATCACAGTGACAGATACTGTTTAGTAAGGCCAAAACCTCTGAATATACAACTGCACTCAGAGGGATTCCTCATTTATATGGATGCAGTGGTATATTCTATGGAATCATGCTGTCAGATTGGCATTGCACACAACAGCCTTAGAATATTGCCCTGGACCCATTGGCAGATGCTTTTCATGGTTAACACAGCTACTTTGCCTGTCCTGAAGTGATGATCCTCTGCTTGTACAGTGGTGGCCAATAACATAATGCAACACATCAAGATACATCATGATATAACAGAAGAAATCCTCATTAATTTCAACTGAATTACCTGTGATAGTTCCCACTATATTCCTATATAATGCATCTCTTCACTGACTTCAGTACCACTTTAATATCAGAATAATTTCCATTTCAGCAGGTTGTAATGTCTTATGCAGATAATGACTTCATTGCAGGTACTGTAAAATAAATGTGAATAGATGAAGTCCAAGGGCACAAGATCCAATTAATAAAAATAATTTCAGTAATAAATAAAAATACAATTTATTATTACCAACATCATCATATTCTTTTAAAAATGTTAACACTGCTGTCATTTCTCTTTATTTTTCTCGGTTCCATTGTAAACATGCCTAGCAATTCCAAGCTTTTCTCTTAACTCTAATTCCCTGATTATGTTTGCTGTTTTACTGTATGCAGTGCATTCTTTATTGCCAATGTTCTTTTTATTACTATGGTGATTAGAAATGTATGCAGTATTTCATATGTGGCCTCTGAAGTGTCTTATACTGTGGTAATATTAGTTGACATGACCTGCTTGCTACTACCCTAATGATATAGCTTGGCATATGGTTGTTTTCATTCACTACTGCCACATGATGTTAAGAGAGCTTCTATTTCCTTTATCTAATAAACTCAATGCCCCTTTCCTTGTCTGTTTCTGTTAGTTCTGTACCATATACAGAGTAATTATGCCCCTCATTTTCTTCTCCTAAAGGCAAAATGATAGATTTGTCTCCATTGACTTGCATATGCCATCTAATCCCAGTTCTTACCATATCTAGGTCACTTTGTAATCTATTTCCCTCACCCACTGTATCTACTAGCGCCATTGGTTTTTGTGCTATTCACAATCTGCCATACTGCTGTACTTATCATTTGAATGCCTAAACAATTTATGAAATATTGAAAGGGAGAGGCTCCAACACAGATCCCTTAGGCACTGCACTTGAGACCTCTCTCCCCTTTGATGCACTACTCTGCATTATCACTTTCTGCTTCCATGCCCCCTAGCCAATATGAAATCTACTACCTTAGCGTGCTATTACCCCCCCAATTGCATGCTTACCAACTTTATCAACCTTACATGTGTCACTGTGTTTAAACTTTTTCAAGAACACAAATGGATGATTTCTGCTGCTTTCTCCTTGTCCATATTGCTACAGTAGTTTCAATATCCAAGAGGTTTGTCTGACGTGATCTGCCTTTGGCGAAGAGGTGAGAAAACATTAGAAACTGGGACACCTAATTGTTCTCATTCACATAAGTTCAGATCTTGACTCTCACAGCAGATCCCATATTTTGACTTTCGTTTCTACTATTTTTAAAAGTTGCAATTGCAGTACAAGAAACTGATGTGATTATGTGCACTGTTTCAGTTTTCCACACCAACTGTACTTTGAACTGCATTTGAATCAAAATGAAAAGAGAGCTATAAGTTGGTTAAGATCTCAGTCACCCCTTCCCTGGAGACAATAACTACTGTAGACAATAACCACTCTGATTATGGATTAAATGGCCACGGCCATATGTTCATGCAAACCGTAGTGTGATACAGATGCATGCATCGTGCACATTGAGAAGTTTCATACACTGAGCACCTCCACCCACTTGATGGGCATTTACTGCATCTCCATGGAACCCTCCCTCAGAGGATCCCACTTCCAGTGACTTCCCCCAGTGAGGGCTTGTAAACTGCCCTAGGGGATTTTGAGAGAAGGGAGGAATCATGATCCACCATACCCAGTGTAACTTTTTCAACTTCCCCTGGGACTTAGGGAGAGGGAAGAGTCACAATCCACCAAGTACAGTGTAACTTTTTAACTTCCCTCCCTAATCCACCATGGTTTGGGAGTGCATTGTGCCACAACCTGCCACCTCAGCACTTGGGTATCAGCTAAAATTGTCCCACATATTTGCATGGTACCCTACCCTATGAGACTCGTCACCCACCAGTTGGTGGGCAGCTTATGGGGGAACTACCCCTCCAGGTCAACAAGCTAGGTACTCCCTTATGGCAGACTTAAAATTACCCCAAAATATATCTAACCTTCATTGCCCAAATAGACTTATTCTCCTTATACAGCCCGAGGACCCAAATTTGTTTTGCCCCATAATTGTACCGCTTTATGATTTCATGAAGGCACCTACAGGTATATACTCATTCATTTCCCTATGAGTAGTTTAAATGGCTTTGATGTCCCTGGCACCCCTTCAGCACTGGCAGGGTAGCATATAAGACCACATTAAATACTATGCTGGTATCATGTGTCATAGTACTTGGAGATCTTCCTTCAAGTACCGTAATACATAGCAGACTGATTTCACTGTCCAAAGGTTGATTCCCTCAAGATACTAGGTGAGAGCAGGCATAGTACTGCTAGGACAACAGACATTTGAATCGCATGCTTCTGTGGCCCAGCCAGGTAATCTTTGCCTCCTCCTATCAGAAATCAAGTTGTGGAATGCCCCCTGTATCTTGTGCCCTGAAAGCTTCCCTGTGAACAACTAAGTGACCACACTCCCACCTTTTAAACTTCTTGCTAAGAAAAAGAGAGAAATACATTAGTCATAACAAGTGATGGCAACTCTGCCTCCCAGTATCTTGGACTGCCATTTGCTTAAGGTCTGGACCTCCATTTCTGGAGTACCAAGTGTCCATATTTGGCTGACTGCCCTGATCAAGAAGGAATGGTTGACTAAACCAGCTGGCTCCTACCCTACTCTTGCCAGTGGGGATTTCAGGACCAGCACAGACTGGAACTTTGCCAGTAGGGAAGCATCCTGATTCCTAAACAAACAGGATCTGGCCTGTGGTGCTGCACTCACCTCACCTGCCACATCTCAAGATGCCCCTGCAGGAGATGTGATCCATGCCCAGGCCTCTGTGCCCCACTGGTCAATTTTTAGCTGGCAAATCCACAGCATTACCCTCCTCTCTCTTCTCACAACATTGTCACTGAACAGGCCCCCTACACCCTGTCTTGCTAGTTCCAAGCCACCATTTCCAACATCCTCAGCACTCCACAGAATGGCAACACATATGCCACATATGATAACTGCACCTCATACTGGCAAGTGCAAACTTCCAGGAGGGAGGCTCCAAATGCCTCAGTCAATGAAGGGGACAGTGGATGTCTGGTGTCTAGCCAGTTCTTCTCCCCTTGTTCCCACCCCTCTAGCATCTTCCAGATTCTGAAGGTGTGGCTGTGGTCAGCATGGTCTATAACCCTGGATACCCAAAGCAACCCAGCCAGATGCTGACTCACCATTTGATGTGAGTACCTCACTGACTTGACCAGCAGGATATACAGTATATCTTGAGCTGTGCTTCTTAGATGGGCCAGTCCCTGGCCACCCCGCCATACCCATTGTTTCTAAGATTCTCACTCACCAGCTGCCACAAGCTCATAATTTAGTTATGGATGTTCTCTTCCATGTCTGGAGGCAGGGTCTTGAAGCGTTGCCACTGAAACTAAGACACAGCATTACAGATTCCATTTTCAACCCCTGCAATGTGTTTTACTGTGAAGGAGCTATTGAGTGGTAGGCATTGCAGTATGAACATCCTGATTAAATTACTGAAGATACCTGATGACATTGCCTTCCTTTTGATTGTCTAAACTACCACCATGTTATCTGACCTAAATACTACCCTTCTGTCACTAAGTCTTGCACTTCTGATCACCAGCAGCATTCCATTCCTCACTTTTCCTTGGGTCACCCATTTCTCCAGTCAAATGACCACACACGAGGTTCTGGGTAGGTAAACCCCAAAGTATAACCCTCCTGAGGCATCAGTATACAGCTTGATGTCTGTGTTGGTGACTTCTGAACCCTGTCATACCAAAACCCTATAGTACTGGGCCTACAATACTGCCTATAAATGCAGGTCCTCCCTCAGTTGTTCAGTCACCCTGATCTGGTGGTTCGTCTTCTCAATGTCCTGAGTGACATTGACTAGCCACCATGTGAACATCACTACATGGGAAAGACAGTGTGCATACTTCAGGAACTCCAAAACCTGCTGCATTTGCCTGAGTGTCTGCTTCTGAGCAGAGACTGCTACTGCAATCTCCTCCCATAGTTTACTTAGCCAGCCCTGCAGTAACCTGCCCTCCATGGAGAGTAAATCTATTTTGATCCCAAAAAAAGATATGTTTTTTCTGAGTCCTTCATTTATTTCATGCACTAAATTTTCCACTATAGATGCTGACAAAGGTGTTGCCTAGCTGATCACATAAATAGGAAATTCTCCAGGTAGTGTACTAAAGTGTCTAATCCAGCCCTCCACAAAATCACTGAGTGGAAAATGAACTGAACTGTTTGAAGTAAAAACAGCCTATGATTAAATCATTGGCAGGCATTTAGCAGAGTAATACTGCCCTTCAAAGTCATCCCCAGCAGCTTAAAATCTTCTGGATTGGGAACTGTTGAAAAGTTGACTTGATGTCTGCTTTGGCCATGAGGGCCCCTTTCCTACAGCTGCCCACAACCTCAACTGTGATGTTGAAGGATGCATATTGCACGTCCGTCAGCTCTGGTGGCATGTGATCATTAAAGGAGACCCAATCAGAGGAGGACAAGCAACTGATCAGTCTGAACTATCCCAGTGCTTTTTTGGGTATCAGGCCAATATGTAAAACCTGGAGGCAGCACATAGGAGAAGCTGGGAATGGGCCAACCCCTTGCAGCTGCTCTTCTTTCCCCAGCTTCATTCTTACTTACCACTCCTGGGGCATCTTTAGCTGATCTGAAGTGATACACTTCCCTCACTTGCCTCAGCCTGTAATTGGCATTCTAAACTCCACCCCTGAAACACCCTCACAATCCCCTTGCTAACTTTTGAATAGAGGTATGAGAAGTAAAGAATGATCATGTCACAAAAAATCTGTGAAATTTCCCAGCTTCAGTAGCGTGAAGTGCCACTTCATGTAGTACTCTGTCTGGTGCAATTTAGACACAGAAGCACTTCACTGGCTGAAGTACTGGCAAAGTGCCACTGTGAGTAATTTTCTCTGGGCAAAGTAGCACTTTGCTGGTGAAGAACTGCACAAAGTGCTGCACTTCAGCACAAAAAAAACAATTATTTTCAATCCTGCCTCATATCCAGTGTGCAAATATCACCCACTCCTGCCCAACTTAAAGATATATTTAACACATCACATCTCCCCACCCTGCCACTTGCTAGCGACCACCTCCCTCCACCCCCACCATCCCCGCAAAGTACAAGGTAGCTATAGCAGGCAGTCGCAAAGCTGTAAAAATCCCAGCCTTCCACACAAACAAGTAACCACTCCCTCCTTCACCCCCTCCAGACAAATGACCCCCATCTTTTTTATTTATGTCTGCACTCTGGTGCCTTTCCTCATGGCACCCACTTGCTATGGCTGCTACTGCTACCCCCATCACACCCCTAAACATCTTTATTTATTTAGTTAGTTTTTGTTGACTGGGTAAGTGCACTAGACAAATCCTGCCTATTTTCAGGCACGACCCGGGGGCAGGAGGGGATACAAATGAATGCCAACTGACCTTGAACCAGATTAAGCTGTTGGTGGTATTTTTAGTAAATGGGGGGAAATTTGGCCAGGACACTGGGGAAATTCCCCTACTCTTTTCGATAAGTGCCTTGGGATCTTTAACAGCCACCTGAACTATCACTAATCCAGGCAGATGGGAACTCGGTTTAACGTCTCATCCGAAAGACGGCACCTCAGAAGTGCAGCACCCCTCTCGTGCTGCACTACAGTGTCAGTACTGGAATATTAACCCAAGTGGCAGATGTGGGACTGAATCCACAGCCCTCTGATCTCCCAGCCTCAGAGGTGAGTGTGCTATCTACTGAGCCACTAGCACTGCCATCTGGACCACAACCTCCTCACTCAGGATGGCTCACTGCTCAGATCCTGGATCCCACTAACCCAGTCACCTCTCATGGAACTAGGCTGTTCTACTTACAGTATTAAAACTGATAGAAAATGTTTTTTACACCTCTGGGGCCAAATATTCAAATGTTTGCTCATGGCACAAAACGTTAGTGCCGGAATTGCAGCAGAATAGTGCCGGACACCCATATTCAAAGGCTGAGATAGCGCCGGCACAATGCATTAGTGCCAGTGCAAAAAATAATGTATACAAGGGGCAAAGTTACGGGTGGGGACTTGCATACAGGTGCAATGTGATATTCAAACAGCACTGCACTAGGCTCCCTTGCACAACCAATAGTATAGCGCTAGTTGCCACCTATAAAAGGCATGTCTTAATCCTGGGTAAACCAGAGAGAGAGGGTGTGGACTCTG
This sequence comes from Neoceratodus forsteri, assembly GCA_016271365.2. Taxonomy (NCBI): domain Eukaryota; kingdom Metazoa; phylum Chordata; order Ceratodontiformes; family Ceratodontidae; genus Neoceratodus; species Neoceratodus forsteri. Next base: position 649,763,170 of record CM028136.1, on the reverse strand, counting down.
TAGGAGACAACATGGCATTCTGCAACAACACCATCATGCTGTACCTCATGGATGCTGTCTACAATGAGGAAGAGAGGGAATAGGCCCACCATGGCCCACAACGCAGGCCAAGGAGGAGATATGCTGCACACAGTGTGTACCATCAAAGGCTCTCCTTTGAGGCCCTTACAGATGACCACCTTGTCTGTCAGTACAGGATGAACAGGGTTATGTTGAGGCAGTTGTGCAAATTCCTGCATGAGCAGCTGCTGCCTACCACCAGATGCAGCCATGCCATGACAGTTGAGGAAAAAGTGACGGCTGCAATGTGTTTTTTAGCCTAGTGTTCCAGAAACTAGTGGGAGATACCATCAGAGTATTGCAGTCTGCAACCTCACCAGTTCCTTGATACACTCCTGCCACATGCTGCCAAATTCATAGTATTCCCCAGCATGGCAAGAGAGTGCAGAGAAACCATGCAGCAGTTCTATTGGGTTGTGTCCCTACCAGCTGTACTCAGTGCCACTGACTGCATCCACATTGCCATCCGTGCACCTCTCAGTGAGGGAGGAGATGTGTACATAAACAGGAAGGGGTACCATTCTGTTAACTGACAGGTGGTATGCAATGCAGTGGGGCACATCATCAATGTCTTCATCCAGTACCCTGGCAGTGCCCATGATGCTTTCATCTGGCACCAGTCCAGGCTGTGTCAGGCCTTTGAGGATGGCAGCATACCTAGTGGGCACCTTGTCGGTGAGTATCAACTGCAGGCAGAACACAACTCAAACTAATGATGGGATGCTGCCACGGAACAGGAGACAAAGTGGAAGAGGTGAGGTGGGACAGGAAGGCAGGATGTCACAAACTTCAGTGCAGTAAACAGGCCTTGAGACTGACACAGGAAACAGCAGCTAACAGATGTACATATATTTACAGGGGACTGTGCCTATCCCCTGAGAACTTGGCTACTAACACCACTTCTCCGCCCAGCAACAGTGGCAGAGGAGAAGTACAATGAGGCACATGCCACCACTAGGAATGTCATAGAAAGAGTCTTTGGCATGTTCAAGATGCACTTCTGCTGCCTGAACCTGTCCAGCGGTGCTCTACAATATAGCCCTCATAATGTATGCCGTAAATTCTTAGCGTGTTGCATGTTGCCCAACATGGTGCTAAACCATGGTATACATGCACCTGAAGCTGGGAAACAGTCAGACAGCAAGCCAGACCCAGAGGTCTGGGGATAGTAGGGCAACTCGATAGGAGAGACTCTCAAATGGCCAGGAGGTCCCAAGAACATCACAACATTATTGCTACACTAGCATGAATGGGCAGGTGAGTGAGAACAACACAGACAAGAATGATGTGATTAACAGTGACTTTATTATAAGTGAAACATAGTACAACACACAGACAATTGCTAAAGTGCACAGAAGCATATGTGAAGGTGTGTGTATGTGTGCATACTGTATTTTGTGGATGTAAGGGCTGTGTGAGTGAATAGTGAGCAGAGGACGATGTGTGGCTGTAAGTGGTGTGAGTGCTGCAGGCTGCACATGTGTGTGTGACAAGTGTGTGTGTGAGAAAATATATGTGTGGATGTTAGCAGGCATTACTGCAGCCTCGCTCAATGGATACAACGGGACCCCACACAGTGTCCATGTGCCGGTGGCGTATCCTGCAGTGGTGAGTCCACTGAGGAGGATTGTGGGGTACTGACAGCTGCTGTCTGTGGTGGTAGTGGTGGTGGATGTGGCTGCACAGTGCTGGTCGCATTGCCTGCATACTGGGCCACTGCATGCTGTAGCATGGCCCCTAAAGGCCTCTGGCACATATCCAGGGGTGCTATCTGCTCATCTGGCTGGCCCCACAAACTGTGCTGTGCCACATGGCTTGGTCATGGTGGGGCTGGCCACTGCACAGCATCTGTCATACCACATGTAACTGAGGTGCCTGTGCTTGGCACTGTACCCAGGACATGTGCAGCAGCATGTGGTACTGGCAACGTGACATGCCTCCATGCCCTACTGGGGATCCAGCATCCCTCCACCACTGATGGTGGGACCAGCAAGTGCCAGTGGTGCATCACAATGCAATATTGGTGACATCGACACCATGTCAGGCTCCACCAGGTAGTCCAGCGAGGGGACAAAGGTGATGTCTGTGTCCACAACATCCTCATCCACATCATCGTCATCCCCAACTGCAAGGAATTCAGCATGTACGGTGGCCATGGGCTTCTGGGTGGTGGCTGGCTGTGTCCTTCCATACTGCAGCCTGGAGGTGGATGGCCTGTCATCTCTCTCCTTAGCAGCTCCTGCCTGTGCCTCCACTGTGCAACTCTCACCCTGAGCTGTGGAATGAGAGGAGAAGTGTGAGTGTCCCACTCTATACACAGGTGTCAAAAACCTCAGACCCAACATGCAACACTCAACTGTGACGAACATGTGCAAATGCATGCAATATCCCTGTGCCAGAGTCACACAGAATGCTCTACCAGTGTCTATGTCCCCCCAGCTTGATAAGGCACAGTGCAGGTGTACAACACACAACCCCATGAGTGCAACACCCCTCCCAATGTGGCACATGCAACAAAATCAGTGGTGGAACTGCAGGGCTGACAGTAGGACCAGTGTGTGACTACCACGTGCCATATGCCTGTGTAACCAGGTGCACACATCAGCTGCCCATGGGACACATGCAAATGCACATGGTGTGTGGCCATATGGGACCCAGTGGCATAGTCCAGCAGGCACACGTGGCATACACCAGTCCCCATCGTACAGCTGTAGACTCATCCATACTACATGGGGTGCAACCACATGCTCCCAGTTTTGTGGCTGACAGACCACACAGAAACCACTACAGTGGATGCATGCCCACAAGTCCCTGTGTGTGTCATACATAGGATGGTGCAGCTGTGTCAGGGACCCACGTGCCTGGTGGAGATTGAGTGGGGTCACACATCCTCCTCCTTCTACCCCCGCCACTGATATAGGCCTCAGGGTCGATGCCACAAGCGCCATGATTGGGTCGGTCACCCACATGTCAGCTGGCATGGGGCCTCCACCTGTCTGATGCTTTTCCATACATCTCTGTGCCTCCTCCTTCTTTGCACAGCACTCATGTCATGCCAGTGCTTCCTCACTGCCTCCACTAATCGACCACGGCCACCCAGAGCATTGACCTCAGCTGTGATGTTTACCCACATCTGATGCACCATGGTGTCTGCATTGTGGTAGCTCTGCATATGCTGCTTATGATTCTTGAAACCTTCAGTGAGGGCCCTCTTCTCATCTGCTGAAAACCTATGGGCATGGATACGTGACTGTGCATCATTTGCACCTGCATGGGACAGAAGGGTATGAATATAGTGCGGGGCTTCAAACAGGCATGGGATAGACATAAGGTAACAATACAGATAAGTATGAATATATACGCCATTGACAGAGTAAAGGCCTATGGCACATTCATAAGGTAGAAAAATTGGCAGACTGGTTGTGCCTTGTGGTCCTTATCTGCCATCAACTTCTATGTTTCTATGGAAAGGTTGTGGTGAGTTACGGGTGACAACAACGTGTTTGTGTACATGTGTGTGTACGTAAGTAAGTGACCATGAGAACAACTGTACAATGCATTTGGAACATGCCATATCTTTGGCAGTGTACACATGGTGCAGGTCTGTAGAGGCACACAATGGTACACATGCTCAGGGCATGTACACAAATGCTGTCATCATCCCAACCATGGCTCTGACTATGGCAGCACTGGAACACAAACATGATGTAACTGCTTGTGCATTGGCATCCCTGTATCCCCTGTGCACCTACAGTGGTATGACTGTGCTGCAATGCATGGGAGTGCATGTACTGGACACAGTGTACCCATGTGGGGTGTGTGCATGGCACAGCGCTCACATGCACAGTGCTAGGGACACAGGGAGGGGGGCAGTTGTACAATGTTGTAGTCAACTGGGCCTCTTATGCTGTGTGTGTATTTACAGGTGTGTCCAGGGCACACATCTCCCCTGTGCCCCCCTCCCCACCATCACTCTGTCCATGCACAGCGTGCCTGACATGTGACACTTGGTTGACCTGCAGGACACCATAGTAGTGACAGGCATTGTCGTCAGCCACCATGTTGTGCTGTGCACTGCTGTGGAATATGTGTTGCACCAGTCCAGCCACAGTCTGCACACCTGGCCTTCACAATGTTGTCATGTGGACTGCAGTGCTCATGCCTATGCTGCAATGTGTCTAATGCCCCCCCTCCCAGAATGTGTGCATGGCCAGACCAATGAGTCCTAGCAAACACTCCCCCCACAGGTGTGCATGCACATTGTACAGACTATCCCTGCCTTCAGCTGTTCCACTACGTTTGGATTGCATGATGGGTGGGTGGCAATCGTTGTCCCAGGGCACTGCTGTGAAGCCACACAGCAACCATTGTGGTGGCGGTCCACCCAACAGCTATGTCTGTACCATGCACAGCATTGGCCTCCAATAGCTACACGACATGGGGTTCAGTGGCCTAACTTTTTGCACATGACTGTGCATTCCCTAGACAATGTGCAGGTTATATATGGTGATGTCCCAACACATGAATGCCATGCATCTCCCCTTACATACATCATCCAATGTGCACTGACCAACCCTGCATATTCGTGGACTAGGAATGGGAATCCATAGAGGGGCGCTACTGTATATGGCGTACAGTAACATCACCTCCAGGTCACCACACACCAAGGTCTCCCCACAGGTGCTGGTGTAACAGCCCTGTAAGCCATGTGTTGTAACCCCCCCCAACCCAGCATCCCATACATAGGATGTCATAGACCATGGGTGAGCAGTGCACATGTGTTTCATTGGCCTTGCTTTGTCAGGTCTTCATGCCTCTGAGTCACACACACACTGCTGGATGTCAGGGCCACAAACAGATATTCCACGGCCTACTGCTTATGCGCAACGTAACACTATGCCAGTGTGGCCCTCTTGCAGGCCTACAGCCTGTGGGCCTATGGTGCCATGTGTACACAGGGATGAATTATGTCTGGAAAGCCCTATGACAGTGTCTTGGTGCATCTGCTACAGGTTTGTCATGCATATTTGTCAGCTACACATGACTGCAACTTGATTTCTGTGCATTACTCACCTGCATTTGCAAGTTCCCTTTCCTGGCTCATCCTGCTGAACCACTGACAGCCTTCCAATGTAACTGCAGTACCTATCTGCTGCAGAGGTGGAGCCCTGTCAGCCCTAAAATAGCCCAGCTGGGCAATCGACAGGTTAATGTATGCAGAGCAATCTGTAATGAAATGTAAATGTGTGCGTTTGCCCCTTGTATGTTTAATTGGGCTGATTTGCATACTGGCTTTGAATATGGCAAGATTTAGCTCCAGGCAAATGTGTTAGCACTGGGCAATTTCAAAGCACCGAGCTGTGGTTGTCTAGCACTGTGCAAAAGATACTTTGCGCAACACACATTGGGCATGCATGTCAGAATCATGGTACATGTGGTCACACAAGGGTCAAGGTGAGGTTGCACATGGCTGCACATGACACCTGGCCTAGCACTGCTAATGGGGTGTTTACACAGACACGTGGTCGTACAGCGTGGTGCAACAGCACTACTGCGGTCATGCCAGGGTCATGAAGGGCACAAATGCACTAATATCTCCTGTGTTAGTGCTACAGGTGTTTGCATGGACACAGAGTGTAACTGGCAGCACTAAGCACCACTGTGCTCCTCTAATGGCCTAGTTGTGTGCCACATTGCTGAGTGTGTAGGTGCTGTCTGTGGAGGGAACATAAGGCACAATGGCATCCGGTAGAATGGTCCAGGCTGCGGCACATAGAGACCACAGATAGACTGAGGCAGAGCTGGCCAACATGGTGGAGTTGGTAATGGAGAGGGAGCGCCAGCTCTTTGGGGTTGTCCAGTTGGGGGACAGACCTAGAAAGCAGGTGTGGGCCTCCACTGGTCACCACCTGTCCCAATGTATGGGCATTACCCGTAAAGGGGAATAGGTCAGGCGCAGGTATGTGACCCTGCAGCAGAGGAAGCGTAATCTCCTGCGGAGGTTACAGCAGATGGTCAGGGATGGGACAGTTCCCAAACCAGGTGAGTGGCTGCAAGGGAAGGGTCTCCTATGGTCACATTACACTGTGTGGGTGCAAAGCCATGTGCACATGTCTGCTGTGTGTATGGTGCTGTACTAACTTCACATGTGCATGAGGGGGTCAGTGCTAGATGCGCAACATGGATGCTATGGTAGTGTGCATGTTTGGCTGCACTGTATCCCTGTCTGACCATATGCATACAGTGCACTATGCTGTCCTCAGATGGGATAGTGGTGTGCATGACATTGCTATGTGTGTCAAATGCATACACTGTGTCAGCAGACAGGTACTGTCACAGTTGTCTGTTGTCTCCATGGAGGGATGCACACTGGCATTGATGGCATATTTTGTGTACGTATTACTTTGTTATGGCTTCATATGTGTCTGACTATCAGGCTTCCCTCACATGTATTGCTTGAGCCATGTAGGTTACTTATTCAAGCTGGTTTGGTCACAGTCCATTAATATGGTGTTATATTATTGCCTGTTTCGATGTGTATGGCGCCCAGGGCACCTGGGATTGGGCATCTTCATGTTGCCTTTGTCTTGCATTGACTTGCCATTGTTGGTATGGGTGGGGTGTGTGCATGCTGTTGTCTATGGTATGACTAACAGGGTTATTCCACATTATCCCCACAGATTGCCAGCAGTGCCACAGGGACAGTCACAGAAGTAGGAGAAGCCACGGCAGTGGCCACAGTGGGACCGAGCAAGAGGGAGATGTCAATGACAGCCACCATCCTGTTGCACATGGATTTGCAGTTGTGGTGTCATGCTGTGGGGCTTCAAGTGGGTCTTTGTTGTTGTTGTGCCACTGTTGGTGGGGGTGGCCATGCTGTGCAATATCATGTGTCATGCATGCATATGTCCCTTGCAGTGTACTGGAGTGCTTGGGTGCTGTTGACATCTGTCACCTGTCTGGACCCACATGTGCACATTAGGTGTCAAATGGCTGCTGACACAACATTGGCAGCAGTCCGCTCAGGTTGCTGTACATGTGCAGGCAGGTCCATGGGATGGTGCAGACCTTAGTGTCTGCTGTCCCCCTACCATGTGTGCCTGCATTGCACAGCAGAGTGCCATGCACATGCAGCCACATGCATGTGGTGCTGTGGCCACAGTGTGTCATGCACTCAGCTCAGTGTCCCTGAGGTATGGTGTCCTGATGCTGAACACCTGCTTGTGCTGTGCAGTCCACATAGTGTTGCCCTTGGTCAGCCAGATCTTGTTATGACCATACCCTACTTGGCAGCACATGCATCTGCGGAACAGTGCACTGTTCATGTTTCAGTACCTGACATTACATGACTGTCCCACAGAATCCCACATGCTTGCCACATGCCTTATTGTTGCTGCAGTTGAGTGTTCTGCCAGGGTTTCTGGGCATAGCTCTGTGGTGCCTTCCAAGGGGGGGGGGTGGGCCTGTGCTGAATGGGTGTGCCACTGGTGGACACCTGTGCAGCTTGTCACAGCATTCTGCCAGTGGTTCTGTGCCTCTGTTGTCTATGCATGCTGACATCCTCTGGCACATGCCTTGTCTGTTTGTGTGCAGTGCATTCTGTTACCATTGTGTTTGCAGACATGCATGGTGCTGGTACCAGGGTTCATCCATGCCAATGTCCTGCCTGTATGTGTGTCATCCCAGTTGTGCGGGCATGTCTGCACTGTGCATGGTACAGGGCTGGAGGCTGGCACATGGGCATGTGTGGTGTAGCTGCTCATGGCATGCAAAGGCTGTATGCTGTGCACCAGCCTTGGACATGGTCACTGTGAACACTGGGTTCACACTGTGGCGTCATACATTGGCATGATGCCTGCAACGTGCATGCATCCCATCTTCAGGTCAGCATGCAGCCCACTTGTTGTGCACTGTTGTGCCAATGTGGTGAAATGTGTGGGATCCTGGCCTCACCATGGGTAGGTGTCTGTTGTGGTTCTATGCTGCTGCTGTTGCATAGGTTACTATACTGGTGCATCAGATTGGGGGGGTTACTGGTTTGTGCTACATGGTGCATAGGGGTGCCATTGCAGGCATCAGTCTGCTGGCATCTGCTTTGGTTGTTAAGGTTCTGTTGTGGGATGCTATGGCCTGTGGCCATACACAGTTACATTGAGCAGCATGTCCCAACATGCCCATTGCTACGGTGTTCTTCTGGGTCTCGGGTAGTGTCTGTGGCTCACTTAAAGGGGGGGTCTGTGTAACTGTACTGTGGAAGGCTGCCCATTGGCAATGCTTTTGCCACCATCACATCCGTGGTGTTGCCTTATGTAGGTTGACGGGCATTCTGTTTGCCTTGTATTGGCATGTTTGTGATTGTGTTTTTATTGATGCACACACTCATGGCTCACTGCCATACATGTTTGCATGGCTGTTTACAGGGCTATGGTGGTTGGGACATGCTGTCCTCCTCTGGGCACTCATCCAGGGGGCTGTTATTGCTCTACCTTGTCAGTCTGAGATCCTTACATGCTGCTATATCCACCCATAGGTCCATGGAGGAGGTCACTGTGGGCCACCAGGCCTGAGGAGGGAGAAGGCCAGGACTACTTGCTGAGCTGGCTGGTGCAGCAACTGCACACAGTTATTGAACATCTGGCAGTACTGATCTCGGAGACCAGATGAGTTGCCAGCATCATAGATGAGAGGTTGACTGCACGGCCTGCAGATACGCCCACTGATCCACAGCCTTCAGACCCATAGGTCCCACAGTTTGTTTTGTGCCTTCCCTTCCCACCGATTTGTACATAGTTTCAATTTTTTGTAGTGCGTGCCCTGTTCCTCTCTTATACATAGTTTATATATCTGATCCTGTGTCCCCTGTTCCCCCACTCTCAGTTGTATATAGTTTGACTTAGGTTGTTGCCTTCCTTGTTCACCCACTCCCCATAGTGGCTGATTTATGTTGCACTGTTGTATTTCCTATTCCTCCAACCCCATTTTGTGTTGCTACTTTTCTTTGTTTATTTGTTGTATTTCGAGTCCGCATATCTTGTGTCATTGTGATTGTAGTTTTATATTTTTACATTATATCATTTTAATTCTTTACATCCTGTGTCCTATGTGTTTCTTGCCTGGCTGTTACACCATTGGGCTGGCTATTTGGGTGTTTGGGTTCCTGTTGCTGCATGTTTGGTTCAATGGCAGTGCCCGTGGGTGTAACATTGACATTGTCTGTGTCCCCCCCCCCCACCGCATTCTGCTGTATTGCTCAGGTTTAGGTTCTCCAAGCTGTGCTTGTACCCCTTGTGGACATTTTGTTGTACTCCGAACCAGGTTTCTGAGGGGGTTTCCTCTGCCCGACAGCTTGCTATTTTCAGAGCTGTCTTATTTGCTATATTCAGTGCTGTCTTACTTCCTGGGCTATTTTGCATTACCCCTGTAGATCAGTTTGCCCAGCTTCATTAGCATGCTATATTCAACAGGTTCTGCACCAGGGATATCCTTTTGAATATAGCAGGCTATTGGGTCCGGGCAAATTTAGCACGCCAGGCAATGCTACTTTTGCCCCAAGGCTCGGTTTTGAATATATGGCCCCTGATGCCCTCCAGTTGTTCTTTTATTATCTGCCCAGTATTCTGATATGCTTTTCACATTTTTTATTAAATTAATAATCTCATTTTATTGTCTTTTTAACTACCCTGAATCCTTCTCTCCTCAGCAGTTGCTGCTCTTTTTTTACACTGCCAGAACATTCTATGACAACAATAACACCATTCCAGGACCTGTAAACAAATAGCATGGAATGGGAGTTATTCATGTCGTAGAACAGAAACATAGACAATGATGGCAGAAAAAGATCAGAGGTCCATACAGTCTGCCCACGCTCTCTGTAATCCCTGGAACCTATTGCTGCTCCAGGGTACTAACCCTCCCCATCCTCTCTCTATTCTCCTCATTGGTGCTGTTGCCCCCAGTGACCACTATTCCCTTCATTATGTCCCAGCCCTGCTTGAATCCCCTGTTTTCCCTCCCACCACTTCAGCCTACAAAAGGTTTTAAGGTTCTACCACCCCTTCTGTAAATTAGTACTTCCTCACATCTCTCCTGAACCCACCTCCTGTTAATTTCCATTCGTGCCCATGAGACTGCGAATTGGTATTCCGGCTAACTAGTCACCCGCAGTTCACTTTGTTAATTCCTTTAAGGAACCTGAAGGTCTTTATCATATCTCCCCTCTTCCTTCTGGTCTCCAGTGAGTACATGTTTAGTGCCTTGAGGCACCCCCTCATAGGATTTTCCCTGCTGGTCCTCAATCATTTTTGTTACTCTGTGCTGCACTATCTCAAACCTATCCTTATTCTTTCTGAGGTGAGGACTCCAGAACTGAGTGCAGTACTCTAGGTGAGGCCTCACCAGGGATCTGTAGAGGGGAAGTATTACCTCCTTTCTTCTGCTATCAGTACCCCTCCTGATACATCCCAGCATCTTGTTAGCCATGCTATAGGCCTTGTTGCACTGACTCACTTGCTTACGTGAGTTGCTAATGATAACTCCCAGATCCCATTCCTCAGCTGTAGTGATAAGTCTCTCTCCTCCCATCCAGTACTCTGTCTTGGGGTTCTTTTTCCCTAGATACATTACCTCACACTTTCTAGCTTTGAATTTTAACTGCCAGACCTTTGACCACTCCTCTAGCTTTTGTAGGTCTTTCTGCATTTCCCTTATTCCCTCATCACTATCCACTCTCACACATAGTTTTGTGTCATCTGCGAAGAGACACAACCTGCCCTGCAGTCAGGCAGGCAGATGCCCTTCTAGGAATGTCTTAGAAATGTGAAAAGAAAGACCAGTAGCTAGTGAGGAAAGTGGAACTCTATGTAGATCTGAAGGCACCCCAAAGCTAGATTATTCCTTTATCAAAAAATCATTAAAGCATATCAGAATACATAACTGGCGTGGTATGGAAAATGAAAGGGCAGTTAACTATGTAAAATTCATTTTCTATCTCCTTTAAGCCTTTAACTTTACCTGCCTTGTTGCCCCACTCTCTCTACCTACTCACTTATTCTTGGCTCCTTGAGATTCTGGGCTGAAGAAGCTGGAGAGACAAGGAGCTACTCCTTGTATCTCCCCCTAAACTCCTCCTCTGCTTGGCCTTCCCTCTGCAATTCCAAACTTTGGCAGACTGTGGCCGGTGTGTGGTTTGTATCTCCCTCCATCACCTCATCAACATGGGTGGGGAAGGGGAAAGTGTCCAAGCTGATAGTGAAAGGGTGCACTCCAATAGCCAAAGCCTCTTTTACTCCGGACTCTCTCAGAAGAGCCAATAGGGAACTTGCTTGTTCTCAGACTTGCATATTAGCTGACACAACTGTTGTGATGTGTTGAGGAGAAGGAAAACACTTTCAGAACTATTTCATTAGTTTCATCCCTGCTCATTTATTAAAGTCTTCTCTCATTCTTGTATTTAATTTGTAATTCATCGAGTGTGAATAAAAATTATGTGAAAAAAAAGTGCACAACATGTTTGTTGTTCCTATGGTTGTGTTACATCTGTTTATCTTTGCTCATACATGGAGTAGTGATACCTATTGGAGTGAAGAATTCTGTGAGGTGTAGTATTTTGATCTACTGTAGGTTTGTAACTGATATTTATTATCAAACACTACTGTCCCAGAAGCTTCCCTGTTCTAGCCTCCTTATACTCGTTTGCCTCGTAAGGCATGTTTACTATTTTCCATTTGCATTGGGGTAAGTGGTTCAAACAGCTGCACCAGAACCTGGAGATTAGTATAGACAGGCTGGAAAGCAGTCAGATTCTACTCCGATGAGGTACTGCAGTGATGGTGAGCTTAAACCCTGCATACATTTTTTGATCATGTGTGGATACCCCTGAACTGTACTTCACAAGTTAGGGTCAGGGGGCAGTGGAGAAACCCAACAGAAGGACGTAGTAATAGTAGTATTTTTATTTCTTTAGCTCCTATTTCGTGGGGCTCAGAGCACTTTGCAGACATGCAGTCAAATAAAACATAGACTATAAATACACATTTAAAACAGCATAAATCAATAACTTAATAAATGTTTGCAGAATTACTAAAATCCTAATAAAAGTGTCAAATAGGAAGGAGTGGGAGGTTTGTGTCTTTTTAAAATTGGCAACATTACTATTCCTTCTCTAGCACAATGCCATCCTTGAGGAGCCCTTGTGCCCCTGTGCTGCTTGCTCCAAGCCGTCACTTCAAACACCCTTCAGACCCCCCAGAATACTAAGATATATGCTGCATAAAATAACTGCACCTCATACTGGTCGGCTCACACATATTTCAGGGAATTCCCCCAATGCCACAAGCACTGCAGGAGATAGTGTATGCATTGGGTCCTACAATTTCACCTACTCACATGCCCAGGCCTAGAACATCTTCTGGATTCAAAAGGTGTGAGTGTGGTTGTCATGGCCATGGTCATGGATATCCAAGACAGCCCAGCCAGGTGCTGACTCACTGTTTAATGTGAGAACACCACCAACATGATTTGCAAGATATGTGCAAAAGCTGCACTTCTGAGATTGGCCATGTATCCAACTACCCCATCTCAGCCCTCGCATACAGAAAGCACTCAGCCCCTTGCCTATAAGCTTGCTTAATGCTCAGTGCCAGGGAATGACCTACTGCATTAAAGCCCATCATTTCAATTCACCAGATGCCACAAGCTCGTTGGTAGCCGATGAGGTTCTCTTCCACATTCACAGCCAGGATCCTGAAGCACTGCCACTGAAACTGAACCAAAATGTTAGCAATTCCTTTGTGAACCCACAGAATGTGTTTTATTGTGAAGGAGAGGTTAAGCAGTAAGCATTTTAGTACAGAAATCCTCATTAAATCTCCAATGAGATCTGCCGACCCTACCTGTCTGTTGATACCTTCAACTCCCCATGTTAACTGGCCTGGATACTACCCTCCTATCCCTAAGCTTTTCACCCCAGTTCACTAGTGCTACCATGAAGGGGAAAACACTCCAGTAACATAACATTCTTCACTATTCACTTGGTCAACTAATTCCTTGGCAAAGCAGCTGCCCACTGTCCTGGGACATATATGCCCTGAATTCACACCTGTCAGAGGCATCTGTATATGACTGAATGTCAATACTGGTGATCTCTGGGGTAGCTCCAGAATGGTGCACTAAGGGCGCAAAACTGGTCAGAGGATTTTAGCGAACACTGCCAGTGTCTCCATAGAGAGACCAGTCTCTGAGTCTATGCTTTTGCTGTTTACAAATAAACACACAAGCCTGAGACTTTTGTTACAATTTTCCATTGTGGTGGTGCTTCTTTTACTACCGGTTGACCTCTGGGGCCTGTCATATTGAAACCCTGTTGTGCTGATTTTAGAATACTGCTCTTAATCACAGGTTCTCCCACAGTTGTTCAGTCACCCTGATTTGGTGGGGTGCTTTAACAATATCTTGATTGGTGCTGGCCAGCCACCAGGTGAATGTCCGCTTCATGGGTAAGACTCTGCACATGCACTTTAGAGACACCAGCAGCTGTTGCACGTGCCTGAGTGTTAGCTTCCAAGTAACCATTCTAGCCATGACTTCTGCAAGTAGATTAGTGAACTTATCTTGTGATAACATGCTTTCCATGTGGTTCAACTCTATTTTGATCCCCAAGAAGGATATGCTTGTTTTGGGTCCTTTTAATTTTTTCTTGCGCCATTGATTTCTTGAAGTCCTCACGCATTCCCTAAAAGACCTATAACAGCTGTTGGCAAGAGTGTTGCCCAACTGGTTCTCCAACCAGGAAATTATCCAGTTAGTGGACTGAAGTGTCCATCCCAGACATCCAAAATGCTACTCAGTGGAGGATTGAGCTAAACTGTTCAGTGTATGCACAGGCTATGAAGCAACCCATCAACATTCATTTTTCGTAATAATAGTGCCCCTGAAACTTCATCCCCAGCAGCTCATAATTCTCAGGCTAAACCATGAGCAGGTGAAAGGCTGATTTGATGTCTGACTTAACCATGAGGGCTTCCATTCCACAGATACGTACCACCCAGTTGCATAATCAAAGTCGCATATCGCACCGACAACAGCTCCAGTGGTATATGATCATTTAGTTCCCTTCAGGGTAAGATAAGACAAGTAATTGATAAGACTAAACCAGACTGGTGCCATTCTGTATACTGGGCCAGTAAGTGAAACCTGCAAGCAGCACATGGGGCAAGCTGGAAATGGCCAAACCATTCTCCCAGCTGACATTTGCTTTTCCAGCTTTGCCCTTACCACTTCTGGGGCATCCATAGCTGATTTGAGGTTATCTAGTTCCCTTTCCTGCCTCAACCCCCAATATAGTATCTAAAACCTCCCTTTAAAAATGCCACTTAATTCACTTGCTAATGCCTGATGCCCATATTTTTGCAGCCATGGTTTGATCCCACTGTCTCTTATTGGTATTACCAGCTTTTCCTTTCTTTGCTGCTGATTTACCTTTGCTATGAAGTCCCCCCCCCACCCCACCACTTGTGAATTTTACCCACAATTTTGCTTTCCTGAAGAACATTTATGCTTGTATTGTAACTACAATATGGGATTGTGCAGATACCTTTGTTGTACTTATAGCACAAACCACTCTGTTTCTCCTTTGGCTGCTATGATTTGTTCTCCTGCTAGGCAGTCTCCACTGGGAACTCACTATCCTTGTGTTGAATTACAGCTTCTGCTTAGTTGTTTCCATCCATAGTGGCGTGTCTAGCTCCTCATTCACTGTCTGGCTTGAATACCAGTATTGATTAAATACCTAGTAGTACTGGAGCCATGCCATGCCACCAGCCTCTAAATGAGCCATCAGCATCATACTCCTATACTGAAATAATCCCTCCTCTATTTGGGATCACACTCCTAAGTCATGCTGGCATAAATCATAAAGGCTGAGGACCAGTTGTGGAAGGTCTGTTTTACTTTTGGATGCTTTCTGACACCTGAGGTCTCACAATTCCTGTCCTCATCATTCTTCTTTCTGTGAAAAAAGAAAGCATGTCCACAAACTCAAGGCCCAGTATCTGATTTTTTACATTATTAGTTAAGTGGGTGTCTAGCAAAGTCACCACAATGGCATGAGTATGTTTAGGTGCGCCATTTCTGGCCTTATCTTCAATTTGGTTGATCCCTGCTCCACTGGGGGCCACCCACTAAGAGGACATAGCCTCCATCATCACAAGCAGGTGGTCAAGCCTCTGTCCAGGGGGGACTTGCCAAGGAGACACTCTTCTTGGTGTCCTTGCTAGGGTTGCTGCCACCTCTGAGCCTGAGGTCGATGAGTTTGTGGCCACCTTTTCCTCAGGAAGAGGGATGCCTCCCTCCCAACCTTGTATTGAAATCTCAGCCCATAGAATTTAATTTGTGGTAGTACTTTCTTCCCACATTAAGCCCCTGCACAGAGCCTCAATTTGGTGGCTAACAATTCGTCAATATCCAGTTGTTGCTTACCTCCCAAAGGGTCATCCAGTATTTCTGATGCTGACTTTGCAGTGCACTACTTGGCTGGTCCAGCTTCCCAACCATGCTGCCACTCCACAGGTGGCAACTTCTCCACTTCTTTCTTGGGTGGTGGTTCATCTGTGCTTGCTTTTTTCTTATCCTCACAGTGGGTGTCTACTGGCTATTTCTTCCCAGGGGCTTGGTCAGAGGCTGGCTGCTGGGTTGGTTGCCTGCAGGATCCCTCAGAAGCTGGGTACTGAGCTGGCCACTTGACTAGTCCAGTACTTATATTCATGCAACAACCACCATCTCTTGAATGCCACCATCTCTTGAATTTTCTTCAAGAGGATATCCACATATTTCCCAGTACCCTTCCTACTTTTTGGTGCCATCTCAAATCTCTAGTTCTGTACCCAGTTCTAACTCTGTGTCTTATAAGGTCTTTCTACACTTGGTCACCTCTCCCTTGATCCTGCCACCCAGATGTCCATCTATAACTGTAGCGCCAGGCTGTCAAGACCCCAAGCAGCACACTCACTACTGGGCTATCCTGGGGACCACTGGACACCACTGTCAGTCCCCGCATTTGCTTTATGTTTGTCTCATTTTTGTTTTAAATACATTTAGTTTGATCCAGCTTCTGTATCCTTTGCCTGTGCTGAACTTAGACTCTTAGAATGTCTGAGTACCCACACAGTTGTCATCAGAGATCCCAGTGAGGCTGACTGCAGTAATTTCTGTGAAGCCAATTGCCTGTTTTGTGCAAATTATCCCACCAGCTTAGCCTCCTGAGTGACTGCCAGGGGCGTCTCATTCAACCCTAAGTTTCCTACCCATGATGCCACTCTAATCACATGACCAACCCCCCCCGATTTAACACTTAAACTGCACATCCCTTTGTTGCTGAATTTTTTTGCTCATTTTTGCAGCCCTGCATCATCCCCACAACATTTAATGCAATGGAACAGATTTTGCTAGTGTCTGCGCTGACCCAAAATTGTTGTGCTATCAATGTAACTTCATTATCAAGGGGTGCAGGGATGTGTGAGTCTTTTTGGTACACCATGGTGCAGCAATCAATCTGCTGGCAGGGAGCTTGGGGAAGGGGGTTGCATAGAGTACGTTCAATGGCAGTAGAAAAGGTAGGGATGAGGAATACTATAGTCCAGTCAGCAGAAATGAACCAGCTCCCTACTCACCCAGCCTACTAATCCTGACAGTATCCCTCTGCAGTACTATCAACCCGCCTGTGGGACCTCACTACTATAAAATGACACAGGATGGTTACTCATCTCCCTTCAAGCCCCCAGAGTGGGCTCTAACCTTTACCTGCCTCATGATACAGCTGACCCACAGTCAATGCTGGTTGCTTTGGGCTCCCTGGGATCCTAGGCTGAAGAGACTGAGCCCCAGTGAACTAGTTCTTCTCTCCTTAGATATCTTCCCTACTCTGCAGAGGGTTGCCCTGCAGCTATCTCCTCATTGGTCCCTCACACCCACTTCCGCTATATGCCAGCTTCACAGATTAACCTTTCCCTGCCTGCCCCCAACTTTGGCTGGCTGTAGCCAAGTTCTGTCCCCCTCCAACCATCTGGCTCAATTGCCAGAGTGGGGGAGGAGAAGAAGCCCATGCTATCAGTGGAGGAGTGAACTTGAACATCCAAACACCTTCTGCTCTGTACTCTGTCAGAAAAGTTATGCAATGTGCCACATAGAGTGCAGGGGACTATTAACAGGGGTCTGTTTGAGAGCGTGGAAGTCTGTTGCACCCATGACTGGGAGGACACTTAAGACTTACAGCAAAGGTTCCTATGGAATAGGCTATTCACCCTCCTTTGGGATTCCACACTGTACTGATCGTGCTGTAGATATCTGTGGCGGGAGGGTGCACACTCTTAATGGACCCCCGCCTAATCCACAGATTGTATCAATTTGCCTCCTATTGGAGAACACGAATTATTGTGGATAACTGGGGGCATCTACATAGAGCAGAAGGGCATCTGCCTAAGTGCAGAAAGTCCTCTGTATGCCCTGGGTCACCTTATGCTCTTGCATAGTGGTGGACAGGCCTCTGTGGATCATCCAATCATATAAAATGGGCAAGGAAATCTCTGTGTCCTGATTAGCTGAGACTTGGTTCTATTCATGGCAGTAAGAGATCACCACCAATGGCTAAAAAACAAGTCTTTGCCAATCAGGGCAACTCACAGAATTCATAAGCCACTTACTTCCTAATTTCCATCACAAACATGGCTGTAACCTTTACCTCATACATACAAAACTTCAACTAGGCCCTAAGTTCAGTTCAAGTTCAAGTTCAAGTTTATTGCAGGAAAACTCCATTGAGCAAGCTCATTCACAAGGAGGTCCTGTGACATAAACACTTACAGTACAAACATAGATAAGTAATAACAGTATATACATGAAATGCCGTTACATGATACAGGCTGGATATACATACAAGCGTACCATAGGGTGACCACAGGTGGTAAACATTAATATGAGACAGGAAGCGACTTACAGGTTGCATACTGATAAATGAAACATGATGACTGGTGTGTGCAATACATATATTTTGGCAGCTAGAACAAACAACAGACTACAACTGATATGGGGAGTGATTCGATAGTAGCAGTGGAGCGTAAGCATAGATAAAGCCAAGCGTAGAAGGGAAGGAAAGCAGTTAATATGACAAAGCAATTATACCTTACCAGTGGATAAATATGGCACACATGAGGAAGGAAGAAACTTAATGACAGTTACAGGTGTCTTTTATTTTGGCTGAACTTAGCGATTTGTAGAAGTTTATTGAAACTGTGCTAGTTAGTTTCAGTACGGTTTGTAATTGGCTCCAAATGGAGGGAAGGGCATATGCAATAGCACGTTTGCCAAAGGAGGTCCGCGTCCTTGGTATGTCAAGCATAATAAAGTCAGATTTTCTTAACAAGTATGCACTATGTGAGATACTAATAAGGGAAGAGAGATAGCTTGGCAATTTCTGCAGGAGCAGTTTCAGAGCCCATAGCCCAGCATGGAGCAGGCATCTAGTAGTAAGGGATGTCCAACCAACAGCTGCATATAAGTCACAGTGGTGCAAACGGTAAGGGGAGTTGGTAATGAACTGTAATGCTCGGTGATAAAGGATGCCCAGTTTACTTAGATTTGCAAGAGTGGTGGAGGAATAGATTACATCGCCATAGCCGAGTAGGGGGAGAAAAGTGGCCTGTACAAGCTTGTTTCGAGTTTCAAGGGGGAAAAGGGGCCTATTTCTGTAGAAGAAACCCTAACCTTGCTTTTAACCTTCTAGAGACATCTTCAACGTGGTCATTGAAAGATAATTTATTGTCGATCCAGATACCCAGATATTTAAATTTGGTTACAACTTCCAGAGGTTAGTTAGTATGGTGACAATGAAGTCTTGGGCAAGAGTATTGGGTGGGCCTGTGACAGCACTGCGGGAGAATATCATCGCTTTAGTCTTCTTAGCTTGTTGAGCAAGAAGCTTTGCCTTTATTAGATTATGCTCAAGTTGTGCGAAGTCAGCTTGAAGCACTCCCTTGACTTCAGATAACGATGAGCCAGAAGTATACAACACAGTATCATCTGCAAAAAAGTGCAGATTGGACGTAGATATGTTAGCATCTAAATCATTAATGTTCAAAGAAGACAAGATAGGGCCTAAGATGAATCCTTGGGGGACTCGTCTTGCAACTGGCAAGGCAGCAGAAAAAAAGCCTTCAGCCTTTACTTTTTGGAATCTTCCAGTTAGGTAGCTAGAGAACCACTGGGTGGTATGGTATGTGGCACCCAACTTTGCAAGGCAATTGACTAATAGTTTGTGATCAACAGTATCAAAAGCTTTGCAGAGGTCCAAAAAGACTGTGCCAGTTACCTTCTTAGCATCTATAGCAGAGATCCAATCATTGGTTACTTTTGCTAGTGCAGTTATTGTGCTATGATTAGCCTGGAAGCCGGATTGAGCTGGGTTAATGAGAGAGAAGGTTTCCAAGTGAGATTTTAACTGAATATGGATCAGTTTTTTGAGAACTTTAGAAAGGATAGGCAATATGGAGATAGGCCTATAGTTGTTTACATTGCATGGGTCACCAGATTTAAATAGAGGGAGGATATGTGCTGATTTTCAGCAGGACGGCACAGTAGCAGATGTAATGGAAAGATTGAAGATGTGGAGAATTGGGGCAGTGAGATGGGTGTAGTCTGACCTTAGGAAAAAGGGTTCCAAGCCATCAACCCTTGCGCTTTTTTTGGTGTCTAAGTTAAGAAGAGAATCTTCTACTTCTTTATAAGTTATCTTGCGCAGTTGGAAGGGGCTGGGTGTAGGACTAGATGTAGGGGGAGGGGTATGTTGGCTCACCGCAGCACCAGCATAAGGTGACGAGTCAAAAGCTAATCCAGCTGTGGCAAAGTGGGAGTTAAGTTCCTCCAGGATTAGGGACTTGTTTTCCACGATCTTGCCACTTGCAACTATCTTTTTTGGGGCAGAGGGGGCCATGGGCCATCCTTCTATAGCTTTGATAGTCTTCCATATTTTATGAGGGTTACCTTTAACTTGTTCGAGAGTAGAAATATAATAGTTAGCTTTAGCAGAGCAAAGTTTTTTCACACAGTTATTCCTGGCTGTTCTAAAGGCCTGCCAATCTGAAGATTCTTTGGAATGTCTAGCTTTAGCCCAGAGCTTATCTCGAGCTATAAGGGCCGCCTTGAGATCCGAGGTGAACCAGGGGTTGGAATTGTTTCGTACCCTTACTTTGATGAAAGGGGTATGCTTATTTATTATTGTAGTGAGTTTATCATTAAGGATGTAAGCTGCCTTGTTGACATCTTTGGCTAAGTAGAGATCTTGCCATCTGATCATGCTCAGGTCAGATAGGAAGTTTACTGCACTGAATTTGTGAAAGGATCTTTTTGTTATAAAGATGGGTTGCAGCCGGGCCTTAATTTGAGATCTTATACAAGCAACAATTCCATGATCGCTCATGTCATTGTGAAACACTGCCGAATGAGATATTTTGTGTGGATGGGTGGTTAGTACCACATCTAGAATGGAACTGTTGGCAGTATTTAGAGTGTTGTTCCTAGTGGGTTCACTGACTAATTGCCCAAGACCAAGCTTGTCACAAAGGGATTTGAGGCAGTGTGATTTAGGTGACAGCCAGTCCATATTTAGACCTCCTAGAAATATTGTTTCAGTTTTTGCATCTACGAACATGGATTTCAAAAGATTAAGGACTTCATCACCTAAAAGTAATAGGCTATTAAATTAAATAAAGTAAGTAAATAATTTTATGCTATTTTCACTCAAGAGCCACTTCCTACACAGATACACAAATTAAAAAAAATCAAGTACTATTCAGAGTTTCCATTGCTGTTGTTACTTTGATGACCATGAAAAATCCCCCTCCTGTCCCTACTAGTTTGCCAGAGAACTCCCTGCTTCTTATCTGGTAACAGATAAAATTGAGGCTCTGGTTCCACTTAAGGCATATGTGTGTGTGTGTGTGTGTGTGTGTGTGCGTATGCCAGTGGAACTCTGAAGAATTTTGAATTCATGTATTCCATGATACCATTCTGTGTGTGTGTGTGTGTGTGTGTGTGTGTGTGTGTGTGTGTGTTGGAGGAAGCATTCTACTACTGGGATAATGCAGAGCTTTGAATTTTTCTATTCCATGGCAAACAATCACAAAATGTATTGAATGTGAAGAAAGGCAGTTAACTGACAGGTGAAAAACATCTGTGGAGGAACTATTCTACATTGTTTAGCAACATTTAATTATATTTTTTGTGGCTTTGAAAACCTTTAGACTGTTTGTTTTTTAAAAGTTGCCTATGGGCCCATTTTATATAAGCAATAAGGTACTCCAGGGATGTTGGTGGTACTAGGTTTACCCCACAGTTGGGAAGGGGGCGCTGAAGGCACTTAGCTTCACCTTGTGCCTCACTATGCCCCTGGCCATGGGGTAAACCTAGTTCCACCAATGCCCCATCATGCCTTATTGCTGAATTTAGATCTGGAGACCAAGCACAGATCAATGCAGCAGAGATACTGTGGCATTCCCTGCCATCAGTAGCGATATCATGACATGGCAGCTGCTGCCACTTTACTAACATTGTATTTTATGCATTAGGTAGCACAGAGCTAACAAGAATGGTATCACCTCATGGCTTATTATAACTTATGATATCACCAGTGATGGCACAGGCTACCACTGTTCATTTTATACATTTTAACATTACTCCTCAGAGACCTCATTACTCTGTCAGTGTCCAGGAAATTTGGGGGCTGTTTTAATCGATAATTGTAACACAAAGTCATGAAGCATGGTATTTCCACTTTAAGGTTTCTGTAGCAACTGACTGTTTGTATTAATTTAAATGATCTGGAAAAGCTGTTAGATATCACAAAAGCAATATTGGCCTGAAGTATAATGCCTACAACTGCTGTGAAATTTCCATTCAAGCCCAGAAACTGAAGAAAAAGGAATTAATATTCAACATTTTTAGAGAAAGTGCACACTGTCTTTACCAAGGCTGGTAACAGTCCAATATATCAAGTTTGCATTTTAAAACAATAATTTTATACATGCCCTTGACACAAAATATGCAGTAATAGTAAAAATTAGTTTAAATGGAGAAGAACTTGGATTTCATCATCTATATGCAGACTAGTGCCACATGAATTGGTTCATGCATTTTTATAATTCACAGTTTACACTATCATATGAAAGCTGGCATGCAAATATGCAACATTTGCTTCCATGGGAATGAGAAAGTCCTATTCCCTGCCAAAACTCTTGAAACACTGAGAAAAGAACTAAAATATGCAGAATGATTAATTAATATGAGTTGGGTAACCAAAGGGCAATAGGCATGCTAAACAGAGATACTGTAAGTTCATAATAATTTAGACAGTTTTTAATTAAATATTAGCAATTCCTTCCCAGTAGAGAAGTCACAAGTTAACTTCCTTCTGTAAAGATGCTTTACTTTTATTCATGTGGGACACATATGGGGCTGAGACACTAACTAGAGCTTTAAGCTGAACCAGGAAAAATAAGATTTGTGTAGCCTTTGAGACTTGGCAAGGTAACAGAAGAGCCTTTCAGCATTACAACTGTGCTCATTTAAAATCCCATTTAAAACAGGGAGACAGATTTGGTGGTGAGCTCACAGTCTTCCATTCTAAAGACTTGAGGGAGTTTGCATGATGTTCACACTACACTATGTTACTGTACACTGCAGAGATTACATGTAACTGTTTCAAAACTATGGCCAGGTAACTTAGAAGCATTTTAAACATGGACTTCTCACGTCTTTTCTTTTTATTGGTACAGGGTTACAGGCAGGATCACATTTAATATTTTTATATAATATTCTTTATTGCATTTTAGAAAAATAGTAAGCCTAGTTATCATTGAATGTCAACAACATTTATAAAAATGAGTAGAGAATCTGTTGCATCCTGGCTGGTCGAAAGGGTTCAGAATTCAATGCACTACATGGTGGCAAACATCAGTTCAAGGACCCTTTCATCATCCAGGATGCAACACTCATACATATCCATGCCTCCCAGAAATTTTGTGAAAAATGTTTCTGGAACCCATGTTTGTAAGGTAGAAAATATATCCCAACTTTCCAGTATTTGAAAAAATACATTTTAATAATCTCATACTCCCTGGCTCCACCTTACATGCAACTAACATGAAAAAGAGAACATTTAAGCATCATTTTCAACCTTTTAAAATGTATATTTATTACATTGTTTAATAAGGCATCTAATTTGTGCTGCATATGTTTTACTGTCTCTCTCCTGCTGTTCGCTGTTGCTGAAAGGCACCTCTGAATTCTTAGCCCTCCCCCACATACTCCTTGTACCATCTCTTTGCAGAAACAGTGTGTAAGTATACCTCTCTCACACAGGAGCTAATTTCCCCACAAACAGGGGCCAAGGCAAGCCACAATCTTGTTCCTGTTATACTGTTCACCCCCGCAGCAGACATTTACAGTAGTTTCTCTCTCACAGACAAAATGTTATCCCAAAACAAATCTAAACAAGGGATATTACAGGTGTGCTTTTGAAACCCTCAGATGCATTAAAATACCCAGCCACACTGGATAATGATCAGTACTGGGAGGAGGTTATTTTTTCCTGCAGTGAGAGGGAAACAAACAACATTCAAATCGTTCAGGATGCTAACCAGTCTAATATTCTGGTACCAGAAAGCTTTCTCGTTTGCTTTCACTGCTTTCACTGGGCCCTCATCACTCTGTCTCTCTCGTTGCTGGCCACATCACTCGCCCTCAATACCAAACACAATTTAAAACAAACTAATACAACAAAGCCTAACCCATACTAAAAAAGGCTTTGTAAAGAAACATGAGATGCTTTGTTCAAAAAATTATTACATAGTGGGAAGCAGCTTAAACAACGACAACTGGGCAAGCTGAAAGAGGAACTATTTTTACTTCAAAAATATTTTTAAATGTTATTTTATTTTCCCTTTATTCGTATGTTTTTCTCCATCTCCAGTTTTTTTTTTTGTTACTGTGAACTGATTTTATAAGTGCAATATAACTCTCTGAGGCATTAGTTGTCATAGATTAATGCACTTCCAGGGGTGAAGGCACTCAGCACAAGCACCTTTTGCACACTACAGACCTGAACAAGTATTAACTCATGACATCCAAACTGTTTTTTCTTATTGCTTACAAAAGTCATTGACAGACATGTTTATATATCATTGACAATCACTGGCAGCTACAGATTGTGATTTTTTTTTCTAGAAGTACAGGCAAAAATAGAGTACCCAAGTCAAAAGGTGTTAAGGAGCTGAAAAGGTGGGTGCCCATAATTAACTCCTGCATATCACAAATAGTATTTCAAGTTACCACCACTAGCTATGTACTTACTTGTTCAACCCCTTTCTAAGTTGACTTTTTGTCCTACAGGTACTTATTCTAATACGTTCAGGTAAAACTGTTCTACAAATTTATTATACACTGTGTAAAAAAAATTTTCTTTTAATTGTCTGGAATTTGCTGGGCTGAAGTTGTAATGGATGACATCCACTTACTGCATTTATAGCTTTAAATTCCGTGTTTAGTTCACAGAGCAAATATGGGTCCTGCACTATATCATGCATCACTAGGATGTTCCCTCTTTTCCTACCTTCTTCCAGAGATTTAGATTTAGATTTTGCAGTCTATCAGAGTACTTCAATGTCTTTCAAATCTGTTATAACTGTTGTTGCCCTCCTTTGTACCCATTCCACCTTTACTATGTCTTTTTTACTAGAAGGGCACCAGATTTGACTCCCATAGTCCAGTAAAGGCCTCACGTGTAACTTATATAAAGGCATGACTACTTCTGCCTTCTGGCTATTAACATTCTTTTTGATTGCTCTCAGCATCCTGTTAGCCTTAACTGCTGCTGAAGTACTATGATCTTCCTTTCCCAGTGAGTCATTCCTAACTCCAAAATCTTTTCCCTTTTCATTTTGTTTTAAAACAGTTTGTTGCATAGTAAGTACTGTTATGGGATGAGATTTTTTGTTGTGGTGCAATACAATGCATTTTTTTTAACCATGTGTTTATACTCCTACCTTCCCTACATCAGCCCCTCTGTTCGGGGGTCTCAATGATGACCTGCCCTTGGAGTCCTTCCAGGAGATACCTGCACATATTGGTGCCCCACTCTTGAGCCCTAAATCCACTGGATAACCCCTGGCCAGGGTGAAGGAGCTGCCCAATACTCCCCCAGACACACAAGTGTGAGCATGCAGCCTGCACGTGGAGCCCCTGGAATCCCTGCGTGCCACCCTCTGAAGCCTGTCTACTGGCACCGATATGGGGAGCATTTTACACTTTTTCATCCCACCCCCTGAATATTGGTATGCAATGAGAGCCAATGAGTTGGGAGCACACTGAAACATGCCCTCCACTCCAGCTCTCGGCTGATGATCAACCCCCCCAGTCCATTCTGCTTCCTCCTGCACCTACCACCCAGGCACCCCCAGGTGGTGATATCACATTGAGGCCTGCAGTTTCCACCTCCCTGGAGAAGGAGAGCAGCCATCAGGTGCTAAATCCTTCTCCTCTCCTGCCAACCCCAGACAGCCCATGCTCATTCCTGAACCTGGGTTGCTGGTGTGGCATGAGGTGTGGCACCCAGCACCTCAACCCTCAGTGCCACTGGGCCAGCCACACTGCATTTGTTGAGATTAAATCACATAGCCCAATTTTTTGCCCATTTGGTGACACTGTCAAGATCTCTGTGTGTACTTTCTATTTGTTTAATGAAGTCACATGGTCCTCCCAGCTTGGTATTATCTGCATATTTGGTTGTCCAATTTATAACCTGAGTGTTCATATCAGAGATGAAAATTTGGAATATAACTGGACCTAATTACAGACCCCTGAGGCACTTCACTGGTTGCATCGCCCTCCCTTGATAGGTTGCCATTTACTGACATGCTCTGTGGTGATCCAGTCCTTTACCCATTTTACAGTCTTGCTATGTATGTTGAGTTTTACTGTTTTTTCTATTATAGTCTAATGTGGCACCATGTCAAAGGCTTTGCAGAAGTTAAGAAGATGATACCAGCCGATCCTCTGCTATCTATGATCTTACTAACTTTCTCATAAAATGATAATAAGATTGTAATGCACAGTCATGTTGAAGTGAAGCTGTGCTGCTCCAATTATATTTTTTTATTGTCTTTTATATGATTTATCATGAAATTTTTGATGATCGATTCCATAATCTTCTGTGGTACAGATGCTAGTCTAATCGGCCTGAAGTTTTTGACATTCTGTTTGTCACCTTTTTTGTCAACTGGTATGACTTTTGCACATTTCCAGACCTGAGGCACTATACCACCATTTAAGGATGCTTCATATAAGATCCTCAGTCAGCCAATAATGCTATTTTTCATAATATTAAGCATCTAAGGTGTTATATACCATCTGGCCTACAGGCACCATACTGTTGAAGAACGTTTCTTGTCCCTAGTATGTTCTTCTCCCTTAGACTACATTTATTGCTAGGGTTAAGGTTTGTAGAATTGACTGGACTTCTGTTATCAGAATAAACAGAGCAAAAATATGTATTGAAGAAATTTGCATCTTCTTGGAGATCAGTAATAACCTTTTTCTTATTCACTTAACTAGTCAATTGTGCATCTGTTTTCCTTAAGGAGTTGAGGTAACTGTAGAAAAGATTACTGTTTTGTTTATTAGCTGTTGCTGCAAGCATAATTTCCATTTTTGTATTTTTAATACTATTATTACATGCTCTTCACATGTTATTCAATTGTTCCCAGGATTCTGTAGATTTTGTTTTCAAATGTTTTGCCTGCAGTTTGTTCTTTTTCTTTAATTTTATTATTTTCTGATTTGGTCATTTTAGTATAATTCCTCTGTTATTACATTTCTTCACTTTCTTAATGTGTTTATTGCATGTGTCAGTGACAGTTTCTTTTATAGTAAGGCAGCAGTTTTCAACTGTTTTATTTCCCAGTAGTGATTGCCAGTCAATATTATCAATAGTTATATTGATAACTGTGGTATCCACAGTGTTGTAAAGAAATATTTCTATGCTTCCTTTCACTATTTTTTGGTTAATCTTTATACTTAAGTATATGCATAGGTGATCACTGTTCCAAGATGTGAAGTAACATAGCAGTTGTTGATGGCAGTATTCTCAGATCCCAATACAATACCTATGCTATTATTTCCAAGTGTGGCCTGCCTAACATGCTATTCTAAATACAGCTTGTTGCATGCTAAGAAGAAACCACTACCTTGTTTTGTTTCTGCCTTATTTTCCACCCAGTTGATATCACCATAATTCTGATCACCAACCAATACCACCTCAACTATGTCACAAACTGCTTCTAGTTCATTAATAATTGCTAGATTAGTGTCTTTATCATAACAGGGTAGTCTATAGCCTAATCCAGTAATCCCCCATAATTTTCAACCAGACTGACTCTGTATTGCATTAGGTTGTTTTTATTTTAATGGATGTATCTGTAGCTATTATTTTATCAGACACTTATATTTCTGTTCCACCACCTTGCTTGACTTTCCTGTCCAGCTTAAATGGATAACAGCCCTTGATATTCTTACCCCATGGGTCATTCTCTATTCATTAAGTCTTTGCAATAATAATTACTATATTAATACTTTCTTCTCTTATTAACCTGACCTCAAGTTCATCTTGTTTATTATTTAAGCTTCTTGCATTACATAACAAGCATTTAATAGTGTCATTGCCACTAATGTGTTTTTTTACTTTTAGAGGATTTGTTTGTAACAGTTTTTTTTACACCCTATCTCCTTTTGTTATCATTTTTTTTGTTTATGCAAGTAGTTGTTTGTATATCCCTATTCCCTATATTTGTACCCATCCCTCTTTGCCATTAGTTTAAAGGAAACTTTGCCAAATGTTTGTTAAAGAAGTTTCCCAGTATGTGTTCCCCATTGTTTTTAAGATGCAAACCATCTCTGCTGCTTTTTGGAGGTTTGTGATGTCTAACCCAAAAAGTCATAATTCTGAGTATACGGCCCCGAAGAGACAATTAAAAAAAATATATATTTTTTGTCCTCCTTATAATCATACTGTTTTAACATCCCAAAATGTGTGTGAGCAACCACTTGAGGAATGTTTAAACATCCTAAATGTTCTCACCACTGAGGAATAACAAGCAATGTGGAGTTTGTGACAATAAGGACATTGTAATAAAATCTGCAGACAAGGGAGGATCGATGATTGTCCAAGACACCACCAAGTATATTTTAGAGGTGAAACACAAATTTGCTGACTCTGATTTTTACCACCCCTTGAGTAGAGACCCTACTCTGGCTTACGACAATTTATGAATTGTTAAATGTTGTAAAGGATGAGGCTGTAATATCAGAAAAAATAAATGTTTTTTTCTGACTGTTAACTTCTCCTTTAGTGCTGTATTGTATACAATAACACAATTCATAAATCCCTCACTTCCCCACCTGAAAGCCCCATAGTGGCATCTGTGGGGTTCTTTCCTGAACCCACCACAAAATTTATGGATGCTCACATTAAGCTCCTGGCCAGCAGTCTGCGCTCACTTTTCTGAGATACCATGGACATATTTAATCATAATGCAAATGTTATGGTGGAAGCTGATTTGCTCCTGGTAACAATGGCTGTGGAAGCACTAAATATGAATATTCCACATGAGGAGGAACTGCTGGCCTTGGAAAGGACACTGAGAAGAACTGGTCTATGAACCCCTGCACTGCATGAACAGTTGGTTTTGTTAACTGAAAAAAGTGTTGAAGTGTAATTCTTTCTTCTTTATGGGCAACTGTTTCTTTCAAGTTAAAGGCACTACAATGGGGGTGGCACTATGCCCGAATTATGTAAATGTCTACTTGGGAGAATGGGAAAGAACAGTTGCATTTAATCCATCTGAGAATCTGTTTTTTGACAAGATGTCTACTTGGAAGAGATACTGTGATGATCTGTTTGTAGTGTAGCAGTGAACAGTGGAAGAGTTGGAGGCTTTTAAACTGCTGTTGGAAGCCTCTAATCCAAATCTCACATTCGGTGGGCCCAATTTTAAAAGGGTCCTGAGACAGGTATTATTTGCTCCAAACCCATGCCTGTGGCAAACTCTGGGTGAGCCAGGGACCCTTCACTGGATTTTGGTACAGCAGGGGTCCAGAGTCAAAGTCCCCAGAGCTGACACAGGTTGGATGATGCGGCAAACAGGTGGCATACCAGAAGGGTTTCACAGAGGGGCCATGATCCCCTCCTGCCCATAGGAAAGCTGCCCTGGGATGTAAATATTGAGGGGGAATAGGAAATGTCAGATATTATAAATGTCAGATGCCACACAGTATGTGGGAAAGGTGCCATGTATGTCCCCTATCAGGCTGTGTGGCAACCCTTCAGGTCGCAATGTCCTAAGTGTGGAATGCAGCAGTGCCCAGGATGGCAGAGATCCAGAGAGCATGGCAGTGGCAGTGTTTTATTTTATTTATTTATTTACTGATAACTAGGATTTCAAATACCTTTGAAACAGGGGTTTATTTACAAAGGTTCCATGTCAAAAGGACTGATAAGGTTTTACAGGTTAAACAAATGACAACAGTATAGAATACAGTGAAGTACAGCATTGAGATATACAAAGTTCACTAAGGTACATGGTGTAAACACACATAGATCCACAAAAAGAAAGCAGTCCAAAAAAATACACTTTCTCAATGCCTAAATGTTTGCGTCAAGGTTAGCCTAGTGTTGGTCGAAAACTGAGGGGAGGGGTCAGGCGAGGGTAGGGGGTGAAATTGTAGGGGAAATGAGGGGTGGGAAAAGGGAAAAAGAGGTGGGAATCTGGGAAGACTAGGCAGAGGAAAGGCAGAGGAAAGGGGTGAGTTGAGGTCAACGTGTAACAGCAACAAGACCTAAAGAGTGGCACTGTTACCTAGTGCACACAGTTGCATTTACCAAGAGTGGTTAAGAGTTGGTGGAGCATGGATTTAAAATGCCTAATTTAGTTGCAGAGATAATTTCATGAGGCAGACCATTTAGCAGGATTGGCACCTTGTAACTGAAGGTTTGCTGAGCTTGCAAAGTCCTACAGAGAGGTACAAGGAAAGACTGTTTGGCTGCACTACGTGTGTGCTGTTGGTTAATCGTTGGCAGTAGAAGGGACCAAGTGATTGGCCAAGTTAGGAATAGCATACTTTTTTGGCGAGTAAGCAGGTCTGGTAGGATATCCTACCCTTTAAGTGGGGCCATTCAGATTGCACATAAAGGTCACAAGTATAGTTTCATTTGCCTGTGCCAGATACAAGTCTGCATGCCTTATTAAGTGTGATTGTCAGTTGTTTGAGGGCAATATCAGTGGCTGCACTGTGAATAATCAACCCATAATTAATAATGGACAGGATCAAGCTGGTGACTGTGAGTCACAGAGTTGTAGGTGTAAGTCAGTGCCTGTGCTGGTACAGGACACCGAGTCTGCAGTTTATCATCTAGGAGATATGGTGACTATGTAGGGTATATGAGAGTGAGCTGTCCAGTGCAATGCCCAGATATTTAAAATTGCACACCATCTCTAAAGGATGGTTCTGATTATTACAGACAGTAAGGCACACCAAATTAAATGTATTATGGTGGCTGGCAAAAAGCATCAACTTTGTTCTTTTGTAGTTCATAAGAAGTTTGTAGCAGGCAAACCAGGATTCAGCCTTTGTGAAGCTAAGTTCGAGTTCCTTAGAGAGGGAATGGGGATCAGTGTGGCTGGTGAAAGGAACTGCATCATCTGCACAGAGTACCATATTACTGGCACATGCTTTGGGTAGGTTATTGAAGAATAAGCTGAAAAGCAAAGATCTAAGAATTAAGCCTTGTGGGATTCCTGATCAGACAGGGAGACTGCATGAGAGGAAATCATTTCTCTTAATCTGCTACTACCTGTTTTCAGGGTAGCTACAGAACCCACTGGTCAAAGCAGAAGAAAGGCCAAGGGTTGAGAGGGAGTGCAGAAGGAGGAAGTGGTTAACAGTATTGAATGCCTTGGTAAGGTCGATATAGACTGACCCTACCAAGTGTCCACAGTCAAGGGCTTTGTGTATGTAGTCTGTGTATTACAGAAGGGTTGTAGTGGTACTATGTGCCTTCCTGAAACCATGCTGCTGAGGACATAGTATATTGTATTTGGCTAGGAACTCAGTCAGCTGGTCAGTAACAATTCACTCCAGGACTTTAGATAAAAGCAGGAGAATTAAGATAGGGCGATAGTTAGAGTGCAATGTTCTGTCACCATTTCTATGCACAGGTGTGACAATCATGGCTACTCTATAACAGAGTAGACACACCAGAGGGTGTAGACAGAATGAGAAGTGACCTGCAGAAACTTGAAGAATGGTCAGGGGTTTGGCAGTTGAAATTCAATGCAAAGAAGTGCAAGATAATGCATATGGGGCACAAAAACCCTGGCACAATATATCAGTTGAGGGGTGAGGATATAGCATGCACCAAGCAGGAAAGGGATCTTGGGGTTATCATCTCTGATGACCTCAAGGTAGGGAAACAGTGTGACAAGGCAGCAGGTAAAGCAAATAGGATGCTGGGATGTATAGGCAGGGGCATTACCAGCAGGAAAAGGGAGGTCATAATTCCGCTATACAAGACACTAGTGAGGCCCCACCTGGAGTACAGTGTACAGTTCTGGAGACCATACCTACGTAAGGTCATAGACAGGGTAGAGAAGGTTCAGAGGAGGGCAACAAAGATGGTGCATGGATTGCATCACAAGTCCTATGAAGACAGGTTGAAGGAACTGAACATGTACTCCTGGAGGAGAGGAGGGAGAGGGGATATGGATAGAGACATACAAGTATCTTACAGGGAGGAACAGGGTGCAGGAAAACACTATTTTAAGCTGAAAAAGATGTCCCAGGACTAGAGGGCATGGGATGAAGTTGGAGGAGGACGATTCAGAGAAACATGACAAAGAATTTCTTCACAGAACGGGTGGTGGATAAGTGGAACACCCTGCCAGAGGAAGTGGTGGGGGCTGAAACAATCACAGGATTTAAGAATGCATGGGATAGACATAAAGGAATTCTGGAGGTCAGGGGTAAGGTGCAACAGATTTCTAGGAAAACAAACTGAACTTATAAGCTCAAATGGGCAGACTGGGTGGGCCATAGGCCCTTATCTGCCGACACTGTCTATGTATCTATGTATTTATGTATGGCCCTCCACTCTTGCAGAAACTGCCTTAGTGACAGGGACAGATTGAGAATGGTGGTCAGGGGTTTTAACATCACATCCAGTGAGAGATAGAGAAGTCTCAAATCAAGGGAGTCACTACTATACCCGTTTTTTCCTAGCACCCTAAGAAGGTACTTTTTGGCATCGGCTACAGTGACTCTCCTAAAATAGAAAGCTGAGACAGGTGGAAGATGGGCATCTGTGGCAAAAAGGCCCCTAGTGTCAGACTCTTCAAAGAAGTTGGGGAAAGTACCTGACTGAGGTCAGTGAAGGCTAAGTTAAAAGCATCAGCTATAGATTTAGGGTCTTGTATCAGGACATCGTTCACTACTAACTTGGTGGGTGATGCCTTACTTGGTCTGCCTGTGAGGTCTTTGAGCTTTTTCCAAAACTTATGGCTGTTTCCCTAGGAGCTTGTAAGTCCATTTTGAAAGTGGGAAATCTTGGCTGTATGGATTTCCCCGAGTACATGCATTTCTGACTGTGCTATAGCGCTGCTTATCAAGAGGCTTTCCAGTGGTTCGTTCTAGGGACCATAGATAATCCCTGGTTTTCATCATACGTAATAATTCTGCAGTGATTCAGGGGTTAGTAGTGCCCATGGCCTTAATTTTATGAACTGGGACAAAAATGTCATAGGCTTTATTGAAATGCGTGATTAGATAGCTGAGTGCATGACTGATGGAACTAGATGCGCCCAGTGGTGACCAATCACATTGTGCAACGTATGCTCAGAACTGATTGAGCTGCCCTGACTTTAGAGTGCACTGATATATGACCTTAGCTGGGGACTTTGGGGTTTTATTAGTCCAGTGACTTATGACAGGAGAGTGGCCACTCATGGAGTCAGAGAAAACTGTGGTGTTTATGAGTCTTTGCGGGTGTGTAGTTAGAATTAGGTAGAGGAGGGTGCGATTCCCTCTTATTTGGTTTATTCTCATCAGGGTAGTCACAACCTGGGAAATATTGTGAGCCACTATAGCATCTTTGTAAGGGTCAGCTTCAAGTGCCAGCCAGTTGTTGTTAAAGTTGCCCAATGCAGTAGCATCAGAGTGGAGAAGTAAATTTTCAAGGTAATCTAGGATCATGTTGATGCCTGAAGGATGGTCACAAGAGGGAATGTAAATCAAGAACACACAAAAGAGATTTACCATGTTGTCCAAGGAGAATTTTAACTCCTAGCATCTGTGAGTGGTTAAGTGGGGCAATTTGGGGATGCGCCTCTCCCATAAGGGACTCATTCAGTTAGGTGGAACACCCCCACCCCTTTTTTCAACCTGTCTAGTCTAAACAGTGTATATCCTTTGATTGTTAGTGCAGAGTCAGGTATTTTAACAGAGAGCCAGGTTTCATTCAGAGTAACCACATCAGGGTTATGCTGAGTCACCAGACTGGGAGGTCATCAAGTTTGGTCAAGAGGCTTCAAATGTGTTGGTGGTAGATAGCTTTAGGTAACCATTAACTCCACTGCAGCTCTGTGAGTAGTGCATTGGACCTGGGTTAGGGTGCACATTCCCAGAGATAAGGAGTAGGAACAGGGCAACACTGTACAAGTAGGGTTTGGGGTAATTAAGAAGCCTTTTGCTCAGACTTCAGCAGGCATATTTTTTGGTGCTAGAATAAAAGAGGGGGAAATGAGGAATAGAGAGAAAGGGTATGTGTGTGCCCACTGGTGGCTAGTGTGGCTAATGTGTGTTGTAGTAGGACTAACATCACTTAAGAGTAAAGAAAACTGGGTACAGTACCCTGTGAGGGGCATTAAAAATGTAAATGGAAGGCCTATTGTAGCCAGGGGTGATAGAGTAGTGGACCGGTATTTGAAAGAGGAGAAGCAGCTGACCCGGTGGCACTAAAAGTTGAGGAGCTGGACACCACACCTCGCACCACATCAGTGACCTGAGTTCGGGAGAGAGCTCGGGCTGCTAGGGATTGGCTGGGGGAGATAAGCTGGAGCGTCCAACGACAGCTCACTTTCTCTGGGGGAGGGAGGGTCTTTCAACCCGGCATACAGTGACCCCTGATGGAGGCTGGGCTGCGATGGCAAGCTGGTGTCTCGGAAGCCTGATTGGTCAAGGGCATAGGTCAGTGACCAACCAGCCTCAGGGGCTACTTCTTTGAGGAAAGGAGGAGGGAGGGACATTGCAGATGTTGGCGCTTGTGCCTTGATGTTGGGTCCGCAACATCACAGAGAAACATGGAAACCCCCCCACTGGAGCCGGGAAGACAGAAAGCCGAGCTGGGTCCCACTGTGCAGATGCCTACCTCCAGTTTCATACCCTGACAAGACTAGCAAAATTCAGGGATCTGTCCCCACCCCGACCCCACCCAAGGGGTATCTGAGACCAGATGGAGGGACTAGAGACTGACAGGTAAAGGCACTGGCAGAGGCAGGCTCGATGGGCAACTTCCAATGGTGTGGCACCAGTGGGATAGCAGGCAGGAAAAAAATAGAAATATCGAAAAAAGAAAGAGGAGTAGCAGCATTACTGAGGTGATGGAGTGGAGGGGAAGCATGTTGGTACGAGTCAGGTGGAGGGATCAGTGATTGACAGTTCAAGGAGCTGAAAGTAGAAAGACAGGCTTAGGATGAAAGAAAGGGTAGCGGGGAGTTAAACGGCCGAGTGCAGTAAACAACAAAGTACCTTAGGGAGCTAGGGGTTGTTGAAAGGTATAGAAATGCTAAGGGTGAAGAGATACAAAAAAAACTTTAGCAACTGGGGTGCTGCAATAATGCAGTGGTTAATGTAGATGCACCAGTGCAGAAAGTTGGGAGTTTGAAACTGGCCAGAGGCATGGACAGCGGTACAGAGGGGGTAGCAGGAGATACACAGTTGCGGGGAGAGAGGATGGAAGGAAGAGGGCTGAGATAAGGCAGTAGTGTGGCTATGGAGTGAGAGGGGTTCAAGGGAGCACAACAGTAACACCTTGTGGCCCCTGGGTATAAGATGCCGCAGGGTATAAGATGCTAGTGGAAATTTAGGGTGTTAGATTCTGTCAGCATGAAGATCATGTGACAGGGTCACATGACCTATGCACTCTATAAATCAAGAACCAGACCAGAGTGGAAGAGGCAATCAACATGAAGCATCAACAGGCAAACACAGTCTACAGGTGAGCTCTCCCGAAGAAGGAAATCTCAAAGTTTTCCAGCTACCTGCTTCGCTGTGTTGCAGAGCTCCAGGGTCAGATTCACGCTTTGTTGGGAGCTGATGTCGAACTGGCAGAGCCTGTTGAGAGATAAGAGAGGATACTCAGTGGGAATGAAGGACTTGAGGAGATGCGGTAACACAAACAATGGGGGGGAGTATGGACTGCACATGCACAGCCACAGGAGTGCTCGTGAGACAGGGCACTGAAACAAGCACTGGAAATTATCCAAATTAAGCAGGGTAAGCCCTAGGTACAAACTGTCTCAGGTCACAGAAATATACATGCAGTGTAAATATCCTCCCTTAAAGTGCTTCACAGAGCTAACAAAACAGTACAGATCCAGAATTAAATAGCTCTAAAAAGCAATCACTAGCACTCTGGGGACATTAATTGCAGCTTTATGAGTATAACTAAAGCAAACAAATTAAATGAAAAAGCAGGCACTGAAATATTTTACAAACACAGTCCATGGGTGAGCTCTCCCGAGGAAGGAAATCTCAAAGTTTTCCAGCTGCCTGCTTCACTGTGTTGCAGGCTCCAGGGCAGCTTCATGCTCCATTAGGAGCTGATGTAGAAATGGCCAAGTCTACTTTACTGTGTTGCAGGGCTCCAGGGTAAGCTTCATGCGCCACTGGGAGCCAATGTAGAAATGGCCGAGACTGCTCCACTGTATTGCAGGGCTCCAGGATCAGCTTCACACTCTGTTGGGAGCTGATGTAGAAATGGCCAAGCCTGATTCACTGTGTTGCAGGACTCCAGAGTCAGCCACATGCTACGTTGGGAGCAGATGTAGAAAGCATAGTGTGAATCCCAGGAACCTGTACCAGCAGACTTGGTGGGTAGATACCCTGCCAGCTTGCAACAGGCACTGACAACTGCAGACTGCTGCTGGCCGCACCAATGGCAATGTTGTGGTGTTACAGGATGGGCACCCATTATTACAAATGAGATGCCCCCAATGTATGCCTCCATGTTTGCTAGCTGATATCACCAACAGATTCTGGAAGATCCCTGTGGGTGTGTACAACATGTTCAGAGGCTGGTGGTAGACTGAGCCAGCATTACTGAAGGAATGATTCAGGAGGAGATGGCTACAGGAGTGTGACTGCTTCCGTGCCTCCACCATCCTGTACTGTTGTGGACACCACTCTGTGGCATGCATAGTGGGTTGTTACCACTACAACACCCACAGGTCTTGGATGACAGATGTGGATATTCGCATAGGGCTGCAGCATGGTTCTGTGGGTCCTGCCAGAGCAATCGGACCCTGACCGTATGCCACCAGCAGAGATTGGCAAGGTTGTATATGTGGGTGTTGCAGTGGTCACAACCCACCATGCATGTCACAGAGTGGTGTCCATAACAGTACAGGACAGTAGGGGAACCAGAGCAGACACACTCCTATAGCCATCCCATCCTGTATTGTTCGGTTGGTAATGCTGGCTCAGTCTGCCACCTGTGTTTGGATGTGATGTACCCACCCACAGGGATCCACTGGCATCTGTCAGTGATATTACCTAGCAAACATAGAGGTGTGCATCGAGGACATCTCAGCCATAACAGTGGGTACCCATCCTGTAACACCACTACACCACTGATGGTATTGCCAGGGGCAGTCTACAGTTGACATCACCCATTGCAAGCTGGCAGGGTATGTATTTGGCAGGTCTGCCGGTACAGGTTCCTGGGCTTCACACTGCTGCTGCCATGCTGTCTGGGTCTCTGCCATCCTGGGCACCACTGCGTGCCTCACCTTTGGACATTGCCACTTGAAGGTTTGCCATACAGTCCAACAGGGGACATACAGGGCACTGTGCCCACATACCAGGTGGCATTTGGGGTTTCCCATGCCCCCCCACCTGGCAGAGCCCTGTCCTGTGGTGTAAGGGCTGTCAGAGCAGCTCATGGCTGGTCTAATCACAGTCATGCCTTGCAGCTATGGTGGGGCTTTCAAAATCCCAAATTAGGGGATGCTGCAGCTCCAACACGGCCAAGCCTCCTTCTGCCCTGGTGCACTGATGCAGCTGTTGCAAGGACAGTGAAAGCTCAGTTGGTGCAGACAGACCTCAAAGTGGCACAGGGTGCCTTACAAAATTGAAACTGGTGCAAGATGCAGAGCAAGGAGCCTTTTATGCCATTTCTCCTTAATGCAAGTCCCTTGCATAAGTCCTGATCTTTTGAAAATTGGGCCCCATATGTCTTATGGCTATAGTGACATCAGTTTTCTTGATGTAAATATTTACAAGATGAAATGTAGCCTAATGAGGACCAAGCTACTTAGAATACCTGCTGAAAGAAATTTACTTCTCCACTCTAGTAGCTCTCATCACCACCACACCATACACAACATTACTATTAGTCACTTCTGTCAGGTAAAGCAACATTGCTTCAATGTGGGGGAATATCAGACCATTGAGATGATCTAGAGGATAGATTTTATAGCAGGGGTTATTTGGCCAGTACAATTCAGACAGCCAGAGGGCTGATGGATCGAAAACTTGCTTCAGGTGCAAGAAGGGTGGCCTGACACTAGGGATAATGTGATAAACTTTGTGATCATCTATAAGTTGCAGTCTCAGCTGTTTTGTAATATTATTCAAAATAATTGGCACATCTTTAGGTCAGACTCCTCTTTACAGGAGTGCACAGTCAAGTCTCCCCAGACTGGTTGACAGATGTGCTGAGAATGCTAAGGACATAGTGGTTAACAGTTACCAACAACCACAGAGAGTAAGAACTTGGTTGCCACAGCCCCTCCCCCACATAGGTGTGGCAGCTTTAAATTTTGTGATGTGGTAAAAACTACGGATACATTATTTCATCCTACTACAAATACAGAATACACTATCTGTTATTTAAGTTTAACTGTAACACCATGTTGGTGGTAAATATTGCTCCTCTGTGGTTGTGGAAGTTTCTGTGTTGGTAAAACCAGCAGAAAATTTAAGCTGCAGATTGCTGAGCACCTACATGATACTGGCAAAAGGAATTTGGACAATATGCTACCCATACATGTTCATAAGGGGGCTCCACACACAAATTTGTGTTTACTGGCCTGAAGAAAGTGCAGATAGGCACAAGGGAGGGATTCTGGAAAGAAAGCTATTGCAAAGGGAATCCTTTTGGATTTACACCCTTGTGGGCTCAAACCCCTGGGCCTGAATGAAAGATCTGAGCTTAAACCATTTTTGGGATAGTTGTTTGTCTGTGTCATGCTTTGACTTCTTTCCTTTATTGTTTAATCTATAGAATAGGTATATAGGGAACTTTTAAAAGCAACCTAAGTGCAATATAGTTGCAGAATTTATCTAGTAATGGACTCTTTATCATAGTATATTTGTTAAGAAATAGTTAATCTGCATTAATTTCTTTCTATGATGAATTCTTGTTTTTAATGCATTGATTTTGTACCTTTCACTTGCACCTTTCAATTGCATGTTACACTATATTTTTGCACTGTTTGCACTATTGTCAGTCTATTTATGATGTTCCCTTTAAATGTGTCCTATAAATGCCCTTCCACCAGAGGCCAGTATTTTCTTGATAAAGCCCAGAGGACCTGGGCAAAATGCTGCGATGGGCCATGGAGGTCGTTTCCTGTTCTTGTACTGGAATAAACCTGTTTTTTTTAACCTGCACTAACTGATTTTGCTGCTTTTTGGAGGTATGTGATGTTTAACTAAGCTTTTTACTCTCTGATCTTTGACTTTTCTTGCTCTGTGCACCACCAATCTGGAGCAGCCATTTAGCCACATTAATACTAGTTGCCCTCTTTTTTTTATTTCATTACCCAAGTCCATTAGTTCATGGCTTATGTCCTTTTTGTGGTCAGTCCCCACATTGCTTGTATCCACATGTCTCACCACTACAGGGCTATCAACACAGTTCTTTAGTAGTTTATGGAGCCTATATTTTTCTGTGTCAGCAAGCTTGGCACCTGGGAAGCAAGAAGGCATTCCACTATTTTGATCTGGCTTGTGTACAGTGGAGTCACAGTGATTCATCATCATCACTTTATTGGAAGGCAAACTGAGAGGAACTCTTGTTTACAATTGCATCCATAAGAAAATTGCAGAAAGTTACAATACGCAGTACAAGATAGTAATGGGGACAAACATGTTACATAGTATCCTATTATAAATAACAAGTCAATAAAAGAGCACTTATATTCAGTCAAAACATTCACATCGACTCTATAATTACCCTGTAATAATAAATTTAAATTGGGAGATAGGGATCAAGACACTGAGTTTAAATATTTTCGTAAGTTCTTCCCAAGTTTGAGAAACTGATACATATAAGACATAATAACAGATTTTTTTTTCTGAGATTCTATTTTCTCCCCTCCTGGCTCCAGATCTTGCCACTCCTTCAGGCATCCTAGGTTCCCTGCACCCCCTCCAACCTTCCCGGGTGCCCTATCACCTCATATAGCAGCCTACCTTGAGGTAGCTTGGTGTTACCCTTCTCCGAGTGGGTTCCCTCTCCTCTGAGGGGGAAGGCACCAGTGAGGGTGGCTCAGAACACTGTTTTCCTTTTTATTCAGCCTTGGGTGCTGCTGAGGCTGGGGCTGACCCCATAGGAAGTCTTCAGACATGTCTCAAACTGGATGCCGTCATCTGGACAATCCGGAGCGTTTTTTCCCATGTTCTGGTGTTTTTATCCCTCCTGCACTGCTGTCTGCAGTGCCCCTGGTTTCAACCGGGGGCCACTACTGGAGTGAGGTGACCCACTCATCCCACCCCAGGAGAGGAGAGCAGTCCTCCAGATGCTCAATCCTTTCCTTCCCCTGCCAACCCCCGGCACCCCAAGTCCATTCCCAAACCCGGGTCGTCGGCATAACAGATTTTTAAACAAGCTCTTGGAATAGCAAACTCTGGCAATATGTATGACCTCAATTTATATCTGTATGTCTGTTTAACACATACTGTGTTTAACAGGAAAGAGGGGAGTTTACCTAGTACACAATTATATACAAACAAATACAAGTGTTGTTGTCTCCTTTTTGTTAATGAGCCCCATCCCCTAGCAGAATAAAGATGGCAAAGATGAGGATTCCATGGCAAACCAGAGATAATCTTAGTTCACAATGATAAAGGGGATCAAGAACATCTAATACTGTTTTAGTTGTATTTCTGTATACACAATCTCCATAATCAATAACAGATATAAACAGGAAGTTAACTAAAAGTTTTCTTAAAGGAAGACTAAAATGGGATTTATTCTTGTAAAACAAAAGCCAATAACCATTTTAACATTAGTGATATACTTGAGATATGAGGAACATAAAGTGTAATTACCAAATACCTATAGTTAAGGCCCCTTGCTATTTCAGTACCGTTACTCGACATTCGTTTTAAGTGAGAAGCATCATCATTTTTTTTAAATCAACCATTGTGAGTTTTTTTACATTTAATAGTAACCTCAAATCCAATAATCCTGCCTGTATTTTATTAAAATATTGCTGTAAATTTTTAACCGCAGTGTTTAAATCTTTATGGCTTGTGTAAAGAATAATGTCATCTGCATATAGATAAATGTTATTCAATTCAGAACAATATTTTGGAAGATCTGTAACATAAATCAAGAATAAAAGGGGTCCGAGGACTGAGCCCTTTGGAACCCCTTGATTTACTGTTAACATTTCTGATTTAAAGTCACCTGCCTTTACGTAATGTTGATAAGAAAACAAGAAAAATTGAAACCACATGAGTCCAGAAAGTTCTAGACCTATTTTCTTTAACCTAGTTAACAAGATAATATGGTCAACAGAATTGAAAGCTGTTGATAAATAAAAAAAACCAAAAAAAAAACAGCAGGGGTACTGTTACCTAAACTAAAGGAGTGAGGATATCATCAGTTACTTTTGATACTACATTTTGTGTTACTAATAAAAGATTCTCCCAATACAACAGTTTCCCTTTTATTGTTAAATTGCCTTCATCATGCACCATCGTAGGAAGTAATATTTTCCTGGATAAGTGGCGCATATCTCTTTTCTAAAGGTAGATCATTTGTGGGGTTTAGTGTATCTGACCATGCACCAGTTAGTGTCATCTGATGCATTCAGATCTTCCTTGCTCTTCTTGCTCCTGCTTTGCAGTGTGCTAACTGGACTAGTATCCCTTACTCTAAGCAATAGTTTCCTTTTCCAGAGATTTCACAAAGCAGTCCATTTTGTTTATTTCTAATGTGTTTTTTAAATCACTGGGTACTGTACTAAGTTTCAGTTGTAATTCTTGGAATGCTTAACACCTACTGCATATGTACTGCTCCATAGTGGCATGTACTGATTTTTTAGTACATTAGACATCTATATATCTTATAATTGAACCCTCCCTATATGAAAGATTTAAGATGTCTCCAGTTGTAACAATAATTAGTTAATGTTACAGGGACATCATGACAAATGAGAGTTACCTTCTAGTTATTGCCTACTAGGGTTTCTGACCTCCTTCCTAACTTCCCCAGCTGATGCTGACACACTTGCTCGCCTCTGCTAAATGTCACTTCCACCTGAGCTCACAGACTCTCACTGGAGCTGAGTTCTTTAGAGGTACAAAACCAGAGGTGGACTAGCTTCCTGATTCTGGTTTCAGTGCTGCTGCCAAACCTTCACAAAACTATTAAAATAGCCTTTATAGGGCT
Source organism: Neoceratodus forsteri (assembly GCA_016271365.2). NCBI lineage: Eukaryota > Metazoa > Chordata > Ceratodontiformes > Ceratodontidae > Neoceratodus > Neoceratodus forsteri. The sequence goes on along the minus strand of CM028136.1, from coordinate 649,721,061 downwards.
TAAAAAGTACTTTTATGTACCCAGAAAGACCTCAAGTACTGTTGAAACACTCACAGTGGTCCCGCAATCTCCTTTTAAAGTATTGCTAAACATGGACCTTTCTCCCTAGTCACCCAGTCCTTCAGTATCCCTGCAACCTCCACACTGATATAAGGTCTCAGAGTGAGCTTAGATTAGTATTGTTTTTGTAGTTTTTTTTTCCTAAATAGAGAAAGAGATAGAGAATATGCAACCTGGGGATTTCTATCTTGGGGGGATAGATTGCTGTGCTAGGGACTGCTGCTGGGCTGTAACCTTTCTCAGCTGACACTCACTGGGGCTGAGTTCTTCATAGGGCTGAGACTGAACTTGGGCCAACTTGCTGCTTTTGGTTTTGACACTGTTATTAAACCTTCACAAAACTATTAAAATAGCATCTATAAGATTTACAAAGCACTGTTCTGTGCTCAGAAAGACTTCCACTACTGCTAAAACACTCACAGTGGTTCCAAAATGTCCCATTACAACAGGACAAAAAATGGACCTTACTTCGTAGTCACCCTATCCTTCAATATCTCTGCCACCCCCATACTAGTAGCTAGAGCCCAGAGTGAGCTTATAGTAATAATTTGTTCTGTGTGCGTGTTTTTTTTTTCTAAATAGAGAGAGGTAGAGAATACTCAATCTGGGGATTTCTATCTTGGTGGAATAGATTTCTGTTCTATGGACTGCTGCTCAGTTGTAGCTATTTCTATATCAACAACATAATTACGACTGTTATATAATGATATAATACTGACACCATTTCCTAATGGCTGGGCTCCAAGCTTTCATTAAAAGAAAAAGTTCCAGCCCCAACAGTTCCAAAGTTAGATCTTTGAAAATATATTTTCTTTAAAATGTGATAACTTTGGAACCACTGGAGCTAGAGACATGTTTTTTTTAAATGAAAGCTTGAAGTCAGCTAAGTAGATCTATCATTAATATATCAATAAAGTGACCATATATCGATGTAAAAACATATATTATATTGACATGAATATGCATGTAGCAATGCAGGAGAACTGTATTAACTGTTCAAATGTTGCAGCTTTCAAAAAATTGCTTCAAGCATTATAAAAATATCATAAAAGGCTATTTTTGGAAATGATCAGAAGACATTAGTGGTTGTTCTGTCTAAGAATAAACACATTTGTTCTAATTCATGTAATCACTCAATTTCAGGTATTGCATGTATCTGGTCAAAATCACAATTTCAAAGGAATACACACATAAAAGCAAAAATTAATAGAATATCAAATGAAAACAATTAATTGTAGGTGCATTGAGGCCCACTAAAAGGAATGCTTGTACAAATTATAATCATTTGTTAAATATTTTAGTGTGAGTGGGTGCATTTACAGTCTGTGCTGAATATATTACATGACCCTGGTAAATGGCTATCTGATCAAAAGCATTGTAATAATGGCAAACTATACTGTTTTGCTTCTATTTTAATAATACATTTGCTGTGAAGTACTTACTCACTGCTGAATCAGTGAAGTCCTTAATAGAATTAAGCACTACACACCTGGTGTGGTATATCATGAGCCATCATTATGCTTCTAGTACATGTTGAGGTACAGTATGAAGTAATGCTGAGTGTCTTCAACCACCTGAGACATAATAATGTTAACTGATAAAATATGCAAAATCCCTAAAGTAGGGTTGGCTGTGTAGATGTAATAACTTCAAAGAAAATTACAGGCATTCCGGGGGTAACACAATGTTAGTTTTTAAGCAGACCTGCAAATACTGGAAACAATGAAAACAGACTTTTTAAGACTAGTTGTTTTAGATGTCATTTTGATCTGTATCTAACTGATGAAAGGACAATCCTTCCTATTAGAGGAACACATCTGCTGCACATGAAGGCAATTTGCTCAACAAGTCTCCACAGAAGTAATTATTTTGTGTGCACATTGTACCTCATTTGGAAGTTCATGAATGATGTGGGTTGTCATATAACAAGTTTACAATTTCTGTGTTTTTTTCTCTCGTCACAGCACTGCCACAATTGCTGAAAATCCAATTATTTCCATTAGAAATTCAAACTTTAATACAAACAGAAAGTAATTTTCAGAGAAAAATTGAATGTGATGCTGACTTTTGACAGGCATTGCTTCTTTTATTGTTAAATGTTGACTTGCTTATGAGAGGGAGAGAGAGAGAGAGTGAGAGAGATAGAGAGAGAGAGAGAGAGAGAGAGAGACAGACAGACAGATAGAAAGATAGATCACCATAACAAATTGTTTTAAAAGAAACTCAAATTATTATTTTAAAATTGTAATATTGTTGTCTCATGCTGCAGAGCTATATATGCTTATACTGGTGACAGCTATATTTCAGAAATTAAATGAAATTTCCTTACTGTCTCAGCAACCTGAAAAAACATAACCCACACAGTCATTTAATTGGATTTATCACTTCATGTCCTCTTCATGTAAAATGTCTTTAAAAAGAGCAAGCTTTACAGAGCATATCCCTGATACTTCAATATGAAAAAGTAGACATGTAACCATGACAACAAGGCAACTACTTTATGATGCTGTTATATCTGGAGGAAGTAATATTTAACATTAGTTCACTTTTCAATATTATATTTATTTTTTTAATCTTCACAGAAAATGTATGGAGGTGATCAAACTTCGTAATCAAAGGTATACTGGAAGGGGTACAGGCAAGATGATTTATAGATGCTGATGGAAGATTCATGACATTATAAATATGCAATTGCATAACTGCTGAAGACTGTGTCAGCTTTATGAATCCAATACTTATAAGGAGCTTAGTTAGTCAAAACAGTATTTTGAGACAATGACTTCCAACCGTATACTTAAAAACACATGTTTTTCTTTCTCTACTCTGTGCATCATAATTAGCTTTTGTGTAAGACATTTTGGTTTGGAAACTGATATCACAGGTTTGCAGCCACAAGGTCTAGTGTTATTCCTCTGTAGTACACTGCATCAACTATTAAGTTATATTATGTGTACATTCCATTGAGAGCAAGTTGCAATAAAAAAATAACCCATCTTGGTTGTTCATTTACTAGTGCAGTTTATTATTTGTAATTTTGGAGTGAAAATATGGCAACAATAGCTGATTAAATAGTTCAATCTGTATTTGATTTATGCATTTGTAAAACATATTGGTTTGTGCCAACTGCATTTAGTTATAATAGTATACACAGATACACTAGAGTCTGCCTTTTGTTTATAAGCTGTTTTATATTGGTTCTTAGGTGGATGAGTAGATCAGTCTTGGAGAATAAAACAAACCTTCCATGCTCTGCCTAGCATTTCCTGAACTAGAAGCATGTCATTTTTTATTTTATTTAAAGCAGCAGTGCAGTGCAACTTGTTTTTTGAAACAGCTTGTTTCCAATCTCCATTAATACAAATATTATCATTTAAGTCTGCTTTTCTAGGAGATTCCTAGTTTGTTCACAACATATTGTTTTATTTTTTGTCCTCACTCTTTGGTAATTTTTACAATGATAGTTCTAAGCCAAATGAACCACACGTCTTCTTTTCCTGAGAAAAAGATAATTTCAAAAATTTATAAAATATGATTCCTTAATTCTGATATAACACTGTGCTATTTACCAGCAAATGAAACAAATCAAGACTCTGTTACAATAGTAAAAAGGTAAGATACAACTTGTCACTGACTTCGCTGCACTGCTGCTTTAAAGTAAAATGTTCATTACTGTAAGAATTAACTTTTAGTGGATCTATTCTGCTGTCCTTTCATGGGTTTAGTCACATTCAGACAATGCTAAAATGCTGTGCTCCAAATCTCAAGAACCATGATGAAATAGGTCATTGCTCTGCAGTCATTCCTTCTTTTCTCCATGTGAAATAATGAAAATATGAATGAACAGCATTTTCTTTATTTTACTAATGCTTTTTGATATACTGAAGAGTAGTGTCTGGTAAGGTTCCGAGAAAGTGGCAAACATGCTCTGTGCCAAGGCTTGTTTCCAGGTGTAAGAAGAAGTTTGTTTATGTATTGATTGATTAGAAAATTGGTAACCAGGAAAGACACATTGAGTCAAGGCTCATTTCCAGGTGCAACTGATGGAAGGGGAACAGGAGAAGCAGAAGTACAGTACACAGTAACAAATCATTTGTAGAAAAATCTGGCATAAAAATTTGGTATAAAAATTGGTACAAAAATAAAGTGCGGTCACAGTACAATATGGAGCATCTGTTCAAGTGTAAATAAAACAGCATAAAGATATAGAGTGCAAGGAAATAATTCTGAGTCAGACGAGAGACCTGTAAGACAGGTTATGCCTAACACCATGGTGGAAGGAAGTGCAGAGGTTATGAGGAACTGAAACTAGTACACAGGTAGTGGAGACCCAGCTGGAGGCCTGAATGTGGCAGTAGGGGCTCCAGGCCAGGGAGGCATCAGGAGGATGGGTAACAGGAGCAGGTGGGGTGAGGGAGGAGTTTCAACTGGTGACTGAGGAAGACAGGGGAGAAGGAGAAGTGGAGAGAGTATGGGAACAGGTTACAGAGTGTGAGAAGTCAATAGGAGAAGGCAGATTACCGAGATGTGGAGGGGGGTTAGGAGTGGCAAAAGTGCAAAGGTCCCTTGAATGGAGTAAACAAGAGGTGGGGGGATTGGAGAGAGGAGAGGCAAGAGAGAAGGGAACCAATTCAGAATTTGGATACGAAGGAGGTACAGTAAGTCTGGTAATATGATGGTAGGGGAAAGATGATATCACATCAATATAACAATTCAATTACAGCAAAGGCTTTTGAGTGATTCAATATGAGCACATTCACACTGAGTGAATGAACATTGTTAGCGCATTCACAGCTGGGTGATTGAAAAATTACAGAGAAGAAGGTAAATGAGCAACTCACCTTACTGGCCAATGGAGATGTAGCCTACCCCCACTATCAAGGAGTGGCATGGTGTAAGAATCCTAGAGATAGGGGGTACAGGGGCACAGCCCCCCATGGGTGGTGCAGGAGGGCATAGCCCCCTGTGTTACATGCAATCACATGATTGGGGATGAAAAAATAACCAGAAAGGAGCACTTGTGAGAAGTTGCATTTAATCTGCATGTACATGTCTAAATATGCATAGTGTCACTGACATGTACCAGTCATTCATGATGGAATTGCTGTGATATGTAGTCACCCACTGTTGAGGTTGCTTTAATTGCTGATGCTGTATAATTTTCACTCACATTGTAATCTCCTTATATTTCTTGCTGTGTTGACATGGAACTGGGGAAGATGGATTTGGGAAGAGTAGAGGGAACAGTGTTAAGTACAAGGGGGGGTTATACCACAACGGCAAAAGGTATTATACTGGGTGCCCAGTCTGGCAAGGGAAATGGAGGAAGTGGTGCCGTAGACCACATCTGTGTAGTTCAAGACATGCAGCACCATTTTTTGTAATAAGGACCCTGCAAACCTGTGGAGATAAGCAGTCATTGTTGTGGTACAGGGCACCAAGATTGGGGTGGAGTTTTGCATGGATAGCATCAATGTGGGCTAAGAAGTTGAGCTTGCTGTCAAGCCACACATCAAGGTTCTTGAAGGATTCCACCTTCAATGGGGGGGGGTCCCATTCAATATGGTGAAAACAGGGAGGATTGTGAGTGTGGCCAGTTTCTGACTGGTACCAAAGGTCATGAGTACCATTTCTCTTTTAGTGATGATCCATAATTGGTAGGCTTGGAACCAATGTAGAATATTGGGGAAAGTCCTGCTGGAGCAGATCTTTCACAGCTGCAGAAGAGCGAGCAATTGTGAAGATGACTGTGTTAACTTCATACTTGTGAATATGCATGTAGGCATAGGCAGCAGGGAGGCCATTCAGCAAAAATGGAGACAAGGATGAAACCCAGGATGGAGCTCTGTGGGACCCCACCCATAATGGGTAGTGGAAGTGACAGGATGCCTCCTAACTCTACTGACTGTTGACAGCTTGTGATGTATGAATGGAACCAATCAACAGCAGAAGCAAAGAGGCTAACAGAGCTCAGCTTGCACAGGAGGAGTCAATAGGACACTAACTCAAAGGCTTTGGCCAGATAAATGAAAGTGACAACCATAATGAGTCCCTGATCCAACCCAGAGAAGACAGAATCAGTAACACACCAAGAAGAAGATGAGGGAATGGTGTTTCTGGAAGCCAGACTGGAAGGGAGAGTAGAATTTGGAGGATGAGAAGGTGTTGGAAAGTCTGCAATGGACAAGTTTCTCTTACAACACTGAGAAAGAAGGGAGGAGGGAGATGGGAGAGAAGTTGCCAGAGGAGGAAGGGTCACCCCCTTTGTGAAGTGGAATAGCTTTGGCCATTTTCCTGGACTGAAGAACAGTGTAGAGGGAGAAGGAAAGGTCGAGCAGGTGAAAGGGGGAGATGCAACTGTGGAGCTGAGAGGTGGAGGAGCTTGGGAACCAGCCCATCAGGGCTGGACATAGACAGATTGAGAGAAGAGAGATCAAGCAGAGTTTCCTGTTTGGTGATGGGGGAGTAGAAACTGCGGGAGGGGAGGAGAGGAAGGGGGAATGAGAGCCAAAGGAAAGGAGCCTGGAGGGGTGGTAGACAGGAGTGTGCAGGTAGTGAAGAACTCACTGCAGTGAGAGCAACAGAGAGAGAGGGTCAGAAACAGGTGAACCATTAACTGTGAGGATTGGGAGAGTGGAATGATGGTGGGGTGGTCGAGAAGGGAGTAGATTATCTTCCAGAATTTAGCTGGATTGTTAAGGTTTCTCTGGAGGTTGGTCTTGAAATAGTGCAATTTTGCAGCCTGGACAGCCTTTGTGCAGTTGTTCCTCAGAGCCCTGTAAGAGAGGAGGTCAGAGAGGATGTGATAATTTATAGCGGGCCAAGGCAAGATCATGGGACTTGTACAGGTTGATAATTTTGGAGGTGGTCCAGGGTGGAGGGAAGTTTTAACCTTGAAATTCTTGAGGGGGCATGCTTGTCCCACATGGAGGAGAATTTAGAGTGAAATAGGATGAGGACCATGTTAATATCAGAGGCAGAGAGGATGGCTGACCAATCTGTTGCAGAAAGGTTACTCATGACAGCATTGATGTTTAGTGACAGAAAAGATCTGGACTACTTGTCTTTTGGGAAAGAGTGGGGTTGCTGGATTTTTCTGATGCATTACATCATCCAGTGGTCACTGACTGACTCCAGCAATATGCCTGCTGCAACAATGCTGCAGGGTGGGAATAAAGAATTCATTTCAATAGGGTATGATTGGTGGAGTGGGAATTGAGCCAGGTAGATTCTGAAATAATCTTGGTAAGATTAAGTGACTCAGTCCTTAGGATGGTAGATTTTGGGGATGTGGAGAATCAATTTATGTTGAAATCTCTCCTGCAGATGGATAAGAAGTGATTGTGCAAAGAGAGTCATCCAGGGAAGAGTGTGAGATTTTAGGAGAGATATAGAAAACCCCAACGAAGATGGATACAGAGGTGAGGAACAAGAGCCTGAAAATGATAAATTCAATGGAAGATGGTTCAGGCTCTCTCATAATCATAGTACAGGAGAAGCACTGGTGAACATAGATGGTTGCAACTCCACCAGGTTTCCTCCTGTCCTGCCTGAAGTGATGGTAGTCATGAAGGGGCAGGCTAGAGTCCAAAGTCCTAAAGGAGAGCCATGTCTCAGAAGTATAGATGACATTAGGACATTGTTTTTGAACCCAGACAGAGAGGAGATTGAGCTTAGGGAGAAGGCTCCTAGAAGTAAGATGAAAGATGCTAAGACCCTTGGCAGTAGCAGAGGAGGGGAGGAAGGGAGGGGAGAGACCAGGGTGGCCTTCACATCACCACACAGGAGGAAGAACAGGAGAATGAGGAGCATGATGGACTGGGGATTCCTTCCCTTGGAATGGGTTGGAGAGCAGGGAAGGAAGGTGGTGAAAAGAAAGGAAGGCATGGTGGAGAACCTCCAGGTTAAGGGAAGGAGAGGAGAAGAGACCAGGGTGGATAGGAGGGGAGCAGGAGAGAATGAGAAAAGGGGTGGGACAGGTACAGGGGAAGGAAAAGAAGGGTGTGAGAATTGGAAGGGGAAGGAGGTAGAGGGAGTAGGAGCAGTAGCATGAAATGGAAAAGTCAAAGGAGTGCAAGGAACGTGGCAGTGAGGAGGTGGGATGCAAAATGCAACAGCGAAGCACTACCACAGCAATGTGAGTAATTAACTTAGCAGAGGCAAGTTAAGGTAAAAAGACATAGTAGCAAGCTTAGTCGGTTAGCTACACTATGTGGCTGTACGATGAGGTAGGTGTGACTGAAACAGACAAGTAACTAGAAGTGATGCATGTAAAGGGATACTGTTATCACCTGGGGGCTGGGCAGGGAGCTGGCTATCGGTAGGAGCTGATATCATGACTGTCCCAGACAAAGTGACTTAGAAAAATAAAACAGGCAGTCAAATAGGGAGCAAAACCATCACTAGGACTGTAACCAGAAAATATTTAGCAGTGGTGCTGATAACTTAGGCTAATGGTGGAGGTGTAGCCAGAAATGATTTATCAGGAGTACAGCTAGAATGAGGGGTTGCAGAAAGGGGTTACAGAAAGTATTGGAGTGGTTACAGAAAGGAAGGGAGGATAAACAGTGTAACATGTGGATAAAGATCATATTAAATAGGTAGAAAATCAACAGGAAATTTAAAGCATAGTAATTAGGCAAAAAATAAATGGCACATACAGTGAATGCCAGGTAAAGAGGTGTAAAGATAAACATTTACAAAATTTAGAAAACATCACCTAGTCAAACCAGCATGCAGTGAGGAAAGTGTTCTGGTGAATAACTAGAAAGGGTTTCTAAGAAGCAGAGAACAAAACCATGCAGGAGCACAAGTAGAATGGAACTTGGAAATAGAGGAGCCAGAAGTTTGGGGGAAGGGGAGAAAAATGGGAAGGAGAGAGTGGCTAGGTACAAGAGCAGGTAAAAGCAGAGAAACTATAACAATGATATTTAAGGGAATGGGAATGAGAAGGAGCAGATGGGGAAGTAGGGTTACCACCTGTCCCTATTTTTGCAGGACAGTCCTGATTTGGGCAGGTGTGTCCTGCAGAAAATTATGAAAAATACTACATGTCCTGACATTATAGTAGAAAAAATATTTTCTGATTTTCCTCCAAATATTGCAAAAAACTATAATACCTTAAGTAAAATATCTTAAAACAATAAGAAACACAAGAAACAACTAAACAACTACAACACTCAGTCTTAATTCTGATTATTTAGAGAAAACAAGTCTGTTGCATAGGTCAAGATTACATATTGTCCTGCGAAACATGTTTCAGTAAGAAATGTCCCACTTTGGACTTCTTAAAAGTTGGTAACCCTATGGGGAAGGCAAATGTATACCAAAGGGAACAGTGCCAAGAGGAGAAAGCTACTTTTCCTGCAGAGGCCTGAAACTGGGCTAAAGAAAGAGTAGGAAGCAGTAGAATGAAGAAAATAAAGGTTGGTGAGAGAACAGGGGCGAGGCAGTAAGGGAAAAATAACCAAACCAAAATTTAGAGAAAAGGGAGGTTCAGCTAAAGAGGTTCCTGCCTTCACTGGAAGCAAAAGAGAGGTTGATGGAAAGGGAGCCGTGGTGGGTAAGAGGAAGACAGCTAGGAAAAGTGGGAATCAGTCTTACTAGAGTGGACTTGGGGGAGGGTAGGTATTGTAGATCTCATCCATGTAGTAAAATACTACACTGATCACCAGGAGGATGCTCTCATGGCAGACTGGCAGTAGGGGTGGGGTTTGCAGTAACAAAGAGCACAGAGATTGACAACATGTTTCTTACAGATGAAGTCACTCTGGGAGGAGAAACTGAGCTTTCAATAAAGCTACACACCAAATTACCTGAAGTGGCAGATATCGTAAAGGGGCAGCCATCCAAAGTTATGAAGACAGGGGCTTTACAGAGCCAGGTATAGCTTGGCATACTGTCAAGGGTCATTGAGACAGTTTTCTTGGCATTAAATGTCAGTTGGTTGGATAAGAACCAGCAATGGATGCTACTGAAATCCTGCTGCAAAGTGCATACTGACCTGAGGCCAAGACTCCTGAGGCAAAAGGTACAGTGTCATCTGCATTCATGTGGATGTGCACAGAAACACAGACAGGGGGTTGTCATTTGGAAAATTAGAAAACAGGATTGGTTCCTGGCTGAAGCCCTGGCTTACATCTGATGATTTGGGGAGACCAGGGGAGAAGGTGCCCCCCATTGAACCGATTTGTAACTGACAAGCAAGTAGAAGTGGAATCAATAGGCTGAGAGGCTAAAAGGTCCGTCCCTTCAAACTTGTCATAAAAGAGATGGGAGACACTGTTGAATGCTTTGGCAAGGCTGACAAAGATGGCAGAAGTGATCAGTATTTGATCTATTGCCTTTAGGATGGAGTCAGTAAGCTGAAGTAGGGAAAAGTTTGTAGAGTTGGAGTTCCAAAAACCAGACTAGAAAAGGCAAAAGAAGGATGAGTAAAGACAGAAAAATAGTTGGGAAAGTGCATTTTATTTTGCGCTTGGGCAAGGGAGGAAAAGATTGAGAAGGGGCAGCTGTTACCCGAGGAGCAGGGATCATTCCCCTTCTACAGGTGGAGGCCACTGACATGCTTCCAGTCCTCAGAACTTTGCCAAGTTGGAAAGAATGATTTTAAGGGGATGAAATAAGTCCAGCAATGGCAGGAACAGAGTTTGGGAATGAGGCCATCAGGGCTATTGGTCTTGGAGGGTTAAGGAAAAAGGGGGGATGAGGTTAGGAAAGAGGAGCAGAGGAGAGGAGGGAGAGAAAGTATGAGGGAGGAAGAGAGGCAAAGAGTGAAGAGGACAGTGCAAGGGGTGAAATAATGATTCAAGGTATCCTCTGTTGTGTTAGAGACTGACAAACCACCAGTGCCTGATGGAAATAGTTACCCAGACGTGGGTTTTGGAATGTGCTCTTTGGTAGTCATGTGCGCCACCAGCATTCCTCATGAATAGGGATGTAAATTTGTCATGGATGAGGTTTTAATGACTCATTGTTTGTTCATGAAATCATTAGTAAACAGTAGTAAATGTTGTGGCACTGTCATCATTGCTACATTCTGATGACACTAGTGAAAGTCATGGAAGTCCTGAATAAAGATCAAATGTCATGGAATCAATGACGTGTATGACTGCCATGACAAACTTACATCCCTACTCATGAAATATGGGAAAGTGTCCTAGTACTGGCCGTGTGTGCCTAGTCGAGAGGAAATGTACCAGTAACTGGCCGTGTGTGCCAATCTCCACTTCAGAACCTGAGAGTTCACTGTGTGTGTTCAGCATGCCTATGTTAAATGGGAAGTTCAGGAATGTCTGCACCTCAGAAATCTGCATTACCAGTATGAGTAACCCTGTGGGGGGCCATCTTCGCTTTGTGATTATTGTCTGTGTATGTGAATAAAAGCCACACTCTAGAACCTCAACCTGGTTTGGACAGTACTGTTATTGCTTGCACTGTGTCTGGATTTACTTGGGTGCCCCTGTCCAGAAGTACAAACCTAGCACAATTAGGAGCAAACGTTTTCTCCCAGGGACCTGGGTTGCTGGCCATGGTAAATGGTCCCACCAGGTGTGTGCCAGGTAGTTGACACACTTGGGTTGCCTGCCTGTGATAGCAGGCTCAGAGAAAGATATGTAAATAAAATGTTCTGTAAACCCCCATCCCTCTCTTTTGCCCCTAGATGTTATGTGGTGAGAGGAACAGCCCTGCTAGTTAATAAAGGGGGGCCAGTGGGGGGGGGGTTACTGTACACTAGTAAAGCTGGTTACCAAAGAATAAAAGGTAGAGAAACCAGTGATACCACAGCTCACACTAGCATATTAAAATTTAAAGACTTGGAAACTGACTTATGAGGGGTCACCTTGCCATCGGTGGTCAGGCTAATCATAATTCAGCCAAATGGTGAGACAAAGAACCCCACTTTAAAACTGTGGAATGAAGAAAGAAGTCAGTAAGAAATGAAAAAAAAAATTGTTAAATGATTTGCAGGCTGCATTGAGCGGTTCTATGTGATATCGGCGAACGCCTAAAGGCGATCACTGTTAGTCTCAGTCAGAGTGCTGAATACATTTTCAGCACTCTGATAACTCTAACGCACCAGCACAATGGCACTGGACATATTTTACTACTTCTGGGCCTCTCCTCGGTGGCTTCACCCCCACACCACCCTACTTAAGGATTATCAACCCAGGGTGGTGCATGTCGGGGGGGGGGTGAAAGTAGTAAAAATAAAAAGGTTTGGGCAGGGCACAATAAAAATCGCACCAGCGTCCTGACCTGAACCCAGTGCCTCAGCCACCCCAGCCATTGCCCAATCCCCAATGCCATGACGCAGCTTGACCGACAACCGCAACACCACCTCCAACAGCCTCTCCAGCCCCTCCCAGCCCACACTCACAGTGCTCGCTCCCACCCCCACTGCGTGCATACATATAGCGACATCCAGTCGCCTAGTTCACCCACCCCCTCACCTGGTTGCCCTACCTATCAGTCGCTATGAGTGGATTGGGCGAGGAAGGTGTCACCATAACGGACAGTGCCCTTCCTCATGCACCCACTTCACGGGTTACCGCATTGAGCAGCTTTTATATTTTTGGGGGGTGGGGGGCTGGATTTTGTTTGATTATGAAGTTGGCCATACTCCAGCAACACTCCTGCAAAATTTAAGAAAAATGTATAAGACATATGATTAAATCTCAGTGATGTAGTCAGGGTTGAGCTTGCTATGACTTTAATGACTTAAATAATGAGCAGAAGTGTAGTGTTCTCCTATTTAGCAAGCTTCTCATTGACCACATATGAGACCCATATGGGCCAGTACTCTGTTTTAACAGATGAAGCCTGAAAGTGGTTTCCCATATGGAAAATTGAGAAAGAAGTGGCAGAGGTATAGAGTAGCTCAAAATATTGATGGTGCCCTAGATAACAATTTAAAAGAAGTTAGAGGTCTGTGGCCCCCAGTCCCCTGGAAGTTGTAGAGTTTTAGTTGCTGTTCTGTAGTGCATTTTGGGTGTTTTTTTTAATACAATTTTATTATAGTAATAATTCTCTAGTGATAATAAAACCAAGGATCAGAAACATCATTTACTTAAGTCCTGGTACTGTGCACGCCACTTATAATGGACACTGTTATAACGGACAATTGGTTATAGTGGACAAAAACTGTTTTCCCAAACCAAATGTATCAAACCCAATGCATTTTTCTCTGGTTATAATGGACAAAAACATTGCTTGTAATGGACACCATGAAGCTTTTATGGGCATTCATAGTGCTTTTTTTGGGGGGTGAGGGCGGGGTGGTGCAGACCTGGTGAGGAGATGTTGCAAATGTAGAATTAAGATAGAGGAGCTACAGACATTAAATTCCTTATAAAATAATTCCTCCACAAGCTGCATAAATGTTTAGCAGTTAATTAACAACACAAAACAGGCAGAGCACGCATAAACCAAGAGATACCAAGGACACTGGTCATAAAAATACTGGTCATAAAAATATTTATTAAAAATACAGTACATAACGGAGGTAAGAGATGCCTGACGCATTTCGGATGCTTCTTACATCCTTTCTCAAAGGCTAAAATCTCTCAAAAGTGTGACTATTAAATACACATGAAACAACTCACTTAATTATGACATCATAATTCAACATTAATTAATAAAACAGCTGAAGAAAATCAAATTAACAACAAAACAGGCAGCAAATTCATGAGAATGCTATGGTTCTATGTGATAATAGTGACTGCACAAAGGCGATCGCTATTATCGTGACCTGCATTATCGCCGAAAACAATGTCAGCGATATGCAGAAAACGGCTGCTGGGAATTGTGCATGCAGGGGGGCTGTGCCCCCCCCCGCATCCCCCCCAAATATAGATTCTCAACTCCAGGGGGTGCATGTCGGGGAGGGGGGCACATCACGACTAAAAAAACCCCTAAGTCTGTGGGAATTGCAAAAGGAAACACCTGCCCCCAGTCCAGAACCTAGGACCTGCTCCATCGCAGCCATGCACCTTACCCACCACACCACATTGCTGGCACAGCAGAAGCAGGTTCCCTGTGGGTCACATCCCTGTTCCCCATCCCTCCACATCCTGTCACCCACCCTCCCTTCCTGTCGCCCATCCTAGCTTCGCGATCGAAGCATTTGCCATCCCGGTACAGTCACCTACTATGAAAGCGCCATTATATGGGTTGCCGTTATGATGGGTCACCCATATGTGGTTGCCATCATCACAGGCTACTGAATGCTAATACATGAAAACCACTAATGGTATCAGTCACATTTTCAACATGAAACATAATGGTATGTAATAACATTCAATTGACATGAATGGGAAGGAGGTGGTGGTGGGGGGGGGAAGGAAGGTTTAGCAAACCATACAAGATAAATAACATGAATAGGGGGTCATTCAATCAAAATATATATGCAGAAAGAAACACAACACACAGCATACTAATTTAAAAATAGACATTCTGCAGCAGTTATAAGGACTACGTCCTCTTAAAAAAAGGCTCAAGTTCAAATCCAGCATTAAGACCTCTACTTTTAGTTGCATTTAAGTTTATAATCTAAAATGCTACCCTGGTAAGCAATAAATCATTAAAATTGCCACCACGTAGTTTAGGGCACACTTTATCAATTCCCATAAAAACAAATTTATGTCCCTCCTGGTTGGTACTTCTCAAAATATGCGCAGCCAGGGCATATGTAATATGATTTTTTTCACATGTTCTCTTATTCAAATTTTCATGTTTTTGATTGTTTTTCCAACATAATATGCCCAACATAAGCATTGTGCCAAATAAATAATGCCTTTGGAATCATAAATAATTAGTTGCCTAATCTGGTAAATTTTACCAACTTCCTGTACCTTAAATTCTTTCCCCTGCATTATGTAGGCACAGACAGTACATTTTTTACATGGAAAACAACCAACATTTCCTTTTTCTAACCATATCTGTTTATGATTCTGGCTAACAAAATGACTATGCACAATTCTATCACTTATTGAGGGCACCCTCTTAAATGCAAATTGGGGGGGACTGACACTATTTGTTGCAGATCAGGGTCACTACCTAAAACATGCCAGTGTTTTCTTATTATCTGCATGATGGCATCTAACATACTAACATACTAAAATGCCAGCAGAATAGGCCTAATGGTCTCTCGAGTCTGCTCAATTTTCAGCACCCACACTGAGGGCCGATTTTGGTATCCCCCCTTTCCCCTTGGGTTATACTATCACCAGTCCCAGATGTCCCATGTGTATTAGGCCTGGTCAGATTTACCCTCCCCCTGTACCTATCCCATCCCCTCTTAAACCTGTCTACAGTCTCCACCTCTACCAGTTCCCTGGGCAGTGCATTCCATGGCTTCACCACTCTTTCAGTGAAATAACATCTCCTCCTCTCCCCTCTGAGCCTGCCCCCTTCCAGCTTACACCCATGACCTCTTGTTGCCCCACCCTCCTTCCTTTGAAGCACCCTGACTGGGCCCCCTTATTGATCCCTTTCATGTACTAAAAGACCTCTATCATATCCGCCCTGTCCTTCCTCTCTCCATGGTGTACATGTCATGCTCCTTGAGCCTCTCCTCATAGGTCCAGTCCCCCAGGTCCCAACTCATTTTGGTTGCCTTCCTTTGGACCATCTCTAGGAGTGTAATGTCCCTCCTTTAATGTGGTCTCCAAAACTGCACACAATACTCGAGGTGTGGCCTAACTAAGCAGTTGCTCAGTGGAAGGATCACTTCCACCTTTCTGGAGGTAATTCCCCTGGTGATGCATCCCAGCATCCTACTTGCCCTTGCCACTGCCCTGCTACAGGTCTCTGAGTTGTTCATTTTGACATCTACCACTACCCCCCGGTCCCTCTCACCCTTCATGATTTGAATCATGTTTCCTCCCAGGGTATACCCCTGGCTTGGATTTCTGACTCCCAGATGCAGAACCTTGCACTTCCCCACACTGAATTTTAGTTTCCATTTCCACAACCACCTTTCCAGAGCCCCCAGGTCCTCCTGCAAGGCCACCCTCCCCCCCTCCACATCCACCACTGCACCCAGCTTTGAGTCATCTGCAAAGAGACTCATCTCACTCCTGATTCCCTTCCTGATGTCTTAGACATAGGCATTGAATAGGAGTGGCCCCAGCAATGACCCCTGAGGAACCCCACTAGTAACCCACCTAGGGGATGAGGCTAACCTTCCAATCTGCATGTGCTGAATGTGAAATGACAAAATTAAATCTATTGTGTCCGTGTATTTTTAAATTCTCAGTGCGTGTAAATAAAAGTGCATCTCTGTCCTGGCGATTTGCAAAACTTTGTCCTCCAGAAATACAAGATGGATTATATCCCCTTTCTTTTAACCTTCTACTCAAATCATCAGCACTTCTATTAAAATCCACTGTATTGTTATAATTACATCAGATTCTTAGGAACTGTCCCTTCGGGATATTACAAATGACGTGTTTTGGATGGCAACTATCAACATGTAATAAATTATTACCATCAGTGGGCTTTCTATAGATATTAGTGGTAATCCCACCTTCTTGTTCCTTACCAATCACTAAATCCAAAAAATTAATTTATTTTTCTGAAGAATTAAATGAAAACTTCAGATTCCTATCTGTGGTTTCCAAATAGACAATAACATTAATCAGCTCACTTTGGCTCCCTTCCCATACAAAAAAGAAATCATCAATGTAACATTTCCATGTTGTAATCTTGTCAAAAAATGGACTCTGCAACATATTAAAACATATTGATTTTTCCATAGTCCCATGTATAAATTGGCTATCGATGGGGCACAGGTCACCCCCATCGCTGTCCCCTTTATTTGTAAAAAACATTCATGGTTGAATAAAAAAACATTGTATTTGAGAACAAATTCCAACAGTTTCAAAAGGAAAGTAGTGCTAGGTAAAGTGTCAGCCTCTCTCATATTCAAAAAGTGAGCTGCAGCGTCTAATGCCCCTTCTTGTGAGATATTACTATACAAAGCCTCCACGTCCATTGTAACTAACAAACTCTCACTGCGCATCTCCAAATTTGTAATTATTTTTAATACATCCGTAGTGTCTTGTAAATATGATGGTAGAGCAGTTACAAAGGGGCGAAAATGTGAATCGACAAACTGGGAAATACTTTCAGTAAGGGAGCCCAAACCACTAACTATCGGGCATCCCAGAGGATTGACTAAGGTCTTGTGGCTTTTCGGCAGAAGGTAGAAAATGGCTATAATGGGGTGTGTCATAATTTAAAAATCTCTTTCATTCTTATTAATTTCTCCCTTCTGAAAAGCTTCATGGATGTAGTCATCTATGCTCTACTTATAATCCATTGTAGGGTCCTCACTTAATTTCAGATAATATTCACCATTACCAAGGTGCCGTTCTACTTCTGACAAATAATCATTCTCATTAAGCACAATAACACATCCCCCTTGTCTGCTTTTTTAATCACAATTTCAGTCTTTCCTTACAGGGAGGTAATAGCCAGTTTCTCATGTGCTGTTAAATTCCTATATTAATATCAGGTAGATTTTTAAATAAATTGTCCAAATCTGTCTCCACAAGATGTTTAAAACCTTTTAATGTAGCATTTTGTGGTGGGCAGAAAGTCGAGACTGGTTTGAAAACCTTCCCATTACCAGTTTCACTTTGATAAAAGTCATTATTCAGTTCCTTATCAAAGGAAAAGGATTTCAGACCCAGGTTTCTAACAGCCAAAATGAATATCAATTACAGTCTCAAACTTATTGGCAGGTGCAGTCAGGGCAAAATTTAAACCCTTGCTGAAAACTGCAATCTCTGCGGTTTTTAAATCACAGTCAGATAGACTGATTACCTGCAGTCTCTCCAATGTCTCTACCAACATCTGCTGTTGTAGTATCATGGGTTGCAATATGTTGATGTGCATCCCCGACTGTGGCCTCTGCCTCCTCTTCCCCCTCCGCATCCTTCTCTGTTGCCATTGTGTTCTTCTCTTCTGGTTTCCTCTAGTCTTGTACTTTGACATGGTGCATACTGGGGGTGTTGTTTTCTGTTTGTTCCTCTGAAAATGGCTTAGTTGGTTTAATTTTTCACCATCTGACTCACTGGCACTACTAAATTCAAATGAGACATGTCTCTCTCTGTTTTTTAAAATAACACATGGATTCCTCTTCCAATTAAAGACTTGATTCGATTCATAATCTTACTTAATCTTAAAATAACTGCAGCAGAATGTCTATTTTTATATTAGTATGCTGTGTGTTGTGTTTCTTTCTGCATATATATTTTGATTGCATGATCCCCTATTCATGTTGTTTATCTTGTATGGTTTGCTAACCTTTCTTTTTTTCACCCCCCCCATATCCTTCCCATTCATGTCAATTGAATTTTATTACACACCATCATGCTTCATGTTGAAAAGGTGACTGATACCATTAGTGGTTTTGATGTATTAGCATTCTTATGAATTTGTTGCCTGTTCTGTTGTCAATTTGATTTTCTTCAGCTGTTTTATTAATGAATGTTGAATTATGATGTCATAATTAAGTGAGTTGTTTCATGTGTATTTAATAGTCACACTTTTGGGAGATTTTAGGCGTTGAGAAAGGATGTAAGAAGCATCCAAAATGCATCAGGCATCTCTTACCTCCATTATGTATTTTTAATAAATATTTTTATGACCAGTGTCCTTGGCATCTCTTGGTTTGTGTGTGCTCTGCCTCTTTCATGTTGTTGATATTCGTTTTTGGGCATTGAAGCACCATGTCCTAGTGCTTGCTCCTTTGTAATTGCTGGTTTTTTGTTTGGGAGTTTTAGAGCACAGGTTGTGGTAGGAGAGCTTTTACAGCCTCCAAGCACAAAACCATATTAGGAGCACTTATTGGTCATAGTTTAATATGTCTTTAGAAAACTCTCCAAATTTGGTGTTTTCGAATAATCATGTAGACCCTTTAAGCTACATGACAGAATTATTGGATGCAGCGGTACAAAATAATCCATTTTTAGCTGAAAACATGGAACATGCAAATCAGACCACTAGTGCCCATTTGCTGTCAGTGGCATTTTGGGAATTAGAGAGGGTCACAGACCAATGGAGATGCACCTTTTGGAATAAGACAAATTTGGAGGCTTATGTGACTGTAAATACAATTCCCGGAGTCTTAAGACTGATTAAACATCCAGCTTGTGGACAAGAAAATGTGGATTTTTTGAGAGCCTGGGAAGAAATTTTAAGTAAAGCCAGTTTAAACTGATTAAGCTAATTACAAAATATAGTAAAAAAAGAGAAGAGGCATTAAGAGCAGAAATAAAAAATAAAGAGAAAAAAGTGTTGAAATTTAGTAATCATCAAGACTTTGATATGTTAAACCAAAAACTGAAAGCTTTAATTAACAAATTGCAAAATGAACTTAAGGCATCAAAACAAGTGAAATTTATTTGTGACAAACAAGATCATGAATTGAATCGAGTCTTTAATTGGAAGAGGAATCCATGTGGTATTTTAAAAAACAGAGAGAGACGTGTCTCATTTGAATTTAGTAGTGCCAGTGAGTCAGGTGGTGAAGAATTAAACCAACAAAGCCATTTTCAGAGGGACAAACAGGAAACAGCCCCCCCGTATGCACCACTTCGAAGTCCAAGACTACAGGAAAACGGCAGAGAAGCACATAATGGCAACAGAGAAGGACGCAGAGGGGGAAGAGGAGGCAGAGGCCAAGGTCGGGGACGCACATCGACATATTATAACACACAATACTGCAACAGCAGATATTGGTAGAGACATTGGAGAGACTGCAGGTAATCAATCTATCTGACTATAATTTAACAACCACAGACACTGCAGTTTTGAGCAAGGGTTTAAATTTTGCCCCGACCACACCTGCCAATAAGTTTGAGACTGTAATTAATATTAATCTGGGTATTAGAAACCAGGGTCTGAAATCCTTTTTCTTTGATAAGGAACTGAATAATGACATTTATCAAAGTGAGACTGGTAATGGGAAGGTTTTCAAACCAGTCTCGACTTTCTGCCTACCACAAAATGCTACATTGAAAGTTTTTAAACGTCTTGTGGAGACAGATTTGGACAATTTATTTAAAAATCTACCTGATATTAAATATAGGAATTTAACAGCACATGAGCAACTGGCTATTACCTCCCTGGAAGAAAAGATTGAAATTGTGATTAAAAAAGCAGACAAGGGGGATGTGTTGTTGTGCTTAATAAGAATGATTATTTGTCAGAAGTAGAATGGCAGCTTGGTAATGGTGAATAGTATCTGAAATTAAGTGAGGACCCTACAGTGGATTATAGGTATAGCATAGATGAATACATTCATGAAGCATTTCAGAAGGGTGAAATTAATAAGAATGAAAGAGATTTTTTAATTGTAACACACCCCATTAGAGCCACATTCTACCTTCTGCTGAAAATTCACAAGACTTAGTCAATCCTCCAGGATGCCCGATAGTTAGTGGTTTGGGCTCCCATACTGAAAATCTTTCCCAGTTTGTTGATTCACATCTTTGCCCCATTGTAACTGCTCTGCCATCATATTTACAAGACACTATGGATGTATTAAAAATAATTACAAATTTGGAGATGGGCAGTAGGAGTTTGTTAGTTACAATGGACGTGGAAGCTTTGTATAATACTATCCCACACAAAGGGGCTTTGGATGTGGCAGCTTACTTTTTGAATATGAGAGAGGCTGACACTTTACCTAGCACTACTTTCCTTTTGAAACTGTTGGAATTTGTTCTCAAATACAATGTTTTTCTATTCAACCATGAATGTTTTTTACAAATAAAGGGGACAGCGATGGGGGTGACCTGTGCCCCATCAATAGTCAATTTATACATGGGGTTATGGGAAAATCGATATGTTTTAGATATATTTCAGAATCCATTTTTTGACAAAATTACAACATGGAAGCATTACATTGACGATTTATTTTTTGTATAGGAGGGGAGTCAAAGTCAGCTGATTAATTTTATTGGCTATTTGGAAACCATAGATAGAAATTTGAAGTTTTCATTTAATGCTTCAGAAAAAGAAATTAATTTTTTGGATTTAGTGATTGGTAAGGAACAGGAAGGTGAGATTATTTCTAATATCTATAGAAAACCCACTGATGGTAATCATTTATTACATGCTGATAGTTGCCATCCAAAACACATCATTCGTAATATCCTGAAGGGACAGTTCCTAAGAATTCAACAGAATTGTAGCAATACAGTGGATTTTAATAGAAGTGCTGGTAATTTGAGTAGAAGGTTAAAAGAAAGGTGATATAACCATTCTTGTACTTCCGTAGGATGAAGTTTTGCAAATAGCCAGGACAGATACACTTTTATCTACATGCACTGAGAATTTGAAAATACACGGACAAAATCGATTTAATTTTGTCATTTCACATTCAACACATGCAGATGCCATCACACAGATTACAAGAAAACACTGGCATGTTTTAAGTAGTGACCCTGGTCTGCAACAGATAGCATCAGTCCCCCCCCCAATTTTGCATTTAAGAGGGTGCCCACAATAGGTGATAGAATTGTGCATAGTCATTTTGTTAGTCAGAATCATAGACAGACATGGTTAGAAAAAGGAAATGTTGGTTGTTTTCCAAGTAAAAAATGTACTGTCTGTGCCTACATAAAGCAGGGGAAAGAATTTAAGGTATAGCAAGATGGTAAAATTTACCAGATTAGGCAACTAATTACTTGTGATTCCAAAGGCATTATTTATTTGGCACAATGTTTATGTGGGGCATATTATGTTGGAAAAACAAATAGAAACATGAAAATTCAAGTAAGAGAACATGTGACAGCGATGGACAAAAATGATATTACATATGCTACGGCTGCACATATTTTGAAAAGTACCAACCGGAAGGGACATAAATTTGTTTTTATGGGAATTGATAAAATGTGCCCTAAACCACGTGGTAGCAGTTTTAATGATTTATTGCTTACCAGGGAAGCATTTTGGATTATAAACTTAAATGCAACTAAAGGTAGAGGTCTTAATGCTGGATTTGAACTTAAGCCTTTTTTTAAAGAGGAAGTAATCCTTATAACTGCAGCAGAATGTCTATTTTTAAATTAGTTTGCTGTGTGTTGTGTTTCTTTCTGCATATATATTTTGATTGAACGATCCCATATTCATGTTGTTTATCTTGTATGGTTTGCTAACCTTCATTTTTTTCTCCCCCTCCCACATCCTTCCCATTCATGTCAATTGAATTTTATTACTTACTATAATGTTTCATGTTGAAAATGTGACTGATACTATTAGTGGTTTTGATGTATTAGCATTATCATGAATTTGTTGCCTGTTCTGTTGTCAATTTGATTTTCGTCAGCTGTTTTATTAATGAATGTTGAATTATGATGCAATAATTGAGTTGTTTCATGTGTATGTAATAGTCACACTTTTGAGAGATTTTAGCCTTTGAGAAAGGATGTAAGAAGTATCCAAAACACATCAGGAGTCTCTTACCTCCGTTATGTATTTTTAATAAATATTTTTATGACCAGTGCCCTTGGTATCTCTTGGTTTGTGTGTGCTCTGCCTCTTTCATGTTGTTGATATTCGTTTTTGGGCATTGAAGCACCACGTCCTAGTGCTTGCTCCTTTGTAATTGCTAGTTAATTAACTACACTAAATGGAAATAATTTTATATTTCAGTAAAACCCTTACAGTATGATTGCCTTTGTGCTTACTGTCCTAGAACCCCAACATCTAGCCACCAGAGTTATTATCCACTTCTTACCTTGTGCAATAAACTTCCTTTACAAAGCTCAGATTCCCAGGGCTGGCAGTATAGCCTAGAGGTTAGAGGAACATGGTGTGAATGAGCTTGATACATCCAGCAGACCAGACATGAATTTGATTCTCACAATCTCCACTTGCATACTGTGTGACTCTGAGCAAGTCACTTAACCACCCAGTGCTCCCAGGTCACCCCTGAAAACAGGCACTTGTGCCTAGTGGGCCTTACCAGGTTACCAAAGACCAAAAAAAAAACACACAAAAAAACTTTAAATAAACATAAAGAATACAGAAACATATATATGCTTGGCAGGATTCTGAGTAATCTATGAAGATTTATAACAGGTTCTCCTTCACTCTGAGCCTCCGCTCAAACACACAGACATACCTAACATATAGGCTCCACCTCCTCTTGATATAATGGATACTGGATATAACAGACAAAAGTTGTGTGCACAGATACATCCTTTATAATAGGCTTGCACTGTACCTCTTCCCTTATCCAATCCAATAGTAATAAGACCCTAGTGCCCAGTGGCACCCTTCACTAAATCTCATCTAGACTCAATACAACAAGTGAATCAAGATGTGCCCAACCACCAATCCCAGATGCCTGCCTGGATCAGGAAGTCAGTGGCTGCAGATTTAAAACCCCATGGCTGAGACCAATGGTCAGCAAATTCGAAAGAAGCTTCGGAGTGGTAAGTGTCCTGTACCTTTAGACAAAGGATCCTCCCCCACCTCCACACACCAGAGCACAAGATCAAGCAGAACAAGGCACTCCAAGGCATGATAAGGAGCCAGCCAATAGGGATTCAAGTCCTGCCCCCTGCCTCAGAAAACTCTAATCCTGGATGCCTGCCTGGACCAGGAAATCCATGGCCACAGATTTAAACTCCACATTGGAGACTAATGGGTAGTATCTTCTAAAGAAGTTTCAGGGCAGCAAAGGTCCTATACCTTTAGACAAGGGATCCCCCCCCGCACCAGAGCATAAGAGCAAGTGGAGCAGTGTGCTCCAAGGTGGGATAAACAGGCTGCCAATCAGAAAGTGAGCTACACCCCCTGCCTCAGAAACCACGAATCCTGGTTGCATGCCTAGTCAAGGAAGATGGCAGGTGCAGATTTAAAACTTGCAGTGGAGACTAATGGGCAGCATCTTCCAAAGAAGCTTCAGAGTGGTGAGAATCCCATACCTTTAGACTAGAGAGCCCTCCCACCTGCACCAGAGCACAAGAGCAAGCGAAGCAAAGCAAAGGCATTTCAAAGTGGGATAAAGAGGCAGCCAATCAGGATGCAAGCTGTGCCCCCTGCCTTAGAAACTACCAATCCCGGATGTCTGCCTGGACCAGGAAGTCCACTTCCTGTAGATTTAAAAGGAAAAGTGCCCCCACCATGCTGAGGTCCCCTATGCTAAGGACCCCAGAGACAAGGACAGTACAGTCTACCCACCAGAGTCAACCCAACAAGGCAGCTGGCAGTCAAACACTCTGCTACACAGCAGGTAGGCAGGGGAAGCAGTAAAGGAGCAAATTAGATGACAGGACATAGCAGAAGGAGGCAGGGGTAGAGGGGGAAAAAAGGACTTAATACAAGCAAAAGTTGGGACTAGGAGAAACATCCTATCTAGGGTAAGGGTAAAATATAAATTTAAAGTAAGTAATACAGTGGGAATAGGGGAAATACCTCATCTAGGTTAGGGGTAAAAAAGGGATTAGAGTAAGCAAAACAGAAACAGGCAAGGTAAACAATAGATCTGCTGGGAGTGGTGCAGTGCAGTGACTGTGGGGTGGCAGTCTTCAAGGATACTTTCTGGAAACTGTAGTGCTGCCCCACCTGTGTGCACCTCTCTGGGCTGAGGGAGGAGGTTGCTCGACTCCAAGCTGAGTTGATTAGGTTTTGGGAGGCCTCCTCCCCTACCCAGGGACCACCAAATGTGCCATGTTGCCTCATAAGTTGCCAGGGAGGGGGGAGGCTGGACTATGGTGGGCTTGGGAAGATTGAGGGTGACAGGTCAGAAGCATATCCCCCAGATGGTACCACTACACAACTCATACACTGCTCTTGTAGGGTGGGACTGTCACATGAATGCACCCACAGTGATGACCAGGGAAGATGTGGGGGTCATCCTCAGGGAACGCCCCAAGGAGGGTGGCAGAGAACCCCATAGGAGGAGGAAGCAACTCCTAGTGGGGGGCTCTATAGTTAGGAGGATAGATTTGGGGACGGGGAGGGAGGGAGAGAGAGAGAGGACAGTTAGGTGCGTACCCAGTGCCATGGCTCAGAGGGATGGGGAGTGGATTCTGAGGATTGTTAGGGAAGCAGGTTGGGAGGGAGTGCTGGATGTCATTGTCCACCTGGGGATGAATGACCTGGCTAGGAATGAGGCTTGAAAAGTAAAGGAGGAGTTCAGGGCGATTAGCAAGTGTTTCAGGCAGGTAGTACGCTCAGTGGCCTTTTCTGAGGTGTTATTGGTCTATGACGGGGGAGGATTGGGTACTCCATAACAGGAGCTTCAACCAATGGTTGAAGGAGTGGTGCAGAGAGGAGGGTTTCCACTACATTTGGGATAGGAGTCCCACTTGGAGGAATGAAGGCCTATATGGGGGACGATGGCCTGCATCCATCCAGGAGGTGAACCACAGTCCTCAGTGAGTAGTTTAAATGCTACCTCGGCAAGTATTTGAACTAGCCAAAGGGGGTGGTGGAAGGAACCAGGGAAACATAAACTGGCCACCCCACAAGCTGAAGTAGTCAATAGGGAAAACCCTATGGGAGGGAAATCACCAAGGGTGCCTAATAGCAGGAAAATCAGTATGGAAGAAATAAAAAGGGATGGGAATAAAGGCATGGGGGTAAGGAGATTAGGCAAAAGAGAAAAAGCAGGGCTGACAAGAAGAGTGGTAAAAGAATTCAGAAGGCAATATGTGCAAATACTCATAGTCTGGGAAATAAAATCCCTGACCTTGTGGCCATTACGGCAGAGGCTGCCTTGGACATTGTCGCCATTACTGAGTCATGGTGCAATGAGCTCCATGACTGGGATATAGCCATACCAGACTATACTCTATTCAGGAAGGACAGGGAGGGTAAGAAAGTAGGAGGATCATCTCTTTCCATAAGGGATAGCATAAAAGCAACAGGCACAGGGAATGCACGGAGGGGCAGAGGCTCTGTGAGTCACCCTAGAGAGAGGGAATGGAACTGCTATTCACATTGGCGTGATATACAGGCCTCCAGCACAGGGGTGGGGGGGAGATGGATAAAGTACTGGTGGAAGCCATCCAAAAGATGGTGACTAAGGGGGAAGTACTGCTGGTGGTGGACTTCAATCTGCTAGATGTGGATTGGAGCATCCCATCTGCAGCTTCGGCTAGGAGCAGGGACATCCTGGACTCCCTGCACAGGGCATTCTTCTGGTAACTAGTAAGAGAGACCACTTGTGAGGGGGCACAATATTGGACTTGGTACTCACCAACGGGGACATCACTGCGGATGTCATGGTGGGTGACCACCTGGGGACCAGTGATCACTGCATGGTGTGGTTCAATATAACTACTGAGACAGAATCGAACAACACTAAGTTGAGGGTCCTGGACTTCAGAAGGGCTGACTTTACAAAGATGGGGGAATGCCTCAGGGATGCCTTGGCAAGAGGGGAGGACATGGATGGAGTTGAACAGTGGGCAAAACTAAAAGGGCCATAGGGAAGAAAGCAAACCTCTGCATCAGGCAAGTAAGCAAAACCAAGAGGAAAAAGAGACCACTATGGTTTTCAAAAGAGGTGGCTGGGAAGGTAAGAGTAAAAAAGTTAGCTTTCAGAGGGTATAAGGAGATGCAGAGGGAGGAGGCTAGGGAGGTGTACAATGAGAAGCAGAGGGAGGCAGGGAAAGCAGTCAGGAGCACAAAAGCACAAACAGAGGAAAAAACAGCCTAGACAGTAAAGAAAGGGCACAAGACATTTTACGGGCATGTAAGTAAAAGGAGAAAGACCAGGGGAGGAATTGTAAGGCTAAGGAGGAAAAGGTGTGTGTGTGTGTGTGTGTGTGTGTGTGTGTGTGTGTGTGGAGGGGGGACAAAGAAAAAGCAGATATCCTGAACAAATATTTTTGTTCAGTGTTCACAGAAGAAGGTGAAGGTGAGGTACCACAGATAAGAGACAGGAGCATTGAAGGAAAGGACATAGACACTAGTCCATTTAAAGAGGAGAATGTTCTAAATGAACTTGCAAATCTGAAAGTGGAAAAAGCAATGGGGCCAGACGTGATACATCCAAGGATACCGAAGGAACTCAGAGAGGTGCTGGCTGGACCTCTGACAGTCCGGTTCAGCCACTCACTGGAGACGGGAGTGGTCCTAGAGGACTGGAGGAGAGTAGATGTAGTTCTACTTTACAAAAGTGGAAGCATGGAGGAAGCTAGCAATTACAGGCCAGTCAACTTGACTTCAGTTGTGGGGAAGATAATGGAATCACTGCTTAAGGAAAGGATTGTGGAATCCTGTAACCAGCAGCTTACGGGAGCTGAGACAGCATGGATTCACTGGGGGGAAGTCAGGTCAAACCTGTACCTCCTCTCTTTCTCCCTCCATCTCATTGCCAGTAAATCCCTGGCACTCACTCTCCATTCTGTGCCAGCAAGTCCCTAGTATCCAGTGGTACTTCCTCACCACATCCCATGCCAGTAAGTTCTTGGCATCCAGTGGCACCTTCCTTTCTCACTCTATCCCAAGCCAATAATTCCTTGGCATCTGGTGCTACCCCCTCCCTCATCTCATTTCACGACAATAAGTCTCTGGTGACCAGTGGTACCCCATCCAATGGAAATAAATACCCAGTATTTGGTTGACCCTCATCCCATCCCATGCCCAAAGTTTCTGGTTGCCAGTGGCAGCCCCCAAACAGTGGTATGTGGCACAGCCCTCCTTCCCCCCCACTCTCAACTGTCTGAACCCTTTATTACAAATAGTGATTTACAAAAATCAGGCTCACTATATGTATTTCATAAATCAATGTTTGTTGATAAAAAAGTTTAAATCTTTAAAAGGAAGAAAAAAGACATGTAACTGCTGCAAAGTTATACACAGTACTGTTGCAAACTCTTATTCCTTGAGGAACAAGACATTAGGCTAAAATTAGCACACAATAATTGAGTCAGTTAAGATTTATTTAGTTTTTGTTTACCAGATAAGTGTACTAAACAGTAGCCCTCTGAGCTTGGAGTAATGTGTGTAGTGATGGATATGATGACTGAAGGCCAAGGCAAAGTGACAGATATTGTTATGTCAAGTTCCATTTATATAAAGTGGATTTGGCAAATGCCAGGAAAACTGATACAGATAGAGTAGCTTAGGCAGAAGAATACCATGGGCTACAGCTAACTGGGCTCAGCAGATAAAGTTTTGACTGACCTTACAGGGGATACTTAGTCTAGAACTAACAGTTTTCCAAGTACTATACTTGAAACATGCAGCAATAAGTTGGGGAAGTGTGATACCTAAGTAACTGGATGAGCAGACAATGGCAATGAAGGTTCCATCACTGTATGAGACAGATTAAGGAGATAGACACATTTTTAGTCTAGAATGAACCAAAAGGCATAGCCTGGTTTTAGATGCATTCAGAAGTAGCTTGTTTATAACAAGCCAGCTTTGAACAATCTGGAGGTCCAAGCACATGTGCATTTTAATGTTCTCAATATTTACTGGAACTAGAGAAGAGAACAGGCTAATCTGTTTAGAGGATGAGTTTACTATAAAAAAGACAATGGTGGATGGAATGAATATGTAGGGAGAGGAGAACAGAACCATAGATTGACCACTGGAAGACCCTAATAAAGGTGGGGGTAGGTTCAGAGAGGGAGAAAACCAAATTGACTCTCTGGTACCTATTCATAAAAAAATGTTTTAGTCGGGTAAGTGCTAAGGAGGAAAAATCCAGCATGGCAAGCATAACACAAAGTATGGAGTGATCAACCAGGCTGAAGGCCTTGGCAAGGTCTATGATGACTTCCCTGGTAAGATCATCCCTATCCATTTCAGTAGTAGTATTTATGGGAAGTATTAGAAGGGCAGCAGTGGTGCTGTGACCCCTATGAAAACCATGCTGTGCTGGAGTTAGGATGTTAAAGGACATATGATCATTGGTTAACTGGGTGGCAAAAAATTGTCTGAGTATCAGGGACCCTGATTTTCCATTTTTACCGGTAAGAATAACGGAATCCTGCTTGGTTTGCGGATTTTGAATTCTTGTACCGGTGCCTCACAGAAATTGCATGTCACTATATAGAATCTCTAAGATTTCAGCATCTTTTTAAATTTTTTTTATTTTCTCTTTCTATGCCCCCTTCTCACAGCATCAGTCTCCACTTTTCAGAGATCCCTAGGCTGGGTATCCCCTAGCTTCACCCCAGGTAATGCTCAGGAGCTCCTGTGGGCCTGCCCCTATCCTGCCTGGGTTGTACCCCCCCCAGGTGGGAAGGGAGGGGACCCCAGGTCACCCCTCCACACTCCCTTTGTGTGTGTTGGACAGCCCAGTGGGTCCCTCATGGAGCCTGGTTATGAAGTCTGGGGCACCTGGGTCCCTTCTGCCAGTGGCTGATGTGGGGTGATTGTTCGTGGTTTTCTGGTCTCTGTCCCTGAGGGCACCAGCACTAGAGGAGATCCAAGGAGGTAGGTCACATAGAGACATGCCACTGCTCCAGATCCTGGCTAGCGTCATCCCCTCCTGATCACTCTGCAGCACCATTGCACCACCACCCATGGTCACACAGGTGGTGGTAAAGCAGCAGGACCTGCAGTCCACCGTCCCCGGAGGAGGAGAGCAATCCCCCAGGTGTTTGATCCTACTCCCCTGGCCAGACCTCCAGCAACCCGAATTCGCTTCCAACCCTGGATCACTGTCATTGCAAGCAGTAGTGCTACCGCAGCACCAGCAGGCCAATCCAGATTTCAGCATCTTAAAATGAATGCTGCTGTGCTTCACATTCTTTCTGCTTTGCTGTGTATAGAGTCACTAAGAAAATCACCTGCACTGCTTTGTTGTAACCAGCCATTCAGTTTAACCACCCATGCTTCCCACCAACATCTCCATCACCTGAGGACTGCTTTCCTTCCTGAAAAACCACAGTTTTCATGTAGTATGTGCCTAAGAGTCTTTTACTATTTATATTACACTGTATGATACAAAAAAAATACAAGTATCAGCACAGATGGGCAGGGCCACTGGAAAATTGCAGGAAAAGAAACCTGAAATTGCAGAGATTTTTTGCAAAACTTGCTGGGAAATTGCGGGAGTTCTACTATAGATTCAGAGTGCTTCACAATAAATCCTTCACTGTTTTCTACAGCATATATTAGTCAGCATAAACTACTAAATGAATACACTGACACTTCAATATGTTTTAAATATGAAGAAAAATTTCTGTTTCTAACATGAATCCTAAATGGATAAGATGTGTTGCTTCTTTCAAAATGTAAAAACATCTGCCTTATACAGTACTAGATTCTATTTAGTGAGCCACAGAAAATCAATATTAAATAAATCCAGAATAAACAAATGTTATGTGTTTCTGGATGTAGAATAATGAAGCCTGATTAAAAACTATTTACAGTGCTCTGTCAACTATTCACTGACTTTGGTGTAAGAAAAAATAAGCAGATGGAGTGGCAAATAGTTCACTTTTAGTAAAATGTAAAGTGTTTCATGTTTATAATTTGCACTGTAGGTACTGTGCACTATTATTAAAATCATATATTAAAACATTATCTATGGGTGTTATTATGGCTGGCAGTATAGCCTAGTGGTTAGAGTAACAAACAGTGATTGAACTGGGTACATCCAGCAGACTTGGGTTTGATTCCCACAACCTCCACTTGCATACTGTGTGACAACAAGCAAGTCACTTAACCTCCCCAGTGCTTCTAGGTCACTCCTGAAAACAGGCAGTTCTGCCTAGTGGGCCTTACCTGATTTACAAAGAATATAAAAAAATACCTATATGTGACTACTACATCATAGAACAGTAGTCAGGGTACCATGTAATTTACCAGAGTTTTACTTGGGCTGCAATGATTTTGAATAGGTAAAGATAAATGTTCAGATACATTTTATATGTTTTATAAGCTTGCTTTTAGATTTTAGTCAGGTTTTTATTGTATTCTTTGCATAGGGGCATCTAGGTTGTAGATTGCTAAATGCAGGATCACTGTTACCAACCAGCTTATTCAAGTTTATAATCAGCAGGGCCATCCAAAATCCTCAGTTGTTTGAATGAAAACTAGTCTGAATGAAAGTATGTTCACAAGGAAAAAAAATGCCTTACTTTTTATGAAAAGACTTCACAGTTAGCACCCCATTTAGGTGAATTGAATCATTTGCACCTTTTCTCCCACCTGCTGTTTCAGTCTCTGTGACAACAAAAAGTTTTCTGATAGACTGCTTCAACAAAAAGCAAATGTGTTGGAGTCACATGATGCAGTACGCGTAGCGGCTGTGTTTTCCGCAAGCTCAACTACCCGAACCCGAATTCCGTTAAATCGACCCATTTATCTGCCATTCTGCGGGTGTTTCTAGCGCAGATAAGGATCGCGAGCCGCCAGTGGTCTGTTTTCTGTGGCGCACGGAGGAAGAAATGAAGAAAGCGCCACCGAGACATACTCCTCCAGCCACCCCCGAGAAGGCCGCAAAGAAATCCAAGGCCTCGGTTCTACAGTTACAGCAGGGCATAGGAGAGGAAGCAGGGGCAGAGGAGCCGTTAACTTTGGCAAAGTTTCTTGTGGAATTTCGACCATTCAGAGCCACATTAGATGATATGGCCTGTGAAATTAAGTCCCTTTCCACAACGATGGAGGATTTAAACCGAAAGATCTCTGATAATGTAGTCAGAATTAAATCACTGGAGACCAATAGGGAGCAGATAGAGGCCACTATAAATGCCTTACAATCGAAAATCAACAGGATGGACTCTAAACTAGAAGACCTAGAAGGGAGAAGCCGTCGCAACAATGGTGGTGATAATTGGCTTGCCGAAAGGGTCGAAGAGTTCGGATCTGCCAAGTTCATGCAGAAATTAATCCATGAAAGGTGGGGGTCTCGCCTTTGGCGCTACATATATAATTGAGCTGCAGGCGACAGAGCCCTACGCCTACTCACCTCCGGGGACCCACAAGACCATTTATTTTTCGCTCTGAACTATCAAGAGCCAGTTGTTCATGGCCAAGGTCAAGGAAGATAAAGAACTATATTGGGAAGGGCAAAGCTGAGAGTGGTGCAAGATCTTCCCTACACTGTAAGGCAAAGGAGGCTGCATTTCATTTGGTGGTTAAAAAGCTGATTGCGGCCGAGGTGAAATTTAGCATGGCATACCCTGCTAGGCTCCAGGTGAAAATTAAGGACGAATGGAAATCTTTTGAGTCAGCGGAATCGGCGAAAGAAGCTCTGCAGAAGGCCCTACCTGCTTTATTTAAGGACCCATGAACATGTGCACCACCTTGATGTTTCTAGTGCTTTTAGGGGGCCACAAGCCCTTTGGGACCAATTGGGTATTTGATAGCCTGATGGCCTAAGAAGCCTTGATCAACCTAGACTTCTAGGGGGCTGCGGTTTTGAATCCTCGTTTGGGGGGGTTAAAGTCTCCGCAGCTGCGATTGTTGCATGTTATCCTGGTTTTCCTTTTCTATTTTAGTACAATGTTGTATCGATTATTTTCAAAGAGAACGGCTCTAGGAGGGTACCAATCTGATAACAGTTTATGTATTCTGATTGCAACAGAATGGGAGTCGTATTCTAATTTCAATGGTCATTGTTTTCGGGGATGCAACCGGAGGATGAGCCAGTGTTCTGGGATCATGGACCAAGCAGAGTATGTATGGGGAGGAGGGTATTTGGGGTTATTGGGTTGTGGTAGTTTTCCTATGGGGTATGGCTGTGGGGGTGGGGGGTTTTGTGTTTAGAGGCACTGCACAGTCAGGAACTTGGCTTGTTGTTTGGCCCTTATTATAAGGTTGTCAATTAGGTATAATAATAGTGTTGTTATAGTAAGGCTGACATGGGTACTTTGATATGTACCAAGTTCCTTACTTGGAATGTTAAAGGAGCTCGACTTGGACAAAGCAATATAAAATTCTTAAGCACATAGAACTTACCGAGGCAGAAGTGGTGTTTCTCCAGGAACGCACTTGTTGATGTCTGAGGCTAATGCTATGAGGAGGTTGCAGATGGGCCAGGTTTTGCTTCTCAAGGCTATCACAGAGTAGGGAGTTATGCTCCTTCTGCATAGATCTTTACCATTCAAACCGTTACAAATTATTCGGGACAAGGAGGGGAGGTATGTCTTAGTTAGAAGGAAGTTATCGAATATAGAAATGTTATGGGGATCTATTTATGGTCCCAACCTGGATACTCAGGACTTTTTTGTGAGTCTGCTCAAGGCCCTGTTGCCTTTTGTTCACCTTCCTGTGGTCCTGGGCGGGGACTTCAATCTGGCCTTGGATCCCCGGCTGGACAGATCCAGTAAATCCCAGGTTTACTTATCCCCGGCAACTCGTGCACTGTCACAGTTGCTTGATCAACATGGGTTGGTTGATATCTGGCGGGTACTCCCACTCAGATTCAGGAATTTACCTTTACTCCCTGTACATAGGACCTCCTCTCGCCTGGACTATGTTTTTGTTTCTAGGTCTCTTCTCAGTGGAGTCCTTAGGTCAGAGATTTTACCTGGGCTATCTCTGATCATGCAGCTGTAATAGTGGCTATTTCAATGGCATCCCTAATGAGGAGAGGTAGCAGGTGGAAATTTAATAATCAAATACTTAGAGTGCCCAAAGGCAGTTAAATTTATATCTGAGCAGATTGAAGAATTTACTCAGAATAACTTAACTAATGAGGTTCATCGGATATTTTTGGGGGGCCCTTAAGTCTTATTTAAGAATTCTAATTAGTTTTACAGCGGGCAGGAAAAAGGAAAGAAATAGAATTATGAAGGAACTCTTGGTACGTATTAGGGCGCTGGAGGTGGATTCTGCCATCCAGTTCAGTAGGGATAAGGAGGAGGAGTTAATTAAGACCAGAGATGCTTATCTCAAGCTGCTGGGGGAACAATCGGAATTGGCCTTGATTAAGACAAAAGCTAATTACATTGATCAGGGTGAAAAGCCTGGGAAGCTGTTGGCAAGGCGTCTTTCTCAATTAGAATCCTCTAGATTGGTTGAGGGAATTGTCTCTGAGGAGGATGGGTTGGTTAAAACATCTCCAGTTTAGATTGCTCAACTCTTTCGTCAATATTTTGGGAATCTTTATAGGAAATGTCAATCCCACCTTGGATTACCACATCAGTAGGTTCTTGAGGGCCTCGATATGCCTGCTCTCACTGAGCGTGAGAGGGTGCTTTGGTGGCAGATATTTCTTTGGCCGAGGTGGAACTGGCCATTAAGAGTTTGCGTTAGATAAAACCCCAGGGCAGACGGTTTTCGTCCAACTTTTATAGGAGGTTCTCCACCCTTAGCCCGCACCTCCTCAGATTGTTCCGTCACATATGTGCTGGAAATGAGGTGGAGAAAGGCATTCTATGAGGCTTTCATTGTTTGCTCCCTAAACCTAACAGGCCAATTACGATCCAGCAGTTATAGACCCATATAAGCTGTTGAATTGTGATTTAAAAATCTTAGCCAAGTTATTGGCTGACCGCATTAACAAAGTGCTGCCCAAGCTTGTAGGGAGTATGCAGGTAGGCTTTATGAAGGGTAGGTCATCGATTGATCATTTTAGAACTCTAGCTCATGTCTTCTCGGCCTCGAGAGGCCACCCATCAATGGCGTTGGTCTCCTTGGATGCCGAGGCTTCGATAGGGTCTATTGGGAGTATCTATTTGAAACTATGTGTAGGTTCGGGTTCCCTGAGGAATTTTTAGGATGGTTGAGAGCCCTTTATTCTAATCCATCTGCCAGGATTAGTTGTAATGGTGTTATTTCTAATCCCTTTCCGTTATGTGTGGGCACAAGGCAAGGTTGCCCATTGTCCCCCCTGTTATTTAATTTGTACCTGGAGCCTCTGATAAGGAAGATACTGCATGAGAAGAAATTGGACCCATTGAGATAATGGGATTTCCATTAAAGGTCACTGCCTATGCGGATGACCTTCTGATCTATGTGTCACATCCGGCTAGGTCTATCCCCATATTACTGGATTTACTTAAGCGTTTTGGTCAAATTTCCAATTATAAGATCAACCCTGATAAAACAGTGGTCTACCCTCTCAATTCCAGGTTATTTAAGAAGGAAATAATGGACCTTGGGCTTAAATGGAGTCCTAATTCCCTTAAATACTTGGGTTTAGTTTTAACCTGCGAGGTGGGGCGTCTCCGTCAGTTGAACCTGGATTCCTTGATTCATACCATTAAGCTTGACCTTAAAAGATGGGATCAATACCCCCTGTCCCTTTGGGGTAGAATTAGTATAGTGAAAATGAATATCTTTCCCAAGCTCTTTTACCCAATTAGCAGATTGGATATTTTCCTCTCCCTATCTTGGTTTAAAAACCTTCATGCCATAATAGCAGATTTTATATGGAAGCATAAAAAGTCCAGAATGGCATATTATAAATTGGCTGCTCCTAAAGAGTTTGGGGGTTAAGGCTACCCCATTTCGGTTATATTAGTAGGAGCACAATTGAGTAAGTACTGTAGATGGGCTCAGCTAGATGTTGTGCCCAATTCGGAATATGTCTGCTATGGTTGGAGCTTGAAAAGGCTCATACTACCAAATTTGGGATTAACCTCAGGGCCCTTTTCTTTATATCTCCTAAAGTTTTACCACTGGCTCTGAAAAGGTCCCCTATTGGGGTAGCGGTTAGGTCCCATCACCAGCTATGTAGGTTCCTTAAATATAACCATTTAGGGGATAGGGAGCAGCCAGTATGGGGAAATCCACGCTTCTTGATTGATAGGAGGGTGATTAGACCTGGATGGTTGGAGAACTTAAGGGACTGTTCCCTAGGGGACTTTTTTGATGCTAACGGTGGCATAATCCCAGCGCGGACTCTGATTGAGAAGTTCAATTTGTGCAATAGGGATATTTTCAAAGTATTGCAGCTCAGGCACGTTTTATTACAACAGGTAGGCACGGGCTGGGAACAAATGCCCTCTATTGACTTTTTGGGAGGGATATGTCTGCTCGCTGGGACACAGCAAGTGGTATCTAAGTTGTATGCGGTACTGTTTCAATGGGCCTACGCTGGGAAGGTTGCACCGTGTACCTATTGGAATGGAATGTTTCCAGACCATTCATTAGACTGGAAGGGTATCTGGGCAGCTTGTCATAAGTATTTGAAACATGACCAACTTAGGCTCTTACAATTTAAAGTTATACATAATATGTATTATTCACCGCAGAAATTGCAGAGCCTGGGATTATTAGACGATGCAAAATGTTACAGATGTGGGGTGGGTTCCAGGTGACCTGTTACATATCCTCTGATATTGCCCTTTGTAGCTCCTTTATGGATTGAGATTCAGAGTAAGCTGAATCCACTTCTAGGTCTGGAAGAGGTGTTTAGGCCGAAATTTGTTTACTGGGTGATATGACCGCTGTTACTGTTAAGAAAGGAGATTTTACATTTCCTTGATTGCTGTCTCAGGTTAGAAGCTTGTGCTTAGGCATTGGAAGGACAAGTTCTGTCCCTTTTACAATGAGTGGTTAAGCGAGCTCCTGGCTTTCTTAAGGTTGGAAAGAATGATTGCTATCATGCATAATAATCTACGTTATTTTGAAAAGATTTGGGGCTGTTTGAAATCTGTTACTCTAAGTAGTTCCTAACTCTACTATGGCTCTACTTAATTTATTGCGTGTGCCTAGGGTGGGTGGGGGATGGTGGGAGTGGGAGGGTGGTGTTTTTGGGGGAGGGGGAGTAGTGGGGGGTATTAGTGGGTGTAACTAGGAGATTAGGTAGTGGGGTAACGCAGAGTGATCTTAACTGTTTGTGTCGGGGCATTATTAATGTATCTGTATATTTACTGTGTATGTCCTGTTTTTACCCACTCTGCTGGAAAACTAATAAAGTTTAAATGGAAAAAAAAAAAAGCAAATGTTAAGTTTTTAAGTGTACTTATGTTTGGCCAGTGGATTTTGAAAGCGCATTCAATAACACACAGAAGGTAAGACCCCAGGGGTTGTATGATGCTGGTGGGCAGAGTGGTGCTCAATTCACATCTGAGCTCAGACATTAAAACTGGGAGACACCCTTCTCATGGACACCAAGTAAAAAAAAAGCATCCACATGTCTGGAAGATGCATGAATCCATTTGAAGGTCCACTCGTGGATTTTTTAGGTGGAGACACTTCATTTCAAAGAAGTAAATTCAAGCATTTTTTTTTTTGCTCCTCCTACCCCTTGGCCATCCACTTCTTCAGGCCTGCCAAGGCCCCCTAGCACCGCTGCTGAGTCCCAACCACCATCCACTGCCCCTCAATGTTGTGCTACCAGGTAACCCAAAGTAACCTTTCATTGAGTGGGCCCCTACCCCTGTGTGAGGCTACCAGGGGAGGAGAATTGCCCCAAAGAGCTTCCTGTGTATCCTGGGCATGGCAGGGGTCAGAATGGACACATGTCTGGGGCTTTCGGCTTATGGAGAGACCAGCAGTCATCCTTTGGTTGGCCAGCGGGTGTTTTTCCATTTTCTTGGGAGTGTGACAGCCCACATGATGTCAAGGCACAAACCGACATCTGTCACGCTCCCTCCCACAGTGAGGGCCAATGTGTTGTCATGCCTCTGACCTCCACCAGGGGCCAGCAGATGTTGAGCCATGAACCCACCATCCCTCCCAGGAGAAGGTGAGTGGTCGTTGGACACTCAAGCCTTCACCCACCGGCTGGCCCTCCAACACTCAAGTCAAGTCTATTCCCTTACCCTGGTCAGCGGTGTCACAGGCAGAAATCCAATTCAGGCAGTTAAATTATAGATAGGAAAAAACAAAGGTAGTCCACCTTAGTGGTGATGGTTCAGATTAATTCACATCTGAGTTCTAACAAGCAAAGAGAGCAAGTCATTTGTAACTTGTGCATGTGGGGTGTGGGTGTTGAAGAAAGGGGATCATAGTGCTGTCACTACTGTCATCACTCCAGATGGATGCGGACTGCATTGTTACTACTGCCATCACACCGAAGGGGTGGGGGCTGTAGTGCTTCTGCCATCACCACTGGTGGATGGGGAATGTAGTACTGCTGCCATCACACCTAAGGGATGGGGGCCACAGTGCTGCTGCTTCTGTCTCACCTGAGGGAGGGAGGTGATAGTGCTGTTGCTGCAGACATCACACTGGAGGGATAAGGGCCGTAGTGCTGTTGGTGCTGCCATCGCACCTGAGGGATGGGGCCATAGTGCTGCTTCCATCACACCTTAGGGATGGAGGCTGTAGTGCTGCTGCTGCCATCACATCTTGTACCTAAAATAACTTTAAATTGGTACAAGGATGGATGGATGTGCAGTAATGGAGGGCAAAATTGCTAAAATGCATGTTAGCAGAGTTGAAAATTGTTAAATAAAGTACACAGAACCAAATGCCGGTAAAGCCGGATTTTGGCTTAGCAGACACCGGTGACAATATCATTTTTTACAATGTGCAAAATGGAATATGCCCTTTCTCAGTCCTGGTAAACCAGTGTCACTGCTGAGTATTTTACCACAGGTAAAATGGCAATAAGTCTGTGAATGCTGATATGTTGGGGTTACCTTCCTTAAATACAGGCAACACACTGGATAATTCCCATAAATCAGGAACAACCCCTGTAGATAAGGATAGATTATTTGTTCTAGATACTGGTGAAGCTAGTTTTATATGCAGTGATCCTAATGAGCTTGGATTCTGGAACCAGCAGATTTTGACTGAGGAATCTGTTTGAGGTGTTTACATATATTAAACACTAGCATCTTTAAAATAAAAAGGGGGTAACCGGGGGAGGGGGGCAAATGCTGATGGGATGGACCTGATACTGGGCTTCCTGAGGTGAAGAGTGGAAAGATGCAGTATAAGCTGTTAGGCCAGCAAAATGATGGTTGAAGGTGTTTGCAACAGTGGATGGATTTTTACTGTTCACTTGGTTTATGTCAATATCAGAGGGGAAGAAGTCTCCTGTCAGACCCATCTGTTTGATAAACTTTCAAAACTAATGCTGGTTTCCAACTGTAGAATGAAGCAGAAGTTTGCAGTACATGCTCTTATTGTGTCTATTAGCCTTTTACAATCATTCCTAAGTGTTAAAATAATTCATCCAGATGGGTACAAAAATGAGGCCATGTATTTCTGCTAGTTGTTATCCTAGGCTTTGATCAAAAATAGGAGGGGGTGGTCAACCCATTTAGTAACTGGTCCTCATACCCTTTTCCTGGTTATAGGAACATATGTATCTTGGAGGCCTGTGAGCACTGAATTAAAATAGGAGACCATCAGGTTAACATCAGTGATGGTCCAAATATAAGACCATCTGATGTCTAAGTCGAGCAGGATCAAGATTAGAGAAATCATGGAAAGGAATAAGGCTGAGGGAACCTTAGGAGGTTTAGCTCTCCATATACAATTGACTGGAGAGTGGTCACTAATGGCACCAGGAAGCACATCTGAGCAGTTGATCCTGCCCACTTTATGGGCTAGTATCCAGTCTATTAAGGTGGCACAGTTTCCATTGTTTGAGAGCCTGGTAAGTTCAGAGGCAATCTGGTTAGCTGGAGCTTACTAAGGGCCAGTTCAAAATCATGAAGCTGCCCACTATGCATTATACATAAACTGTCATCATGTATATGACACCTTTTATGCAGTATTAAATAGCTTTGCATTAGAAAGAAACTAGTATCCAATGCATTATGGAGTCTATTAGATTCAAATGTATTAAAGTGGAAAACCCAACACGATTCCCTCTATAATAATTTAAGGAGTCTAGGACCACGTCTCTCTTTTTGGGAAATTTGTTCAATCCTTTTAAATTTAAAATCTGTGGGATTTTTGCCATATTCTGCTTGAAAATGGGCACCTATGGTATTATTTAGTTGGCCCTTCTTAATTACCTTCACATGTTCTTGAATTCTGACCCTAAACTGCCTGGTAAGGCTGTGTGAAATGAATATACTTCTGGCAAAGTTCCAGGGATACACGATTCATAAAATGTCACAAAATCAATGAAAATTGAGTCAAATGTTGCCAAAATTCTAATTTTATTTATTTCTAATTTACAAAGTATTTGTTCAAATTGCACCACATTTGTTATGACAAATTTACCGATGCCCATAGTAAAGTATACCATGTTTCAGATCTCTGTATTTAAAGGTAGCTAAGTTATAAGCCTCCATACTTTCAGAAATTTAAAATGCACATTCTGCAAGTATGAAAGCTGCATCATTTTAAGCCTCTATAACTTTAAAATTAGAGAACAGAATGTCACCAATTTTGTTAGATTCATTGACACTAATAATGAGGCCATGTGTGCCAGCCCTTTAATTTCTTGCTCAAAGGATAGCCAAGTTATAAGCAGCCAAAGATCACAAAATGGCATTAGTAGTCAAAGCTGAATTTCATGAGCTTGTGTGCAAAATGGTGACATTTTGTAATACTTTTGTCTAGGCTATATCTATACATTTTGCCCAGCCATACACTTGAGTTGCCATTGTGGAGGAAGGGAAAGGCTGGGTAGAGTGGAAATAAGGCTGCATTCATTGGAGGCTCCATTGTAAAATTATAGTTGTGCCATGCATCAGGTCAGTATGTTGAGTGAAGAATCATGAATAATAGTCATGGACATCATTGTGCACTAGTCTGTCTTCTTGCATAATGTCAGCTAACCACATGAGCATACTGACTAAATGACTTTTATAAACACAAGTATGTGCAGCATTGTTTCTGTACAATGCCACCTGCTGACTCTGTAACAACCCTACAGCTAACAATGGAAATTTTAGCATTTGAAAATAGTGGTACACAGTGACACCAGGCATTACAACTAGTTGTGATGGAGGCCACTGCAACAGATTTATTGGAATACCTTTAGTAATGACAGAGCATGATGCTGGGCATCCCTGTCATGGGAGTGTTGTGGGGGCATTGCAGGGTCATTATGCTTATGCAAGTAGGGTGATTTGCTTGACTGCAGGACAAGTCAAATGAATGTAATCAATAGCCAACCCAAGCTGGGCTGATGTTCTGTAAAGATGCAGGGCGTATGGGCATGTCAATGGAAAAGGAAGTCCAGGGAATATGAATTCAAAGGCTATGGCTGTAGTTCAATGGATGGAAACAACCAGCCATGCCACTGGCCCAAGCTATTTAAGCAGCTTTCTCCAGCCTCACTCAGAAGCACTATCAATCAATCAATCAAGTCTTTATTTATCCAGGCGAACACAATTGAGCAAGCTCATTTAAAAGGTGGACCTGCATCTCACAAGGTAAAAAAAATACATTTAAAAAACAAACAAGTGTAGTTATATAAAAGAAAGATACACGCAGTGCACAGTAAACAGTATTAGGTAAAAGTCAGCATACATATTCATTGCCTTCATATTCATAACATTCATATTCATATTCATAGCATATTCAGAGAGAACCTCAGATATCGAACTGGCGGGAGGTAAGGGTAGAAGACTAACGTGGATGGGAAAGATACAGGGACAGTACACTACTAGGAATGCTAAGCTGACAGGCTGGGAGACATAACGAAAAAGAAAAAAGAAGGGAACAGGGCAGAAGGGGGTGAGTAAAAAAGCAGTACAAGGAATAAATTTGATGAGCGATTGGGTCCAGGATAAGATTTTATGATGGATCAGATGGTGATAAGCAGAAGTCAACAACCAGGCTACTAGGGGCAATGGAAACAGTTGCGTAGTTTAGGAGGCAGTATAGTGCAGTGGTCTAAGGCTCTGAGCTGCAAATCTGGTGACATCCAGCAGACAAGACTTGGGTTTGAATCCCACAGCTTCCACTTGCATACTGTGTGACCCTGAGCAAGTCACTTAACCTCCTTGTGTTCCCAGGTCGCTCCTGTAAAAAAGCTTCCAGCTTAGCATGCTATACTGTACCTGGTTAAACAACTAAATAGAAATTGAAAATTGCGTAGTTCCTTAAATGTTTTAGCATATAAGGTCTTGAACACAGCAAGACTAACAACGGTGCTTAATTTCAACAGTTTCTGTAACTTGTTCCAGAGCGAGGGCAGCACAAAGCCTATTGCCACTCTTCCAAAGCATGTGCTGGCCCTCGACACTTTCATGGAAATCAGAGAATAGCTTCTCAAAGCATAGTTGCCTATCGAACTTAGAGGCAGTCAATCAGCAATGTACTGAGGAAGTTTGTTGGTGATACCTCTGAATATTCTGAGAGCCGCATTTCTATTACACCTATGCTGAAAAGAGGTCCACCCCACAGCTGCATATAAGGAACAGTGATGGGTGGAAAAGGGAAGGCCAGTTATAAATCTCAGAGCTTTGTGATACAGTATGTCCAATTTTCCAAGGTAGGAGGCAGTACACTGGCTATAGATAAAGTCAGCATAGTCAATTAAGGAAAGGAATGTGGATTGGAATAGCTGCCTTTTGGCATCTAAGGTCAGGAGGTCATTATCCTAAAGAAGAGGCCAAGCCTCTGCCTCAGTTTTTTCAGCAGCTCCTCTATATGTTCTGCAAAGGAAAATTTGTGGTCAAGCCAGATCCCCAAGTACTTGAATTTCATTATAAATTCAAGATTTTCTCCTAATAAAGTGGAGGTAGGGGATAAGGAACCAACAATAGTAGGATACACCATATGATTAGCTGGTGAGAATAGCATTGCTTTTGTTTTCTTGGCATTAAGTAATAGTTTTTTGCTAAGGAGCTGGCGCTGCAGAATATTGAAGTCAGTTTGCAGGTCTCCACAAGCAGCTTCAGGTGATGCATGGCTTATATAAAGCACCGTATCATCTGCAAACAGGTGAATGCTTACCTCTTTGTTGTGACGTCTATGCAGTTGATATAAGTAGCTAACAGTAATAGCCTCAAGAGGGATCCCTGAGGAACACCTCTTCTTAGCAGTTTGAGTGGGGAAAGCTCCCCTTCAGCCTTAACCTGCTGCTTCCTATCAGTAGGATAATAATGGAACCAGCTCAAGGAGGTCGAGTCCAGGCCTATCATTTTTAATGTAGAAAGGAGCAGACAGTGGTTGACAGTGTCGAAGGCCTTGCTAAGGTCCAGGAAAACGGCACAGACAAATTATTTGTTCTCTATATCATGTTGCCAGTCTTTAGTTACTTTTGCCAGAGCAGTAATAGT
Source organism: Neoceratodus forsteri (assembly GCA_016271365.2). Taxonomy (NCBI): domain Eukaryota; kingdom Metazoa; phylum Chordata; order Ceratodontiformes; family Ceratodontidae; genus Neoceratodus; species Neoceratodus forsteri. The sequence continues at coordinate 649,677,976 of CM028136.1, read as the reverse complement.
ACTTTGCTTAGCTCTGAAACCAGACTACATAGGGTTTAGAAGATTTGCATTGACTAGGAAAGTTCTCAACTGGGCATTCACAATTTTTTCCAGAAGTTTTGACAGTATGGGGAGGAGAGAAATTGGCCTATAGTTATTTAGATCGCAGGGATCCCCTGATTTAAACAGAGGAATGACATGAGCAATTTTCCAAAGACTGTTTCTTTGCTACAGAAGGAAGTTCTGCCCCTCTTCCCCCTGTGTTAGTTTCCTGCTTTCCTTTTGCGCTTTTGGTCTTTCTTTGGTTTGTGCCTCTAGCATCTTTCAAGGTCAGTATTTCATTTTTCTACCTTCCCAAAATAAATAGCATTAGTAGTTAAAGTTGAATTTCATGAGCTTGTGTACACAATTGTGATATTTTGTGATCCTTTGTCTAAACTATATCTATACATTTTGCTAAGCCATACACTTGAGCTGCCATTGTGGAGGAAGGAAAAGGCTGGGTAGAGTGGCAATAAGGTAGCATTCATTGGAGGCTACATAGTAAAAGTAAAGTTGTACCATGCATCAGGTCAGTACGTTGAGTGGAGAACCATGAGGAATAGTCGTGGACATCACTGTGCACTAGCCTGTCTTCCAGTAATACGTCAGTTAATCACATGAGCACAATGACTAAATGACTTGTAGAAACACATGCATGTGCAGCATTGTTTCCGTACAATGCCACCTGCTTACTGTTTAACAACCCTATAGCTAGCAATGTACAGTTTACCATTTGAAAATAGTGGTACCCAGTGACACCAAGCATTACAACTAGTTGTGATGGAGACCATTGCAACAGATTTATCTGGATATTTTAAGTCATGACAGAGAATGATGCTGGACATCCCTGTCACGGGAGTGTTGCAGGGGCATCACAGGGTAATTATGCTTGTGCAGGTGGGGAGATTTGCTTACCCGCAGGACAAGTAAAATGAATATAATCAATAGCCAACCCAAGATGGGCTGATGTTCTGTAAAGACAGAGGGTTCATGGGCATGTCAATGGAAAAGAAAGTCCAGGGAAAATGAATTCAAAGGCTATGGCTGCAGTTCAGTGGATGGGAGCAACCAGCCATGCCCCATGCCTCAGTTATTTAAGCAGAAAAAATATTATGTATATGACTGCACCAAGGGTTGGTTGTGCCACTAACAAGAAAAGTGCAAAGCAGGAATTCAACAGGGTTGTCCGGCACCATCCAAGGCAGTGGTGTATTAAAATACCACCACAGTAAACATGGACTGTACAGACTTGATTTAATGTGCTTCAAAACTTTAATCAAAGTGCAGAGTGTGAATAAATATACATAAAAAAATCACATCAGGATCCAGATAAGGATACATCCACAAAGAGACAACAAAATCCAAATAACATCCAAGTTAGTTCATGGAATAAAAAAGCAGTCCAGCAGCTCCAAGAACCCAAACTCCTAGGCCCAGTTCCCTGTGATGTCAGACTGTCAGGTCACCTGACATGTTTTACTCAATCAGCTTTCTCAAAGGTTGACCTGATGTTTTGTAAGAGCCTCCCTTATGAATGAGGTCACTTAAAGTGACAGTACATTAAAAACATAGGTGCAATGAAAACGTGGGTGCTCAATAGATCTAAAGTTAAAAATTATATTGAAGAATCACCATCAATTTCATTAATGAACTACTGTATATAAGGCACACAAACACATTTATACGATAATAAAAACACAAAGTGGAATTGCTATACCATACATTTCAGAGAAAAATATTTTTGGTTCAATATGCCACTAAGTAGATAGAAAGATTGGACACATTTTTCTTGAAAAACTGACAGCAAACCAATTATAGTCAAATTGCTAGTGCATATCTGGAAGAGAGAAAAGAAAGAAAAAACCTTAGATATTCATATCAAGAACAATAAATATATACCATAAGTACAGCATACAGTCATTTGTTCAAGAAGGGTTTTATCTTTCTCTTGCCATTAAGTTCCATGGCTTTCAGATTATAAATCCAGTACTGATCACTTTTTAAGAGGAGGTTAATGTAGTCACCCCCTCTCCTGGACATTACTAGTTTTCCTATCCCTGTAAACATAAGCCTTTTGCACATGCATTGTCAAAGTGTTTTTTGAATCACCAGCTTCTGTTGCCTTAACATGTTCATCAATTCTTGTCTTGAAATTCCTTTTTGTTTCTCCTATATAAAAACATTTACACTTGCATTCTTCCAAGTATATAAGACCCTCAGTGCTGCATGTAATAAAGCCTCTAACATGTATACCTGCCCCGAGACAGGATTTGTAAAACTTTTTATTCTCTGTACGTTAGGGCAGTACTTGCAGTTACCACACCTATTGCAGCTACTTTCCCTATTGGGTAGCCACATGTGGAGAGACAATTCAAGGGGTTGAACAGTGTTTACTACCAGGTCTTTAATAGTTTTCTCCTCCTAATGACAATTTCAGGACCATTGGGGTCAATATCTCGGAGTCCAGGGTCTTGTAAAGTAATGTGCCTGTTCTTTTTTACAATATCTGCAATGTTGTATGCAGGATGACTATAGGTACTCACAAATGTGAGTTGTTTATCTAAATTACCATTTCTTTCTTTATGTTTTTTTTCTGCAAGTATCTCCCTGAGGGTTTCATCTGCAACTTTCTTGGCTTCTTGAATGGTTGTTTCCTTATACCCCCTATCTCTGAGTCTCTGTGTGAGTTCATCAGCTCATATCATCATATATATCTTATCACTTTTATTTAAAAAAAGCACCTTTCTAATGATCAAGGCACTTGTACATAAGAATAAACATCTCTACTAATTAAAATACAGTACATAAAATTATAAAAAATAAAAAATAAATACAAGCAAGTACACTGATAGACAGCGGTAGTATACTTAAAATATTATCTTAGTATCTAGAATTCATCTGGAAATGCCAGGCTAAATAAATGGGTTTTTAGCACTGTTTTGAAGTTCTGGACAGTCAGACACACTTTTACCCAATGAGGTAGAGAATTCCACTGGGTAAGGGCCACAAATGCAAAAGAACGGGCTCCTGATGCCCTGGGAATCTCTAGCAATCCCTCATCGGTGGATCACAGAGGTCAGAAGGGGCAGTAGGGATGAAGGAGATCTTGCAGGTAGCGGGGTCCCTGGTCATATAGGGCTTTATAGGTCAGCAGACTGACCTTGAAGGTGATATGCCACTGCACTGGCAGCCAGTGCTGTCCACCGAGTGCAGGCACAATGTGACTGGTCCTAGATGTACCAGTCACAAACCTGGCAGCCGCATTCTACACCAGCTGTAGGTGGTGTATATCAACCCGCAGTAGCCCTAGGTACAGGGCATTGCAGTAATCAAGGTGTGAGGTCATGAAGGCTTGGACCAACTTCGGAACATCATCAGGAGGGACCAGGTGCTTTACCCAGGCGATATTCCTCAGATGGTAAAAAGAGGTCTAGACAACAGCTGACACCTGTGATTTTAGGGACAAACCATCGACAAAAATAATGCCCAGGTTATGAACCTGATCTGAAGTAGCCAGCTAGACACCCCCAAGCCAAAGCCCAGAGGGTTGTCCTGCTGGCAAACCACCTCCCGATGATCTGGATCCACCACCAACACCTCGGTTTTAGCTGGGTTCAACTGCAGCCAGCTAGCACTCATCCAGTCTTGGATCTTGGAGAGACAGTTGTTAAACACCAGGAGGACATCTCCCCTTTTGGGCACAAAAGACATGTACAGTTGAGTATCAGCTGCGTAGCAGTGAAAACTCAAGCCATACCATCTAATAATGTCTCCCAATGGCAACATATACACTGCAAACAACATGGGTGACAGAATGAAGCCCTGCAGTACCCTGAAGGATAGGGGAGAGGGTCAGAGGAATAAATTCCAGAGAACACTCTCTGCATTCTACCATCAAGGAAACATTGAAACCATCTGAGGACAGTAGCTGACAGTCCACAGATATACTGCAGGCTCTCCAGCAGCACACCATGGTCCACAGTGTCAAATGCCATTGAGAGATCAAGGAGGACCAAGATGGAACGAATCCTATGATCTCTTGCTATCAGGAGATCATTTAGCACCCAAACAAGGGCTGTGTCAGTGCTATGCTTCTTCCTAAATCCAGACTGGAGAGAGTCATAGACATCATGGGTGGATAAATGATCATCCAGCTGCAGCTCAATCACCTTCTCAATAACCTTACCCACAAATAGCAGGTTAGAGACAGGTCTGTAGTTGGTCAAACAGTCCTGGTCAAAGAAGGGCTTTTTCAGGAGTGGTCTCACAATCAACTCCTTCAGGAGATCAGGAAAGACCCCCTCTCCAGTGACTTCCAGACTATTTGGGCCAGGACCAGGCTGATCTTATCAGTGCACCCCACAAGGAGATGTGTTAGGCCCAGATCCAAACTACAGCTGGTTGGCCGCAAAGTTTGGATAATCCTCATGATACCCATGATGTCCAGATGGCTGAAGTCAGACCAGGTAAACTGGGCACTTGAAACTTCCTGCTGACCTTCACAACACCCAATAGAGGGGTTTGAGTAGATGCCAGAGCTGATGGTGGCAACCTTATCAGTGAAAAACTGAGCAAACTCATCACACCTCTTTTGAGACAAGGCTCCACCAGGCTGCAGACAGATTGGATTGCACAATCTGTCAACAGTCCAGAAAAGCTGAGCTGGTCAGTTTTGTACAGCGACAATCTCCCTGGACCGGAATTCTGCCTTCTTAGGGGTGATTGTCAATTTAGAGACCATATAATGGTCCATCAATCTAAGCCTGTCAACCTCCAGGCTGGACTTCCACCAAGCCCTCTCTAAACTTTGACCCACTCTCCTCAACTCCTTCAAGGTCCCATCAAACCATGGGGACCTTGGGTGAAGAGTGAAGGGTCAAACATGAACAGGAGCAATAGAATCCAGGGCTTCCATCACTGCCCTATTATAGGCAAGTAACAGATCCTCTGGATCCTCACATTCACTCAACAAGCTTGATAGGTCCAGCACTGCCATTAGGCCCTTTGGGGTCACACCCCTTAAAAGGTGGCACCGTATCATCTCTGTAGGGGCAAGTCCATTGGGGGAGCCATGAAACTGAACCCTATGGTGTGATGGTCAGACCAATTGACTGATTCCACCACCAAGTCAGAGATCTTCATCCCCAGGAGGAACACCAAGTCCAATGAATGATAAATGTGAGTTGTGGAGGTAACAATCTGTATGAGGCCCAGTGAGGTCATAAGCTGAAGGAAGTCTCTATCAAAGTGCAAGAGTTCATCATTGACCTAGGCATTGAAATCCCTCAGAATTAACCATCTGGGGGAATTCCAAAACCACGTTCACAATGAAGTCCACAACTTCATGCAGGAATTCTTTCCCATCCCCAGGTAGACAGTAAAGGAGCAGTATCCTGCACCCCACACCGCACCCAAGATACCCTGAAAGGATCTGGTGGACTCCTGGCACATCCACAAGGCCCAGTTCTGATCTAAAACAAATGGCTACACCCCACCCCTTCCAGACAGATTCGTCACCACAATTCCTCCTTATTCTAATATATGGCCCTTAGTCATTGCCCTTGTGATGTGTGCAGGGTAGCTGCTACTGGCCAACAGGAGAGTATACCTGTCTTTGCTCTTCCTGTACAGTTCAGTAGTGACACCCCATTTCCATCCTTTACTGCTGCGAGGTCTAGAAAATTAATCGGTGTTTTACTGAAGGCTAAGCTGAAACCTAGGTTTTCATTGCTGTCTTCCAGGAACTTAAGAAAATCAATCAATTCATTTTCTGACCTCTTCCATACAATCAAGATGTCATTGATAACATATCTCCTTAGGTCAAGCCTGTGGCAGAATGGATTTTTATCAATATTCCTTACAACATCATTTTCCAATTTTGCCATGAGAAATTAACCTAGTTCACACCCTCCTGCTGAGGAGGAATAAAGACATCAGGAGGGAAGGGGCTCAAAGAGGGGAGGTGATAGATAGAAATGACTCCTGGATGCCAGGAGCCTGGGAAATAAAATGGGTGGCTTAGAGGCAGTGGTGGGATCGGATGACCCAGACTTAATAGCAATAACCAAGACTTGGTTGACTGATTGCCACAGTTGGGAGGTTGAATTACAGAGGTATAGTCATTTCAGGAGAGATAGAATGAGAAAAAAGGCAAGGGGGGTAGCCCTGTATGTGAGACATGGGATTAGAGTAGTAGGGGACAAAAAGGAGAGGGGATCTGCAGAGATCCTTTGGGTCACCTTAGAAAAGAAGTCAGGAGAGACAATAAGGATAGGGGTGGTCTGCAGACCACCAAATCAGGGGGAGGAGGTGGATAAGGAGTTGGCTAAGAACATACAGGGAATGGCCAACAAGGGGAAGATCCTGGTGGTAGGAGACCTGAACCTGCCTGAGGTGGACTGGGGCATGCCAGCAGCCATATCTGAAAGAAGCAGGGAATTATTGGACTCCTTGCAGGATACATTTACTCTGCAACTAGTTAGGAAACTGACAGGAGAGGCCATGGTGGATATAATTTTGACAAATGGAGAGAGTGTGGAGGAGGTAGAGGTTGGGGAAAATTTGGGGGACAGTGACCACCGGATGGTCAGGTTCATGATTAGGGCAAAGCTGGAAAAGAGCAGATCCACCACAAAGGTACTGGACTTCAGGAGGGTGAACTTTAGGAGAATGAGGGAAATTTTAGCTAGGGAACTTGAAGGGAAGCAGAATCTCAATGGGGTCGAGGAACTGTGGGGAGTGATAAAGGGAGATATTCTCAAGGCCACAGAGCAATGCAACCGGAAGGTATGCAAATGAAAAAGAGGGAGGAAACCCCTGTGGTTCACGGCAGAAGTTAGGGAGGTGGTTAGGGGGAAAAAGAAGGCATTCAAGACCTATAAAACTTCACAGGCACTAGTGGAAAGGGAGTTTTGTAAGGAAAAGCTTAGGGCAGTGGGGAAAACAGTTAGATGAGCTAAAGCATTAACAGAAGAGAACATAGCGAGGGAGGCAAAAGGGGGGACAAACATTTTTCAAGTATGTGAATAACAGAAGGGGAGGCAAGCAGGGAGTTCTGAGACTTAGGGGAGAGGGGGTGCACCAGTTGAGGGGGAGGAAGACAAGGCAAACCTACTAAATGAATACTTTATGTCAGTTTTTACAGTGGAGAGGGAAGGGAGAGGTCCAGAATTAAGATACAGGTACAGAATGGGTAGGGAGGCAGACACAAGTCCCTTCACAGAGGCTAGAGTGTTGGAAGAGCTGGGGAAAATAAAAGTGACAAAGCTATGATCCCTGATCAAGTTCATCCCAGGTTTCTTAGGGAACTAAAGGAGGTGCTGGCAGCACCTCTAGCAAGGTTATTTAAGCTAGCCCTTTAAGTGGGGGAGAGTCCCGGGGAACTGGAAGAAGGCTGAAGTAGTGCTGCTGCACAAGGGAGGAAGTAAAGAAGAGCCTGGCAACTACTGCCTGGTTAGTCTTACTTCCATAGTAGGAAAATTGATGGAAGTTCTCGTAAAAGAAACCCACCACCCGCTACCAATATGTGATAGGGGTGGTGTTCCTCTTGAAAGTGTTCATCACTTCAAATACCTTGGAATTACTTTTGACAGCTCGCTCTCCTATGCCCTCCACATAGACATCACAACTAAAGAGCTACTTTACTGCCATTGGCAAAGCCTGACCCCTGAAGCCCTCAGCATAGTGGTCCACAGTTCAGCGGGTTCCCTAGTGGACTATGGACTGCCAATGTATGGCTCTGCCACAGATACCACCCTCCGACGTATAAAAACTGCCCTTAACAATGCCTGCAGGCTCACCTTAGGGGCACACCCACTAACCCACACCTGCAATCTCTATGCAAAGGCTCACTGGCTAATGCTCTTTGGTCACTTAAAATATCAATCCTGCCTCCTGGCCAAAAAGATCTGCCTTGGCCAGCTCCCGACTGGGGTCCAACAACTCCTAGTTACCAGCACTAATCCCAGGCCCACCTGAAATTCAGAACTGCAGCCCTTCCTGACTCTAAAATGTTGGACATCTCAAAGACAAAGGTCCTTTGCCTATCAGATACCGTTGTGGTTCAACTCCCTCCATGAGAACATTATTAGCCTGCCCGTTCTGTGGACCTTGAAAAATAACCTAAAGAACCATTTAATACAGGAATCTCAATGTGTCTGCAATCACTAGCACCTAGCAAAGGCATCTCCTACCATCTTCCCCTCTGCCAAACAGACCTCTCTCTCTATCTCTTTCTTGGACACCCTGCACTTGGGGCTCAACCCTGTACCCCGTGTCTCCGGCACTTCTATGCGCTAACCACCTTGTGTTGCTGACAACTAACAGGCTCCCCGTTGGGCACAGTTATTTAGTCTGTTCCTGTATGTATCTGACTGTGTTTCCCTATTCCAGTTTTAGTTTTCACTGTATTTATTGCATTCCTTTGTTTAAAGACCAGTTGTACCTAAATGTTCTCATTCTAATTCTATTGCCTTGTTTGCCTCAGTTCTCTGTATAATTACCTACTTGTTCTAAATATACTAACGTGGAACCAATGTAAAGAGCTCTGAGTTCAAATAGTTAATCCGAGATCAGAAATAAAAGAAAAAGAATGACTGGTATGTTACCTGGAGGAGGAAGGCTTGTTGATGACAACCAGCATGGGTTCACCAGAGGATGGTCGTGTCAGACCAACCTGATTGACTTCTTTGGGAAGTTACGGAGATGTATGATGTGAGGGAGCAGTAGATGTGGTCTATCTGGATTTCAGGAAGGCCTTCAACTCCATACCCCACAGAAGGCTAGTAACCAAGTTAGGCAGTTTAGTGGTGGGATATAAGATAGAAAATTGGGTGGGAGATTGGCTAGGGGCAGGACTCAGAGGATGGTGGTCAGTGGCATGCACTCTGGGGAAAGGGGGGTGATGAGTAGGGTTCCACAGGGGTCAGTGTTGGGATTCTTATTGTTTAGCATTTAAGTAGGGAATTTATTGGAGGGGCTAAATGGGATGGTGTGTCTGTTCGCAGATGATACAAAGGTCTGCAATAGGGTAGACACTGTGGAGGGGGTGGAGAAAATGAGTCAGGATCTGGCCAGTCTGGAGGAGTGGGCAGTGAACTGGCTGCTTCAGTTCAATGCAAAGAAATGTAAAATAATGCACATAGACCACAAAAACCCCAGGGCCCGATACTGGCTTGGGGGATGGAGGTGCTGCAGGTTACGGAGCAGGAAAATGACCTAGGGATCTGGATGTCGGGCAATCTTAAGTTTAGGAATCAATGTGATCATGCAATAGGCAAAATGACAAGAATGTTGGCATGCATAGGGAGGGGCTTTACAAGCAGGAAGAGGGAGATGATCATGTCACTCTACAAAGTGCTGGTAAGACCACACCTGGAGTATGGAGTCTAATTCTGGAAGCATCACCTGCAGTGTGACAAGGATAGACTAAAGAGGGTCCAGAAAAGGGCAACCAAGATGGTGCAGGTGAAGCATGGAAAGCTGTATGACGAAAGGCTGGGAGAACTGGGTCTGTATACACTGGAGTCGAGGAGAGAAAGGGGGGATATGGTAGAAACCTTCAAATACCTGAAGGGAATAAATAAAGTAAGAGAGGGCAGCCTCCTAAGGTTGAGCAAAAACAAATCCACCATAAGACAAGCACAAAAGCTGGAGGGGGTTAGATATCATGGGGACAAGAGGTGGCATTTCTTCACGGAGAGGGTTATAAGGACTTAGAACAGGTTACCTAAATGGGTGGTAGAGATGGATACAATGGACAAATTCAAAAGAGCATGGGACAACTACATGGGGCTTAACAGACAAAGAGGGATGGGGCAGGGGTGAAAGTTAGTGGGGGGGCGTTCTTGAGCAGACTGGTTGGGCTGCATGGTCCTTTTCTGCCTGTGGGTTTCTATGTTTCTATGTATAATTTGGAGTAAAAGAACTGGCAAAATATGTTTTAGAATTTGACACTTTTTTTGCAAATCAGAATCCTATTTACAAAAAAGAGGTACAGCCATGGCAGTGAGCTTCGCTCCCAATTATGCAAATGTGTTCATGGCAAAATGGGAAAATTATGTCATAAGAATTATTGATAAAAATCCATTCTACCACGGGCTTGACCTGTGAAGATGTTTTATCGATGACATCTTGATTGTATGGAAGGGGTCAGAAACATGAATTCTAAACAAAATGAAACTATCATTCTTGGTGACCTAAATCTTGATTGGCATAGTACCAACTTTAAAAGTAAACAACTGAGATATTTTTGTGATGGTTCAGGCTTCATCCAATTAATATCAGAATTCACTTGCCCCAACCCTAGGAATAATACAAACAGCTCATTAATCGATCTAATCCTTACCAACCAACCTCACAAATTCTCCAACATGGCTGTATTTCATAATGATGTCAGTGACCACTGCACAGTGGTCTGTATTAGAGGTTTGTCAGTAATTAAGTCCACCTGTAGATTTGTTAGGAAAGGAGTTTCCGCAAATTTAGCCTTGCCCACTACCTAGCTGATCTGAGAGACATAAACTGTGTAGACTGCTACCTGGCCTCAAACATCAATGATGTGGCATCCATTGTTTCTGATACTCTGAATAGTATAATCAATAACATGCCCCTATGATAAAATGCATCTCCAGGAAGCACTCCTGTCCATCGTTCAATGCTGACCTAAAAACTGCCCTAAACAAAAGGGACCAATTATGGGCCACTACTAGGAGTACCAAGCACCCCTTTGATTGGGTGGCCTTTAGAACTAGCCAGAATGAATGCACCAAATTATCTAGATCCACTAAGACAAACTACTATGTATCAGCCTTCAAAATGGCAAAAAGTAATTCCACTAAGTTCTGGTGGGTTATAAAGTCAGCAGAGGGAAAGAAACAAACCTCCATGCTACCAGACAAGATTACCCATCAGGGTATGACATTAATTGATAGTCAGAAATCTTAAATAGCTTCAATGTCCACTTCTGTACTGCAGGTTTAGCCTTTGACACCTCCAAAGCTGCTACCATAAAAACTAGTATACCTCAACCAAACCCACCACCATCTGACAATAATTTCACATTCTCCCAGTTCAAGTAAAAGTAAGACGAAAACTTGCTACTGCACCTAGACTTAAAGAAAGGTGCTAGTGCTGCCAGATTAAGGCCTTTTTTCCTCAAATCTGGTTCTCATTTTTTAATTACCCCCATCCTACATTTGTTCAAGTTGTCAATTACCTCCTGTGTTGTACCCAAGGCCTGGAAAATACCACATGTTCTTCCCCCATTCAAATCGGGAGACCCTATGGAATTGAACAATTATTGACCAATTTTCCTACTACCCTACTCTCGAAACTTTTGGAAAAACTAGTAAATGCTCAAGCAAGAGATTACCTTGATAGGTCAGATCTAATGAATCCATCCCAGTCTGGTTTCAGGCCAGCTCATAGTACAACTACTGCCCTCACCATGGTCACAAATGATTGGCTCCTTGCCATAGATAAAAAACAGATTTCAGGTGCTGTATTCCTGGATCTTAGCAAAGCATTCTACACTGTCATCAATGATGTACTCCTAGTCAGGTTAAATAAATGTATCCCCCCTCCTTGCCATAGATAAAAAACAGATTTCAGGTGCTGTATTCCTGGATCTTAGCAAAGCATTCTACACTGTCAACAATGATGTACTCCTAGTCAGGTTAAATAAATGTACCCACCCATTTCGGGGGGGCTTACCTTAAGTATCTCCATGGGCTTCATTGATGCCCACTGCCTGGTAGACATCCAGCACAAGAAGTCAAATTCATATACAGGAGAGTGCTGTTGTTGCTCTGCATGTGTGTGCACATCCATGCCACCGTGCTATCCCTTTAGGAGCTTTAGTATTGTGTGCAGTGTAAATAGCCTTGGCTGGATCTGAGTGTTCCGGAGCTCACGATCAGCCAGGCATCTCCCTAATCTGCTCCACTCTGCTGTCACTAACAATGCAGAGAGAGCCCTACTTGGTACTGTAAATATTTTATTTCTAATTCACTGCTGCTTTTAAACTAGATCCTGTTGGTTAACCTGCCTTTATTGCAGTAACTAGTCCCCAATGGGAGCTGCCATGTTTAGACTGGGACTTCCTGGTTTGGACCAATCGGAATCAAAGGATCCTCAAGGGATCCTTAGCTTAGGTGCCTTGTGGCAGAAACTGTGAACTCTAGTGTTTGGCACCAAAAGAAACCAATGAGAGTGCTGGAACTCTGATTGACATCCCCCACAGCCAACCAGAATACAGGAAAACTGGTCAAGTTCAAAAAACTGTTTCTAACTCAAGTCAGTCCTGCTTGAGCTTCTGAGGAGAGAGGAGCCTGTTGGCTCAGTGACTGTTCACAGGAAGAGGCCTGTATAGCCCCTTTGAACTCTTCTTCAGTCCAGAAGAGGATTGATTGATTAGAACTGCTATCCAGCAGACCTGAAGAGGTTTCCCAATAAGACACTGGGAGAAGACTTGTCTGCTTACCAAAGAAGAGGAGAAGTTTGTTGTTTCTTCAGCCATGAGCCTGTGGCCTACCGCATGTGTGTAGACGTTGATCCTGGGACTCCTGAAGTAAAGCAGGAGCCACTCCAGTACAGTAAGGACTTTCTCTTGCAAAATCCAGCTGGAGGGTTCACCAGCATGCTATCTGAATTAAAAAAAAGACGTTTTCTTCATCTGGGGCTATGCCACCAATGGCCCAGCCAGACTGTTTCTGTGCCGTTTTCAGCATCCTGGTGAGAGACCAACCTTGGGGATTCAGCCCCTGCACAGCAATTGATCACAGGTTGCAGCCACCTACGCAAAAAAGGCCATGAAGTGGAGGTGAGTCGTGTTGGCCCAGATCCCCACCAGCTTCCAGACGGAGCACTAGGTCTTCATTTAACCAGCCTTGTCATCTGCCAAAGTGAGTACAGTGAGTAAAACCAAGGTAGCTCCCTGCAACAAATCTTCAATTGTTTTAATGGCAAGGTAAGGCAAGGCAAATGTTATTTTTAGGTGCACAATCCCAGAGACTTTGGGTGCCATACAAAACAAATGTGCAAAGAAACAATAAATAAAATCATACAAAACAAGCACTGCAAAACTAGATAAAAGCAGGACACAGCAAGGTGGAAAAAATAACCTGCAACACACTGCAATTTCTAAAACAGGGCAATCTGGTACTATCTGATTTTGTTTGCCAGTTTAATGTGCTTAAAAGTGACTGGGCCATTCGGTCACAATACAAATTCTTTATGGTTTCGAAATGTGTTGCTCTCATTTAATCACCCTTCTTTCAGCCCAGTGGCACTGGACACCATACCTCACACCACGCTGGTGACCCGGGTTCAGACGTGAGCCCGGGGCATCAAGGGCAGGCAGGGGAGGGATAGGATTGAGCTCCTGGAGAACCGCTCTCCTATCCCAGGGTGGGATCCAAGGTAACCACCGCTCTGTGGCATCCCCTGATGATGACTGGGGGCTCCACTAGAAGTGGTGGCACAGTAAGGGGCAGAGTGCAGCAGACATTGGCAAGTAAGCCTTGACGTCATTGCACGCCCGCACTTCTGAGGGGAGTAAAATACACAAAAATGGCACACTGTCGATGCGGCTTCATGGCCGGCTCTGGATCACCCAGCCTCGGATCACCACTGGAACTGGATCTGGATTTGATAGGGAGTACAGGGGGTCTCTCTGCTACCCTGCCGTGGGGGGCAATCCATGGGGGCACACAGTGGGAGCTTCAATGGGGGCTGAGTTGGGACAGAAGGCGGTCGGATGGAGTCTGATGCCAGGACGTGGATTGCTGACAGTGCACCAGGTACAAACAGGAGTAAAAAAAAATCACCCTTCTTTCCATCAAGGGCCCCAACATCAGCTGCAATGCTGGCCAACCCGTTGCACCACCTTAAGCATGCCTGTGTTCCACTCTGGTTACCCAGTAGTTGCCAGACTGATAAATTCAGGGACTAAAATAATTAAAAGTAACCTAGCCTGTTTTCATTACAGTAATCATTTGCCAAAATTCTCACCACTCCCTTATTCACGTCCCCCTAAATAAACCTGATTTACTGTTTTACTGAGTACCTGGCTTGTGAGCATATTATTACCTGATCTAAAGTTACTGAAGTACTGCAAAGCATATTGAAAGTGCATTCTTGTATTATTGAAACTGTCTTTTACAGAGGTTTGCAGGGTAAATTCTAGAAGACCAAATCCAGCTGGTAGGTGGAAGGTGCATGAGCATATCATTAATGGTAAAACTGCTTTGTATTCTAACTGTTAAGCATTGCAACTGTTTTGTTAAATCCAAAAAGGTCAGTAGGCAGGATTGCTAGTGGTTATAGCTTCCCGGAGGGCTGTACCAATTCTGTTAGGAACCCACTTAAGCCTGAAGAGTCACGTGATGCAGCTCACTGAGTAGGACATGCTCCATCTGAGCTCTGCTCGCCTGACTTGTTATTTCAATAATTTACATTATTAACTACCGAATTTCAGCCAGAAGTAGACATTTCTAACTAGACTAAGGCATAATGGATCTTTCCTACAGATTCACGGAGTAACAATGGATACAGAAATGCAGCAGGCAGCACCTTGACACACGCCACCAATAACACCGGAGAAACAGCCTAAGAAACCGAGATCCAACCCTCCCATATCTGGCAGTTCACAAGCTGCTTCAAATATTTCTCCTACATCAACAGAAATATCACCTCTCACTTTAGAGCATTTCTTATTTGAATTGCAGCCTTTTAAGGAGGAAATCCACTCCTTAGTTAAAGACATCAAAACCATTTTGGAGGCCCTAGAAGATGCCAACAGGCACATCTCAGACAATGAAGCCTGTATAGGCTGTGTTGAAAAAAGGCTGGATAAAATGGAATCAGCTGGCACTTCCAATCGCCAGACCATCAAGTGACTGGAAAACAAGACAGAAGATTTAGAAGGCAGAAGTCGCCATAGCAATCTAGTAATAATAGGAATACTAGAAAAAGCAGAGGGTTTGGACAGCATATTATTTATTCAGAAGTTGTTGAACAAATTAGCTGGACCATCTCCTCTTGGGCCTGCATACACTCTCGAGACGGCACACCGAGGTCTGAAACCTATGCCTTTACCAAGTGCTCAGCCTACACCTCTCCTTTGTCGCTTTTTAAATTTTCAGGAGAAACAACATGTGTTACTTAAATTGAAAGTAGTGCAGAAAGTGTTATGGGAAGGAAGGACGATATGAATTACTCAAGATCTGCCCTAGTCTATTCACCAGCGCCGAGCTCAATTCCATCCAATTGTGTCTAAGTGCATAGCCACAGGAATAACATTCCTAATGATATATCCTGCAAACCTTCAAATTTGCCTAGATGGAGCTTGGTCATCTTTTGGTGAGGTAGATCCAGCACTGGAGTTCTACATGCAAAAAAGACCAGCCTTATTTGGTGACTGTTGAAAGTATCTGGAGAAATAATATCTGTCCTAGCGAGTGAAAAATTAAAAGTTAACAAGTTTCCTTGATTATAATGACAGCGATCTAACTAGTACTGTATCCCTTTGTTTGCATGATTCCCAATTTCATATGGCACCCCAAGGTAAAAAATTGTCACTCTCTTTATGTTAGCGAAGATCGGAAGGCAGATTAGACAGGAGGAGTTGGGCCACACAATGACCCAAAGGAACTGTTAGTATTCTTTTGCACGATAAGAAATCACAATACTACTTCTGAATAGATTTCACTTGTGTTACCGGCAGCTATCATTGTGGCTCGGATATTCCTTGTTCTTTTGTGTTGCTAACATTAGGATTCTAATGCAAAGCCTATTGTTTGATCAGCTTTGATATCTGATTTATTGACCTATGCTTTAAATGACTCTCATAAGGACCCCAGACTCTTTTGTTATTTCCTGTGGTCATTTTAGGGTGAGATGCCATTAATAGGTGTTGGCTTGTTATTTACTTTGCATAGCCTAAGAGGACACGGTGGGTAGTAGCTATGTGACCTTGCTAGATACAACATGTAAATCGCTGATTACACAGTTTAAGTAGTCAGGTTTCTGATATATTCTTCTTATAATCAAACCTTTTTAATGATTATATGGGGCCAGTGATTGCAAAAAGGAATTTGGTAATGCCAATATTGAAATAGCACCTGGGATAAAAACTTCAGAGGAGAAATAAGAATGTTTAAGGGGGATGTTAAGATACTAAAAACATTATTTCATAAGTCTCCTTAAGGGTATACATTTTGTAGAATTATACTTATTATCACCATGAAAACACAATTCTTAGATTAGGATTGATAGCTTGATCGTATTATGTAGGCTAAAGGTTGTATTACAGTCAGGTTGGCGGGGGGAGGGCCTTCAGTTCGCTGATCACCATGGGTCGACACTTATTGGGGGGGTAATTCTTACTTTATTATTAAAGAGGTTAGATTGCTGGTTACAAGGTTAGGTAGGAATAGGTATTTACGTACTAAATTTGTTTTAGGTAAGTCAATCCTTTTTGATGGGGGGAATTTAAGAAACTCAGAGGGATTAGGTTATTTAGTGGGGATTTTTGGAGTGGGGGTTGGGGGGGTTCTCTTGGTTTTCATGTTTTTGTTAACTAGAAAATGGGGGAGATGGTGCCTTAGTAGAATGGTCTTATGGTTGATGGATGTTTCACTATGGTATTCTGAGTTGCAGGTTTCGCTCATATAACTAGTAATCAAGATACATGGCGTCACCTTTTAAATTTTGTGCCTGGAATGTAAAGGGGGTGATACACTCTCTTAAACGAATGAAGTTGCTGAAACATTTGAAAATTATTCGTTGTGATGTGATATTGCTACAAGAGACCCATCTTTTAGAAGTAGAAGGAACATTATTGAGGAGACAGCAGGTGAACCAAGTATTTGCTGCTGGGGTATCCAGAAATAGTAAAGGAGTAGTGATTTTATTCACCAGGTCATTTCCTTTCATTTGTGAACAATGCATAAGGGATAAGCACGGTAGATTTGTAATAGTAAAAGGCCAAATTCACTCATCTAATCTTCTGAAAGGCAGTACATATGGTCCCAATACGGATTCACCTTCCTTTTTTATGGATTTACTTTCAGCACTAATACCCTTTTCTGATAACCCAATACTTCTAGGGGGAGATTGGAACATCCCGTTTGACCCTTTGTTAGATAAATCTACAGGTGCTAGATCCAGTGGTCTTTCTCCTGCCCAAATAGATATTCGGGATCTAATTGATCAAATGGGCCATTGTGATCCATGGAGATTATTACATCCTATAGAGAGGGAGTACACATTTAGATCTGCAGTCCATGGCTCTGCTTCTCGTATTGATTATTTTTGGATAAGTAAATCCTTGTTACAAGGACTAATGGACAGCAGATTGGAAATAGGAATGGGCTCAGATCATTCAATTGTGACTTGCCTTATCTCCTTATCACTCAATTGGGGGACAGACAGACAATGGAGAATAAATAACCAAGTGTTAAAGAATACCAAGATATTGGATCATATTATTGCCTCATTAGACACCTTTAAAATTAATAACTGGGGCTCCACTCAATCACCATCCTTGGAATGGGGAGCATTAAAGTGTTATCGCCGAGAGGAATTTATAAAATTATCGGCCCTTAGAAAACGTAGGGAAACTCAGGAGACTAATTCATTGCTAGAGCAAATTAGAAACAAAGAAAGAAACTTATCTACCGGGACCACTGTTTCAGATAAAGAAGAACTGATAAAGCTTCAAGATAAATATTCTGAGTTACTCAGAGAAAAGGCAGAATGGGCAATTCTAAAATCAAAGGACACCTACACTGAACAAGAAGATAAAGCTGGGAGACTTTTGGCAGTTTGACTCAAAAAATTAGAATCCTCTAAATATAAAGTGGAAATACACAATGATTCCCAAGGCCCCCCTTGTACCCAGGAGAAAGATATACAGTAGCAGATACATTTGAAAGGTATTATAGGAAACTATTTGCCCAAATGCCTAATCGACCAACTAAAGAAATGGTAGATCAATACTGAAAAGATCTCCCACTTCCCTCCCTTTCTTCTACACAGGCAGAAGGTCTTATTGTCCACAGAAGAGGATGTCATCTGAGTGATCGAAAACTTACCCTCAGACAAAGCCCCGGGGCCAGATGGTTATTCCCCTAATTTTTATAAAAAGTTTGCCCTCCAGTTAGCACCATGGGTACTAGCAGTTTACCAACAAATGCTTAACAATGAAGAACTTGACCCCAGAATGTTAGAGGCAATGATAGTGGTTCTTCCCCAACCACAAAAGGACCCTTCACAGCTCTCTAATTATAGACCTATTTCATTGCTCAGTTGTGACCTTAAAATTCTCACCAAATTACTTGCTTACAGATTAGAACAAGTACGTCCCTCCCTTATTAGTTCTGACCATGTGGGTTTTATGAAAGGTAGGTCTTCAGTAGATCATCTTCATTGCCTCTCCCATATCTTCTCCACCTCCCAGGATGCCCCTCAAGCCATGGCCTTGGTATTCCTGGACACAGAAAAGGCTTTTGACAGGGTAGATTGGCAGTTTCTTTTTAGGACCCTTCACAGATCTGGATTCTCCTCTAAATTTATTTCCTGGTTAAAAGTTCTTTACTCAGGTCCCACAGCAAGGGATTTTTTTGTAACATAATGTTCTCCTCCATTTTCCCATTAGTGGCGGGAACTAGACAAGGGTACCCACTCTCCCCCTTGCTCTTTAATTTATATTCAGAGTCACTTATAGTCACCATTTAAAATTCTCCCGTAATACAAGGAATTCCCTTAGGTATAACTGTGGAAAAGATAGCTGTATATGCAGATGACATACTAGTACATATTACATAAATAAAGTCTTCCCTCCAGAATCTTTCTCAATTAATACATCAGTATGGTTCCCTTTCCAATTACAAAATTTATTTGGAAAAACCTCAGTCTTTCCACTTAATTCAAGGGTTCTCAAACAAGATGCTGAGAATTAGGACTTAATTGGGCACCTAAATCTATCAAATATTTAGGTATACACCTCTTAACTAGTGATAGTTCCGGAAACTAAATTTTGAAGATCTGGTTAAAATGATTCAATAAGACTTAAAACTATGGCAGGTTCATCCTCTAACCCTTTGGGGACAGGTGAACATCATTAAGATGAATATTCTCCCGCACCTTTTTTATCCTATAAATCTTCTAATGTTTGGATTTTGAAAGCGTGGTTTAAATCTATTCCTTCATCTCTGTCTGAATTCCTTTGGAAAGGTCAACCACCTAGACTAGACGTGCATTTCACAAGTTGGCCGCCCTTAAATCTTTAGGGGGACTCAAGTTGCCACATTTCAGTCCCTATTACTGGGCAAGTGATTTAAGTAAATACCTTTGATGGGCTTTGCCTATTGATACTCAAGACACAACATAATATGTACCTTCATGGTTAAAAATAGAAAATGTTTTAATAATTTCAGCTGGCATCAATCCCTTAGCCTTGTATTTCTTGAAACCCACAAAATTACCTTCTACCCTTCAGTATGGTCTCATAGGATATTCCGTTCATATACATACCCAGCTTTACAGAACTTTAAAATATGATCATACATTTGACCTTTCCCAGCCTCTTTCCCAAAACCCTAATTTGTGGAAAGTGGACAAATGATCTCTCCTAATTGGATTCCACAAATACAGAACTGGGTGGCAAGAGATTTTTATGGTTCCAACCAAGAATGGCTAATGACACAGGAGCTGATCACTAAATTCGGTCTAGGAAACTAATGGACCTTTAAAATTTATCAGATATGTCATATGCTTATCTCCCACTTTGGGAATGCGGGCACTTCAGATACTCCCATTGAATTGATTTCGGAAGGCAGAGTTAGGGCTTCAGCACCACATGCTGTTTCCTCAATATATTCCATTCTTTATCAATAGTGTTTCCCAAGGTGAACAGCATTCCCAAATATTGGAACATGTTATATCCTGACATGTCTTCTAGATGGCCCAATATCTGGGGAACCTGTCATAAAGTTATTACACAAGACAGATTACGGCTAATACAAATGCACATTTTAAATGATATGTATTTGACCCTTTATAAATTGCATAAAATGGGAAGGGCCGAAACTCCTTTATGCAATGAATGCAACAAAAGTACGGGTACCCTGATCCATATGTTTTGGGACTGCCCTAGCATCTCTCTGCTATAGAATCTCATTAAAAATAAAGTAGACCCCCTATTAGGTCTACAAGATTATTTCACTCCAGAGGTTTGTCTGCTAGGAGACTTTACAGGTTTTCCATTAACGGTCAGAAATTATCACAATGATAGCTATGTCAGTCAAGAAGATGATCTTAAAGCACTGGAGAGATTCTATGCAACCCTCATATCAGGAATGGCTGCAAGAGTTCCTCCACAACTTGAGGACTGAAAAAATGATAGTCTATTCAATCACTTGGGTGTCAACAAAAAGAGGTGGGAAAGTTTGCAGGTCCTGTACACCTTATAATATATTAGAATAAGTTCAACCTAACAACAAATATTATGATGAGATAATCCTGCTTAGTTTCTGATTTTTTACCTTTATTGGCACCAAAGGGGGTGGGAGGGTAGGTGGTTATGGGGGAGGAGGTAACATTTTGTAGTGTTTAATTTGGATATGTTTAATCTTGTTTTGTTATAGTTTCATTTATTTTTCTTTAAAGTTATCATTTTCAGTTTTCATTTCCTGTCAATGTATCACATTGGTAACATCTATGTATGTAAGTAAGTAAGTAAAATCAATAAACTTTAAATTTTAAAAAAAAGGAACCCACTTAAGCCCTATTCTGGGTGGAGGCACTATAATTGTAGTTTTACTGTTGATAGGCGCACCACAGTACCCTACATTTCCAAACTTAGGCCCCTCAACCTGCAACCTTGCTAGGAGTTGGGTTAGTAGCCCTTGGTATAATGGCATCAGGGTTACAGCTCGGAGGCACTGCTGGGGCTAGTGCCCTCTAGTGGGCAAAATACAAAATTGCAATTTCTCTTTTTATGAGTGTGGGTATCAAAATGGAGGACAGGGCTGGACTTAGACTTGGGATCCCTGCCCACAAAATGGCTGTACATCACCTACTAGAGTGGTGTGAAGCTGAGGAGGTGGATCCTCATAAGGAGCTAATGTTATTAGATATTCCTTTGGGTACCACTAAGGCTGCTATAGAAGAGACAGTAAATAAGGTTAAATGTCTGGGTAAAGCCACTGTACAAGGATTAAATGCTGATCTGTTCAGTCAGAGCTTGGTGGCCCTAATTGCTTGCAGTGTCATCAAGGACCCAGAGCAGGTACCCCCTGTTATTTTCCCTGATGAGGCCAGGTGGGTTGGAAAGTGATCATTATGAGTAGTGGGGCATCCATGCTTAAGAGGTCTCTCTAGCTAGAGGAATTTAAAGATAAGTTGAGGAAACTGTTAGCTGCTGAGGGATAGATGTGGGAAGACCTAAAAAGGGCTTTAGATACCCCAAGGGATGTTACACCTGTGAACCCCTCCCCTGCGCCTTTGCCAGCTCCCTCACCACTGCTCATACCCTCAGAGAACCTGGACTCATATAATAGACTAAGAGTGTTCTCTGGCACTGTTTCCACACACAGTGGGGAGGGTGATCTAGAGACTTGGATGGACTATACATCCCCTCTAGTCCAAGAGTGGCAATATGAGGAGCCTGAAAAAAGGAAAAGATTGATGGAAAGCTTGCTGGCCCTGCACTTGAGACAATCAGCCTTGCTCTTGAGACAATCAGACTCCTAAGGTCTACAAACCCAGATGCTTCAGCTAATGAATATTTATCTCATTAGAAGGTGTTTTTGGCAGTACTGAATCAAGAGAGGATTTGATGTAGAAATTCAAGTCCACCAAACAGTGGAAAAATGAACGTTTGTCCGCATATGTGACCCGGCTAGAAAGGACCTTTCAGAGATCACACTGCAAGGGTGGAGTACTAGCCAGTGACTTAAATAAAGTGAGGCTTGAACATATCCTTAAATCTGCCAGGTTCTCACTTGTGCTGACGCTTAAGCTAAAGTTTCAGGAATGCAAAGATAATCCCCCTACATAATGTGGGACCTGCGCCTGAGCGGTGCTGACAGACATCAGATGGCTGAACTCTACAGCCGCTGCTACAGCCGAAACCAACCTCTCCTGGCCATTCTCCTGGTCCTAGCTGATGGCCAACTAAGTCAGGGACCCGCGCCTGAGTGGTGCCGACAGACATCAGGCGGCTGAATAATGACCAGCCACCCTGAAAACGTAATCGCCTTGGGCACTCTCACTGATTCCATTTCTGACCACTCCTCCACCTTTTGTATTTGGTGGAAGATTAGGTCTGCTCCATGTAAACCATGTTTCATTAAATTCTGGAACTATGCACACCTCAACTCACAGTTCTTCCTGCAGGATATTGCCACTATTGACTGGTCCCCCTCTTTAAATCTAGTGACGCTCAGTCCACCCCTTAATCTATTTCTGTCCAACTTTCTGGTAATACATAACAAACACTGTCCACTCATAGCATGGAGGGTGAAAAATAAGCCCACCAGCTGGCTGAAAGCTGACTTATTTTCTAAGCTACGTCAAAGGGACAAAAGTTGACTCTAGTACAAAAGCACTGGGCTACCTACTGACCTAAGTGTCACTCCCACCACTACTCTTATAATAGCAGCATTAGCAGTTGTTTATTATGCTGATTTTATTGATTCCCTGTGGGTCTTGATGCCCTAAATATTACTTATTGCAACAGCCTGTCCAGGTGTTGCAGTAAGTAATATTTTGGGTGCCAAGACCCCTGGGGAATCAACAAAATCAGCATAATAAACAACCACTAATGCTGTTTTTATAAGGGTAGTGGTGGGAGCGATGTCACTAAATGAGTGTAACACCCATGAACACTTGCACCCACTCAGTCGGGTCCCCTACGCACTTCCGCATTTGGCCGAAAAGTTTGGCCCTTTATTAAAATTAAACCTGGATGTAAAAAAAAATATGCTGATTGCAGCCCTGGACACCTGCAACAGTATTTTAAGGTATGTGAGGACAGGAGGGGGCTGCAATGCTATTTTACAGGTCACCTTTAACCTGGGCCCAGGCCCAAAGATGAGTACAAGCTTAGTCCTCATCCTAATCATAATCATAATCAAGCTGAAGAACCTCGGGCATCTAACCCCTGGGCCAAATGTCTTCTGCTACTGCTGTGGAGAATATGGGTATACTAAAAGAGTCTGCAACTCCCTGGAAGATGTGCGGAAAGTAACAGCCAAGCTACTTAATCAAGTAAGACACAGTGGTCTAAAGCCTCAATTCAAACCTCCCCACAAACCTTATGTGGGATGATCTGCTGTCATACATCCAAAAAACAATGCTCCTCCTGACTGGTCCAAAATGGTGGGTCCCTCCATGGAGACTACAGTACATATTGATAGCATCATAGCCTGAGCCGTGTTGGACAGCGGATCTAAAGTCATGATAATCTTTAAGGACTGGTATGACCAGCACCCATCTGACTATCCCTCACAACTCCTTGAACGACTGCATGTGTGGGGGTTAAGTGACAAATCGTATCCATATCTTGGTTTTCTTTGAGTATGGTTTTCTTTTCCCTCATCTATGGCAGGTATTGGAGATCCAGTGGAGACCTTAGCTCTTGTGTGTCCCTCATCTGGCCTGTATGATGGGATTCCGGTGTTGATTGGTACCAATGTACATATGTTTGGATGCCTTGTGCAAATGTGTCAAGAGAGGCCGACATACATTACAGGAAGAGCTCTACACACTCACTCAATGGTACAGAAAGCATATTAGATGCAGATGTGCCCCAAGGCAGGTGACCAAGACGAGCCTGTGGGATTTGTATGGAAAAAGGATTCCTCACCTCTTGTTTTTCCCCCAATTCCCAGTGTAGTGTCAGTGGAGAGGTCAGTCTGTGCAAAGATTTAACCAATAAGATACTAATGCTGGATGCCCCAGAAGAAGGAAGGGTGCCTGAAGGACTTCTGGTTAAACCTAGTATACTGCCTGTCCATGCTCACGCTCATGCTCAGAAAGTGGTGGTCCAAATTTAGAATGTTACAGACCGGGACATTAATGTTAAATGAGATTGCACCCTGGCTAAGGTATGCTGCGCTGATATGCCCGTGCTGCCTTCTAAGTGCCAAAATGGGGCAGAGTGTGAAGTATCACTGGAAATGTTTGATTTTGGAGAGTCCCCTGTCCCAGACAACTGGAAAGAAAGGATCAGTAAAAAACTGGCTTGGCGAACCAAAGTGTTTTCTCTTAAAGAATGGGTCGTTGATTGTGTCACTGATGCTGAACATCATATTCACCTGCACAATGAAAAACCCTTCAGGGAAAGATCTCGATCGTTAGCTCCTGCTGACATTGTCGATGTCAGGCACCATCTACAGGAAATGCTTGTGGCTGGCATCATACAAAAATCACATAGTTCTTTTACTTCCCCAGTTGTAGTCCAAAAAAAAAAAATAAGTCAGTCCGTATATGTGTGGATTACAGAACTTTGAATAAGAGAACTGTGCCAGATCAATATACAATGTCATGCATACAAGATGCCTTGGACTGCCTCACTGGGAGTAAGTGATTTTCAGTTCTTGATCTCCACAGCTGGTACTATCAAATCCTGATGATGCCTGAGTACAGAGAAAAGACTGAATTTATTTGTTCTTTGGGCTTCTATGAGTTTCCCCGTATGCCCAAAGGCATATCAGGTGCACCAGCAAATTTTTCAGAGACTAATGGAATGTGCTGTGGGAGATATGAACCTTCTCAAATGTTTAGTCAACCATGATGATGTCATTGTCTTTGGCAAAACCCTTAAAGAACATGATGCTCATCTATTTAAAGCATTGGCTAGACCTGAAGAATTTGGTTAAATGTTATCAATTGAGAAATGGCAGTTTTTCCAGAGCTCCATAAAATACATAGGCCACATTGTGTCCTTGAAAGGTATTCAGACAGATCCTAGCAAGGTAGAAGCACTCACTGACTGGCTCAGACCGAACAACTTAAAAGAGTTACAGAGATTCCTGGGATGTATAGCTACTATCATTGTTTTGTTAAGGACTGTGACAAGGTAGTGTGCCCACTGTTAAATCTAATGCAAGGGCATCCTCCTATTCAGAAAACATACAAGAAAAGCACAGAGACAGAGACAGAGACGTCAAAAACCTATCTTTGGCCTAATGAACTCTTTGGTCAAAGATGGACATCTGATTGTGATGTGGCTTTTCATGAGATCATCTATCAGTTAACCCAAGCACCTGTTCTTGCATATGCAGACCTATCCAAACCTTATGTGCTGCATACTGACACTAGCCTAAGTGGTCTCAGGGCTGTGCTCCACCAAGAGTATCCATAAGGATTGCACTCAGTGGTGTATGCCAGCTGAAGTCTGACACCCTCTGAGAAGAACTATCCTGGCCATAAATTTGAATTTCTCACCCTCAAGTGGGCAATTGTGGACTAATTCCATGAATATTTGAATGGCACTAAGATATTACTTAAAATAGAAAACAGTCATTTAACCTACATCCAAACTTCTGCAAAACTTGATGCTGCTGGACACAGATGACTCTTGGCACTGTCAACATATGATTATGGTTTGAGTACCGACCAAGCCTTAACCAAATTGATGCTGATGCCCTCTCAAAAAAACCTTTTGCTAACTAAAATTGGGTACAGATGTGGGAACAATCTATGAAAGCATTGTGCCACAAGTTTGACATGGAAGAGACACCTTCTGCTGAGACTGTGAACTACCTAGCTGATAGCCTGGGGCCTCCTGATATCTGCTTGCCAGTGGCCTTTTGTAACTTTGCAGCATTTGACCTAAGTACCTCACCATATCTCAAGCCAGCTGACTTGAAGATACAGTAATACTATGATCCAATGATCTGACCAGTTCTGACTGCCCTCTCAAAGGAAGAAGAAGTCTGTAAGTTATGGTCAAGTGATCAAAAAACTGCCTTGCTGTTTCAAGAAGGGCGTAAACTAAAGCTCAGAGAAAGATTGTTGTATAGAGATCTTACAGATAGTCAAGGAAAAGTTGTAAAGAAACAGATAGTACTCCCGTCCAAATTCAAGAATGTTATACTAAAAGCACTCCATGACCAAATGGGACACCTAGGTAGTGGAAGAACCCTGGACTTAGCCCGTGCATGCTTCTACTGGCAAAAATGAGAACAGGCATTGAGCAGTATGTGAAAAGTTGTAGCCGGTGTCTCCAAAGTAAAGCACAACCACAGTGAGCAGCCCTTTGGTCAACATAACCACCAGTGTATCAATGGAGCTTGTGTTTATAGATTTCTTAAGCCTAGAACCAGACTCCAAAAACATTAGTAATGTGTTGGAAGTGACAGACCATTTCACATGGTATGCTTAGGCATACCCAACCAAAGACCAGAAGGCAGACACAGTAGCAAGGATTCTGGTTGAAAAATTCTTTGTTCACTAAGGTGCACCACAATGCATACACTGGGATCAAGACCGGGACTTTGAATGCAGACTGATTAAAGAACTCTTGTCTATCTGGGGTGTAAGAAAATCCTGAACCCCTTCATACCATCCATAGAGAGATCCACAGTCAGAAAGATTTAATAGGACTTTGCTTGACATACTTGGTACTCTGTATCCAAAAGATAAACCAAGGTGGAGCCAACAAATTAGTACACTTGTACATGCCTATAACTGTACAAAGAATGATGAAACAGATTTCTCCCCTTATCAGCTCATGTTTGGTCATGAAGCTCACTTGCCAGTGGATGCCTGTTTTGGAGTTTCACTCGATGGAGCCAATGCTGATAATTACTTGCAATATTTTTTTTGAAATTTAAGTTTATTTGGTTTTAACAACAAAGTAAACAACAGCAAAACAAAACAATCCAAGAAAGTACACAGGAAAACAATAAAGTAAACGGTACAACCAAAGCCCCACTCCCACCCGTCCCCACCCAAGAAAAGCCACCCAGCTCACCCACCCACACCCCAGACCCACCCACCGTCCCGTCCAAACCACCCAAAGACAGATAAACCACACATTATCCAGCAATTAATATCCCACCCCTCCAACCCTTCCCTTCCCCCATCCCTCTAGGTGCACGATCAAAATAAGGCTTAGTCTGGATAGAACAACATATTGTGTTAATACATCAAAACACTAGTATCCATAGAAGAACATGATAGCATAGGTGACAAGAATTAACATAAGACTTAACATAAAAAACGGACTTAAGGAATCGGGTCCCAAAATTACACTATTTAAAGCAGACACAAGGCCTGGAGTTTACCCCACCTCTTGTGAAACAGATCCATACGACCTTTAAAACTAGCAATCAAGCTCTCTGACTGAAGGTACGATACCACCTCCGTCAGCCAATCGGCAAAAGATAAGGCCAATTGATCGGTCCAATGTCTTAAGACCAGTTTCTTAACCACCATGGACACCAAAGCCACATGATATCGACGCTCAACGCTATCTATACGGGAAAATTCACCCAAAATACATATCTCAGGACAGAAAAAACCAGACAGACCCAGAAGAGGATCAAGATTCTCCCGGACCAGAGACCACAACGGGGCAACTTTAGGACAGTCCCAGAAAACATGAATCAAGTTACCTTCTCCCTGTAAACACCTAAAGCACACCGAATGAGAAACCTTCTTAAGCTGAAAGAGTTTAACAGGAGTATAGTAGAGGTTATTCACAATATAATATTGTGTTAATCGCAACCTGTCTTGGGTATGGTATCTATGCAAGTCCTTCCATATACCAGACCAGTCCGGGGAGATGTCAGGCAGAAGGTGTGTCCAAGCATTCGGACCTTCAACATTCTCTTGAGATTTATAGTTCAGAAGATAAGAATAGATCAAAGAAATAGAATGAGATTGGGAGGCAAGATTAATAATATCAGAAAAGAAGGAATAGGCAACCGAATCCCTAAAGATAGTACCAAATTTGCGGCTGATTAAGTGCCTCAATTGATAGACCTTGAAAATCCCTCTGCTAGGTATATCAAATTTCCCCAAAATATCACCAGAAGAGAGAAGCGAGCCTTGGCTGAACAAATGTTCAACTCTGGCCTCCCTAATTTGTGGGAGCCATTCCGGCAAAATCCAAGAGCTGCCCAACCTGATGTTAGGATTAAGAACCACCAGTTGTCCCAAATCCAAAATACCGGAAATATGGAAAGACTTTAGGCATTGCGCCAGTGATTTAAAAGCAACCATCACCATACTGTCAGACACCAACTGTGAGAGAACCTTTGGAGGCACGTAAAGTAACGCATATCTGTCTAGCTTAACCTCAGAGAGAAAAGCACTTTCAAGCTGGAGCCAGATTGGATAGGATGACTCTGAATCTGTAGAGAACCATCTTCCTAACTTAGAAAGGTGAGCCGCCCAATAATGCAACAGGAGATTAGGTAATCGGAGACCACCTTTTTCCCTGGGGAGCGACAACTTGGCGTAGGAACGCCTTACCCCTTTCCCCTGCCAAATAAAATTAGAAAACAACGCATGAAGTTGTTGGAAGTAGGAGAGAGGAAGCCAGATTAACCAAATTCAACGGTTAAAAAATCCTAGGAAGAACATTCATTTTAATGATATTTATTCGACCCCAAAGTGAGATAGGAAGGGCCGACCATCGCTGTAAGTCCTGACTGACCGAATCCCTGACTCTATCCAAGTTTAACTTTTCCAAAAGAGAAAGATCGGTAGAGAAGTGGATCCCAAAGTATTTAATAGATCTAGAAGTCCACCTCATTCCCAAAGAAGAAAATTCCTGCTTACTAGTGTACACATTTAATGGAAAAATTTCGCACTTAGAGATATTCAATTTATAACGGGAAAAAGCGCCAAACTGCTCAATAATATCAATTGCTGCCTTCAAAGATGCTGCCGGATCTATTAAATGCAACAGAACATCATCTGCATATGCAGAGAGAACCAGTTCCCGTTGTTGTAACCTAAAACCTCTGACCTGAGGGGACGATTTGAGTCTAATAAGCAATGGTTCCAGATATAAATTAAATAACAAAGGGGAAAGAGGGCATTCCTGCCTGGTGCCAGCATATAGACGAAAGGGGGGAGAAAAAACCCCATTGCAGTAAATTTTAGCAGAAGGGCAACTATAAAACATCTGGATTTTAGTCAGAAAAGCAGGCGGAAAACCCATTCTCTCCATTACTGACCAGAGGAAAGACCAATCAACACGGTCAAAGGCCTTTTCAGCATTGAGAGAGACCAAAGCGACCGGATATGAGACTGATTGGGCATGTTGAGAAATATGTGACAGGGTCCTCAAATGATCAGCCGCAGATCTACCAGAGACAAAACCAACCTGCTCAGGGCTCAGCAGTCCAGACCAAACCTTCTTAATTCTTTCAGCTAATATTTTGGCAAGGATTTTCATGTCGTAATTTTGGAGAGAAATAGGTCTATAATTAGCCGGATCTGTAAGAACCTTATCAGATTTGGGAATTAAAACAATGATAGCCTCAAACAATGCGGGATCTACCTCAGGAGATACCGATAGATATTCATATAACTTAAGGAGAATAGGTACCAAGTCCTTGGCAAAGACCTTGTAAAAGTTTGCAGGGAAACCATCGGGGCCCGGCGTTCTGTCAGGGGCCAGAGAGGCGATGGTTCTCTCTGTCTCTTCCGATGAAATAGGTGCCAACAAACTAGCTTGCTGGGCCTCTGACAAACAAGGGATATCTATCTCCCCCAAATACGCCTTAATATCCGAAATGGGGTAAGATACAGGAGACTTACTATAAAGGTCTAGATAATACTCTTTAAAAATATGGGCAATACCTCTGGGAGAAGAGACAATGTCACCGGATGGAGAACACAGAGAGGGGATAATCCTAGAGCTTTCCAACGCTCGCAAACGTAAAGCCAAAAGTTTCCCGGATTTTTCCCCATGATCAAGGTATTTAGCTTGAGTTTTTATCAAGCAGTATTCTGTTTTCTCCTTCAAAAGATCCATATACTTGTTCTTTACTGATAAGAGATCTTTGAGATCTTTTAAAGAAGTGGTTAAAGAAAATTTAGCCTCTGACTCCCTGATTTTACTCATCAAAGACAAAGAATTAGCAAGCCGCTTTCTCTTCCTGAGGGAAGCCATTTTAATAAGTTCACCCCTGAGATAACACTTCAGGGCACCCCAAACCATATCCAGTCTTGGGATAGAATTCATGTTATCTGCTAGGAAGAGGGAGATCAGAGAACTAATATCCGAAACATTTTGAGGGTCTTTTAACATTTGAGTGTTCAACCGCCACACCGAGTCACGGGAAAATTCCGGGTCTAAAGAGAGTCTGATCCAGACTACGGCATGGTCCGACAGGATAATTGGCTCAATGCCAGACAGAGAAAGACTCGGAGAAAAGAGATACTAACTAAGACCACATCTAGCCTCGATTTGGTACCATGCATTGAGAATGAAAGGAGAAGGCCCGAAGGAAGGATTAGCAAGCCTCCAGGGATCATAAACCCAACAACGACTTCAGTTCCTGAAAGCTCGCTGAGCTGGAGAAGGGGCCGCTATCCTGAGGGTCCTATCCAAGGTAGATGAAAGGGAACATTCCAGTCACCTCCCAATATAAACTGGGCAGGAGGAAATTAGACAATTTATCAGCAAGGGACATAAAAACCCTGAATTCCCTCCCCAATCGACCATATAATGGAACCCAGAACAACATTGCCACCATTAAGAGTACCCTTGACCAGAATGAACCTCCCCTCTGGGTCTGAAACGATCATCTCTTTCGTAAATAAAACATGCTTTTTAATAAGAACCGTAACCACTTTACTAAAACAGGAATTTCCCGCAAGGTAGGATTGAGAAAAGCTAGAGCTAGATAGCAGCTTGGTGTCATCATGGCTTAGGTGTGTCTCTTGTAAGAAAAGAATATCAATTTGCAATAATGAGCAGTGTTTAAAAGCCTGCAGCTGCTTGACCCAATCCCTAAGTCCGCGTACATTCCAAGAAGCGATTTTAAATGTGTTCATAGCCATTTTAAATACAACATGAAACAACCAAACATCCAGACAGATTCGGCAATATAGGAGAGAAAAAAGCACACCCAAATTGTAAAGGCCAGGGAAACAGTATTCGGCCCAAACAATTCCAGCCTAAATCCCAACAGGAAAGATCACGCCTGTCCTACTCAACCAGAACAGTACCATGACCTATGTTGGCAGGCTAGGCCAACCCATCTATGGTTCCCCAGCCAAACACTATTAACCCCAGAATACCCCTCATCCCAAAACAACCCTACATCAAGACTATCAGCAGTATACTCCCCTATACAGCAGCCTACCATATTAGGCCAGAGGCCATATGGAACATAGAGAATAACACTCATCAGTCCCTCCCACCTAAACATCCAGCAGAAACCAGATTCGATAAACCCAAAACAAACCAATCAATAAAAGAACCCCTCCCCACCCCAACTCCAACAACCCACCACACACTGAAGAGCACAAGACCTATCCCCACCCCCCAACACCCAAAACCCTCCAAAAACCCACAAATAACTATATACAACAGGAGGTCCGAGCAGAAGGAAACACTCAAACAAGCCAGAACCCGAAAGCTCGGACCACCCGGCCCCAATTGCGAACCTCCAAATCCCCAGCGTTAAATACACGTACCAGTAAGGAAAACATCTCCAATATAATCCGGTGAGAGCAAAAAACCAAAGCCCCAACATAGTACCCCCTAACAGCCCCACCACCAGGGAGAGGTTAGCTGACCCCCCATCATATGGCTCGCGATTCCACATCCAGCGAGCGGACACCCATAGACCTGAGCTCCCCCCCAGCCACCAGCATTCCAGAAGGTGAATTAGCATGGGGAAGAGACCATCAAAGACATTCCAATTAGAAAGAAAGGCTCGAACAAAAAAGATCCCCCCAACAATAAGAAAGACATCATCCACCAGCCATTTTGGCAAAGGAGCCCACCCCCGCATCAACCCAAGAAAAAATGTGAGTGAGAGAACCACCTACCCGACATCCAAGCAGCCCATGAAGAAGTCCTAAACCCCAAAAACTCTGTATCGATGAAAACCCTAGCATAGGGCCGCTGTTTCCGGAGGGACCAGTAAACCGGCAGGACCGGAGCGGTCCTTCACCAGGAAGTCACCCCCGGGAAACAGCAGCAACAGAAAGAGAGTTCCACCGCGAGCAAGCATGGATGGGCACAATGAGGAGGATCCCCATCACCGAGCAGGCGACCCCCCACCCACATAAACCAGCACAAACAGCCCAGGTAAGAGAGAGAAAGAAAGCGAGAGAGTGAAGGAAATAAACAGCGCACACAGATTTAGAAGGAGAGCAAAAAAGTTCAAGCCAGCAAGCACCCCCAACCAGCTAGCATAGCACAGAAAATTAAAACTGCCATAACAGAGAACTCAACAGGAGCAAATTTCAAAATAGATCATGACCCCGAGATCACCACATTATTGTATTGCATAATAGCTAAAGAGTCTTCAGCCAGCAGCCTTAAACAAATCAGGAAGCTTGATAGCCAGTTCTTTAAGGGCCGCTTCAGGAGAGTTAAAGCTGTTTGATACGCCTCCCACAGTGACCTTCAAAATCGCCGGGTAGATCATCCTGAAGGGAGTAGAAGCTGCTATTAATTTCTGTACAACAGGATGGTAGGCTGCCCTCTTTTCCCTGGTTTCCTTAGGAAGGTCCTGCGTGATACGAATTCTGGACGAGCCCCAAAGAACTTCTTTTAGCTCACGGGATTTAGAATAAATGTGCTGTCTCTCAATATAACTTAAGAACTTGATGATAATAGGTCGCGGAGGAGTCCCAGACGAAGGCCTGGGCCTAAGAGATCGATGGGCCCGTTCCAAATGGTATGAGGGGCTAATAGGAGATGGGCCTACTATCTTAACCAGAAACCTCTGCAGAAAGGCCATTAAGTCTGGCCCTTCCTCCATCTCGGGTAAGCCCAAAATTAATAGATTGTTCCGGCGATTATGCCCCTCCAGATCCTCCGTCTTAGCTTGTAATTTCTTGATCTGTTGTTTAAGCTCTGCAACCTCAGTCTCAGTTTTAGACCTCCATTGCTCCGACAAGAAAATTCTTGCTTCCATATCTGAAACTCTGGTGGAGACAGTTGACAGATCAGTTCGTAGTGACTTAAGCTCACCAGCCAGCTCTTTCAGGATATCTTTCAGTGGGGTAAGCTCCTGAAGAAACCTATCCTTCGTCAGGGGAGTAGCCAGTTGCAATCTATCCCCGCTCCGTTCTGGTTTCACAGCCCCCTGATTGCGTTGCTTCTTTGATGCCTTCTCGGGGGATGCAGGAGGTGTGTGCTTAACAGAGGCCTGCTTCCCATCCACCTCCATCCCGCAAAAATAAGCAGTCGCATCCCAAACAAAAGCCATTTTCTGAAAGCAGGCAAGTTGTCCAAGCACCTCCGGCACAAATTTTGTGATTTAATATCCAAATAATTCAAAAAAAACAGCCAGGAGAGGCGGCTAGAGGGGAGAGCTCAGAGTCCTAGCTGCTGCCTAGCTAGATGCCATCACATGGCCCAATTACTTGCAATATGTTAAAAAGCTAAAAGCACAACTTCATCATGCATACCAGCTCGCACACACTATGGCCTCCAAGAGAAACTTAGTTAACAAAGTCAGGTATGACAAAAGAGTGAATGCTCAAGAGTTACAACCTTGAGATAAAATACTGGTGAGAAATCATGGGTTTCAAGGAAAACATAAAATAGCTGACAGGTGGAGCCAACACCATGCATTGTAATAAGCAAGCTGAATGATTTGCCAGTATATAAAGTACATCCAGAAGGAGATCCTAAAGCTGTAAAAACAATTCAAAGGAATCACCTTCTGCCAATCAGCCAAATTGTCATAGATACTGCACCTTCAGATATTGCTCCAACAGGGCCTGTCACACGTTCTGCTGCTCACAAGAAACAGTCAAATCAGTCTCCTGCTGCTCAACAGCTAGAGCCCCCAGCTCAAGGTACTACAATGAATAATGATGCTGACTCTGAATATACCAATAGTGAATGTGATGTTGCCTACTACCTTTCTCTCAAACTAAATCAGTAGTTTCAAGGATCCTACAGCTCCACCTTTGTTGATGATCCTAGCAGCCCAGTGGTCTCAGACAACTCTGCTCTCTCAATTGTGTCTGCACCTCCTGAGAGTTATGCACAAAGTGTGACTTCTGACATAACAGACTCTCTTTGCTTAGTAGAGCTATCTGACATTGAAGCACTTGATTCTGACAGAGAAAATGGTGACCAAACCCATGAATCTCAAGAAGCTAGTGAGCCAAGTGAAGAACCCATAAGTGAACAAAAAAGTGATGCTGGATTAAGTGTGCTAAGTGAACTATTTAGTGACCAAGAAAATATGGCTGTTCCTAAAACTGCTAGTAGTGTGTTGGATGACTTGGACTTTGTTGATATACCACTTTCCAATGAAGATGAACCTCAAGAACATGAAAACCAAAGTAACAGGTACAGTGATGAACCTAAATCTATTATCAGTTCTAAACCTAAAGAGAATGCAGAGGTGCCCTTTGCTTCAGAAGCTGCTTTATTTTTGGACAATGAGCTAGGAGTCATGAACCTGAATGTTAATGTTGAAATGTCAGTGCCAATGACCTCTACTCCTAGAAGATCTGGAAGACTTGCAAAACCAGTGGTTCGGCCCACTTATGATATCCCAGGAAAGCCTGTGGTCTTGTCCATGAATGTAGCTCATAAAGGGGTATACATGATAGCCAATTCACTGCTCAAGCTAGTATTCACTGCCCCATCTAAGATAATAGTTAAGTCCTCCAGTCAGTATCTTAGGAGTCGCCCTTATAGAGTTCCAATGGCTACCTGAAAAGTTAAAAGCCTACTGTCCACCAGGGGTCACTGTTTCAAAAGTTCTAGGGTAAAGGTAAAATACACATGAGTAACTGATTAGAACAAAGGTATCTGAAGAAATGTAATGTGTCCTGATAATATGTGAACAGCTGTTTAAACTACACAAGTGTTAAAGAAAATATAATTTAAAAATAAAGCATGCTATAATGTATATGATTGTTTCGTATCTATGCAGAGTTTGTAGATAATAGTGTATGGTCTAGAGCTGTATATATTAGAAGGTGTTTATAGTAATTGTTACTTGTATTAGAGACTTGATGCAGACTCCAAGTTTCCTGGACAGGTGAAAGTGTAACCCCCCCCCCCCCAATTTCAGGGGGCTTACCTTAAATATCTTCCTGGGCCCCACTGATGCCCACTACCTGGCAGACATCCAGCATGAGAAGCTAAATCCACATGCAGGAGGTTGCTACTGTTGCTCTGTGTGTGTGCACACATCCATGCTGCCACACTTTCACTTTAAGAGTATCAGCACTGTGTGTAGTGTAACTAGACTGGTCTGGGTCTGAGTGTTCTGGAGCTCTCAACCAGCCAGGCATTTCCCTAATCTGCTCCACTCTGCAGTCACTAAAAATACAGAGAGAGCCCTACATGGTACTGTAAATATTTATTTCTAATTCATTGCTGCTTCTAAACTGGAGTATGTTACTTAACCTGCCTTTATTGCAATAACTACTCCCGATGGGAGCCGTCATGTTTGGTCCAGGACTTCCTGATTTGGACCAATCAGAACCAAATGATCATCAAGGGGACCTTAGCTCAGGTGCCTTGTGGGAGAAACTATGAACTCTAGTGTTTGGCATCTAAATAAACCAATGGAAGTGCTAGAACTGTGATTGACAGCTCCCACAATCAATCAGAATACAGGAAGACTGGACAAGTTCAAAAAAATGTTTCTAACTCAGGTCCATCCAGCTAGAGCTTCTGAGAAGAGAAAAGCCTGTTGACTCAGTAACTGTTAACAGGAAGAGGCCTAAATAGCCCCTGC
This sequence comes from Neoceratodus forsteri, assembly GCA_016271365.2. Taxonomy (NCBI): domain Eukaryota; kingdom Metazoa; phylum Chordata; order Ceratodontiformes; family Ceratodontidae; genus Neoceratodus; species Neoceratodus forsteri. The sequence goes on along the minus strand of CM028136.1, from coordinate 649,642,031 downwards.
GGACCCTTCTTCAGTCCAGAAGATCAATTGATTGGAACTGCTTGCCAGCAGTCCAGAAGAGTTTCTCAGTAAGAAACGGGGAGAAGAACTGTCCGCTTACTGAAGAAAAGGAGCAGTTTGTTGTTTCTTCAGCCATGAGCCTATGGCCTACCACATGTGTGGAGACATTGATCCTGGTACTCCTAAAGCAAAGCAGGAGCCACTCCAGTACAGTAAAGACTTTCTCTTGCAAACCCCAGCTGGAAGGTTCACCAGCAAGCTATCTAACTTTAAAAATACATTTTCTTCATCTGTGCCTATGCCACCAAAGGCCCAGCCAGACTGTTCTTGTGCTATTTTCAACATCCTGGCAAGAGAACAGCATTGGGGATTCAGTCCCCATGCAGCACTCAATCAATCACAGGTTACGGCAACCTACAGGGAAAGGCCATGAAGCGGAGGTGAGTCATGTCAGTTCAGGTCCCCACCAGCTTTCAGACGGAGAACCAGGTCTTCATTTTGCCAGCCTTGTCATATGCCATAATAGGTACAGTGAGTAAAACCAGGGTAGCTCCCTGTAACAAATCATCAATTGTTTTAATGGTACTACCTGATTCTGCTTCTCAGTTTAATGTGCTTAACAATGACTGGGCCATCTGGCCATGGATACAAATTCTTTATGGTTTCCAAGTGTGTTGCTCTCATTTAATCAACCTTCCTTCCATCAAAGGCCCCAACATCAGCTGCAATGCTGGCCAACCTGCAGCACCACCTTACGCATGCCTGTGTTTCACTCTGGGTGCCAAGTAGTTGCCAGATTGATAAATTCAGGGACTAAAGTAATTAAAAGTAACCTAGCCTGTTTTCATTGCAGTAATCATTTGCCTAAATTCTCACCCATCCCTTGTTCATGTCCCCTTAAATAAACCTGATTTACTGTTTTGCTGTTTACCTGGCTCGTGAGCATATTATTACCTGGTTTATAGTTACTGAAGTACTGCAAAGCATATTGAAAGTGCATACTTGTATTATTGAAACTGCCTTTTACAGCGGGTTGCAGGGTGCACTCTAGAAGACCAAACCCAGCTGGTAAGTGGAAGGTGCATGAACTTAACATTAATGGTCAAACTGCTTTGTATTCTACCTGTTAAGCTTTGCAACTGTTTTGTTAAATTCAGAAGGTCACTAGGATGGATTGTGGGTGGTTATAGCTTCCCAGAGGGCTGTACCAATTTTGTTAGGAACCCACTTAAGCACTACTCTGGGTGGAGGCACCATAATTGTAGTTTTATTGTCAGTAGGCACACCACAGTACTCCATTTCTGAACCCAGGCCCCTCAACCTGCAGCCAGGGAAGCAGGCAGGAGTAGTAGCCCTTGGTATCATGGTGCCAGGGTTACATGAACATGGCATAACTGGCCCGGCGCTTAACTGGTTTACTAGCTGTCAGGTAGGATGCAGCAGGTAAAGGTGGAAGGCTCACTCTACCCACTTCTCCCTCTCAAAAGGGGAGTACCGCAAGGCTCGATTCTCAGACCTCTTCTGTTCATGATCTACATAAATTCCATCAGTGCTAATGTAAACAATGCAAAAATCCACTTATTTGCAAATGACACTGTCCTGTATACTTCCAAATCCTAGATGAACAAGGTCTGTGAGGAACTTTAGGATGAATATGACCTCCTTCAGCATAATCTGTTACAGGCCAAACTCCTCCTGAATGCTAAGAAAACTAAGGTCATGTATTTCCACTCTGTCTCACCTCCTTCCCAAAAAATCTCTCCTTACTGCCTCTCATCAAAACCATCTTTGGGGACAACCTAGAAGTTGTCGACAAATTTAAGTACCTAGGGTGTTGTTAGACCACCACCTGTCCTCCTCTGCTCGTATCGAATCACTCATGAAAAAGCTGAAGCAAAGACTCCATTTCTTCTTTAGGAATAGGTCCCTCTTCTCTGCTGAAGCCAGATTGAGACTGGTGCAGACCACATTCATCCTCCTTCTGGACTACGCAGACGTGATATATGGCCAGTGTTCAGATACCTCGCTGCAGTCACTCAACACACTCTACCATAGGGCAATACATTTCATCACAAATGACCACCCTTGCTTTCATCGCTGTGATTTTTTATGCTTTCTTGGGCTGGGTTTCTCTGTCCACTAGATTGCTTCTCCACTCTCTTATATGGCTGTACAAAGCCCTCCTACTAAAACTCCCATCATACATATCAGGCCTCTTCCATTGCTCTGTTTGTCACTATCCATTACATAGTAGTTCCTATATCATGTTGAATATCCCAAAATCTCACTCCCACCTCAGCAAAATGGCCATTGGTCACACTCTCTTCCTGAGGCTTGGAACAAAGCCCAACCTACCCTCAAATTGCAAAATTTGGTACCTCTAAATATTTTCAAAAGTTTGGCCACCAGCATATTACATGACTTCTGCACATGCCACCCTATCGATAATAAATCAATAAAGAACCAGCACTCCAGACTCAGAAAAAATTCAGTGAGAGAGTTTTTTTACTGATAAAAGTTCAGGTACTTAAATCAAATAAATCTTGACAAACAGCACATATTTAATACATGGTGTAACACATACCTCTCAACCTTTTGTCACTGAAATGAGGTACATGGACATTTTTGGACACTCAAAATGAGGGACAGTGAGGGACCCAGACCCTCAGATAAGGAACACATCCTCAAACATGGAGATACAAGCTCAGAACACTGTGAAAACCATAGTGTTTACTTGTACAATGTTTATTTTTGATTTAGTATTTTAGAATATTAAGAATTTCTGCTGTAAAGTCTGAATTTATAGCACATTTTCTTTGTAGGCAGCACCTTTTCCATGAGGGATGGATGAGGGACAGAGCAATTTTAATGGGTAAAATGAGGGATGTCCCTCATAATGAGGGACAATTTAGAGGTATGGTGTAACACTGAAATATCCCACACAGTCTTATAATTGAAAGGCTCTGCCTATGGTTCATTCGACAAGCAGCCAGCCACTTCCACTTCCTGAGCTATACAAGCAGTTCCCCTCAGCCTCCTTCTGAAGCACTTTTTCTTTGCTGGCCAGAGGCTCTGTCCATTTGCTCTGTGTCAGGCTGGGGCCCCCCCCCCTCCCCCTTGCTGCTTCTTTCTGCTGAACTCTGTGTTTTGTTCTTTGCTTCTGGTTTGTATTTTTGCCTCCAGCCATGTGCATCCTTTTATTTTTTCCATGTTTAGTCTATATTTGTGTCATGGTTTTGTTTCCTTTTTGAGGGGTTTTGGTTTCTCAACTCTTATCATTTCTCCTACCATTTGCTTGCTCCTGCTGTTTGGCTTATTTTTTTTTTTGTAGCTCCTGCTAATGCTTTACTTACTCCCATTGATATTGTATGCAGTACTTGTTTTTACACAACACAATGCTGCTTCCCATGCTACAGGTTTACTTGCTCCCCATGCTATCAAGCCTGATTGTTTTCAGCTGATTCAAGCTCCCTCTGATACTTGCTATGCAGTTCAATCATGTTTTCCCTACTCGATTTACCACCCCTGTGGTCATAGCTGTGTTCACAGCATTGTGCTTTTCTCCTTCCATGCTTAAAGACTACAGCCACTTAGCTGATACTATTCCCTGTTTGTACACTGTTGTTCTACTCAGAGGTCAGCTAATGCTCCTGCTGATGCTGTTAACTAGCTTTATTATCTGCATGTGGTTCTCGACCCTTCCATCACTTTCTTGTTTGTCCTACGGTGGGGACTGAGAAGTGTTTGGGGAGTCGTGGCCCCATGTGGCTAATTATTTCTGTTCTACATCCTGCCTTTGCTGCCGCAAATCCTCAGATCATTTGTCACCTTGATTTGGCTTTTTAAATGCCTGGCTGACTTGCCCCACTATCATGCTGCCCCCATTTACATTCATGTCCCATCATTGCTACTACGTTTTGCAGACCTATGTGTTGGTTTGTTGCTTACTGACCTATGTGCAGGTCCGATTATTGTTATACTCCCTGAACAATTACCCTGCTTTACTGAACTATGTCCAGATCAACCCCTGATTATGCCATCATTGCTTACTGCTCCCTGCCATCTGCCCTCTACAAGGTCTCAGCACTCATTGCTTATTCAGCTCCTCAGCAATCCCTGGGCAAGCCATCCATAGCATTCTGACATGGGGTTCTCCTGAAGCCAACAGTCTCACTCAGCAACTAGAGTCCACAGCTTGGGCATGGGAAGCTTGGGGTGGAGTCCTTCTCACCTGGCCCAAGCTGGGAATTCCCTAGCTCCGGGTGGACCTTTAGTCATCAAGTTATACTGATGACACCCCAAGTTGTGGAATTTATGACTTAGCCATGAAGGGAGGTTACAGCGATTTCCTTTAGCTCCATTTTTTCCACTATAACGGTTGTCCATTGGCTTTAGTGGTTCCCTGGCAAGGCACCTTCACCACATTCTCCTGACAACCACCTCTGGTTCACCTAGTTTGTTTTCTAGATTGGTAGGCTGGGTGAGAGCCTCGGTGGTCATTACTCTCCTCCTCCTCCCGCTTGGAGCGGCAGTTGCAGAGCCACCGTCTCACAACCCTCCAAGACATTCCTGTTAGAAGGATAGAGTGAGAGTTCCTCTCTAAATTGGAATATTTTCCATTCTTATTCTTTGGGGCTTCAAAATTGCAATAACAGAGCCATCACTAATGAAATTATCCAATCCCTGGAGAGAAGGTGACATAGGCCTTTGATCCTCAGAGATTTCCTTCTCAAAGGGTTTTTTTTCTCTCCTCCGTGCTGAAGGTCATAATATCTAGTTAGTATTTCCTAGTTCCATTAGATAGGATCCACTGTTGGATGGAGGCAGATGGTGTCCCTTACTTGCCATTCCCTCTCCCCTTAGGAAGTCCCCTCCTCCTCATTTGCAACCCATCAGACTCATGCCATGGCTTCCCTGCAATCCCATTACATGATCAAGTTGCCTCATGCTTATTTATTACCATGTCTCACAACTCCTGATTGTTTATACATTTCTTACTACTTCTTTTGGTTTGCCCATATGTTTCATACTATTACTTTCACTTTGGGGATTTTTCCTATGGTACCTTTAGCCAAGGGAAGTGTCCCGTGGCACCTCTATGGGTGTAACCCTCTAGAGGGTTCCTTGCCTTTGGTACCCCTACAGGGTGATAATTCCTCTGGAACAGAGAGTGCGAATAGCCAAAACCTAAGTAACACAGTTGCACAAGCATAACACTTACTGGCTGTGTAGGCCATTGAATTGGAACACTCCGCCTATGGTTCAATGGACACGCAGCCAGTCACTCCCACTTCCTGAGCTATATAAGCAGTTCCACTCAGCCTCCTTCTGAAGCACTTTTTCTTTGCCCCACCATCCTACCCTCCTCCTCCAGTGGCAGCACCTCTCTCTGGGGGATTCTTCCTAAGGTACCTTCAGCCAAGGGAAGCATCCCGCAGCACCTCTAGGGGTGGAACCCTCTACAGTGTTCCTTGTATTTGGTACCCTTTACAGGGTGGTAATTCCTCTGGAATAGAGAGTGTGAATGGCCAAAACCTAAGTAACACAGTTGCACAAGCATAACACTTACTGGCTGTGTATGCCATTGAACCACCATTGATGACCCTGCCCTTACTTCCTACTAGTTTCTCTCTGCTCTGATTATGTCTGCTGAAGTACACTGTTATTTGGGGTGGTGGTCCTCACTCTCCATTTCACCCCTCCTGTGCTTTCTCCCCTGTTTCTATCCATCTCACTCCTTCTGTACTTCACCCTTGTTACCCCTCTATTTCCCTCCTGTCTTATGTTAGTAACCTGTCAGTCCCATGCCCCACCCCGGGGAATTATCTAACGTGGAAATGCTTACATTATTCTTGAGCAGGCGATTTAATTATTAGTAAATATCATGCACTTGTTCTCCACATCTGTACCTGAATGTAATGGGATTGTATAAATAGCACAACTACCGCAGGTTTTGGCCCTTATCATATGTCTTGCACTGATTCTCCTCAACCACTGTATTGTACACACCATCTGTGTCTCTTTTTGACTGTTTCTGTGTTATTTTCTATCTCTTGCACTGTATTGCTCTTCCTGTTTATTGTTGTACCAATGTACAGTATGCTGTATGCACCTTAAATGTTCCTCTCAATTCCTCCCTGTAAATGAGCTTGCTCAATGGAGTTTTCCTGCTTTAAGGAAAACACTGGAAAAGACATAGCTTTCCTCAGGCACTACAGAAACTATCAATTAATGCTGTCTGACAGTAGCAACGTTTTTTAATGATTTAAAACAGCTACCCCCAACTTCCACTTTCTGTTGCTGGCAACAACCATCTCATGAGCAGCAGTGAGCTTCCTGAGCTTACTTTATGCTAATATGTCTGTTTGACCTCTGCTATTGGTTGGCAGCACACATTAGCATAAAGTGAGTTCAGGAAGCTCCCTGCTATTCATGAAATGGTGTCTGCCAGCAATAAAAACTGAAAGTTGAAGGCCACTATTTAAATCACTAAAAAACAATTAGAGGCAATTAAAAAAAATGTTACTGTCTTAAAGCACTACTCAAGCATTGTTATAGCACTTGGGTAAAGCTGTGCCTTTTCCAGTGTTTTCCTTTAATAAACTTGAACCTGATGTTGTTAAGTTCCTGGAAGACATCATTTAAAACCTACATTTCAGCTTAGCCTTCAGTAAAAAGCAGATTAATTTCCTAGACCTTACAATAGTAAAGGGTGGAAATGGGGGTCACTGCTGACATGTACAGGAAGTGCACAGACAGGAATATTCTCCTCTTTGCCAGTAGCAACCATCCTGCACACATCATAAGGGTAAAATCTAAGGGCCAGTATATTAGAATGAAGAGAAATTGTGGTGACCAAGCTAACTATCAGGAATGAGCTGATGAACTCACTCAGAGACTCAGAGATAGGAGGTATAAGGAAACAACCATTCAAGAAGCCAGAAAAGTAGTAGATGAAACCCCCAGAGAGGTATTTATGGAAGAAAAACATAAACAAAGATATGGTGATTTAGATAAACCACTCACATTTGTGAGTACCTATAGTCCACAAGCATACAACATTGCATATATTGTAAAAAAAGAACTGGCACATTGCTTTACAAGACCCTGGACTTGGATATATTGACCCCAATGGCCCCAAAATTGTCTTTAGGAGAGGAAAACTATTAAAGACCAAGTAGTAAATACTGTCCAACCCCTCAAAGTGGCTCTTTACATGTGGCTACCAAATAGGGAAAGAAGCTGCAATAGGTGCAATAACTGCAAGTACTGCCCTAAGGTATAGAAATTAAAAAGTTTTTAAAATCCTGTCTCGGGGCAGATATACATGTTAGAGGCGTTATTCCTTGCAGCCCTGAGAGCCTTATATACTTGGCAGAATGCAAGTGTAAATGTTTTTATATAGGAAAACCAAAAAGGAATTTCAAGACAAGAATCAGTGAGCATGGTAGGGCAATAGAAGCTGTTGATACAAAAAAACACTTTGGCAATGCAAGTACAAAAGGCTTATCTTTACAGGGATAGAAAAACCAGTGATGTCCAGAAAAGTGGGTGACTGCATTAACCTCCTCTTAGAAAGGGAGCAATATTGGATTTATAATCTGAAAGCCATGGAAGGGTTAGGACTTAATGGCAGGATAGAGATGGCACAAGGTAATATCACCATGGACAAAAACAGCATGGCTACAAATGCCACAAGCAACATAGTACCAACCATAACAGAGTTGGACAAAACACGAACTCAAACAAAAAAATTGTGCCCATTGCAAACAGTGGGACTTTATGCTTTTTTTCGGGGGACTTCACCCCCCCCCCCACAGCACCCCACACCCCTAGGAACTTACATAACTAACTCCAAGGGGAGAGGACTTTGAGGATGGGGAGAAGCTTGGGAGGGGGGGCAAACTTTGTTTTAAACAACAACAAAAAAAAAGCAGCCACAAAAAGAAGTAACACCACAAGACCTGGGGGGAACTGAACCACAGTCCCAGGTCTCCAATCCCATCATGTGCTGGAGCCTTAGCAACTCCACTACAGAGTGGCAAGACCAGTCACCCAACATATGGTAAGTTAACATTTCCTGACTGATGCATAGAGTGATGGGGGTAGCAGTTATTCCCTTCCACTATCATATCACTGTAAATACACACATGCTCCACCCTGCGCAGTTATTGTCACGCTGTTCTAGTTGTGGGAAATTGACCCGGTACCAATAGAGATAAATCCCTTCTTGAATAAATGGCTGCATACTGTATTTATTGAATATATTTATTGTTCTTAATATGAATATCTAATGTTTTTCTTTCTTTTCTCTCTCTTCCAGATACGCACCAGCAATTTGGCCATAATTGGTTTGATGTCCGTTTTTCAAGGAAAACTTGTGCTATCTTTTTATCTACTTAGTGGTATATTGAGCCAAAACATTTTTTTCTCTGAAATGTATGGTATAGCAATTCCACTACCTATGTGTTTCATTATTGTATAAATGTGTCTGTGTGCCTTATATAGTGCATTAATGATATTGATGGTGATTTTTCAATATCATTTTTAACTTTAGATCTATTGAGCACCCACGTTTTCATTGCACCTATGTTTTTAATGAACTGTCACTTTAAGTGACCTCATTCATAAAGGAGGCTCTTAGAACATCAGATCAACCTTTGAGAAAGCTGATTGAGTGGAACGCATCAGGTGACCTGACATTCTGATATCAGAGGGAGTAGAGCATAGGAGTTTAGATTCTTTGAGCTGTTGGACTGCTTTTTTACTCCACGAACTAACTTGGATGTTATCTGGATTTGCTGTCTCTTTGTGGATGTATCCTTATCTGGATCCTGATGTAAGTAAATGCATATTTATTCACTCTCTGCACTTTGATTAAAGTTTTCAAGCACTTTAAATCAAGTTTGCACAGTTTGTGTTTCCTGTGGTAGTATTTTAATACACCACTGCCTTGGATGGTGCTGGACACCCCTGTTGAATTCCTGCTCAGCTATTTAAGCAGCTTTCTCCAGCCTTGCTCAGAAACACTGTTTCTTTGCTGCAGTCGGAAGTTCTGCCCCCCACTTCCCCTGTGTTTGTTTCCCGATTTCCCTTTGTGCTTTTTGGCTTTCTTTAGTTTGTGCCTCAAGCATCTTTCAAGGTTAGTATTTCATTTCTTCTGCCTGCCTGGCTACAGTTTGTGCTTCCATCCTGTCTGTTATCTACAGTTGCATACCTGTTCTGTCTCGTAATTCCTGTTTATACAATAGGGATGAAACGATATGGTATTAGATAAAACACCATGGGCCAGATATTCAAAACTTTGCCCCGCGGCTAAATTAGCACTGCCCGGCAGGCAAACTTAGCCCGGAGCACAAAGCAAGCCATATTCAAAAGGAATAGCCCAGGGCAAACAGCTTCTGAATATAGCATGGGAATGAGGCTGGGCAAACTGGGCTGGGAGTGCAGGGTGAACTTAGCCCTGGAATAAAACAGCTCTGAATATGGCAACCAGGAAGTACAAACCACAACAGCAACACAGTGCACAGCGATGTGAAGGTAGGTAGAGGTGAACTATGTGGTCAGTGTGTATGCCAGCAAATGCATGGGCCCAGTACAGCTGCAGGCAGCAGCGTATGTGAAAGTACAGTGTGCAAAACTGTAAAATATTTCCCAAACTGTTTACGCAGGTTTAGCGCAGGGCTAAACCGTTAGCCCAGTGCAAACACGTTTGCCTGGCGCTAAACTTTGCCATATTCAAAAGTGACATGCAAATGAGCCTACGTAGGTAATCTCTGAGGAGACATCAAAATTAGCATCTCATTATGCCCTGATTTGCATGTAGTTTGCACCAGGCTAACGGTTTAGCCCTGCGCTAAACCTGTGCAAATGTGTTAGCACTGTGCAAACAGTTTGGGGAATATTATACAGGTTTGAACACTGTACTTTCACATGCACTGCTGCCTGCAGCTGTACTGGGACAACATGGCATAGGCACAGATGGTGGTGGTGCTGCATGCAACTGTCACACTGTAGGTCATGCTACAGTGCACAGCAGACACTACAGTAGCAAGGGGGCCAGTAGTGTGTGGACACAACAATGCCTATGATATGTAGGGCAGTGATGATGACTGCACCATACACAGTGACAGGCCCAACTTGCAGGTGTTTACTGACAGTGGACATTACTGTTACGCTGTTGTGTGACACACAGATGCTGCACCTCTGTCATGGGAAGCTCACAGTGATATATACATGTCCAGCTTTGTGTGCTGTGGCAGTTGTACAGCTGTGTAGTATGTGGCCGGGGGGGGGGGCGCATATATTATCAGAAAGGCACACTGGTGTTGGGGTGTTCCCAATACTGGCCCATGTGCACTGCATGATGTGTCCAAGCCTTGTGGCCACATCTGGTCTGTGGTACAGCCTGGCCACCCATACACTCTCCCGTCAACATCCTCCATGCCCACAGTGCTTCATATATGTGCTGGCATCTGTTGCTGTCCAGAGAAGAGTGGTCCGCAGGTGTGTGCTGTATGGCCACACTGCCATGCAGTTCACTGGTGGCAGGGTCACCACTTACTGCCTGGCATGGCTGGGACTGGTGGCAGATGATGGCATCATTGTGATGCCATCAGTTAGCAGCATGTTTCCTCTATGTTTTGCTTTGTCTATGTGTCATATTTATTTGTTAGGGTTGCGCAAAGCCACGCAAAAGCCGCGCAAACACAGCGCAAAGCCAAAGTGTCATGCAAAGCTGATTGCCCAGGGTTAAGACAAGCTTTTCCTGGGTGGTAATGTACACCACGCTAAGTGTCATGCTAAGTTGCGCAAAACCACTTTACGTGGCACTAGTCACTGAATATAGCATTGCACCTGTATTCATGTCAGTTTGCCCCTTGCTTACATTATAATTTTGCCCGGCGCTGGTGCAGTTTACCCGTGCTATTTGGCCTTTTGAATATAGCAGACTCGCGAATAATCCTGCACTAAACCTGTGCAAACGTTTTTTGCCCAGTGCAAAGTTTTGAATATCTGGCCCCATATCACCAACTATAGGTAGATAAAAGGAACTGATTCACAGGAACCTGAGCTGCCATGAGATAAATGTAGCTACTGTGGAATAAATGGCATTTATCTCCACAGTAGCAACATTTAACTACATAGTAACTACGTCACGCATACCAGCAAATCACAGCATTAGCAAAAAAAAGCATGCAACAATCCAGGAGAATTAAATGACAAACACCTGTGCAAAACACTGCAGAAAAAGTACGTACACACATACATAAAACAGAAACTAGAATCTGACTAGAAATCCCTCAGAGAAGAATACTGAAACTTAGCTGCACAATTCAGTAATCCTCAGAAAAAAGTCATATATATAAATAACAGCCAACATGGAAAAGATTTCAGTGTCAGAAACATCAGGAAATGTTGGCATACAACTTCAAGAGGAACTTATAGAAATTCTAACGCAACTCGAGCAGGACACTGACCTGCTTCTTGATCCGGAGGATGGCACACACAAAGAAGAACTACCTCAGTCTCAATGGACAGAGCGATCATCAACCTTGACCTACCAAATAAGCATTAAAATGTTACAAATAAAAAAATGTGAATAAAAATACAGTGCACAAAAGCAACCCCCTTACACACAACTCCCTCATGATACCTCAGAACCCAAAAATTCATCACACGGAGTAGTGAAATAAAAAAAAAAAAACATTCATTGACCCATGACAAAATACCCCAAATAGACATCACAAAATAAAACAATAAAAAATATCCACAAACACAGTACTGCTGTCATGGCAAAAATAAAAGTGCTGTAACCTCCAAGAACACAGTGAAAGTCCCGCCCACTGACACAACAACCAATAAAATAACAGCAAGAAACAATCTCAACTAATAGATCAACAACACAAGACACAACAACCAAACAACAAGTACAATACCACACTACAGACAGCAGATGAAAACCAATACAAAAAACAGTAAAAGAACATGAAACTAACACTGTAAAACAGGCAAAGGCCACCACAGACCTATTGTACAAACTGAATATGTCTTGGGCTGTGGTTGAATATGGGATTTTTCTGCATTCATGCACACAGACCTGTGCATCACTCATGTCTCTGCTACACTCCACCACTCGTGAAGCAGGTCAGTGTGCACTCATGCAGATAACTCCCATAGCCCACCACAGCTCAACATATATCCCCTGTTACTTTTTGTCTTGGTTCTTGTGTGCTTATTGTTTTTCTGTGTCCTGCCTTTGCCGTTCTCTGCTTTGCTTGAGCTATTTCAAGCTTTACATATTGCTGTGTGTTCCAGGCCATTTGCAATTTCCCAGTTCAGCTACAATCCTTAAATGTTTAAACCTTGCTTCTAGCAAGGCAGCCATTCCCCTTTGTGTTCTGGTAGTTCAGTTAGTTGCTCAGTTTAGCAGCATGCTGCTTCCTAGTTTTCAGTTTGCATATACTCCTATTTTTCCCTAGCAGTGTAGTTTGTTGTTCTTTACTGCTTCAATTTTCCTAGCAGTATCATTTGTTGTTCTCTACTGCCTCAACCCTGCTGGCCTGCAGTGTATCAGCATCTGAAACTGACCTCCCTTATGGAACTGGTTAGCATGTGTTCATCATTCAGCCCAGCCATGTATCATTCAGTCTCATACAGTGCCCTCATTGTCATTTGATGTCTGAGTTGGTTGTTTAGCCCTTGCCTGTGTTTTGTTTCTACTTTGTGCTCATGGCCATCAGGCTTTGCCATTGGCCTCCCACTACCCCTGCACTCAGACACATGACAGCTATGACCATAGCATGGCTTCAAGGGCACCTTGCCCTTTATACCAATGGAATCACTATGCTACCTTGAAGTCGGAATCTTGGGGGGGGGGGTGTCCTAGACTCAGGCAGGGTCCTAGTCTTTCTGACCTTTGGGTGAGAAGGTCCTGTGCTCCACAGGAAAGCTTTTGCCATGCAAATCTACTTTGAGGCACCTCTTGATGTAGATTTTAACACTTCAATTGCTGGAGAACTAGGATTCTAAGTCCACAGGGGCTCCTTTAGCTGCTCAGATCATGTCAGCAGCACCTTTAAAAGCTATTCGACCATATGGCTGCCTAAGGCCACCTAAGGTTCTCATCAAATTTCTGGATGGTTTTCTACTCTCTCTTTGATCCCTCAACTCAGTCCACTCCCCTACTCCTGTTCTCCTGGTGGAAGGCTCACTGGTCTCTGAGTTTACTTCAGTTGCCACTCATTTTAAACTTTCCCCATCCCCCACAGCCTCCCCACGCCCCACTTACCTGAAGGCTTCCTATTCCCTCCTGTCTCCCCCCAGGAAGTCTTCCTCACCCTCACTTCTCTTAACCTTTATATGTCCAGCTCTTAAGGTTTGGACCTCAAACTTCTGTGTAGCACAGCTTCAGCCATTTCAGGGTTTTATTTAACTCTAAAAATTGATTAGCGCTTTGCTCATAAAAGTGCTAAACCATTGTGAAAATGCATAGCACTTGCCTCACTGTGTTTAACAAACATAACACTTCTAGAAAACCTATATAAATACTTTTGTACAGTTAGTATTGTACCAAGAAAAAAAACTGCTAATCAATTATTTAAAACCCTGCATTTCTTCTCCATTCGCTCACCTTCTGAACCTCTCCTACTTTCTCTGTGCTGTTCCTCAGGCCTGGTGGGTTGTAAAGTTTCAGCCTTTGTACAAAGGGCTGACCCATTCTCCCTTGGCAACTTTGGCTGATCACACACTTCTCCTCCCTTGCAAAGCTTCAAGAAACCACCATGGGCTTTGATACTGTGGGTTTAGAAAGAATAGGTCCACTTACGCGAGGAGGAGATAGGACAACCACACTCCTCCAGAAGTAAACAAAGTGATTTTTTTTACCCTTCATTTTTAAAAACAAGATCCTACTCATGGCCTGAATTAGGCTATGAACCAAAAAAACCTTCTTGTGATGGATGAGGTTTTATGAGCTACTGTAAGGGCCTCTGCCAGTTATCTTTAAACCATGTAATTTTGTGATAATTGGGGTGTCTTAGTCACCATCATACAGTCTGTGATTTGGACAGTCTGTCTCCAAACCATGGTAATATATTTGGATATTCATTTTTTATCTTTATTTTTATCTTCTTTTCTTTTTCACAGAAACATAATACACTGGATGTACCAAGGACTTTAAGTTTAGCAAATGTACCAAAGCATTTCAGCAGACATTCCCTTGTCTGTGTACCATTCCCAGCAACCTGTAGTCAGACAAGTGGGGATTCATCCTGGGAGGTGTGGGCTTAGCCCTGGCACCACCCTCAGTAGAAGAACTGGAGCTGCCCATAGGACACAGGGAACCTGGAGAGGATGGAGAGTGAGGCATTAAAAAGCCAGCAGCTCCCCCAGGCTTGCTGTTCCAGATCTCCAGGAGGAATCCATGACTTTAAGAGGACATGAACAGAAGGCTGTTATTCCTGAGCTTATTTTTCTGGTAAGGAAATGTTTGGGACAAAGGGATAGCTCAGATATACAAAACTTATAGTAGCTTAGCTGCTTGAGCAGGCCCCTGTTGTGTTCCAAACCAAAATTAAATCCTGAATCTTGCTCTTCTTTCAGTTGCAATGATTATAGATTAGGCAGTGACCTTTTTCTGTTGTCTGTCTGTCAGGCAGCTGGGGCTCTGATTTTGGCCAGCTCAGGAGGTTAGACCCGGCAAGAGGGACTGAAGGATAGGGGTTATTTAGCTTGGATGATGTGAATTTCCCAAAGTAGTGGCCCCTTTGTTTGAGTCTGAAGAGCAACTTTAGAAATTGTTCCCTCTCCTTCCCCTCAAGAAAAACATTCCTGGTTATGCATGGCAGCATGGTCCAGGGTAGGTTTATGGCCATGAAAGAAGGATGCCAAAGGTCCATGCAGAAGCCACTGCTGAGAAGGGCAAGTTCTGGTCAGATTGGAGTGGGTAGTCATGTGGAATTGGCATTCTCTTGCACCTCATTGATCTCACTTACTTGGCTTCTTCAGCTGTGCACTATTTAAATCTTTGGGGCATAGTTACCTACAGCTGGATCCTTACAGCAGCAGGGCATAATTTGAAAGACCATGACTTGCCAACTGTACAGCAACTGGGGCATCCTGTCTACAGTGCCAGGTCTGGCCATGTGGGGGACACCTGTTCATTTTGCCACTGATCACTCCTCCTCCCACCATTGGGGAATTCAAAAAACAAGGGGGAGGCTTCCTTAATTCTGTGGCTTGACACCGGCCTGGTGGCGCTGATGATTGAGGCGCTGGACGCCACACCTCACTCCACGTCGGTGACCCAGGTTCGGAAATGGACTCAGGTTGCCAGGGATTAGCAGGAGAAGAGAGGGATTAAGCGTGCACTGGACTACTCTCTCTCTCTCTCTCTTTCTCTGGTGAAGGAGTCTTCAGTTGCCGGTGCACTTGTGGCCCCTAGCAGAGGCTGGGGGTAGGTGCATCAGCACTGAGCTTGGAGGGGGTGAGTTGGGGCAAGATGCTGGGTGGGAGCACATGCGGAGGTGCGCGTGTCCCCCCCTTGGCATCATTGCATGTCCCACTCACACTGCCAAAGGGAAAAGGGAAAATGGTGGAACGGTTGTGGTGGCTTGATGGCCCTCTATGGGATACTCGGTCAGGAGATATCGCTGCATTGCTGGATCCTGGTTTGGTCAGAGAGTAAGGGATACTCTCCAACGTCCCACCACAGGAGCAAGCTGTGGAAGTAATTGGCAGTGGGGGCTCCATAGACCGAGAGAGGACTGGCCAGCGGCCGGAGGAATAGGATGCCTGCACGTGTGGGGCAGACCGGGAAGCCAAGGTAAAAAGGATCAACAACAAAAAACAATAATTCTGTGGATTGATTCACTTACTGGATGCTAGTTTTCAGAATGATACAGACAAGTTACATTAAGATATCCATTTTTCATGATTAGTATCGCTGACTAGATGCTGTCTTGAACCTGGTTGGTTGTCCTCTGGCCAGGTTCAGGGCACCACGATATCCAGGGATATTACTGTATTCATAGAGTTAAATGCATTCTTTCATAGATCTGGATGCATTCTTTTGCTAGCAAATTGGGGGGGGGTTTGGGTTTGGACTTGTAGCCATTGGGTTCTTCCTTCCTTTCATTGTCCTCAGGGGCCAGCATGCCTCACCATGCCACATGGCCTCTCCTCCCCCTGACCAAGTGACCAAAAATGCTCCATTTTTTATTCTTGGGACTCACTCTAAATTATGTTTAGACACAGTGTTATGCTTGATGCAGGGACTCAACAAGCAGTGTGAAATTTTAGGGTTATTCCTTAGTTCTACTGTTGTATTTATCTGGCTTAACACAGAAATATGGGGAACAGTTTGAGACAGGGGAGAGGTATTGTGGATTGTAATGTTCCTTTATGTCTTTAAGCATGGTAGATCTGTAAAGCAATGAAACCCTTGGATTGAAATTGAACCATGGCTGCTGATTCCCAGGCAGTCTTCTCAGATCAAGCAATCAGGACCTCCAGTGCTGAGACCATGCCATGAGGCCATGTAAAGGATAAGTTCAAAAGGGCACTTTCACTGTGGGATACCATGCTGTGCAGAGGCAATTGGTGGGAGAAAAATGTATTAGTCTTCACATCTCACTCTGTGCTGAGCTTCCTTTGGCTAACCACTCCTGTTATGGGGACCTTCTTAAGCATGGCAGTTTTTTATGTCAATCTCTGTATCGATGTCAATTTTATTTATATGGTGCCCAAACCTTAAGACTCTGAGCAGCTTACAGTACAAATGAATAAAACAATAAATAAGAGTGACCACAATTAACAATTGAAGATCTAGGCTATAACATAGACTTAAAAAGTGGATTTTAAAGACTTTTTTAAAAACACCAGGTGAAGGAGCACCTCTTACATCTTGGGGAAGGGCGTTCCAAGGAACTGGGGCCGTCACACCAAACACCTATCACCCAAAGAATTTAGCTGTGATCTAGGAACGGTAAGGAGGTCTACCTCCACTGACCAAAGAGCATGACCAGGATTGTATAGAATCAGGAGGTCATGCAGGTAGCCCTTACCCAGACCATGTAGGGCCTTGTATGTCAACAACCAGAACCTTGAAACTGATATGTCACCTGCCCAGAAGCCAGTGGAGAGCATGGAGAATTGGCGTGATATATTCAGACCAAGATGTCCCAGCAACCAGCCAAGCCACTGCATTCTGAACCATCTGCAGACAGCGAATCAGCCTCATGGATAGCCAGAGGTAAAGAGCATTACAGCAATCCAGTCTAGATGAGACCAAGGCATACACTAGTGTTGCCAGGTCAGCCGGCTCAGGATAAGGCTTAAACCAGGCAATATTACAAAGATGATAACAACCACTATGAAAATTGCTGACACCTGGAATTCCAGAGTCAATTTGGATTCCACAGTGACTCCCAGATTCTTTACCCTTTATGCAGCATAAAAGGTAATGCCATCCGACAAAGGAGAGGCTGTACCCCCAGTTACTACCATAGAACTAGACCAGCCTGGCTCCACTGGTAACACTTCTGTCTTAGATGGATTGAGCCTAAGCCAGCTGGCCAACATTCAGTCCTGGATTTCTTTCAAGCACACACTCACTCAGTTCCAGGATACCTGTCCTATTATCAGGGGCACAAGACACATACAGCTGGGTGTCATCAGCATAGCAATGAAATGCCAAGCCATAGCATCTAATAATTTCTCCTAAATGGCAACATCCACATGGCGAATAATATGGGAGCCAGAATCACCCCTTCAGGCACACCACAGCAGAGCACAGCACTGTTTGATGTAAAGCAGTCAAGTGCCTTCTGCTGTGTCCTGCCAGTCATGTACAACTCAGACCACCACAATATGGTACCTGAGAGTCCTACATAATGTCTAAGGTGATCCAGTAGCACCCCATGATCCACCGTGTCAAATGCCAATGAAAGGTCAAGAAGGACGAGGATAGAAAAATGTCCACTATCCCTAGCTAAAAGGAGATCATGATGCACCTGGACTAGGGCAGTTTCTGTACTATGGCAAGGCTAGAAACCAGATTGGAAGGGTTCATAGATATCCTGTCTCTTGAGGTGCTGTTCCACCAACACCTTCTCGATCAACTTTCCAAGGAAATAAAGATTCGAGGGTCCAAAAGGGCCTTCCTAAAGAGAGGCTTCATGATAGCTTTTTTAAGGACAGATGGAAAGACATCCTCTTGAAGGGAGCACCTAATGATCTCTGCCACAAATGGGCCGAGCAAGTTGCAGCACTCTAAGAGAAATCTGGTCAGGTCAGGGTCCAATGCACAGAAAGTGGGTCACAAACTAGAAATCACCCAGGAGAAACTGGCTCAAACTCTTCCCACAGAGACTACAGTCCACAAAGAATGCACACTATCAGCCAGTGATGGGCTGCTAGGGGAAACCAGTTGGTTCCTACCAGCACAATCACCTGTGACAAGAATGCTGACTTTTTCAGGGTGATTGCCCACTGATACTCACCATAGTGAGTTCTCAGCACCAATTTGTCCTTCTCTGTGCAGGACCTCCACCAACAAATCTCCAAATCCTGCCCTTTAGTTTTCATTCTTCTCAGGTCCACAACATAGCAGGGTGACCTGGGGTATAAAATCAAGGGGTATACAGAGACCAGAGTTAGGGAATCAGAAGTAGAAGAGAGGGTTACAGTATAACCCTCCAGAGCTGCTTCAACTCCTATCACTCAAGCCATCTGATAGATAGCTGTAACAAGCAAAGGTGCCTTAAAGGTAATAACCTGGAATATTTGTGCATAATACAAAACAATGGGTGCAGCTGAGCAGTAGTCTGCTTGCAAAAGCAGTTTGCCTTATAGGAAACTGCTTCTTTTCTGAAGATCGTTATTATTTACAGTGTTTCAGAACCAGAGCAAATAATAGCATATACTGTACTAAAAATCACATTTTACTGATCAAGGTTTAAACTCATAGAAAGGTATATTGCTTGCACTCTTATATTGCATCTAGAACTGTTACCACATGTATAAGTACATTGTCTGTAGTTTGCTAAATGATTACATTCAGTACATGAGCAACCAAGGTAGTGTATGAGACACAGCTAGGTGTGCATCCACATCTAGAACAACAGTGCTATAAAGATAATAGTCAGAACTGAGGGTAACATAAATTGAATGAGCAACCAGATCAAGATATGAGACACTGAAGGTAGAGACTAGCACATTTTATTTTAAAATGTTATGACCTGAGCCTAAAAGTTGATACCAGTTAAATTGTAGTACCTTTTGTGCAATGGGCACCTGAAATGCTGAATCAAGGGGAGGAAACCCTAAACAGGAAATGTCCCATTTATGTACCTTGTTTAAAAAAACAAAACAAAAATAACTTTACTTGCCATATGGGAGGAGCATTGGTGGAAAGCCAGATGGCCACAGCAAGCCCCTCCCCCCGTGTGTCCAGATGGCAGAACAATGATGTATTGGCAAATTCTTTCTGTTTGGGGTAAGTAGTTTTGAAATTACAGCTTTTGTACAATGCCCAGCCAGAACAAGACTACCAATGTGAAGGTAAGAGCGACCATGGCTATGAAGGCACAGCTGATGGTGATGTATGAGAAGAATGGATGCAAATGACTGGAAGCCTGCCTAGAGGGAAAGAATGCTCCAAATAGGACGCATGCAATGGAAAAGCACAAATGGCTAGTGAAGGAACCAGCAGGACTTCCAGCAAAGGTACCCAGGAAACCCCAGGAAAGTAAGACCAAGACAAGGGTTTCAGAGTTGTCAGATGAGGAGTTCAAAGCAACCCTTCGTCCATGCTCGAGCTGGCACCAGTAGAGCTGGCCTCACCAGTCCCTTCCCCTAAGCAGCCTGGAAATGCAAAACCTTCCACCATGGATGAGAAGCTGGACAAACTCATGGACATCATGACTAGATTTTCCATTTTGGTTCAGAACCAGCTGCAAGGGGGAGGGCCTGGCCAGGTAGCTGCAGGCACTGTAAGCGGCAGCACTGTGCCACAGGTAGTGGCTGCAAAGGTCATCCCAGGTCACTATATCAGCACGGCAAAATCAGTGGGTTCCCACTTGATGGTCAAGGTCTGGCAGCAGATCCAGAACTGGGAGTATTTGTTCATGTTTTCCTTGCTCAACCACTCAAGCAAGCGGAAGGACAGCATGGATAAAAAGATGACCAAGTGAAGAAGAAGGCGAAGGTAGAACCTGCCTTTGACAAGTGGCTGGCAGGCTTCATAGTTTTTACCAGTACAATGGGCCAGACAGCCATGGAAAAGTGTGTTAACCTGTTCAGTTACTTGAATAGGATTATGCTGGTCCACGGGCACAAAGGGGGGATGGCTGAGGTAGAATATGTAGAGGAATTCAAATGCCATATGTTGTGTGACTCATTGTTAGAATGGGGCATCCTGGACATGCCCTTACTAGTTGAAGTCATGTAAGGGGGAGGAGTCATGCACATGGATAGTGGTTTACCCATCAAGGCACTGCATCCACAGTGGTCTGACAGTGCTTTGCCCTCCCCACAAATTTGTTGTAGCTTTAATAAAGAGAGTTGTGCCAAACGATGTTGCAGGTTTTGCATGAATGTGTTGCCTGTGGCAGCACCATCCTCTCATAGAATGCATTCCCCATAAGCCCCAGAAAGGAGACAACCACTATAAGAAGTTTAACAAGTCCTATGGATGCAAGCCTGCCCACCCTGGTAAGTGTGGACTGGTTTAGACCTTGGCTGGATCAATACCCAGACCACACAGCGGCCCACTGTTTGGTAGAGGGTTTCTCAGTGGATTTCAGGATCTTGTTCACCAGGCTACAACAGGGGTATAAGGTTGAGAATCTGAAGTCCACTAAAGACAGACCACAAGTGGTACAGGAGAAATCGGAAAAGGTTATGTGGCTGGGTATGGTGAGCCACCCTTATCCCTCTCCACTCCTGCTGAATCTCAAGGTGTCACCGATTGTCTTGGTTCTCAAGAAGGCCCTGGGAAAATTCTGCACAGTCAACCTGTTGTTGCACCCAGAAGGTGACTCAGTCATTGACCACAATAAGCCACACTTCATGGCAGTTCAATATGCATCATTCAACAGAGTGTTTGAGGCAGTACAAGTAGCAGACACACAGGCACTGATGGCCAAGGCAGACAGAGTTGTCATTTCAATTACTGCCAGATCATCTGGATGATTGGGACTTGCTTGGGATGAAATTTAAAGGTCAATACCATGTGGACTATTGCATGCTCATGGGGTGTTCAGTGGCCTGCAGAGTATTTAAAGGTTTTAGCACTTTCCTGCACTGGGTAACTACCCAGTAATCTAAGACTCAAAGGATCGTTCACTACCTGGATGACTTCTTGTTCTTGGGACTGTGGCACTGTCCGACTTTAGGACAAACATGTGCTACCTTTTGTTGAGCTCTGCAGTCTCTTTATTGTACCCCTGACCCCTGGGAAAATTGAAGCACCGAGTCTGGTGACAATATTCCTAGGCACACAGATCAATGTGATGAAGCAAGAATGTTGCCTGCACCCTGATATGACTGACTCCTTGAGGGGCATTTTGTGCAAGTTCATAGCAGTGAAAAAGGGAATCCATATGGGAGATGCAGAACATAGTAGAGCACCTCAGCTTCACCTACTGGGTCATCCTCATGGGCAGGACCTCCTTGCAGTGGATAGCAAAGCTAACGATAGGTGCCTGGAAGCCTCATCACTAGATTCAAGTGACAGATGATTTCCACCAAGACTTGCTGGTGTGGCAGACATTCATTGCCCATTTTAATGGTGTGTCAATGTGGGCCAAGACAGTGGACATCCTGGAGCTGGAAGTGTGCATGAATGCATCAGGAGGAATAGGAATTTTTAGGGTATACTTTCAGGACAAATGGTGTGCCATGGATTGGCTGTCTGTGTGGACAGCTGCCGTGCTTAATAAACATACTGTATAACACTGTAGGAATTCTTCCCCATCACTGTGGCACTGTTTATATAGGGCTCTAGACTGACAGACAAAATGGTCATCTTGTGGTTCAACAAAACAGTTGTGGTACACACCATAAATGGGCACTTGGTGGCTAAACACCCACTGGGTAATCTCATGAGGATACTTGTCCTGAAATGCATATTGCTAAATGTCCACTTTAAAGCTGTACATGTTCCTGGCATTATTAAGAATGGTACTGCTGATGCTTTACCTCATTCATAGTGGTAGATGTTTAAGGATTTGGCTCCAGTGGTACAACAGAATCCACAACCGGTCACACCATTTCTGAGGAAGGTAGTGAGCCTGAGATCTGTGAATGTATAAGTAATGCTATAGCTCCCCAGATCAGAGTGGCCTACTGGCACATCATAGAACATTATCATTTATTTATTTTATTTATTAGAACATCAGTTTAAAAACCTTTGAGCCAGAGGCTTATTTACAAAGGTACCTCGTCACAGAGAGGACAAAACTGTGCAAGCAACAAACATCAGGGCAGACAAAAAATCAGAGTACATTTAGGAATCGGGCAAAAAGACAGGCATATGTCAAACACAGTATACAACAGGCTTACATGTGAGCTTTACAGAGTAGACAATATACAGTAGTTACATGGAGATTGATTCAGTGGACAGATAAAGGTAAGGCTGGGTGGAAGACATCAGAAGAGGAGTGTGGGGAAGATAGTAGCAAGTAAAGGTAGAGCTGGACAGAAGATCAGAGAGCGGCTCAGCGAGCTTTGTCTGGAAGGATAGGAGGAGGCTTAGAGGCAGGTACAGCTGCATGTTGAGAGCAGGTGATTTCTAAGGCTAGTTTTAAAATAAGATAACGAGGTGGCATCAGTGATTCTGGCAGGGGCGTTGTACCAACCAGGGGGCTCTGTAGGAATAAGTCCTTTGACCTTCTGAGTTCATCTCGGTATAACCAATTGCAGTTTCTTGGGATACTCTGAGTATACACTGTAGGTTTGCTCAGTGGATAGTGGTTGACAGACCCGGTTGGGACAGCCCAAGGAGTGATTTTTTTTTTTTTGTTAGGAGGCAGGTTTGGTATTTGAGGCGCTCATCTAGGTTGAGTAGATTAGCCATGGTGTAAAGAAGGCAAGTGTGGGTTAGACTAGGAGCCCCAGTTATGAGCCTGCAGGCCTTGTTTAAGGTGAGGCGGATCTTGTGCAGGGCAGTCTGGTCAGCTGCACCATACACAGGTAAGCCATAGTCTACCAGAGATAGAACAGAGGATGTGACTGCAAGTCAGAGGGCATCCATGGGGAGGCAGTTTTTATGACGATAGAGGATACCCAGCCGAGTGTTAGAGGCTGAGGCAAGGGCAGAGATGTGGGCATAAAAAGAGAGAACAGGGTCAAAGGTTATCCCTAGGTATTTATAAGAGTGAAATAGCTCAATGGGGAGTTTAGAGGTGGAGTGGACTGCGAGAGGATAGTTACTGGATTTATTTTGGGGGTGGGCGAAGAGCATGGTTTTGATTTTCTTTAGATTAATTACGAGTCTGTGCTCAGTAAACCAGGCTTCTGCGTCATTGTAGGATTCCTGCAGAGAATCCTGAAGTGAGATAACTTTATCATGCAGTCTGAGTGTGTGCAAAAACAATTAAATGCACAAAAGCTGCTACTTTGTAAATGCTTGCTTTATTTAGAGATACTCGTTCACATATTGTTTGAACCGTAGCTTCCTGATCCCTTTAGTAACAGTTCAATTTCATTTAGTGTGGCATCTGCCACTGTTACCAACAACATTTAAAGTTTGCATAACTGGCCTGGGTATCTCCTGACAACCTGAATATTATTTCTGTGGGATATGCCTTTCAGGTACAGTTGCTGCTAGGAAACTCTGGCCTGGCTACTGTTCAAACAATATGTGTATTAGTACCTCTAAATTAGGAAAGTGTTTACAAAGTAGCAGTTTTTGCACATTTAATTGTTGTTTTTGCACATGAAAAACACTGTCAAGCATTTTTTTATTAAAGTAACACTTGCCAGTTTAGACTGTGTGTGCCCCTAATTCCTGGTTGGAGATGTGCACTACGGTGCAATTTGTAGTTTGATTTAAAGCCTTGGATGGAGCACCTAGCTGTAGAATAAGCACGGTAAAGCAATCTTAACTATGTTTTTTTCTGAGTATGTGTTTTCGCACAGTCTACTCATTCCTTTAAGGCTCGGAAGGTCCTCAAAGGGTGGGATAAAGTCCATTTCAAGCAATTGGAGTCTTGATGCCAAATCACGCCAGCAATTGTTACACAGGTACTGGCACCCCCCCCCCCCCGGTCTGCATATGAAGCCATTTTATTTAAGACCACATTTGCTTTGGCATTCTGTGAGGCATTCTGAGCCTCTGAATTGGTGCAAATTATACAAACTGGGTAGCCTTGAGGATTTAAATGTCACAGTGACCATGAACGGGGGTCTTTGTCCGGTTGGACCAGAGCAAAACTGACCAAAGGGTATTGGTTGTTGGTGTACAGTGAAAGCCCCAGTTGGATTGATCAGCATGGGACATAAAATCCTATATTCTGTGGCCACTTATGTGGCTTTTCACTCAGCGAAGGGCAAGGCATTCATATGGTATGCAGATGGCAAGTCTGTGACAGCCTATAAAGTCAGACTCTTATTGGGGTTGGCAGTCGAGTGGGCCAGCCTGAATGCAAAAGAGTACAACGCCGATTCCATTAGATTTGAGGTAACAGTAATTGCCAAGATCCAGGGACTCTTAGATGGTAAGTTTAGATTCCCTAGATGGCTCCAAGCAGGTGTGGATCTGTGGACATACCTTCATCCACTGTGCAGCCGAGAGAGTGGGATGTTGACCTCGAGAAAGACCCTATCAATTCCAACATAGAAGGTGCAGATTCACTAAATGAGCAAGAGAGGCATGTGCTGAGAGGAACTTCTCCCTAGGCAGGTGGTGAGGCCTGCCACGATAGTTCACTGGACATCCATTTGATTCGTCTCGGTGGGAATGAATTGGAACTCCAAAAAAACATGGATCTGCTTCAGAGGATGAAGGAAGACTTGCAGTCCACCAAAGAACAATCGCCAGAAACTAAGAAAATTTGATCCCACATCATTCAGAAGCTTCACTGTCAACATGCAATTGACTTTAAAGCTACAGACAAAGCATGCACATGCATCAACAGAGCAATGCAGCAATTTCTGGAGTTCATTGTGGGAACTGTGGTTCAATGCTGGGACATTAACAACTCCAGCCAGGGACTATGGTGTGCATTTGTGGGATAATGGATGGGACTTGCTGTTGAACTCTTTCTATCCGGTCTTGGAGCAACAGTTAGGGCAAGCTGCTTTGGGGGTCAGATGGCATTCATCCTGTGGTGGCTTGGGAATCTCACTGACTGATGGTATAAGGGGAAAAAGGGTGATAAGTCAAAATTTTCTAAAGGTTTCATCTTCCTTGATTGACATGAGGTCTGCGACATGGACTCCAGTTGGCAGGGGTGATGGTCCAACTTCATTGGACTTGCATATGGGTGCAGCAATACCATATGGGCATGGTTGATTCGTTACCAAGTCACATGATCTCCCCACTCTTGGGGCTTGGGTAACAACTAAGGAAGTACAGCATTCCTTCAGCTGGCACAAAGTGCATGGCTCTTCACTACAAGGGGTGCAGGGACTCTAGGTGACTGACAAGATCTTCCAGTTGAGCAGGACACTTCAATAGTGTAAATTACAATTAATAAACAATTTCAACAAGATGTAGGGTGGGTGTGTGTGTGTGTGTGTGTGTGTGTGTGTGTGTGTGTGCCCATATATTTTTCCAGGAGAACAACCTACAGGAATCACTGAAGTTCTCACTCTGATTAAACTACTGTCTTTCAAAACACTATTAAGGCAGCACTTCATTGAATCTTGCAACTGCTGTTCATAACCCTTGCCTCTTCTCAGCAACTAGACCTTGTTGCCAGGCCTCTCCTAAGTGTCCTGTTGGGCATGTTCTCTCTGCCTTACTCCCTACAATCCAATTCTCAATCCTGTAAGTCACCCTCATTCCATAGTCCCTAAATTCTCCTTTTCCCCCATTTCTAGGTTCCCTCCCCATCCTTCCTTTTTCCAGTGTATCCTTCCCCCCTAAAGAGCAAGCCCTCCTTCACCCCATCTTTATGCCTATGTCGGTCCTTAAAACTGTTTTTAGAACTACAACACCCTTGGTTATTGACCTAGTAAGATTGTTTTTTGTTATTCACCCTTCACTGTATTCAATTTCTTGAGACATAGCCTAAGCTACTTTTATGTATTTATTATTGTTTTTTATACTGCAATCAACCTGTAAATAGCCCCCATCTTCTTAGTAGTAGCCATATTAGTAGATCTTATGTATTGTATTATATTTAATGTATTCTGTTTCTCATTGACTTTGTTGTAGCTATGCTATATGCTCTGTATTTTACTGCTGTTCCAGGCCCACTTTGTAAATGAGTTTTTCTCAACGGTGTTCCACCTGGCTAAATAAAGATGATTGATTGATTTATTGGAAGGGGTATGAGGACTACTAAGTCAATAAAAAGTATGCCTAAGCGCTGCAGCACACATTCCCTTGTCTATGTCTTCTCCTCTGCAGCCTGTAGTCAGGCAGGTAGGATTCTACCCTTGGAGATGAGGGCTTAGTCTTGGCACCACCCCCGGTGAGAAACCACTGGGGATGCCCACAGAGCATGGGGCACCAGGGGCAGAGAAAGAAGGGTTAAAATGAGCTGAAGTCAGCAGCTTCCTCTCACTGTAGCCTCCTTCTTCAGATCTCCCATTCCTTTTAGGGTCAGCCAGGGTAGAGCAGGAAACCTGTTGGCCCAATAGGGATAACTGCACTAGGGATCAGGTAGTACGTTTTCATGGTTTATCCATAGATTTTTTTTTCTGGACTTTCACCTCATCCAAAGGGCTAAATGAGAAAGGCTAGCATAGAAAACAAACTGTTGATGTCATGTAACATGGTGGCTTGGGAGTCTTTCAGATCAGTGTTACAAGGGGGAAGGGGGATGAGACAAATTCTTCTCAAGGGCTTATCTTCCCAGATTGGCATAAGGTCTGTGGGTTTGCAATACCTGGACTCTAGTTGGGGATCACGGCCCAAACACACTGGGCTGCTTGTGGGTGTGACAACACCAGATGAGGGTGGTCGCTTGACACTGAGCCACATGACCTCCCTACTCTTAGCGCTGGGTACCAACTTAGGAGATGGATCATTCTTTCAGCTGGCACACGGGGTATGACCCTTCAGTGGAAGGGGTGTTGAGGCCTGAGGCCACTGACAAGATCTCCCAGCTGTACATACCACTCTAGCTGTGTAAATTACAATTAATAAACATATGGCTCTGGCCATTTTCCCAAGACTTGTATGCATGTATTTTTCCAGTGGGAGAGGTATGGGGACTACTAAGACAATGCGAGTTTGGAAAGGACTTGTCCACTTAAGCGAGGAGGAGACAGGACAAACGCCTCAAAAAGGGAACAAAGTGAATTTTACACTTAATCCTTAAAAATAACACAGTTTTAATTAGGAAATAAAACAAAATCCCTTCCTGTGATGCATGGGGTATATCAGCTACTTTAAGGGCCTCTGCCAGTTATCTTTACACTATGTGATTTTGTGATGATTGGGGTGTTATAGCCAGCACCATAGTCTGTGTTTCTGACAGTCTATCTCCAAACCACGGTAGTCTATTTGGATATTCATATTTTATCTTTGTTTTTATCTCAATTCTTATCCTCAGGAATTTTTAAAAGATTCCAACAATGCAAATACATTTTATGTCTCCCATTAGTACTGTGATGACGTAGAATGGGATTCCATGGGAACTGGCACTTGGAGATCATATCAGAATGGATCTGAGCAGGTATAGGGTAGCTCTGAGCAGGTGTCATTATAATTTTAGTCTCTTATTTGATCTGCTGCTTTGCCTCTTTTCTTGCTCATTCATTCCTGCTCATCCTTTACTTCTTTTCTTACATTCAGCTCTCCATCCTAACTTGATGTATCTGATTAACTTCCCCACCACTCCACCACTTGCCATGACCCCAAACTGTCCCACCTTTTCCATTTTTCTCTTTGCCTCCCCTTTCTTCTTTCATTCCTTGGTGTCGGATTCTATGTATTCTCCTGCACTTTCCTTCCCCTTCCCCTCCCTTAAACTCTGCCCATCCCGTCTATTACTTTCTGTATTCACCCCACACCCATCTCTATACACAGTTTATTTAATCCCTGTTTTAGTGACACAATATGCTCACTATTCTGCTTAAACTTTTTTCAGTTTCTATCTGTCTTTTTTTGCACTTCTTTCTTTTAGGCTGTTGCCCAGTCATCTCACTTTGTGGGCTCTTTTCTCCAGTCTCACTACGTCTGTTTATGTGCTTGATTAATAAGAAATGTTGATACTGTTGGAATACTGTTTACAGCTGGTTCAGCTAATTGTATGTTCGATATTCAAGAAGGCAACATTTTGTTTCTTGTAATATGCTATTTTCTTTTCTCATTGTTTTTATGATGTTTTACTTATGCTTTGCTTTAATTTATACTGTTTTACTTGGGCTTCTTCATTGTAATATTTTCATGTGCATACATTCATTACCTACTAAACGGGATGAACAATACTTAGATTGTCTAACTCCAGTAAACTTGCAATGATGCCTCCCATGATAGGTAATTTAACTGGTGTTTTCAGCTTGCACCGGCCCCCCCCCAATTAGGAGGCGTAGCCACCTCGAAGCACTTGGGCAGTGAAGTAACTACTGCAGCTCTCTATTGGGTTCCATGCACTATGCCTACACTCTGCAGATATGTGGTGCATGAGCATCCCTAAGTGACTTACCCAGGAAGTGACTGTCTGACCAGACCACGGTGGCATGCACAAAAGGGATATGTGACCCTTACATGCATTAGCACCCGGCCACAAGTAGTGCTGAGTGCCTGCAGGGGTGGAGTGACTAGGGGCAGGACCAGATTCCATGCCATTCATAAAGCTGTGGAGTGCTAGTGGAGGGAGGGGGCATGGGCTAAGCTTGCAGGCACCTTGTTGTGGCTAAAACACTCTCCCTTCTTCTCACAGCTGGCAGCCTGGTGGGGCAAGTGGCTGCCCCCATACAGGGGCCCCCAGCCCTATTGACATGCTGTGAGAGCTGGAAGCTGTCAGATGGCACCTGCCAAAGACCAAGGAATCTGGTTGGTACTGGGGTATACTGGTAGCCTGACTCCCTTGCTCCACACAGCGGAGGGGATCTGGTCTGTTGGTGAGATAAGCATCCAACTGGATGTGCAGCTGTGTCCACCACTGCCCCATCCACATTCTTCCCCCTGTCCTTGCTGTTCTTCTATGCTGCTATGGTGCAGGGCCATGGCCGGGCAGATGGTGATCTTCAATAGTGTGCGGTGTGCGCTTGTTTGGGGTGTTGGAAGATATGGACAGAGTACGTGCCTTTAGCATGTACCCAGTCCATAGTCCACAGTGGTGCACAGAAGCCCTGTATGAGTACTTCATTATTCAGTTACTAAATATAGCTGTATAAATTTGCATTTACCTTTGACTGCAGCCATAGCTTGTGAGTGAAACAAAAATGTGTATGTTCATCCAATTAACTTTGCAACCTTTTTGTGACTCAATCTCTTTATTTTAGCCCTCATGTAGTGGGTCTGTGCCACCAGTTTGTAGCTTTCTGTGACTTACAATAGCGTTCCACCAGCATTATGTACTGAACTTCTGGATTCAGTGTAAATCTCTCTTTATGTTCTTGGTCCTGGCAGGATTGCTTCCTTTGCTCTGCTGGTCACCCTGTTTGTGATGCTCTCCAACATTCTGCTGGCCCTCTTGAAAGTAGCCAGGTACTGCTTGTCATCATTTATACCCCTATCTGTTATGGGATTTGGAGTTCAGCATGAAAAGTTGGGTAGAAGTTTGCCATTGATACAAAAATAAAGGCAGTTGTCCTGACAAAGAAGGATGTAAATATCTTGCAAAAGATATGGATAAGTTGCAAATTGTAATACTGGGTGGAAACTAACATACAGTAGCACCATCGTATATAAACTAGCAGTATAGTCTGGGTGGGCATATGTTGGAAGCAATGAATGAAGAAAGGATCTAGGTGTCATCTTCATTAGAGAATTAAATAGTTCAAAGCATTAGACAAACATTTCTTGAGCAGCTAACACGGAACTAGATCAGGGGTTCTCAGACCTTCTCAGGTTGAGCCTCCCCTATGTCAGTTTGGACAAGCCTGGGCCTCCCCATGTCTCAAGCACAGTAGCATACACTCAAAAGGATATGGAATTTCATGCACAATTTCATGCTCAATCAAGACACAGGCAAAATATATTGTGATAGTGTTTTATTTACAAAGCGAAGCATGGTACATTATAAATAATGTGTAAATTAGTAATTAAAAGTCAACTGAAAGGCAGTGTACCACTGCACACCACAGATACCATGCAAAGCAGCAATTAAAAGTAAAATGATAAACAGCACTAGATGTACTGCACATTTTTTAAGTCAGTCATCTGAAGAGAGCCTGTAAACCTGTTTCTTCACAGTCATTAAAATGCACCACCAAATCCAGCATCTGAACATTTTCAAAAATCAGTCAGCTGAAGGGAGCCTATGAGCCTGTTTTTTGGCAGTCAGTTGCTGGATTCATGACTGCACTGTTGAGAGATAGAGGCACAAGTCATCCTCAACCCTGAGGCAGGACCTATACTTTGTCTTTATGTCAGCCAGTGCAAAGAATCTAAACTCACAGAGATAGGTCAAAGCAAAAGGCAGTAGGACACTAAGCACTCGTTGTTTTAATTCTGGAAATTCACACCCCAGTGACGGCCCACACTTAGCCAAAGGCAACTGTCCAAAAGAGGCCTTTAGTGCTGGGTCTGTAGACAGATCAATAAGGCTTTCCTGCTCTCTTAATGACAGGTAGTCCACAGACCTGGGTTTAAAAATGAACGGATTCCTTACCCACTGGTTACACTCCTCTTGCTGGTATTCAGGGAAGTACTCACAGAGCTTTTGTTGCAGTCCACTTAAATGTTCTGAAATGAGCATCTGGACACTCAATGGAAAGTTCATTTCCTGTAGGAAATCCTCCAGTGTGGGGAAGGAGGAAACCAATCCCTACTGCAGTCTTGAAGACCACAGTTGGAGTTTCTGACAAAATGCCTCAATCCTGTCCCTTACAATGAACATGTCGGTGTCCCGACCTTGAAGTGAGGCATTCAGTGTGTTCAGGGGTTTCATGCAAAGAAGTGCAAGATCATGCACATAGGGAAGAGAAACCCTGAAGCCACCTATAGGCTGGGAGGGGAGTTGCTAGCAGTCACAAGGGAAGAAAGAGACTTGGGCATCATCATCATCACCGATGACCTGAAATCATCCAAGCAGACCACTAAAGCAGTAGGTAAGGCTAGGGGGATGTTATGGTGTATTAGTAGGAGTATCACAAGTCAGAAGAGGGAGGTAATAATTCCTCTTTACAAGACAGTGGTTAGGCCCCATCTGGAGTACTGCGTGCAGTACTGGAGGCTACACCTTCACAAGGACATTAACCAAATTGAGGCAGTCCAGAGAAGGGCAACGAAAATGGTGCAGGGACTGCATCAGAAAACATATGAGGACAGATTAACAGAGCTCAACATGTATACCCTAGAGCAAAGGAGGGAGAGAGGTGATATGATCGAAACATTCAAACACCTTAAGGGCATTAACAAGGTGAAAGAGTCTAACATGTTTCAATATAAGAAAAATAGCAGGACAAGAGGACACAGCATGAGATTCGAGGGAGGCCAAGTAAGGGGTAATGTGAGGAAGTTCTTTTTCACAGAAAGGGTGTTGGATGCATGGAATGGCCTACCTCAGGAAGTGGTGAATATGAATACAGTGCATGGCTTCAAACAGGCATGGGATAGGCATAAGGGAGCAATACAGATGAGTATGACTAGATAGGCCATTGACCGAACAAAGGCCAATGGTACATTATTTATTTATTTATTTATTTATTAAATTCTCAGATTACAAATACCTTTGAGCAGAAACTGCTTGTTTACAAAGGTTCCACGTCAAAGGTTGAAGGTCAACATACACACAGAGGTAGTAAAAGAATGCACAATAAACAATCAAAACAACTAAAAGAAAAAATAAAGATACTCAGTTATAACATACTTTGAGATAATATTCATATAATGAGTAGCTTGAGTAGGATGCTGGCTACAGTAACAATAAGAGATAGAGGGCACCATAGGCAGTTAGTATTGTAGGCATGTGACCGGGAGAGGAAGTTGGCAGGCTACTGGGCCACTGTCCGATGGTGGTGGAAAATGTCTTGTACCAGTGGAGATGCGAAGCAGGAAAGGAGCCACAAGGAAGGTGCGGTGCCAGAGGGAATGAGACTGGGAAAGGGAGGGCTGTGAGACATGAGTGAGCTGGGAGGTGTTTAGAGAGATATCCATTCAGAGAAGCAGTCACATTGAGTGGTAGAGGTGAGGTAAAGTTTGAGATTCCTTTTGAAGAGTCCAAGTGTAGTAGAGGAAAGTGCTTCTTTATTGAGGGAATTGAACCATTGAGCGGCTCTATAGATAAAGAACCGCTGACCCATGGAGGTACGACATCTAGGAACCTAAAAGGTTAGAGATGGGGTACCACATGTTTGTTGAGTGCCACTGTAGTTAGTAAGGAGTGAGCTAACACCAGGTGGCATGAGACCGAGGAGAATCTTTTTGGTAAGTAAGCAGGTCTGGTATTGTATTCTGCTGAGTAGGGGTAGCCAGCTGGCCTGTGCATAGAGGTCACAGGTGTGAGTTTGTTGGGCCGCACCTGTTAGTAGTCTGCAGGCTTTGTTGAGAGAAACTGAGATCCTGCAGAGGGCACTTGTTGAGGCAGAGCCATAGATGGCAAGGCCATAGTCAATGACAGAGGTGACAGAGCAGTAGATGGCTAGTTTAAGGGCATCCGCAGGTATACAGTGCTTGTGTTTGTGTAGTAGTCCAATCTGTATATTGGCAGTCTTGGCAACAGTGTCAATATGCCGAGTGTAGGAGAGGGTACTATCCAGGGTAATACCAAGGTACTTGACCTCCTTGACATGTTCGAGTGGGTTCCCAGCATGGTTCTTGATGGTGAGGGACAGAGAGTTGTGCCTGCTCTGTCAGTTACAGAAGGACATGGCTTTAGTCTTGCTGTAGTTCTGGACAAGTTTATGAGAATTGAACCAGTCTTTGATGCGCTTGAAGTTGAGCTGCAGCTGGGATTCAAGGAATATAATGTCATGGTGGCTGGAAAACAGGACTGCATTGTCTGCGTATAGTAATATTTTTTGGTGGCAGGCACTGGGGATATTGTTGATGAAGAGGGAGACGAGTAGAGGGCCCAGAATAGACCCCTGGGGATGCTGGAGCAGACCGGTTTCTCATCCAAAGAGATCCCTGCAATCCTTACACATTGGATCCGATTATCAAGGTAGCTGGTGAACCATGGAAGGGCATTGCTGGAGATCCCAATGGAGGACAGTTGCTTGAGCAGTAGGCGGTGGTTAACTGTGTTGAATGCCTTGGTAAGGTCTATAAATACTGCCCCTCCACAATTACCTTTGTCAAGCATGGCATGGATGAAGGTTGTAAATTCCAGTAGTGCAGTGGTGGTGCTGTGCCTTTTCTGAAGCCATGCTGCTCTGGGCACTGTACATTGTACTTATCCAGAATTCAACTAGTTGGTCCGACACTATTCACTCCAGCACTTTAGATAGTGGGGGAGGAGTGAGATAGGTCTGTAATTGGTGTGGAGCATCTTATCTCCACTTTTGTGAACTGGTATGACAGTGGCTTTCTTCCAGAGAGGGGGGAAATGGCCAATCTAAGCGAGAGATTGAAGATCTTTGTAAGTGGTTCTTAGATTTCATCGAGGACTTGTGCCAGCAGTTGCAAGTCAAGGGAGTCACCACTGTACCCTTGTTTGCCGATGGCCTTTTGAATGTATTTTCTAGCTACTTGTGGTGGGACCTCCTAAAAAAAAAAAAAAAACTTTGGAGTTGTACATTCTAGTTGGGGGGTAACTTGGGATGAGCTGGAGGAGAGGTCGTCGAAAAAATTTGGTGGAAGGACACTGTCCAGGTTTGTAAATGCATTATTAAAAGTGCTGGTGATGGTACCTAGGTCGAGTGTAGGAGTGCCATGAAGGTTGAGCATAGTGGGTGGTGCTTTAGGATCCTTACCTGTGAGTTCTTTCATGTTGTTCCAGAATTTTTTTCCCCTGGCCCCAAGAGTTGGTCAGAGCCTCTTTGTAATAGCTGCATTTAGCATTCTGTATTTTTTGAGTGCAGTCATTTCTGGCTGCTTTGTATAATTGTATGTTTACATGCGTTGGAGTTGCACGAGCACAATGCCAGAGGTGGTCGCTGTGCTTGAGTAGAGTTAAAAGGTCAGTAGTAACCCAGGGGTTGGTCTGTCCTTTGACTTTCATCTTTTTCACTGGTGCATAGATGTCACTGGCTTCATTGAAACGTTTGATAAATTGTTCCAGAGCTTTGTTGGTATCACTGAGGGAGTCAAGCACTGCCCAGTTCAGCCTGATTATATGAGATTTTAACAGCTGTAGGTGCCCTTGTTTGATAACCCTGGTATAGATAAGCTTGGGAGGGGGCTTGTGGTATTTGTTTGACCAGGAGCAGATGACAGGTGAGTGGTCACTTATTGTATTCAGGAGTACAGAAACATTGGAGATGTGTTCAGGGTGGTTAGATAGAATCCAGTCTAGAAGCGTAAGAGAGCCTGTCCTATAGTTACATCTAGTGGGGGCATTGACCAGTTGAATGAGGTGATGCGCTGTGGCTGCATCCTTATAGGTAGCAGCCTCAGTGGAGAGCCAGTATATGTTAAAATCACCAATGATTATGGTTTCAGAATTATGTTGCTGGACCCTTAGATATTCCATGATGCTATGGAAGCCAGCGGCCTGGTCTCTTGGGGGTAGGCAAACTGAGATGACAGTGAGTTCCTTGTTATGTGCACCAAGGAGGATTTTGATTGTGAGGACCTGAGAGGAGTTGCTCAGGCTAGGGGATAGGATGATGTGATCCATAAGGGTATCCTTAAGATAGATGGTGCAGCCCCCACCCTGTTTAGCAATCCTGTATTGCCTGAAAATGCAGTAGCCAGGGATAGAGACTGAGGTATCGGGGATTTTAGGGTTTAGCCATGTTTCCACTACTAAGAGGACATCAGGGTTGTGCTGTAGGATCCATGTTTGGAGGGAATCAAGTTTGTTGAGGATGCTGCAGGCGTTGATGGATGCCATGGTGAGTGTCCCTGTCCTTCTGCTTGGTGCCACTGCTGGCTGCCCAGGTGGTCCTGGGTTGGGGTGAACATTTCCTGAGAGCAGGAGCAGCATAAGGAGAATTTGTAGGAGAAAGGATTTCAGCATCTTGTAGATACCTGGTGGTAAAGTCATAAGCCAAAAGAAATTATCAACAGCTGAGGTCCAGAGTCACAGAATGTGTTAGAATTCCTGAAGGTGATGAACTGTGCCTGCACACATGTAGGATGTGAAATCCTTTTGTCTGCATGCTTCTTTGTCATTCAAAGAGGTTGTTGAAAAGCCCACATACAGATCATGGAGCAGGTCGGACGAAAATGTGGATTCAAGCAGGACCTAGAGTCACTGAGTTTGTCAGACTTAGTTGCTTGACTTGTGTTTTGCTTGGGATAGCTTCCAAAAAGTTGATTTTTAAATGAAAAATGCAGATACCTGGTGATGATGTTTTGCAGAAATCCAGTTCAGGAGACTTTCAAGGATGTAGTGAACAAGAATGGTGTAGTTACTCCAAGCAGAAAACCATGTAAATCCACAAAAACTAAGCTACAGACACAGACAAGCAGCCACCACACAGACCCAGGAGGCCCATCAAGGTAGAAGGTAGAAAAAGAAATGGGCTGACTGGATGGGCCTTGCTGTCCTTATCTACCATCAACTTCTATATTTCTATGTTTCTAGTCTGTCAAAAACATCCACTAAATATGCCAGCAATGCAAGCCATCGTGAATTGTGGAAATGTTCCACAAGTGCAGAGCCACAGTCAGCAAGGAAAATACACACTTCATCACGCAATTCAAAGAGACGTGTTAGTACTTTTCCCCTGGACAGCCAATGGACCTCTGTGTGCAGCAGTAATTGTTTGTGGTTTGCTCCCATCTCCTCACACAGCACAGCAAAGAGTCTTGCATTTACTGGCCTTGCCTTGATAAAGTTCAGTACTTTCACAGCATCTGTCAAGACTTTCTGAAGATCAGCTGACATCTTCTTGGCTGCTAGTGCTTCCCTGTAAATCATGCAGTGATTCCACACAGCACTAGGAGCCACTGCTTGCAACCTTGTCACCATGCCAATGTGTCTGCCAGTCATTGCCTGTTCTCCATTACTACAAATTCCCACACATCGGCTCCTGGCAAGACCTTCCTCCATAATGAATTTATTGAGCATGTGGAACAGCTCTTTCCCAGTTGCTCATGCAGGCAGTGGTTGGCAAAGCAGGAATTCATTGAAGACTTTGGTCTCCATGGAATAATGGACATAGACAAGGAGCTGTGCAGCATGGGCAATGTCAATGGACTCATCAATTTGTAATGCAAAGTATGGGCTTTTCTGAACAGAGTCCAGTATCTGTTTCTTGACATCGGCAGACAACTCCTCAATGCAGTGGCAAACTGTGTCATTGGAGGGGGGGGGGGATGACATCTAGCTGCACTTCAGCTTTGTCTCCCAGCATTATTGAACGTATTTTTTTTTGCAGCAGGAAGATGTAATTGCTCACCATTGTTGTGTGGTTTTCCTGCTTTGGCAATTCGCAATGCTACACAATACAAGGCTTCCACAGCTTTACTATGCACAGTGCCATGCCTTTCCACCAGTTTCTTTTTGTCCCACAGTTCTTGTAGCTTTCGTTGAAAGAATTCCAGAAGTTTGGAAACTAGGCTGGGATGCATTGTCTCCAAATGCCGTTCAAATCTTGTAGGGTCGTATGCTGTCTTGTGCCAGAATGTCAGCACATATCACACACTGTGGCCAAGGTGCTTCACTAGTCCCAGTCCAGGTGAATCCCATCTTCAAGTATTCATCATCATATCGTCTGGCTTTGCACTTTGCTTGAGGGCCTGCAGCTCCTTCGTTGGCTTCAGCAACAGCTACTTCTCCAAGTACACGTTTTCTTCTGGTCACCAGAAAGCGATCCATTATCTATGACACACCACTGTTGGAAATTGTCAAACAACGTAACCCAAATCATCCTGGACATGCACATAATTGCATGTCCAACAACAATCAAGCATTCCAAAAAAAGGAAAAAATAATTACAGAAAATGCAGCACCCCAAACTGCATGTCAACAGTCACAAGAATTACTAGACATGTTCCTACAGGCTGCAGTCTGCAACATATCCCTATTAAAATTTTTTGCTTAAAACAAAAGACAACATCCATATTGGCCTGTTAATGCCAGTTATAGCTATAGCAAATAATTATGCTTGTGTGCACAAGGGCAACAGCACTGTAGTTCTGGCCCACATCATTTTAGCAGCACCAGCAGGAGCAGTAATTTGAAAAGAAGACAAGCATCACAAACAGACCAACAAATAAAAACATTGCTCCCTACGATAGTTTCAATGTGCATCCATGAGACCAAAAACCCAGTAATGGGAATTTTAAAGAATGATTCAGAATCCATTTGTATCCAGAACCAAACATTCCCATTTGTCACTTTTGCATGCCAGGCCAACACTGCTTCACTCACAGTTCCCAAGCTAGGCAGTCCTGTGTTTCACTACTATGCTCCTCCAGCTCAAGCCAGACCAGCACACCACCCCACAGATTCCATTCACCTTCATTGACCTCAACATGGCAACTCTTGTCAGCTTCCATCCTGATCTGCATAGCAAAAGGTGCCACCCACAGAGATAATGTACTGTAACTGTGCAGTGAGCTCAGTGTCTCATTTTTAGTGTACATAAAAATTTATGCAGTGACAAAAGGGTTGAGGTGCACCTCAACCAATCCCAGCACAAATTCTTATGTAAAGGGCCTTGGGAAATGGGTGGTTTGGATCCAAGGGCATGCAGATGTGGACTGAGTGCTCATCTGTGCTCTGAGGCAGATGCAGTTTAGAGTAGGGACCCAGCTAATGGGTGGTCTACCTCAACATGGTATAGCTGGGTGACTTCACAGCAGGGCCCTGAGGTGAATACCAAGAGACCCCCACTCCTTCATTAAGCTTATTTTGGGATGATGCATCCCGTGTAAAGGTAAGCCTTTGAGGCAGATGCAGTTTAAAGTAGGGACCCAGCAGATGGGAGGTCTACCTCAACAAGGTAGCTTGTTGACTTCACAGCAGGGACCTGATGTGAATACCAAGAGACCCCCACACCTTCATTGAGACTATTTTGGGCTGATGCACCCTATGTAAAGTTATCTGAGTACAGCCTTCATTTCACATCATCCACCACACAGGCAAGACCCCCAAGCCAAGGCATTTTTTTTGGGGGGGGAGCATAGTAGAAATTCCTTCATACTTATGATTTTCTTGTCTGCTAATTCCAGCATTGTCGATGGGGTATTCAGACCTGTCCTATGGGAATACATATGAGCCCTTTGCTTCAAAGCCTCCCACTCCACCCAAATATGCAGCCCAAATATTCCAACAACCCGCAAACAATTTGAACCCCACAGCACACATAGGTAAGGTAAATAATACTTTTGTAGTGAAGGGTCTTGGATGGGTTGGGGTGCAGTCCATAAGACCTGAAACAAGCCCCTCACCCTCAAGCTACACCAGCAGATCCTTCTCTCCCAAAAAAGTCAGTACCACATGATCCCCACAGCACACACAAGTAAGGCACATAATGTTTTTGTAGTGAAGGGTCTTGCATGGGTTGAGGGGGTACTTCTTAAGGCCTGAAGAAATCCCTCATCCCCCCAAGATACACCAGCGGACCCCCACAAAAAATTGGGTACCATTTTAGCACCACAGATCCATCATACATATGGACCCACACTACACCAGCAGACCCTTCACTCACAAAACAAAACAATTGCAATTGTTATGCAAGCCCCCAAAGCAAAACCAATAGGCCCTCAACGCCAAAGACCCCTTCCCCATCACTCCAAATGCAATAACAGAAACAACTGTGCATCTTCAGATTCATAAATCCCACAAAACATAAGTATTTAAAAGTCCCCACTTCCCATACCCCCAAGATACAGGTCCATTATTGTAGTCCCTTCCCATCATCATCACAAAAGTTCATTTTGTGGCATTTTGACCAGACCCCTTCCCTCAAATATAAATAAATCGGGCAGAGAAAAGTAACAATCATTCCTGTGAAATAGTCAGCTCTGTGGACTCCTTCCTTGTAGCCCCTTCCTTATAACCCCAGCCTCTCAGCCTCTTCTGTAGAAACCCCCTGTTTCCCAGCAAAAAATAACCCATCCTTACCAGCCCCTTCAGCAACAGATAATCGGTGGTCTGTAGTTACACGCTCCACATGGCAGCTTGGAAGTCAGAGACTGGCGAAGGCTAAGTTCAGCTTCAGGATCTGGAGGTAGCGTCAGAGGTATGCTGGCACAGACGATTGCTCAAGAGGTGGCTTCACGTGGCGGGTCTGGTAGCTTGAGTGGTGGCTGTATACGGCAGGTCCGGTTGGATCTCTGGAGTCAGCTTCACGCGGCGGGTCCGGTCCAAATCTTGGCAGCAAAACTTTCAAGAGAAAATAAAATCTCAGTGGGCATGCTGCTTTATTGTCTGAACTCCTCAGCAACATTGCATGAGTGGCAGCTGATTGGCCAAAGCAGCCCGGCAGTCATTGGCTGGGAAATTCTGGCACATGATTGGCTGCACTCTACCTCCCTTCTCATTGGCTGCCGTACACATTTGTTCTCATTGGTCCAGTACAGATCATCTCCTGCTTCCTTATTGGTTGGCTTGCAATCTTTCCTAGCTCCTATAACTCTGCTGCTCCTCTCGTGTTTCTGTCCTGGCACTGTAATGAGGATGTTGGTGCCGTCTCATCAAGGTGCTATTAGCACCTCATCAGTCATCTTGCCTGCAGGGGGTAAGTGCCTGGTCACAGTATGAAGGCAAGGGGGGAGCGGAAGAAGGTGTTACAGATGGGATGGATCAGGAGAATCTGTGCTTTGCATTATGGAGGCTCTGTTTCCATTTTGGCTGCATCCTGCTTTCAGCATGTATTTCACTTGAGCCTCTGCACCTCCCCTGAAAGCAGCTTGCACCTCCCTAGGGAAGCACACCTCACCAGCTGAGAACCGCTGAACTAGATAATATCAGAAGAAGCTTCATCAAGCTGGCCTGGTGGTGCTGAGGGTTGAGGCGCTGGATGCCACCCCTCGTGCCATGCTAGTAACCTGGGTTTGGAAACTGCCCAGGTCATTGCTGTCGTGGGGGCTGGCCAGGAGATGGATTGAGCAGCTGCCAGGCAGTGCTCCCTTCCCAGGTGGGAACCCAGCTGTGGCCACTGCAAGGATGCCCCTGGGTTGAGGCCCAAAGGTAGTGCAGTTGGGAGCGACAAGAATAGGGCGGGTGCTGCAGGTCTCTGCATGTGCATGCCCCCACACACATGTGGGCAACTGCAGCAAGGGGCAGGGAGAAAACCCAGAAAAAATGGATCCAGCAGGTTCAATGAAGGCCCCACAGCACCTGTACTAGCCCCCCAGAGTCTAGACATTGGTCTTCAGGGAAGGAAAAGCCAACACCCTTCACATTGGCCCTGCCATGGGGGGGGTAACTCATGGGGAATTACTGGGAGGGTCGAGGGTGGGAAATACAGAAGTTCTGAGATCAAGCCCCTTCAAGGGTGGGCCAGAGAAATCTGCAGGGTCCACCATATACCCCTGTCACCAGGTCGGTGGGAGGTGGCAGCGGGGGTCAAATAGTTGATAGAAAAAAAAAAAAAGAAGCTTCATCAGCAGATCAAGAGAAGAAATGATGCTGCTTTAGCATACTTGATAGCCCAATTTGGAATTCAGTGAGCAGATGTGGTCTCCATACTTTAGAAGGGACATAGATGAACTACGCAAGGACCATTCACAAAGGTTTATTTAAGGGATGAAGAGGAAAACTACAAAGAAAGATTAGTAGAGCTGGATTTGTATTCCTTGTAGTACAGAGGTCATAAGATAGCAGTAAACAGAATCTTGCAAGGGGAGGCTGTTATTGGGGAATTTGGGGTACACAATGGGAGAAGGCACATGAGGGGAAATGTTCAGAAATTGGATACTAGTGCTTTTAGATTGGATGTCAGAAGAAATGTCTTCACTCACAGGTTTGTGAGAATGTGGAACAACTTGTAGGCAGGTGTATGTGGGGCCCAATACTTTAAGAATATTCAAAATTATACAATGGTACTTTTCAAAACAGAAAGCTGATTTGCTAACTGGATCTTTTATCCATGAGTAAATCCCCAACATAACTCACGAATAAAGACCCAGTCAGTCTCCTCACCAAAAGCCACATTGACAAAATCACTACAACCCCGAAAATTCAAAAACAAAATCTACCATATTAGATCCCCACTAAACCGACAACTCCTGGTGCAGCATTCAGAATAATTTACAATAACTTGCAGAAACACTGGGAAAATCAACATCGGAGCCAAAACTGTATTTTTCATATTGTTCCCCCATTACTGCTTCCACCCGGCTCACCAGCCAACCATTTTTCACTGTCAGCTTGGCTCCGTTGCCATGTTCCCCAAATCATCACAGCTGCTGAACAACTGCTTGTTCCTCCTCCATCATTTCTACTGCAAGTGATTACTCCCTCTTAAAAAAGCAAAAACATGCTGTCTGAGAATATCGCTGATCACGCATACTTCTTTCCGGCATCAGGCTTACATGGTTCAAACTCTTACTTCCTCCCAACCACAAAAGCAACATTCATCCCTAGAACCACACACTGAATGTTACCGGCACACTCACACCATGATGTCTCATAGCGTCACTTAAACAGCTACTTGTTAGTTGCAAGCTCCCTCTCTGTAAAATAAATAAATAAATAAATAAATAACTCATGTTACACAGGCTTTCTCTTTGAGGAAAAAACAAACATCACAGTATATTACTGTGTGTATGTGGGGCTGGATTAGAAGTTTGGTAGCATGTTTACGACACACATG
Organism: Neoceratodus forsteri; assembly: GCA_016271365.2. Taxonomy (NCBI): domain Eukaryota; kingdom Metazoa; phylum Chordata; order Ceratodontiformes; family Ceratodontidae; genus Neoceratodus; species Neoceratodus forsteri. The sequence goes on along the minus strand of CM028136.1, from coordinate 649,599,866 downwards.
TTCTGCCATACAACACAGGACTTTTCAATGTAGTGGAAGGATCACATTTTAAAATCAATAACTTTTTTTCACCTTTTGATATTTTTTTTAATCCTTCACTTCCTGCACATTGTATAATTGAAATAAACCACTCCAGGGTGTGGGTTATGCTGGAATTTACACACTTCAAGTGTGGTTTGGTCACTTGGCCTGCAGCTTCCTGACCGAAGCATACCATGCATGGGTAGATCCCAGCATAACCCACACCCTGCCATGATCCCAGCATAACCCACACCCTGTCATGATTTCGGCATCCCTGGGTCTCTGCCTCACTTATTGCCCAGTGCAAAACCCATGACAAGGCCTGGTCACACTATAAATCTGCATTGTCCAGTCAGACTCAACAAGTATACAATATCCTTCGGAATACTTGTACCAAGACCATCCATCGAGCAAAAGCAGACTATTTTAAAACAAAACCCACAGCCATCTCCTTCTGGAAGGTGGTTCACTCTCTAATTGATCCCCCATACAAACAGCATTACCAGTTCAAAAACAAAATGGCCTAACTATCACAGACCCATTCAGTCTAACTGACTTCCTGAATATGTTCTTTACCACATGTGCCCTTCCTGACAATCCCTTGTCCCCCTCCCAATACCCTTCCCCTGACCCCTTACACAATACTTTGCTTTTCTCACTCATCTCAATGTATTACGTTTTACAGGCTCTCTGCTCCTTCAGTACCTCTAAATCTAGCCTTGACAGGTTTCACCCCAAACTGCTTTGCCTATCTGCCCTTGAAATTGCTGCACCACATTGCTGGCCCAGTGGTGCTGAGGGTTGAGGAGCTGGACGCTGTCACACTTGGGCCACTGATTCTGATGCAAGTATCAAATTTTCTTTGTATTACATATAATTTATATAAGGGAAGGGCAGTCAGAATACCCACAGTCTTGCTGAACTGACACATCCAAAAAAAAACAGGGATAAGTTCAAAGAACAGGACATAGCTAAATCTGCAACTATTTAAAAAGCAATTTCTTTGTTAAATTTTCTTTGAAGGCAGGAACCAAACTATCCACTTTATGATGCCCTCAGGGAGATCCTTTGACTTGCAATAGTTGCCAGGAAGAATCTGTATTGGGAGGGGTGTCGCAGGGAGCCCTTGAATTACATCTGAAAGACCTTTGATGTGTAGATGGCAAGGATCCAGATGAATTTGGAAGGTCCATTACACATTCCCAGGATGCTTTGGAAGGACATTACAGAAACTGTGTGTGTGTGTGTGTGTGTGTGTGTGTGTGTGTGTGTGTGTGTGTGTGTGTCAGAACAAAAACCAGTTCTGACCAGTTAACCTGAGGAGAGGAAATTGAGTATGTCATTTTTTAAAAAATCTTGTTGGGACATCCTGTGCTGTAAAATATTACTTTTAATATTCCAAGGCGAAGTTTAATGATCTCAGAGAGGAGGCCAGCTCAGGACTGCTTTTATCCAACTGAACAATGTTTAGTGAGACACATTTTATTTTATTTCTGATTGAGAGAAGAAGGACAACATCAGCACTGTAGGAGATAAGTATTATGTGGATAACAGAGCTTAGTTTGTACTTTAAAAATCTGTTTTGTTTTTAAGATTGTATGTGTTTGGGATATTTGTTCTGTATTTATTTTTCTGTTTTGATATTTTAAAGTAAAGATATATTTTACAATGGAAACTGACTGGAGTGCCTTGACATTTCTTTTTATCTAAGTGGAGCTTTTAAAGGTTACAGTTAACACTGTGTATGGGCTTATTGATATACTAAACTGGGAAATAGAGTTCTCTAAAGTCTTGCATAGAGTTCCAAGGGTTCATTTGAAAGACCTGGTTGGGTGCCCATAGGCAAAGATATCTGGGCCCCCGAAGACAGAATTACAGTATCTGAGCCTGATAATTGGGTACGCTAACAAGAGGTTATCAGTTTGAATCCCTCCAGAGCTTGAGATTAAGGTGACTTGAACCCACAAAACAGACAAGAGGGTTACCTTGTTCTGCTCTCTGCCCACAAAGCATGTGCTCAGAGGTTGGCTCTTTGGGAGTATAGGACTGACCAGCTGAGTGAGTTTGTGACAGATGCCACACCTCGCGCCATGCTAGCAACCCACATTCGGGAACAAGCCTGGGCTGCCAGAAGTCAGAAGGGGGGAGAGAGAGAATTGAGCATCTGGAGGACTGCTCTTCTCTCTTGGGGAAGGGGGAGTAGTCATTCCGCTCACTAACTGCCCTCCGGTGGTGGCTGGAGGGCAGTGCAGGTTGGGAAACTTGAAGCAGATGTCCTTACATTGGAAGAGAGGGGGGCCAGGCAAAAACAGGAAAAAGTGAGCCTGGCAGGCTCGAAGATGGTCCTACGCTCCAGGGAACGGTCCCCCAAATTCTGGATTGGGTCTCCGGGAGAGGAAGAAGCCATCAACCTCCTCCTGGACCCACTGTGGGGGGCAATCCATGGGGGAACTACTGGGGGCTGCCTAGCATGGGAGAGGTGGGACCAGAGAGAGAGAGAGTTCCTCCAATCAGAGAGCCATAGCTGCCTGCTAGGGCTCAGGAGGTCAAAAAGTGCTTACAGAAATTGCTGCACCACTAACCCATCTACTAAACCTCTCCTTCTCTAGAACTGTACCTTAGGCCTGGAAATTAGCTAGTGTAATCCCTCTGCACAAAGGTGGTAACCCCTCATTACCAGGAAACAACTATCCAATCTCCCTACTCCAAGCCCTTGCCAAAGTAAAAGAATCCCATGTCCAATCCAGACTAACAGAGTTCCATACTGCAACTGTTTTTCTTCCCCAATTCCAGTTTGGCTTCCAGAAGCACCATTCTACGGTCTCTTCCCTTTTATGTGTCATGGAACATATTCACTCTGCCATGGACTAGGGTCACTTGACTGCAGCAGTTTTTTTTGGACCTAGCCAAGGCCATTGACTCAGTCTCCCTCCCCTTCCTCCTTACTAAGCTTGAGGCAGCTGGCTTAGCCCCTGTCACCATTAGGTGGTTCAAATCTTACCTTGAAAACAGACTGCAATCTGTCTTTGTAGGCAACTCCTCCCCCCACTTCTCATACTTACAGGGGTACCAGAAGGATCAATCCTTGGCCCCATCTTGTTCTTGGTATTCATCAATGACCTCCCCTCTGTATGCTCCTACTCCCGCATACACATGCATGTGGGCACCACCATCCTGTTTGCCTTCAGGCCCACCCTAACTGATGTTCACACCCTTCTACAATGGGACTTTAGTAAGATGCAGTACTGGTACCAAACAAACCAACTGAAAATCAATACCACCAAGACCGTGTCAATGACCTTTGGTTCTGCACATAAATTGACCAGAGCACACTCACCTCCAAATGTTACCTCCTTGGATGGGACTTCACTGGACTATGACTTATCATATAAATACATAGGTATGTGGCTTGATCACCACCTAAACTTCTCAACTCTCATAGATGCTATCACCTCAAAGCTCCAACCCAAACTAGGTATGCTATACCACAACAGAGACTCCCTCCTACTCCCATTCAGATGTGAAATAGTAACTAAGATGACCACACCAATCTGTGACTATGCAGATGTTGTTTACAGCCTGTGTACCCCTTTTTGTTGACACTCCAATGGCGAAACAAGGAAAAAAGACCATTACGGTGTCATTCGCAGTAATGGTCCTTTTTCCATGTTTCGCCTTCACCCAGTGTTCCACCCCCTCCCCGGACCAACTCCGACCTGGAGTTGGAATCCTAAAGTCTGGGCAGTGAGGGGGGAAGAGCCCCCAGAAGGAAGAAGTTGGTGGCCAACTGCATGCACCATTGGACCAGGGTGGGTTGGGGTCTAGTTCCTGTGTTTGGTGACCTGGCTGAAAGAACTGGGGGGGCAGCACAGTGGTGGCAGCTTGCAATGTGTGGCCTGGTGGTAGTGGCAGCTCATTAGCCCTGTACCCATGTAGCACTCCTGTTCCTTTTTTTGACAGCCTGCAGAGAAAGTGAAGTGAACTCAGTTAGTCCCTTGGATTGCCTGTGTTTGTCTAGGTCTGGGGATGCCGGGGACCCTGGCCCTGAGTTGCAGGATGTGGGAGACATTTGTTTGTAGAGTTGCAGCTAGTTTTAACCATCACTGAGTTTTTCTGGGTCTAAGCGTTGTGCAGAAGTCGAGCTGCTTTGGGATACAGGCCATAAGTATTGGTGGGAGGCCTGCTAAATCTGCTGCCTGAATTTGAGCCCCCTCCGCTCCAGTGGAATCCAGCTCTTTGGCCTTTTCAGCCCTAAGTATTGTGCCATGGCTGTGTGCCACTGTTTAAACTGGTTCTCCCTCTAAGCCATGCCCCAGCTCCCGGGAGCTGCTTGTTTTTGGCCAGCAATAAATTAATTTTGTTTTTTTCTTTTCATTGCTGTGTGGCCTCCTGCTGTTGATTTCATGAATTCTGTTGCTGCTTGCTAACTCCAGATTGCTCCCACAGTCAGTATCATCAGTCAACAGTCCCCCCATTTAGGCTGTGCCTACAGCCAAAACTGAACCTGTGAGCTGCTATCAGGTGTGTGCCATCTTTATTTTCTCAGGATGGTTCTTCTGCTAGTGGGCACCCCTCCACTATTTTAATTTCAGGCCCATAGATACCATGGGGAGGGTGGTGCTTACATATGTAAACTATGTCTCACTATATCTCAATCATATTTCAGATATGTGCACATTTTTCCACATATTTAGATATTTGAAGCATTTAATGGAATATATCTTGTACTTAGCATAGATATATAAAATATATATTGTTGGCATATTAACATTAATATATAATATTCATGGCAAAAAACTCAGTTTAATGCATCAGTTAGGGTTGTTCCACAGCAACAAAAGTGAGGAGATTCTGTTTTAGGGCTGCTACCCCTTGCACCCCACACCTACCCTGCCCCCACCAACAGGCATCAGGGTGTGCATTGGGGTCATTGGCCCTAACTCTCACCCCATTCCATTCTGTAAATAAGCTTAGGTGGTGCAGTATAGAAGAATGGGGTGGGAGTTAGGACTGATGACTCCAACGCACACCCCAATGCCTGTTGGAGAGGGGGGGTGTAAGGGGTTGCAACCCTAATACGAATTTCTTTGCTTTTGTCACTGTGGAACAAACCTAACTGATGTATTAAACAGAGATTTTTGCAATGAATTTCCCTTCTTTTTGAGAATGCACAATATATATAGTGAATGGTATGTGATGGTGGGAGCATGGGGCTTTTTGGGCCCCACAATCCCACCATGCTGCCCATGTCTGCATAATGACCATAACTCTAATGTTAACAGTAACAATAACAGTAAGTGAAATGCAAACGCTAATGGTAAATGTAACGGCAACAGAAACATGAATGCAAATGGAAGCTCTAAGTGTTATGGTAATGTAAATGGAAATGCAAATGCAAGTGGTAATGCAAATGGTATCACAAACGCAAATGGTAGCATAACAGTGATGCAAATGCAAACTCGAAAGGCAATGCTAATGGTGACGGTAAATGTAACCACAAACGCTAACAGTTATAGTAAAAGTGACACAAATGTAAACAGAAACAGAAATGATAACAAAAATGGAAGTACAAACGCTAACCATAATGCAAATGGTGAGGCAAATGCAAACAAAAATGCAAATGGTAACATATATGGAAACAGTATCAGTAATCTGATACAAGGCAACAGTAGCAAAAAGTCTGTGTCTGGCTCCGTTTCCGAGAAAATGGCACAAAGGCGATGTGATCCAACAGCAGCGAAAAGTCTGTATCTCACTTTGTTTCCGAGATAACGGCAATAAGGCAATGTGAGCCAACAGTAGCGAAAAGTCTGTATCTTGCTTCATTTCTGAGATAACGGCACAAAGGCTAATGTGAACCAAACCACTGAAAAGCACCTCCGTATCACAAGGGCTACCTATGTTATAAATATCAAGCCACTAGCACCATTCATAACTTTACGCGCAAAACAATGTGTGTGTCATGTAAACAGCATAATTCATGCCTCCAGGACATAGACTCAGCACCCTCCAAATTTCATGTGAAAAGACCAAACCATTCCAGAGATATTCAATTCATAAGTTTCTGCACCTTTAAGAAGGCTTCCACCACAACATGGTGGCAATTGAGACCAAAAATGTGGTAAAATAGAGGAACTCACGGCCAAAAAATGTCTGACTGTGAAGTGGGGGTAAGTTTAGACACTTATAACTCTGGAACAGAACAACATTTTTCCACCAAACAAAAACTGCCATGTTCCATAAAGAACAGGCTTTCTGCATGCCAAGTGTCACACCAATCAACCACACAGTGGCTGCGCTATGTGTCATTGAACCAAATGTTCTGCAGTGCAATATGCAAAACTCGTATACACCAGTGAAAAATAAATTGGTAAATAAATAGATGAACCATTCCACTACATATATACCAAATCTTACCTAAATATCTTCAACAGTTGCAGAGCAGCACGACCATAGAACTGCGCATGAGTGACAAAAAATTACATTTTTGGGTGCTTCATTCTGCAAAAAACATATGCAGATGTCAAATGAAAATTGGTGAATCCACAGAAGTAACATAGTAGACCAAGTATTACAAATGTCATAGAAATCCATGGAAATGCAAGTGTTAAAGCAAACAAAAATGGTCATGCAACCGGTAACGTAACACAAGCACAAACATTTATGCAAACAAAAATGGTGACGAAAACAGTTACGAAAACACAAAAACACAAACAGTAACGTAAACGGTAATGGCAACAGTGAAGTTAAAGAAAATGGTAATGCTAAAGGTAACCCAAATGCAAGTGCAAACAGTAACGCAGGTGGTGATGCAAACAGCAAAGATAACGCAAACGGTAAGACAAACGCAAGCGCAAATGTAAATGCAAACACAAATGGTGATGGCAATGGAAACACAAATGGTAACAAAAATGCAAACAAAAACACAAATGGTAATGTAAATGGTGATGCAGAAGGAAACAGTAATGCAATCGACAATGGAAGTGCAAATGCTAACACCAATGCAATGGTAACGCAATTGAAAACGCAAACGGTAATGGTAACACCAACAACGATGCCAAAGGAAACAGTAACGCAAATGCAAATGGTAACACACACAGTGATGCAAATGTAAACGCTAACAAAAATGGTAACGGAAATGCAAACTGTAACAGTAACACAAATGCAAGCGCAAATGCAAACTCAAAGGGTAACGCACGCAGTGACATAAATGGAAACACAAATGCAAATGCAAATGGTAATGGAAATGCAAGTGGAAATGCTAACAGTAAAAGTAGCGCAAATGCACACACTTTTTTCCAAAAAAGGTGCATTCAGAAGCACAGAGAATACAAAGAATGTGTACATAATATTGTCCTTCTGAGCAGAAAATGAGCACTTGTAATACAAAATTGCTTATATCAAAGGAGCCATACGATGTAGAAAAAACATTAAAATGTTCTATCATTTATGACTTTCCAGGATAGTTTTGTACTTAGCCCCGTAGTGGGGGACTAAGCATTTTTTTGGACGAAAAGTCAGTATCTCAAACCGTTTTCGAGATACGGGCCCCGAAAGGCACGGCAGATGCTGTAATGTTATCCTAAGGGAAAAACTTTCAACTTCAGAGTGCTGTAACTTTGCAGCCCTCTAATATTTTGTCACAAAACCATAAAACAGCATATCTGTGGGATCTTGGCTTCCTTCCCTGCAAATTTTAGCCCAAAAGACCAAACTGTGCTTTTGCAGCAGGGTGGCAAAGATTCCCTATTGTTTTGGGTATAGTGTCACAAAATACTTTCGCAAATCACAGCACTTTCACAAACAAAATCATGAAAGTATCACATATTCTAAAGTACTTTGCAACACTACTGTTAACACAAATTTAAAAAACATATTTCTGGGGTGTTTTACTCTCAAAAAAACATGGTTAGCATCCTCAGGGCTTGACTAGGTGAACACAACAAGAATTGTGCCACTACAGGGTCCCAAATTTAAATGCCAGCATTTCTCTGGCCACCAACTGAAAACAAGATGGCTGATTTGCAAAAGTAAAAGAGTCATTTGCAACAGTAAAAATGGCATTTGCATCTCTTGAATATTTTAACTTTTCCCATAGACTATAATGGGGAAGAGTTTTTTTTTTAATAACTTTTGAAGCATTTAATATTGTTTCATGAAATCTTTGAAAGGCACATCAGGGACCCTGGCTGAATGTTCCCTGAAGGTTTTGGACTGATCGCACAAACCGTGATACCTATAGGCACTGGCAAAGAAACATGCAAAAAAACATAATTTATGCATTTTTTTGGTGCTCTGTAGCTCCACAACCATACATCCGACCATAACGAAGCTTGGCAGCTCCAGAGATCTTTGGCACCAGACAGAGTATGCCAAATTTCAGGCAAATCTGTCATACAGTTACAAAGTTATTAAGCTGCCAAATTTCAGATTTAGCCTCAAATGGGGTACTCAACTCTAAATATAGTGGCACTAACATGGCAGTATTATTTATATATATATAATATTAGGGGTGCAGTTGCGCTCCTATAGTTAGGGTTATGAAGCCACTTCTATGGTAAACTCAAAATTTTTGCATTAATAACTTTGGGCCTGTTCAATGGATTTGCATGAAATTTGGTATGCGCAGTGGGGCATGGTAGATCTCTTGATCTGCAAAATTTCATTTGGGTCAGACTTACAGTTTTTGTTCTTGGTGCTTCGCAACCGTTGTGTGGTGTGCCACTCTATGACTTGACTCATCTGATAGAGCTTTGATCAAGGAATGTGCCGCTTTTGTTTGGTGAAAAAATAGTAATCCATTTAAAAGTTATTTAACTTTTAAGTTTCCATTATAAGTCAATGGGAAAATTTATATGGTTATTTTGCAAACAAAAAATAGGGTTTTGGACATCTGGTCCCTCCTCATGATCAAAGAATTTGCAGACTTGTGATCAAAGAATCTTTGATCGCCAGAATTCTTGGAGCGCAATGACCGCCATCTTGTTTTCATTTTGTGGTGAGGAAAAAATTCAAATATGTTGGTTCAGGGGTGACTCCCGAAGTAAAACTTGGATGGGTTTTACTCAGGGGGTTTCGCTCTATCAAGCCATGGCTGTGGTTTCCTGCAAAACTGTCAAAAAACAGTGTTTTAAACATTTTAATTCTTTGATCGCGGCTCGCTTACGATCTTTGATCATGAGCCTGCAAATTCTTTGACCATGATCTTTGATTGCAAGGGTGTGATTAGATGGACCATTCTAAAAATTTAATTTTCTCAACTCAGGGGTGGGTTATTTACCCAAATAGGGGTGCTTTTTGTTCAGGGGGCTTCGTTCTATTGAGACATGTCGGTGGTTTTATGTAATTCTGTCTAAAACTTGAGTGTCACCATTTTTTACTCTTTGACTGTGAGCTCGCAATTTCTTTGATTGCAAGCCTGTAAATTCTTTGATCTCCAGATTCTTTGACCGTGATCTTTGATCACAAAGGGATGACCTGATGGCTCCAGATGAAAAAATTAAATTTCTCAATCAAGGGGTGACCTACAAAGACAAACTAGAATAGGTTTTGCTCAGGGGGCTTCATTTTATTGAACCATGGTGGTGGTTTCATGTACTTATGTGTAAAATTTTAATTTCGTAATTTTTTAGTCTTTGATCACAAGCCTGAAAATTCTTTGAGAGCCTGCAAATTCTTTGACTGAGAGATTTTTTGATCGTGAGCTTTAATTGCGAGGGAGGGACTAGATGGTCGGATTTTAATGGAACAGATAGGTCAATTTTAATAATCTTTAACATTATATATCTCAGAAATGGTTTGGTCTTTTTACTTGAAATTTGCAGGGTGTTCTCGGGATGTCCTGTACATGGGAATTATGATGTTTAAGTGTTGGACAATACATTGTTTTGCAGAGATATTGTGTACCACAGTTTGCAGTTTATGAACAGCGTTTTCCATTCTGCTGGTGGCTTGAAATTTGTAGGGCAGCTAGTGTTACTGCCATGACCTCAGCCATTTTTTATTCTTTGACCATGAGCCAGCAATCTCTTTGATCACGAGCCTGCAAATTCTTTGATCGCCAGATTCTTTGACCGCGATCTTTGATTGCAAAGGGACGATCAGATGGCCAGATGAAAAAATTAAATTTCTCAACCTAGGGGTGAGCTAGAAACACAAACTAGGCTGTGCTTTGCTCAGGGGGCTTCATTTTATTGAACCATGCTGGTGGTTTTATGTATCTGTGCCTAAAAATTGAGTTTTAACATTTTTTATTCTTTGATCATGAGGCTGCAAATTCTTAGCTCGCGAGATTATTTGATCACAAGGGAAGAACTAGATGGCCAGATTTTAATGCAACAGATAGGCCAATTTAAACAATCTTTAGCATTACATATCTCAGAAATGGTTTGGTCTTTTTACTTGTAATTTGGAGGGTGTTCTCAGGATGTCCTGTACATGGGAATTATCATGTTTACATGTTGGACAATACATTTGTTTGCAGAGATATTGTGTGCCGCAGTTTGCATTTTACAAACAGCATTTTCCATTCTGGTAGTGACTTGAAATTTGTAGGGCAGCTAGCATTACTGCCATGGCCTCAGCCAGGCAATGCCCCCACCCTGCAGACCAGGAATTGGATGCTAAGTGCAGTGCCACAGCCAAAATAAAGCCATGGACACAAATGGTATACCTCCCTCTTACAAGATACACACAAGTTAGAACAGTGAGGAGTTGCATGGCCTCATCCGGGTAATGCCCTCCTCCCCCCTGCTCTGAAGAGGTTCTGGATGGTGAGTGCTGAGGCACAGGCCAACTAAGCCTATGAACATCAATGGTATAGCTGTTTGATACTATCTGCAGACTACTTACTACACTGATCAGTTACACGGCTTCAGCCAGACAGTATCCCCCCCCAACAGACAAGGAATTGGATGGTGAATGCAGAGCCACAGCTCAAATAAAGACATGGACAGAGATGGTATACCTGCCTTATACCAGCTGCTCACAAGTTAGAACACTGAGAAGTTGCAAAGCCTCAGCAAGGCAATAACCTCCCCCACTGAAGAGGTACTGGATGCTGAGTGCAGAGCTACAGCCCAGCTAAGGTTATTAACATGAATGGTATACCTCTGTGATACCAACTGCATACTAGTTATGATACTCATGAGCTGCATGACATCAGCCAGGCAATACCCCCACCCCCCACCCAGAACAGGAATTGGATTCTGAGTGCAGAACCATAGCTCAAATAAAGCCATGGACATAAATGGTATACCTCCCTCATAGCAGCTGCACACAAGTTAGAACACTGAAGAGTTGCATGGCCTCAGTCAGGCAATCCCCCCGAAGAGGCATTGGATGCTGAGTGCAAAGCTACAGCCCAAGTAAGGTCATTAACATAAATAGTATACCTCTGTGCTACCAACTATATACTAGTTATGATACTCGTGAGTTGCATGGCCTCAGCCAGGCAATGCCCCCACCCACCCAGACCAGCAATTGGATGCTGAGTGCAGAGTCTCAGATAAAATAAAGCCATGGACGTAAATGGTATACCTCCCTCTTATAAGCTGCACACAAGGTAGAACTGTGAAGAGCTGCACACCCTCAGACAGGCAATGCTTCCCCTCTGCCTGCTCTGAGGAGGTACTGGATGCTGAGTGCAGAGCCACAGCCCAAGTAAGCCTATGAACATCAATGGTATACTTGTGTGATATCATCTGCAGACTAGTTACTACACTCATGAGTTGCACGGCCTCAGCCAGGCAATGCCTGCACCTCCCACCCCAGACCAGGAATTGGATGGTGAGTGCAGACCAACAGCTCAAATACAGACATGGACATAAATGGTATACCTCCCTTTTACCAGCAGCACACAAGTTAGAACACTGAGGAGTTTCACTGTCTCAGCAAGGCAATATCCTCCCTTACCTGAAGAGGTACTGGATGCTGAGTGTAGAGCTACAGCCCAAGTAAGGTCATTAACATGAATGGTATACCTCTGTGATACCAACTGCATACTAGTTGTAATACTCATGAGTTGCACGGCCTCAGTCAGGCAATGCCCCAACCCCCAAGACCAGTAATTGGATGCTGAGTGCAGAGTCTCAGCCCAAATAAAGCCATAGACATAAATGGTATACCTCCATTTTATGTGCTGCACACAAGGTAGAACAGTGAAGAGTTGCACAGCCTCAGACAGACAATGCTCCCCCTTTGCCCTGCTCTGAGGAGGTACTGGATGCTGAGTGCAGAGCCACAACCCAAGTAAGCATATGAACATCAATGGTATACCTCTGTGTTATCATCTGCTGACTAGTTACTATGCTCATGAGTTGCATGGCCTCAGCCAGGCAATGCCCCCCCTTCACCCTGCTCTGAGGAGGTACTGGATGCTGAGTGCAGAGCCACAACCCAAGTAAGCCTATGAACATCAATGGCATACCTCTGTGTTATCATCTGCTGACTAGTTACTACACTCATGAGTTGCATGGCCTCAGCCAGGCAATGCTCCCACCCCCACCCCAGACCAGGAATTGGATGGTGAGTGCAGAGCCATAGCTCACATAAAGACATGGACATAAATGGTATACTTCCCTTTTACCAGCTGCACACAAGTTAGAACACTGAGGAGTTACATGGCATCAGCCAGGTAATCCCCTCCCTCACTGAAGAGGTACTGGATGCTGAGTGTAGAGCTACAGTCCAAGTTAGGTCATTAACATGAATGGTATACTTCTGTGATACCAACTGTAGACTAGTTACTACACTGATGAGTTGCATGGCTTCAGCCAGTCAATGGCCCCATCCCCTCAGACTAGGAATTGGATTCTGAGTACAGATTCACAGCCCAACTAAAGCCATGGACATGGACAGTATATCTATTTCATACCAGCTACACATAGGTTAGAACAGTGAGGACTTGCATATCATCAAGTAGGTAATAGCCACACACCTCCAGACTAGGTACTAGAACCTGAGTGCAGAGGCACAGTCCAAGTAAAGTTATGGAAATCGATGGTATACCTCTGTGATACCAGCTGCACACAAATTAGAACAGTGAGGAGTTGCACAGCCTCAGTCAAGCAATGCCCCATTCCCCGAACCAGGTACTGGATCCTGAGTGCAGAGCCACAGCCCAAGTGAGGACATGATCTTCAGTGGTATACCTCCATTATAACAACTGCATACTAGTTACACAATTGAAGGGTTGCACGGCCCGAGGCAGGCAATGCCTGCACCACCACCCTGACCAGGTACTGGATTCTCAGTGCAGAGTCACAGCCCAATGAAATACATTGACATCAAGAGTATACCTCTGTCACACCTACTGTATATAAATAATACTCAAGACACATAAGATAAGGTTTAACATTAGTGTTATTTAACTATTGCAATATTTTTAGGCTGAATTGTTTGGTTGTTCCTGGAATGGGCAAAAAAAACAGTTCTTCATAGATATTCTCAATTATTTGTTCTCTTTTTAATTTTTGGTATTTCACATACTAAATCTACACTGTCAGATTTTTTTGCTTATTACATATTTAACTTAAGATTTATATAGAAATATTAAATAATAACCTATGTGACTTTATGTTACAGAAGATGTATTGAACGATTTCTAATTTCAGTTACATCAATTAAGTAGTATTCATTGTGTCCATTGACACTACTGTAAATAAAGAAAACTATACCATACTGATGACAGTAAGGTAGTAAAAGCACAAGGTTCTTGGTTAGTGGTCCCTGGTAATCCAATAAAGCCACCTGACACCAGATGTTGTTTTAAATCAGTTGCAATGTATTAATACCAAATAAGCCCTAACAATTTTACCTCTAACATGATCAATTCTAAACAGCTGATGGCCTTTTACCACCAGGGCTACAGGTACAGAAAAAGTAAAGCAGCCTTGCTCCCTATTTCTGAGTGTCCAGCATCTATAGCAGCCTGTGTAGCTAGTCTTCTGGAACACACTGGACATGACACCTAGGTCCTATATTTATATTCAACTAGCTTATATCAAAAATGCATAGTGGAAATTTCAAAACTGTTACAGCAAATTTTAGCGTAGACACTACGTCGTTTAGTAAATCATGAGACTTGGGTTTAAAAGTATAGTGACCATGAGATACCTGTACCTCAGTCATAACACATGCCCCCACAATGCAAAGCATCATGGGCTGCATAGTGCAAATCACCACAGAATGTTATGCTGGTCAATTTTAAGCAGAATTGCATTAAAAGTTGGACCAGCATAACTTTTTCTATGTGATTCATATGCAAGCCATGATGCTTTGCATTGATGAGGCATGTGATTTTGTATTTTCTTGAAACTTGGCTTCCCAGCCAAATGCCCTTTGGGGTAACCCTTGCCTCAGTGTTTGCGCACAGAGGTTCTTTGTCTTTTAAATAGTTTTTTTATTTTAATGGGTTCACCACAATATATCCAAGGCACACTGCCTTAAGGGTAGCTGGTCCATTCCACTGGGGTGTCAAACAGATGAGGCATACTGATGGGTCCTGGTAGGACGAAACACGTGTCTATGTCTTCTGTTAGCACCCTTTGCAAACTGTGTGAGAGGCCTTTCGGCACCATGCAATTCTGCTTAAAGTTGGACCAGCATAACATTCTGTGGTGATTTGCATATGCAGCCCATGATGCTTAGCATTGTGGGGGCATGTGTGATTTTGTATTTTCTTGAAACTTGGCTTTCCAGCCAAATGCCCTTTGGGATAACCATTGCCTCAGTGTTTGAGCACAGAGGTTCTTTGTCTCCTCAGTGATAAGATGCATTTCACACTTGGCAGAGACATGTGGTCATTCTTAGATGGAAAAACAAGTAATCAAGGGATTTTACATTTATCAAAAATAACTGGATTTAGGATACAAAAAACATATGAGGGGACGTGACTCTTTCAAAATAACTGGCTTGCAGATGCAAAACCAGACAGTGTCCAAATTATGTATATCATTATTTTTTATCAGTTCCTAGTAATACATATTTTGGAACACAAATAATTACAATATGAGGAACTTCAATGATCAAGGCTATATGCGGTTACCAGCAGCTGCATTCTTATCTTGGCCGTAACCTTCAAAAAGACATGTTCTGGCACATAGTATTTTTCTGCTGAATATGGTAATTTCAATTCTGCTTTAGACCTTGGCTTGTGCTTTTTGAATTATTTTCTTACATTTACAGAGTTTTAACCATTGACCTTTTAAAGTCTTACACGTACATACATATTAAGTGACATGGTGGCATCATTCATTTACTTAGCCACTTGCATCCCTTGGCTAGCTAGACATATCAATTTACATGTTGGCATCATTCAGTGGCCATTTGTATTCTTTGCAAGTCTATTACACCTTGCCATGGCCAAAGGTTGTTATTAACAATTGCATATAAACTAAACTTGTATAGACCTGGGCCTATAAACCAAACTTTTATAAAGGTTGTTATCACTAATTTTATGTAAACCAAACTTGTATAGACTTGGGCCCTGGGGACCACTGGGCAGATTTAACAGTCCCCAACTTGAAGGTAAAGGGCTGCTGAGGGACCCGAACCTTCGCAATAATTGAACATGAATATAAAAATATTAGCTATTAACTTAAAGGTAAAAAAAACAACCAAATAAACATTTTTACTGTTAGTCTAGGTGAATTGGTATATGATAAAATGTGTTTACAAATTAGTTTTATTGTAATAATATAAAGGGTTAGTCCTGAACCCCCACAGATAATACTTTGATTAATATATTTCATAAAATTAAGCATATATTTTATCTTAATCTGTTAATTGCATGCTAATACTTTTACTGTACATCATTTTTAAGCTATCATAATACAAGCTACAATTTTTAAAGCTAGAAAAACAGTTTATAATTGAGTACATGAAAAAACATTTTTTAAGCTGGTTGCCAGCATACAGATAGTCAAAGCATTTATAAAAAGCATCCTGTTCTGGAGCTGGTACGGGGTGGTTACAGATGGAGCACAAATGGTGAATTTGTAAAACATAGTGCAGAACTCAGGGATGTCAACATCACAATTGAAATATGTGTAAAGATAGTGAACATTTGATATCACATATTATACAATGGCAAGAAAAAATCCTGGACTCTGATTGGTCAGTCTTGGGCTGGACCCGTGATGTTATCCCAGTACACATCATGGGTCTAGTCTCAGCCTCACTGTGAACCTATAGATGAGCTATATGATGAGCTAGATATGCTTGCCCATTTGCTTGATTGTTTCATCTTCTTTTAAAAAATAAAAATATTTTTCTACACAAAAACATCTTTAAAATGATTTTTTAATTATGTATAACAATGAGCCATTGGATAATAGCAATAATACCCTCCAGGGTGTGTGTCATTTGGGATAACATCACGTCTCAGTTGTTGGACACACTTGGCCTGCGGCCTCATGTCCAACCCCCGAGGCATGACATTATCCCAGCATGACACACACCTGTCGGGCATTATTGCTTAAATGGTGAATGTACAACAAAACAAAACATAACATAATAGCTGGTATTAACAAACAAAAAAAAAAGTTAATTGAATTCACATTGAGAGTGGGTAAGGTAGATGCTAACTGGTGTTGAGGTGTGGCACACCCTTGTAGCTTGATTGAAGAATCTGTTGATAATGTCTCTTGTCAGATAGGTCATTAGAAAATGAATATGACCAGTTTAGAAAGTTCATACAAGTAACAGTCCATGAAATTAACAGTCTATAAAGTTAATATAAGTAACCACAAGTTGACGTAGTTACAGTACAGATGAAATGTCATTTGCAGACAGGTAATAACCCCACAAGGCACATGGTGCAATGCAGATGGTAATTGAAAGATGAAACGCCATCGTAGTAAGAAAATCAATGTTTAGGCTGCAGATTGCTGGATAACTGAATTTGAACAGGATCTTGCCAGGGGCACATTAGATTACACACCAAGTCCTGCTAATGGAGTAGCCACACAAACATTGGCATGTCATTTGTGTTGTGGAGGTTGATCACACCATTGCACAACGATTATGAGTCCATAAAGAAAGTAGTAAGTTTACAATGCAACTATTTAGGAACACAGTCCATAATAGAGCAATAAGTTTGTATAAAGTACCAGCCATGTTTGGAACAAGCAGCAGTGATGAAAATGGATATCTTGCTTGAAGATCAATTAAAGAAAAATCTTCTTGCTGAAGTTATGGGATTGCCCCTACCCCAGACTTAGCCTTATGGTAAGCAGAAACAATAAGCTTGATTGCAGAGTCTGAATTGACTGGACCTTTTTCAGTTGATTTAAATTTTTACAAATGGGTGTAACTTTGCTGAAAACATTATACTTGCAGAGGTA